>JAKCOX010000005.1:13405000-14655000 GCA_022605575.1 Laterallus jamaicensis coturniculus | reverse complement strand
GACAGGAGTATGCTTACTTATAGAAGTTTCGTTGTTTCTTTTCAGCCCTTTCCTCAGCATTGATCTTTTTACTTTCTTCTAAGAAGCTGTGATCACTTTCAGCTTGGAACCACAGGAATTTAGCTAATATAGTGTGCATAACTTTTGCTTGGAAAGAAATAAACTGACTGCTCGCAAAGTGTAATCTCTGGTAGTGGGCACGGAGCTCTATAGCAGGAACTTCACAAACTTCTGAAAGCCAAGAAAGCCAACATGTAATCACTGATCTCTGTGTATTTTAGCCAAGTACGTGTTCAGATCATCCTTTTTATACATGTGTATTTCTGTTAACCAATCTATGACATGACATCAATACACCAGGTGATTCTGATTTTGATCTCATGCAGTTCTCTGGGGAAGATTGAGTCTTGGCCAAAGTCAAACTGGAAGCCTTCCTAAGTACATTTTTCTAAAAATTTTCTTGAGAAAGAAATTGAGTAGTTTTGTGTAATCTGTATTGTATAAGTTAATGCCACTTAATATTTTCACTTTTGTCTAAGTTAATCTTAAAAAGGTTTATTCTAGCAGCAGTTTCAGAGGCTTTGGAAGCAAATCCACTATTCCTAAATTGTTTTTGCTTTTTACCCAGCAGTACATGCTTTTATTTACCATTTCATTTTCTGATGCTTCATGTAACTGCTAAGCATTTAGGCAATACTAATGCTGATCCTTTTTAGTACAATAGGCTGGATTTATTTGGTCTGCTATTTTTAATACATTTAAGATGTCTAAATAGTCTTTAGTATACTGCCCATCCCAAGGCTTTCCCATTATCCCATTTGGCATTTGTTACCATTATTAGAATCTATTTTCTGTCATGATTTTTCAGTCCAGAGTGAAACAAAAGCTCTCTTTCACAAATCTTTCTTCTGTTTTGTGATTTCTTTTCCCTATTTCCTCTTAACTGTCATTGTGTTCCCCTTGCCCTTTGTGTCCCTTTCATACCTTTTCGAATACACCTTTTTGTACGTCATTTGATAGAATAGTTGGCTTCTGGAAAATAATGTGGTCTTATTTTAATACTCTGGTTATCTGTGTTTCTTTTCAAGTTGGTCTGTCAGCACAGACTAAGCTACAGAAGTGAGACCACATAATAAGATCCATAAAGTGAGATTTTGGCTAATTTATGCCTACGAAGTACATCATCAGCACTACCATAACTGCTTGCTGTTATTGTTTCCTTTGTGCATATGGAGTGAAATACATTTTCCAGCAATGTCCATGATACCTTAGAAAATTACTGCCATGAATTTCTATTCTGTCAACTTCTTCATTAAAAACCCCCAAATTTTCCATGAACAAATTTTAAAGGCAATGAAAGAGGTTATCTTTCTGTATTTTTATTTGCAAGTAGTACACTTTCTTGTAAAAAACCAGCAATAATTATGACCAAATATGCAACAAATTAATTTCTGCATAGTACTACTCTGGGCATCCTATTGACTTCAAGGAGCTAAAATTGTATGAAAACCCAGAATCTGAGCAACTAAAAATGAATTAGTTTACTGTTAATATACTTGATCCATAGAAGGAATGCCAAAATAATAATACAAATAATACTTGAATCATTGTATTATGTTTTTTAAAAATTAAATTCCTTCCTATTTTGGTGGTGCAATATGTAATAGTGTTGCTCTGCAATATTTTAGGCCAGTTAAATGTCTCATTAAGAAAAATGAACTTGCTGATTTATCATTGCTTTGCAGAGTAAATTTTAATGAGTGAAATTTCACTAATGAGTAAAATCCATTTTCCAAAGAATAATTTTTCTTTTTTAGGGGCTGAGTGCATTTGTAATGGGCATGCTTATGTTTAAAATTATTACTGCTTCTGCATCAGTTACTACTTAGTGTATATAAGAATATTTTAATGGCATTTAAAATAATTGTCCTTTAAGTATCTTATTATTTTATATATTGAAATTCTTTTTAAAACTATTGCACCACTACCTTCCAGGAGTAAGTAGCTTTTCATATTGCATATTTTAGTGAAATAATCCATATTTATATATTTAGGTCCACTGAAAATTCCCAAGTTATTTGGACTTGACATGATACTAAAAAAAATTTAGATCTCTCAGCCTTTTCCATACTGACCCAAGGCATTTCCATATGTAGGTTGAGGTTTAGGCTTAACATCAGCGATCACTTGATCACTTTATTTTTGCTTCTTCTTCCCCACAAACGGTAATATACCCATCTCTAATTTGACAGAACTACACCCTTGCCTAGCATTGCACTCCGTGGAACAATGTCCTGTGCAGTAGTGACCAAGGAGGTGTACAATGGGAATTTTTGTTCAACACTTAGAAAAAGAGGAGTGTTCCGTTCTGCAGCCGAAGTCAGTTAATTTCCCACATTGCTGTTTTCATTGTAAGGGGGCTGGTTTAAAGACTCAAACAGAAGAGAAACATGGTGAGACTGTGTTGTACAGATTGACATCTGTATTACTGTTAAGACAAGTTTTTAATTATAGCTTGACCACATAGCGTTATGTTAATTGCCTCCAATTGCTTTACTTTCATTTCCTTGTAACTTATGACAATTGAAAATTAAGGCCCAAATTGTCTGTTCCAACCAGCTTGAATTGGAGAAGAGATATTAAATGTCTCTCTCTTCTCTGAATCAGGTAGATATCCAACATGCAAATGATCATATCACTGAAAAGATATATTTTTCTATCATTAGTTTAAATGCATTAATAAGTATTTTTAGGTTAGTCTTTAATTTCTGGCATTTAAAATTGTATTTTGATGTTAATCTGTTCATCCTAGATAAATCCTGCATTTGGTTTCTACTTTTCTGACAAAACATGTTGTGTTATACTGGTTTCATAATACATGAAAGGATTGGCCAGTATGTAATAGATAGAGAGGTGAAAATAGATTAGCTTTATGAGGAAACACAAAAGTGGGTAATAGGAGAACCGAAACATATCTCGCTAATTCTAGACTGATTCACTGGTGTATTTTCTTAAGTATCCACCTAGTAACTTCACTCGCATTATGAAGATATAGATGAAATCAATACTAAATAGTGGGGTACAGTAATGGGAAGAGGCAAAAAAGAGCATGGGGAACATCAAACAGGTGCACATCTTATGTTGAGAGCTACAGGGGGAAGAATATGACATGATATGACAAGGCATCACCAAAAAAAAGTGGGAGAGCAAGTGTCAAGGGAAAGAGGATGTGGGGAAGACTGCTCTGTAACACCTACGTATTCCCTACCTGTCAGCATCTGTTTTCTGAGATTGATGAGGCAGAAGGATCTGCTCTACTGTACTAAAGCACAAGTTCCTCTTACAGCAGTACAATAACAAGATTCAGAAGCTAATGGAAGAACTGTTCAGGAAAGCAACCAAGTATTCTTGAAAATGCCCAAGAGAGTCTGTAAATTGTAAATTCTCGATCCATAATATTTAGAATTTCTAAAAATAGATTTGGCTAGATGTCATTTCTGCCAGTTGAAAGCTGCTCTTAGTTGTTTAAGGCTGCTGAAGTCTGTCGCTGTTGAAGGCTCACAGGTTTTTTGATCGCCTGCTTTAACCTCCATCTCATATGCCTGCAGGAGTTACACTGTAAGGAGTCTAGAGGCTCAATTGCCAGGGAAGGTGATAGTTCAACTGCCTATCAATATCAGTGCCAGCACCTCATTGATATGAACTTAATCTTTAAGCGTCTGGTCATTAACGCCCAACATACACATGTAGCTCTTTCTCAGTTTGACAAATTTAATATCAAAATCTCCATAGTGCCATTTTTCATTATTTTATCAAATGACGCTATACTTTTTATATTTTCTTCAACACTGTAATGAACACCATTTAAAAGACATTCCCACTCTCAAAGATATCTTTCAATTAAAACACAAACAAATCTTTCAAAAAGGATCGATTTCAGATATTTTGGATGAAAACTAGAATTTGCATGTAGTTTTGCTTTTCTCTGATTTTCCTGTTTCAACAGACAAGACCTCGCAGTTACTTAAGAACAATACATTTAAACTATCTAGTTTACAAAATCTGGGACAAAACACTGGGATGTTTTAAAGAAACATAAGATCCTAAAACAAAAAGGGCATATGATAATAATACCTGTATTGAATTTCCTAGTCATTAAGAGAATAATGGCTGCTACACATTTCCCAAATGCAGTCGTCCAGTGTTTAGAGAAATCTTTATTAAGAAAATGACCAGACATAAAAAGTCCCTCTCTTTTAAGTGTAGGCACTTAATTGACTGCTCTGATCATTAAAATAAATTAGACTACATTCTACACTACTCCCTGTGGAACTTTTATCTCAAGAGAAAATGTAAAACAATTAACTGTTGCAGTGCAAAACAGAAACCCATGTTTTCTATACAGTCACTGTGCGCAAATATGTGCATTTTTTCCCCCTTGACTTTGGTCTGTCTCTTTTAAACCATTAGATTAGTTAAGCTATGTTTTCTTCCTTTCTGTCTCTGTCTTCTGCCAGACAGAATTCAAAGTCTGCTTCAGTCACGCAACTTTATTTTTGAAGTCTCAGCAAAATAAGATTTACCAGAAAGTCTTAACTTTTTCATGTGGTGTAAGAGCTGTAGTTGGCATAGCAGTTCTAGTAAGCATTGCTTCCAAGGTTCCTCACTTCTCAAGAATGCCTAATTCTGCATTCCGTGGGTTAATTTTATATTTCTCTTGCTCCAAGTCTGTTATAGCAATACTCATCACTCATGTTATCATCAGAAAAAAAACATGATTATTGATGTAATCCTTACATTTCTATTGAATCTTCTGCTTGCTTTTTTAAAATATACTTTATTTTTAAACTCATTCTGAAAGATTGCATGTCCACACAGTTTCTTAGTAATTACTTTATCTAACGAGGTCTTGAAAATTTTCAATTTGCTTTCTAGGTGCTATATAAATCTTAGAATAATAGGGGTTGAAGATATCTTAAGAGATCGCTTAATCCTCTGCCAAAGGCAGAATCTGCTGTGCTTATTTGATTCCTGTCAAACGTTTTTTTAACCTGCTCTTAAAGACCTCTGACCTATTCAGGCAAATTATTATGATGCGTTGCTACAATTGTAGTTAGAAAGATTTTTTTCCTAACTTCAGTCTTTCATGTTACAGTTTACATTTGATGAAGCTGCCCCTATCCAACAGGTACATGAAAAATACTTATTTTCTCTTTATTCATCTATTCTCCTTCAGTCTTTTTGGTTTTCTAAATCCATGCTTTCTTTAGCTCTGTGAGTTGTATCTTTCTCAAAGCTGGCTTCCTAAAGTTTGACCCAGTAAGCACCTGGTGCGTTTCCAGTGCCAGACAAAATGGATGGTTTATTTCATGCGTCTCACAAGCTACATTTCTGTTGTTTGCAATCTGAATGTCTTTTTCGTAGTAGTTAAATATTTGTTGACTCATGTTGAGTGTGCGATCCTCACACAGAATTATCAGCAAAATAATCCCTGTCATGTAGTTGGTCATTTTTGCCTAAGCACGGTCAAAGGATTTGATCAGCTTCTTGATCTTATCACCTCTGCTCTGAGACACAGAAATAACTTTAATCATGAAAAGACATATACTTAACTTAATTGTTTATCATAAGACTTCTGGAAAAGTGGAAATGTTTCATATTACCAACCACTGTGGTTTCTGTAATTCTACACATTGTTTTGGAAACTGTCTTCTGTCATACTTGCAAAAAAATTCTATTGGTTTTCAGACATTTAAGGGTTCATTTCTGGTTGTGTATAGATAGGCATATCTAACAATATGCACACCATTATAGTTTGTAAGATCCTTATCCTACAGAACTCGTTTTGAAAAGAAATAGAAAAAATGGTAGTATGACCATGTTGTGAGATTTCTTAAAAGAATCTGAATATCAAGCATCATCTTGATGCTTTTTCTTTCCATTAGAGCCCTACTTGTTTCTTTGAAGGTTTAATTTATTCTTTGAAATGCAGCTAGTAACCTCTGTACATTTCATAAAAAGATAATACTTCATTGTATTGCTACAAATTAATTACAAGAGGAATTAGACATGTAATATGCGAAGACCAAAAAACCCTGATCTATATGATTATGTAGAAGTGGTACTCACAGGAACAGAGAAATGTGCCTTTTCAATGGTACAGTTCTATTTCCTTTTGATCAAAGTATCTTTTAAAGAGCTGTCATATGCTGGGGAGGTGAATGAATAGATATAAGGTACTCCTTCACCTTCCCTCTCTTCATGAATTTCATCTCCTTACAAAGATCTCGATTAGAGGGGGTTTTATTTTCATCAAGAAAGAATGACATGTCTTGGATGCATTAAGGGTATAACATTGTACTTTAGTATAATTTGACCTTTTAAATAATGGTGTCATGTCATGTGTTTCCTTTTGAGGACCTGAAGTAAGTTGTAATTCAAGACAAGTTGTTACATTCTTGCCTCTTATCTGTTCTCAATTTAAAATAGTGCCTTGCTTTTCCCAAATACAAGCTTTTCCAGGCTGGCATGAAACAAAAATGATGTTAGTTTTAGGGGAATAAGCTAGGGGGCTTATGTTTATATAAAAAACTATTACAGTTCTTCAGAATCTATTCAACCACACTGAGGTGCTACTGATTTTGAACCATTTGTTTTGGCCTTAACAACATGAGGTTCCAGATTTAGAATATAACATTTTTGTGATGGATCTTGGATGTTTCTCCTCAACATCCACAGATTTTTCCCCAGAGACTTCCTTAGTAGGCTGCAACTAGTAAAAACGTGGTTATTCTAATAGTGGATTTGTTTGAAAACCAAATATTGTTTAAATATAATTCAGTCTTCATTACAGAAGCTAAACAGGATAGGTGTTCACCAGAACTTAAGAAGGGTACGTGTGTTGCAGGTGCCTGTGTTTTTGCCAGCTAAAGGCTCCCTCTCAGCAAAGAAAGGAGGGGTTGTTCTCTCTTTTTTCCCTGCTCTTCATCACTTATTTTTCTATTTCCCCATTTCCACACTGCAATTCTGTGCCCTTTCATTAGCTGTAGTGTCTCTATAATCCTTCTCTGAGCCACTGAACACTTTAAAAAAGCAGAAAAGTGTCCAGGTTTTGTTTTACTGCCGTTTTAGTGAGTTCCATTTGCTTTCAGAGGGTTGCAAAGCTAACATAGTAATGCAGAGGGTGGAATATAGGAACAAGAACTCCCATTTTTAGTGACTGTGAGTTGCCGTTTTTTCAGCAGCTCTTTTGGAGCCATAGTCTCCGTAGGCTGGCTAAAAATGCTGTTAATCCCCGCAAATCATTTTCCATGTCTCCATAAATGATCGTGTCTTCACAGTGATGATTGGCAAAAAGGCAACTTTTATCTAACATGTAAATCATTCAACCCTAATATATACTAATCAAGATGTACTTTGTTGTTGTCACAAACAAGATAATTTAAGCAAATGATCAAATAGAACTCATCTGCTGCAAGTAATGACTTTGCAGCAGAAAATACGTGTTATTCCTCTTTGAGCAACAGTCTCCTTCTGGCAATTAGAGATGCAACCCTTCAATGTATTTACACCAACATGCAACATGCAATGCCAAAGCACTCACAGCTTACATTTGCATTTAACTCACCCAGTAGGACTAAAATTAATGTAAGAGGAGATTGTCTGTTTGGTTGGCAAGCAGGAGTACGCTCCAAGAGCACAGCAAGGGGAGATTTCAGCAGTTACAGGGGCGATTGTTTTCACTTCGCATGTTTTGAAAAGCATGCAAAAGAACATGGTTTTGTGTGTTTTGATAGAGAATTATTGGTTTTAATAGGGGAGATTGGCAGTAGTGGGATTTTTCTTTTTCATTTTTTCTGCCTTTTGTTGGAGTTTTGTCCTTTTCGTTTTGGGTTGTTTAGATATTTTCCCCCCCTTTATTTCTTCTGTTCTTCAGTCGTTTGGGATTTTTTGTTTATTTAGGTGATTTTATGCAAGTCTTTTAGTAGTTCTTTGTGAGGATCTTGCTCTTGTTTGTATTTTTTTTATTATTTTTATTTTCACCTTCATCTAAATTTCTGGTTTTAGTTGCTTCCAGTTCCTTCTAGGGGCATCTGCAGCTAATATTTTTTCTTAATTTAAACACCTCCTATATGTAAAATTTTGACATCTTCTTTCAGAACTTTGGCAGCCCTTTTCAATTTAGTGGCAACTGAGTGTTGATTTCTGTTCTGGGACCTTGCTCCGAATTGCTACGCAGTAAGCAGTTGTCACATGTCATACATCTGACATAATAATGATAAAGGTGATAATCGATTATCATTGTAATCGTTCAACATTCAGCAGAAAAAGCATTGTATTTAAATGGTATTTGTAACTGATACAGGTGTACAATACATTACCATGGTGAGAACACCCTGTCTTTTAGGCGTGACACGAAAACCCATATATTTTATTCTGTTCCAAAACTAGCTCTAAATAAAGCTCAAAACCAGTCAGATTGACAGATTAAAATGTAATATAAGGCCTTACCAACCAGCTGCTAGGTTGTTTTATTAACCTTTTTAAAAGATTAAACCTTTTTTAAGATGAAATGCAAATATGCAATATCGATCTGTAGGTATTACTATATAGGAGTAATTTAAGAGGTTATTCATCAAAATGCATTTCTTTCAAATGGCCATCCTCTATCCTGCAATAACAATTATCATTCTTCATCAAACATCAAAGCAATAAAACATGGAATACAAGCACTGTAGATCAAAGAGGGGGAAAAGTATCTTTCAAAATAAGCACTTGACAGAAATAATGAATATTTGAACTTGAAGACTGAATTAGAGTATCGAGCTAACTTGATGGATACTGTCTTGCATTGTTAGAAGAGATAGAGATTTTGTAGTTGGTTTGAATTCCTACACTCTTATTAGACTCTGCTAGAGTTACCATAAAAACAGTATTCTCCATCTCTAAAAATTAGCTGATATTACTCACAGATCTTCTTCTCTCATAAAAAGCAACATGAATTCATGAAGATAGGGGTGAGAAATGACTTTTTCTCTGGGAAAAATTGCAGTTTAAATGGTAGTGGAAAAAACCTCAAGACTTCACTTAAAATAAATCAGCATCCTGAGTTTATGGCTCAGAGCAGCAAAAACTTCCCATGATGTATTTCATACCTTAGCAATAGATCTATTTTGCTTTTTGAACAGGTTTTTCAGATCTGTCTAAAAACTGCTCACAGGGGAACTTGTATTTACGATTGGCTGTGTAAGTTGGATGAATCAGAACAGTACAAATTTCTACAGGTTTTTGTTTTGTTTGAGGGTTTTTTTTTGGCGGGGGTTGGGGTTTTTTTAATGAGGTCAAAAATATGCAATTCTGGATAAGATAGGTGTATCTATGTTATTTATATTTATGAAAACCGAAACATCGTGGCTATTGTTTGTTCTGGAGTTGAGTCTGATGAGGGTTGACAGATGCAATGAAAGGGCTTCTATTGGCACATAGCAGAAAAAGAAAGACTAGAGAAAACATGAGCCTGCTGCTGACTGGGCCAGGGGTGCTAGTGATATAGAGTGTGGACAAGACTGCTGTACTGAATGTCTCCTTTGCTTCAGTCTTTACTAGTAAAAGCAGTCTTCAGAAATTCCTGTCAAAAACCAAGGGCTAAGCCTGGAGCAAAGATGTATCCTTAGTGGAAGAGGATTGGGTCAGGGAATGCTTAAGCAAATGGAACTTTCATAAGTCCATGCAACCTGACAGATGTAGCTGATGTCATTGCGAGTCAACATTAATTCACAAGGGGAAATGAGGAAAATTTCCACGATGAAGTGACTGGATTGGTGGATGAGGGGAAAGCAGTGGGTATTGTCCTCTTTGACTTCAGTAAGGCTTTCAATGCTGCATCCCATACCATTTTCACAGATAAAATGTCCAGGTGTGGGTTGGATGAACTGAGTGAGGTAGATTTAGAAACGGCTGACTGTGCAGACCCAGAGGGTTGTGATCAGTGGCACAAAGTCAAGTTGGAGGCCAGTAACTAGTGGCGTACCGTAAGGGTTCGATGCTTGCTCCAGTCCTCTTCAATCTCTTCATTAATGGTCTGGACAATTAGATAATTGCAAATGCACAGTTATTTCTATTAGTTTAATTGTGATATTGTTGATCTTCATTTTGTTTGAACCATGCTGGTTTGTGCTAAATTAGCATTCTGATTCAATGGATGCCATAAAATTAAGAAAAATATTGTCCTTTGATTCAGATGTCATCTGTCATTTATGTAGCCTGAGACTGAAAAGCAAATAAATCTGACAAACTATTTCCAGATAAGCAAAGGGAGGAAAAAAAAAAAAATCTTGACTGCTACCTGAAACATCAGAGATTATTTTTAGGCTTTCAAGATTCACTTTTATTTTGAGAATTATAAAATCTTCCCCTTCCCTTTTCCCTTTTCCTTTTTCCCTTTCCTTTTTTTCTTTATTATGTGCTTTTCAGTGTTGGTGCTTCAGTTCATAATGAAGCACTTCTGATCAGCACTGAAAAGGTCTACTGGTAGAGTCCTTAAATGCATAACTTCTGATGATAACAAACTTCAAGGTCTCAGAATGCACTTATCAGATCTACTGTATGAATAAGTGTCAGGTCCCAGAGTAGATTGCATAAATCTTTTTGGTTGAGCTTGGTGAGAGCAAAGCTTAATACCCACAGGCTTGCAATCTTTTTGAAGGTGATTATAATTCAGCACCAGCTTTGCATCCTGGATAAAGGTTCCCCTTGAACACAAAGTATGTTACATGCTTGTGTGCTAGTGATCAAAATACCTGGAGGGTTGTCGCTTTTGCAGTTCTTAAACCTCCAAAATGATGTTAAAATCCTATATCCAATCAACTAAGCTGTAAAGTCAATTACTGTAGATTGAAGGCGTTGTTCTACCTCATATGCCAAAACCTAATTTCAGTCATAGTATTTCTGTTACCATACTCTGTGGTGTAGCATAACCCAGGAGATTTACCAGCAGTTTATAAATGATATGTTTAAGATTTTGTGACAATTTTTTAAAAATTGCACATTATGGTAAAGATTACTGCCTGAGGAAGCAAATATGTACTTTAATTTTCCAAACTAATGTAGGCAATAGATATTCATCCATGCCTGTTTAGGATAAATGTGCAGTCATACCATTCAGACTGCAAAGATTTAGTTGCTGGTGATAAGGAACATTTCTATTGTTTTATGATCTATTTGTTTTGACTCTTCATTTAAGTAACAGTCCCAAGCTTGATAAGTTGACAATGCTACTAAAAAAATTTATATTGGAATTTAATTTTTTTTTTAATTTACTGGGAATTGTATGGTGTTCATACAAATTTTCTCCAACTTCTCACTGAAGATAATAGTGCTTAATATCATAGCAATCTGTTCATAAAGATTGGTTTTGAAACTGTACCATAGATTACTAAACTCACAAGAGATATTTTCTTTCTTAAACTGAGGCTCAGTGTGATCTGAAATTGTATAGTATATACTACTGAAAACTTCCTCCATTTAAAAAAGTACATCATAAATTGAAATATAGCTTAAAATAAATTCACAACATAGAGTAATTCTTTGACCTTGTTTTTTTCTTTGACAATGAAGTAACAAAACTCACATGAGGTCTCATTATGGTGAAAATTTGTGAAATTTAGCTGATCTTTAAACTTTATCATTCTGTTCTTAAATTCCACGGCTTCTGTAATGAAAAGTAAAATGAAACACTATGCAACATTCCTCTCTTATTTGTTGTTGGTCAGGTGATGAGATAGTCAAAAGGAAATTTGTATATCAGTGAGGTTCGGTCTTTTGTCACATGTCTTGAAATGAGCTTCCAAAGCTTGATCAAACCTAACAAGCCTAGTTTAAGAGAACATTTTCATCTCCTCTTGAATGTAAATTCATAAGATAAATTTCTTTCAACTTAACTGCTTCCATAGAAAAGGAGTATAAGCTTCTTGAGAAACAAGTACCTTTGACATTCCTATACATTAGTGGCAGGTATTTCAGAAAACTTGTTCCCTGGGTTTGTAGTCACATCCAAAACATTGACTATAAGGTCAAATGAAAAGCAATATTTGCTATAAATGTATACACCTAAGCTGATTTATCAGCGTTAGCAGCTGGACTCCCCCTTCCGTAAATAGTGAGTGCAAACAAAATGTTCATAATGGTTAGAGACACTTTTGGAGAAGTGTACTGATAGGCATTATAGTGATTCTCAGTGTTTAATTATATCAGTGGTTATGCCTTACTGTTGTGTCCTGGTTTTAATTTTACAGTGTCTTCAATGAAACTGTACATTCACTGTTTAAGTAATATTGTTTGCCCGTACTGTATCTACACACCAGTGTTACGTGGTGCTCTAGTGTAGATAAATAGCCACAGAAAGGATCTTTCCAAACACAGCAGCACCATTAAAAACACTTAAGTTACACTCAAGACTCATAAGGAGGTGAACTAACTCATTTTTTGGTAAGCATCCTAGTATCAACTGATGCTTACATTCTTACTCTTTCCTGTTTATCCCTCCATATGTAGATAAACACACTTATGGGCACACCTATGTACAATGAGATGCACAATGTGTTTGTGTCTTCATGTGTGCACAAAAGTGATGGCTAAATCTTCCTTGAACATTGTGCCTTTTATGTTGATGTGTAGTGTTTGACCAGAGGCTAAAACAACAGTGGTCAAGTCATATTTCTTGCTCTTCAACCTATCCTTGATGCTTATGTACAATAGAAAGATACATCACTTACTTGTAGCCAAAAGCGTATTTATGTTTGAATTCCATTTGGTGTGCCATAAGAAAGTTTCAGTGAAGTTTTTCTTAGTTTTCACTCTTGTGTTTCTATTTAAACCACTATAAATATTTGCTGACTGGTATCATACCCGTTAAACTAGGGGCTACATTAAGATCATTGTTTTCATGAAATTGTTTTGTGTGCTAAGCATACCTCCCAAATGTGAGGACACCGTTTTTGCAGAGTCACCAGGACTGACAAGCAAGTGCAATCATGATTCTGTCAACAGAAGGTATCACCAATCTTGTGTGAAAATCTTTATATTCTGACGCTTTCTGAAAGTAATTTCATTATATATGATAGCTTTTCTCAAGGATAAACATTAGACTGTACCACAGATTTTTTAAAAAATAACAATTTCCCACAGTATGAAAAGAAGCCATAGTTTGATGTATCAGCCAGTTCTAAAAAAATCTGAACAAACCCCCAATCTCCTGAGTCAAATGCTATGCTGGCTTTACATCAATGTTCAGAAATAATTAAGGAGAAAACACTGAAATCCTTTTGGAAGTAGTTCTTTCTCCTTTCTGCTTTGTTTTATATGCAAAAGCATAACTATTTTGTGGAGCGATCTCAGGAAATCAGGACTCCTTTTCATGGAAATAAGATCCTCACTTGACAGTAGTATCCTCAGAAATGTGAGCTTAGATGCTCTACTCTACTAAGCTAGTAGTATTTGAGGACACACAGGGCAGCAGACCTGTAGGTGCTTGCTGTTTCTGAACTGTCTAGGGAATCAGGCATGGCTCTGAATATCCAAATTCTACACTTCACTTTTCCCAATAGTTGTCTCAATCTCTCTAGGAAGTTAATGAGACCAGAAACTCATTTATTTCTCTAAGATCTGTACCCCCACTATGTTATTACTTGCTCTGTAATGACTTTGGATGCTGTTGTTTGTGATGAAGCTTAATATCAGTTTTACCACCGAGTTTTGAAGTCTGTCAAAGCGTTACAAAAAGAAACACAAGTGATGCGCTCTGAAAATGCATTCCCTTTTGAAACACTTGGCACTTTCCATCAGAAACCTAGTAGTATTGTTTATTTATTTTTATAAATATTTTTAAAATGTCTCATCCTTTGAGAACAGCCATCAGTATATTTTTCCCCTAGCTGGAGATGGTGTCAGTAAAAGCATGCTACATTTACAGCTTGTGACAAGTTCTTGACTGACTGTAGCCAGCAAGGGGTGCTTACAAATGCAACAGTCAACCTCTTTCCCTGAGAGACTGTGCTTTTCCTTTACAAGGTCCAGCTTCTACTGACTTAGTGATCAAATTGATATCTTGTTTTAAACTCGCTGTTTTGAGCAGGTACATTAGATGACATCAAACTAGACCCTCCAAGAAAGCTTGTTATGTATGAATATCCTTGACCTTATGTGAGATGTTATGGATGTGGTTCAGGTAGCATTTTTGTCATGTTGTGAAGGGCAAAATTGTAGTTGAACTTAGAACTCCTGCCGGTTTTTGGAGCATAGGTAATGTACTGCTATGGAGAAAAAGGCAGAGGGGAAGACAAATGGGAATAAATCCCACTGCTTGTAGCTTCTAGATCCTTAGCATTCCAAATGGGGTTTTGTTTCAAATATATGGAGCATTCTCATGTTTTCCAATAACATCTTTTAGGAAAATTCACTGTTGTTTCCCCACACACACACTTTTAACTGATACCTTTTTCAACTAATGTTTGCCCTTACAATAATTGAAGCGAACAGTTCAAAGAATAAAATCCACAGAGTGCCTAGCAGGAAAATCCATGCTGTATATTACCAAATTAACACTTGTTCACCATAATCCTTCACTACAGTTACCTCGTATCTGACCACCTACGTCCTCCAGTTGCTATCTCTGAGAATTTGTCTGTCTTTTTTAAGCTACTAAATAGCACACCCCTAATGATATCCCTGATTTCAGCTGGAGTGCTTATCTCAAAAGACACTTGTGTTGGGCCATTTGTGTTGGGCATTTAAGAAAAGATCTATTTAGTGATCTTGATGCTTATGCTAAGACTGCATTTTTAAAATAGGCACTAACACTGCGGTGTGGTTTAACATAAAAATACCAAGAGCAGAGTTTCCTTACAATACTAGTGACAGTACACATTTCTCAGAATTTCTAAAGAAATGAGAAATTGATTCAGCTGTATTCCTAATTCTTGTCTACTGGTATGCAAAGATACATATATATTTCTTTTTTTTTTTCGTCTGTGTCAGTACTGCTGTGCTGATTTTGGTAGACTGAACACAGCAATTTAGGCAAATTTCACCAGCATGGAACAGTAAGGACAGGGTTTTGAATATCTAAGTATATGCAGAACCTCCTGTGACTATAATAAACATTTTTCCACTTTGTTGAAGTATTTCTATGTGGCTGTTAGTTTAATTTTAATGGAAGCATTACTGTAAACTGCATAACAGTTTTATTCCAGCGTCACAATTAAGAAATCCTTCCAGTGACTTTTGCATGGTCAGTCTGTGTCAGAGGAAAGCAGCTTGTAAAACTGATCACCATGAAGGCAGATACTGGTTCATATCTGTATTAGTTCTAAACATACTGTAATATAATCACACTGGTTTAAATTACAACCAACCCATTATGTTTTCCAAGTTTTGACTTTTAATAATAAAGAACATTATAGAGGTTTGGGCAGTTTGGACACAATGATGGACAATATCAATACGCTTAAGACTTGGATTTGAAAATAATTTTAAATATATGCAGATGAGGGTATTGAAAGTGATATTATTTGGTTTTATTAAAAGAGTAAGGTATCATGAATTTCTGAGCAAGAGAGAAGTAAATACTGCTCCTCCTGCTTGATGGCTGAAAATGATGGGTACTAGTAAGGAGATAGATAAAATGGTTTGGAATCCAGTCAGCCAGCGATTCTAATAACCATATGAGCCTGAGGTTTCCTACAGGTTGATTCCTTGTGCCAAGTTAAAAACATGACTTAACATGGCAGACCTTGGAGGTATCAAGAACAAAGACTGTGAAGTGTGATTATTGTGAACAGTTTCACATGCTTCTGTAGCTATACCAAAACAGCAGGCATCAAGGAACGTTCAGTGTAATTAATGTATCAACCTGAAGGATCGTTCATATGTATCTGTGTTTCTTATTATCCCAAATAGAGCATTCTCACTATATTCTTGTGATTACTTGAAGTTATTCATTTCCTACAGATTCACAGAGTGAGCTCCACTTCTGAATTAATTAGTGTATCTATATATGTGTGTTGCCTCAAAAACAATGCTTTTGGTCAAAAATTACAGGAGTCCTGAAGTGTTTTTGCTAATACAAAATGAGAACCTAATATTCTTTTATTGACCCCCTCTCCCCCCCCCCCCCCCCCAAAAAAAAAAAAAAGGAACAAGAAAACGCCAAATATACTCTGAATGTCCCAGTATTTGAGCACTGGTGAAAGAACAGGCAGCATTAAGTCTAGGGGTAGGGATCTACAGCTGAGAATATTTTATCACTAACTCCAGAATTCAAGTTGTCATCATTAACTTTGACATTGTCCATGTGATCTCACTGCATCCTATCCTGTTTGGTTTCTGCTTTGGAGGTATGTAAACTTTAGTGGCAGTAAAGAGTATTTTCCTTCGGGTGTCATCTTCTTTTCAGCATGTAGTAAGCGTCGGCATGTAATGGGAAATGCAGGGAAAGGCAGAGGGCAGTATTCTGTATACAGCTGGAAGAACAGCTACCACTAGCCATGCAGTTAGTGCTTGGCACACTAGCGCCTGTCTCCTTCAGATCATCACATCATTGCCTGGGCAGCCTCGGGACCTTTGTCTATACATTCTGGTCCCAAAGCATATTGTGGTTTGTGGCTTTGAAATCATAGGCCTTTAAGTCTTTATCCTTTTTGGGAAAGGTTTGAGTATTTTTCAGGGAAAATAAAGGTATGTCTATATTAGTCTAATTGGCAAAATGGAATTTTGCTCCTAATTATTTCCTAATTTCTATGCTCTTTCATGTATCAAGCTGAAACATAGAAATAGTTGTCAAAATGCTTGGAGATGCATTGTGAAAACTTTTTATTATTGACATTTTTAATAATAATAGTTGTAATAATAATAAATCAACACTCCCTCTGCCCAATTAATGAATTTAATTCCTTTTGCAGAACCCAGAATAGTAACTATACTTCTAATGCTAGTTAAAAGTGTAAGATATAACTCAATTTTAATTTATAAGAGGGGGCACTGAAGGCAAGCATGGGAAACATGTGCACTGTAAAGTGTATTCTTTTTCAGCCTTCATCTTGCAATATGCTTACTCAGGCATACTGTAAAAAATTCAACTCCTATTGTAAGCAGTGAGATTTCAAGATGCTGAACATCTCTCAGTAGGTAGCAAGATCAATCTCACAAAGACAGAAAAAAATTTGAAAATAAGTATGGGCAAAACCCAATAACAGGCTTCTACAAAATTCTTGGTAAGCTAATGTGTAATACCCACTGAAGGGTTGAGACAAAAATTAATATGTTCAGCAATTTTTGAACATCAGCAGTTGATTTTGCGAAAGAGAAAGGTGGTCTCCATTTGTGGAAGGAATCTATACTGAATACTTCAGAAGAATAATTATAAATTCATGTTAAAATATTTCTGTGGTTAGGAGCAGTATTAATTGCATGCATATGTATATTTCAGTTTCATAACTGGGAGATGTACTGACATTTAAATAGGAATAGTGTCATTTAAATCTCAGGCAAGATTTTGCACTGGTGAAAGTTTTATTCCTCCAAATCGTTTTGCTGGTCCAGGGCTAAAATATGTATGATTTGTTTTATTTATTTATTTATTAAGTTTTCAAAGTATTTAAAACACATCTGAAAATATTTTCTATATTCTTTACCCTAGAATATGATTATGAACAAAAGTAAATACTAGAGGTTGCAGGCCCATAATCTTATTAAGTCTTCTCTCCTAGGTCAGAGAGTATATTTTGTTTCCACATTAGCAACTCTAACTCCAACACCATTAAAGGATTAATTTGCATCTTAAAATTGCATATTCCATTATATCCAAGGAATAGGCAGAGTAGCTAAGGACGATACAGCAGATTTCAGTCAATAAACTGCGAAATTTTATACCATTGTAGGATTTTATCCTTCAAGAATCACTAAAACATTCTCAGTATAGTTGACTTAGAAGTACACGTTTCTTGGATTCCTACTATACTGTGGTCCTCAGGCAAAGATTTCATGGGAGAAAGAATTTTCCTTGGAAGCAGACAATTAGCTAAAGAAAAATAGAATCAATTTCTTATCACTTTGCCAGAGTCGTAGAAGTTACTGCGATTGCTCGTATCTGTTTTTCATTTAAGATTACAAGTTATTTGCTAAGCATGAAGGGAAGAAGAATAAAGAAAAGAAACTTAAATCCCCTCAGTGTCATATGTCAAAGAGAAAGTTTCTGCTTGCTGAAAAAACAGTATTAATATCTCTAAAGAAAACAAACACACACCAAAATCCAACCTATCTACTAAGTAGGGGACCACTACTATCTAAATAAAGAATAATATTTATATTAAACATCTGAACCAATCACAAAATAGACTGATTTTTTTTAAAGAGATGAGGGACCTGAGTTAAATATTTTGGGAAAGATACACTTTCTGTCATGTGTAGCATACGTGTGTGTGTTTGTGAGTACACACATATATACACATATAGCAATAAAATACAGGTAATTAGGATGAGAATGTTTTTTCTCAATAAGGGATTGTTGGCTCAACTGGCCTCTAAAGCTCTCATTTTCAGAAAAATCTTAGTGTTTGCTTAGCCAATATGCCTTACGCTCTGATACTGCAAGCTGCAATGGTATAGGTAAACTCTTATCCTTGCAAAGAAATGCCATGAGTAATTTACCATATTACAGTCATGTCATGTAAGCCATCTGGAATTATTTTATAAACACTATTTCATAGAACCCTGAAACACAAAGTGTTAAAACCAGAATAAGTCCTTGTCTATTGTGGTATCTTCCTGTATCTAGAACAAAGTAGTTCAACTTGTGCAGCAGAGTATTAATTGTGGAAACAACTGCATATGCCGTAACCCTTTTATAAGTTCTCCTAAGGACATTTATTTTGAGTAGTGGGGATAAGTATTAAATACCTCAGGACATCATTTCAATAAGGTAGTTACTCAAAATTAGAAGTTTTTAACGTAGAAGTCAACATAGTAACAATTTGGGATACACTAGAGTACACTGTAACAAAATTAGGATATTGCACTGAAAATACTTTTATACTGGAGCAAATTAACAGATAAAAAGGTTACGTACAGTAAATCACATTACTGTGAACTGGCAGAGATACATTTAGCCAGCTTTGTACGGATTTATGTTTAAAATAGTAGCCTGATTGGTTTTCTTACTAAAGAACCATTTTATAGTCAAGAAGTCGCACATACAAATTTTTAAATATCTCTTTCTCAATAGGGATAAATATTATATATATTTAGTTGTATTAAGCTTCAGATATTGGGTTTCAATTAAATCATAAATTATTAATCATACCAAATGTCTTACAACATTTGCTGGAGTAATTAGAAATAGTATAAAAAAATGCTAGGGGACAAACCCAAGAAATATTCTGTAAATGAAACTATGTAGTTCTATTCTACTAACTATATATTTTCATGCAGAATTGCGTTTGAAGGAGCGTTTGCTAATTTATTATTGGAAAAGCCCTTGCTGGTTTAGTCAAGCAAGAAAATTACCCCCAAAGCCCACAAGATTTATAATGCTTAGAAAACAAAAAGAAAAAAATTGCAACAAAAGAAAAGGGCAATTCAAAACCTAATGAGACATTTTAGGCCTCATTTACATCTCTAACCTGATGCATTTCTTCAAAACGTTTTTCTTACTAATTTGCATACTAAAAGCTTATTCTTCCTAACCAAAATGATGATGAGATTTCCCCCACTATACTGAAGTTAGCATTACTTTAAAAGCTATTTATAGTCACTTTTAGAAGATGACATTCTTAAATTCACACCTCTATTAGAGCTGATAGTGCAACCAAATACTTTTTCCTTGAAATATGATGCCTGTAAATTTCAAAGAGAGGTTTTACGGATCATTACTACAAAACATGGTAATTTTATCACCGAATAGACTTTTTTGCTAGGCAAGTTTAACTTCCTTTTTTTAATTAAATGTGAATTAAAAAAAGCCAAGTATGTGGATAAATGTCTTTTGATTGGGTAAGCCTCATCTGTTTGATAGTGCATATATGGATTTCCAAAAGGCTTTCAGCAAAACCCCTTGTCAAAGGCTTTTAGGGAAATTAAGCAGTCATGACATAAGGAAGGTCCTTGCATGGATAACTAATTGGTAGAAAGAAACATGCCAGGCATATTCCCCCTGTAAGCAGTAAAGCAACTTGAAAACTAGGGCTCCCTTCACGAGAGGAAGGGACTACAGCTTGTGTATGTCCTTCCATGTGTATGGTTAAAGGATCACTCTCCCTGTTCAGTTTATATTTTGATTTTACAATTGCAGTTTGACTTTGAATTGAAATCTGAAAAAGGCAGCCTGTGTGAAAACAGTCACCTGGTTTTTTCAAAGTGGAATAAGTACTGTTGTTAAAATAAGAGTTAAAGGAATATTGCTTTATTCTTCTTAACTGCTATGCATTTCAAAACGTGGTTCAAAGGTTAGAATATTTCATATTAGACATTTAGGTCTGAAGTGAGCGAAGGACATACTTAATGTACAGCAGAAATCATTCTAAACACAGGATACTTGGGAATGTGTTTTAGCGGACCCGAGCAGTAGTAAGAAGGTTTTGATGAAATTTACATGATCTCTAATAAAAACTGTATCTTAATTGGCAAAAAGTCTCACTAAGGAAAATCAGAAAAAATTTGAATTTACCCCATTTCTAGAGCAGCAGCATATCATAGAATCATAGAATGGCCTGGGTTGGAAGGGTCCGCAAGGATAACAGAGCTCCAACCCCCCTGCCACAGGCAGGGCCTCCAACCTCAGGCCTGGAGCTACACAAGGTTGCCCAGGGCCCCATCCAACCTGGCCTTGAACACCTCCAGGGATGGGGCACCCACCCCCTCTCTGGGCAGCCTGTTCCAGCCGCTCACCACTCTCTCTGTAAAAAAAACTTCTCCCTAATATCTAATCTAAACCTTCCCTCCATTAGTTTTACTCCATTCCCCCTTGTCCTGCCATTGTATATCCTTTTAAAACCTTGAATCCCCTCCTGCTTATAAGCTCCCTAAAAAAACACAGCCCTCAGAGTTTACAGTAATAATAGAAGACATCAAACCCTGATGTATGTACACAAAAAGAGCCCTTTAATATTCACATTCAGAAAAGTTCAGAAACATTCAGAAGGTTTCTCATAGGAGAGAGTTGTCAGGGCCTGGAACGGGCTGCCCAGGGAGGGGCTGAGTCACCTTCCCTGGATGTGTTCAAAAAAAGGGTAGATGAAGTACTTAGGGATATGGTTTAGCTTAGGATGGGATTGGTTGGACTTGATCTTCAAAAGTCTTTTCCAACCTTGTGATTCTGTGAGATAATGCAATTATTTTTTTTACAATATATATTTTAAAGCACATTCTGCCCTGTCTTGCCAGCCTGCTAGCAGTTGTCCTTGTGCCCTTTCTGTATTGAAGAAGGAAAACTTATCACCACAGTGCTGTATTTCCAGTATCTATTTTAAAGCTTTCTGAATGTTTATTTTTCAGTTGATGAAAAATATCTATGATGATTATATCTATAATAGATTCCTTACCTCTTTGTGCAAAATAAAAGTAACATTTTAATGACTTAAATAACGGAAAGGTTGTACGTTTAAGAAAGTTTAGGTGTAAATAAGAATGAGTATTACCAACTCTTATAAGATGATGAAAGTTACAAAATGCAAGCAAGGCATAGCCTTTACTGAGAAAAGTGCTTTTTAGGATAAATGCTTACCTAAGAATTGTTAAATTTTTCATGCACAGCCCTGAAGCGAGAAATCTGTCACCTGAAATTATCTTATGCTTTGTGTGTTTTCACACTTTTGTTAACAGTGAACTGTTAATTGATATGCATGGGAGACACCGAATAAAGCAAGATTTTGGACAACATGCTGCCACTTTATGGATTAAAAACCCACAAGGCTTCCTACAATAACTAATAATAAGTAACTTTTGCTTTTATGTTAGCTTTTAACATCATGCTTTGAATACATCAAAACTGTTCACCCTGTTGACCAGTTTTAGACAAAGCAGAGGAATGGAAATCTGAAGGAATTTTCACAAAACCTCCCTGAAAATAGACGTTTGAGCACAGGGGAGAGATCCAAGTTAACATCCCAATTATAAAGATGGAATAAAATTAGCTTAACTGTGTTATTGAAATTCTTCAGCTATTAGAAAGTAAGCCACAGAAACCTTGCATTTTCTAAATGTGCTCCTTACAGAAGTATCTATTTCCTAAACAACGGAGATGATACTACAATTAGATGCCTGCTGCATAGTACCTGGTAGTATAAGGATCTTCAAAACCTTTGCAAACTTAACTGAACCCTTTGACAGATGTCATTATTGCCATAGGGGTTGGTGGTATAAATAGGTGAATAGATAATTTTGTCTAACGCTTCTTGAGGCATAGGTCTTGACCTATAGCATGTTAAAGTATCTGATATAGGTCCAGCCAAAATGTTCCTTAGAAAAAGTTGAAGCACCTGTGTCCCATATATATTTCTGTGTCTGATGTATATTTCTGAAAATCTTTTCTTAGTTATCGTCTGCCTCTGGATGGAGGTAACTTAACTGCAAATAAACTGGACTTTTACCTGAAGTTTAAAATGGCTGAAGTTCATGTTCCTTTGTATTGATGATTATATTGCACTGAATCAGTATGAAAAAAATGCCTTAGCCTGAGAAACTGAGTAACTTTGGCATTTTTAAGGAGACTGTCATTTTGTCCAAGTCCGAGAAGGCAATCAGTCCAGCATGCTTATAGGACTACATCTTCCTCTTTAAAGAAAGCCATAGACACTAGATGCTGCATCGATTTCTGGATGGAGACATACAGTTAAATACTCTTCATCTCCTCCTAAAATTATGCACTGTGCAGAATAGAATTCAAAGTTCCTTGGGCCAGCAAAATGGCAAAAATACAAGTTTAAGTTTGTAGGCTGAGAATAAAAAAAACAGTAGAGCAGGAACAAAAAGGCTTGGTTTTCAGTGCTCTTTTCTTCTATGCAATAACTACATTAAAAGTACTACATGTCATCACCTTTATATTCCCTGTTTCCTCCCTCTCCCCAGGGCAATTCCCCTGAATAAGCAGACACACTTCTTCCCAGAACATACATTAAACAGAAGGGGAGTGCATCCTCCTGAAATAGCTCTGCAAGAAAAAAAAAATTGTCATCCTCCTTATTTTTGGGGAAAACAAAAAACTCCCCAAAAAAACCCAGGATTTATAGCATGAAGTTTTAAAGGTATTTTGAGTTAAGGTCCCAAGGTGAAAGAAGAGCCTCATGGTATTCTTATGTTCTGAGATTTTAAGCCTCTTAAGAGAACTTTCAAACAGCCTGTCTTAGCAGTTCCCCATTATCTAGCTACAGACACTTGCACATGGCCTGGCTTTGGCCTGAGTGACCTCCAGTTCTGCCTTTGAACTGTCTCGTACTTTGTTTTGAAGAACCAAACTTCCCATGTCCTTCATCAGGAGCCTCCATTTCTCATGAATTCCTTAATGTAGACCTGTTGTCTAAACAGGAACTATTACAGTATTTAACTTTCAGCCACCTAAGTCCCTTCAAGCTATTTTGTTGTTCAGTGATGAGCATTGTGAAATAAATAAGATTTTTCAGCACTTGTATTAAAGACCCTTTCCACTGCAGGGAATTTTCTAAGGTCTTGTGGAGTGCACGCACACCCTCTGTAGGGATTTCAGAATCTTACTGGCTTCACTTCCATAATGACCTTTTGTTATTCTCATGCTTTATAAATCTCCCTGACGTAGTTATTTTCAGTAGTTCTTACCCCTTCTGTTTCTTTCCTCACCCAACTACATTTATGTTGGCGTACAGAACTCATGTTATTTTCTGCCCATATGGTCTCGGTGAGTTAATCCATTTCTAGATTGTTGTACGTCAGTGCTGAGCACTCTCAAATATTTTCCTGTGCATTTCCATCTGGAAGTCAACATCTCACCTCCTGTCTTTCTAATATCTTTTCATAGCAATTTCATAGATTCCTCAGAGCACAGGGAAAATTGAAATTGCCCTTTTTTCAATACTCTTCCTTTTGCTTTGCCTCCTTCTGCAGCACTAGTAACTGCTGCATTATTGTCCCAGACATTTAATTTTACTTGCATTATGCATGTTAATCAGTGACAATGATATTTCAAATGAAAAAAAAATAGGCCTACAGCTGTATTTTCTTTTTAAAATCAGTTTTTTTAATTGCTAGGGGTTGGATGATTCAGAGAGGAAAACCCTCCACATAGGCATCTATGGGGTTTTTTCCCCCAAAATAAATATTTCTCATATATAAATAATATATTGTCTTCATAGTTCAGTCTCCATTGCTTTTGGCTGTAACAATTTAACAATTAGTTTTAATATTGCAATACCTTAGCTGTATTTTACTTTGTAATGCCATGGAACCAAGCTGTTCTGTTTTCCCCCTTTAGAGAAATCTGACAGAAAGATTTCAAGATTGCAGTTGTGCTCTTTTCAAGGATTCTGAAACACTTCAAAGTTCCTCTTTTTTATTCTTTTTTTTTAACAAAATGTATTTGGTGTAACCAAATTTTTACAATAAATTGTCAGCTTAAGCATAAATGCTTCAAAATCTGTATAGAATTTTTTATTTATTCTGATGTGTAATAAAACTTTGTTAGGGACTTTCATGACAATAGGGTGCATTAAGCATGGCCCTTTAAAAGTTTTGTTGTTGTTCCTTTTTTTAAATGACTTTTCTCTTTCTTTTTTATGAAACACTACTTTTAAATACCAAATTTGACATTTATGTCATATCCAAATCAAGAAGTCATAAGAAAAAACACTGGGGAAGTTATCCATAATAAAAGGTAGAGATTCATATATCATTTTATTTGCTTGATGACATTTTAAATTTAACTAAATGAGTTTAAATAAATATCTATTCTGTGTTTCTTATTGTTGAAAATGCTAACATTGAAACACACAGAAAGAGTGCAGTTGTTAAATTCTCAAGAGTAGAGCTAATGCTTCGTGTCTCATCGCTTGTCAATTATGGCTGTGAAACCAGAATAGCTAACCCAGAAGAGTGGCTACTTTGCTTCTTTTGTCAACAGAGAGTATCTTGTTATAAGCAGCTGCAGTTTATGGTAGACTGTACAGGTATCCTATTGTGTGACAAAGCATGCACGCTGCTTGCACTGCAATGAAAAGTGCCTCTCTCCTGCTCCTCAACCCCCCACCCCCTGATATAGCAACTCCTAATTGAAAGTCTGAGGATATTTTAAAGGCTTTCCTCAAGCCTGGTGAAAGCTGATGTTAAAAGAAAGATTTCTTATATCTTTCTGATCTATGGATGATATACCAACCTTTTAAATCTGTTAGCAACCGGCATAAACTGAGTAATCTGCAGCCTGCCATGAACTGTACCAGGAGATCCACAGCAGGATCAGTACTGAGGAAATGCAGAAATCATGATTACTCATATTAATGTTCCTTAGCCCCAAATGGAGATTGTTTTTCATATTTTCTTTCATAACCTGTATTAAATCCTGTGATTTTTGAGGATTTTTTTTTCTAATAACACAAACCAGTCACATATAGTGAGTAAATATATACTCTTTATGTGTTATAAATTGTAAGGACGTGATTCCTCAAATGTACACTTTGAAGTGCTTTGCAAGCTGTTTCTATGCATTTTTTTCTTTCATGTCAAAAGTGTGTTTTTCATAATATTACCAGAAAAAAGCTAGACTTAAAATGAAATACATTGAGCTCTTGTATATTGTGTATCAAGTTATAGCTTGTGTATTCTGTATCTAGCTACTGCTTGTGCTACTAAGTCTATTTAGAAATTTATCATTTCCTTAGGAAAAAGAAACTCTTCTAGGTATATTTATGGCTTTGCATCAAAGTCTTTAACTAAAGGTGAATTGCATAATAATTAATAACTAAGCCAAACAAATAGCAAAAATCAAAAGAGAGTCTCAATACCTCATAACCTGTAATCAATATGATGCAGGCAATAATCCTGACATTTTTATTCTTCCCAGTTCTAGCAAATATTCCCACCCTGGTAAAGCATAAGTCTCCGAAGGCACTAGAGGAATTTTGGAAAGCAGGAGCAAAGTGAAGCACCACACGTTGCTATAAGAAGTTTGCATCTTTCAGGTGTTGCCACTAAAAAAAATTGTGCCAGTTCTGACAAGATTAGTAAATAGGACAACCTAACAGGGAGTTACACTCGATAAAATTAGCACTTAGAAAAAGAGAGGAACTGAATTACCCATTGAAGGACTGAAAATAACATGTAGAAGGCTCAGTCAGTAATCTTTCCCAGAATATACATTTCTGTATCTTTTCTCCTAAAATTCTCTTTTTAAAATACCGTCTTCTTGTCTCCTTCCTTTCCCTTCCCCTACGCCCAGAACACTGATGGATAGTTTGTAAGTGCGTGGAAGAAACTTCCACTACAGAACCATGGAGTTGCTATGATAATGCTCTTTAGTTGCAAACAGAAACCTCATTACTCTAAAAGCATGTAAATTCTGTCTGTAAAACAGAAAGAACAGGCCACATTTTCAAACACATTTTCCTTGATTTAAAACAACACTGATGAATCAGTGCTGGATGGAAAAGATTAAATCGACAAAAGCTCAGTAATCTTTGTGAGCCAAGCTCATTAGAACGCCCTGGACTGACTGTAACCACCCCCCTGAAGCCAAACTGTATATGAAGTCAAGTGGTTTCTGGAGGATGGGAGGAGAAAAGGGTTTGACTCCACAGAAGAGTGTGTATTGATTGCTAGAATTCTAGTTATCTCCTCAGAAAACTACGTGTACACAGAGCTAGGTGTGACTGGGTGTGAGCACCGGACCACGGAGAGTAAACATCCCACTTCTGTTTCTACCTGCTGGTCCTGAGGCAAGGATTTCTGTGACTTCTCCCACACCCTGAGACGTAGGTTGTTACATCTGGCACTCCAATTTAAATGTACACACGATGCATGCTATAAATAAAATCTTCTGTAGTGCAAAATAAAAGTTTTATGGACAGTTGCAAGCCATATGTTCTCAAAGAGAAATCTTTTGCAGATGAACTTGTGAAGTCAGTTTGGCTTTTTTTCAAAATTAGTATGTAGCTGCCAAATTTTACATGGTATTCATCATTCAGTTTTGTCACATCTCCTTCTATTTCGTGGGAATCTTAACGATACTAAGTTTGGGTAGAGAAGGACTCGTTCTGAGTCCTGTTTTGTTAGGATATTTCTATTAAAGTCAAATGGCATTCAGAAAAGGGCATCATTACCTGTTACATTTTATTACATTTGACTCAAACAAACATGTAAAATTTACTTAGCACAGAGTAACTAACAGATATGAACATCTGGGTTGCTTGAATAGGCAGAGTAGCATTTTGGAATCAGTCATTTCTCATCGTTTAATGAAATTTGGTTTAGAGGATAACCATTTACTATTATCCTTTACCTCATTCAGTGACCCAGGCTATGTCTTCTGCTTGTTAATTAGTGCTTATTAGGAGGGGGGTTTGTGGTGTTCTGAATGAATTAGACTGAAAAACCACCAATTTATTTATTATAATCTGCTAAACGGCTGTCAGGTGTCCATGTCTTTTGGGAACTGAGTTTGTGTGTTTGCTTTGTCTGTGCATGCATGCAGTTGCTCGAATACTACATCTGCATGCACAGTTCAGAATATTTGTTGGCAGAATTAGGGCCTTAGCAATGGAAACTTCTACCTTCCGTCACTCCAACAGGCACTGTGCTGTGTGGTGAAATTGTATTATGGTGGGCAGGATCACGTGGACCCTAATGGCATTGTTGTTACAAAGAAACA
Source organism: Laterallus jamaicensis coturniculus (assembly GCA_022605575.1). NCBI lineage: Eukaryota > Metazoa > Chordata > Aves > Gruiformes > Rallidae > Laterallus > Laterallus jamaicensis. Next base: position 14,627,126 of record JAKCOX010000005.1, on the reverse strand, counting down.
GTATCCAACAGTGTGATTTGCATCACGCTGTGCGAGCCGCCTACACTTTTCAGCAGTTGGTTCTGTGTCTGTAATTTATTGCTCTAGAAACCATTATAATAATACAAGAAATGCTGCAGCAAGTGTAGAGGAAAGAACACATCACAGTCAGACTGTAATGACTATTTAGACTATTTAAACTCACTCAGCTTGTTTTACATTAGAAAAACAAGTCCTTTTCAATTACTTATTTTATGCATTTTATTTGGCTTTGTGATCTCATTGTGGTTGAGATTAAATACACTATTACACATTTTTAGATAGTTGATGGTCATAGCTGCTCAAAAATGCAAAGCAGGGCCTAAATATAAAATGGCAAAAGGAAAAATTTCCACCTTGAAGAAAAATTATGACAGATACGCTATTTCCTGTATAAGAAATAGTCTCATTCTCATAAGTCCTTCACAATGTATCAGAAAAGTATGCTGAAATCTCTCTGCAAGTCAGCTGTACAGTTCACTGTGTGAGTCTTGTTTAAAACAATGACACTTAATATGTGACCATTATGGACTTCATCCTCATTAAGTAGGAGGGATGAAGCTGGGCTGGGGTTTCTTTTTTGTAGTTCAGCCTTTTCAATGGTGTAGTGATCACTGGGGGGCCAATATCAGAAAGAAAAATGCCCAGAGGCTGCTAAGAATCCCTCAGCAGACCAAACTGGGACTTCCAGCTGGTGGCTCGATATCACCTTTTCAGTCTTGATTTAAGCACAAGACACGGGCCATAATTTTCATCCTCTGGAATTTTTATCCTACTTCTTTCAGCACACAGCTTGCTTCTGCATTTGTACTGTCCTGCAGAACAGAGAACAATTTTTGTCAAGATTATTGTCCTTTTATCTTCTGCGAGATAAACCCAATCATTTGTAACTGCACACTTCCTCCTCAGGTATCCAGATGCTTTCTTTGACACAAAGAAGTTACTCCAAACATTGTTGTAAAGGTCTGTTTTCATTCCTTGTTCTTCTTCGTTTCCTCTGACCCAGTAATTTCTTTCCCCTCTCCATTTTCTGTCTCTGTTCTGATTTTTCTGAAATCTGTATTCTAGAGTAGAACTAACAAAGATAAAAAGCTTCTAGAATCCCTTAAACTTTTTCTGGTGGAGATTTCTATACTGCCCTTTTCCCAAAGTTTTTTTTCCTGTCTGTCACTCACCGATTCCACTCCAATGAACATTCCTTTTCTCTTTTGGCAGAGCTCATTTACAAATCCTAACTGTTCCTCTCTGTCAGTTTACCTCTTTGTCTCTTCTATTACCATTGTTCTTCATTCCCAGAGCTCTTTTCTGTCACATCCTTTGCTTCTAGCCTGTTACTACCTTTCCTTAAGCTATTTCTGCATTTCATTCATATTTAATGTTTCCACAGTTCTAACATAAGTATAGTCACTTCCTTAACCTCCCAGCGTAAGTAATTTCTTATGCCTGAAATACTCTCTTTTTGAAACCACATACTGCTTTGCTACCATATGCTTACCCTTTTCTTGGGGATGTTTAGCAGCCAATGTACATTTCCTTCCTTATCCTTTACCTGCCATGTGAATTTATAGAAATCATGCTTTCTTAGCATTCAGTACAAAAGCTAGATACACAAAAGCATGATGTACCACATGCAATGGTACTGTAAAAAAAAACCCCAAAACCAAAAAACCAAACAAAAACCCCATATAGAAGATAACTGCATGTTTATTAGGATGCTGGGTTTGATATTCTTTCCCTGGTCTGTTTCCAATATAATAGCACACAGCAATGTGGCAGATAGGAGGGAGGAACTGCCAGCTCCAAACCTAATTTAATTTTCACTGATATAACCTGAAGGAAACAAAATGCTTAAATGTTAAAACATATTCACCAACTCAGTAAGGATCTCTTCAGAAGAATAGATCCAGACATCCACGGACTGATCAGCCAGAAACTTCAAGGGCAAAATTATATTTTTCATCCTCTCATTTATTTGGTGTTTTGTTTATCTCTGAGGTGTTGGGGGGGTTTCCCACAGCTTTTTCTTTTTTGTTATTATTTTATTTTCCTTGGAAAAATGCATTGGATACTCTGGTTTCTGCCCTTGAGTATATTTATGAAATTTGAACATAAAGTACAGCAAATGGGCAATACATATAAATTTAATTTTAGAGAATAATATAGATGTAACAATAGTTTTGGTCTTTTGATAGAACATAGGGAATTTTAATCACTATTACCTAACTTAAGAAAACGTTCAGAAAATTTCTTATAGATATGTTGTATTCCTTACCACGGTCTGATTTCATATTGTTTTCCTTTAAGCAGAACACAAATAAGCAGCAGTTTTGTCACATTTTCCAGAACTACTGGAAAACATCAAGAAGCTATAAACTACAGAGTGAAGAAATAAAACAGTAATAAAATTGTTAACATTATCTATAATTAAACAGATTAACAGCCCACATTTTTATATTTGTTTTGGGTTTTTTTCACCAAAGCATTTACCATTTATTTAGGAAATTACAACTAACAGTATTAGAAAATAGTGCTAAGATATTTTAATGACCTCAGGGGGTTTTGAGAGTTTTTTTCCTGTGTATGTAAATTTTTTAAAGACTCTCATAATATACTTTTGGGTTTGCTTAAAGAAATTTTTTTCTTTCCTTTTTTAAGTCCTTTACATATGGCACATAAACAGGTGCTCCAGACAATTTTTCCAAGTTGTTGTTTAGTCTAATGCTTTACTTGAGCGGACACAAGATACCACATTTCTCTTGGTTAAAATATTAAAATCCTACTTTTGTGAACTTGTGAAAAATAAAAGACTTGGTTTCCAGCAGTGACACCTAGCTTAGGTTTCATCTTGCCTGTTTGTGTTTTGCTTCTCTCTCCAAACCGTGGAAAATGTTTGTTGCTTCTGCAGAGCAATCAAGTAAGATGCTAGATACTTCATATCAGGATTAGCAAGTTCACATTTTGTTAGGGCTGCTTTGAGTGGAAAAACACTTGCACAGATCTAGCCTTCACTAGTCATTTTCCTAAACTGTTCTGAGTCCACCCATGAACTTTTCTTAGACATCAAAGCTTATTTCCAACTGGGCATTAAAATCAGCTTAAGCCATAGCAGATCCTGCCTGATGTGGGGCACCATCTGCACCATTTCTAATACCTTATTGGACTCTCCATTTCTTTATCGGTAATTTGTGAATGTATGTGACATGAAATACAAGTATTTCATTCCCTCCCCAACTTTTAACTTTATGTATGACTTAGTACATTTAACTTTAGATTTCACTATCTAATTGCCTGTTATTACTGTATCTGTTGTGAGTAAAAATATATTTTTAATCACATATTCCACAGAATTTTAGAAATCTTGTGAATTTATTCTACTACCGCAGAATGTTTTCTTGGTTTGCCTTCCTATTTTTTCCATTCCTTTCCTGACTTAGTTACATGAGCTCAGCGCTTCCCTCTTGGTCCTTACTTTGATCCAGTGTTTGTGGAACTGCAGGCAGATCTCCAGAGTGCTGATAGACACAAACACCTTCTCTCCATTTACACAGCCCTTGCTGCTTAACCTTTAGGGCAAAGCACCATACAGAGTTTATGAACATGTGGGAGTTATATGATATCATTTGATATCACGCGATATTGTCAGATATTGCGTGATAACCAACAGGTGACTTGAGAGCTATAGTAAAGAGACAGCAGGTAGAGACCAGCTGTGCATGCTGTCAGTGATGAGACAGGCAGTCCCGTTTGAAGCTGACCCTCAGTAACCTGTGTTCACGGTCCTGCTTGAGATGCTCACTGCTACGTAATCGAGTGCTGTTATGAAACGGTTTAATCAAGGAGTCAAAAAGCATTAAAAAACCCTGTAGTCCCATCCAGCAGTGGCTATGAGGATAAAAACAGTTTACAAAGGAGCTTATGTAAATACTAAATGTATTTCTAATTTAAGGTAAGCGACTGACAGTTTTCACAGGTGGATAATCACCTTAATGGCAAAATGATATAATGATACAAGGCTAGAGAGGCCACTGTATCCAACCTCATCAGAATATTTTCCTCTCAACCCAAACCTTTAATTGCAAGCATTTTTCCTCATCTGCTCACTGATGCTTTTTTTAATCCATTTTATGACAATCCGTAAACACTTTTTAAAAATTAATGGTGATCTCAGAGCAGGTCAGCTGGCTTTTGCCTGACCCTGAGATGACTGACAAGTGGCAGCATATGTTATGTTTCTAGATCTAGTGGGAGGAGAAAGAGAATATTCAATTTCCATCACAATTTGCAGGGCCCAGATTTTTTAGGCATTCTGTTGACAGAAAGTGACAAATATATGAGCTTTAAAGAATTGCCTTTAAATTTATTTATGATATAATGTAATATGACACATTACTTGTTATGATATACACCAGCTTATACCTGGTGGTGTAAGCTTACCTATAAATAAGAAATAAATGCATTTCACTGTACCATCAGTTTCTCTATGCTTTTTTTTTCTTTTGGTAGGAAGCTTTTTTTTATTACTGACTCATTTATAACGACCAACGTAAAATAATGGTTAGTTACTTGTATTTACAAATATCATCTTTGTCTCCAAAGATAAGTAATTGCTATGCGATTATGTAGCCTGCATCTATCTTAACATCTTTTTCTCACCTTGGGAACCATGGTGATACTAGTTTTTGTAATGCACTGGTGTTTAGTGATCACTGTAAGATACTAGTTTTTGTAATGCACTGGTGTTTAGTGATCATTGTAAGTTTCAGAATCCATGGTATGGATTCTCCAAAATCAAAGTAAAAGGCAGTGCGTACACCAGAAAGCTGAAGCATATGCTAAAAACACATCTGACATTCAGAGCCAATGATCACAGCAGAGAGATAACCTACTGAAAATACTGCAGGGTTTTTTGGGGGTTTTTTTAATTCAAATCGAATGTGACCAGTTCCCGGCTTGCCCTTTATCTTCTGGTAATTTTTCATGAACGTTACATGATGGGTTCTGAACAGGAATTTTATTTACAGCAGAGCAATGACTGGATGGGGTGTTTCTGTGAGGATGTCTTTTATATAAAGGCTTCAGTGGAAACAAAGATAAAAATAGTGAAATGAAACTGGACATTCAGATGTTGAAACATGTTTAAGTGTAAATAAGATAAAAATTAGAAACCAAAAGAGAATTCGTAGTGGTTACCAGAAATAAGGAATTGTGACTTGGATGGAATGATGAAAGAGGTCTTAGTAATATGGTTTTGACTGATGGAAGCTACTCAGTGAAAAAGAGTTAGCAAATAGAAAAGAGATGAGGATTTAGATCACACAGATAAGAAACATCAAATGTAAAAGAAGGCAAGAGGGGAAAATAAGGAAGGAGAAAGGAAAAAAAAATTCATTTTGAGGAAGACGAACACACGAAGTGTGTAGAGTAAACTGAAGTACTTACTGCTCTGAGGAAATGTGAACATGTTAACAGTGATAAAGAAAGGAGTGACTGCTTTGGTCTCTGCCAAGTTGAGTAATGAAAAATAGTTTTTTTAGGATTATAGGATAATTCAGGTATAAAGGAACTTTAGAAGGCCCTAGTCCAGCCTCCAGTTCAAAGGAGGGTCAGTTATGATTTCAGATGATAATTTTTAATAGTCTTCATTAAAATGAGTTATATAATAGTTTATAATAATCTGTCATTAGATGAGACCTACAACTACTCTTGTCACAGTCTAGACAATCTGCATATATGTGGTGCTCCTCTGGATACACTTGCATGTAACAATTAGCAGGCATTACACTGATTTTCTTCAGTATCTATTTAATGTCTAAATTACTTAAAATGTTTAGACTGAATACTAAGCAAGACATGATGGAGAGGGTGAGCTGCAAATATTAGAAAGTTCAATAAGCAAAGGAAGCATGCTAGTCAAAGCAAGGTAGAGTTAGATGGATGGCAAAGTTCGAGGGAGCAATGAGATGATATTGGTCAGTGTGATAGGACTTGACCTCTGACAGTTACAACCTAACCATTTTCAAGGTTTTTGGTGTATATCGTAGCATGTGGAAAAGAAACCTTTGAAACAGTATTTTTGAAGGGCAAAATGGCATCTTCATAGTACTTGGCAGACAACAGTGTCGGAAGAGGCTAAGTCGAGGTTTTACTGATCTTGCAGAAAGATCTCTGCAAGGGACTCATTCATCCACATAACTAAAACTCTTAGTCTCTTTGTACTGAACCCTGCCACATCAAACATAGCAAACCTTCAGTGTCTCTCTTTGCCACCCTTTCTGGTGCGCCTGGTGTATTAAAAAAACATCTCCTCCTAAGTCCAGTGAAGTCATACATTGTTTATTCCCCAACATCTGTTGTAGTCTGATGAAACTCTTTCTGTTGGGTAAATCCTTGGATGTTCTTCAGTTAGTTTCGATTATGGCTTACACATCTTTGAGGATATTCTCACAGTTGGTTAATCTAAGAACTATACCATATTTTTATAGCATCTTGTGTGATGAAGGTTTGATAGAATCCTTCTGTATTTGTTTTTTGAAAAGTACATGCCTTCTTACCTGAGGAAAATTATTTTGTCAGAAAATCCTCACAAGCTCTTTAAAGTCATCTTGCTGCAGGTTTTCGTTGTTTCTTGTAGAAATAGATTTGAAAATCCCTCAGTTAGACTTTAATTTTCTTTATTATTAGATCTGCAGTAGTTGGTTTGGAGTTCATACAGGTGGGAGTTTCCCAGCCTCCTTTATGATGGTTTTAAAGGTCTCAGTGCATTAGCAGGTAGATTCACTGAGTGAATGGGAGCATACTCATTCCTAGGTTGCTTTGCCTAGTGAAAGAACAAAAGGTGTGACAGCAGTTCACAAGATTTTAAAAACTAACTCCTCCTTCCACAAATAACCAACTATTGAGAAAGGGGGCCTTTCAGTCAAACTCCTCCAGCTGACAGTCAAGCCTACCTGCTGACTTTTAAAGCCTTGTTTGCAGTAACTAACGTCTAAGGAGTAATCAGATTGTTTTGAAATGCTGGAACACTAAAATGATTAGTTTCTATGCAGTTTATCTTTATTGGAGTAATTATCCCATAGAATTATAAAAAAGTTTGTTTTCTGGTCTTAGCTCAGCCTCTGAATGCCTCATAAGCCTCTTTACACTTGCGTGTATCTCAGCTTCCCCATGTTTAAAACAGAATGATAGTTCTTACTGACAGAGAGACAATTGTAAGGTTCATCATTGTTCTTCACATGATTTTGATGACATTTACAATAATATAGCACAATCAAAAACCATATGGGAATTTAAAATTACGGTGCTTTTGGTTGAAGGGAACACAACAAAATGGAGAATGTCCTTGCTATGTGGCACTGGTATCCTATTACAAAAATACATATTTAAGTATAAAAAGGAGGGAATGCAAGGCTATATAAAGGACTGCCTAATGCTTCTAAAAATAAGTAAGTTTTTCTTTTAAATAATGACTGAAAATATCTTAAACCAAAGACTGATTCACTTTAAATGTCATGGTATACAAATTCAAATAATAAATTCATCTAGAAATGAAATTTCCAGTTGAAAGTCCCCACGCTTTTCAGCTGCTGATGAAGAGAAACTGCTTTTTATGTGAAGAACAGTCAATAACAATGAGGTTTTGCTTTATTTGCTCTTTGACAGAGCAAGTGCCATATTCTTTCGTGTTTTCACTTCTGGGTTTGACACTTTGGTTTCCTTTTGCTATTTTTAATGGGAATACATGAGTGTTTTTGGTGGCCTACATATTGTAAAGCCTACAGCAAATTACCACCACTGACTGTGTAAGATGTTTTTTCTTCATGTCATAGTGCAGTTTGGGATAGGAGATGAATCAGGGACCAATGACTAAAAGCATAAAATCCGAAGAATCCTAAAGGATAGTCTGTCTTGATGCTCAGAAGATGGCTGTAGAATGTGCTTTTGCCACTGAGGTATATTTGAGATGTGAGAAACATTAAGAATGAGGAGGGTTTTAGGTCAGGATCACTCTGCATCATAGATGGCATTATCTGCTGATTTAGCTGAGCTGAAAACTGCTGAAAAATAATCCTTTTTGTGCCCTTGTCAGTGGCTTTGGCCTAGAGTAATAGAAAATCAGCTTTACCTGAGTCAGGTAATCATTACAAAATGAATTTTGTTCTTGACTCACAGAAATAATTGGGAGAAAAATATATTTGATAGGTGTGATGAATATTATTTTAAGCTAAAGCTTACTGAGATGTATAAAATACTAAGTGCTGCTGGTAATTGAGCAACTCTATGCAACTGTAAATTAGCTGCTTGAATTGAAAACAGATGATTACCGAAAGCACTTTTCCCCCCCCAGAAAACTTGCTGTTCTCCTTTTCCTTCGCATTCAGAAGGGGCATTCAGTTAATCATACCGAGGTCTCTCCCTTCGTGCTGCAGTAGCTGATTACCCAGCAGGAGGTGCAGTTCCAGCAGGGTAAGTCAGAATGGTGTTGGTCGTTCCCTGGGGAGGGACATCCTGTAAAAACACCAAGGTTGAGAACTGTCATATTCACAGCAGTAGGTGCATTTTCCTCAGAAATTAATGGAGCAAGCTGGGCAAAAATGTTTTTAAGCTACATCTTCCCTAGAGTAAGATGCAAATTCAAAGCTCTTTTGAAGCACTGGAATGAAAGTTGAAGATAAGACTTTTTAGTTTTTGACATTGATGATATAGGCAACACTAGCTCTACGAATATTAAGTTGAAATGGAGGATAAGTGGGGCAGATGTTATTCAAGCAGCTCCCAAATGCAGTCCTATTTCAGAGCTAGTTTAAGGTGCTTGCAATTATGGTTGTTATTGTTGCAGAATACCTGTCATAGAGCTCCTTCCTTCTTTTTTTTTTTTCTGTTAATTGATTGACAATGCTAGATTATTTTCCTGAAACCAGAGGATGAAAAGCAATCTTGCCAGCTGGACTCCCAAACTCGGCAAAAGAGGGTTTGGAAAGGGAGTGAAGCTTTGAGATGCGGGATTGTTTTTCAGCAGCAGTCTGTGTGCGGTTCAGCAGCAAGTGGCAATTTTAGACTGCCTTCGCTATTGCAGGCAATGCAGCGCAAAGTGATTGTGTTCTGTTTACAGAAAGATTTTGCAGAAACATTGAGCACCTTGTTTGCTCCATCCTCTTGAACAAATGCATAAGACGTGTCTCTTTAAAATGCACCGTTTCTGCAGATTATTTTCTAATAGAGCAAGATACATTTTCAAGGATTGTGTCTAATATGTTTTGTAAGGCCTGTGCAGCCTGGTCACAAGTTCCCTCTCCCATACTTTTTCAGCTCCTATGGTCTTGCCCTCTTTGCTGTAGCTCAGTGTTTCTTTTTTTGTCCCACTCATTTGATTTGAGCCCCTCACAGATCTTCTGCTGTGCCTAGCTGCCAATCCACTCCCTAAAACAAATAAAAATGTCACTGAAAATATGCAGATACAAAGCCTGCAATACTTTGTTTCATTTTCATTTATGCAGATTTTTATTGCATCTGTCCAGTAATAATTATCAAGTAAATACTATTACCGAGTCAAATCTATAGATAACCAAGGACCTTTAAAATCATTCTAGTATACTCCATAAATCATTAACTTTTCATAAAAAATTAGTGACAGGTGAAACTAAGGGTATCTGTAGAAACATTGCCATCTGTCTTTTTATTTGATGTGTACACATATCTGATAAACCATAAACAACACCTTTAATTTTGCGTATCTTTTAAAAGTAGCTTTTCTTTCCTATTTCTGTTCAGTGTACCTAACAGGTTTACGGATACGAAAGCAAAAGTCTGATATTTCTAGAAAATGGGGGCAGCATATGAGATGACAAATGTGAAAGGTGACGTCAATTAAGAGTTCTGTGACATCAACAGTATATAAATACTGGTGTCATATCTCCAGAAGTCAAGTGACAAGGCCTTCATTGTTCTTTAAAAGGACCCAGTTGTTCATGAACATATGGGAAGCTAGCTTATTAATAAAATTTTTCTTCCCTAGTCATCTTAATTCTGCCAGATTGTAAATTGTGCAGCCAGAGTGAATTAGAGTTAACTCACTATTTCCAGACATTCTGAGAGATTTGTTCTTAACAGAAATGAACCTAGGAGATTTCTAGCTTCTCTACAGATGTTTTCCTAGGTAAATTCGCTGCATACTTCCAGCCATGTGCTTAAGGATAAATATACTTTAGAACCCAGTGTGAATTAACAGGAGATTGATATGTTGAAACAAAAAGGATCTTAGAAGGCAGGAGATCTCAAGTATCTAATCAGCCCACTCACACAGGGAGACAGGTCGAAGTCAAAACTAGGCTGAAAATTCCCTGGGCTCTGGCCTGCTGTATTTTGCAGTGCAGACCTAAGTCAATTTTTCCAGTCTGAGATAATTTCTTTTACCACCTTCCAATTAATTCTAATTTCAATTATAAAATAAATGTTGTGTTAAAGTCTGCATACAGGTTCAATAAGCACATTCACACTGATTTTTTTGTGCTAAAGGAGTATACCCACCCTGACAGCAATGCCCTTTAATATATTGCAGTGTTTAAATTTAGATATTTGAGGCTCCCACTAGACAACAAGTTATTAAAACATCTGCCTTTCCATAAGCCATTCTGTTCTCTGCCATTCCACATGTCCTTTTCTACTTCACCAGGCAAAATTGCCCAATCTAAATTTCAGCTCAAGTGTTTGATGGCTTTCACGCTGAGCTCAAACTGTTAGTGCTTCCCTGAGAGAATAGAATTGAAATGGGATTTAATCTAAAATAACAAAATAGAATAAAGGTTTTACATATAAATAAGTAATACCCTGTATATTTTTATGCACACTTTTCTTTTCTGGATTTTGCGTGCAGTGAAGTTAAATGTTAAAATGCATAGATAACCCAAAGCTGACAGAAAAGAATATCAGTGTGTGTTGCCTGTGTGCTCAATTAATGCCTATCCTAAGGTATATTTTAATTCAAATCCATAGTAACAATTACTACAAAATATATAGCAAAAATAGTGGTTTTGTTGCTACCTTTGTCTCAGACAGCTAGGTGCTTGTTTGCTTGTCAGGGGTTTTTTTTAAACAGAAGTATTTTCAACTAGCATTCCAAAGCTATTACAAGCTTGCTGTCTGGTATTTTCATTAAAGATAGTTGGGGTTTTATATGCTTACTATCCATGGAAGATTCATGCTTGGGGCTAGGTTTTTGTCACAGAATTTGATCAACTCACTTTAAAATAATGAAACAAGATCGTTAACTACCTGTTAGGAAAAGATTTTTCAGTAATTAATGATGGGATACTGAAAAAATTCTGGTCTTCTGCAGTACAAATTATGGGATTGATTCCCACTTCTAACTAAAGTCATGGGCTTGATAAACAAAACAGACTAGGGTCAAGCTGTAGTCACTTACCTTGTCAACTTTTCCATATCTAGATAAATGGCGGTTAATCACAGCTTCACAGATAACTGAAGGTTTAGTTTTGTTATTGCCCTTGTAGCAAGGAAGCCTCAGCTATATTCTGGTGGAGAACATGGAGACACATCTCAAGAGATGCATAGTGGTAATGGTCAGCAGCAAAGGAAGTTTTAACAGGTGTAATTAATTATTTTTTTCAGTAATAATAAATTCTTCACCGTGCAAAGTGGCAGAGTGTTTTCACAAGAGCCTGAGACTTGTTAACAAGCTGTTTAACTGCTGTTAAACTTTAAACTGTGAAAGATTAAAATTCAGATCCTACCTAAATTTTATGTCTGAAAGATGTCTTGCATTTCACCAGAAGACTGTTCTCAAAATCTTCTCGTTTACATTAGAACACTGATCAGTTGTCAAAGTATGAACCTATAGCATGGCCATTCCTTTAATTGTTAGCTAATTAGACTGCTTAACCATACTTTTTTAAATGGAAACCAAATTTTACAGAATTCTAATTAATTCAAACAGAACAACTGTGCCTCAGAAATTTCTGTAACTTCTTGACTTCACCTGAATTCCAGAACTAGAAATGTGAAGTCATTTGTGGTATAGAGAGTAAAGTCCAAGTCATGCCATTTACTACTTCAGTGAATTTGAACTGGTAGCTTTTTATTTCATCCATCATTGCTTTTTCCTGCTTACCCTTGCTCCAGCAGAGTCGGTTGAGGAGAGGTGGTTCTCCTGGCCTTGAGGAGTAAGCATGGAAGCCAGAGCAGCAGAATCCCAATGGAGAAGATCCTCTGGGTTACAGGATGAAGGTTGAAAACCATTATGAAAAGGGCCCCTTAGGAGGCATGAAGGATAATTACAAAACTACTCCTCATCCATAGTTCCCACATGTAGCAATACACTATGCATGCTGTAGGTGGTATAAACATACCATATTTTCTAATCTGGAGGGTGTCATGAGTCATTTTTTTCTTATCTGCTTTGTAGCTTTGTGCAGCTTGGCCCATGTATCCCACTTGTGTAAAATTTCAGACTTCAGTGAAACATCATTTCCTTTCCAGTCAGTAATTTAACATTCTGGTGGGCTGGTAAGATGAGCGCTTCAGAGAATGGTTTGATTTTCCTAATGTGAAATGTCTACATAGGGCAAATGTAGTAAATTACTTACTACCTATGGCTACCATGCTCAGCTGATGAAGCTGAGCTGAAGTATTATTACCTTTCTTGATGACACAAAGTCATTAAAACAGTGCTCCATGGTTTGAGATACAAATTTAACACTTGCAGGAAATAAAAGTTCTAGAAAGTGTGGTGCTGTCAGCTTGTGCATTATCAGACACACAGCATGTGCCTGCAAACGACATCGGTTCTGTTTAACTTTGTGTGGCAGGAATAGATAGAAGACCCCATAAAATGTGTTCTGAAAGAAAGAAATAAAACCCATCACTGTAGTAAAGAATCAGGTGGCGTAATTGTCTTTCTGGCAGAAATAAGAATAATGGATACTACTCTTGAAGGAGGATTATTAGTTACCCCTTTGTTTTTTTCTAGTTTTGAGCTTATGTTCTGCATCTGTCAAGCATAAAATCACAGCTATTATCATTCATTTCCTTAATCTGTTCTCTCTCTGAGCCTTCACTAAAATTTTACTTACTTTATTTTTCACCAACTTTTATTATCTGTTGATTTAACTGTATTAATGAAGAATGAAGTGTAAAAAAAAAAAAAAAAGATATTGAACCATAGAATGGTTTGGGAGAGACCTTAAAGACCTTCTAGCTCCAACCCATCTGCCATGGGCAAGGACACCCTCCACTAGCCCAGGTCACCCAAAGCCCCATACAACCCGTCCTTGGACACTGCCAGGGAGGGGGCAGCCACAGCTTCTCTGGGCACCCAGTGCCATTGTTTTCATGAACATTGTAGGGACATCTTTAGGCCACAAATACAATTTTTAGTGCTGTATATTGAAATAATGTTAGCAGGAGAGTAGAAAGCTCATAGTAATTGCATCTCTGACCCTCAATATAGGCATTTTTGATATTTTCTCTTCTGTATAACCTAGCATATTGCCCATTTCCCAAATTTTATTAATATCCTGTGGATACATTGCTTGTTTGAAGCTGAATGAAAGTCCACAAACTCCCAATTATTTTCAATTTTGCACTTGTTTGATTAGAGTGCTATTGTCTGTAATTTTTACACTTTTTTTGAATCTTCAAAGTGCATGATTCATGCCTTGAAAACGGGTTGTTTTGTGTTTCCCAGCACTGCTTTTTTTTATCCCTGCCAGTTATAACCTGATAACCTGATTTCATACTGTGCTTTAGCACAACAATACAGTCATCAAACTAAAGCAACACAGTAAGTGGGCACATTAGCCATCATTTTACTTGATCACTTGGGAGAGATTAAATTTATTCATTTTCAGAACAGATAATGAAATATTTAAAACATGTTAGAGTAAACGGTGGCAGCATTTTGAAGTTCTCACATGCTCTTTGCCAAAGCAGTACAGTATATACTGCACATGTAAGACTCTTGTGCAGATGTTTGGGAAATTTCTGCAGGTTTGGGTTTTTTTCCTTAGGCTCATTTGCATTTAGTTTATCTAAAGTGAAATCCATTCAATTTTATTGAACTGTAATTCTGGTAATTTACAATATTTACATGCTGTGGTTAGATTGAAATCAGTCCTTAATTCAAATTCAATCTAAATTTACAGCATAGTAATTAGGGCTTTGTAACTGACACTAGGGGCCTATTGATTTAATGAAAAACTTAACCTTACAGTAAGTGTTTAATTAGTTGCTGCAGTAGATTCTGCGCTGTCCTAAATTGTGGACTTTAGAGAATTAGGTACTAATTTAAATTACATTACTATATAAAGATCAGAACTATTTTTTAAAAGAGCATGTAGCCCTACAGATGAATTAATTTCACAGCCTTTGAAAAGGATAACAGAAAAAGAAAGTAATGAAAATGCCTGCCCTGCCTGGATTCAGGTAAAGCCATGCTGGGTATCCTGGAAATTAATACCTACTCTGGTAAAATAGTGATTTAAAGAGTTAAAAAAAAAAGGGGTGTCTTCATGGAAATATTCCCCAGGAGATAAAATCTGAAATAGTATATATGACTATATGACTACTACATATTGCCCTCTTAAAGCTGAAATAAAGAAAAAGAATATAACTATAAAAGCCGATATGTTTGTGTTCATAACTGAACAAATATGTGACAGAAAATGAGTGTAAACATCCGTTTTATACACAGAAGTTGATATTTTCATTTACACAGTGCTCAAACCAGATCAATTCCATAAATCTGCAGATTTAAAAAGAATGAATTACCAGTAACAGCGGGTGTTTCTTTCTTCCTGTTTCACCTCATTTTGTTAATGTGGCTTGATACCGCGCGGACACCAAGTCGCAAGATGGAAGTGACTGGTATCCTCCAGGTCTACCATTAATATTTTGGCTTGATGTATAGCCATTGGAGCAAATTACAGTTCATCAGTAGTTTTCATACAGTAAAGCCCTTGCTAGTAAGTTTACTCTTCTTTTACTGGTTAGTAAGCCATCCTGGAGCAGCAGCGACATTAGGGCTTTTTGCCTTGCAGCCCGTGTGTATGCCTCTGAGTTCTGGTAAGCGTAAAGTGTTTTGTAGTAGGTACTCCTATTATGCAAATTTTTACGGGTCACAAATTTCATATTCCTAGAAGATCATCAAGAAGGTCATAATGAATAATTATGATTCTACTTTTATTTGCCTAATCAACCTGAATTCATCACCCATTTGCGCCCTACACTTGATTTTGCTGGGAAAACAGAAGAGATCACTCAACTACCCCACATTGCCCAAAGCCCTCTCTGACCTGGCCTTGAACACTGCCAGGGAGGGGGCAGCCACAGCTTCTCTGGGAAACCTGTGCCAGTGTTCTCATAGTGAAGAATTTCTTCCTAATATCTAATCTAAATCTCCCCCCCCTTAAGGTTAAGGCCATCACCCCTTGTCCTGTCACTCCTTGCCCTTGTAAACGGTCCCTCTCCATCTTTCCTGTGGGCCTCCTTTAGGTACTGATAGGCTGCTGTAAGGTCACCCTAGAGTCTTATCTTCTCCAAGTTTTGCAGGTTTTTTTTTTAGGGGACTGGTGTATTTCTGTATCTGAGAACCTGATCCAGTAATCCTGCTTGTTCATTCACTTTCCTTCTCACTTCCTATATCAAGAGGACAAGTGTGTCTGCTGGTACTGCATGCTCTGCCCAAGAACTGTGCATTCAGGGGCAGGGGAGGTGCAGATAAAAAGAGATGGTGTAAGGTGAAGGAAACTGAAGATCAGGAGCTAGCCTAAAATCCCTCCCTTCCCTTCCTATTTTCTGTGCAGGCAGTGAAATAGTGAACTACCATTAGGGCCAAGCTCAGTCAGTGGCAATGCTATGGGAGCTATTGCAGCAGGTGTGAAAAAAGAACTGTGATAGTTTGCAAAATTGTATGTCTTCTGGGACCTGGAGGGGGGGGGGGGGGGGAGGGAAGGAAAAGAGAGTAGGAATAATCTGAGAGATATATCCCCACAGAAAATTACACTTTTTTTCCTAACACTTGATAATAAGACAAAACAAATAAAACAATTTTTCCAAGGTAATGCTTTATAATAATACAGCGAAGAAAAACAAATAAAGAAATTTGCACCAATCAGAAATACTTCTTTTCAATACCAATTTTATAGAATGTAACAGAAAGAAGCAGTCAGGCTGGCAACCAGAGATATAAAATTCCTGGTTTTGTTCTATTCCAGGAACTACAGTTCTCCATGATAAGACTTTTTAACAACTCTGGACAACATCTCTTCTGAGCTGCCATTGTACTGAGCAAGGCCTGGTAAGAAATTCAATTTCTTTATCTTTCTGAAAAACATACTTTTGACACAATTCATCTAAACTCCATGTGTGTTATTCTTTTAATTATTTTACTTAATATCAAAGATGAGGTTTTTTCTACAGGAACAGCTTTTCTTTTTGTGTCTGACCTGGGGTTTGGTTCTTTTTAAACCCGTCTGTTATCCTGGTCACAGCTTTTCAAGTCATTCCATGTTCCTAAGTCTGGACATAGTAATATTCCCATGTGAGTTTTTTACACAAAAGCCATGGAGCTCAGGAATCTGCTAATACACTGTTTGGCTATTTTATCTAGTAAGGAGGGGATAAAAAGAGTTTATTTTATCATTGCCTCTTTTGCTTGCTGGGAAAGAAAAGCATAAGTAAAACACATACAAAGAACGGATGTTAACCTACCCCAGTATTTATTGTAACAATAACTAATGCCTAACATTATTCTTTTAGTTAGCAAGTAGCTGTCAAAATACATGAAAATAACTGACTTTAATGCATTCATTGAGTAAAGAAGAATAGAAAGCAGAAGTTTTGGTCCTGGTCTTGGTCCTTACAGGCTGAGCTACACTGCTTCACTGGCTCTTGATAATTTTATGAATAAGTCTACACAGTGTTACACCAAACACTTTCTGCATTCAGAAATGATACATGGCTTCTCAAGGCTAGAAGTCAATGTTCACTTTATTGGACAGGTCAAAATCACAACTGTAATGGGCAGATTAGCTTCAAATGTTGCATTTCAAGGAGAAGGTCGGGTTTTTTTCAAAGAAAGGACGAGGAATGTACCACCTGATGAACTTTGACCCATCTCAACTAGTACTGTGCTACATGTGGAAGAAATAAAGTTGGAGAAGGGAAATGAGATACAGTGTCTGTAAACAGGTACACACAACTGCAAAATAAAATAGAGATGAAGCAGCACTGGAAAAGCCCAAAGAACTTAGTGAAACTTAAAGGATTTGGTACATGGACATCAAAAAAGTCAACAGTTGCATCTTTAAACATATTTTCTCTCAGCCATGTTTTCCCAGTAGTAGGGATCAACTATGTATTTTTCCTAGAAAAGGGAGACTTAGGCCACATTTGCCAGTGGTTACTGGTTTCAGCGAGTCAGCACATCTTATCAGCAAAACCAGCTCCATTAGTCCATGCAACAAGCAAGATTTCAGATGGAAACCTGCCCTATTTGTTACTCTGTCATTCTTTTACCCTTTAGTAAGTTGCAGTTTGCAACAGTAGACTTGTCACATTAATCCTTTTTGTTTGTTTGTTTTCATACCTAGAACTGTCAAATTACAAACCACATTACTGACATCTCTGTAGGCTGATCTGACGAATACTCACAAGAAACATAAGTTTGCTGGAGGATTTCTGGGTCCTAATGATCCTTAACTTCTCAAATGCATCTTTTCAGAAAAGTCTGGCATTTGAAGATAACTTTCATTAACCACAAAGTGCTCCAAATGTTGATTAATTTTGGCAGATGGCCAAAGTTGTTAGCTCAAGGACTTTCAGGGTAAGAGAGCACAGAGGTCCTTTAAAAGCATTTTTTGGTTTCTTTACTCTCCAGGTTTAGTGGAATGGAGAATACAGCTGCCTTTGCCAGGGAGGGCAGTAAATTCTTGTGTAAACAACCAATCTTTCTGTCTTTATGAAGTGCATAAATAGAGATACAAAATAGAAATGAAATACATGCTTTTCAAGTTGTCAGTATGTTTCAAGTTATATGCTGAGTCTGTAATGAAATATTTATATATATATCAGACAAAAAAATCCAACTGAAACAACAGATTATTTGAACCAGCATAAGAAAGTGACTTCCCACCTCAGAAAAAGCCACATTCATGCAATGACTCTGCATGACTTTCTCCAGTTCATGCCATGACAACGTGCTCTGTGGTTTTGAAAGGTTAATCACAGCTCAATACAGATTGAAAGGAAGGGAAAGGTAATATTATGTGACACTAAAGGGTTGTGTTATCCTACTTGCTTTCAGACTTTAGGGCTCAGGATTTCCTGTTTTTTTGGCATCAAACCAATGTGTACTGAAACAGAAGTACTTGTTAATAGAAATTTTAAATTGTTTGGAAATTAGCAAAACTAATTTGTTTTTCCCTGTTGCTTTTGAGATACTTTCAAACATGTAAAATTCAAAAAAGCAGTAAGGGAAAGCCAGGCACTCCAGTTGACTGCTTTTTTCCCTTCTGTGGCTTGATCATCAGGCTATTCACCCACAGTTTGGAAAACCAATTCAATTTCCTTCTCTTCTCAAAAGAGATCTGAATAGCTATCTGCTCCTTCCAGATGAATGCTGTGACTCCAGAGTTTGCTGGTGTCAGTTGCTCTTAACCTTCACTTGTTGCTTTTGTTCCTGCTGCTGAATGAACACAGAATGACTGCAGATGAACGCCCTAGCTACCGGCTTAGCTTTGTGTCACTGAATGTATGCAGGTGTTCTATATCAAAATTAATTAGATAGTGTAATTGCATAAATAAACCGAAGAGATAAAGTTCTAGGCTAGGTATGAGCAGCAGCCAAAGCTGTACTGAAGTCTGACAGGTGAGCCGGTGTGATTTATGCCATTTCTGTATTATTCTTGTAGCAGGAGAATTTCCTTGATATTATCCAGCTTATTTACAAAGCCTAGATCCTGTAGGAACCCCACACTGTGGAAAGAGTAAAGAAAGTTAAAATTTTAAAAGCTTTTAGATCAGCTTGCATTTGAGCTAAACTTTAATAAATTTCTATCCAATTTTTATTTGAAACTCTTAATGGAATGAAGGTGTGGAAATTTAAAATTGGGGGTTTCTTTCAGTTTAAAAAAAAAAAAAAAGGTGTTCTGCTATTTTGCACTTTGGTAATGAGATATCCTGCAGAAGGCTTCATGTTCTAGTCTTCAAAAATATATGGGCTTATTATGCAAGGTTTGGGGAATTTTATTTGTTGTGAGTTAGAATCTTACTACTGGCTGTGAAGTGATGTGCCCTTGATGTCACAGTATCATTGGCATTCTCAAGAACAATGCTCTGTGGATGGAGAAATTTTTTTTTCCTTTATAAGTGCATCATTTTGTTGTCATTGAATATGATTTCAGTAAAAAAGATTATAATAAAACTAACATGCCCTTCTGCTACTGCCAGTCTTTCCCATAAAAGTGCACAGCAGTATGATAGGAGAACGAAAGCAAACGCGACATGATAGGTTAAGAGAACATGGATATACCATTCCTGGCTTGAGATAGTTCTCATCTATAATTAGGTGATTCTCTTTCTTTTCTAGTACAAGAGTTTTCCACTTTGTGCATGCAGCAAGTCAGAGGCAAGGAGTGTGTAACAGTTTCTCTATCTTAAAACCTAATAGCTGTTCCACAGCCTTACATTATGTTAAATAGTGTAAAGCTTTCCACAGGATCATGGGATTTCTACTTCAGTGGAACCAGAAATAAATGTGATCAAGTGATAAGAGTGCTTTACCCTCCATTTTTAAATTTGTGCCACTTCTGCCCAAGGCAGAATCAGCACGCTTGGAAGTTCAAGTCACCTAACAGCAGAAGAGCTAGGAGTAGTGCAGAGCAGCTCACTGTACAGTTTACTCTAGTGGTCAGCTGCTTTTGAACATCTTTGGCATTTTCCATAAATTCACACCAGATATGTATACATATGTATATGTATGTATCTTTCTATGTTCCTATACATTTCCAGTACCTTTGCTCTTATAGTAGCATAATGGCTACAAAGGCATTGTAGTATTTAACATTTAATGAAGAATTTTAGTTTACACAGTGGAATCTTAACAACTTATTTTTACAGTATAACACATCTTTTGTTCCAAGACAGTACTAAAACTGTTCTATATATTCTTTAAAAATGAAGGTGCAAAAACAATTAGCAGTTTATTATTATCCAATGTCTTTATGTCAAATATCCAAGCTCCATGCAAAAGGATTTTTTCTTGTTCTTTCATCAACTTTTACCCAGTTGTATAGTAACTTCTTATTACTGTTATAATGGGAGAGGGTGTGGAAATAATATGTAATTTTTTTACAATAATTTTATTTTACAATAATTTTTAGCTTAACTGTTTCCCAACTTTATCTCATTTGTTTTACATAAGGTGAAGCTGGTTAAACTTTTGAAAACAGCAGGATCTCTTCAGTAATCTTGGGAGATACTTGTCTCACTGGAATTTCTAAAGTCTGTGTTCAGCTAAAATTCAGAATAGTCACTAGTTTCCCATTCAACATTGTAATCCTCCTATTTGCAAATTATTTAAGCCAGCATGGTGTAATATTAAAAAATGCAAATATTCCTCCGGCCACAGTTATTAAGAGAAAAAAATAATATCCAACTAAAATAATTTTAAGGAGTTAATAACAGGTTTACCGTCTTAGAGTGATGCTTTCTGAAATTATTACTTCATTAAAGGGCCAGCTATAACCACTTCCCCTGTCGAAAGGGAACTGCATTTTGCAGAGCTGAACTAGTGGGTCACTAAATCACGGAAAATTTGCAGATCCTAAGGTTACCTGATAGACACCTCCCACATCTGTTTCCATTAGAAAAGCTATTCAGATTTGTGGTCAGCTCCAGTCTAAACACCAGTTTTTCTACCAGCAGCTGAGGGAGACAGAGACATGCTCTGGTTCTCTGAAGGCAGAGGAGCCGTGAGGGTCTCCCACCTGCCTGGCTGACGGTCCACACTGTGTAGGGCTCGCTCCTGGCCCGTTCTGGCAGAAAAAATAATAGGATTGCCTGTGCACCAGAGAAGAACTTTGATTTTACTCCTATGTGTTTTAATATTTGTCTGCTTACCCGGTTTTCTGGCAAAGCTACCTCTGAGCCTTTTTGTGGTATTTGGGAAGAGGGATTGCAAAGTGTGTTGGGGTTGTGGAGAGGAATAGACTGAAGGAGGAGAACAAGTTCTTGTAAGGGGGAAGATAAGGAAGATGTAGAAATCAGTATAGTGTTGCAGGGAGCAAGGGTATTGCAATGGTATGACAGGAGCTGGATGACTCAGTGCAGGGAACTGAGAAAGCCTGAATATTACAGACTAGTCAACTATTTTGTGAAAATTGTCCCGTTTGACAGTGCTGAAATTCTGTCTCATTGGAACTCATTTTTGAAGAGGGAATAGTCTATTTTCATCATTACTTTGGAAATGTTCCCTCTCCATTTGTGTTCTAATTGCGTCTAGTAGTTGTTTGTACTGCCAAGATACTGCACTGTTCCAATCGACATGAATCTGTGAAGAAATCTGGAACTGTTCATTTGGTGTCCAATGGGAAGAAACCTTGACAGCACTGCATGCTGTACTTAATTATATAAAATCTGTGGGTTCTTTTAACTATTTATACTAGTTTTATGCTATGTCACCATCTCTGTTTGAAAACTTTTAAATACTGAAGTATTGCCACAGACATACAGTGTAACTCTAAGCAAGTCATTTTTATCTCATAGTGCCTTGGTCTTTCATCTGTTGGATGGGGATATTTCTACTTGCTGCTTCTTGCCATTTGTCCTTCCTGTCTTCTCTACTCAGATTTGGAGTTTTAGGTCTTTGGGGTAGGAACAGTAGGTAGTTGCAGAAAAGGGCAATACACATAAAGCAAAGCCCATTTGTAATGTTGATAGAGCTGGATGTTAACACAATACAAATACCTCATAATTCCTAGGCAATTTGTGATTATGTGAAGTCTTTCCACAGCTCAAAACACATGCTTCATTACGCAGACTTGAGAAGAAAACAGTGGACCTAATGTTGAAAATACCTTGTGTTTTTATTGCATCTGCACTGATTTGAATCTCTGCATGCTATGCTGCCTGTACACCCAAAATGGTTGTTTTATGGTTCAGGTTAAGGTGCAGCAGGAAT
Organism: Laterallus jamaicensis coturniculus; assembly: GCA_022605575.1. Classification (NCBI taxonomy): domain Eukaryota; kingdom Metazoa; phylum Chordata; class Aves; order Gruiformes; family Rallidae; genus Laterallus; species Laterallus jamaicensis. The sequence goes on along the minus strand of JAKCOX010000005.1, from coordinate 14,604,916 downwards.
TTCGTGAGCATAATCATACTTGAAAAATGTTGTCTGTGCATGGCAGGATTCTCCTAACAGCTGAGCCAGGAAGATTTCTGCCAGTGAAGAATCCAATTTCTATCCACCTTTCTCCAAAGATATCAAAGTCCATATCTTTTTCATGTAGAATACTTTGTCCACTCCCAGAGGTGTGCAATTCTGAAAACCTCAGAGGTTTCTGATAAACATTCAGATAACAATAAGCTTGCTAAATTCATTTTATAATCTCATTAATCGGTGACCATCTTTCCATTTCAGTTTGGAGAATGGGTGAGAGTATCACTGTGCTGCATTGCTTAAATATTATCATCACGATTGCTTGATTTCTTGATGTGAATACCTGTCAGTATCTGTGAGGTTTTATATTATGTACAGATTTCATGTTTTGGGAAGGTCATATTTTGATTACTTAAGATTCTGGGAAGTCAGGAAGATTTTCTTCTTGTACAGTTTTTCAGGTATTAATTAAGAAAGAGTAAGAAAATTTGTAGGAATCCTTTCAGTAAACACTGCCTGCCCATCTTTTGCACAAAATGAGTCAGAAGTCCTATAAATCACACCTTTGTTTATTACACAGCTCTTACTCATTTTCAGAGTGCCGTAAATCCTGTGTGTTGAATATGTGCATCTGTAGCATATATTATGCCTGGAGCATGCTTCTGCTCTGTCCCAGACCCTTTTCACATCTACATTGTAGAAATTTTATCCTGTCATTCAGGCAAGAACTTTAAGCAAACTCATTAGCACTCCAAATTTACGCCTGCACCAACATTCGTCATCTGTTTGCAATGTAGGCGAGTCCAAGCCATCTGCACGCTGTAACAAGGATGTCCCATCTACCCTGGCACTCAGACTGCAAAGCCAGTTCCAAACAGGCAAGAAAGGACACTGCCACAAAGGAAATGTGGGTTTATAAATAACAGGGTGGACACACCGCATGGGTCTACACATATCCTGTATTCTGGCAATGTAGAAGCTAATTGAGAAGCTGTGTGAAAACACTTGCAGGATTAGGGATTTTGGTCCTCGCTCCAGCCCACTTGGCACAGTGTGGTTTATGCAGAGATAACGAGCCCTTCTGATTCCTCTATATGCCGGACTCTTTGCTTAGCTTCTTCCTTCCCCTCCAAGAACTAATGAGTCTATTCACCTTCTTTATACCTGGTCCTAGAATAGCTCTATCTTGTTCCAAAAGCAACCAACCACACAGAAGGTCCTGTCCGGTTTTTACAGCGTTGGGCTAAAACATTCTTGGTTGATACAGTCTTCAGCTGTATCAACCAAGCTTCTAAACTCTCACCAGGTCCCTAGTGAGCTTATGCAAATTGAAATTTCCAGAAACAAGTAACATGTCCGAATTTGTGCAGTTTTCAAAGGGTCAGTGACAAAAATTCAGTGGTATGCCCCTCAAGATTTCAGTTGCCTACTTCAGAGAATGGAAGGCGACTGACAAACCTAATTATCTGTGTCACTGCTTAATGATGATGTAAAACAAGGCTATCTGTTGTGTAGGTTTGGGGAAGGATCTTTAACTGTGGGAAAGTGCTAGCTTGTTAAAATGTTCTTTCCTGAAAAGTCATTAAGAAAATGATGACTGAAAGTTTTGAAGTAAAGAGGACCAGAACTCAGTCATTGTTCAAACAAGGTAATGCCAAATAGAATAACATATAGTCAGACCTCAAGATGTGTTCTTTGCCTCCAGGATGTTAATGACAAGTGATGAAGATTCAGCAAGCATGCATTTCCATTTACAGTATGTTCATCATTCTGAATGTCTTAAAGAAAGTGAGGGAAGGGAAATACTTATTAACTTTAATCGGTACTGCATGGCCAGACACTCTTGATTTGTGGTTCTGATTGATGTGTCTATCTCCATTCTTAAAATAGTTTTATTCATGGGCCCTTCCTTGGCAATAAAACCTCAGAAAAGTCTTGCATGTTGGCAGTGAGAGGCTAGTAGACACTATTTCTGTGAAGCAATTGCAAGATTCTTTCCTTTTCTCATGATATTCTGCATCCCCTGAGTTAGTACCACAAAAATGGTGTTCTGTGTTGTATATGTAGGCATTTTTCACTAAGTGTATGCCTGTTCTATGTGCTTTAATTTAGAATACCTATATTTTAATACAAGAATAATAGGTACACGTGTTGTTGATGTAACTGTTAAGAGTAATCACATCTGAGGCATTCTAAATACACATTTGTATTGGGTTTGTGCTATATCTAAGAATGGCTATCACATCTGTGCAGTATGAGCTAGGGAGCCTGCTTTGGCAGGGGGGTTGGACCTGATGATCTCTCGAGGTCCCTTCCAACCCCTACAACTCTGTGATTCTGTGATTTCCCATAAGTGTTCTGCCAGACACCATGGTCCTATATTCTTCTAATTCAAAGATGTGACTAGAAAGATCCTTGGTTATGCTGTGTGCAGGTCACAAGCAATGTTTAAAGTTCATCTTAGCTTGGCATCAGGGACTCCTTTGGCCCACCTGAGGCTCCCTTTATTTCTTGGGAAACAAGAATATCTGACAATTGTTACTAGATAGCTAAGGAAATAAGGCCAGAAGTTTATAAATTATAACAATAATACTGTTTTATTGATATGAAGGATTTTCCAATTTGGAGTATTTTATCTAATACAAGCTGCTGAGTTGGAATTGCCAGTGGCCACAGTCCTTTTCTTGTAAGCCAGAAATGTTCACAGGAGAACACTAAAGTGCAAACATTCATAGGATATGGGGCACTAGGATTTTATTGCCTTAGAATAAGGTACTGCAGAGCTTCAGAGACCATATTATCCCTAGGTCATTTCTGGATGTTGTATTGATATCCATCATAATAGTGATTATTGTAAGAGCTCATGCTTGCATATGCCATGTATAAAGTGTGCTGGGGAAAAGACCCTTAAAAAAGTGTGTTAGGCTAAAAAAAAAAAAAAAAAAAGTAGTGAGGGAGAGAGAAACTATTTCAATTCAGGACATCAATTAACACTGATTTGCACTGGAGTGCATTTGAAAGTACATGCAATATTCACATGCCAAATGAATTCATTAAAGACCAGTGTGATTACAGTGAATGTCAAATGAATTAATAACAATGGGACCTTTAAGTGTTACCATTAATTTCACAGTGTGTTGCTGTTTTATACTTATGGGCTCTGAAGCTAAATGACACTCTACAGTTGCCCTAGTAGATTAATTGTGCATTAATAATCTATGGGTGGGCCAGCAATCTGGTGGGCACTTACATTTCATTGACACTTGGATACTAAAGATCATCTCCATTTCCAGTTTTCAGGCAGGAAAGTCATATTAGCTTTGAAACAGGCTCGCACCATTTCTTTTATATTTGATTACAGTTCTTAAAGCAGCCTTAAGTTTTTGAATTATACGGCCACATTCAAAATTAAGCCTGATTAAAGAATTAAACCCTTTTTTGTTTTTTCTCTATATAGCTCTCCATTTGGGAAATATGCCAGTGATTTCTACTTGCCAGTAGACATCCTGGTCTGTTTAAGGCATTTATTTTGCTGCCTAGTAGTTAAGAAATTATCTCTGTAGGTCTGAATGTTTCAGACTGGGTGGGTTTTTTTTTTTGGTTGGTTGGTTGGGGTTTCTTTTGGGAGGGGTTGGGGTTTTTGTGTTATGTTATTTAGATCTGTTAACTTTAGGAAGCTACCATTGTTAGAATAATATACTTTGAATCAGAGCTCGGAAAGTGCATGCAAGTTTGTTTACCTGGTATTTTTATATGCCCTGCCTTGAGAGGAATAGAGCTCAACTTAAGTGAGAAGTGGAAAAAGTGAAACCTTTTTTTTCCCAAATTATTAACTAGTAAGTCACATATTTTCCTTCCCAGGTATTGCACTTTTTAAAAAATGCCATCTACTGCATGCACACACATGTACAATGACTTAGTGTCAGCGACCCGATGTTAATGTCATTAGGCCTTTGCATTTTGAAAGAAAACTTTCATTGACAAATTCTTCTGTCTTTTTGGGTTTCAGCCTTGAGGGCTGAAGCATAGCCTGTCGCTGATGCCCGTGAGCAGGGCTGCCTGCCCCCCAGTGTAGCCTCAGGGACAATTGTTATTTTCTGTGTAAGCCAGATCCCCTGTTCCCTGGCCCAGCTTAAGGGAGCCTCTCCTTATTTCCCTCTGCCTTAGCAGCAGCACTTGCACTGTCTTATTACAGAAGGAAGTATATTAGGCAAGATTTGTAGGCTAACTGGTTTGGTTAGACTCAGTAATAAAATAGTCAACAGTGGCAGTTAACAAAATACTGTACTTAAACCATTCTTATTAGAAGTGTAACAACTATGAGGTATGAAACAAGTCTAAAAGCTTTTCCTCAAAAAGACTGTCATAGAGCAGCTAAATGAAAAACACTGGCATTTGGCAGTTGTCATTTCAGGTAATCTAGGCACTCAAAATTGATACTGAGAACCTCAGGTGGTGCTTTTGTTTGTATGACTTGATCATTATAGGACTTTGTTGAAAAGCCATCTGTTGTAGCATCTCTGACTCTGCTCCAGAGCTCTCCATTCATAAGGTAGTGTCAAAGTTGTCCCATAGAAGTTGAGTGGAAGCAATAAAAGCCTTTATTATCTTATTATTAAATACAGTATCTACTATAAGGGTTTTCTTTATGACTTGCAGATCTATTCATAGTGCCTCCAGCCTAATTTTGTTGCAGCTGACTGATGGATTTCACTTGACTGGAGAGAGCTCCTTACTCTTGCTAGAGGAATCTGACAGTCCAGTCTTTGGGCTATCTGTATGGTATTTCATGTATGTTTTAAATAGAAATGGGCTTCCCCTTGCCACAGAGATGCAGGATAATGTTTTGATGGGAAGAGGTTGGGGAACTGAGTTTTTCAGGCATTCTATGATTTCATGACACTTTTTTTAACATTTGGATACCATCCGCCTCCAGCCTCCCTGTTCATTAGCAACAGCTGCATGCCCACACAGTCCCTGTACTGCTGACAGGGTGACAGGCTCTTTGGAAACTAAATAGTGCTCTATACTCACGGAGAATAATAGAAGCAATGGCAACTATCTCTTCCTCTGCAGCTGATAGCAGTGGGGGAGTTCAGCCTACCCAAGTCTAAGGCAATCACTGCAGAAGTACATTCCCAGTTTTGCCCTAGAAACTGAACACAGTCTTTTCCATTTGTCTTCTGTTTCTTCTCCTTGGGCAGGTCAGCTACCTCAGGGTCCCTGTCCTCTTTCACAAAATAAGGACCTACCAAGTAAAATATCTGGAATATAAGTGATGAGCAAGCCTAGTATCTGGTTAAGGGGTTTCCTCTGATGGTTAGCAAAGATTGCTAATTTCTAATTTCACCTGTTCAGGGGGCTTTTCACTTTTGAAGATCAACTTCATCCTCTGTACATATAAACAATATATTTAGATTGAAATATCAAGCTTTCTTGGGGATGGGTGGGGGAATGGTTTCCAATTTAAAAAATAGGAGCAGAAGTACGCGTACATCCTGAGCAGGGAGCTCAAAAGCACTCTGAAGTCAATCATTTTAAGGAAAGTTTTAGTTGTGAATGCTTTTTAACACAGGGAAGACTACACTCTCATAGTCTCTTGGAGTTCTGGCCATGAGTCATTATTCTTTCTGCACACAACATGCTTATCAAAGAGAAAGAAAATGTAAAAAGAAAGAAAGAAAAAAAAAAACTTCTCTCCCCTTGCAGCCAAGAAAACCACCCCAAAAATTAACTCAGAAGTTGTTTTTTCTTTTTTTCCTCCATCACCATTTTTCATTTCCTTTTTCCTAGTAAAATCTTCAATCATTCTTTACTACTTGGAGTTTTCTCTTCACTGCTCCTTTCCTTGGAATAGATAAGACTTCCATTGAAGTAAATGGTAAAAAAGACGCAAATGGGAGCAAATCTTGGCACAGGATACTGGGAAATGGTGATAAAACTATCTGAAACACAACCAAGTTCAAAATGCATTTATTTTTTAAGAGTTTCAAGAAGAATTGGGAAAATCTGTTAAACTTCTTTGCTTGAGCCCTATGAGATTTTTCATCACATTAAACTACTAGATCCTAGCAGAATGGATAAACTCGGTGCAATGTGCATATGTTTCTGTCCTAATTTAAAATAAAACGAGCGCTCAGTTATTGGGGGAAGGAGAGGATTAGCATAAAATCATTTGATTAAGAAAGTAGGGTTCCCAGAATAAGCTTGCATTTTTTCTTTCTAAGTGGCTGAGTGAACTAGAGAAAGAGGAACCCAAACAGGAACAACTTCCATCTCTTACAGTCACGAGAACAGACATGTGCAGCTCTGTTAGAATCTGGATGCTCACCAGGGATCTTACTGGCTCAATGCATCAAGAAGAAATGTCTGTCAAGCTCCTACAAACTTTGCTTTCCCAAACAACTGCCATATGCCATAACTAACAGCAATAAAGACAACTGAATCAAGCCCCCACATGATGAGATTTAGAGGTGTTTGTAGATTTTTTAAAAAGAAGTTCCGTTTTTGGTGGGTTTTTTTATTTCCTCAGTTTCCCAGGCAGGTCACAACTGCAGCAGAGTGCTCATTAGTTCAGATTTAATCCTTTAGGCTTTTGGTTTGATGATACTTAGCCATTAGAGGAAGTTCAGGTCGGATTCTGATGAATCCCTTTATCATGTCCAGGAAGGCATTAAGCAGACTGGCACGGGGCTCCACACTGCCCCAGCATATCCTCACTGCCAGTGCTGATTCCAGTATTAAGAACAGCTCCCTGCCTGCTGCAAAGCAAGTACAACCCTTAAAAAGGTACTTAAACAAGCTGCCTCCCCCCTCCCTCTTTTTTCTCTAAGTGTCTTAATGATGTAAGCCCAACAGTTCTTTGGGATTGTTTTAAGCTGTAGGGTGGAAGAGTGCTTTATTCACCCCCTCGACTGCCAGGCTGCAATTCCCACAGAGGTCGGCCACACCCCCTCTGTGAGCCTGCGCACCAGGCAATCCCTACAGAAGCGCTGTGTCAAATGGTTAAATAAATAAATAATGTGCAGTGGGCCTGGAGCCAGAAATACTCTCCCCTTGCTCCAGTGAGAAAGGTAATAGGAAAGGGAGCTTGTGCTCTGATGTTACTACTACTACTAATGAAAAAGGCCGAGGCTGTGAGCTCGGCATGTTTGTCATCTAATGTTACATCACAGCAGCTCACGAGGTGGTGTTAAATATGCTTGAAATCTCCTTATTTTTCTGAGCCTATTTACCAGTGCTTCCCAACACAGATGGAACTCTTCCTTCCTGCACATATTAATTCATTTGTTATTTATGCACTTCTGATCTTTGTGACATTTTGTCCTTTGGCCTGCTACCAAGTCATTTTTTATACATGTTCTGAGGAAAGGTGGCCCTTGCCCTGCAGTGAGCCTCACAAATCCCTGACATACACATATGCATTTTTTATTGTTCTCACATGTTGCTTACCAGTCTGCGTGGTTCCTGCTTTACAGGACAGCAGATGGGTTCCTGCATAGCGGTGAAACAGATGAGATGTTCAAATCGATTGTTTTATCAACAGTCAGTTGTAGATAAAAATCATTTTAATGAGAGAAATTAATGGTGTTTGCAAACATGATGTTAATTAAAGAACATAGCTTGGGCTTTTTCCCCTCCTTTTTTTCCCCTGCACACAATTTTTGTTACCCATGACATCTTTCATTATTGACTCATGCCCCAAAGAAAAGGCGATTAAAATCTGCTTTTGTTTGATGTAGCTTTTATTGAAGAAAGAAATAGATCTTTCTGAAGCTTCCTGGTGAGATGAAAGTCTAATTATCTCCACAAATGAAAGGAAAAGCTTTAATTAGGCCTGTGCTGAATCTGCGCACTGTGAATTTGTGCATTGTGATGGATGGAACCCACATCTCCTCAGTGACTGCGGTTGAAATAATGAAGAAGGAGAAGAGGTAACCTGCTCCCATGATTCAGCTGGCAGAGCAGACTTGGAGGTACACCTGTGTTGTGAGAGCGTGCCCAGAGCAGCTGCCACAGGCCATGTTTCTGTGCAGTGCATTCGGCTGTTTTACAGCCTCCTCCTGAGCTTTGATCTCTTTTCAGACAGCAGGGGTCCTAACAAATCAAGCTTTTCATGTTTCACTCAGTTTCACTCTCTTTTGCTTCACCATTCATACTCGAACTCCAAAGAGGATGGATAAAATATTGTCTTTTTCTGAAGCAATTAATGATCAGCAGCGGACATGACTGAAGTGGGCATTTTGCCTTTTGCGAGGGGTTTGTAAGTTGACTGTGGGGTAAAGGCTGTGAAAGAATCTTGAAATGGCATTTATTTATTTTGCCATTTAATTAATTCACTGTATATGTTTTTAACTACCTTTGCACATAGCTCTTCCTCTGCTGTACACCTCCTTTTTGCAGTGCTGTATGTGGAGCCTACCCAGTTAGCAAAGGTGACATTCTGGGATAGTGTTAGACTGCTAACGGCCCCCAGGGAGAAATCTGAATTATGACAAATAATGCACTATCCCTGATTTTATAACATTTCTAATCTATTTTTACCATGTTGCATGCAGCTTACTCTGCCTCCGTGTAGTCCACCTGATACCAGGAAGGTCAAACCACTACTTATTCACATCACTTGCAGCCAGCATATTCTTCTTTGTGAGTCATAAAGCACCTTTGACATCAAGGGCAGGCAAGGAGATTACCTCGGCACCTTTCTGGACAGGATAGCAGTAAAAACAGGGAAGAAGTAATTGAAGACAAAGTTAAATCAGCATCAGCAATCTAATCTTTTATTCTTTCTGTCAGTATATTCTGTGTTGGTTAGAATGTATTGCTTTAATTGTGTACTAGTCTCTGGAATTGAGGAGCTTAGCAGTCAACTGGAAACATGCAGAAATAGAAGGATATGGGATAAATGGGAAATGCATCCCCTGTTGATTTGTTTATTTATGGAAAGGAGGCATCTGAAAAAAACAGCAATGCTGTCTTTCAAAGCATACATTGTGAGAAGTCTTTTTGTAGGTAGATATACAGCTTCTGTAAAGCCTGAAATTGGTGAAAGCAAATGATGCTGATTCTGCGTAATTCAACAAAGTGATAATACGGATTTTAATTTAGTCTGTGTGAAACAAATCTCTGCGTTACAGTTCTCCTTATAAACACGGCTTTATCTCCTGCTATTCTAAATTTTTATACATTAGCAAGTTACAAGCTGAAATCTTACTATGTATATTTTGTCATTTGTTTAGAGACCTTTAAGGTAGGTGACACTTTTTTCAGTCTAAAATACCTTGATTTGTTCTTTCCACTCTCCTCCCACCCGCTCCATTTCGCTGTGTCTTTGTGTAGATTTGTCTCCTTTGTTTATGCCTTTGTAAGTATCTCCCTAGTGTTAGTACTGAGTTCACAGAGCTGAAGTCAAAAACCTGCCTTATACAATATTCTAATCCTTAGGCCATTGGTGCCGACATCCAAGTCTGGTGCCCTAGAATTACAGGGATGATGGTGAATGTATAAAGATCCCAAAGCTCTATATAGTCGAAAAAAGCTGGGGGGAATGCTGTAATGCTGGAGCGCAGGTCTGAGCTGGGGGGCACAGCCAGGGGGAAAATGAGGAGGCAGTGGAATTCTTGTTAGACTGCTGTGCAGAGATGAGGAGCAGATAGTAAATTAGGAACGAGCACTGCAAGAACACATCTGAATCAGACCCTCCAATTAACGGTTCTCTCGCCCTCTTTCAAGTCTGATTTCCTTTTAACCTTTTATTTTATTCTTTTGATCTCAGCATCTTTTTCTTTGTGTTAAAGTGAAGAGCAGTGGTGCAGTAATTTTTGTTGAGGAGGTGCTTTCATTGTCAGCTTCTGTTTCCAAGCATAGCAAGTGATGAGCAAAACCTGGAAATATTCATGTATCATCACTCAGAATATGAGTTTGGCCAAAATCTGAGACCTGGCACCCACTTCTGTTTGTGACAGAGGTACCTCTCTATTGGTTCTTTGCTGTTGGAAGTCTCAGCAGAAGATTTTATGGGAGGCTTTGTGTGTGCGTGCATCCACATTTACATATGTGGAGCAATGGAAGTTCATGAAAGAAAATGGAATGCAAAGCAGGAGCAGTAGTATTTAGCTGTTACACGCTGGAAAACTGGCACCACATAAAGGGCCTCATAGCTTTCTCCTACATACCTCTTACTTGGGCTAAGTCCAAATTGCTACATGACTACATGTGAGAGCTTGGGGATAGACATAAAAATCCCCATGAAGAGCTGTTGTGCACTCATGTGAATGCATGAGAGTCCTGCAACGTAACATTAGCATTGCTTCTATGCATCCCCTATGGAAAGCTGTGCCAGCTCAGTCCTGCACCAGGAAAAGGGCCACCCCAGCCTTGTGAAGTACCTTGAGGAGCTAAAATGCTGGCAGTTTTGTCAGCTTTAAGATAGCTTGTTTTGAGTCACCTCTCTCTACGTTTCCAGGGGACTATAGAGAGAAAAATGCATTCTACAGGTAATCTTCTATTAACTGTCTTCTGCAAGGGCTTGAAAGGCTGTGAATTCCCATGAGGAGGCATGCAGAACACATGAATTTTCTGCTTGTTCTTTGGGTTTGGTTTGGTTTTTTCTGAGAACATTACTGGGTGGCTGGTCCATGCTAAGGCACACACACAGAGTACTCTGAAATGATTTGGTGTTTATGATTTTGAAGTTTCCAGATTGAGATAAACACAGACTTGCTCACTTTACTGTGAACACCTGTTAATTTTTGATTCTGGAATATCTAAATAGACATTTGTCCTTCCACCTGTATTTTACAGAATCACAGAATGGTTGAGGTTGGAAGGGACCTCAGAAGGTCATCTTGTCCTAACCTCTGGAACTGTAGGATCACATAGACCAGGTTGCCAGGACCATGTCCAGCTGGCTTTTGAATAACTCCAAGGATGGAGTTATTGAATAACTCCAAGGATGGAGTTATTGAATAACTCCAGGGATACCCATCATCTCTTGTCCTGTCACTGAGCACCACTGGAAAGAGCCTGGCTCTATCTTGTAGCTTTGCTTCAGATATTTATATACAATGATGAGATCCCTCCCAGACTCCTCTCAGCCCAATTCTTTCACCCTTTTCTCATATGAGACATCTTCCAGTCCTATAATCATCTTTGTGACCCTTCATTGGACTCTGTACAGTTCATCCACATGTCTCATACTGAGGAGTCCAGCACTGGACACAATACTCCAAGCTTGACCTCAGCAGTGCCACCTTACTGTCTGCTGATCTAGCCCACACTTCACAAGTGCTGGGGGAGCAAAGTCCCTCCCACTGTAAGAGATCAGGTTTGTGACCACCTGAGGAACCTGAATATACATAAGTCTATGGGACCTGGTGAGATGCATCCCAGAGTCCGGAAGGAATTGGCTGATGTGGTTGCCAAGCCACTCCATAATATTTGAGAAGTCACAACACTCAGGTGAAGTCCCTGGTGACTGAAAAAAAGGAAAACATTGCTCCCAATTTTAAAAAGAGTAGAAAGGAGAACCCTGGGAACTACAGACCTGTCAGCCTCAGCTCTGTGCCTGGGAACAGGTCCTCCTAGAAGCTATGCCAAGGCACATGGAGGACAGGAATGTGATTTGAGACAGCCAGCATGGCTTCACCAAGGGCAAGTCCTGCCTGACCAACCTAGTGGCTTTCTACAATGGAATGACTACATCAGTGGACAAGGGAAGAGTTGTGAATGTCATCTATCTGGACTTCTGTAAGTCCTTTGACACAGTCCCCCACAAAATCCTTCTCTCTAAATTGGCAAGATATGGATTTGATGGGTACTAATTGGTAGATGAGTAATTGGTTGGATGGTCATATTAAGTGATTAGTAGTCAACAACTCAATGTTCAGATGAAGATTGGTGAAAAGTGGTGTCCCTCAGGCATCCATATTGGGACCAATACTATTTATTATCTTCATAAATGAAGATATTCAAGTCTCGTCTGGACACCTATCTATGTAATATGAGATAGGGAGCCTGCTTTGGCAGGTGGGTTGGACCCGATGATCTCTTGAGGTCCCTTCCAACCCTTAAGATTCTGTGATTCTGTGATTCTGTGAAAAAGAAAGTGGGGTCAAGTGCAACCTCAGCAAATTTGCAGGTGACCAAGCTGTGTGTTATGCTTGACACACCTGAGAGATGGGATGCCACCCAGGGGAAGCAGGACAAGCTCAAAAAGTAGGCCTATGTGAACCTCATGAGGTTCAACAAGGCCAAGTACAAGGTCCTGCATATGGTTTGGGACAACCCCCTAACATCAGTACAGCCTAGTGGATGAAGGGATTGAGAGCAGCCCTTCCCAGAAGGACTTGCGGATACTGGTGAGTGAAGAGCTGGACATGAACTGGTAATTTGCACTTGCATTCCAGAAAGCCAACCATATCCCAGGTTGCAGCAAAAGCAGCATGACCAGCAGATCAGGAGAGATGATTCTGTCCCTTTGCTCTGGTGAAACCCCTCCTGGAGCACTGTGTCCACCACTGGAGCCCCTGACATGAGAAGGACATGGACCTGAGGGCCACAAAAAATGATCAGAGGCTGGAGCACCTCTGCTGTGAAGACAGGCTTGAGAGAGCTGGAGTTGTTCAGGCTGGAGCAGAGAAGGCTCCAGGGAGACTACTGGAGATGGGGGACAGGGACTTCTATGGTCTTAGGGACTTAGCATCAACCTGAAATGTTTATGCTTGTCACAACTTCCTTGAAAGTAAGTGACTGTTGTAGAAACTGCGGCGTTTTGAAGTGCCCCTGGCCTGATAACTAGAAGATGAAAAGAATTGCAAAGGAATACAGCAGTTTTTCTTTACTTCTTCAGCAAATGATTGTTTTACTTTCCCATTCTCTGAATATATTATTACAACAAATCAATATTATTCAGGGGTTTATAAGTCTAGATTAATATATTGCATAAATAATTCTGGATATGTTTAGTTATAGGACTTAGTTATTAAGATTTCCAATGCAAGGTGGAATGCTACCAAGCCCTTACTTTCATACTGACAGAAAGAAGAATTCACTTGAAACCATACAGAAGAATAAAGCCAAATTCTGTATAAATTCTTCTCTCAGGTCGTTATCCCATTTACACTTTGTGCTCTGGCATTTTCCAGATTGCCATACAGGTAGACATATAAAAGTATGGCTCCAGAACCGCCAAGCCTTAAAGATATTATTGAGCTAAATCTAAGTAGTAGGAAACACCATATTGAAGTTTCTAGAGATTTTATACTTCTGATAGTCACACTTCAAAGCGCTGCTACTTGAGGTTTTTCTAAAGAAGCAGAAGGTACCCAATCTGGAATGAAAATGACTTCTTACTGAATTCCAAATAGATGCTGTGGATGTTCACCTCACATCACCCTGATATTTTGGTTCTATTGTTAACATTCTAACATGCTGTAGTTCTTACCTTGGTCTGGAATTAGGCAAACTTTTTTTTTTTCTTTTGTTCACATTGTCATTACATGAGTAATGCTGAAGTCAGTAAAAATTGAGATAACTCTGTATGAGAGCACCATAAAATTCTGTTCTAACTAAAAGTATTGTCATTATTAAGATGACCAAGTAAGGAAGAAGTTTCTTCACTGCACCATTCACATAGTGAAAGAAAACCTTTAACTGTTTATCATGGCTCTCACAAGGCTAAGTGGATTCCTGTACCTTGAAATCTTGGTATTCACAAGTTCCCTGAAGTCCCAATGTATGTAGGATTTGGAAACAAATTTTGAAGTTGATCCAAATTTCCATTTTCTTGGGAACAATCATTGCCTCTCAAATTCAGAAAACTGCCTAGGGCTCTCCCATTTGTTGTTAATATTTTATAGAACCCTTTCCTCTTCAACTACGTATTTTAGTTCAAAATACATTTTGGTAAGAAAGAATACCTAATAGAGAACACACCCCTGTCCCAGTAGTTTGAGCAGTCTTTAGGATGGAACAGATACAACCCACATCTCCTTCCTCATGGCACTGTGATATTACAGAGAACCCGTTTCTTTCTCACAACCAGCTGCTGCTGTATGAGAGCTGAAGGGCTTCTTAGAATCCCTTAACCTTATGTTGCCTTAGCTTCAGTTCAGTTTCATGCCTGATTTCCCAGAATTTACTTAACATTTTCATAAGGACGTCATTCACCCACTAGTTGTAGCTGGATTTGGATTCATAACTCTTCTGAAGAGAGAAAGTGATATGATTCTCCATACCCACCAATGCATGATATTGTCAGATGATAAAATTTCTTTTCATCAAAATACGATCGAAGAACTGAGTCCTCTCATCCACCAGAAAAGTCTGAACCAAATTAAGGATGAACATTCTGGATGCTCTTTCACAAAGATAAAAAAAAATGGGACTAGCCATCTGGCACCTCTTGAGGCTCTTTAAACACAGATAATTTTTGCTGGAGAAAGCATAGCTGTCTTCTAAAGTCTCCTAAGGATCTATTTGAGGGGGTTGTTGTGGGTTTTTGTTCAGGTTTTTTTAGTGTGTTTATTCAGTATCTTGGTATTTTATACAGTATCCTGTATTTTAGATGAATGACCTTATTCTGGTAGCAGAAACTTTCTGGAGGTTTCTGCTTTACAAGATCCTCTATATCCTTTTAAGGAACCTGCTCCATATGCAGAGAGGCATTCAGCAAGGGCTCAGTTACGCTTATTATTGCATCCCCAGTTACAGCTGATGCACGTATGGACTAGAATCTTGCCGAGATCCGTCAGCATCTGCCCTGTGCTAGGAATGGTGGTTCTCTCTTTTCATGAGGCACCAGCCTTCATATCTTGTATCTGGCAAGAGCTGTTCAATGGTAATCTCTGAGTTCGTGTTCCTTTGTTAGTCAAGAATTCAGTGGAAGCCAGTGCTTCACTCCAGGGAATGTTTGGGAAGCTAAAAACTGCTGCTGTCTACAGGGTTTGCAGCTGTACCCCTATCCCCTTAGGTGTGCTGGTGCGGAGTTTAAGAGTCGTGATTGTCAAATAAGCTGAGCTGACTATCACAAACTTATTTCTTTTATTCACACTGCAGCTGAAAAACAGGGCCTTTCATGTCATGTTTTCTGGCAAATAACAACATTATTAAAACCTTAAGAGTGGACAAACAGTGTATGTACTGCAGTGACGGGCAGAACTAAGCAAAACAAAAAATAAATGTAAGCATGTGAGTAAGTAGGTTCTGCATAAATTACACTTGCCATAGTAAGTGGTTCCTGCTAGCCAGGAGCTGCTGGAGGTCATATTTGAGATATTATGCAAATTCCAAAGTCAAAAGTAGAGACTATGAAATAATAATTAATTACATTTGCACTTTGATTAAAGATTACATCTCAGTTAAAAAAAGCCCACAAACATTTATTTGTATTGCCTGCTATAATTAGGCACTCTCCTAAATGGCCAAACTTAGAACTGTCTATTATATGCTAGCAAACCTGTGGGAGAGCCTGACGCGTGTTTAGCAATCATGTTTTTGTGTTCATGAGAAAAAATCATTTTAAAACAATGTGGGAGGGGCAGTCCTTATCTTTAAGGCAACTGTTGGATAATTGACCTCCTTTAGCATTTAATTTCTCAAGCCTCTAGGAAGCTTAATTTTAAACATCAAAGAGATACCTGTGGAAGAAACTGTTCCAGACTGGTGAGTAAACAAATTAGTGTTAATAGGGTCATTAGCTTTTGTGGTAAAATTTCAAACTGGGTATTCCTCACTAAGGAATGTAAATGTCAATGTTTTAAAGTCTTCTAAAATATAATTAGACATGGAACTTGAATACAAATGTTACATATCCTATTAACAAACAATGCTTTCCATACTCTGGTCATTATTTTATTAATATTAGGAAATCTGTTGTTCTGGTCCTATGCATTGCTTGCCAGACAATTAGAATAGCAAAAAAGTACAAAGCTGCTTATTTGTTAATACCTTGTGTATAATACAGAATATATTACCTGGTTACCTTTAGAGTAAAGTCTGTAGCTGTTTAACCCTTAGATCTCATGTAGGAGTATAAGAGCCTTTAAAAAAAAGGACTACAAAAAACACAAACGTGCAAATAAAAAAAAAACAAACCAACTTACATTTCCTCATTTGGATGATGGATGATCTTCCCATCTCTACTGTCTCTTGGTTCTATGGCTACATAAAGGGATAATTGCTGATTGAATTTGAAACAGAGAATGCAGCAAATTCAATTCTTACATCCTCTCATTTCACTTCTTGCGCAATCCTGAAGTCTTTTATTCAATTATCCTTGCATATGGTAATAGAAATACGGCTCTCTTTCTTCCACCAAACTCTGACAAGTTGTTAGTCCACCCACATTCCCACACCTTTTCCCACATGCCTACCTGCAGGCTATGCACTGTCTCATATCTATTTCCCCTCCACTTACTACTGCTAACCCTTCCCAGGAGCAGCAAGCCCCTGGAACTGAGGGTTGTCAGAGCAAGTTCCCTTTTTTTCCGCTTTGTAACCCTAGGAAATTTAAAACTGTGGGGTTTGTTCCATCTCTAGGAGCTGAGTACTCACTCAGCAGTGGCTTCTTTTTAATCCAGCAAATTGGCTGCTGCTACAAGTGTCATCATTTAAATGGGCAGAGAGGAAAATTGCCTCATAAGGAAGTAGTGATGGAAGGTCAGTGTAACAGTTTGTGGAATACAGACTGGCGGGCTAACTGGCAACACCACAGATGCATTTAGCATAGAAGGAAATCAAATATTTGCTACAAGTGCCAATGGAGAATTTCAGAAAACATTTTTCTGGAAAACTGCAGATGGGCAAGCACGTCCAGTGGTAAACCACCTCCTCCTCCTCCCTGTGAAAGCTGATGCGTACCAGAAGGGTCTGAGTGAGTGCTGCAGTGAATTCTACCAAAAAAGGGGAGGGTGGGGGAGAAGAGAAATGCATTTTAAATAATTGATCATAGCTGTATCTGTGGTTACAAGCACTGGATTCTTAAGTCATTAGCCTGAAGGAGCAAGACTTTAAAAAATATTAACTCTCCTCACTGTATATATAATCACAAAGTTTAAGAAAAAAATTTTTTTTTTCCTGTTTGGCTACTGTAAATCATTTTGTTGTGATAATCTCATGTAGTGGGTTGATTTAATGTTTTAATCTTCCATTCACCCTCAATAGCAACAATTTCTTTTTGCTTAAGTAACACCATAAAAGTAAAAAGGAACCTCAGATGCTTTTTATGTAATATGAATCATATTTAAGTGATGTTTTGAAAAAAATCCTTGTCCATTAGAAGGAAGCTTTTTGCACTAGGCAAGTTGTTATGACTGAGCTGTTTGTGAAGTGGTTCTAGTTACCATCTGTTATTGGTCTCTAACAGTGTGCTTCAAATAAGAACCTTCAGTTTACTTCCATAAGAGTTATCTCATACAGTTTTATAAGCATTCATTTTTAAATAAGCATTAGTTTTATTTCAACCTCCTACAGTGTTTTTGATAGAATGCTACTATTTTCACACAATATTAATTTATTTCCCACTGTAATCCAGAGTATTAGATGAGTATGACTGTCTTCATTTCTCAAATTTACTGATTTTATATATGGAGACAACAGAATATCAGTTCAAGAACCAATAATATATCTATCATATATGTATCTCCCAATCTCACTTTCTATGTGTGTTGAAGGGTGAGACTCATTAACTTAAACCATACAGAGATTACACATCTCCCTTCTCTAGTCAGGGCTGAGACAAGCACCTCCAGAAGATACATCATCCTATCACAAAACATGGCAGGGAGAGTTAGGCAAGAGAAATCATGGTAAGAGATTATTTGCCCTTCAGCTAACGTAGGTAGTTGAGAAGGTAAATGCTTCTGCCTTGCTCCATGAAACATTTTCATGGTCCAGTATGTCTTGCTGGGAATGAGACTGTTGCTTCTAGCATACTGCTTTTTTATTCTTTGATTGAAATCTGAACTGTGAAGTATTCTAAAAAATCCTTCCCTTCCTTATTTTAAAATTACTGAGTCTATACCACTCATCTGGACATAGTGCCAGTACTACTTTCAAAGCTTCAAGTAAATGCAGATATAAAGAGAATGATCTGCAGGGATCTGCATATTGGATGGGTGAAAATGTGCATTTCTAAGATTTTTGTTAATTTTGAAATAAGAAATTAGTTTAAACACCTTTGGCACTATTTTAATTATTTTTTTAAGGAGTAAAAGAGTAGGTATAAACCAATATTCATTTCTTCAAAACTAAGCACAAAGTAGAATTGGCAATATAGTCCCTTTTCCATGGATTGACATAGCTGTTACATCCTCTCTGCTTTATAGGCCTCGGGCTTACTCTGAAGCAGTTGTGAACTATTCATTAGAAACTAAAGGCGTAAGTCTGGCTTTATTCTAATAGCTGTTAAAAGTTAATACACAGAAGGACCCACTTTGATTCAACTTGTTACAAACTGTAGAGTTCCATAGCAAGCTGGAATCATACATAAATTGGACAAAGAAAGTTATGAAGAGTGTAAGTTCTATTGCAATTTTTAACCTATTCCCAAACTTATTTCATGGGGTTTTTTTCTTTCCCATATCTGTTCTTGCTTCTTGTCTAGAGGGGTTGTGGAAGACCAGACTAGAAGGGTCTGACACCAGATGGTGCAGAGGTGCTATTCTATGTCTTCAGGACATCATCCGTAGGGTAGCCTGACACATATAATCAGGAGAGGTGGTCTTGCATTAACCTTTTACACTTTCAGAGAATAAAATTATAATGAAACAACAAAAACAGATAATGAGGCAAGGAGAGCACCGTTCTTGTGTTTATGGCCAAGAATGTGGGGGAGGTTGGCGATGGGAGATCTTAGTGCAGATCAGATAATAAGTGGAGCAGATGTAAATGCAAGGAGATGTAAACTCAGATATGCGCCTGAAGGTAACACCCAGAACACCTTAACAGAACAGGAGTCTGTTAAGGACAGGAATTGGTTGTTTGTTTTTATGACTGGCTGCCACTTGGCAGAAAAACAGCTTTCCCACAAGAATATTAAAAATTTAATTATTTGGTAGCTTGATTCAGTTGACATCCTTAAGGAGAATCATTCAGTCAAACAACTGAAACTTCAGAATCTAACAACTAGATTTGATGTTTTGCTTAATGCTGCCTCTGGTGAGGCATGATGTGCATAACAGCAATCTACAAAACTTGATAGCATGCAGTGGTAGCAAAGAATCAAGAAAATGCTTGTCCACTTTCTTCTGTGGCTTTATGATCTGCTTTTTTTGGCATGCATCCACCAGTAAGAAACAATTTCTCCACTACAGCTTCATTACAGCTCCTGGTAATAAGGCAAAACATGAAGATTGAATATTAGCTGGAATGGCAGAGCAGGTGGCTCAAAAGACATGGTTAAAAAACAGCCACAACTACATTTGTACACACCGAGTTAAAAGCAAATGGAATTCGCCCCCTTGAAAGAAACAATGGTATTGGTTAGCACAATCAAAGATAAGACTAAAGCTAAATTGCAAAGGCAAAAGACTATTTCACAAAAGCAACATGTTGCAAAAATGATGCAATGTTAATAGCTTCCCTTTGTCTTGACACATTGACAATTTGAGCAGTCCAGAGGTTGCATCTATACTGAACTTGTATCAGTGCATTTTGATCACCAAGCCCTGGACACCTCAGGGAATTTTCAAGTGCTTTTTTTCTTTTTTTTTTTTTTTTAATCTGAATTAAAGTTACACTGTAAATAATATTAAAAAATCAATCATCATTAATTATGTGTTAAAGTGATGCCTGCACATTCTTATACTTTAATCTCCATTAATATGTAGGAAAGCAAATATCCCAGAGGATGTGCTGCATGTGTTGCCATGTTTTACTGATGTTTCTGGATTTCTTAAACAGCTCGAAAAAACAGGCTTCTTCAATGGGAAACATGTGCCTCTTGGGCCTTTCATCTGAGTGCTTCGGATTCAGTCAAAAGGCATAATCTCAGCAGCCATGGGCCAAAGTGAGATTCAGCTGTTTAAGTCTCTGACCCTGGTGAGACACTGCTTGAGTGCCTCTACAGCACTCAACGGATGTCCTGTAGGATTTACTGTGAATTACACTCACATGGGCCTGTTGTAAAGCACCAGCATTTCTTAAGCCAAGTGGCTCCTGGGTTGTTTCTTATTACTCCTTTATACAAAAATCGAAAGACCATGTCACTTACTACTTTCAGCAACAGAATCTCATGTAAATATCATTAATAATTTTAGTACTTACTTGCCACACATCACCCAAACGACCTATGTATTGTTTGATTGGATATAACAGTAGTTTGAAATAGTTTTCTCATAATAGTTTCAAATACATGACAAGGAACTAAAGGCTGAATAGAATCTTTTTGTCCTTCAGGGAAAAAAAAAAAACAACTGGCATACAAACAATGGATACAAAATTCTTGATATTCATAAACTCTACTGTATTGTAAAAAGATATTTTGAAAACTGAAGTAGGCACACTGTTCAGGCTTAATTATATTTCTTCTTAGGGAGAACTGATATGGAAAGATCTATAGCATGCCCACTCAAAATGTCACACAGGCAGAGTAGCCTACATAAAAGTGTAATGTGGTCGACATTCACCCAGATGCTCTGTTCAGATCTCATCATGTTCAACCTATGCGTTTTAAGGTACACTGAAGATCTGCAGACTCCAGTCACCAGTTCTGAGGTTTTCCTCCTCTGTCACGCTGACTGGCAAACATGTACTCTGTCTGCAGAGTTTCCAGATCTTGCAAAGCAGAGGTTTTTTTCTGACAACTGGGTGCAATCCAGCACTTCCCGCGTAACTTAACAGAGATTTTCAGAACTAACAACTTTGTAATCACGCTGGTTTTATAGCTCACTTCTTCAGAGATGTTAGTGGAAAGAGGGAGAGATCTGGGCTTTACATAAGTTCCAGAAAACTTACCAAAAAATACTTCACTTTATATAACCAATCAAGACATATCATGGAAATAAAGAACATGTAATAGTAGCTGGTTTTTTTACTCATGTTTTCTACTTTTCTTGAGAATTTTGCATTTTAAAAAATATTTCTTTAAGGAAGTCAGTATTTTTCCTTACTTGCATTTGGCTTCTCTAAACAGAAGCCCTATCCAAACTTTTAAATTTCTGGTTTGTTTTGTTTAGTGATACCCTAATCATATTAATTAGATAATCAGTGCTTTTGCTTATCCCACTCATGTTTAAAATCCATTGATAGGTCAACCTAACAGAAGAAGTTTAATTGCTTTGTCCATGCTCTGTGTAGTATCTGTTTTATTGCTGGTACAAAAACATTGAAACAACGTGACATTGCTATGATTACCAGAGATGCCACTTTCCATTTTTAAAGAAGCCTCTGGGCAGAAGGTAACCCCATAGATGACGAGTTTCCAAGATTAAATAGGCAAATTGAGTCACAAATGCTACTTCATAAAATAGGGCACTGTCAGATTCTCCATGCAGCATAGCTCTACAGCAGCTCTCTTCCCTGCAGGATACTGTTCACTCTCAACTGTATGAAAGAATTGGAGGAAGTGATTGCTTTTTAAGTTAAGCATTGATTGTGTTTTAACATCAACATGTGTCCTGTAAAATCTGCAGCAGTAAAGATGAGCACATTTCTAGCCTGCAAACATAACCAAACTGTGACACTATACTCATTTAGCCTCTTGTGTTCAAATGTGCAGTTATCACTGGGTAGTCACAGACAACAAATGTCTATGGTATCCCTCTTTAAAAGACTGATGAGGTCTGTGGGATGATTCTGTGAATCTCCAATTATTTCAAAGTCTTCTTTAGTCTTCATAGTCTTCCTTTGTATGAGCATGAGTTCCCTGACATACCTTGAGAGAGCTAGGCTCTTAGTGACCATCAACTTCAGAGAGCAGCCAGCTTGGCAAGTAACACTGCCACAAAACTACATATGGCCCCAAGGATCCAAAAGGCTGAATTAGATTAATATACTTAGAACCTTCTATATGTTTTAATTTCTGAAAAACAATTTTAGCATGGCATTTATTAAAACTACCAGTTTATGCTTACATGCCTGTTAATAATTGGAGAAAAAACAAAGTCAAATGGTGGAAGCAGTTCATCTTTATCAGTGTAACACTTTGATTCAGTATTGTGGAACAGCTGCAGCTGTGGCTGTTCAGCTCTAGGTCTTCATGACAAGAGGAAGACCAAAATGCAATTAAAGGGGTTGAGTACAGAAAAGAAAAAAAATTGTAACTTGGGCATTGATAACTTGGGCATTGATAACAGTAAAAATATTCAAAAGTATGCCCATTAAATGAAACTCACTAAGTTATTGTAGTGACACCAGTAATGATTAAGTTACGCTACTCACGTGTGAGGCATCTCTGCAAATGTCTTTTGATATTTATCTTTATTCTCACACTTAAATTGTTATAAGGCTGAATCATCATTATGATTCATACAATATGTTTCATCCAGTAAGTCTACAAGATACGCATTTTCCCAGTGTTGTGTCGGTATTGATAGTAGTTATACGAATTACCATGTAAATAAGTTTTCATTTAAAGCTAAACTATAGACTCCATTGCCAACCTATTTATTGTTTTACAAAATTAAAGTTTTATGGGAAAAATACTTTCACCTCTTGAAGACAGTGGGCAACAGGCTTGATCTCAACAGCTTCAAGGTTTCACAGTATCAACTGATTTACAGTATATGAAACGAATTGGTGACGTCTGTATTCCCCGAACTCCCAGTTTACTGTCAGTGTCACAAAACCACTACCAGAGGTTCTCGCATGTTAAAAATCAAGAAATATATTGTGACCTTGACTAACTGGACTATAGAGACTGATGTCTTCAGCTTATAGGAGAGATCCCTTCAGGGGTAGAACACATTGGTTTAATATCGTATAATTTGCACTATTCCTATTCATCTTTTGAAAAGATTCTTTCAATTTCAAAGCTGTCAATTTGGCATTTTCATAAGAACTAAATCAGTTTTTAAAAAGTCAGAAAGTTGCTTTCTCTGTTTCTCTCCTTTTGATTGATTATCTATGGTTCCACAGCACATTACGTGATCACAGCAATGTTCTTTGGAGATATAATCATCAAAGAGCATTACTCAGCTGGGGAAGTACATGTGAGGGGTGTAAATAATGAAACAGAACAGGGGGCCATTAAATATATTTTTTTTGTTTTCTGTGCTTGGAGGCTTGTTTACAAGGTAGGGGGTATGCTGCTTAAAAAAAAAAAAAAGGCAAAAAAAGCAAGGCACTTAAATTGTACCAACCAATCCATCTGTTCAGATTGGGAGCCCTGCAGACCTGGCAAACCTTGAAGGTTTTATCAGTGTTCATTTTGGCTCTCTGAGATGTGTGTATTCCCAGTAGCTGAGAAAGCTCTACTTTATATGTTAGGAAGTATATTCCCAAAGCAGATATTTAATTTTTTTAATTATGTGGTCCTTGTAATCCAGATTATATAGCACAGGATATTTTATAAAGCCTATTTCTGTGTGGCACATCAAATAGATTGGAACCGTTAATTAAAGATTTGTTTAGAGGAGAGAGGGGAGCGGGAGGCAAAGTGTTCAAACATGTATGCCCATGACTTGTAGCAGAGTTGAAAAGTAACTGATTGTGTATGGATAATTGCCATGACTCGGTTTGGCAGACCCCTATTGTTATCAAAGTTGCAAGGCTGCTTCTTAAACTGTTCAAACATGGATCTCCAACATTCATGTCAAGAAAGGCCAGCTGTTTGTTAAAATTCATTGCCTGTTTGTTAAAAACATGTCTGTCTTTGTTCTGTGTCACTATTCCTGTTGGTTTGGGGTTTTTTTTTAAGAAAATGGTTCCACTGTTTTCTTTCTAATGTGAGTCACTAATCTGAAATGTTTGATACTGAGTCACTTGATACTGTCATTACTTTTATATCTGTACAAAATAAGCATCTTTAAAAGTAATCTCTAGACAAGTCTAAGGTACTTATTTGCACTATAGCACCTTCCCATTCTTTCCATAGAAAGGGAATTTGTTTACAAATTATATACAAACAAAATTAACTTGGATGAAGTGAAATAAGGACTTTTAAAGAGTGAAAACTAGACCTATTAGAGTTGAACAATGAAAACACTGCAAGTGAGATCAGAATAAAGGTTAATGTGCAGATCACTGCTGTTAATGTTCATATTGTGTAGAAAATGGGAAAGGTATGAAACCTGTTGAAAGCAAAATTCATAGAATCCAATGCTTTGTTATCCTGAATAGAATTACTAAGAGGCAGGAAAAGTAGGATGTGTATGTCTGAATCTAGCTGTGTGGATGTTTGAGTAGATTACTGCTACTGTCATACTCCAAACAAAACTGTGAAGTCAGTACATGAGAGCATATTTACCAGCCTTTTCTGACTGAGGTTAAATAGGCTAAAAAATACCTGTACAGAAGTTTCATTGTGAGCCTAAAATCTCAAGTTTAGACTTTTTTTTGCAAGCTTAACTTTGTCACATATTTGTAGGATTTTACCTGATGTTGTTTGAATTGCCCAGATGTGAAAAAGAGGTTCAAAAGTCTTCATTTCAAGATTCCAGATAATTTCAAGTCAATTTTTATACTTGCCTATTGATACACGAATGGCTACATACCAGCCAGCAATAACTCTAAACTTAATATAAGTAACAGTTGTTTTGACTTTTGATATATATATATGAAAAACCCAATTCTGTCCTGTCATTAAGATCTCTTTAAGAAGCACATTGAGATATGGTACCTTGGACAGAGTGAGTTTAAATCATCTTTTCAGATGAATGCGTACACAGAATTTTTTCACATGTACCATTTTTGTTACTGAAATAACATTAAATTGAATTTTTATTTTTGAAGACTTTAAATTTCATGTACAATAGGGAAGCAATTCTAAATAATAAATCAAAACACACATCTACCAATCAAGAGGCAGGAATGCAAGGCATGGGAAACCTTCTAATTTAGCGTAGAGCAGTCTCTCATGCATAACTGCTGTCCTCTGATCAAACCATACTTTTTAAACCTCAAACAAGGAAGAAAAATGAAAGAGTCTTGGTAGAAGGGACAGCTAGGACATCCTTTAATAGAGATGGAAATGACTTGATATAAAACTCAAAAAAAAACCCGAACCCCAAACCAAAAATCAGTAGGCATTTTTTGAGCTACTGTTCAATCCTGCAGGTAAACTGTGTAGCTCAAAAGTATGCAAACCATGTAATGTTCAGAAAGAATACAGGAAAGTGGATAAGGACACACACAAAATAATAAAAGATGAGAAAATGAACTATGGAAGAAGCCTAGATCTTCTAACTGGGACAAATAAAAATTAATTAAAAAAAAATAAAAATTGCATGTCTGTCTGTGGAAAAGGCCACATTTATACTGCTTGTTAAATAGAAATATTTTCCAAGGCAGTATGCTTTTTCCACTCCTCTAATCTTAGCAGATGTGGTTGTGAATTTCATCCATACCAGTATACTGAAAGAATTCCCAACCTTCTTTTTGTAGGAAATGTAAACCATAAGTCACAGTGCTGATGGTATCAAACTGCATGATGATTTAAGAACAGACAGGCTGACAGTATGGGACCTTTTACTTCAAAATTTTTCATCTCCTTGCAAACCAGGGGGAAAATATTTTACCTGTATCATCCTTGCAGTGGCTTCAAATCTTAAAGTCCAGACTGGTATTTGAGTAGTTAGAAGCCCTCCTACCAAGGTTAGAGGTACAGGCTCAGAACCTGTGTTACTAGGTGGGGTATTTTACAACTATTTCCTTTTAGTTTGATACTATTTTCACATTTCTTATTTCCTGATGGCAAAATAATCCAGTAGGGAGACCAAACAGCTCTAAAAATTTGGCAAATACCGTAAAGGATCGAAGAGCAAACTTTAAATTCTGTGACAGAAAGAGCCTCTCTCGACTAGTCTTACTGGTACATTAAGTGTTGTTCTCTTGAGTTGTTCACGAAGCTCAGCAAGGTCTAGAAAACATTGTATGTAGTTCTTTGCTTAATTTGCCCAGTGGATAGGAAATAAATAATGGTTACTTTTTTTTTAATGCTGCATCCTTAATATGAAGCTAAAGTGTATTGAACTATTATTTCTTTCTGTGTGCCCAGAGAAACATACTTCTTTGAGGACAGCAAAATGACTAAATGACCCTACACATATTAGGTAATAAATAAGATGGATGAATAATTGAAATCTTGTACTATGTGGGCATCAATAGATTAATTTTTACTAGCGAACTTATTTCCAGTAATGATCTTGGGAAGTAATCTCTCATCAGCAAGCTGTCACAGTGCAGGAGAGGATTTTAGACTTTTGCTTAAAGTTGAACTAAGTCTGCTGTGCTCTTATGTGCTCTATATTTATATAACTTTTTACTTCAATTGCATTCAAAGCCAAACAAGCAATACTTACGAGCTATTATGTGTTCCTTTAAAAACCTGGCAGTTTTCTAATTCAAATGACAGCTAATGCATTTTGGGATGGAACTGAAATTCTTAACTTTTTTAATTCTCTTTTAAATAGAATTTCAGTTTAGATATAGCTTTTCGTAACATGAAAGAGAAATTGATCTTTGGTGTCCACTGATGCCAGTAGGTAAAGTTTGTCTTGAAATGCAACTTTCTTTGGAAGAATTCAGTTCTAAGGCCTTTCTGGAGAACTTGAACACTAAATGGAAAGGCAAATAAATCCCTGGGAAGTATTTTACTCTTAAATATGGAGGGAACTCATTACTTGCTTGGGCCCTGGTTCCCTAATCTGAATCTTATATCACTATTTCTTTCAATGTCCTTGCCTATCTTTCTGTTTTGAAAGCCGTCACCTCTTCCAAATGTGTAGATACCTACTGGTATTTTTTTAGAATAATTTTTTTGTGCAAAGAACCAGAAACAAATCAGTGTACATTAAACAGCATGAAAGCCTAAAAGTGCAGCTGGACTATTTGATGTTTTGCATAGTATAGATTAGATTGCAAAGACTAATTGTTAACTTTAAAAAACCCTAGAGAAATAATTGCTCCTGGTCTGCATGTCAGAAATTTCAAGTTGAAAGGCATAACTTGTTTAACTAAAATACAGCTAATTAGTGCAGAAGTAGATCCTGTTCAAAATCTGAGATGATGTTATACACAATAGAGCTGTTTACTGTTAACTTCAGAAAACGGAGAGCTGAAGTAATCAAATAAGGAACCTGGGATTTGGGGGTTTTTTTTGGTCATCTGTGTTCCAAGAGAGATTCAGATCAGTATGTTATTCCACTTGATTCTGCTACAAGGAATTCACTAACTTCTAAAATTATTCTTTTCAGTTACATATGCTTATGAAATTTTCTAGTTCTGAACAAATTGTTCTGAGATCACGCTTCCACCACTTTTTGCATCTCGTGTTACAAGGTCATGTATTACCACTCTCAGGCTGTATTTGCAAATGCCCTTAATACTGCCATTGCAGAATCACAAAAGACCTTTAAGACAGGCAGAAGGATTTCTGTCATGCAAAGGTGTTCACTAAAATGTACACATCATTTGGCTATTGAAACCATTCTCAAGCAACATCCCTGGGGAGGAGCAGCCATACCAATGGGACAGCAAAAGTCAGTGCTCATTAGAAGAACTGTTGGAATTTCAGTGCAGAAAGGAAACTGTCAGTAGCTGCAGTATCCCCTCAGCCTCAAACATGGTTCTTCTCTCATATAAATAATGAGCTGTTTTACTGCAATGGTAGGCAAAAGACTGTACTGCTCTTTAGCAGTTTGATAATTTCATTCTCTGTTTCTGACTAAGGAGATCCATTATATCCTGTTTTGTGAGATTTGTTGAAGCTATTTTGAACATAATGCACCAACTATTTCAGAAGAAATCTTGCTTTGTAACTCTTATATATTTTGCTGCAAGTTGGAGACTCTTAAGATGGGGAAATGTCCCTTTTATTTTTTCTCACAACTTGAGTTGAGTTTCTGACTGCCCTCTCGTGTTTGTTTTGCACAAGATCACCAAAATCGTGAGACCATTATCATCAACTTCTTTTTGGTACTCGCTGACTTCCCCAAAACCAGCCTAGTAAAGGAGAAGGCTTTTAGTACACTGAGTAATGTTTTAACTATCTTAAACAAGAATGTGTCCATCTGAGAATGCACTGGGCAGTATCCGCAGATTCTCTGGCTTTTGATTTCTGTCCAGATCTCTGCATTTGGTGTCACCTTCTTAAGTTGTAAACTGCTTACCTCCATCCTCCTTGGAGCTACCTGCACTGCAAACGTACATAACTTTTTTCAGTAGCAAGACTTGAGGAAGAATAAAAGGGCAGGCTTATCTAGTAGAAGAGCAGCAGCAGAGGATAAAGGGGTACGTTTGTACTGGAGCTATTCAGTGACTATATGAAAACATTAATTTCCTGAAATTGAAACCTTTCTCTGTTTATGTGCAACAAAAAAAAATGTATGCTAAAGCAGCATAATCTGTGGGCTTCCTGACCACAGAAATGTCAAGTATGCCATCTTTACTGTTGTATCAGAGCATTGGTGTGCTTGGATGCAAAAGGGTAATGGTGAAAATTGCTTTAAAAGAAAAAGAGAAAGTAAGTACCATTCGTCCTTGGATTTATTCAGGACCTGTGATGAATGCAGTATTCTCTATTGCGGGATAAAAAATCAAGTAACTTATGGAAGTCTCTATAATACTAAGCGTACATATACCAAATTACTGCACTTAGCTGCACTTAATTATTCTTTGTATAGTTATCGTCAATACACGTAGAGTAAGGTTAATAGAAATGATCAAAAAGTGACAGATAAGAGCTAAACACACTTTAGTGTTCCAGACATGATTTGAAATAGATTTTGAAAGGAAAGATCTGAAATTATCAACAGCTACTAAGAGAAACAAAAAAGGCAAACCTTATTACCACTACGTGTGGGTCCTTTTTTCAACCACCCAAGCTCACTTTAAATTATTCTTCCATTAACTCACTGTGCTGCCTACTTCTAGCCCTTGCTGAGCAAACTTCAAGAGCTGCACCCAGCATGTGTCCTGTAGCTCAGAACAGGAAGCACTTTGGTATTCTGTATTCATGGGGAGAAATGGGAGGAGGGAAAAAGTCCATGGGAAAAAAAGAAAGGAAGAAAGAAAGAAATCTAAATGCATAGGTTACTAGTAGCTGCTCCATATTAAACTGAGCACAGAAATGAAGCCTTTCCCTATTAGGTGGAGTGGATCTGATTCCTTCGCAATCAGTTACTTACTTTCGTAGAGCTGTCATTGTTCAGGATGCATTAACTGGGTAATGGTTAAGAGTGTCAGGTTCCAAATACAAAATAGCTTTTTCTTTGTGTGTACTTCATGGCATATATAAAATTTAGATCAAACAGTTGTTCATTGGAATAGTATAGAACCCTTCCTTTGAGTGTAGCTGCAGCTTTGACTTTATCCATTCACCTTTATTTCCACTTCATGGCCAATTGTATTTCTTCACTTTCAGCACAGTACCCAAATTTCCAGACTTCCTTGTCTTCAGCTCTGTAATTTTTCCTGAACATTTGAACATTCTCTGTTTCTTCATTGACTAGATAGATGATGTAACTTTGGTGTAAGACACTAACTTCTCACCACTCATACATTCAAATGAAAATATAAAATATTTATCTCTATACACGTTGTATTAATTTACAAGAAAACATAAGCTTTGTGGGAAAAGAAGAATACAGTCAGTCAGATGGAGGGAAACAGAACTGACAAATGTTTTTAGTCTTCTTCCTTCCTCAGAAAGAATATGAACATTTAAATGTATGCAGCAGAAGCAGATGAAATTACATTCTCTGACACTTTATAACTCTGAAACAGATATGTGATTGATTGCAAGGTGGCGTAGCTGCTGGCATTTTTTGTCGGCACATTTTGATGATACAGTTTCTTAGGTGAACTTCAAGTACATCAGTGACACATACAATGTTTCAGACACTTTGAGTGATTTCAAAGCTAATAATTTATGAGAGCTTTTGGAGCCAGTTATTAGGTTTGTCTCAGGAGAGATTGATTTTTTTTTTAACCTCAGTTCCTTGCTGTATGTTCTGTTTATCTCATCTTATTTTTCTAGACAACAAATACGTAGAACTTTAATTCCGGGGTGTCTGCCCTAACTATGTGTCATCACCCAGACAAGGTTTTTCTATGTGGAATGCTTGGGCTTGAGAATGCCAGCAGATGAGTCTAGAAAAAAAATAATATCTGGAATGAAATGCCACAAATAAACTTAAGATAGATAAAAGCATTAAAAGCTTTAACAAGACATTCCCTTATAACAACACTAACATGTAGATCTACAGTATCAGTTATGCCAAGAAGGGCAGCATCTCTTTGTAAGACACAAAACACATCTAAAGTATTTAAGAGAGGTCTAACAGCCACCATTCCAGTGGAAGGCATGAGATTAGTACCATCTAATTTCCTCCAAAGATTTTACTAGAAGCAAAAAAAAAGAGATAAATAAAGGATCACTTGCAGGTTATAATGTTAATTCAAACAATAATCGAGTACTTGTAATGAATTTGCTTGTATTATTCCTAAATTTAAAGCCTCAAATTCTTTTTTTGACCTACCTGCAGTGATATTAGTAAAGCTTCTCCAGGGATGATTTTGGCCCACTGTGATTTGATTCCAGGTATTCCAGAGAATTTCACACATAATTACTACACCTGGAATTCAGTCCTCTGAAGAATGCATAGAGGAATTAGTCCCACAAGAAATCAAGCTTGATAATGAGAAAAAATGTTTGTATGACTACTAGAAGAAGGATGACTGTGTGGAAAAGAGCCTCTGTGGAAAAGCAGGTGACAGATGAATTGCCTAAGAGTTGCAATGAAATATGCCCATTTTTCATGTCTGTAGTCCCACAATACAAATCTCACAGCTACTTGTTTTCTTTAGTAAAAAGGGGAGCTTGTTCTCATTATTTTGCATATAAAGTAATGAGAATACTTGCACAATGTTGGTGAAATGCTTGCAAAATATTCACTAGAAGTGGGGTGGTTTATTTAGGAAGTTATACTTATTTTCACTGTCAAGAAAAAATGCAGTTATTGTTCTAGCAGATTTGAATATACCTTCAGAACCTGTGAAATTGAGCAGTGCTAGAATTCACAATAAAATCTTTTGCAGCTGACCCACTCTTTGGGTTACAGAAGATCCCTCCC
This sequence comes from Laterallus jamaicensis coturniculus, assembly GCA_022605575.1. Lineage (NCBI taxonomy): Eukaryota > Metazoa > Chordata > Aves > Gruiformes > Rallidae > Laterallus > Laterallus jamaicensis. The sequence continues at coordinate 14,573,666 of JAKCOX010000005.1, read as the reverse complement.
CATTTTACCACAAAATCTGCAAATTCCCAGAACTGGTTCTGTTAGTGCTAGTGAACACACGAGTGTAATACGTGAGCCTAACTTAGTACTACAGAAAACGTATAATTAAAAAAAAAAAAATCAGCAAGCCAAAAAGCACCAGCAAAAATACCAAACAAAGTGTTGTAAAAAAAAAAAAAGACTCCACTTTGAAATTTCTGAATTTGTAAAATATAGATGAGAAATATACATGCAGCGCTTAACATTGGCCAGCGCTCAGTTCTTCCTAGTAACATTCTTTTTGATCACACTAATAATACACTATGAAGCATCACTCTGTGGGATGCAGTTAAAGCCTATTTAAGCCAAAGAAACTACTCGCACTCTCCCCAGAGAAAATATCAGAACATTTTTATGTTTTACCTCAATCACTCCAGAAAACTTCAGGAGGAGTAGTCTGATCCAGCCTTGTAGGGAAATTGCTGCACCAGTATGCCTGGAAAAAAATGGGAGAGACTGAAAGAGTAAATATGGTGCTGAAAAATACTGAATAAGATGATTCAGAATTGAATGCTTAAGGCTTACTGGGGCTTCAGTTGCAGAAGGTTTATGCAAATTTGGCAGTTAATAGATATTCTTGTCAGTGATCTTTGTAGAAAATGCAGATAAAAAAATCCCAGTCTACCTCTTTCCCCCATTCACTTCCCCAGCTCCCAAGAGCTCATTTTCTGCCACACAGGCCACACATTTAGGTCTCACTTATTTCAGTATTTCTCTTCTCATAAAAAATTAATTTAATAGCATTTCATGTTTAAAGCTGCCAGCTTTATTTTTTTTCTTTTTTTTGTCTTTTTTTAGGTTGTGACATTTAACTGTGCCTTCCCCTCCTCCCCCCCGCCCCCCAAAAAAAAAGAGAAACAATACTAGAAATAGCCTACGTATTATGGAATAGTCAATGTATTCCTAAGTAATACACTTAGAGTCTTTGGGATTTTCCCATACTGGGTAAATACATCAGGTTGAAAAGTCTTCCCTTATGCAATATCTTTACATCTAGAGGGAGAAAAAAATGTGGAACTGTTAGCAAAACAGAGTCTTGTTTAGGCACTAAGAGATGAATCAAGGAAAGAACCAGAGCACTAAAATAATGAGCCTTGCTATACTGTACTTTTAGTCCTGAGCAGAGCAATTAGATGAAACAGAAAAATAGGATAGAAAATGTATCTCTCTGTTCACTGGAGCCAATTTCTGTTACTCAATATAATTGTATAACTTTCATAAACAGATCAGACTCTGTCTTAATGGGAACTGGCTTCTGAGTGCTTTATTTTTCTTCACCCTAGTACTGCTATTGGGAGGCTGTTCCAGATCTTCACTGCTGTCTGATCATTAAGAATACTTTTAATCTCCAGCCTAATTTTATTCATGGACAATTTATAACATTTTTCTTCTGCCAACAGTGCCCTTTAGTTTAAGTAGTCCTTCTCCTTTCATGGCATATAATTCTTTTCCAAACATAATTATTTATAGAAAGTGATTATGTGTCTTCTTAACCGCTGTACATTGTCTTAGCCATTATTTTACTAATGTAAAGAGGATAAGCACTTTTACTCATCCTTTGTATGACTCTATTGCTTTGATCATCTTTTCAGCACCTGTTCAAGCTTGGTTTCCCCTCTGTAATGTTTGGTTAGACTCTGTAAACCCTGAGCAGGTTTGCAGAGGATTCACAGGCACTGAATGGAGAACCCTAGAAGTCATTGTGCAAAATGGTGGTCTACCTTTGGAAACCAAGTTAGTGGATCTCATTTGAAAGCCTGTATCATAATTCTCATTGCTAACTCTGACATTATACAGCACTCTAGACATGGTGTTTTGATGTAGGAGAATTTCTGCCCCTTAAGTTTGTCTTTGCAGGTTAGTGTCTGTGACCATTATTTCAAAAAATAAACAACCCTAACTTATCTTAAAAATTGCTATTAGGCAGGGGATAGTTTTAAATCAGTTAAGAGACCGTGAATGTAATATTTCTCATTAAATGATGTATGAAGTTTTATCACCATCTTTAGAAGGCTGTTAATGGGGGAAGCCAGCCTTAGGTAGGATAAATCAAACAGTTTGGTAGAAATGTTAATTAAGCAGCTTCAAGGAAGAAGGAAAGAATAATGTCTTAATCCGCCACAGTAACCCATGATATTTCAGTGCTCTGTTACAAGCAATGAACATGGAAGCAGTTTTGCAGAGGAGCAAATAAACAAGATTGCATTGTTCTCTGGCTAGAAAAAGTGGGGATGACTCAGAGTGGCTGTTTTGGTGACTCCAATTGTCACCTGTAACAATGGGAACACAAAAATAGTACTTTAAGAACACTTCAAGGTGTATAGATTTGGAGGAGTTTTCAGAGACTAATAATGTGGTCACAAGATCTAAAATCCAGCTGAGATACTTGAGCAACCAAGGTATATCCTTATTCCTGAGGTTACTGTTTATAATACATGCTGTTATTTTAAGACAATAACATCCTTGCCATTATTTGAAGGTAAGCATACTCTCATATTCTTAAATCTTTTAGAGTGGTGAAATTGAATCTGAGTACTTTGGTTCATGCCAAACACTCTGTTCCTTTGGGTCACTATTTAAAAGGGAACTAGCAAATTTCCAGTCTCCTCTGAAGTACCAGCGCATCGTCATAGCTGGAGTTAAAAAACTGTAAAATTATATAGAATTAATTTTCTGAACTGTATTCTGAGCTTCCAGTAAGGGAGAAGGAGAGCTGGAATTGGAAATTACTCCAAGTTTCTGCTATTAGCATAACCTTCTGTATGCTAATTCAAAGATCAGAAAACATCATAAGGAGATGATAGACATAGGTGTGAACATTCCTCTCTCTGAGCAATTCTGTAAGTACCAGCCCATGAAATACCCTAAAATAGGAATGCACCCATTGTCTTCTCTCAGATACTGTACTTTGCATGAAATGATTTGCATAAATATTAATTAGCTCAGAGAGAATGCAGAAGTGTGGGGATAAAAGTCCATCCTAGCAGCTAAAGTTTCTGTACAGTGAAGGAAGTTGCTAGTTGCCCTTTGTGTTACAACAATTGTTTATGCATTTTGCCAACTGATTAATTAGGGCCTAATGGAACTTTGTTAACCAGTCATCATAGTGCAGTGGATTGGATTAGCTGAGCCAATAAGTTAGAAATATATTCTCATCGAAACTTCTCTCTGTCGCTGTGGTCTTTGATTATCCTATCTGCAGTGGAATTGATTCAACAGGAAGGGTTAAGACTGCTTGTGCCAAAAAAGAATAGTAGATTGATGATGATAGCTTATGAGATGTGCATATGATAACTCTTTGGCGGAAGACAAAAATGAATCCTTGTCCTCTATCTTCTTGCAGTGTGATCTGTTAAATAAAAGACAATGTGAGGGCATCATCCATTTACATTTAGACGTCTGTAAACTCAATGTGTTCAGTGCATACCTTGATCCTGCAGGCATAGTCAAGATGCATGGTTAGCACAGGTGGTTTTTTTTCTTTTCGGATGCAAAGTGATGAGAATTCAAGAATAGGTGTTTTAATCATGAGACACTGATGACCGTTCAAGAAGAGGTGTTTTAAACACAGAAAAAGAAAAAGAAAAAAGAAAAGAAAAAAAAAAAAGAAAAAAAAAAAAAAAGAAAGTTGAGATGCCAAGGCAAACCTTTAATAAATTTAATAAATTTTTATAAAAAATGAGACTTGAAAGAGGTTAGCTTTGGTAACTCCAAAAGGGTATGCTTTGGTAATAGACCCAGATCGCTTACTTGTTTCTACGTATGTGTCTGAATGAGAATCAGGTCCCAGTGTCTTTTACCCAACATCGAGAAGAGGGCTAAAAGCAGATTATGCATTTTGAATGATATTGTGTCATGGTTTAACCTTAGCTAGCAACTGAATTCCATGCAGCCACTCATCCCCCCTCCCCCAGCAGTATCAGGCCTAGTAAGCAGTATGGGCAGACTGCATCAGGTTTGCCCTCCACCCCTCCACTTTATACAACCCCACAGTATTACTCCAGCATACCTGGCACCTTGAATCACCCCCTGGGTGCCAACAGCAGTTTCAAGGGGCAGCAACAGTCTTCTCTGAGCTGAAAAAGTAAAGACAGTTATGACACAGGACCCCAGGAACACGTTGTGGGACCCCAAAGTGATTCAGGAGCACAGGCTCTTTAGATGTAGGGATGCTAATGAGCCCCAGAGCCTAAGAGTGCTCGCTGGCCCTGTTTAATTTATCAGTGCAGGCAGTCTCCAGTATTTCAAAGACTTGGGTAGATGCAGCCTTAGAACTTATTCCAAAGTGGCAGTGATTTCCAAAGATGTCCTGCTGTTGAAAAGTGTAAGTCTTCAATGACTTCTCAGAGTTAATTTGGATGTTCTGTACACATTTGGGATGGTTCAGGTTTTGAATTAACATCTGGGGAAAATGTGTATGAAAGATCAGTTCCATGAGTGCTTCATAGGAGCGACAGACAAATATGAAAATCTTTCTCTTGACACTGAATATGACTGCAGAGCCAAAAATATGTCAAGATACTCTATCTTGAAAACAGAGCAGAAGTGGAATATAGATTTGAGCTTGCAAAGGATGAAATGAGCAGATGTTCTGTCAACAAACTGATCACTGTACAACAAATTTTAAAACAAATGGAACCAAGACATTTATGACATTTTTACATAAATCAGTTTTCCTTCAAGCTGTAGCTGACTGCTCTCATAAGCATCAGTTTGTTAAACACAAAAATTTAAAAAAAAACCCTACCAAAACCCAGACCTATTTTAATTCTAAACTTTGAGATTTATTTAGAAACGAGGCTCTCTTTTGCAGTCAGTTTTGCTTCTATTACTGAGTTAGGTGAATTAGTGATTTTCATACCTGCTTGATATGTTCTCATCAAGTCCTGATGCAGGTTTATCCAAAGTCTATAGGAGTGAATGTGAGTGTGGAGATCGAAAACTATAGTTTGTACCCTTTCCACTAATGTTTTGAATTGTTAGTTCTGTGATCCTGTAGTTAATCCACCACAACACTCCACAAGTGGGAGAAATAATTTCAATCTCCCTCTAAATTCTGTATCTGCTGCTTAGGTTATCAATAAGAATATGTGTAGGACTAGCTGCAGGATTTTAAGGAGGCTCAGCACAATTCCACAAGGCTTCTTCACAGTGTTGGCAAAAAAAAAAAAAAAAAAAAAAAAAAAAAAGTTTTTTGGATTATCACAGGTAGCTGCTGCTGTGGAAAAATATTCAAGGGATATTTTACTTGAACACAGAGGATGCTGGGCACAACCCACACATTGAATTCCCTAGGTGACTATTTTTTGTTAATGTTAAATTATCAGGATCTTTTCTTTTAGTCATTATCTTTGAAGTACAGAGTAGACACTCTCTTGCATATTTTTTGCCAGTATTGTTCAAGGGTGGACACAGCAAACAGGTGGATCATCCACTCTGATTAAAACAATGCCACAATTAAACTTAGCACCAGCCAAAAGAGGTCGCACAGCTACCCACACAGTGAATGGAGAATATTTGACATGTTGCATGAGTAGATAGCCTACGCGCCAAGCAATATACCTAGAGCTGTCTGACAGAAAATACAGCAGGGCATCTGAGGACTACTTAGCCTATATGTCTTTGAGAAATTTCACACCTTCTTGAAGTTACTTGCCTCTGTGACCGAAAATACAAAATTCATAGGGTTGCTGTATCTGTCATTCAGCTAGGAGTCAGATAAAGTTCTAAATTTACATTGCCAAAAAGTAGTTAAGCTATTTATTGAAAATTGAAGCTGCATACCCAGGTAAATTTGCCAGCTTAACTCAGAAGTGTAAATTGCATACAAAGATTTTTACTTATTTACATTAGGAATCAGCATGACATAGTTTTTCATTACAAAAAATACTCCTTTAACTTTGATTTCCAAATAACACTAAATAGATATCTATTAACTATTAACTCTTAGTAAACATTTTTTTGTGGTAGACAGCAATTAATACTTAATAGTTGTAGTAACATAGATGTTTATTATTATACAGATATCTAGAGATCTTATGATCACCTTTAAGCAATAATTTTAAACCCCAATGCATTTATTTGATTATTTTTATAACCTGGAATCCCAAATACTACTTTTTCACAGAAAATTATGCACTTCACTCTCGACATGTATTGTGAATTCACTTTGCAGTCTTGTATCTTGACCAGTATTTTTTTAAACTTACAGGTAGTGATATTTCTAGAGCACTTTCTCTTTAAAAAAATTGCGTAGGCAGAAATCACTGTAATCCTTACATAAAGATTAACTAATTTCACAATATTTTGATTGTAATATAGCTTAGTTATATTTTTGCTTCATCTTCTGGTGGTTCTTACTTGCTATTTGTAGAAACCTTGTGTCACAGTGTGAACAATCAGAATGTTGACAGCCATAAAAGCTTATCAAAATGAACATCATTACAGTACAAACCCAAAAGTCTTGTAGAAAATATTCCCTTTGAAACAGTCAGAGATCTGACCTTTTATACAAAACTCCCAGTGCATGAAAGGTGGAGCTCTGCCAGTGCTGCTTGCTATATTTTTGTGTTGGAGTTAAAGGATGTTAGAATTGGGAAGGGTTCATGAAGGAAAACTTCATTCTGTGCACTGACTTTATGAATGTTCTTGAAAGTAATTTTTTCCTTAACATTTTCATAGCATTTTAAGTCAATTTAGGGAATGTTGCCAAGTGGGCTGGCCTTCGAAATGGAGTTGTCACTACATTTTTTTAAAAAGTTAATTCACTATCCCTTTCATATGAAACAACAGTACCTTCCATATAAACCATGAACATAGCCAGACCTGAGAAAGCCTGGTATCTATTTCTGTATAGGGAGCATGTCAACGAGAAGAAGGAGTTGATGACTGCTGACACTTTGAGTGAAGCTTTCTGAGGAACAGATTTTCTTAAAGTTATTCTAGCTGTACAAACAAGTTTGAGAAAAACTGGAGGAAGTTTGGTTACATGTTAGTTTTGTACTTTGATGAATTGGTGCTGTAATATTTTCTTGTTATGCTGCTAGTTAATTTCCTATCACATGTTTGCTATAGCAACATGAGGATAAAAAAAACAGCAGGAAGAAGGCAGGCAATGATTTTTATCTGTCATTCATGATAGAAACATGTAAGCCACGCACTACTTGAATCCAAATGCAAAGCAGCAGTACGATGATCAGTAATACTCTGTCCTTTATTAGATTAAGAAACAATAGTCAGAGACAGATATTCAGTGATGTGTCCATAAACAAGAGAGGTTAAAACTTACAAAATACTGCAAAATGTTCATCTGCCAGATTGCAACCTGGAATCCACAAGAGGTCTTGAATGGGAGAGCCACAATGCCTCCTCACTTTTTGTACAGTTGAGGCCAAAAAAGCCCTCCGGAAAGCTTCTGTTCTCTCAGGCTGTTCCATTAAAGCACCCAGTAACTGCTGAGTAGGAGCGCAGGCTCTCGGCAGGACGGCCCTTCCTGCCAACAGGGCGGGGTGCGGTGCCTCTCTGGGCACCACTGCTTCCTCGAGGCCTAGGCCAGGCACCCCGCAAGGCCCCCTGTCATGGCGAGGGGCCCACTCCAGGAGTATCCCAAGCTCCAGCCCGTGGGGACAGCCACCCATTCCTCCCCCGCAGGGAGCCACAGGGAGGTAGGGGGGTGATTTTCTCTTTTGGCTTCTGGGTCAGGGCTCTTACAAAGCAGAGTTGATGCAGAAAACTGCCAACAACGATATTTTCTGTCAGGACCATGGCCTTGCAGCACAACTGCGTGGCCCTTGCCTGGCCCAGGGGTGGCTCTGGAGGAGCAGGAGCTACTCTGGTCATGGAAGATGCTAATCAGAATCTAAAAAGCATTTTGTAACATTGAGCAGCACAAGGTAGACGTTCATTGTAAGTGCATGCAATTGGGGATTCACATTAGAGTGCTGTACGTTGGGAAAAGAAAGGCTTACCCACTCGAAAGAAGTAGGAGGATGGGCACATGTGTCTCAGAAAAAAAAATCTTTACAATATTGGTAGCTGATTTCTGGTATAAAGTTTGACAGCTTTAGTAAAACAATTTCAGTAAAAAAATAACAAATTCACAGCATATTTCAGTCCAGACCCCAGTGAGCTTTAGATCTCTAGCACCCCACACTTAATTCACAGATTCTGTTCTGTACTGTAGTTAGTCATAGGTCATTTTTGATTCTCCAAAGTTGCTTTTTCATTTCTGATTTTGTTCAAATGCAGAGTATGAATTAATCACCCATTAAAAAGTCACCATTTGGAAAAGTTTGAAATGTTACACCACCTTGTCTTTAGATGGCCTTTTTATTTAATTCCTGAACACAGCCTTAAACTCAGTAGCTATCATATTATGTCACAGAAAACCACAAGCAAAGTACGTGTTTGCACCCATATACCCCCCGCCTTTTTTTTTTACCATGAAGATGGCAAGTTGACAAAAGAAAAGGTACCCAAAAGTTTATATGAAAGAGAGAACCGTAATGATGAGCCACTGTGCCATAATCCACAGTTAGGCATTTTTGGTCAAGCCAAAAACCACTGAACAGCGAAGTTTTTTGAATGCAGGCTTTTACTATTTCTGCATCTTGTAAATACGAGTTTCTTTCTCAATATTTATTCAGTAGTTTGCATACTTGTTATTTAGCAGTTGACAAAAAATCATAAAAGGTTGAATAAATGGAACACTCTATTAATTTGCAATACAGACATCTTTTTATAAAAGTGTCCTACTTCGGTTAAAAGCAGTGATGTAGCAACAACATTACTGGTATTTTTTTTACCCATTACCTTTTGTTCATCATTGGCATTTATTTAAAACAAAACAAAACAAAAGAGTTAACTGCAAGCAGTAATGCATCCAGCTTCTGCAAGGAGCTAGAAAAGCAGGTAGGTGGCTTTTCCTTTTTCTGAAACATGCAGTTTAAATCTTGGATGATGCCTGGCTGTTACCTTTGAATTCAGATTAGATGCTATTGCACTGTATTTTGGCTGGCAACTCCCAAGGGAAGGTAACATGAACTGCTGTATTGCAAGGCCTATTTTCACCCATTTAAACTTCCGAGGGAGAGGAAATGCATGTTTGAGTTGATATTTCTCATTCTTAGTCTTAGATCAATGGTGAGTTGTTTTGGAAAGGTCGAAGAAAATAAGCGGAGTCATTTTTGAGTGACGATGCTGTGAAAAATTTACATGTTTCAGTTTTATGGAAGTGTTGTGACCTTTTTTTGCTCTCCCATATCTCAGAAGAGTCTGGTGTTAAAAGTTCAAGCTTGTCATGCAGTTAATCCTTGATGGGAACAAGCGCATGTGGCATGTCTGAACAGATCTGATTTAGAAACAGAAAAGTTACTTTCAGTCCTAATTTGTTAACCCTTTCATCATCACCAATCCAGAATGGAAGGTGAATAAGCAGTTCTAGATGCCTGCATGTAGCATCTTTAGCAGGCATGAGCAGGTTCCTTCATACTCACCAGTAATTCTGTTACGTATTGCTCTGAGTTTCAAGTGAGACAGGGGAGGAGAGAAGGTTGTGTTTTCTTTGTGTTGTTCCACTTCCCAGATAATTTAGGTATATTTTAAACATTTGATTATTAAAATATGTTCCAAATATAACCTACACCTACCTGAATAATTTCCATAATATTTTTGGGGAAGAATTAAGACTAGACCAAATCAAAATAATACTTTCTGCCTCCTGAAAGTGTACCCTGAAGTATGACTCCTAAAAATCTGTCTTAACATAGAAATGTGTGAGAGAATTGATTAGTCTTTGAACATGGAGTGAGACTGTGGATTACTGGAACTGCATCTGTTAGGACAGTTCTTCAAAAGCACTTCTTGTTTCATATGACTCTCATTTAGTATAGCTCTGCATTAAAAATAAAAATAATATATTTATATAAAAAAAATCAGATCTTAAATTATGTCCAGTATTGAGTCTTGGAGAAGAGGTGATGGAGTTATTTATACAGAATGGATTAAGCCCATACCATTTTCAACTTTCTCGCATAAAGTTTGCTTTTTTGTGAAAGATGAAACCCTAGGGTTTAAAACCATTCACATTTCTTTGAGGATCTCTGATTTGGGACTTGCTGAAGTCCCATTGTCTGTCAGGCATGGTAGTTCCAGATTCCCAGCAGCAGAGCTTTTTTTCTTGTCTGTTGTGACTAAGTAGTCTTGGTCCTATGAACTTGTGATAGTTGGCTCCACACCTTCCTGAAAAATCCCATAATGACTGTGCATGAAGACATGGATGGAGTTTCTTCTTGTATCTGCTTACAGATTAGGAAACAGAGGCAGACACTTTATAGGAGAGTTGTTAATGGGTTCAAACCAGGTTTTTTTTTCTTACTTTAACAATAATTAATCAAGTTCATTTTACTTTTGCTGAGTGACTTCTATGTATACAAAACAACGTGGTTACTTTTGCTGAGGGACTTCTATGTATACAAAACAACGTGGTTTTTAGTGTATATATTTTCCCCTTGGATGACAGCTTGTTCTCTGTTTATATTTCATTCATATCTCTGAAGTCAGTGATAAAAATGTGTGGCAGCCCTCAACCTAATAGATTCCCATAGAACCATGCCAGTGGGCAAGAAACTGTTTTGTCCCCCACTTGCACTCCCATTTCCCATCCTCTCCTTCCAAAGCCATTGCCCCCAGTGCAGTGTCAAAACACAGCTGTTACTTGTTTTCCCCACTGCTCTTCTTGAAAAAAGCAATCGCTTGCGTGACCAACCTACAGTGATCTTCCAACGGATAGGAGGAAAAGAATTCCAAGTGTGAGAAATCCCTGGACTCCAAGTGTACATTATCACTAGTATAATGAAGTAATTTAATCTCATTCTTTACTGACACTGCAGCAGTGAAAAGTTTTATTTAACAATATGTGGCAGAATAGTAGCTTGTAATAGGTGTTCATTCAGTAAACTGTGGCACTGGAGTGCTGAGAGCAAGGATACTTTCTCAAGTTAAAAGGGACACCAGGATGATTACGTGTGCTGACCTAATGCATGTCACAGAACAGTCTCACCTAGCAGTCTCTTCATCAGGACAATGAGAGTATATGTTTTGAATTAATAGTGTGTAGTACACTGACTATTTATTTACAGCCTAATAGGAAACACGTCAGAAAAGCAAAATGTGTCCGTAGTTCCTTCTGCTGATCAGCATATCTCCGATTTATTTCTATGGATTACTTTTATATGAATAATAAAAATAAAAAAAGAAGCGCTGCAATATCAATAGGTACTCCTAAATACTCAAATGTACAATAAATGTATTCATCCCCTTTATATTTAAATTGGGTATTTGATATAAATCAACAAAGCTCAGTGGCAGAAACTGACAAATCCATGCATAATGCTGTAGAGAGAATGATTTCTGAACTATTTTGTGCATCTATAATTTTTTTACATGCTGGCAGAAAAAATACCAACTGAGTAGCCCATACATGTATATTTTATCTATTTTTTAATTTGTGCCATTTTAATCCTCATAGTACCTTACTTTTTCTTCCAGTAGACTAAATAAGAAATCTATGATTACTTACAGAGTCCTTAACAATGGGAGACTCTATTAAGCATGCAGAGAAAACAAATGCAGCCCATGAATTTAATTCTAGTTTTCATTATCTTTTATTTGTGTATCACACCCTAAAGCTGTCGATTCTCTTCTCATATTCATCTTTTTAGTAAAATGTTCAGAGGCAGAAGGGAATTCACTGAACAACAGAGTTGTTGATTCATTTTATGTGAGGAGAAATCCCTGTATTTTAAAAATTATAATGTTACTAATATATGTTTACAATATTTGTCACTCTGGAAGGGTCCTAATTCTTGACCGAAAATTGGTAAATTATCATCAAAATGCAGTAAATATTTTATGCAGGGTATAATATCACTAAACTGACAAATCTCAATACCCACTTTAGTATAACATCTCAGATTCTGTTAGGAAATGTTCCCTGTCAGCATGGTGGTGTATTTGGCCTCTGTTCAACCTCTTGCAAACCATTACGAACCCCTTTTCCCCTCTCCTTCATAAAGTCTACATCTTACACTTTTTTTTCCCCAGTCTGTTTACCCAAGAGACAGTTTGGCATAGAAGCAGCATCTGACTTCACCGAGGTCTTGCTTTTTGCGTTTTTAAGCTGGATTGACTGAAGCAAAGGGAAGCTGAATGACTTGTCTGAAGTTGGCTCAGTGGGGATTAGAACCAAGAATCCTCTTGCCCACAGCCATTTGCTCTGCAGGGGAAACCTACCTGCTTTCATACTGCGCCTGCAAACGAGGGACATAGCTCACATTTAGTTCATTTGATGAATTATTTCTAATAATTGTCATCCCGTTTTTTCTTTCATATTTTCAAAGATATTTTTTCCTAACCCAACTTTATTTGAAAACAGAACACAAATTGGGGTTTGGGTTTGCACTTCAGTTAGGACTTCTCTTTTCAGGTAATGTGGTACATAATGGCATTAACAAATCAGTCGTCTTTTTAGGATATTTTCAGATTGAGTCATGGATAATTTCTTTAGTGCTCAGCTCTTAGAAGGAATTTCCAAATCGATCTATGAAAAAAGATCACCCACGAAATGTGATGTTTCATGACTTGTGACAGTTGGTAGTAAATAAGGATACAGGTATACACACTTAAATGCACATGTTTATACACACACCTTTACACACCTACACTCACGCACAGAGCTGTTATTCATAAATTACATTTTAGGTCATGGCCAATGCTTACACCGTATTTTAGGTGGAAAGGCTCTAATACAACTTCTCTACTTCCCCAGAACCAAGGCCTACAGCCTGTCAGAGAACCCTGGTGGGTCAAGGAGTTACAGTGTTTCCAGTAATTCCCTAAAGCAGAGACTTCCCCCTACTAACAAAATCCCTAGTGCTGGGAGTGTACTTCTGAAATTTTATAGGTTGTAGCTGTTAGAATTTAGAGCCAAAACTGTATCAGAGCAAATTTTCCTCATAGATCTTTTATGCCATATTTTTACTGATGATGTTATAGTCACAGTTGTTTTTCCAATTCTGAATGCATAATTAAAGAGCAGTTTTCAGATCTGGTGGTGGAAGACACGCTGGCCTTGAGGGATTGGTAATTATGAAGAGATTCCTAATCTATTATACATGACGGTTGGAAGAGGCAAAAAGCAGGAGCAAAAGCTAAAGGACATCAACCTAGAGTCATCTGGGAAAGGACAGGGAACTATGCAAGGTCAGCCTGGTATGCAAAATTTCCTTGCCATCATAAACAAAAATACCTTAAGTGGTATTTGGAAAAAAAGTAAGAGGAGGTTTTCTGCTTTTCTTCTGTCCTCCCTCTCCATACAAAAAAATAAAAAAGAATAGCTTCTAGATTGAGACTCATTCTCCTGAGTAGAGCAGGAAAACATGTATCATATGACATTTTAGTTACATTTTTTTAAGGCATCAAGTGGTAAACATTACATAGAACCTAAATGAAGGAGGGCATTAGTTTTCACTTCATAGGAAAAAAAAGAGGAAAAATAATTTTACTGATTTTGTAGGTGGACCTCTCTGTAACCTTGAAAAGTTGCTTTCCTGGGTGCCTCCACATTAGTGCCTAGAAGTGCCTTCTGTCTCTTTGGGCCTGTCATGTTGCCCAGCCGTATCTTGTTTCTGTGTCAAATAAGACCCATGGACTCGAGTTTTTCTCCATGAGCTCATTTCACATAAACATGACAGCCCGGGCGGAGGCGGGAATGCACCGTCACAGTTCTTGTCATCGGAATTGGAAGGGATGTACTCTTGAAGATGACTGAACTGCAGTGATTCAGGTGATCTCCACACCGTCTCCAAGGCTTGTTTTAAATGTTAAAAGGATTCCCAAGGATTGTTTAGGTCACTATGAAATTTCCTAACGCACTGAAGAAAGGAAACAGAGTAAGAACATGCGTAATTTGTAAATAATTTAGAAAATTAGCATCATTCTGACCAATTCAAGTCTACTCCAGCTTGTGAAGCTTAAGGGAGACCAGATGGTGGTAGTACTTTGGAAGGTATCCAAAATTGCTTTTGAGTTAATTGATATAGTGTAGGGGAGATCTCTGGAGAAGTATATATCCCCAGGTAGTTGATTGCTTTGGAATTCCAACAGAGAAGAAATGTGTCAAAAATGAGAAAGGAAACATAAGTTATTGAGTGGTTATATTTTAGACTTGGTTCAGTTAATTTCTAGCCAAACATGCATGACAAAAAAGTGAAAAATTGTGCTAAAGAAGGAAAAAGTATTAGCTGGAGAACTAGAGGGAATTGCCAAAAAAGCCAATTTGCCTTCAGTATTTCATGTATTTACACTTTATTTCCGTGCTGGTTTAGTGTGTAGAAGCAGCAGAAGACATATTTTAATTTGAACCTGTAAATTTTAATCAGAATGGGAATGGTGTAGCTGCTAACCACATATTGTTACGTGCTGCTAAATGAAAGTGTCCATGTACTAAATTGGAATTCTCACCGGAGGTTGTTTAAAATCTCTATAAAATAGATCAAATGAAACTGGAAAAGTAATTGATAGCTACAGTGAAACTGAAAGTGAATATAAAACTTAGAATCGCAGGGAAATCAGGACTTTCATAGCAAACATTCACTCTTCTCTGAGGCTTCCTAATTGAACACCTAAACTCAGCCCACTTGGTAAGCAAGGAATCTGCTTTCATCATGATATACGTGACATCATGATGAATACTTAACAGTCATTGAGCATCATCTTTGGTAGCTTAGGTTAGTTTTATTTTTTCATTTTCTTCATACTTTCTCCTGTCTCATTTCCCTCTTTCCTCTTTCCTGTTCTCTTTCTTGTTCTCTGGCTCTCTTTCTTCTCTTTCTTTTTTCCTTTTTCTTTTCCTCCTTCTCATTCTCCTTCTCCTATTTTTCATTTCTTCCTTTTCATTTTTGCCTTTCCCTTTCCGTTTTCTTTTTTTACTTTTCCATTTTTCATTTTCCATTTTCATTTTTCTTCAAATACATGCAGTTATTTTCATTTAATTCTTAACAATGAGATTGATCTTTTAACATACTTATTAATTTCATTTTGGAAATGTTTCATCCGGATACTTAGCATTTTCCATGCTTTTCTTTCATATGATCTCTTTCAATCTTTTTCGTGTGCATACCATTAGAGGAGCAGTCAATATGACCTTTTACTAGGGGGTTAATAAAGAATGCACAGTTTCATAAGCTTGATTCAATTTCCTTTAAGTGAGCATGGCAAATAAGTGACCATTATAGTATTTGTCTGGTTTTCTGTGCTTCAGTGTGCAGTTACCAACCTTTTATGTGAATGACCACATCTGGTGTGCATTTGGCCACGTAAGGTGAGACAAAAGCAAAATAGATTTTCCTTAGCATTAAATCAAATTTCCACACAATGTATTCTCTAATGTGGATCTCAAATGTATCAGGTCATATATTATTTAGCTGCATTGCATTTTGTGCTTTTTTTTAATTCCATCCCACATACCCAGCTTTAATAAATGCATGAGTAGATGCAATATTTGTGCTTTATATCTCAGAAATTCAACACTTTCAACAGATTCTTCAGACTTCAAAGAATGTAATATTAGTATCATAAAAGGTCTTTTGAAGAATAATACTGGAACATAAGAAAAATGACTGCCTGAGTGTGCCCTATCATTTTGAAAGTGTTTTATTGCTTTAATTTCCTGTCTTACTAAAGTAACAAGCGGCATAATAGAAGATATACTGTAACAGAGTTTGCAATTTATTAGTAGGTTTGAGCTGGTTGAAGACTTTATGTGATGTGAAAAAGAAAACCTCTATTTAGCTGAAAAATGGAGACAAGCTACAGCATTAATGTTGCAGCAGCTTTAAATGGAGTACTATCTTTGACTGATAAGTTGCTTCTTCAAGCCCAGTATGTTTGAATGGGATAAATCTACCAGTACAGGCCTCACTCAGTGCTTGTGTGGAGATAGGCTGCCGGAAATCTGAAGTTATTTCATCCATGAGGTGTGTACGAGATGAGGTTGCTATTTGGATTCCATAGAACAAAGCTACTACTGCAACTATATTGCAGATCCATAATAAGTCTTCTCATGTACTTGTTATAGTTCCACATATGTGACTAAATTTAATTTTGGGCTTTGGCAAGCTTAGGATAGTCAAAGTCGAAGCTGCACTAAGTTTTTAAAGTCAGTTTTACCAACCTTGACTCACTCTTTATACCATCAATGACACAGAATGATAAACAATTCAATTTTAAAAAATACAGAAATGAAAGGTGAGATAGTAACTAACATGTAAAACTATGATGCAAGGTTACCTCATAAGTGAAAGCATTTTTCTCCTCGAGGAGCAATAGACTATCTGTTTGTTTTTGCAGCGTGCATAGCAAGATAGGCAGGCATCAATCTGTATGCTTGTGATTGAAGTTACATGTTTATCAGTTCAGAGCAAGAAGTACAAGAATCGCAATGGTTTCTTAATCCCACCACTGTTCTGCCACTGAAGGATTACAAAACAGCTGGTTGTAACAGATTGCTCAGTATTTCCAGAAAATAAAACAAAGAAAATACATAATTATATGTGGCCAACCCCTTTGAAACAAAAAACCCCACCAGTTTAGCTGAAGATTTTATTGATAATATAGTTTTTAGTGGATTGCAGACTGTGCAAATTGTTTTGTGTAATTTTATTCTTATTTCTTATATTTGGTAGATTATTGAGCAATAGTATTCCTGCTTTTTTCAGCTGAGAGGCTCCTAGTTATCTCTTAAGAAGGGCAAATAGCATAAATTCATATAATAGAAATCTCACATCAGAAGTTCGTGTATTTAAATAGTATATTGTACTCCTAGGGGCTCAAGTACAAGCAAAAGCCCAAATATTACTGGTATCTTTAGTGATCTATGTTAGTCTTTGAAAGAATAATGATTTGCAAGGCTTATTGCTAACTGAAGCACAAAAGATTTCCTCTGGGCTTGCCACAGACAATCCTCAGGCACATTAGAGGAGTCAACTAGAGTTAGTTCAAAGTGAATTGCTCCATTTTAATCATGGTGACTTTACCCTCTCAGTCAATATGCTGTAATGGCATATTGTCAGTATTTTTTTTCCTTTTAAATGACAAGTTTGGTCACTTTATTTTAAGGCATATTTTAGAGTGTTTGCAAGATTTATAGATTCAACAGCTCTTCAAAGAGACTTTCTGTCTTGCTTTACAACCCTGAAATTTTGTATTGCTGCTATTTCATCACCTTGAGGCAGTTCTTAGTTAAAATATGGGGAGATGTTTTACAACTGAATGAGTTCTTAGTATGATATATAACCAATTATATAACTATAACAAGTCCAAGTTTTAAAAACCAAATAAAAAATGTTGCACTAAGGATTACTAAAGACTAACATTACTCTCTCTTCATTTATTTGCAAGTAGGAAACAGGTATGTAACCATAGCATTCACAAATACTACTGTCATTAAATTTAAAAAAATTGACAATTTGATCACTTTAGTACTTCAGCTAATTAACTTTGAAACCTGGGAGGTTTTTATGCATTTTCTAAAGTCAATGCCAATTTCATATATACTTAGGTCACTTCCTAAACTGATAAGTTTTTCAGGATGCCAAATACTAATTAATGAACAAAAAATGTGAAGCTGATCCTCTTGGGTTTTTTTCAACACACTGAGACAGGTTACTGCTGAGATATTTTCCTTCTTTATAGGGTAGCTGAATAATGCTCACTGAATCTTCCAGGAATGATGTAACTTCAATGCAATTCTTTTCAAGAATTTTACGAACCTTCTTCTAGACATGAGGGACTAAACACCAAACCCTATCCATTTATGGACTGGCCGGCGAGTTTTATAAAGAGTAAAGGAGTAGGTTCTGTGGTTACAGAATCCCTTCTGTATTTTTTGTTAATACACGTTATGAAACTATTGATGATGATGGTCTTTCCCTGTAGCCCTTCCTGTATTTATGTCTCTGGTCCAATAACCACAGAGATCATTGAGGTGTATTTTATCTTCATTTTAGCCCTGTTGATATTGGGTTAGCCCAAAGGGGAAATCAAATGAGATACAGAGATGCTAAACTTGCACAACTCTCAGGTCATTAGTAACTAATTAGAAACAGCTTATGGATCTCAATGATCCTGTAGGTAAGATGGGAGAGAGGGATCAGAGAAACATTTAACATCTTCACTTCCTTACCCTTTACAGGCAGTGGCCAAGCATATGACAGTTTTTGACTTATTTTCTGTCGTTGCTTTTTTTTTTACAATATGAACATGTATTTGACACCAACAGAGTAAGTGAAGTGCCAGAACGTGCTGGGATAATCACAGACTCTAAACAGTAGGTCTCTCCACTATGGCTTCATTTAATATTATTTAAATATTAAGATTTACTAAATAGATAAACCCAAAAAATCTACCTAAAATACTGCTTATGTCATGTATAGATGTATATGAAAAGAAGGCTGTTGTACTATGCCAAATGTGAAGGATAAAAATGAGTAAGGGACACGCTGTTAATATTAGCACTTATTTATTATCTGTCGTTTATCTCCAGGGTTAGAATGCTGAATGTATTTAACTCATGGGATAATCTCTGCTGCGCATCTCGAGGTGGTAATGTGAAAGAGTTTTCTTTTGGACCATCGATGGTTTTGTGGCAGTATAGATCTATGTAGATCGTAGATATAAATTCATCTGTTTTGCCTCCCAAATGTGCCACACTGGGATCTAGATCACCCCACAGGCATGCTTGCTTGAAGCCCTGCAAACATTTTGTATGTCCAGCAGAGTTACAGGGACTAAGCTACACCTTCTTTCACATAAAAAAGGAGGAGGTGATTGCGGAGCCGCTCTCTATCATCTTTGATAGATCCTGGACTACAGGAGAAGTGCCTGAGGATTGGAGGATAGCCAATGTCACTCCAGTCTTTAAAAAAGGCAAGAAGGAGGATCCTAGTAACTATAGGCCAGTCAGCCTCACTTCTGTCCCTGGAAAGGTGATGGAACAGCTTGTTTTGGATGCCATCTCCAAACAACTGGAAGAGAAGAAGGTCATGAGGAATAGTCAGCATGGATTCACCAAGGGGAGATCGTGCTCGACCAATCTCATAGCCTTCTATGATGTCATTACCAACTGGGTGGATGGAGGGAGAGCAGTGGATGTCATCTACCTTGACTTCAGCAAGGCTTTCGATACTGTCTCCCACAACATCCTGATAGAAAAGCTAAGGAAACAAGGGATAGACAAGTGGACAGTGAGGTGGGTTGTGAACTGGCTGTCAGACCGGGCTCAGAGGGTCGTGATCAGTGGAGTAGAATCTGAATGGAGGCCTGTGACTAGCGGTGTTCCCCAGGGCTCGGTGTTGGGTCCAGTCCTGTTTAATATCTTCATTGACGACCTTGATGAGGGAATATCATCCACCCTCAGCAAGTACGCCGATGATACAAAGCTGGGAGGAGTGGCTGACACGCAGGAACACTGTGCTGCCATTCAGCGAGACCTGGACAGGCTGGAGAGCTGGGCTGGGAGAAATCTAATGAAATTCATCAAGTGCAAGTGTAAAGTCTTGCACCTGGGAGGAATAGCCACATGTATCAGTACAGGCTGGGGGATGACCTATTGGAAAAGAGCTCTGTGGAGAAGGACCTGGGGGTCCTGGTTGATGACAGGTTGGCTATGAGCCAGCAGTGTGCCCTGGTGGCCAAGAGAGCCAATGGGATCCTGGGATGCATCAGGAAGAGTGTGTCCAGCAGGTCAAAGGAAGGGATCCTCCCCCTCTACTCTGCGTTGGTCAGGCCTCACCTGGAATACTGTGTCCAGTTCTGGGCTCCCTGGTATAAAAAAGACAGGGACCTTCTGGAGAGAGTCCAGAGAAGGGCGACAAAGATGATTAGGGGTCTGAAACATCTCCCCTATGAGGAAAGGCTGAGTGAGCTGGGTCTGTTCAGACTAGAAAAAAGAAGACTTAGGGGGGACCTAATTAGTGTTTACAAATACCTTAGACATGGGTGGCAGGGGGAATTGGCCAGCCCCTTTTCAGTGGTCTTTGGGGACAGGACTAGGAGCAATGGCTGTAAGCTGGAGCACAGGAAGTTCCGCACCAACATGCGGAAGAACTTTTTCCCAGTGAGGGTGACGGAGCAGTGGAATAGGCTGCCCAGGGAGGTGGTGGAGTCTCCTTCTCTGGAGATATTCAAGTCTCGTCTGGACGCCTATCTATGTAATATGAGATAGGGAGCCTGCTTTGGCAGGGGGGTTGGACCCGATGATCTCTTGAGGTCCCTTCCAACCCCTAAGATTCTGTGATTCTGTGATAAAGTCTTTCGGTAGATCCCAAAGGCACTTGTTTTCTCCTTACCTGCAAAAGCACACCTCTTGTGCTTGAGAATGTGAAGAAGACGGCTGACTACAGAAGTCACATACTGACCTGTGCAAATCTAGTGCTTGGATCTGTACATCTGAACAAAGCTGACAGAATAATTATAAACAATTCTATTTTGGACAAAGTTGTCCCTTTTTAGCACAACGCCACTTTTAAATAAATGTACACGTATTCATCTGAGTCTAGCTGGGACGCACGCAGTAGAATTAGTCTTCTTTGGAGAAACACTGACTTTTGATAGTCCAGCTGGCCAGCCCCACATGTTTAGGGAACCACGGAATAGTTCATATTCTATATTTTGGCAGTTAGTAGACCTAGATTTCCTTTATAAACTGTTTCTAAGCAAAGCAGACTTAGAAAAAAAAATTGATACCAAGTTTTAGGTGACAGCAAACAAAAGTTTAACATGTATCATTTGGGGAAACTTGAGAAAATCCCTCATGGACCATACTGAAAGAGCAAGAACAGTATGTGAGGAAATGGCAGCTGCATTACAAAGATTTTTGAGACATCTATTGAACTGTATGTCATACAATACGATTGGAGAACAGTAAATATTTCAGTCACAGTTTCCATTATCTGAATTAGTGCTGGGCTGGAATGCCCCAGATAATGCAAGACTGTATTTCAGAAAACCAGCTTGGAAGTTTCAGTCTGGCACATCCCATGCATAGCACCTTTGCTTATGGAAGTTTATTAGTTTAGAAATGGCATTAAGCTGCCTAGTTTAAATGCAGCATGGAGTCATGGAGACTCAGAGCTGATATTCCTGTGCTCATGTTTCCTCCGTCCATTAAACACAGAGAAGTATGAAGGGGCAGTCCACAACAATCTTGGGGACACAGTGCAGATGCACCTGGGTGGACTCTGCACAAAGCCAAAACAGTCCAGCAGAGATGATTGTTTTGTGCCTAGTACCATATGGTGTCAAATACACCGTGGCTGCATGAAGTATGGCTGTATTTGCATCGAATGGCTCCACAAACTGGCTAGAATGAAAACTTAAAAAGACAAGTAATGGATAAGAGGGAGAAGTAGTTGCACCTAAATTTAGGAAGGTCTAAGAAAAGGAGAAATTGCTTAACCTGGGCAGCTTTAAAGAATCAGGAAAAGTGGTTCAAGCATGAATGGGCATCACACAGAGGGTGGGATAAAATGTTGTCAATATGAAGAGTCTGCCAAATTTTATTTTATTTTGTTCCTAAGAGAACTGTGTTGTGTTTGAGTTTTGTTGTTGTTGTTTTTTAATAAAGGAAGTGTGATAGGTATGATCTGTCGGGACTTAAGCACAAAATTTGATGCATTACCTCATCAGAAACTGCTAGTACAGATGGAGACAATGGGGATCAGTGCAAAACCATTAAGGTGGTAAAGAGCTGGCTAAAGAAAACTATCATTTGTGTTGTAAAGCAGAAGTATGAGCTTGCAGGGATATTACTACTATATTTTTTAGGATTGGCACTGTATGAATATTGTTATTCTTCAGCTTAATCTGTCCTTCCTGTATAGTTTATAGCTAGGTATTACATTACACTACTACTAATTTTTGTTATTCTACCATGTTCCCCAAATGCCTCTTATGTGTAGGTTCCTTTTGTTCCCAGTGCTCTAGGTCACTTCTGTGCTATTGTGCTTTGAGAGAATATAAATACGTGATTTTACCTTTTCACAGATTTTTTTTTCTTTTTCATTTGGTTTGGTATCCTTTTGCAGTATGATACGTCTTCTATGAGATGAGTTGGGCATCCAAGAGGGACTCAGGTCAAACAAAATACCTCTTTTCTACTCTAGCTTCCTCTGACCTTATCCTTCCATATACCATCAGCTAAAATCACAGAGTTGCAAATAGGTCAGGGTAGACTGGAGGAAGTAGGAAGTAGGGAATCGGGACTTGTCAGAGCTTAATAAATAATGATATGTTAATGATAGCCACTGCACAGCTAGCTCATGTTGACATGATTGGACTCACAGAAAGCCACAACTGCTTCAACTGAAAAGGTGCTAGGATGTAAGAGTCAAATGGGTATTACGTCTCTCTCTCTTCAGCCTGTCGGAATAGTAACTAATTGCAGTCCTGATTGCAGATGGAGAGACCACCCAATTCTGAGTTCTTAAGTCTGGCAGGCTGCTATAACTCTTTTTCTGCTGTGTCACTGCAGAAAATAATTCATGATTGCTGTGTCAGAGAGAGGGAGCATGAGTTAGGAGTTCTCTAGGACAGAATTTGGGAGATGAAAGAGTAGTCGTCTTGGGTTTCCAATCTTTGTATGTTATCCAGTGAATACTTAATATATAATGGATAGTCCTGAGAACAGGGGGAAAAAAAACCCAAAAAACCCAAACAGGGAAATTACTCAAACAAGTGAGCTCAAAAATTATGCCCTTCTTTTTCTTCCTCTTTTGTTTTGCCATTTTCTATACACAGAGAAAAAGCTTACTCCATAATGACTTGGTTGCTCTCCTTCAAGAGGAAAACCTTACTTTGAGCTCAGGCTAAAATACAGGTTCCCCATAGTTTGTGGGTGCTTTGGTTGTTGGTCAGCTGGGTTAGATGGGGAGATATGAGAAGAATGGGAGTATTAGTACTATAATTTGCTCCTCTAGGGAATATTTTAAATAAGTGATACTCGTTCTGCTCCTGAGAGGAATGATTTATGCCTGTAATTTGAGGAGAGCATCCTGGATTGCAAATCTTGCTCTGCTACGTGTGCAAACACTTAAAGCTCCCAGTGAGGTTTGAGAGTTGTCTGGCTGTTACCTTTCTGAGGTGTTTCTCTCTACATTTTTAAAGAGATCTTACAAATCTCCCTTGGACCTGTGAATTTTACAGACCAAGTACTGAAAGCCTTACAGTAGCAGTAGCACAGAGGATCTTTATCTCAGGGCCATTTTGTTACTTGGAAGTTTTGATGATGATACGCATTTTTTTAAGCTTATTCCTAATGCCTAGAAATAGCTGTGCCAAATCACTGGCTGGTCTTCACATCTACTATGAACTATTTAATTTTATTGAATTAGTTTCCTTTTCCTCTGCTGCTGGTCATACCTAATTTCAAATACACCTTTTAGAGACCTATCTTTCTTACAATTATCTCCTTACTGTTCTGCATCATGTCCTCTAATAGTTGCAATGCAAGGTTCTAAGACCTGGGGATTTTGGCTTGGATACAAACAAACTTCTTTTTTCTAGACAAAATGAAACCTTCTCTAGATAGATTCAGGGTAAAACTGAGCTGACATACTGTTCAAAGATATGAATACATTGAAAATTAGACAGTGTAAGTAGAAAAACTAAAATACCTGTTTACAAGAAAAAAAGGAGGTCAGGTTGATCTCCATGCTTGTAAGATACTGTCACATCACAATGACTTGAAATTTAAGTTTGCTGAAAAAGGTAGCTTTTGAAATAGCTCTTGAAAAAGGTAGGATCAATAGCCTAGATTGTACAAATAAAAGAACTGATGTAAAAATAGTTTTGTTTTCTTCATCAGCACTTGTCAATGCAGGTTATTCATTGCATTCGAGAGTATGGATTTCCATTACTGAGGAACCAGTTCATGCTCCTTGTTGAGATACAATTTTTTCATATCAAATGTAGGAAATGTATTCTGTCTTATTTATACCTTCTTGAAGTGCTTGGTTCTATTCTTTTTGCTTGTGATACCTACTTCAGTGCTAATGACAAGGAGATTTTAACAAGGACTGCATTTCTGTTTCCAGTATTTTATTTGTTAAGATAATTCAGGAAAAAGCTATATTGCCATTCTTAATCTAAAGCCAAAATGTTAAATTTATTAGCAGAGAAGTAGCTATCCATGAAATTTTCTTTCTTTAGTATGATCATTTTTGCTAGACTAAAGCCCTTGTATTGCTAGGGTAGGTTTCTTCTTACCACAAGGATGGTTTTAGGCCATTCATTGGAAAAAACCACCAAACTAAGGACATCTTTACAAGCTGCAGGCACAGAAAATGCGATAGTCACCACATTGAGACCTGGATGACTGCCTTGGGGCACAGTAGCCACCCTGTGTTAAAAGCTGCCACATGCTGCCTATAATCCTCAAGCTTAGCAGAAGAGGTGCAAATCATGTTTGAAAAACTTTCTCGTGATAAAATTACTTTTATTTTGGTATAATAAAATTAGCAATTTTTTAGAGGTTTTTATTTGCCATTAAGTATCTAGGGGTTTCACTTCTGTAGTGAAAAAGTAGCAGCCTCTCAGCAACATGTGTGAGCGATCCTACCTTGCACAATCTGCAGTTTATTTCTATTAGGAATAACTCATATCATTAAGACTAACAATAATAATTACATGAATAATAACTTTTATATTATTAATAACTTAGAATACTGGAACTGGAATACTGGCCAAATAATAAGCCAAGTAAGAAACAATTTCAAACAGGTTAATCATTTACCCTTCCAGAGAATCTATCTTCCTCTCCTAGGCTTTATTCACAGGCACTTCTCTTGTGTCTCAAGGACATAGAGGATGTTTCTGTCTGGATTTATGCTGATCTTTTTTTCAGTCTTCCAAACTCAATATCACTCAAATTTTTTCCACCTCCTTTTCAAACTGACTTGGCAGATATTCCACTTATTTCATCTTCCGCTTCCTCTTTTGGGAACTGCCGTCCTTATGAGAACCTAGTTTGAAGTTCACTGGTTTTAGGAATTTGCAGTTCAACCAATAGCATCATTTTAATTTTTGCATTAAGACAGTTTTTCTCATGACACTTGCTTTAGCCCACAGAGCAAATGAATTACACTGTCATTATCATTTACCTCTGTTGAGAGTTTTTTATAAAGATGAAATTACTTTTAAATTGCATTCTGCATTTCTTCCAAAGCTTCATATTATCATTTGAATCAGCTCACCTGTCCTAGCATTATTCCTGAAGTCATATTAATTTCAGGTATGGAAGCCTTAAAAAGATAAAATTATTATTCTGTGTCTTTCTGCTTAGAAAGAATAAGCCCACACTTACTTTCCACTAGATATTTTATTTACATTGCAGGATGATAAGAGGCCTTCTGCTGTTATCAACCATAAAATCTCATAATGGGTGTAATGTTAACACAATGCAGCTTAATTGGAGTTTCCTGAGTGCATCAGACCATGTTCAGAGGTCAGAATTAGCAACCTCTGTTAATTTTTTTCCCTTTGCATAACATCTGCAAAGCTGTCACATGCTCACACTTCTGTCTACCACGGCTGCCTGGCGAGGGCATCTTACTCGGTTGTCCATTTTGGTACATGTGTATTGGACTAGCTTTTAGAAGACTCAGACTAGTTTCCTGTATTTCTGACAGACAGTGACAGCAACAGGAGACCAAAATTCCAATGAAAAAGGGGAGCAAGATACCCCTTGTAACTCAGTTTTATGGGACGTGTTCTGTGCTTACTTTGTAACCTATTCTCCATTCCACAGTGCTGTCAGTTTCTCATTAATGTAAATGGAAAGGCTCAGAGATGCTGTGGAATGGTTAATCTTCGGTACCTATGCATGTTTTGGTGCCGGATAATGTCTGAAGTGAACAGTACCAGAAACAGTCACCCCTGCAAATCAAAGGATTTTAATCTTGTAAGAGTGCAGTGCAGAAGTGGAATACATGTGGAAGACATTCTATATCAAATATTTTCTGCTGTAAGGTCACTAATTGAATAATGGAAAGTAAAAAGACTAGGACCCAGTTAGAGGGTAACTGAATTCCTGCATGATGCAGCTGTGAAAAGATCTCTTAGCAAGGTATTTTTCAAGAAAGATAGGTAACTATCATTGCATGTCTCAAATTTCTGAAGTTGTGTACAGGAACAGAGACACATGCATGTAAACAGAAAGAGACCCAGAGGAAAGAATATTTTTCATTTCAGGTTTTAAAAGCTCAGTTTCTTTAACCTACATAAATGAAGATGTAAAGGGAATATAATATTTCTTCATTGGCGTATGTTGGGGGTGACTAAGTACCAAGATAGGATCAACAATATTTTGATTAAAGATTAGAAGTGTCAAAAAATCAGGGGAAGTAAAATTTGCCGTAAGTTTGTTTATATCAAAAATAAGAACACTTCCAAGCATCCAGAGAGTGAAATTCTGAAGTTCCTGTAGCCTTCAAATAGAGCAATAGGTGCGAGATACCAAAACTGTGTCAGATGGTGTCTTATAAGCATGTAGAAGGGATTATGGAAGTAGCATAGTTCTCAAAGGTATAATATTACACCTGTACTGATACATACGAAGGAGGGTGAAGAGAGGTGATGGTGTTGTTTGTTTCTATGGTTTTCACATGGGCAGGGTAAAAGGACTTTTTTCCCCTTATGCATTTCTTTTGGTGTGAGAAAAGAATTGAGACCATGTTTTCTTGCCTCTGAAGAACAGAATTTTCCACACCCAAAAAACGTATATCGGCTGTCCTGTGGCACCTGCTGAATCCCAAATTTACTTGAGTGCCTGGATTATATGGTCTGTGCAGATTTAAAGCAGTTACTGGATTTGACTTTCAAGGATTTTTTTTTTTCCCCCAAGGACC
The DNA here is from genome assembly GCA_022605575.1 of Laterallus jamaicensis coturniculus. Lineage (NCBI taxonomy): Eukaryota > Metazoa > Chordata > Aves > Gruiformes > Rallidae > Laterallus > Laterallus jamaicensis. The sequence goes on along the minus strand of JAKCOX010000005.1, from coordinate 14,546,667 downwards.
TTTGTTTTAAAAACCTCATCTTTTCTGAAGTGTACAATATGCAATATTGCCTAGAGTCTTCCATGAGTTTTATTTTTAACTCTTCCCATTAGTTTATATATTGGCAATGTCTTGAAGCCCTCCTGCTCTTTTACGTATCATAGTATGTTTGTAGCTTTTGGTCATTCCTGCAGGTCTTGCATTTAGTACAAGATGACATGAAAAATCTGTGGACTCTGAAAACATGTAGGAGAAGTGTGTTTCCTCAAACATAAAAAATCCTGATTTGTTGTCTGTAACTTGGAGAACTAGACTCAGTGACTTGAGTGGCCCATATTGGCACTGTGTTTCTTACCACTTATTGCAAATTGAACTGAAGTTCCTACACATCAGGAGATTTAGTGACTATAATACTTGTCATTCACTCTTTGCAAATCTCCAGAATATGTATTTCCAAGCTAAAATTTACCTTCTTAAATAATCTAAAATTTTGACAGCCTCTTTGTGATTTACTTATGCCCTAGGTATCTGGATTCAGTTCAAAGCTTACCAAAATGATAACGGCATCTCCTAGTAAAAAACAGCTTTAAATATGGCCTTCAGAATCTTGTGGTCTTCAAGATCTGGTGATTATTCTTGGAAATAATTTAACAGGTCTTACTTTCTCTTATTTCTATATGACCATTATCATTCACTTTTTCACAGAGGTTTTCCATGTAAACTTTAAAATGCAGTGTATTATAGGAGTAAAAAATATACTCCATAGAAGGAAATGATACATAATCTGTTTTCTATGATATATTAACCTTTTGATTGTTTTAAACCTGAAGAAATACAGATTTTAATTTTTTCAGAGGAAGCCATGAAATATTCCTCTTTGAGGTTAATGTACAGAGAAGCTGTTCATTTCTCATCAAAGACATATACCATACATTAATATTACCTTCATGTTTTAAATTTTATTCTTACCTAATTAATTTTATTAATATAGTTTAATTTTATATTGTCATAGAACAATGCAGTTATGGTTGTTCTGTCTTTTGCTAATTTTGATCAATTTTGCTTACCTGATGAAGACATTTAAAAGTAAGCATTTATTATAAAATACTCAATACATTTAGCCTTATCACTGTGGGAAGAAAACCAGAACATTATAAGCAAATCAGTAGGTAAGAGGGAAGCAGGAAAATGTTCTTTTTCAAAGCATTACAGAAATACCTGCAATGGTATAGGTATACAAACTGCCTACTGTCTTGTATATCATCTTCTCCATTAGTGGTATCTCAAAACACTTTAAGGAGTTAAACACATTTGAGAGCAGAGGAAGAGACAGAGATCTGCAGATGCAGGAAGCTATTTTTTCCCCTTGCAGACTTGTACTGTTAAATTGAAGCTTCATAACTACATAAGAGTTATCTCTGTAATTTAGAGGGTTTATTTTCCGGTTGATACACATAGGGTTTTCCACAGGTAAGCCACAGTATCAGTGCTGGGTCACGAGGCATCTGCTTAAAGCTACCGACACATCAAGAGGAAGATACATGCCTCTTCTTGGAGGGAAACATGTTAGACAACTGCTCCCTAAGGCTCTAGTGTTCATAGTAATTGTTAAATCATTTACATCATACATTAGCAGGAGCAATATAGCTGCAGTAAATGACTAACACATATCTGTTGCTTTGTATTTACAATCGAGAGATGGTATCTGCCAGATTTCATAGATGCTGATAAAAGCAGTACACTAAGTTATCCTGTGCTACTTCAACATTTCCAGATCTAGTAGAGATTCTTAGAAAAATACTGCAAAATCCTCTTCAGAAATTAACTCCGCTTTAGTGTGATTGGCATAAAAATGCAACCTTTTAAGCACATGCTGTAACATTTCTCTCCTTAAACCCTAATTTCAGAGGTTTAGATGTATTCTATAGGCTATTCATCCTTTAGGAACACAATAGGGGTCATGTTTCATAAAATGTAGGTTACAACTTCTAATCAGTGTTTTAAGAGCTTTTTCTGGAGAAGAGGAAATAGATTTGTAATGAAACAGAGAAATTAAATACCATGATAATAGTGCCAGGTGTAAAATTATATATATCTTAGCAACTGGCTTTATTATTGTTGATTGATGCAAGGTTGCTGTCTTGTAAATATGGGACTTAAGTACAGTCGTGAAATGCTATTTTGTGGTGCTATTCCACCTCTCTAACATTTGTTTTAAATAATTCAATTTCGCTTACCTACATTGAATAATATGACAGGTATGGGGAGAATCTCTGATTTCTGTCTTCATAGAATCATAGAATGGCATAGGTTGGAAGGGACCCCAGTTCCAAGACCCCTGCCACAGGCCTCCATGCCTGGATCTACACAGGGTTGCTCAGGTGCCCATCCAACCTGGCCTTGAACACCTCCAGGGACGGGACATCCACCACCTCTCTGGGCAGCCTGTTCCAGCACCTCACCACTCTTTCTGTAAAAAACTTCCCTCTAATTTAAACCTTCCCTCCTTTAGCTTTAATCCATTCCCCCTTGTCCTGCCATTATCTGCCCTTTTAAAAAGTTGATTCCCCTCCTGTTTGTATGCTCCCTTCAGGTACTGGAAGGCTGCAATGAGGTCCCCCCGCAGCCTTCTCTTCTCCAGACTGAACAAGCCCAGCTCCCTCAACCTCTCTTTGTAGGGCAGGTGCTCCAGCCCTCTAATCATCTTCATGGCTCTTCTGAACCTTCTCCAACAGTTCTACATCTTTCTTGTATTGGGGGCCCCAGATCTGGACACAGGACTCCAGGTGGGGCCTCACGAGGGCAGAGCAGAGAGGGACAATCCCCTCCCTGTCCCTGCTGGCCACCCCTCTGCTGATGGAGTCCAGGATCCCATTGGCCTTGCGAGCTGCAAGAGCACACTGCTGGCTCGCGTTAAGTTTCTCATCCACTATGACACCCAGGTCCTTCTCAGCAGGGCTACTCTCCAGAAGCTCTTTTCCCAGTCTGTATCTATGGCTGGGATTCTTCCAGCCTAAGTGCAACCCCTGACACTTGGCAGTGTTGAACCTCATTAGGTTCCCCCGGGCCCATCTTTCCAGCCTGTCAAGATCCCTCTGGATGGCTTCCTTTCCTTCTAGGGTGTCAACCACACCACTCAGCTTGGTGTCATCCGCAAACTTGGGAGCACTCAATTCCATTATCGATAAAGATTTTAAAGAGCACCGGTCCCAAGACAGGGGGGACACTGCTTGTCACTGGCCTCACCTGGACATAGGTGTTCACAGCCTTACTGACAGTAGTCCTAAAGGAGGTAGGAACAGTGCAAAACCACAGTAGCCTGCTTCTCCTGGAAAGAGTCACATGTGATGTTAGGTAGGAACAAACATCTGAAGAAAACTAGGCTGATGCTAACTGTCTGGAAAGAAGATAGCTGCGGTGCAAATTTTAACGTTAGACATGACAAAATATCTCTAATGTTTCCTCTTAGAAGCCCTCTATTTGGGGAAACAAATAGATACAGAAATCTTGCCATCCAGTGCTGATGTAAGTTGAATTTAATGGTCCTGAACAAGCTAAACTAGAATATAACGTTGCAGGATTTTCATGCTGGAGAATCACAGGAACCAAAGGTTTTTATTGTGATCTTGAAACTACAGATCCAATTCCTTCCTAATCTGAGATGATGTCATGGAAGTAATGCAGTTTATCATGCACATATCCACCTCCTCCTTGATTCCTGTAATGGATCTTCCTGTTTGGTGACAAAGTGTACACTTTTTGCCTCATGGTTTCTACGAGTTCAGACCGTCAAAATGCAAAGTTCCTTGTACTCCTCTTGTGTGTGTTAATGGGATAGGACGCTCAATAATTAGCAAGATAAATTCTTGCTGAGCTGTTATTTGTAAGTGATAACGTGCTAATGCCTTTGTTTAAACCTGTGGAGTTGCAGTCATCTGTTTAGGTGCAGAGTCCCAGTACTGCAGGTAACTGTGTATGAGTACAGGCATCTGTTTTCACAAAGTCACTTCCAGGATCATATCTGGGAACTGTTGAATCATGACTTAAGAAACATTAGCAACTGCTGCATTTGTAATAAATGCTAAGTATGTTTTCAGCACTTTGCAAAACGCAGACAAAAGTCTGCTCCCAGTCCTGCAATTGCCCTTCGGTTAGAACTGTGTGTTTCTATTCACAAGGCTTCTCTCTGTGTAGCATCTAGATACTCTTCTTATCCTGAGCTACCAGCTCCCAATATAGATGGCAGAGTAAGTGGATAGAAAAGGTTTTACTTAAATGCAATTTCCAAACCACATTCTAATGATTCTGAAAGGGTTTGTATAATAAATACATGAATCACCAAGCAGAGACAATATCATTTCCAGTCTACAAACCTGAACAAATAGACAGTTCTCATTTTTCTGAAAGGAACATTTTGAAGTCTGCCTACAATCATTTAAAATCATTATTGGCTATTGTAAGCCTAAATCAGAGGCACAGCCATCCAGACTCAGAGAGCTGGAACAGCAGTGTGACTAATGCCTGAATCTGAATTAAAAATACAAATTCAAGTAAGTTGCATTTCATGTGAACAGAGATGATTTTGCTCTTCCTAGGAAAATGCCATTCTTGGAAGTTTTCAATATAAAAAATAAGAATAAATCATTTTGTTGATGGCAGGTGTGAAAGTATAATTTTCAAAGTAATCTGTTAGCAAGGTAAGTAAAGGTAGCAGGTTTCTGTTGCATATGTTTCAGTATTTCTCTAATATTCTGAAGCTAATGCAGCATTTCAAAATCTCAGAAATTATCCTTGGACTACAGAAAATGGGCTACATTTCAGGAAGGCTTAAGGAACATTTCCTGATCATCTTCTGCTGCTATCACTTAACAAGAACTAAAATGTTTAATTGCTGATTAGATTTAGCTTTTATCAGAACAAGTATCTTTTCTGATCAGAATATGCATGCCAGTTCATGCTACTGAATGGCATGCCTGACTGGAAAGGGTCAAACACTATATAAATTGCTGTTTAAAAGTGAAATGTGAAAAAAGCTGTCAAAAGCAGAAGGTGAAATGAGTTGATTCTTCACCTGCCAAGGTTGGATGCATTGAATTTTAAATAGAGTTTTAATATCATGTTAAGAGCTGTGTTCTGTTCTTGGTTTATTACAAGCTGCAATCTGTCATGCTTTTATTCTTCTTTTAAATGTTAGTCATAAGGTAACACAGTTTGGACCCTCTAGCCTCATCGTTTTATTGCCGCCTTTATGGATTCATCCTGTGTAGCACAGCTATAGAGCAGGTACATAAGCTGGGAAGTTTCCACATTCTAGGTACTTAACACTGAATGTATGTGTTGTGGGATCTTGTTAAGACAGTCATAAAAATGTACCCAGGCTGAATGTGCATTCTGACTCCGTGCATGCTGGTATGCATCTTGGCCTGCTATTCAATTAATTGATTTGTTCCTCCTCTAATGGCAGGTTTTAATTTGTTTACAGAAATAACGTATTTAGAGTCTGTGTTGAGGGGACTTCATGTGGGATTACTAGATCCTGGTGAATCCTGAAAATATTGCCAGGACTGGTGAGCTCTCTGTCTTTCTGCCTGATGATACAGCATCTTCATGGCAGTTGGAAAATAATTTGAGAAAATACTTCCAGTTCCATGAATGGCCTGAAATTCTTCCACTAGTCTTCAAAAGGGAGAGTGATTCAAGACAGGATTTGTTTTTAAATGTGCTTGGAGGACAGGCTGAGGAAGTGGTTTGTTGAACCTGGAAAAGAAATGACTGTTGGGGGACCTAGTAGCATTCTGTTCGTAGCTCACAATGGTAGGAGCTGAGCAATGCAAGCTCTTCACAGGGATGCATGGTGGGACAATGAGACCACAGTCATAGACTGAGACAGGAGAAAACTTCCCTTTAGAAGAATAATTAAGCATTGGACCCAGAAGGCATGTGGGATCTCTGACCCAACTAGACTAAACCCCAAGAATCCTGGCATACACTCAGTGTAGGCCCTGCTTAAAGCTGGAGGCAGGACTAGGAACTTGCTGATGTCCTTTCCCACCCAAAGGATTCTGTGATCCGATGATGCATAAAAATGTGAGGAGAGCATAGAAGCAAGAAGAAGTTAATAGTCCAGACACTTAAAGATGTCCTTTGGGTAGACATTGCTGTTTGTAAACATAGGAAAATAAAAGTGACAGGAAACTATTTTTAATAAAAGAACAGCAAATCCAATTCTACTGCCTAATCCAGAAGAAATAGAAAAAATTAAGGATTTTAGTACTGAATACTTAGCTTTTGAGCATGAGACAAATATATCCCTATTCTGGGTAGTTTATTTGTGATTCATCTGTGTCATTTCCTTCATTGTGATGATTGACCTGAGACATGATGAGTGACTGTTAGATTTTGCCTAGGTAAACAATCAAAGTCAAATTTAAAAACTGAAGCTGACTTAAACTGAAGTGTAAAAAGCAAATTGATTAATGAAATAGCTTAATCCACCTTTTTTTTTTTTTTTTAAAGGATTAGGGTTTTCTGGAAGAATGGCATCTGCAATTACATTAATAGGATAAAATGGGATAACTTTACAGAGCCTTTTAGTCCATAGGTTTCAGGATAATGACTGAGAGTTTTCTGGTACAAGTTTTTATTAAACTCGTAGCTTTGACTTACAGCTGTTTAGGAATATTTATATTTGTAATCATTTAGGAATAGCTATATTTATAGAGAGAGTTATTTAGGAATATTTGTAGCTATTTAGGAAAATTATTTTTCATTGCTATTTAGGAATATTATGTTTTTGTGGGTTTTTGATAAATACTAGAGAAATCTGGAGTAGATGTTCCAGTGTAAAATCTCTCAAAGTCAGCATTTCACACATTTCTTGGTATCTAGTGTGCTACATGAGCATCTGAAATTACCTCATTTTCCTAGTTCCGTAACTGGCTATCCCCAATTGCAATGGAGTTAAAGATTCATAAAAGTTTACATTGTTATCACCATTGGAGTTTCTCATCTTTCATTCTTATGGCATTTAAGCACTTTCAAGACTTTTTGCCACTGTAGATTGTATTATATTCTTCTGTTGTGTTTTGAGAGGGAAAGGAAAAGAGAAGGCTTTCTATAGCTTCCCTGGTAATCCCCATCACCTCCATGTCATCCTCCAAACACTTTTATGTATCCTTTCTGCTTCACTCTGCTCTGTTGCACATGAATGAAACTATCCTGAGGTAAATGTATGGAATTTTAAGCATATTAAGCATATCACATGTATTTTGCATAGAAAACTGTTATAATTTTGACAGATTTGGTCTGTCTCTGCACAGAGAGAATGTGTTTGTTCCAGATCATGAAGTTGACGTGGTGCAATCAACTACCTTGTATAACATTAAGTTTTACTTCTGTTTCTGTTTAACCATGACCGGTTTTGGGGTTTTTTTTTTTCCTTTTCATATGTTTGGTGTTTCTATTTAAATGGGACAGTGTATTAGGGTAGTGAGTTAAAAATTTGAGATTTTTTTATATCTCATGAGTCATCACCTGTCACTGTTGATATGAAACATCAGGTCACTAGAATAAGGTACTCCTTGAATCCCTCCTGTAAAAAGGAAGATGAATGTAGGGTGTAGACAAGCACACGAACACTTCTAGAATAGTCTTTAATTTATTAATTTTCCCAATTACTTCTATGGGATTATGAATATGGAAGTGTATTTCTAAGATTCTGTTTTCTCTCATTATTGCCTAATTGTTTCCTATTATTACTACAGTTTAAAACTTTTCTTTTTTGTGTGTTTTTAAAGAATTGTTTTCTGCTTCATATTGCAGTTACTTTGGCCATCTCTACAGATTTTCCTTAAAAACTCCTCAGGTCTCCTTAAAGCTGGCCTTATCTCTGCTAATACTGTTCGTATTTTGTTCCTTTGTAGTTGATTCTACAAGGCATGGGACATATTTTGCGAATGTTTTTTAATCATGCAGACCATAATCACATCTAAACTGCATCAAAATATTTTTAATTGATTTTCTATCAATAGAATTAAATCTGTCTTGCCTCTTTTAGTGAGGCAAACCACAGCAGAAATTCCTGGGTAAATGCCAAAGATCTCCAAATTAAATTTCTCTCATCACCTGTATACATGTGCTGAGGTGTGTTAGACAATACATGGGATAGTGTCATGGGGTTTTAGCTGCTCTTTAAATGACAGCCTGTGCCTTCTCATGTTTTGCACAGGCTTGTGAGCATGTCAGTCCTGAATCTGAATATTCTTTAGTGTTCTAGCTATTAGAAGCTCTCCGGTCTTTCAGATTATTTATGAAGACTATAGTAGACAAATGCATTCCATCCCTTAACAATCCAGAAGGATAAATAGACTGCTTGACTGTCCATCTTAGTAGAGAAAAGTTTGCAAGAAGAGAAGACTGTAAAAATGAATTCAATACAAAATGATGCTTATTGACACTGACTGGTTTGCAGTATATTGGTACCAAAAAAATAATGTTAACTTTTCATACATTTTACCTCTGATTTTTTCAGTTTTTGTTGTGTTAGCAGTCTCATCATTCTCAGTAGTGAAAACAATAGGTTTCTGAATTATTAAGGATTTAAAGGACTGTGTGTGTGGCTGCTTATTTTTCAAAAATGCATGTCATTAGATCACAGTGCTTATCACAGGCACTGTGTGAAGAAGAACACAGTGATTGCATGGCCAATTCATGAGGGCTGGAGAAAAGTTTCGGATTCTGTGAGACACATTCAGAAAAAGTATCACAGGAGAGATTGCAAGGGCATGGGAGAAGAGAAAATTCAGGCTTTCAGTCAGTTGCAGTGAAAATTTGCTTTCTAATCACTTTCCTTGAAGTGGATGAACGGCACCTACATACCCTGAAATTTTAAAATTTGCCTACAGATTAAAATACTGATAATTATCATTCAAGGTCAAAAATTACTCTATTAATATTTGTCTCATTTTAAATATCTTATACTTTTTGGTAGAAATAAAGATTTACTTTCTTCTCCACCTCTGAGAAAAATAGTAAGCTCCTATGAAGTACTCTGTCTTTACAAAGTTATAAGTTTATTTTTTCTAAATTTAGTTTTTTGGCAGTGGAGGTTGACTAAAATAATTTTTAATTGAACATAGGGAGAACATTCATATTTCCAGAACAGGGAGCTCAAAGACATATCATATTTCCCAGGCATTGCATATTCAGAAAAGCCTACAGGTGGAAGTGACGTCCACTGTCAGCTCTTTTCATATGAACCCATCGGAACTCATAATTCCTGTTCATCTATGGAAATAATGGATATACAGAAGTAAAGTAGAGCAATTGTGACGCCTCTTCCGTGTTGAAGTTTCACATCATCTAACTGTGAAACACGTAAATTTTTCAGGGGAAGGAAGGAGTGCCTTCCTACTTCTGTCTAGACCTGACTGCAGTAAAACATCATGAATTTTTCTAACTACTATTTAAAGGCAAATGAAACAACACTCACTAATTTGGATTGTCTTGTAATTGTCCCACATCAAGCATAGGAGGAGAAAGAATAATAAAATAGACAGAAAGCAAGATATTTTGTATATACATTATTATATATAGCATATATATAATGTTCTTAAAAGATTCATTTGGAATACTTTAAGTTGGAGGCTGTGTGGCAGGTGCATTTTTAACTTGGGAGTTTGTAGAGATTGCTTAGGTCTTGAGCCAGCGTGAGCAGACTGGATAATACAGATGGCGTTTGCTTTTGGAGGAGACAGTTTTTCAGAGGTCACACTTCTGTGCTCTGCCAGACTGTAATTTTCATGTATTTAATAGGGTTAGATGTCTATTTAAAGATATACCTGAACAAATAGCTTTTTGTAGGCAGAACATCATAGTTTTTATGCTGCTGTAATTAAAGGAATAATAACAAAATGATTGCTAGTTATTAGAGACTGTAGAAAAAACATCTCAACCTGTGATATGCTGTTAAACTTCTTTTTCAGGTTAGTCAGGAATACATTACATTGCAAGTTGGCATCAAATCAGAACATTCCTCCTATAAAAATTGTGTGGGGAAAAAGCCCTTTGTTCTTACACCACCCCCAATGACCAGAGACAGACGTACACTGTATTTTTATTAGTGCTTCCTAGCAGCTTGTGAGCTTTAAGCAAAAGGCCAGTTGGCGATCACTTTCCAAAAAGCAATGCAAAATGTGCAAGGGAAAACAAAGCCATCATGAGATTATTTTAAAAAATTAAGCCAGTGTTCTAGAAACGTGCTCCTAACTCCTTGTTGTAATTGGAAACATTCTAATCCAATGCTGCAGAGTGAAGCTGATTGCAGAGTTAATTGCTCTTATGTAACAACTAATATCTGTCAGTAACACACACTGTATAACACTGGCAGGTTTTGAAAACAGTTTGGTCCTTTTGCCCCTTCTTTCTTTGTTGTTCTGTTTACTGTGCCCAGTTAATGTGCTCTTGTGCCATAATAATCTCTAGCTAAATGGTAATTGCTCTATTGACAGCACTACTGTACATTTTTGACACATCATTATTCATACTTAACCACTTGACCTGGAATAAATGTTAAAGCAATTACTACTGAGAGCTTTTCTATGAGAAAATTGAGGCAAAGTTTAAAGATAATCAAAATGCAAAGCTGATCATGATAGCAACTGGAAAAATGGCAAATCCTATTAAACAGATTTTTATTAGCCAAGTTGATGCCAGTAGATATTATCTGGTAATTTAGTCTTATTAAAAAGAAAATAAAGCGGCTAATTGTTTACTATTCTGGAACTTATTCCAGCTTGCATTTTGCAACTGAAATTAAGCTTTATGTGGCTCATCTATTTTGTCACATTGAAATATGAAAATCATTTGGTACAAAGCACATCTGCTCAGTCCTTTCCATCTTACTGGCAAATCCTCATTCAGTATGTTTCATACCTGTTGAGGGATTACATTCATGCGTACTGCACCAATATTTTAGATACTCGACTCTTACAAACCTTGTATCTTCAGCTCTGAAAACTCAAAATTAGTGTTTTTCCCACATACATACCTTTTACAACTGGAAAAAAAAAAGTGTGAGTGTAATCTGTTGTCGGCTTGGAGACTTTAGAGGGAATTTGGAAATGGAGAGGGACAGAGTTATTGCTATGCAATTGTGTGAAAATTGTCCCAATCTCCCAGACCAGCATTTTATTTTGATAGTTAATTGCATATTTGCTCTAGTTGTCTTTGTATTCTGAAAGGAAAGTTAAATGTTCTCCAGTTTAGTTGTTTAAAAAGTGGCATTTACACCGATCTCAAATCATTTCACAGGACTCAATTGCAGCGCAATGCCTTCAGTACAGTGCTTACAGTAAAAGCTGTAATTATAAAAGAATGCCAAAAGACATCAAGAAAGCCTTAAAGGGATAGTGTAAGCTTTTACTGCCCCCGTCTGAACTATGAGGCTTGCTTGAAAACCACCATTAGGACGCAGAGTACTGATTGCTGATATGTCACTATTGCTGTCATGGGAGAACCGTTACAAGGGCCAGAAACGTACAGCGGTTTCTATATTAATGAAGCTTTTCCACACTTAATGAAAGCAAAGTAAGATTGGGGTTTTTTAATTAATAAAATATTAAAAACGGGAGGAAATCTCCTTTCATGCCAATTCACATTCAGAACAGCAATAAGGACTTGTGCAGCAGTGCTTTATCTGGCAGATAAATCGGGGGGGGGGGCTGTAAAGCTCTCTCAACTCCCTCTTAACAACTTCAGTATACTGTATGTTTATCGAACTGATAAAAGATTGTTCAGAGGGCATTTAATAGCTTAATTATTAAACTTTTCATTCACATCATCATTTCTGACTAGTTGCAAAGTAGCTTTTACAGTAAGAGCAAAGCACCACCAATTGTCTAATAAATTTTCAAAAACTAGTAGGCAGACTAAACTCTTCTAGGTCTCTCCTATTGCTGCTGTGATTTTTATTCAGAGCTGAGAAAAATATTTTGTTTGAAACATTATAAAATATATATTTATTGTTAGCATTAATAAATTATGTCAGCTGTCAGCCTTCTAGTGTTAAGAAACCAGGAAATTAGTTCCATGTTTAACTACTCAGGTTTTTATAGAGATGCTTACCTCTGTGTGCATCAGAATTTAAGCACATTTTCACTTTTGCTGGTTGATTTTTTTGCATACAATTTTCCAATATTTTTCTTCCTACTTTGTGTCCTTTCCCATTTCTTTTTTTATGCATAATACATTAAACCTTGCTTTTCATATAACCATGGATGCAGCGACCAAAAGTCCTGTTGTGTGCTTTTTTGTGCTTTGTTTTTTTCTTTTTTAACAGCAGCCCAGCAGACACTGTTTTGGGATTTTAATGCATGTCTTGTATGGGAATGGGTGATTATGTCACACTTTCCAAACCACATTTTCATTAATTCAGATGATCTTTTGTAAAGGCCACTTCTTGCTCTTAACTGAAAGACCACACAGTCTATAGAACAGCAAACAATTAGAAGCTTTATTTCAGCAGATAGAGCTGTGCACAGTAATTCCAGTCAGGCCATTTCAGTTTCTGGTTTTCAGAATAATTTTTTTCTCCCTCCACCACTTCTTACCAAACTAAATGGAGCAAAGTGTTCAGTAAGAGTTCCTCTGAAACAGTAAACAGGGACAACTACTACAACCAACGTATTGTTCCGCCAGGCTACATTTTTTAGCAAAGAAGGCTGTACAGGTAAAGGGAGTAATTGCCATTGTTAGGCTTCGTTGGTTTGGAGGATAATAGAAAGATTGCATATTAACATCCTGAGATTTTGTACAGCAGTGCATATTGAAATTTGTTGACTTTTCCAGCTTTTGAGTCTTCATTGTTTTATTCTCAGCTCCTTATCCTTGAAGCAGGTGTGCCAAAAAACATTACCCTGTTGAAGTTTGTGTCTAGGGTTTTCTGAGGAGAAGGGGAGTAGGAAGAGAGGATCACAAGGCTAAATCTGTCATGTGAATTCAGATATTTACGGATTTTAGGAAATCAGCAAGATTCGCCAAACTTAGCTATAGGTTTGTAATAGTTACTGACACAGGAAATAGCCTGAGTTCTATAATATTTACTCTTGTTGAAATCCTGTACCCATGTCAAAACAATTCCTTAGATAGCCCACAGTCAGGTGTGACCACTACCTGGTCTGGCTTGGCATATTCATATGGGATTTATTCAGTACAGGCTGGAAGAAATTTGTACTATCTGAGCCTTTGCTACAACATTAGAATGGCAAATAAAGAGAAGAGGTAATTTCTCAGTCTTACAGAGGAATCTGTGGAAACACACCAACACTACTGAGTTAACAGGAATCCTGCTGCTTTTAAGAATGATTGCTTGGAAGACAGTAGGAGACAATCATGAAGACGGGGAAATCAGGTTCCTCTCAGAAAAGGAAGCAAGCATGACATGCTGTAGCTAACACTGCTTAATGCTTCTACATTTTAGTGAGTCCTCCCTTGTCAAAGGCATTACAAATTTCCAAATACACATTTTTTTTAATATTCACATCAGGTTCAATAAAATAATTTGCTGGTATATTTACAGGCTTGGAAATCACATGTGAACAAATAAGCTAATGTAGAAAAATATCTTACAGATTTAACTGTAGGAAGATTCAAAGAAAGAAAGGTGATTATTTTACTCAAGCAGATTTATTTTTATTGGCAAACCAGCAGTATGATAATTCTCAGGTATGTCTTTCTTCAGCTCAAGTATTTGGCTGAATTTATACTCAGGTCAACTGTACACCTCTGTTTGTATTTTATGAGGGGATTTCTGAACCAAATCTGCTCCAGGTTTCAGGAAGCGTTCTAGGTGTCAGTGAACAGAACCCTACAGGTTCAATAAATAAATAAAACTAGAAGAAGGAGGAAAATAGGTCACAGATGTGAATCTCTGCTACTTGTATAACAGAGCTATATTCTTAAGTGCATCAAAGCCCTCAGTAGCACTCTTTCGAGGCTTTTCAGCGTAGCAGCTATCAGTTTTGATTATCTTCCAAACAGATTTTTGTCATGCTGAAAAGAAAAAAAAAAAGCTGTAGTAGTGGGACACAATCAGATCAAAAGCTGGATAAGGATGAATGTGGAAGGGAAGACCATAGAGCTCTCTGATTCCTGGCTAGATGGCTAGAGCAAGCAACCTTGGGTAAAGGAGGAATGGATATGGAGTTCACAGAACTGAAGAGGGAATGAGGGACAAAAGAGAGCCCCTGGTGTTACAGAGAGGGCTAGGAGGTGGTCAGTATGGAACCCCTCGTGGATAGATGAGCTTTTCTGGTAGGGCTGGCTTTTGGACAGTCTATAGAAGACAGATCCAAGCAAAGATCTCATATATGCAGTGCAGACTCCTGTCTCATTTAACAAGGTTCTTGCAGATACAGGGTTTTGGTTTAGAAAAATAAGTTTCTGAAAGAGAATATAACTAATTTGTTTGATTGTATTATCTACAATGTGATTTGGTCCTGCTGTCTCACCAGGTGAAAGCTGTACTAGAAATGAAAAAACCTTGAAGCATAATCATTGTTCTCCAAGATGAAGGGATTAGGTTTCTTTTTTTTTTGTTATTTTCAGACCATGTTCTCCTGTCATAAAGATTATTTGCATCTGATGTTATTCTTTTAAAATATTTTAATCCCATGAAACATTTTCAGCAAGAGTGCAAATAAAAATCATATGCCTCATGCTGTCTAAAGGTCAAAATGTGTTGATGTTTTCACACCAACTAGATGAACTTGCGGAAGAGAGGCAGCACTTTTCAGCAACAGTAGAGTCAACATTACATGCATAATATTTTTATTTTTTATCTCTCTTAGAAAAATACAGATTATTCCAGCATAATAAATCTGGATTGACACTTTATTAATTTTTAAAACTGTTGTTATAGTGGTTGTGAGATGGGTATTCTTTATTCATTAGTGTCCTATATTGTGCATAACATGGTTTAACTGGACTGATATTATAATGCTGAGTTGGGTGCAATAGTCAGAAAGGAAGTGTACAGCAACCCCCTCATTTCACTGACATGAATGCAGCAAAATGTTGTCTTACCTACACTTGCCAGAGGACACTGCAAAATAACTTACTGATCTTACCTATGTAACCACCTTTGAAGAACTGACTAATTCATCATGGTCTTTGAGATTATTTGTTATGATGTCTTCTAACAGTATAATTACAAATGTGGTTCAGAAAATTCTGTTATCAATTATTGACCGGAGTGAAAATTGAGCTGGAAAACTACCAAATACCGTACTGTGCAGTTGGCATCCAGAATAAGGCACCTTGAACCAATAGCACATTTTTAAATTGAGATACTGGGTAAGTGATTGGCTGAGCACTGAATATGGCAGATCTGGAAGCCTCCAGATGTGCACATCAGGTTCTGCATGGGTTGATTTCTGTCGCTTTGCTTACTTGAAGAAATGTGCCAAAAACTTGAAGAGGTACCTGCAGATCACCATAACATACCCTGAACCCTTTAATTTTTAAGGGCATTAGCAGCAAGAAATGTATCTTATTAATAAAAAAACCCTATGTATTCTTTTAGCTTTTTAGCTATAAAATATGTGGAAAGCCGAAAGCTTTCTTACTAAGAGCTGATATATGAGTGTTCTAATTCCAAGTAAATTGACTAAATTTATAGATACATACTATTTGGATGAATGAAGCATTGTACACGTTTAACTAATGAGCAGGCATATTTTAATGAGCATACTTATACAAAGGTTGGAGGGCATGTTCCTAAGTTTTATCTTTTAATTTCAGCATGGTGGCAGCAACTGAAGCAACCAATTTGTTCCCATGTTTCCTTTCCTGGTAGTTCAAGATTATTAGTGCCCCAGACTACAAAGTGATACTCACACATGAATCCCCTCTGAACAGGAAAGAGATCTATAATGTAATTCAAGAACAGTGTACTTGAGCTCCATTTTTAATTGATTGATCCTGTTCCTCTTATCACAAACAATGACAAGTGTTGAGAGTATAAAGAATTTGTCTAATTAGAGATAAATTAATCAGGATACATTTTCTTTCTGTGAAATACCAGGAATGCTGGAGAAAGGGCTCTGCTTGATTACAGCGCTGGTATGATTTTCAGCAGAAATATAGGGCAAAGATATTGATTTGAGTTCATTTTAGAACATTAAATACTGCATGTGCTACT
Organism: Laterallus jamaicensis coturniculus; assembly: GCA_022605575.1. Lineage (NCBI taxonomy): Eukaryota > Metazoa > Chordata > Aves > Gruiformes > Rallidae > Laterallus > Laterallus jamaicensis. The sequence continues at coordinate 14,530,490 of JAKCOX010000005.1, read as the reverse complement.
TCAGCTTTCAGCACTGATTTAGAAATAGAAACACAATGGGGGCCTGCAGAAAAGCCTTGCCTGTTTTGTCTGTCGTGTCATCTGGTGTCGTTTCTGTAATGTTTATGAAGTTCCACTGGGTTAAAAGGTAATATAAATGAGATCAGGACTAGCCCCATTGTATGTAATGTAAGAAGAGTGAAGAATTTAAATGATAGATTTATGGCAGAGCTGCCTTAGGGCAAATAACAAGTACCTTAATAATGCAGTGTTTATTTTGATAAATTTTTATTACAATTTTACTAAAAATATCCAAATAGGGGAGGAAAGCCAGTGCTACACATGTTCAACATTTAGGACAAGTTATTTTTGCAATAAGATTCTTGGCAGACTGTATCATTTCTTGTAGTACTTTACCTGTGACACTATAAATAATGCATATTTATTTAAGTAGAGCTATTATACACTACTATTTCTGTCGTACATAATTTATAGACAGTGATCTCCTAACATGTGTAGCTAATGTTCTCTATGAAAAGAAATGTTCAGAATAAAATCATTTTAAAGGAATGAAGCAGTTACTTAAACTGAGTTGAAACAAGAGCTGCATTTCGGAGGCATGGGCTGATAACTGCTTTTTTAAAGGACAACGTTAACTTTGCCTTTTCAGACAGTGAACTTTGGGGGTGCAGTAATTTTCTTTCAAAAACTGGTGTGAAGCATCAAATAGCAACAGAAAATATAAGTCTTAAACAGAAGTATGATTACCTCTGAAACTTCATGTATTCCAGATGATGTCAAGGTTTTGAGCCAGAATTAAGTCAGTACAGAGTTTGTGTAAATATTTTTTCGCCAACTGAGTGGAGCTCTGCCCCATATTACACTGAGACTGTAAGATCATCTTTGCATCTGGGACTAAACTCAGATAGGAAATAGTTTGGGAGTTCTGCCTTCATGTTTCATTGGGGGAAAATCCTATTAAGAATATTTAGGCACTGTGCTGTCTGTAATAGCTGTATCTTGAGACAGCAAAAGAGCCTTTATATTGCAAATCTGTTCTAACTTTCTAATCTCATGTGTGGACACATTCCTCTGTGTTTCATCTTTTCCAGGACAGTTCGGAAAATGACTTGTATCAGGACTAAAATTCCACATTCCCTGTACAAATGTCTTTATACATTTGTCTGCTCCATGGTCTTTTTTTTCTCTTCCAGCATGATTTTTCTAGAAATATAATAGGGACTGAGTTGAGAGACCCATGCTGGTCACAGGATATCGGAAAGAAACAGTAACATTTCTAAGTTCCTTTGTTCTTTTCCCTCCACACACACAGAGGTATCTTCTACTGTAAATTGTTAGCAATGTTTTGTGACGTCTGGAACAGGGAATATGGAAAATTTCCTTTTGAAGCAGCGACTGGGTTTTGCCAGGTAATGTGTTGGAATAGTGTTGCTTTCTGTGTGCAATCTTTTTCACTTTGGCGGGGCTGAACTGTGTGTTGTTCATTAAGGGACCAATCCAAAGATCTCTAAAGTCAAGTGAAAGTTTCCCATTGACTTTGTCAGTTTTGGCTCGGACTCCAATGGCTGTTCTATATCCTTTCATTAGGAGGATTAAAATGTACTCTTTCATTAGTTAAGTGCAAACTGAATTTCAAATGAGTCAGAATATATTGAAAGTAAAACTGTCAAATCATTGGTATTGATTTAGACACTGTTAAACAGGGGCAGTGCTAACACACAAGGGTTTATTCTTTGTTACGACGTGCTTATAACCCCCATTGATGATAATGGGAATTACAGGCATGTCCAGAAGGGAATGTGCCCTTTGTAAATTCCCTACAAGCCTTAGATTAAGGAGCCACAGTTCTGTGAGAGTTCAAATACTTTTTTGTGTGCAGATGAAACTTTCTGAGCTCCCTGTGTCCTTTCCTAGCAGTTCTTGGAAGGTAGACCTTTCAGAGCGAAATATATCCCAAAGATGTTGTCTTGCTGTTCCATATGTGACAGGAGGGATGCTAGGAATTATGCCAGGAGATAGACACAATTTTATCTGAAGTGGATGGCAAGAAAAAATAGAAATTTAAAAATTAAACTACTGGAGTGGTGGGATTGAGGGTTACAGGGTGTTTGGAATTGATAGGCAGGTCAGGCAAGGTGGAGGTGTTGCACTATATATAAAGGACAGGCTTGATTGCACAGCTCTTACAGTTAGTGATGACATAGTTGAGAGCCTCTGGGTAAGAATTAGGAGAATGGAAAACTAAGGAGATACTACAGTGGGTGTCTACTACCAATTGCCCAGTCAGGATGTAAGCACTGGTGAGTTACTCTATATAGGCAAGTGGGAGAAATTTCAGGATCAGTAGCCTTTGTCCTTATGGGAGATTCAACTTCCCTGACATAACTGGGAATATCATGCTGCTGTAATTAACAGGTCTTGGAAATTCTTAAACTTTGTAGGAGATAGCTTCTTGCCACAGCCAATTAGGAAAGATGCCCTCCTAGACTTGCTATTTGTGAAGAGAGAAAGTTGTAGGGGATGTGGTGGTAGGTGGTTGCCTTGGCCACAGTGAGCATGAAATGTTTAAAATTTTCAGTGTAATGAGAGAAAAGGACAGTTACTACCCTGGAATTCAGGAGAGCAAAGTTCAAACTATTCATGGAGCTATTTAGTGGAGTACTTTGGGAATCTGCTTTTGAGGGTATAGGAGTCCATGAGTGCTGGTCAGTCTTTAAAACCACCTTTTAGAAGCACAGGAGCAGCAGTTCCACTGTGTCATAGGTCAAGCAAGTGGGACAGAACACCAGCTTGTCTGAATGGGGAACTCCTCATGGAGCTCAGGAAGAAAAAAGAAGCTTGTATGAGCCCTGGAAGCAAGGTCAGACTTCACAGAAAAAGTACAGAGCTGTGGTGCATATATGCAGGAAGAGATGCAAAAGGCCAAAGCTCAGGTAGAGTTGAATCTGGCCAGTGTTGTTTCAGATAAAAAGAAGGACTTATTAAAGTCTGTAAATAGCAAGAGAAGGTCTAATGGAAACACTGGACTGATACTGGTCATGACTAACAGGTGTGAATAATAAGTGTTTTTTTCCTCAGTCTTTAATAATATGGATAGACCTGGGTCTGCCCGATCCCCTGATTTAAAGGACCATGAGTGTGGGGGCGGTGACATTACATCTCTGGACACTGAAATTGTAAAGGACCAGCTGTATCAGCTGAATGTTCACAAGTCCATGGGGCGTGATGGGATTCATCAGAGTTCTGAAGAAGCTAGCAGATGTTGTGGAGGGACCCCTCTCTATCATATGCCAAAGGTCTTGGGACTCTAGGGAGGTTCCTGCTGGCTGGAAGCTAGACACTGTTAGTCCAGTCCACAAAAAGGGTGTGAGGGAAGACACAGGGAACTACAGTTGTGTTAGTCAAACCTCAGTTCCTGGAAAACATATGGAAAAGATTGCGTTGGGTACTACTGAAAGACAGTTAAAGAATAATGTAATCATTACAGAATCACAGAATCACTAGGTTGAAAAAGACCTTTGAGATCATTGAGTCCAACCATATCTGTCCTCTACTAAACCATATCCCTAAGCACCTCATCTACCCATCTTTTAAATGCATCCAAGGATGGTGTCTCAACCACCCCCTGGGCAGCCTGTTCCAATGCTTGATAACCCTTTCAGTGAAGAACTTTTTTCTAATGTCTAATCTGAACCTGCCCTGGTGCAGCTTGAAGTCATTCGTCCTTGTCCTATCACTTCTCACTTGGGCAAAGAGACCAACATCCTCCTCTCTACACCCTACTTTCAAGTAATTATAGGTGGTGATAAGGTATCCCCTCAGCCTCCTCTTCTGCAGGCTAAAGAACCCCAGCTCCCTCAGCCACTCCTCGTAAGGTTTGCTCTCTGGCCCCTTCACCAGCCTCTCTGCCCTTCTCTGGTCACTGTCCAGGATCTCAGCGTCCTTGTTGTAGTGAGGGGCCCAAAACAGAACACAGTATTTGACGTGAGGCCTCACCAGTGCTGAGTATTTCACAGTCAATATGGGTTCACAAAGGAAAAGTCCTGTTTAACTAATTTGATATCCATCTATAATAAGGTCACATGCCTATTAGCTGAAGGGAAGGTGGTGGATATATCTTTCCTGGATTTTAGTAAGGCTTTTGAAACTGTCCTTCACAGAGTCCTTCTGGAGAAGTCGTCCAACTGTGAGATGAGTAGGTTTACAGTGTGCTGGGTGAAGAACTGGCTGAAGGGCAGAACTCAAAATGTTGTAATGAATGGGGGGTGAAATTGGCTGGCAATAGGTCACCAGCAATCTTCCTCAGGGTTCACTTTTAGGGCCAGTTCTGGTGATGATACCAAACCAGGAGGTGCTGTTTTCTCTCTTGAGAGACAGGAGACCTTGCAAAGGAGTCCAGATAGACTGAAGCATTGGGCAGTGATTAATGGAATGATATTTAAGAAGTTGAAATGCCTGATTCTGTACCTAAGACAGGCACAAATACAAATTTGAGAGCTAAAGAGCCCTCAACAACACGCTTGAATTTCAGTCAGCAGTTGGACTAGATGATAATTGCAGGTCTGTTCCAAGTGAAGTAGTCAAATCTATTCTGTTCTGTTCTATTCAATTCTAATACAGTTTGTACAGGGCCCTGACTGGCAATACAAATAGATAATGTTGTAACAAGGAAAGATTTGTGCAAAACTGGTAGAAGACATGTAAGTTTACTCTTTCTTCATAAGTGGTATATAAATCAGAGACTAAAGGGACAATCAGAAAAGCGTATAAATAAAATATTGTGATAACTTCCCAAAGCACTCATTTTCACTGCAGTGATTGAGGATGCTCACCTCGGTCTTTCTGAAGTAACACCCTGCCTTTGCTTGGTGTAGTGCTATATAAACTGCTTAATTCCCCAGTGACTGTGCTTGCTATCCTGATCAGAAGGTTGGTTCTTATATTTCAGGCATTTTCAGTTTAGGCAGCACTGTACAAAGCAGAAATGGGGGCATGGGGAAAGGGTAAGAAAAGGGAGCTTGGTATTGCTTCTAGGTGTTTACAGCCTAAACCAGCTACACACAATGAGGCGTAAAATAAATTAACCACAAATAAAGTATGTCTGAGACATTAGTAGAGCCTTTCTTTAGTAGATAAATGTGTTCATCTTGCTGAATCAGTTATTTACAAATAGAAATTTTGACTAACCAGTGTTCCCCAGTTTGTCTATGTTTCTGCCAAAAGGTAGTTTTTAAATACAGTACTGGCTGTGTGCAAGTTAGGTGGAAAATAACGGATACCCCGGTGAGCCCTTGTAAGCCCACAGATCAAGCACATTTTCCTACCTGTCTCGCAAACCACTTCCATGGCGAGCATGCTGCACAGGCACGTACCCTTTCTCTCATTAGTTTTGTGCTTATGGTTTCCAAATCATTAAATCTAATAATAGTAATACATAGCTTACCTTTTGCTAAGTGTAACCCAGATGCTATTCCTAGAAAAGAAGTACTTTATTGCACTAATGGGTTGGCCTATGACATGTCACTCACATCATGATTTGGTGTAAATTTGTCCATCACAATTTGTCTGCAGTGATCTACTGATAACAGCAATACAGCAGGTGATCCGAAATAAAGCAGGTACAAGCCGATGCCACTTACCACCCTGTTTGTTAGCAGTGCCCACAAGAGATGAGTGCGGTGTGTGGCAGCACAGTTTGCTGTCTGCATGTCCTTTTGCTTTCTGATGAGACGTTACTACTTTACAGGGGCTTGAGGGAGGGAGCGAGCCATCACAGGGAATGCATGGACTGGGAACCTGCTCATCACCCCAGTAGTTTCCTATCCTTCTTGCTTCTGAAATTCTTCTTGCATTAACAGTGGTGTTATTTTCTCTAAATTTTATTCCCCTCTACTTATATGTTTGGGGCTTGATTCAGTTTTTTGTTCTGCTGCAGCCCTACTGCTGAGTCTAAACTTATGAAGTTACACCTCTTGTCTTCTGCCTACATCTGGGAACACCAGAAATTGTTAGGCACCTCTCTCTCTGTTTTTAAAACTCTCTGAATGAAAATCAAACAAAAAGAACCCCACCAAAAAAAAAACCCCATACCCATGTAGGCCTGGAAAACTGCAGATTTCCACCTATTGACACTGGTGCCTCAGAAGCACACTTACTTTGCCAGGAGAAGGAGGTATTGCTTTCCTTCTTGTTCTGCTAACCTTAGGGTGAGGAGAGTGTTGAATTTAGACCGTCTATCTCCTGGGTCAGTGCTGTAAAGGGCAAATTGTATCAAATGGCACTTTTTTAAACTTTAAAAATAACTTTTTGTCCAGGCCCTGCTGCCACTGCCTGGGTGTCCTGGCTGCCTTTATCCAGCTGTGGACTGTGCTGGCAGTTGAAGTGATGGCCCAGCTGCTGCCTTGGAAAAGTAGCCTAGTTCTTGCTGCCCCCTGACAGTTTCCATCCTGCAGCATTCACTGTTAGATCTCTCGCTGGAGCTTTGGATCTTGACATACTGGTCAGGCCACAGATCAGGCATTGAAGCATGTCTTGATTTCCAACACACTAAGGTGGTTGTCAGCTTTCTCCTTACCTCTTCCTTGCTTTGCTCAGGAGGGTTGTTGCTCAAACTTCTGATATTCTCTTAGTACTGAACTTTCTGAATATCTCTTGGAAGCTACAGTGCAACAGCTGTGCACCTGCATCCTCTGCTGAGTCTAGATATTTGTTCCAGATCCTACTTAAAGAAATCTGTCTTGAAGAAAGCAAAATGAGGCAGGTGAGCTAGCCTGTAATGGCGTCACCTTGCAGATTTGGCTGTCCCTGCACCCCTCTCCAATCTGTCTACAAGACTCTACCATGTACTATTTTTAGAGCCTCGTGACTACTGAAACAAATAACATATATATTTATTAAAAACAAAACCTGTTCTAATTATAATCTCTTATAGACATGGATCCCACTAAAGAGTATCCCACCAGACAAGATAGAAATAATGTGTTGGTATTAAAAAAGACCTCACACAGCTATTGTGAACACTCTCTATGTTAACATGCTGTATTGACAGGCTTGGAAAGTTGTGTACATTTTCAGTACACAACAAACAAAATCATCCATTTTTCTGTAGGACTTCAAAACTGAGAAATAACTAATGGAACAGATCAGAGACAGACCATAAGTCTAGCATGCTTGTAGGTGACAAATAGCTCTTGTACCTCAAGTTAATCAATTGCAGTTAGTTTGTAAAACCAAATCAACCCTACTTCTATAGCTGAACTGTAAGTTTTGTTTTTCTGCTTGGAAGTACATTTATCTATGTTAGAATTGTACTAAAAGTTCTTGTGTTAAAACAAAGGACCTGCTCCTTTGCTGCATTTATTCTAGTCCAGTGCTGATCTCCAACTTACAAGCAAAGAGTATAACTCAGTTGGCTTAGCTAAAAGAGTCTGTGTGATTGGAATCTGACCCCTACCTTGCTGCTGTACAAGCCTGGGAGTTTGAATGGTGGTATAAAAAACACCTCACAGATCGTTTAATATATGATTTATGTTTCATATTTTGAGAGGGACCTGGTATGCTTTGGAACAAAAATATTTCTGTCTGTACCATGTAGTACTGCAAATACTAATGTAGGGCAAGGGGAGATCTTATCCTCCATTTTCTTTACTTGACCTGGATGCTTTGCAGATTTGGAAGATCCACAAATTGTTATGGGAATCATATGATGTGCTCGTTGCATTGAAGCTGGAATATTTTTTATTCTGTATGAAAGTTAGTAATATTTAATAATTAAATTCATGCACCAGTAAAAGAGAAAATCAAGTGAATGAAACAAATGTTGGTGTTTAAAAAAGGCGTGGAAGCTAACCGATCCGATATTGGTGTGTGAGCAAAACATTAAATGTATTATGAGGACATAGTCTTCAGCATTTTGTGATCATTCCACCTTCATTAAATTTAAAAACTGGTATATTTTAATTGTTATCTAAAGAATGTTTTGGTTTTTTTAGTAGGTTAGGCATGTCATACAAAGCACAGTCCAAACGCCATAAGCATTTCCCCATCTGTTAGTGGGCCTTTCTCAGATGAGGTTTAACTTTTAAAATAGTTCTGAGGGAATTGCCACCATTTGTCTGGCTTGTCATGACATTTTAGCGATTGAGAGTTTTTGTTTCGGAGACAAATGAAAATCAACCAAGTAGAATCACTTTGCATATTCTTCTGAGTCATTCTGCCCTTTGCTGTGGGAGGGCAAGCTAGTTTTGCTGTTCTGTACAGCCTCAGTACAATAAAGACTACTGTTACAAACAGGCTTTTGAACTTGGCTGATGCCAAGTGGTGAAATGCCTCAAATACCAATAAGCATTATGCAGAAATGCTGGCAGCCCAACTCCAAATGACCAGCATTGTTCTGCTGAAAATGTTCCCATGATGTCTGTGAACTTGCCAGTGCCACACTGGATTTGTTTTTCCTGAAGTATGTGTATATACAAAGAACTTTTGTTCCTCCTCTTTCCAGTGTACGTATAATTGAAGGAGAGATGTTTGGACCTCTTATAATGTGGAAAATTCTTTAGATTTCTTACATATTACATCATCTAATTCGTCATGGAATTTGTTTGGCAATACCTCCACCATGACATCTTGCTCGACCTAAAAGAAAAAAGAAGTATGCTGCCAACATAATTATCCCTCACTTCCTGATGCAATAATTTTGAAAAGAGAGATGACATATTCTTTAAGCTTTCTGTGAGGAAAATAATGATATCACCCACTTAAAATGTGATCCTCATTTGAGTTTCTTATTAATAAACATCTCTATGTCAGGAGGAAAAACACTCCTAATACAGCAAGTGGAATTAGTATTGAGTAATATCTTTGCAACAAAGATTTAAATTCTATCTTCTGTGAGTTTTGAGTTTTTTAATTGAGTTGGGTTTCTCTCTCTTTTTTTTTTTTTGTAAAGATTGCATTCGTTTTTAGAAGTATGCTGCTATGTTCCTCATTCAGATACTTGGAAAAATGAAGTTCATTTCCCTCCTTGCTTCTTGATTAATGGACTAAAACAAAAAAAATGTTTCAGCAGTGATGCCAAAGTGTGTAATGCTCAGAGAATGATTATTTGCATAGATTTCAATAGTTTCAAAAAAAAATTGTGAATTTACAGAGTCAAATAAGATAATAGAAAACCTTATAAGATCAACAAAAGCTATAAAATATCAGTTACAAAATAAGCTGCTCAGGCTTCTGTATCAGTGACTGTGACCAATCCTGATTTGAGATAAGTTAAACACAATTTATGTTCCTGATAGGATAAAGATAGAGGAATTTCCTAAATCACTTTTCCGTTACAATAGAATTAACCAGTTCCACATGCTAACAGCTAATTTTATATGACTATAAATAAAATCTGTCGAATGCTAACAGATTTTTTTTTAATAGAGAAAGCACCCAATCAAAACAATTTATCAAAAAGTAAAGATAGAGACCTTTTTATCATTCACTACCAAGATTTTGATCTTTTTGCTCCCTTGTTTTCTTTTCCTAAAATTTCTATTGAATTCTTGTGAGAAAAAAATTTAAAAGATTTCTTCAACACAATTGTTTCCTCATCCCATCATTTCAGAAAAACTGTTTTGGGCAAAGACAAAGATTTTTACTCAGAGTGTCACCGTTGGTCTCTCTGTTACACAAACATGAAGTGATCAGATAAATTCATCCCATGGAAAGGACCAAGCAGCAAGACACAGATTTAACAGCCAAATGGCAGAGAACTCACAAGCTGGGTCAGAAAGTGTCCAACTCTTCTGTGCAGCTTGTCTTAACAGTACAAATAGTAGAAGCAAAATTTCAGGATTTTTTTTTTTTCAAGTGCATGGTAGAAATCCAAAACCTTTTCTCTTTTCATGTTACTGAAATCCCTCAAAGTGAAATTATTTTCTCCTGAGAGAAACCAACTGATATACTGTATCCAGTGGAAAAGAAAGAAAGAAAAAAAGAAGGAAAAAAAAAAGAAAAAAGATTTTAAAAAATCACTTGTTCAGAACCAGTGCTTAGGGGTTTGCTTATAGGTGTCATTGTGTCTCACATCCCTGCTGTGAAAATCAGCTTGCATTTGAATGTGCATCTTGACCCATAAATGTCACCCTGGTCCACTGAGCATCTTGACTTCAACATTTCCTGTTGTAAAATGGACAATGGGATAACACTTCTTTTTCTGAAGGAGGGACCTGTGACTGTGTGCGTGTGTGCAGTCAGGAGAAACCGCAGCACTCGGGATTTAAAAGCATGTCATCAGCCACTGAGTGGGAGATCACAGGAGAACGAAGTTGCTGGACAGTTTTTGAAAAACACAGGGATTATCATTTCTGTTTCCAAGCCACTTCTCCTTTTCACAGCCCTGAATCCTTCTTGGCCGCTCTCCATCAATGGCTCAATGATCTGCCCCAGAGTAGAGTCTGTCCAGCTGTGTGGTAGAGCGTGATGCCTTTGAACAATGAAATAGGAACGCTTTCATGCCTCTGCACATGTTTACATTGCTAGCCATTTCTTAATGCCACACGTTTTCTAGAATAAAGCAACATTATGCTCAGAAACTGAAATTTGCACGCAGTGCCCTGGGAAGTTCATGTAGAATAAAAGGAGTTCCAGCTTTAACATCTCTTGATGATCAACAGCTGGAGTTATTTTTTATTTTTTCAAAAATACATTTTTACTTTTAACTCCTTGTGTTTCCTGTTCTAGAGGATATTTCCACGTCAATTATGTCCTTTAGGACATCGCTTCATCACCAGTAATAAGAATGCTTAGATTGCCAACCTCAGTCCTTCAGTTTAAAGTGTATAACTCTGTTGTTTTAGGAGACAGAACTTCTTGCATTCCTACTTGGAATTTAGGGTTTCAGAATTGTATTTATACACAGTCCTGAAGTCATGCGCAGAGTAGACTTGTTCTAAAAATGTTCATGAGTATGCTTTTAGTTTGGCTCTGATTTGAATTAAACTATGCAAAGAGTGATGCTGTCATTTCAAGGTGATGTAGAATTATTTTAATGATCATTTAAACGTTTCCATTGCTCAGATAGCCATTTTCACTCCATTGCATCAAAGGAATATAGATTATAGGCTTTTTTCTCATCAAGAATGATTTTTTTTTTTTTTAATAAACATAGGACAGACAGTTCAATTTTTAAAATACCAAAATCTCCACTTTTTGCATACATCTGCATATGTATTGTTACCAACCTGAATGTTAGCATATTTTTTCTTACATTAAAAGTTAGTTTAAATGAGTTTGAGTGATCTTTTTGCAGTCATCAGTATCATAAATAAAGAAGGTTTGATTTAAATATGAGCACAGGGAAAAAACATTGTTATTAAAATATGCATCATAAGTACAGTATCTGGTGTTTTCACCAATATCGATATTGGGCAAGTAAAACTGGAACCTTGGTGTGATGTACAAGAACCTGATACAAATGTCATCTCATCAGAATCTGAAGTTTGATGATTAACAGCAGTACCTTGTGCACTGAAACTTTATCACAGATATTCTCAAAAGCAGCACTGAAGTGTTTGATAGATGTTATTGGGGCACTTTGATGTCTCCATTCTTCAAATTCAGAAGGTAACTCAGGTTAGGACACATTTAGTTAGATGGCGGTAGAGCAGGATATTAGGTACAAAATGGTATTGGTTTTGGCTGGTTAGAAAAAAATCACCCTCAGTAAGGGAGGCAGATGTAATTGAATGGTGCGCCAGGTTTTCAACTACTAATTATATCTCTAAGAATACTTTGATAACATTTATGTGCATATTGGCTACCTAGATGCTCATCTAACGAACATTGCTCACTCAGATTCAGAGAATTTATCAGAAAAAGGAAGACAAAATATCTGTGAAAGATAAAGGATATAATTTACCAGTAAGTCATAGAACAGTGCTGACATGAATCACCAAACAGGTGACTCATGTACTGTGTAATAACCTGCCTTTTGTCGACTGACAATTACAAGTTAAAATGCTCAGCACAGCATAATGTCCAACATGCGGAAGAACTTTTTCACAGTGAGGGTGACAGAGCAGTGGAATAGGCTGCCCAGGGAGGTGGTGGAGTCTCCTTCTCTGGAGATATTCAAGTCTCGTCTGGACGCCTATCTATGTAATATGAGATAGGGAGCCTGCTTTGGCAGGGGGGTTGGACCCGAAGATCTCTTGAGGTCCCTTCCAACCCCTAAGATTCTGTGATTCTGTGATTCTGTGATTTTTACCATTAGTTGTTTTGCATCCGAGTACTTCTAAGAACTCAATGCAAGAGGTGGCACAGAACTGTACACTTCTTTTTTTTAACTGTAGCAATTTTGTATTTTTTAATTCCTTTCAAAAGAAACTTTAGAACCGTATATATTTTTTTTTTACTTCTGCTTATTGCACAAAAGCTATACAGTCCTAATAGCACATTTCTTTCCTTTGCTTGCGGTTTTGCCTACAGATTAGTTACATCCTTAATGCAATCATTGAAATACAGAATTTGAAAAATAGATGCCAAAGTATTCAAGAAAATACTTGTATGTGTCACAATTCTTTCCACAAATAAAACTAAAGCTCCTTATTAACATAAATGCAAGTCTCCAGAACTTGTACTGCTTGTAAGTAGTGTACCTACAGTGGTGTCTTAAAAAAAACCCAACTTTAATATTTAACCAGCCTATTTATTTATTGATGTAGAAACAATGAATCCTAAACTGTTGAGTCTTAATCAAGACGACGTGATTCATAAATGCAACTGTTATGTTTTTTAATGCTAGTTGCATTTCTTTTTTTCCATCTTGCTATAATAGGGTGATTGCATTCTTTTAGATATAATAGAAAGAAAACGTTTTCTACGAAATAAAAACCTTCAGATCCATTGTAGCTACAGAATAATAAATAGGAATAGTGTACTTTTAAAATTCATCTACAGGCACATTATATGTGCAATTTAGCATACTTAGTACTCCAAGATCAATTCATTCTCCTTAAAAGTTTTACTTCAAAACAACTTCATTGTTTTAAGTGACTAAATGAAAGCTTTTTAGTGTTTCCTGCTATCTCCCAAAGCAGAAATAAAATCAGATTTAATTTATTTTATTTGCTAACACTGTGGATATAATTATTGCTGCAGAGCCTTTTTAATTGTTTTCAACTAGGTGCTTGTCTTAAAGTTGCAATAGACTTCTAATTTTACATTGTTGATATTCCCTTGTTAATTTTGACAAAGCATCATAAATCCAGGTATTTAGGCTTATTGAATTTTGAAATGAGGTGATTAGTTGGAACATGGATGAATGAACTGATGCAAAGCAAAATGAATTTTATGATTTACTGTCATTTACGAGTTCCTTTGGAACCATTATGTGCAAATTGTAAAATGTATTAAGAGGTAAGATATCACAGTTATAATCAACAATGTAAAATTTTCTCAAATAAAAGTATTCAAGCAGTCCTCCAAAAAGAGTAATTGTTGAATAAGTGTTTATTATACGCAGTTAGTTTTTATTATAGATCATGCTCTTCCACTCTAGCATTTCAGTATGCAAAAAGGTATCTTAATCGACTTTCAGTCAGTAATGTTGAAGTTCCAAAGCAGTTACTATTATAATTTGATTTTCAATATTCATGTCGTTTAGAAGAGGTATATTGAGGATGAAATCGCCCATTTATCAGTTTTTACTTAAAGTTTATAGTGGTTATTAGCTAAAGGTAAGAGCAAACTCTGATAATGTGTGCCCTTGATATCTGGTCATAGATATTTCTAGCAGTCTGTTGGGTTTTTTACTAGGTTTGAAAGGAAAGAGAGTCAAATAATTTCACCTGTGTAGTACAAAATGCTTATATACCTGCAATTACGAACTAAAACATGAATGTCTTGTTCTTTTATTTCAAATTAAATAAAGTCATGAGTTTATTAGACAAGAGATGGCCAACCTAGGTGTACATTCAGAAACTAAACTTTAAAAGTCAGATAGCTTGAACTCCACAGCATTGTAGCTGCTTATTTTTTATTTTAATTTTAGGCAGAGTTTGAACATAAAGGACGTTCAGACATAAGAGCCCCAAGAGCTGTTTCCGTGTTTGAATTACAATTCAAAGACCAAAACTTTTCCTGAAACTTGTATGAATCGCTGCAGGCCTCTAGAAAAGCAAATTATGGGAACCCCATGTAGAGATTCCCCTGTGCTTGTGGAGGAAAACATAAAATTGGGCTCTGCCTAGTTTTCTGATTACTTGGGTTCCTGTCTGCCCTAAGGTGGGAAGTGCAAGAGTTACATGCTTTCTTGCTTTGCTGAACCCTGGGCCAATATCAAACTTTGGGTAAATCATTCCGAATTTACAGCCTCCTATTTTTTTTTCCTACAAGCCAAATAACGCTAAACAAAATTTTATGAAGTAAATCTACTTTTAACCTAGTTAAATAGTACAAACAACAGAATCTTAATGTATAGCACATTCTCATGAGTTTCTCTGGACTTCTTACAAGCATTTATAAGAAGTCTTCTATTTGAATTTATCTTGTTGAATAGAAGTCCCATATAACCACTTGACTTTTCTCAGATTAATAAAAAGTATTTTCTCTCATTTACATTAAATTTAGTGCTTTTACTATGTACAAGAGTAAAATTTTGTTACTCAATATCCTAGTTTAGGTGCCAGGTGGAAAAAAACTGATTCTGCTGGCTTGCCATATACAATGTTTCTAAGTCTGCATTTGTCTTTCTTGCTCTAGCGTTGTGTAATACTGTCTTGATGTATTCGCCTGCCGTGGGTTAACCCGGCTGGCAGGTAAACCAGCTAAACAGCTCTTGGCTCATTTTCCCCCACTCCTGGTGGGATGGGGGAGACAGTTGAAAAGAAAAAAGTTAAAATTGTGGGTTGAGATAAATAAATTCCAATAGGACAGTAAAGGAAGAGGATAATAATAATACTAACAACAAAAATAAGAATATACAACACAACTGAGGCTCACACAGCACAACTGCTTACTATCCGGAGCCAATGCTCATCTGGTTCCTGAGCTGTGACACCTCCTAGCTCACCTCCCAGTTATATACTAAGCATGACATCATATGGTATGAAATATCTCTTTGGGTCACCTGTCCTGATCATGTGCCCTCCCAAGTTCCTGGGTGCCCCCCACCTTCTCATTGGCTGGGCAGTATGAGAAGCTGAGAAGTCCTTGACTGCTTTGGCAACAACATAAATCATCAGCGTGTTATGAACATGATCTTCATTCTAAATTCAAACCACAACACCACACCAGCTGCTAGAAAGAAAATTAACTCTATCCTTGTTGAAACCAGGACACTTCCATGCAACAGTTAAAGCTGCATGACTACAGACCAAACTCTGTATGTGGCATGTCCAAAGTCTTACATTGTTTTCTGCTGTGAAAGATAATTACAATATGATCTTCCTACTCACAAACCATAATACCTAGTTTTAGTTTTTTCTCTGCTACTAAAAGCAGAGAGGAGCTGGTCCTTACAGCACAGGATTGTGTTCCGAGGACAGTATTTGTTCCTCTTAATCTTGAAGGAAACAAATTCTTCATCTTAGTCTGGAATGGGAATGGTACTATGGCCTCTGATCTGTGACTTTCACTTATGCTATTGAATTAATGCTGCTGTAAATATCATTGGCTTGGGATCTCTGCCACCCCTACTCTCATCCTGGTAGTTTGTGGAAACATTACAGGCAATGACAGGGTTGCACCTCTTTGCAAAGTAGAGAGGAATAATGAGGAGATAGTACAAATAAGGTATGTGGTTTTCTATGTTGCCAGGAATTTTATTGGACATACTTTTTTGACTTAATTTTGTCCAGCATTTTATGCACAATGTGATGAGCTTCACTGAATCTGCAGTACACTGTGTAAAATGACATGGATTCTGGACCATAGAACAAACCTGTAAGTTCATATGCACCTTTACAGCAAACAGTTCAGTTGGAAATGGCCATTCACATACTTTGCATCTTTCCATTTTTTGGTGTTATGTCTTCACAGTTTTATAAAAAATCCTGGCAGGAGAGTTATTTTGTCAGTTTAAGAAAGGTAATGGAAGCTCTACCTAATGAAATGATCAAATATTGTTCCAACAGGGAACAAAGATTCTTTAGCAGGTGTGAAAGCAATTATAAATACTATTGAAACTGATTTTATTTTATTTTTTCTTGTGTCTATGTTGATGTTTTTTCAGTCCACTGTAACTTCAAGGCCTGACTTCAGGCTTCCATTCTCAGTTTCATTTGGTCACATTTACCTACACTAACGGGTAGCTGATTTGAGTCAATACTGTAACAGGAAATATGTTTAACCCAGCTAGTGATTTTATTTTACAGCTATTTACAGCCTTGAGGCTTACCTCACATTTACACTGCTTTTCTACAAGTGGTGTGATGCTAGTTTAGTGGCAATAAAGTTACTTTGAAAACTTCAGGGCTTATCATAACACCATGCACCTTTAGAGCAAAGTGCAAGATGTTGAGCCACTCTGTTGTTGAGGGATGAAAATGAGATGTAAACATTACAGCTACTGAGCGATGATCCATGGTGAGCTGGGTACAAAGTTCCTTCAAAGCTGGACTCCTTGGCTTGTCCAAATTTAGACTCCTAATTACCTATGTGCAATGAAAACATGCTCTAATAAGAGATCCGAGGTTGTATTTTAAACACCTTGACAGAAAACATGGCATTTTTTGTTGTTTTATTCAACCTTTTGTTTCAGAGGTGAAAACTGTATCATTATATTTAATTGGCTACCTACAGTTCATTAGTGGCAGCATCATTAAGTAATAGTGGGACATTTGTAGTGGCTAATCTTTCAAGCATTTAGCATTCCCAATGACCTCGTTAAAAGTAACAAAGGTCAGGCTTCAGTTCAACAGAGTCGCGGGTTCACCAAGGAGACTAGCATAGCAAAGTAATCTCTGTGTGTCACTTCTCATTAATCATGCTACTTTCCTCTTCATGAAATTCCAGCAGATAATTGTTACTAAATGCGATTTGCAACACCCTGTGCTGTGGTTGAAGGACCAGAAATTGGCAAACAGATAAAAACATTGTTTAGCTTGCAGGCAGCAAGTGTTTGCTATTCAAAGGTACATCATGCATAAACATTGATTTAGCCATGAGCTGACACTTATAAAGCTTTAGCTGTTTCCAGAGAGCCCTATGGTCAGGCTAAGTAATAGCCAAGGGCAAGTACTTTTACCTGCGTAGCAAGGTTAGATTCTATATAAATTGTCTGATCCTGAAATAAATCCGTTTTTATAATGTTAAGCTGCTTCAGCATTGCCATAGGTTACAACAAAGTACACTAAGTGAAACACTTGCATGTGTGTTATGAAACGTGTTCCCATGTAAGTTTGCCTATGATGATATTGAATAAATATTTCATTAAGAACACGGTTAACAAAGAATTTACTTCTTTTCCTTTGTCTCAGAACTTACTTATCTGTCTTCTCTATGCTGCGAAGTTTCTAGGATTAATTTATCTTCATTTCTATCTCCACCTTGTAAGCTTCAGTGAAAGACAAGCAGTTTTAGAACACGCCAGTGGAATTCCGTGGAAGGAGATGCTTACACATTTGTCACATGTCAAAGATGTAATTTTGTTCAACACCCCGCCAAATTCTGCTCTGTCATCTGTCTGCATCTGGTAGAATTCTACGAATTTGCTCTGGTGTTCCTTGGCCAAAGGCAGAATTAGATTGCTACTTATAAAATGGAATTGCATTCCTGTATTTGTTCAGAAACTTAATCTTACTCGTCTTCCTGTTCAGAGAGTTGAAGTTAAAAAAGCGTAATTTTTTATTGTGAATATTTTATCTCCATCACCTATATCACAGAAGAACTGTCAGTAAAGTGTTTTTATTCATGTGTTCTTCGTATAGGTTTATCTTAAGACTTACAGAAAATAAATTAATGAAAAGTCAGAATTCAGGAATCAAGCCTACTCAAAAAGGACGTCCCAAATGTGTAGCAAATAAGAATTTACAGCAGTGCAGTTTCTTAAAAATAGAGTTTTCAAAGGTGACTGGAAGCACCTGAATTTCTTTTGAAATAAAGTAGAAAGTCACCATTGTTATTCTCAGGGTTGTGTTTAGATGTGAGTTGCGGCAGAGTTTACCCAGTTCTTGCTTATTCAGGGTAATGCTACAGCAAAATCACATGAAGCAAAAGTATTGACAGTGCTGAACCATGTAAGCCAAAGTTGAAAAACATGTAATCAGGGAATGGAAAAAAAAGTACTTAACATCTATGAAGAATTTATGTGATAAATGATTATGAAAAAGCCTTCATTTAACCGATAAATAGGGCCAGTATCTACAGTGTGATCACTTGCCTTGCAAATGGTGAATAATGGTTCCAGGTACATGCCATTTCTGACTGAGTCTAATTTAATCTGAGCAATCAGTATTGACAATAGAATTAAATGAATCTGAAGTCATTGAGCTGAAACACAAAAATACTGCTTGACATAAATAATTCAAATATAAAGTAGCTTTTCAGAACTTCACAGAAGACATTTTACTCATTATGGCATTTCTAAGCACGAAGACAGTATTTTCATTTGAGGTGATTTCGTTGACATTCCCAAAGTGCCTCATTTCCTGACATCTCTATCCTCTTTCTAACATTGGGCAAAACTTCCATCTTTCCAGACTTCTGGAGCCAGCCATGTCTAGTTTGCATTTAGTAACCCTCACCTACACATTGATTTTAATTGTTGAACGTGCTGCCTGCTAGCTTGATTTGATGCCCTCTGCTTTTTCTTTTTTTTTTAAATCAGAAAAGAAATTGGACAATTAATCTCTATCCATGCCTATGAACTTCTATCACGTTCTCACTCAGTCATTTCTTTTCCAGACTGAGAAGTCCTGGCGTACTTAGTCATTCCTTGTATGGAAGCATTCATTCTTGAACAGTATCCAAATGTGATAGTGTTGCAGTATTTAATTCCAACTTAAGTACCATCTGCTAGCAGAATATTCTCTGCCAATATTTCTCTCCACCACCTCGGAAGAAAGGTGGTAGAACTAGGGGTTCTCAGGTAGTTGTAGTACATGTCTCTTGCCTTCTCCCACAATTGGTAAATTCAGTGTTGCTCAAAGGATCTGTTCTTTGCTTTTATTTGGAGGGGTGGGGGGTTTAGGGTTTATTTTTTGCAGCAGAGACCATTTTCTATATTGTTTATTAACTGTTTTGTTTTTCAACCTATGGTCAGGCAGCAGGAATGGCTTTAAATAGAATGCTATGTTTTAAAGAGTAATTAAATCAACAACAATCTTATGTAGTATGAAAGAAAAGGGCAAGAGTTTGGAGAGCTTGGACTTCTTTTTGCTTTTCACATACTAAGTTTTTAAGATATCTGGCAATTCTCACCTACTGTTCTTCAGAAGTAGTTGAATTTAAAAAAACCCAGCTGAATAGACAACTAGGCAATAGCTGACTGAATAGTTCAGTCCTTCATTTATTGCTTTTGACTTTACGGTATGTGGAAGAATGAAGGTCAGAGGTGAACCAGAAGGTGCTTTCTTTCATAAGTGGCTTACTGAATGGATTTCCTAAGGCTAATTTAAGGCATCTTCATGTAAATTGAAATATTTATATGAGTAAGGACCGTCCACATTGGCCTAGTCCAGTATTCTGTTTATATATACCAGTATGTATTCATACAGCTCTGCAGAGCAGAATATTTTCCCAGAATGCATCCCAAATAAAATTTCTGAAAATACAATACCTTTTGTTAGCATACTACAGAAGATTGAGTCTATATTATGGGGAACTTCTTGCCATGGGATGGTTTAGATACTCAAATTTTGCATGGCTCTAAAGCCAGCTGTGCAAATTTCAGGAAAAAAAAAAAGAGTATCAACAATTAGGGAAGGTTACTGGCTTGTAACTTGTGGAAAGCTGGGAGCACATGATAGAGCAGCGTAGTTCACATGCTCTTCTTGGAAGCAGGAGGGATGATCAGCCTTCCTTGGATAACTCTTATATACCACATAATACTAGAATAAATGATTAGAATTCATTTTGGTGGTGCCGAATTTTCTCCTTCAAAGCTACAGCTGTTGGTGTCAAAATTTTATTTCATGCTTCCCTTTTTTGACTAAGCAGGTAATGCTACATGTCAGTAAGTAACCTTGCATATTGATGTCCCTGTGATACAGTGAAATTTGAGCTTATAGGTAAACTTCAGACATTTAAAGCTTTTAATGATACAGATGGCATTTTAGATGGGAAATACATGAAAACGTTGCTGGGCTGGTGAAATGTAAGTGACACTTCAGGCCAGGTCTACATAGATTCTGTGTTGTTCCTTAACCACAGAAGCAATTTTTATCTGAGAGGAGTGAAGAAGGAGTAATTTAAAACACAAGTAAAACTAAGATTTTTGAGAAAGGGAAAAACGGACGAGAGAAGAGATTATGCAGAAGGTGATCTGAGGGTACCAAGTGCCAAACATGTGCTCAGATGGAAAACACATGGCATAGTTTTAATGCTTAACAAGCAGATCAGGATGCATGGAACCAATGTACATTTTCAAGATGACAGTGCTACTACAGAGCCAGGTGGATATTTCAATAAGATAGGCATAATAGGAACTTTTATCCAGATCTTCAGGATTTATTCAATAGTTCTTAAAATTTTTTGGTATTCATACTGGGAGATCCGCATATTTAAGTAGGAACTATGTTTGTGCTGTATCTTGGTTGTCCCTCTGTAATGATAAGGTAAATCTTTCTCAGAAAACCGTAGCAACAGAGGAAGAAATCTTCAAGATAGCTTGACATTTGCACAAGCTGAAACAAAGTGGTTGAACGTACTTAGTTATATTGCAGTGTCACAGGTACCATTCAGGAGTCCCTGTGATACACACCTGAAACCCAAGGCTTGATTTTACAGGTTGTACTGCTGTAAACCCTTATCTAGGCTGATGACCCTGAAGAAGAGAGGTAGAATATGAATACCCTGATATAAATAATCTTGTTTCTGGTACTTATGCTGATTACTAAAGACACAAAAAAAAAAAAAAAACCCACATAAAATGAGTTCATTAAGATTTATAAGTTACAGGATCAAATTGGAACCAATTTTTAACCACAAACCTTGACAGTCCTTCAAAAAAGATAACACAAATTTGCACTGAATTGTCAAGGGCCTGGAAAATAAATTCTTGGACTACAACCTTTTTTTGTTACATTGAAAAAAAGGAGCTGAAGAGATCAGTACAGTTTCTGTCAAGGCTTCTGTATTAGAACATATTTTGAATAGAAATCCAGTTTTCTCTAAGTGTGGAATTTTAAAGATATGCACCAGAGAAGGAAATGGTAACCACAGTGTTGATATAATGGTGGCCAGAAGATGATAGTTCAAGTTTCATATGCTCTGATGTTTTTGATTCAGCAATTCAAAGCCAGATATGTCTTTTTGATTGTTTAATAGTACCTGTTCAAAATAAAAATATTTTTGCCCATCTCCTAATTTTTTTAGAAAATAATTCCTAAAAAAACCCCATGTTTTCTATGAAATCTGATTAGCTCCAATTTTTTAAAGGGGAACAGTATGTGAAATATTCTGTTTCTGTTCTTACTAGATGATAAAATTAAAGATTTTAACAAGTATTCAGAAAATCATGGAAATTTTAATATAAGAGCTAACAGAGAATTAAACATTTCCATAGAGACATTGAAAAAAGACTGAAGATATCTTTCTTTTTTTTTTTAAATCTACATTTTTGTTGCCCTCTCTGCAGCCCCAGGAACAGCTTGCATCTTCATTTTTTGGACAATCCAGATGAATCCAATAGTTAGTCATTCCTCTATAAAGCCCTCTCACTTCTTTCATTTATCAGTTAACATTTTAAGGTTTTTGGAATATAATGGCCCTCAGTTAAAAAGCAACATACGCTGGCAGCGCAGAGTTGTATTAGCTGTATTGTTGCAGTAGTCCGCCCCCACCCACCCCCCCCCAGATTAGGGAAATACTGCAACCTTTAATTTATTCTAATTTGACACCTAGAATTGTGAACTCCTAATAGCAAGTGCTTTGTAAGTTATTGTCAGAGACTGAAAGCCATCCCACATTGGTTTATCTCTAAAAATATGAGTCACAGCCCTGCAATCATACAGGCTTAATTTTCATGCTAAGGACATGTTTACTTACTAGAAAAAAATCTGTGTGTTACTTGCAGAAATAAAGTAATTTCAGAACAGGCAAATGAAAGAATAAAATTAATTCTATAACACAGGCAAGTACAAAATTACTGTTTTGCAAGTAAAAACACACAGAGAAGTGCATCAAGGGAGACATCTATTCGATTAAAAATGAAAAACAGACATGGATTTGTGTTAGAGTAAGGTATTAAAAATTAAGCATTTTTGCCTCTGTGTGTGGAAACATGCATTAGTATTATTATATAAAAGAAATATCCACTAAGCCTGTACATGGATACATTATTTATTTAGAATATTTATTGATGTCCTTTGCAAACTAATTTGTGGTTTTGCTTCTCTTGTAAATTATAAGGTTATCAATAGCTTGTAAAAATAAATAATGTCTCTAGTCAGTTCAGTGGATAGCTATTATTTATCCAAGATCTCACTTCAGCTGTGGAATTATAAAAAGGTATGCTACTGTAACAACTATAATAATTACTTTAATTATACTGTAAATAAAACAGAACTTGCATATCCAGTTTTTCTTTCAGATTTCTCTAAGGGCTATGATGATTTAGGGAGCTTTCACTGTGCTGTAGGGGCAAAGTATATTTTATTCATTTAAAGCCTATTAAAAAGACAACTGCAGAAGTATAAAGCCACAGTATATAAACATCAGAATTATACAATAAGTAGCTTTCCATCAGCAAACACTATAACATTATGTAAAACGTTCTTCTCCCCCAAACAAAATCTATTTTCTATAGTGTTTCTTTCAGTTTTGGATTATTAACACACGTTCTTTCTAACTTTGATGGATAAACAGACTTGGCTTGTTTAGCCATTTCTGATACCGCGACTTAGAGCTTTGATTTGATTCTGATCCCTCAACACACATCATATGTTCAGGGATGTGTGAATTTGAATCTGGAGGTTGCCTGCTGACTTCTAAGTAAATAGGAATTTTATGCAGGCACCAGTGTTCTTGTCATTATTTTGGGTACCTTGCTGGATCACGTATAAGAAGCAGAAGTATAAGAAGTAAGGGTATATGCAAAGATGTTACTGTAGAAAACTGTTTTGCTTTTATCCCTGTAAACTTTAGATTGTAAAATGGGTTTCATTATTCCAGTGGTTGTGGTAAGAGTTTTAGCTTATCAAAGAGCCTATCAAAGTTTTCCTTGTAAATGTGTCTGAAAGACAGTTCTGATGACTCTGGAACATTCACCCTGTGTGTGGCATTGCTCTCAGATTCTCCCCCTAGATAATAAAGATTATGTCTGTCTCTCTCAAATCTGCAGTAGTTACAACTTCATAATTTCTGGTTCTTCTGTGTTTTCTCACAGTTCTTTCAATTCACCTGTGTTCACACCTCTGCCTTCTTCCATAGTAAAATCTGTCTTTCAGGAGCTGGTTTCCTTCTGAAGTTGTGCAGAGTTTTGCTGAAACAGGACAGTGAAATTTGGATGCTCTCTTCTCGCCAGCCTATCATCCCATTCTCCCTGCCAACATCAGCAGTTGGATTCGATCCTTATGGGTCCCTTCCAACTCAGGATATTCTGTGATTCTGTGACATTCTGTGATCACTTTCTTTCGTGCATCCAAGTCTCTGAGCTTTGTAGCCATCTTCAGGAATCTACTATACATCCAGTTCTTCAAAGATTACATAAACTTGGAAACAAAGCAATTTTAGACAACTACAAGTCAGTAACAACACCAAGACATTTCAACATTTTTCCAATAGCAATTGCTTTTTGAACCACTCTACCATCAAAAGAGTGGAAATGCCACCTTCTGTCACAGCTCCTGCCCACAGAGAAGCAAAAATACTGGTATGTCCATTGTAGCTTGTTCTACATTACCCTGGTGTTTCCTCTCCTAAAGGGATTTCCCAGTCTTTCTTTTAGGTAGGTTTAATTCACTTATGCATTACAGTCTTAATTCATAATTGCTTTAGGCTACACTTTCTGCCTAAAAGTTGAGAAATCATTAATAAGATTTATTTTGATTAAAACCAGCTCAAGAGTCCTAAGGATTTAGGAATGTAAATAGTCCACAAATCTGATATAAGTTGCTTCTGTCATCTTGTCTATGATAATTAAAGACCTGCTACAGCTAATGACACCACATACCAGCAAAGTAGAGCTTCTTTTGATTCCTTTCTTCTTTACCCTGATAGAATTCTTTTAACTTTAACAGAGACTTACTAATATGTTCTTTTTTGAATGTGCTACTAGAAGACACATTTTCAGGCAACTGAAAGCAAAGTCTTATTTTGTTGTATGCATATATAGTGCTTTGCAGAAGGTGAGAAAGTTTAAACTTAATGTGAATGTGTTCCATGTTTTCTTTGTTTCTGTCTCTCATCCCTTTCCACCTTAAAATGATTTCTTTTTCCCCTTAGAGGACACTTAAAGAAAATAAGACGTTTGCCATGTCGAAAGATCCTAGCGATGTCCTCTCTCATTGGTATAATTAGAACCCAGTACAACGGGAAGAATTCTAATGCACAACAGTTTATCACAAGAGACATCAACCAACTTACTCATTTTAGGACATGAGTAAATTAGCCCTGTGTCTTTCCATATCGATAGTGCTGTCACGGGATATAAATATAAAATAGAAATAAATGTGATATGCACTGAAATCTTACCAGGCTCAAACAAGTATTCTAATTGTGCAAGTAAAAAGAACTGCTGTAACAAGGGGCCTTGGTGCCTGCAGGCAAGTCTTTGATTCTGTACCTTTTTCTCTTGTAACATTCTGCACTGAATATCCTTGTAGTCTTTCTAAGCACAACCTAAAATACCTCCAATAATTAAAAAAGATAAGAATAGCATCACCTTAGGTATCATTGTAGGACAGATTCTATTACTGTGGATATCACTTAAAATGAGCTTTAAAATTAGATGGACAATACTAAGGTAATGACTCTTGAAAAACTAACAGAATGTACTTAAAGAACAGAAT
Organism: Laterallus jamaicensis coturniculus; assembly: GCA_022605575.1. Classification (NCBI taxonomy): domain Eukaryota; kingdom Metazoa; phylum Chordata; class Aves; order Gruiformes; family Rallidae; genus Laterallus; species Laterallus jamaicensis. The sequence goes on along the minus strand of JAKCOX010000005.1, from coordinate 14,505,336 downwards.
TTATAATGGCTACCAAAATGCTGTTTTGATAAACAGATCTGGTCTTTGATAAATAGCTTTATTTAAAAATTAGATATCATCAAAGTCCAACTTAGCATGCTTGATTATCCTTAATTGAATGGCATCAAGTGGCTTTCTGATTTCATCTCAGGCCCATACAGACAGAGTAGCCAATACAAAAACCAGTCTGCAGGGTGAATTTTGAATATGAAAAGCGCTGTCCAATGTGCTTTGAACTTCTCTCCTTTGCAAAGGGCAAGTTTACATAGTTTCATCATGCCCTGATATCCTGGTAGTATACAGAGAAGGGAACCCTGACAGAACTCTAATTTATTCATTATTTTTTGCCAACTTGCTGGCTTAGTTCAAAAGTTCTTAATTATTAAGTCTCTTTTAAAAATAACGTATCAGAATTTTGCTCATCAAATAACTCTCAAATCTACGTGATATCCAATTTAATTTGGTGATGCCAATCAGATGCTCTACAACTCTAAGCATGTATCAGCTCAAGTGGGATCCAATGTCTAACAGGTTTGAACTACACTGACTAGGCAGCAAAAGCCTGTATGGATTTGACTTATTTAACGCTACTGCCAGTTTTCAGATATACAAACTAATTTAAAATGCTTTATTTTTTATTTGGTCTTATGTGGCTTCTCAGAGCACAGGATCAGGGATTTCTCTTTCCTCTTGTGTCGGCTTTAACTGGGGAGCTGGAACCTGTAGGAATGTGTACAGTGTTGTACTCAGAGTGAATGAAAACAGTTAGAAATTAGTTATAGTTCCAGATATAACTTCTGCTAACTCATCATAAACTAAGGAGTATGCTGTGCTGTCAAATGGTACTAGGGGGACATAAACTTGTGAGGCACAACACTGTAAGACTGTTCGCTACTGCATCTGAAATAGTGAAGTCCCCCTGTTGTCTGCTGCAGGTGAAATCCTGTAAGTTCAAGGACATGCCTGCTTAGGGCAGCAGACACCAGTCAGCATGACTGGCTCTTTGTTGCATTCATTCCTCTTCTATGCATGTTCTACTATGGGGGGGAATATACTTCACATTTGCCTTTCTTTCAGTTGAGGTGCATCCAATATGACACCTTTTGTTTGTCTTTCAAACAAAATATAGTGTCTGCCTGTTAATAATGACCATGTAACATCATAAATGTACATAGTATTTTCAAAATCTACAAGTCCTAATATTTCTATGCTGCATAGATCACGTGCCAAAGGAAGCTCTGCAAGCTCCAGATAGCCCCCAGCTGCCTTTGTAGTCATAGCAGAAAGCTGGCTGCTGTGACAAACAACACAGTTGTGTAAAAATCTGTTTGGTACAATCAGGTAAAAGAAAAGCATTTAATGTCACGTTAATCAAGAGAAGCTTATTCCCTGTCCCCTCCCCCGTCTTCCCCTCAAAAAAACCCCATGTTTCTCCTGCTATTCTAAATTATCAGAATTTATTAGAAAAAAATAAAATCATAAAGCCTTCCTTCAAATTATTCCAAGCAAGCAGGAATGTTATTACTGTTATACCCAATTGCTGTGTCTCCACATGACAGTTACACCTTCCCTCATTTTCAAAATAATAATGACTAAAAAAAAAAATAATCATAGAATCAGAATTGTAGGGGTTGGAAGAGACCTCAAGAGATCATTGTGTCCAACCCCCCTGCCAAAGCAGCTCCCCAGCCCATACTGCACAGATAGGCATAACAGACCGGTCTTGAATATCTCCAGAGAAGGAGACTCCACCACCATCCTGATCAACCTGTCCCAGGGCTCTGTCACCCTCACTGGGAAATAGCTTTTCCATGTGTTGGTGCGGAACTTCCTGTGCTCCAACTTGCAGCCATTGCCCCTTGTCCTGTCTCCACAGACCACTGAAAAGGGGCTGGCAAAGGAATTAGAAGTAATTACTTTCTTAAGAATGAGAGCAATCAGAAATAAAGCATTTCTTTGCATGGCCTAATTTTATGTAATAATTAAGAGTGTCTATCCAAATTTGCATCCCCAAAACTAAGGGAATTCAGAACCAGAAATGAAATTAGAAGTTCCTGTAGACCCCAATTCACATGGTTATGAAGTGTGAGTAGTATTACACAAACTTTTTGCAAAATTATTTTCTATTTATTCTTATTTGCATTTCTTTGAAAGGCAAACACACTTGCACTTAGAACCAACCTCTGAAATACAGATGTAATATTACTTACTCTGCTGAAACGACGTATTTAATTATAAAATGTTTTTTAAACATCTTTTTTTTCTGGATTTTATTTTTTGATCCAAGGGATTTCTTTGATTGCTTAAGTACACAGCAAAATACGAGTAATGTTCCTTTCCATTCCTTCTTCCACTCGCAAGTCTTGCCTTCTCTCAGCATGAGCAGCACTAATAAAAAAAACCAGTACACTAGAGAACAGCTCTTCTTCAGGCTTCAGTTATTAGGTTGCTTAAATATATACATGAATTGAAGTTGTGATATTGGCAAGTCCCATTAACTGTTTCTTTGTTGTCCCCTTTCCCATAAAGCTCCGATACACCACCTGATGAAGTCCTCTATTAAAAAAAACCAAACAAACAAAAAAACCACCAAACCCCAACCATATTCTATTAAGTAAAAATATCCAACCAAAGAACTTGAGAGTTCCAAAATCAAGTGAACGATAGGTGCAAACACTAAAATTGTTTGTCCATGTAAATTTTATCTAGATGCTTTTTACATATCATATGCTAGAGTCTTTAGCTAAAGGATTCCATACTATGTGTTTCAGATCCTTCCTTACTCAGACCACAGGAGCAGGCTGGGATGACCAGACAGCTTTTTAGTATCTTGTTGGATCATCCTGGCACAAAGAGTGGCCAAAGGCATTTTTGGCTGCACACAGTTGCAAGTCTGTACTCAGTACAGTTCTTACTTTCTGCCAGAGCTTTTGTGTGGTACTCAACACTATTGTATGTTTCAGACGGTATTTTTAATTTCAAAACCTACCTATGGGGTAGGAGGTTATTATCCATATTTTTAATAGGAACTGGCACAGATGAATGGAGCTGGGTGACTCAGAAGCCAGAGAAAAGCATTCACAAGGAATCTTAGTATAGATTGTTCTCACTCCAGAAACCACAGTGCTTAAAAGTTCCCACAGTCCCTATGGTTTGATGAATAAGGTCTTCTCTGTGCCTGTGTGGCCAAGTATGTGTGTCGCTACTTTGATTCAGATGGCGTTACACAGAAAACTGACCCTGTAAGACCTTGACATTTCAGTACCTAGCTCATGCTGTTGCACTACCAGCATGTAGACTCTATCTGGATCCAGAGATAGGGGTTCAGAGTCTGTCACAAACTAGTGAGAAAGTAGTGCTCAGCTTTTACATAACTCACAGATAAAAATATTCTTCTGAGAGTTTTAAGCACCTAGCTTGGGGTTAAAAACTTCAGTAAGAGTCAGAAGTTTAACAGGCAGTTACAGTCTTACAAGGCTAAGCCTGCAATCCACACTGTCAATCAAGCACAGGCACTGAACTGAAGAATCCACCAATCTGCATACACACTTTAGGTTGCTGACCTCTGTTTGAGGAGGACAATCAGCATCATATGGGTCTTTATATGTTCATGACACAGCTTACTATTACAGCCACATGGATGGTTGACACTGTGAATGTTCATCATTCTTCAAATAGACAGCTAAGTCTCAAGTCAGCTCTGTGGCCTCAGAAACAGGGAATACACCACTTGGTACTAGCTGTGGGGAACACATTTTAAGGGGGTGTGCAGTATCCTCTAGGAAGTCTATAATAGGATCTAGAATCCCTTTCTACATAGCAACAGTTTAATTAATTAAAAAGCCCTTCTGATAACATCTGTTTTTCTTATTACACAATTTGCAGCTTCTGACAGAAATATGAGAGGGGTCTAGTAAGTGACAGCATCTTTCACTAAATGATCCTCATTCTCACCCAGAGCACATTCCTTGCTCGGTGAGGCAGAAGAGCCGTGGAAAAACAGTATATGATCATGCAAATATAGAATACATCAAAATGCAGATGCCCAAGAAAGAAAAATCTCATTTTTAAGAGTTTGCTTTTACAACTGTAGTAACAGTCCTTGAATTTTGTTTTAGTTTAGGTTGAGCTTTTCCTCTTCATATAAGAGAGAGAAATGAGTGGGACTGATCAGGCGTTGTGAAAAATCTTAGTTTATTTTTTCCTTATTCTGGTAGAATGGGACAGAAAGTGAGGAACAGCTTGGTTTCACTAAAGAGTTCCAGTAAAAGACACAGGATGCCATAATGTCATAGTCATGCTTTATTTCACTCTAGCTGTTGGAAAAGAATCTCTGAACGATTTTGGGATTTGTGCCCTTTTTCAACATGTTAGTGTGCTTTAGTTCAATTAGAAACGATGATCAGAAAGTTACCATTGTCATTTTAAGCCAACCAAAGACTACAGAAAGCAAGCATTAAAACAATAGCATTTAGTAATAATTACATAAAAGTGAAATTGGTAATGAATTTCGTTTCTGCTGACTTACTAGCTAACCATATGGTTAACTTCAGAATCAATCAAGAATTTCCTTGGACTTTACTTAATTGGGTGACATACAATTTAAGTACATGAAGTGTGATAAATACAAGCTGTCTTGATGAAGATCACTCTGTTGATTTAGATAGTGGTTGAATAAGAGGAACTGTAATAACAAATATGTGCAGAGGTATTTTTAAGTAGAAATCAAGCCAGCCTATTAGAATTAGCAATCGAAAGTTGCACATGGGTATCAGGCTCCTTAGTTATGTACAGTGAGCAGGCAGAGTGTCATGCACACTGAAAGACGTTACTGCACTTGCTGTGAGCCATAGGGTAAAGGCAATGAAAGATAAATTTTCTTTAGTTCATTAGTGCTTCAAATTTTTAACTGATGCAAATAAAAAGCTGAAGGTTGCATGCATTTCTTCTAATTTTTATTTTACTCTTCTGGAATGCAGAGATGCTTCAGTTACTTTGTTTTAGATGGACTGAACGCCCTGTTAGATTACCTGAGAAGATAGTTTACAAATTTAACTTGTGGTCAGGAAGAGCAGATACTCTCACAGATCATTGCTTGGCTAAGAGGACAATTTCACCATCATCATTCAGATCACTTTGTTTTAAATCTGTAGTGTGAACTACATGTTTAACTACTTTGTCTAGACACAGAGAAATATAGAAAAACAGCATGCAGAAGAGAAACGTTGACTTTCGAGGGAGTATTTCCTCTCTATGTGTGTACTTTGCACCAGTGACTGTGGTGATGCGATCCTTAATCATGACTCATAAAGCTGGGGTAGCCTCTGAACCAGAAGTGCAATACTTGATTGGCAACAGCTGAGGTACAACTATAAAAATGGCTGCTATCGTCAACTTGAAGACTTTTACAAGATTAGGTTGATGACAATTTTGTCTGCTTTTCCAAGCCTTCAGAAACATCTTTTCCACTAAGCTATAAATGCTATATGATGCTATAAAGACACAAAGCTAACAAGTTTTTGGCTTGACTTTGGACTGAGACCAAGTTTACCAATTATGGGAAGTAAAACATATTTGTGGTTTTATTTAAATTTTAAAAAAAACAAAAACCCACCAAAAACCCAAAACCTACAAAAATCCCCAATGTAACCCAGAATGCTAAATTTGCTACTAGTTTGCCAATGAAATACTATTGCCAAGCTTTGGGTCATTAATGTGCTGGAGTAAAGTGCAGTAGCAACAACCTTCCTCAGCTGTTTTGGGTTTCACTCTGGCTGGGGAAAGGCAGCATGTTGAGCTTCACTGGACGGTACTTGTGCAGCCAGAGGAGGACATGGTAGTGTGGGAATGCTCTGTGCCAGTGTATTCAAGTTCCTGCAGTACTCAGTTTAAGGAGATGAGGTGGGAAAAAACACTAAACTTAATTCTGGGAAAGTGTTTCAGCTAAGGTATTTTTTTAAAATCAAGGGAGTTTTAATCAGCATTTTCTAGACCAATCCTAAAGGCTGGCAGTAAAAGTGCAGTGTACAACTCTGTGCGTTATGAAAATAGGAAATATTCCCTCAGGTTCATCAGGTGGAAAATAGCTAAAATAAGTACAAATTTCTTCGTAACTCTGGATTCATTTTTAAAAAGGAATCATACTTGTTTCCAGTTTTGAAAATTAATGTATTTCCATTAGTCATATTTCTGTCTTGACTTTATAAGTCTCACTCCACAAACAGTAATGCAGATGATATAATGAGTTAGTCCTTCGTAGTGGTATATCAGGTTGCTCAATAATCCATAGGAATTAATAAGGGCTTGTCTGGTTTTTAATATTCCCAGCTGATACAGACAAGCAACAGTTTAATTTTTCCCACCTGAACGTGATTTTATAGAACCCATTACAGTTATACATTAATACTACAATTCTGTAGCATTACAGCCAGATACAACACAGTACTACAGCACTTGTAACTCTTGTGCCCTGCTCTTTATCATGGTGCTTTGCCCCATCTGTCTTCAATCATCCCACAATCCAGACCTGCTACTTAAGCAATTTGTCTCTTTGCAGTAGTGAGGAGTGAAGTTGAACAGTTTCTTTTGGCTTCCCCAGGGGGTAGAACAAACCTAATGAAACAAAAAGGGAAAGAAAAAGATGGAATTCCCATAGATGCCAAGAAGGGAATTCTTGAGGGAAAGATGGGGCTTGGAAAGGGAGATGAGCACATGCTCCCAAGGATACAGAGAGAACTGGAACCCTGAATTACAGCCCATAGAATCATAGAATCACAGAATGGCAAGGGTTGGAAGGGACCCCAAGGATCATAGAGCTCCAACCCCCCTGCCACAGGCAGGGCCACCAACCTCAGGCCTGGATCTACACAAGGTCGCCCAGGGCCCCATCCAACCTGGCCTTGAACACTTCCAGGGATGGGGCATCCACTAATTCTCTGGGCAGCCTGTTCCAGGACCTCACCACTCTTTCTGTAAAAAACTTCCCCCTAATATTCAATCTAAACCTTCCTTCCTTCAGCTTTAAACCATTCCCCCTTGTCCTGCCATTATCTGCCCTTTTAAAAAGTTGATTCCCCTCCTGTTTGTATGCTCCCTTCAGGTACTGGAAGGCTGCAATGAGGTCCCCCCGCAGCCTTCTCCAGGCTGAACAAGCCCAGCTCCCTCAACCTCTCTTTGTAGGGCAGGTGCTCCAGCCCTCTAATCATCTTCATGGCTCCTCTGAACCCTCTCCAACAGTTCTACATCTTTCTTGTATTGGGGGCCCCAGCTCTGGACACAGGACTCCAGGTGGGGCCTCACGAGGGCAGAGCAGAGAGGGACAATCACTTCCCTGTCCCTGCTGGCCACCCCTCTTCTGATGGAGCCCAGGACACCATTGGCCTTAAGAGCTGCAAGAGCACACTGCTGGCTCATGTTAAGTTTCTCATCCACTATGACACCCAGGTCCTTCTCAGCAGGGCTACTCTCAAGAAGCTCTTTTCCCAGTCTGTATCTATGGCTGGGATTCTTCCGGCCCAAGTGCAACCCCTGACACTTGGCAGTGTTGAACCTCATTAGGTTCCCCCGGGCCCATCTTTCCAGCCTGTCAAGATCCCTCTGGATGGCTTCCTTTCCTTTTATTGTATCAACCACACCACTCAGCTTGGTGTCATCCGCAAACTTGGGAGCACTCAATTCCATTATCGATAAAGATTTTAAAGAACACCGGTCCCAAGACAGGCCCCTGGGGGACACCACTTGTCACCGGCCTCCACTTGGGAGGTGCTTGGGAAGAAATCTTCTAGGGGTGGGTTCGTTTCTCCATCAAGTTAATTCATCTGGCAAGTGTGAGAAGAAGATGTTTCCAGATTCCCCAACATCTTGGTGTCCAGAGATATATTATCACATTGCCATAAGTGGCCCCACAGGAAAGCCCAAGTTGCTTTCTTTTGCAGCCTGCCCTGACTTGTATTTTCCAGTGAAAAAACTGGCTTCAGTAAGGTCTTTACTTTTCTCCCCACCAGCCAACCCAAGCATGGAACTGCTAGTTTATTACTCTTTTCTGGCTTACTGTTGTTAAGGCTCTACAGCAGGTGAAATGATTCAAAGGTGCTAAACAGTAGCCCAGAAAAGAATTAGTGGTCTCACTTGGTCTTTTCCTTCATTATAAAGGTAGGGAGCAGTTCAGGTTTAATGTGTTTGCTCAGTTAAATTTCGTTCTTAAATCTAGGGAAGTATTTATGTTAGAAGACATTGTATTTGTATGAAGGTTTGCTCATCTGTTAGAATGTTATTTCTCACAAAGTTATCTTTTCATCTGTGAGAGCAACTGAAGGTAAGCACTAGAAACAGTCACCTTTAGGTGAAGCAGAGGAGGAAAGCCTGGGCCAGGAATTGCAATTTGATGCCGTGATACTAAGTCCCATGTGTTGCAGCCTACAAAAATTTGGTGTTGCAGAGAAACGTGCTCAATGTTTATTAGGAAAGAACAGGTAGCCATAGAAAGAGCTACTTTTTTGAGTTGCTTGTTGAGGCTTCAGCAACTCTATGGTTCTAGACAAAAATACTGCCATGGAAGCTCTTTGGTGGGGTTGGTTGAGAGAACAGGTAACAGGCAGAACTTTCTCCAAATAACAGGTATGTCCTGGTCCCTCATATTCTACATATGCAGAATTAAGTGGATTTTGAGCCTGTGAGCAAAGAGGTCATGAGGGGGAAAAATAAAGGAACTGGAACTAGTTAAAGTGCTGGTTTCACTTGCGTGCAAGTGTTACCATCAGTGTAGTATGTGATTTATGTCAATCTACCTGTCTGCTTCTCAGAAAAGAAGGCATAGCTGTCACTTATTTTTCCATTATAGTATATAGGGAGTATGTCAAGGGTGCACTATATTATCAGACTGTTCAAAGAGATAACAGTAGAAAAGTAACTTATGTTTATTCAGCTTTTTTTAAATAAATGTCCTTTACCATAGCTTTTGGTGCCCTACAGTGGAAGGCGTTGGGTAGGTTAAGGCTCTGTCTTAATTCAGATACTGTTCTTCCTGTTGTAGTTTAGTTTTCGTCCCAGAGACCATCCCATGACCAGCTAGGTTCACATATATACCCTTTATCACAAAGCCTGGATGTATACTTGCAAGCATGATGAGGCTTTTTTTGTGTGTGTGAACTTGCTACTTGCAGGTTAGACTATTATTTTTCTTACAATAGGACTTGTTGATATGTGATGATGTAAATGGCATCTGCTTTAAATAACTTCTCCAAAAAGGAACAAAATACCCAGGCATTGAAATATCCAGACTGAAAGCCTCTGCCATGGCTGCTGTAACTAGCATTTTGAGCTGTCATTTGTTTTTCTTCCTTAATGTTATGTATCATCACTTACAAATCAATAGTAACGACAAACCCTTAATGTTCTTCCTACAGTTTTTGCCTGCACGCTTACCGTGATATAGCCTTTAATTACAGGACATGAGCTATTTCTTACCAGATCAATGTTATTTTAAGCACTCCTTGTAGCCTTAAATAAAAATGTAGTATCTATTCAGGACAGTATAAAGTATTTCTCCAGATGGTGTGATCATGACAGATAACCTTATTTATTGTTATGACAGTACAGGGGCAAGCTGCACCTGTGGTCTCTTCCCCAGTCTGTCTTGTGGGCTTATCTTTCAAGTGACAGACCTTACCAGTGCTTTTGCAGGATTCAAACCGGTGGCTGACCTAACTTTAGACTGTGTCCCTGCTGTCAAGTTCTTGCCCCAATTTCATGCCAGTCAGTGCCTTGTGCATCCATTATGCATTCTTTACAAGTGTTTCTTCAGACACAATATGCTGCTATTGCCTCTTCTTTTTACTGTTCTTAGTCTCAATCCTAGGACACTGCTCCCTTTTTTTTTTTTAATAGGGTGAACCTATTGAGCCCAGCTGTAAATTTTGATGATGTGTCAATGACACGTTTCTGTAGGGGGTTGTGACAAAGATCAGAGTTACAAAGGGTATCTCCCTATAAAGACATGTACTATCCATTCTCTGGAAAAACACATCCCAAGTACAGGAGAGATTCAAGATCATTATGGGTTCTCTTGCCCAGGTCAGGGGAGCATGGCAGTGTGGTAAGTGTGATGCATGGCTTAAAGCAATTGCTCTCTCACATTTAGGCAAGCCCAGCTGCTTCATTTGCAATCTCAAATGTTTCTACGCAATCTTGTTGCATTGGGGTTTTTTCCCAGTGCTGGCTTAATCTCTTCCATTCTGTGTGATACTTGTTAACATTTTAATACTTTTTTGATCATAAACCTCCAAAAAGAAAACGAAGCCCGTTAATCTAGCAGAAGTCAGACAGATATAAAGTTTCTCAATTAGTAGTTCTTCTAAGTCTCTCTTAACAAGTCCTGGTATTTCTGTATTACAATTTCTCTGTGGTAATTGTTTTTGTAAGAAAACTTTTATCCAGCCATCCAGAATATCAGTTAGCCAGAAAGAACAGGAAGTTCTTATAGATATCTCTGTTGCCCCCCAAAACTAATAACCATTTTTGTGTTACAATGATATACAACAGCAATACCATGTTTTTAATTTCTTCAAGTCTTACAATGTAACAATGTAATCAAAACCAAACAAAAAAATTCCCAGTTGGTAATGAAGTAAATACAAATTTTTATATAATTTCTTTTGTCATATTTTTATTGTGATCCTACAAACTAACATAGAAATTGAGATTTGAAAAGTTAAGAAAAAGTTCGCAAATAGAAAGGTTAATTGGATAGCAAAATGAAGCAGCAAAATCCTGAAACCAAAGTCATCACGTACAGGTGCATCCTAATTTAAAACAAACTCTTCTCTTATTCATTAGTCAGCAGTGGTTGTTTTCTTGACAGTAGAAAACATTGTGGCACTGCTGTCTGATTAATAACTTCCCTACACAATCTGGGTGTTGCTGACTACAATGGAATCGTTTTCAAAGTGACTCCAGTGCTCTATGACAAATGGATGGATTTCAAGAAGAGGTCTTGTTCCATAGACAGTGCTGGCTTTGGAGAAATTGCTGTTTGTTTTGTTTTCCATTTAAATTTACATTACTTTTCTTTATCCTTTTATATTTTCCAGTGTCGTATCGTACATGTAATTCTTGCATAAATAATTATCTGACACCAATACCATTTCAACAGAAACTGCTGAAGATTACAAATGTCAATACAGGTTAAAAGCTAGAAAGTGTGCTTATTGGCTTTTCTCCACCCCTTGCATAAGCATATTGATATTCAGCTTTAATTCTAGATTCTTAACATCTTTCCAGGGCAGTCAGTTTGAGGTTTCATCGTTTTTTAAAGAATGGACCATAGTCTCTTATCTAGATTGAATGGCAAGTGTGCATATTGTAGGTTCCTCAACTCTGATCACACCCCGAAGTTTACTTCTTAAAGGAAACTCTCAAAAATGTTATTGAACTGTTAGCTCGTTAACCAGAGGAAGTAGCAAATGGGTGGTGGGAAATGGATCAAAATTTTATCGGTGTTCTGATCTCCTTTTGAAGAAAGCAAACCTAGATAGACCACTTCATTTTTTCCTAAAATAAGTATTAACCATATGAATGACAATAAATACACTGAAGTCTATATAGGAAAATATTTCTAGCTTTTTATCTTGGTAATTTTGCATTGGGGAACAGAAAAGACACCAAAAGCACGATGCTGTCTATCAGCATTTGGCTAGTGTTATAAAAGTTGGGAAATTTTTCTCCATATTGCCTGTTAAACACATACCTGCAAATTTAGGTGTTAATGTTGTACTGAAATTTAGTTATTAGGCATCTCTGAAAATCAGACTGTGGGGTGTAGATAACTGCAAGTACATCAAGTACTCACTAGCATGACCAAGTTAGGACCCTTGGTGCTCAACATTCCCACTGCAACAGGTGGAAAGAGGGAAGCCTTTTTAAGACTGGTTTGATTTCTGGAGATGCTTTTCCCTTTCTCTGTTGACCACAGAGGAAATTTTGGGCATGGCTTGGAGCTTTCAACCTTCAGAAAAGGCTTCAAAGTTGGCCACGAAGGTGTCTGAAATAATTTTAGTCTCCTCCCTCTTTCTGATTGCCCATGCAATATAATTTAATTGCTGTATCACAATCTGTATTGTTAGGAAACGTTTTGGAATTGCCAGTTTTATTATCCTTTCCCTGTGATTTCATCTAGATTTAAAAGTTTTTTTCATGGTAGTACAGGAAATACAGGATACCAAGTGGTTCTCAGCAAGTTTTGTGTCAAATACTTAGTACAACTATTGACATGCTGCCAGGCTCTTGGTGAGAGCTGCACGTAAGAAGCCTTGTTGTCAAATCTGATTCCCTTTAAGGCAGGTCACTAATCTCAGTCACAGTTCAGTATATCATCCAGGTTTTATTGTCTGAGTTAGCCTTTTATGGCTGCCTCCCAAAGCAGCGTACTGGAGCGTGAGTTCTGAAGAGGCAAACTAGGAAGCATGAACTGAAGGACTGAGAAGGCATCATGCTGTTAACATGCAATCCATACTCTGCTACTGGTCTTCTGGTTCAGTTCTTGATGTTGTCCCTTGTGAATAACAGCAAATGAAACCATTATAAAACTGTTTAGAGGAACAAAGATTCCCTGTTCTGAAATTTAATGGGTCTATTATCTCTGCCATCCTCTTAATCAAGAGAAGCAGCTGACAAAAATGTGCTAAACATGATTAGCAGGTGACTGCAGATAACAAGACTTGGTACTTTGCTTCAGTTAAGGGAATAGGAATGACTAACCCTGGATAGATTCTTTCCCATTTAAAAATACCTTCCTATGGTACCAGTCAATATTAAACACAGCCTTTCCTGAAATTTACCATCGTGTGAAAAAAACCTAGGTGTACCAGAGGAGCAGATACCAAATTTAGTAATATGCGTATGTCCCTAGCAGTAGGTTATATTGTAAGATGTACTGTAACACCTCAGTAACAATTTGCAGAAGTTGAACTTTTAAAATAGAAGCTTTGGTATTAACATTCTAAAGGATGAGAAGTTCCCTGAAGTCTTCTAGTAAACACAGTAATGCTCCTAGACAGCAGAATCTGGACAGTCCTTATATGCTTACTGTATAGCAAACAATCTCTGTCTGGAACAATAGGTGAGAAAGTATTTGGGCAAATATCAAAAGAAATATTTATTAATGACATAAACTCACTTTTTCTAAATGACAATTACTGTCCTCGTTTTTTCTGAATGTCTTTCAAAGACTGATAGCTCCATTGCTACAGTATGTTTCATCACACACTGTTACTTAGAAGACAGCAATTTAAACAATCTAACAGCAATAGTTACATTTTGTTGTTGTTTTGATGCTGGTTTTCATTACCCTTCAAGTATATTGATTAGGTAAGAAATTCATAGCATGTGTTCCTCAAAAAACAATGTGCTTGAAAAAACATCTGTCTCCAAGTTATTTACAAATACCTTGGTAAAGGACTATGAAATATAATTGTAGTGAGGAAGGTCATAACACTTGTTCTGCTCTTCTAGGATGCATAGTCAGTCTTTTCCTCTTTGTGGCATGCCTTCCCATTCTGCTTTTTTTCTGGGCATTAACCTTTATAATTATTATTTATTATATCCTGTGCTGTATACGTTAGCTTTACTCCTTCAATAAACCACAATTTCTGGAGCACATAAATCCCATCTTTATGAGGATTTTTTCTTTGTATTTACATATTGGAACTTGACATTTATTTTTTTTCCTTGTCTAATCCTTCCTAGAGAAGGCTGTTTGTTGTTTTGGTTTCTTACTAGTTCATTGTATTTCTTACTTCAGCCATTGACAAACATGCGGTTTCTTGTTCTTTAGGATGTAAACTTATTTCTTCTCTAAATTTTACCCCTTTTCACGCCTGAGTTATTAGCTGACATGTTTATTTTCCAGACTAGCTTTTTAAATTTGTTTTCCTTCCTTTAATTTATAAATGATATAATAAATTATTTAAAGATTATTTCCCTTATGAGTCCTAGGCAGAATATTTGATTGTCCTCAGATAAGTCATGCCATGAGCAAAGAGCTCTTGGGCAGCTGATGCCAGTTGGCCCAGCTAGTTTTTAACCTCTCTTGAGCCTTGACATGTCTAAGGACAGCCAACAACTGCCTACATATTGCATCACTCAGTGACTGAAAGCAATGTATTGTATGAGCCCTTTTGCTGAGCTTGCGTTGTCCTGGCTATTGCATATGTGGTCGGAAGATATAGCCTGAAACAGAAAGCTGTCCTAGAGAGAGAAATACAGTCTAACTTCAGCTGTGTAATAGCCTTCCCTCAACATCATCTCAGCATCAATAATTCGACATGAGTCTAACAATCACGTTGGCATTGATACCCTCTGGCTGAAATTTGAGGTGTCCACACAGTGTTACAGAACTTGTTTTCCAGGCAGACTTGTATACACAAAACTACTTCTCTATTCTGAAGTTAAGTAGAAGCAAGAGATATGTGCCCTTTGCATTGCTACTAATAATGTCCCATTGCTCTTCTTTTTTTTAACTAAAGGACTAGTTTTATGAGTGGATGACATACTGTCTTCTAGACTCTAATTAAAACTTTTTTTGGTCCTTAGGTGTAATGACTACTCTTCTGAGATGAGCTCTTAATTAATGCACAGAGATCCTGAAAGTCCCACCTCTCAACAGTAATGATTGACGTCCAAGGATACATAAATTACACTAATTGAGCTTTCCATTTATACATTTTTCTGCAGCCAACTCATCAGAAAAGGTAGGAGAACAGACCAGCATAAGAAAAGTTATTTTGCTGTCATCTGTATTTTCCTGAGGGGGAAAATCTTGCTGAACTATTGAACATTTATTACCATGGGTGTCAACTCTTAAGGATTTAGATCTAACATTTCCTTTACTATGAAAATTAGCATTTTTAATTCAGTGATGTAAAGTTGAATAATAACACAGTATATTCCCTATTGAAAACCAAGAATACCTTACAAGTCACTGGGCAATGCTTTGGATCACAAATACTGTTGCACAGCGATTATATGCTTTCTGAACAGAAGTTATGGTATTAACAGAGATATTTCACTGTGTGAATGGTGTTTTATCTGTAAATGCTCTCTTAATTTTGGCCCACAGTCAGAAGCAGAGATTTTATAGCATGTATTAAGTAATCATTTTTTTCTGGGATTCAATTTATTACTTCGATAATGAATTTCTCTTTGCGTTTAATTTAACTCTGTGTTGTTCTGGAGTCTAAGTGAAGCCACTGCAGTCGTTGAATTCTTACCTGAGCTAAAATCCAGCGAAACAAGAATATACTAGTAAGATCGTGGTAGCTGAAGAGTAACAAAAGGCACTGGAATATATCAGATATTTTGCAGGGGAATTACATTGCAAATGGTATATAGGAAGTACTAGAAGCAGTCAATGAAAAAAAAACACTAGCAATAAGGCCAAACATATGCCTGTATTAAAGATTTTATGTGTCTAACAGTAATCCAGGGTACAGTAATATCTTATTTGGTCTTAGAAGTCAGCTTTTGTCTGAATATGTCTTTGACGGTCTTAGCAATTTAGAACACTTTAAAATGTATTTATTCCTTCTATCTTTAATTTCTGGTGACTTATAAGAAATTTCAGTGAAAATTGAGCTCTTGAAATAGGCATCAGACTTTCATGGAAAAATCTGCCCAGTTTCAGTGTTTATATTTTACATTTACCTGGTATTCTTTTTTAGAACTGGGAAACATTCAAGGTTTAGGAAAAAGTATAATTCAGAGGTGATATTTTATTGTTCTAAAAATGAGCCAATGGTTTAATTGGCAATGCTAAGCTTGAGAGGTAGGGATATTGCTCTTCCTTTGATAATATCCATGCTGGAGAAGATTAAAGTATAAATGCTTACTGATGTACCCTTAAACCTGGAATAGAAACAGATCTAGTTGTTTATGTCTAGATGAAAAGTGAATAAATCGGGGGGGTGGGGAGGGGGGGGAATGTAAACAGCAATATATGTGTGGACTGGGGATTGTTTAACTTCTGACCTGTCTTACTCTTCAACTTCAGCACAAAAGGATTGAAGGAACAAAAACCAGGGTTGTATAAGGCAGGTGCTGGACAGAGAGAGTTCCCATCAAAGCAGTACACTGACTTAGCAACTTCCCCTTTGTGCCCAATGAGGTTATGAAAATGTGTATTTTCTGTGCAAGACTACAGAAAAAAGCAGACTGGGATTATGGGAGCAGAGTGACTTAGAGTCCAGGCTTAGTATTCCTATTTTTATTGGAAAAATAAAAGAACAAAATGAAACAAAACTTTCGAGTTAAGCGTACAGAGATATAAGTGGAGGCTGGCAGGGGTGGGGAAGGGAAATAAAGAATAACATATAAGAAAAGTGGCTATTTTAAATAACTAGAATATCTTAATACTGTTAGGATTAGTGCAAAACTATTAGTAGATCTTTTATGAGCAAGTAATTTCATATTCTTTGATGATGATAAGTCTGTCCAAAGTAACCCAAATATAAAGCCAAAGTTTTATATTTACCTATAATTGTTAACATTACTGTGACTTCTATATTGCATGTGTGGAGATGTAGCAATTAGGTATGAAGCAAATTTTTGACCTTGTTGCTGGGCATATGGAAGGAATATGCTCTCCAGTTCAGCTGTTCTGAGAAAGCTAAATTGTTTAAAACCCGAAAGTTTGGTTCAACTAAAATGTTTTAGTTTAAGGAGAACAAAGATGCTTCTGTACAACACAATACAGCCACTGCTCTGTTAACGTCTAACTCCAGTATCATGCCTTTGGATTTTGTGTATTTTTGTTCTTAAATAGTAAAAGCTCACTGTAAGCTTCACTAGACTGTATATGTGTGTGAAATATCTAGTAACAGGAAACATATGCATACATTCAGATGTTGGCAACTGTTTTAAACTGTAGTTCAAATGTGTTTTCTGCTAATTCAAAATAATCTAGCTATAGCAGCATCTTTAAAGATCACAGCAAATGTCAGATCGACTGAGGCCAATGTATTGCACTTAGGATAATCAATTAGACAGTAATGATAGGTATTTCATTTTGAATAGCTGCAACAATAAATTATTCTCATGGTAACATGGTGGAGCCTAGTCTCCTTTGGCTTTTGGAACCAGTAAAATAACAGAACATCAGTCGAGTTAATAAAGTGTGCCCTTATTACACATTCTGCATCTGCACATAAACTGCCAGCATATGATCAAAGACTGCAGCTGTTTCAGTTATAGCATAGACATTTTATAGTTATAGCAGAGAGTTAGTTCTGGGGACAACCCAGTCACCTTGCAGGCAGACAGAGTTCAGTGTAACCCCATTAAATTGCCCCTTAATATTATATGAAGCTGGTAGCGTATCTGTTGGCTATGGCATATATAATTTCCATGGTAAAATTATTTTGTGTGCGTTGCCTATATGTCTTGTCAAGAAATCCTGACTTTTGTTCACACTAAACTTCACTTTTCAATTGGTAGCTCCCAAAGGTAAAGGATTGTTGATAAGCCAATAGGCTGTGTTGCATTCATGTAGGCATGGGTTGCAGGGGGAATTGGCCAGCCCCTTTTCAGTGGTCTTTGGGGACAGGACTAGGGGCAATGGCTGTAAGCTGGAACACAGGAAGTTCCGCACCAACAAGCGGAAGAACTTTTCCCCAGTGAGGGTGACGGAGCAGTGGAATAGGCTGCCCAGGGAGGTGGTGGAGTCTCCTTCTCTGGAGATATTCAAGTCTCGTCTGGAC
The DNA here is from genome assembly GCA_022605575.1 of Laterallus jamaicensis coturniculus. NCBI lineage: Eukaryota > Metazoa > Chordata > Aves > Gruiformes > Rallidae > Laterallus > Laterallus jamaicensis. Next base: position 14,487,589 of record JAKCOX010000005.1, on the reverse strand, counting down.
GCCTATCTATGTAATATGAGATAGGGAACCTGCTTTGGCAGGGGGGTTGGACCTGATGATCTCTTGAGGTCCCTTCCAACCCCTAAGATTCTGTGATTCTGTGTGATTCCATGCTTTCAGGCCATGTGAGGCATTTAATGAAATATCTAATATTAACTAAAAATATTATAATGTAAACTGGAATATTAAAGTGTATTTTATAGTATTAAAGTGTATTTTACAGAAAGAGTGGTGAGGTGCTGGAACAGGCTGCCCAGAGAAGTAGTGGATGCCCCATCCCTGGAAGTGCTCAAGGCCAGGTTGGATGGGGCCCTGGGCGACCTTGTATAGATCCAGGCCTGAGATTGGTGGCCCTGCCTGTGGCAGGGGGGTTGGAGCTCTATGATCCATGGGGTCCCTTTCAACCCTTGCCATTCTATGATTCTATGATTTTCATAGCTGGGGACACTTTTTTTTCCTATTCACCTGATGGAAGAGTGTTTCACTTAAGCCAATGAGTTTTCAAAAAGTTAAATTTCACCCAGTCAGTTTTCAGTAATAATCAGACGTGTTGTAATAACAAATGATTGACTTTTCTGTATTGTCATGTTTCACTATGAGAAACACAAGAGAGGGAGCGTTCTGAATAACGAAGTGATTCAAAGAGTTGATACTGAAAAATAAGTTTTAACAATTACTTAATGTTGATCATAGAATAGTTAATTATTGTTGCTATATTGCAAAAAATTAAACTGGCAACTTCTTTGTCTGGACATTTAAGACACTATAACATCAGTGGTTTAGTTCCGCATCAGAATTCACAAAAACAGTATAAGCTTACTACTTAAGTAGCTAAGCAGTACATCAAAATACAGGCAGCCAGCTAATCTGTCTCTTACTATTTTTGCAGAAATTAAATGCTGAAGAAAACAATCTCCAAGTTTACATAAGGAACAACTGTAACAAAATACAATCTTGTGTTCTTAGCTACTCTTCCTAAACCTGTTCTTCACACTTTACAGATGAGAACTGGTGTATATTTGTTCTGATAACTTTCAGTGCATATACCAAAAAAAAGATTGTAAAACTAAAATATGTTAGGTGGGATAATAATCCATTATGGTAACAGTCAAATTGCTTGTCGTGTCATGAAGGGTTATGCTTTAATTAAGCAATAAGGCATGACAGGGTGTGAATTACAATGCAATAATTCTTGTCTAGTGTATTGTTAGGCAAGAGGCCAAAGGCCTGTTGCCACTGAATGCTGCAGGAATGAATTATTATGCTGTAACTTAAACAATGCAATACCATTGCAGTAACAGTGAAATATTAAATTTTAAATAAAAAACCCCCGTATTTTTTCGATACCTAATCACTCCTCCAATAAACTATTTTTTCCCAAAGCTATCACAGATAAGAGATTTTCTTTTTGATATCATATTTTGATTTGGATCACAATTAAACTGAAGACTTTTTTTCTGCAAGAATTGTAAGGATATTTTGATGCTATTTTTCTAAAATAAACAGGAGACATACAGCTGAGGAACAAGTGCTACCTAAATCCTTTTTTTTTTTTCCCTTCAATTGACAGAACTAGTGTGCAACTCTTAAACTAAGTTTTGTGGAACTCTGCCTATCTAGGAGCCTTGCACTTAGTGGAGACTTTTTATTACCTTTACCTTTTGAAAGCACAGGTTTTTTTGTTCCTATTCTTCCTTACTGACAACTTTTCAGAAGGCACCTCATTTATGAAGCCTTTCAAATTCATGTCCCAGAGTAATTGTTTTTAAAAAAAAAGTATTTTCTATAGTTTTCTTTGACCATCAAAGGAGAAGTTGATAGGAAGAAGACAAAAACCCCACAAGATTGTGAGAGGCCCTGTAATAATTCTCTGCTAGAAAAGTAATGAGCTCTGATACTCTTCTGCATTTTCATTGGTTATATAATATAGGTAATATAACCCATGTAGCTAAGTCTTACAGTTCATCATGTTTACCTCTACTAAGAAATGATGCCTTATTGTCCATTTTGTAAAGTGATTTCAGTTTACATGTCACTGGAGCAGTTTCAGCAGGTTCCATGCCTTAATGGAGATGTGCGTGCAGCTTCCTTCTCAAGCGAAGATGGAGGCTTTGTTTATTGATACCCTTAACATTTTGTAGTTGAGCAGCATCAGACAGATTAGTGGTCTCAAAAAACCAAACAACCCTGTTTCTCAGTTGTGAGATAACTGGACTAAAATGGAGGGGGGGAGTGTTCTCATTATTTCACATTGTTTTTGTGGCAGTGATATAAGTCAGTACAGCTTCCAGGAGTCATAGTTCTGCTGGCTGGTATTGCTCCAATCTAAATCTGTGTTCCATAGGGTTTTTTCAGTTGCCTTTTCATTTTCAATCTGAGGCTGACTATTGTCTGATGCACAACTGAAAATCAGATGTGGAATAAGTTTGCAGGTTGCCATTTGACTCCTTAGTTGATTGAGTTTTGCTGTCAAGTAAAACCATAATTTGCCAGTTGACTGAATCATATTACAATTAATATACTTCCTTCCAGCGTTGGAATATTTACTATGGTAATGCTAACAAAAAGGTTTAATACTTCTTTCATATCATCATCATTTCTTTACTGTAGTGTATCTGTATTAGTAATAATAGACCTTGTGCAACCAGAGAGTTAGTGTTTAGGTCAGAACATGAACAGAGACAGGTTATTTTTCCGTAACACTTAAATGACAAGCAAATTTGCCTTCAAAGGATTCTTTGTACACTAAAAAAATCTGCCACTGTGACAGAGTTCACAGGAGGCTTAATTTTCACAACAGTTTAGTAGTTTCCTATTCTAAGCATCATTAATCTAAAATAAAATATATAGTGCTTCTGATATGGTTTACTACAGACAGTTGAGATACTTGCTTTTTGGTTTCATAGTGATTAGGAGGGCATTTCTACTTGTTAGCTTTCAGCAGTTGTCCTTAATCTGAGACTGCAGTCTCGTTAAGGGTTTGCAGCAATGATTCATCACTAAACACTTCTAATCCCTGTAACTTCTATAAACTGATGCTTTGACTTAGTCTCTCCATGCACAAATTTGTATAAATACTCCATAGTGAAAAAATAAAACACCACAAAAATTATTCAGGGCAAAGGATAATAAACTGCCAGTTGAAGCTTCTGTTTTTCAAAATAGTAATGCTTTTGAGATTTTATTAGCGATGACATATTATATGACAAAAGAAGAAAAAGGATGTAGAAATGGAAACTAAAAATAGTTGTGTGGTAATTTAATAACCTGGCAGATTTTATTCCATCTGTTTGAAAGCCATTTCCTGCTGCCACTCACACTGCAGAAGCTTCAGAGTTCAGAGATGGAATCAAATACCTGATGTGAAAATCTGCTATTATGATTCATATCCAAAGATTCATATCAATATCCTTGCCTAGAATATTGTGTAGGGTTATTTAAAAAAAAGAAGTTAATCTAAAAGTTTAGGATTAATCTTTATCTGATTGTCAATACCACACCTTGTGGCAGAAAAAGGACCAGAAATATTCATCCCTTTCAGTTTATCAAAATTGGTGCAACTATTCTATGTGACTGGACAACTCAAGAAACCAGATTTCTCAGATAGGTGGTCCCATATTCAGATTTCATGAGCTTACTTGGAGGGTGACAGTATGATGTTGTATTTGTTGTTGTGTCCTTTATTGCCATCCAAAATTGATAAGAGAATTGGGGGAAGAGAAAATAAAGTCTAATGATGTGGATAGAAGGTAAGGAGAGCACGTGTAGTGTATTCCTATAACTGATGAATTGGCCTTCCAACCCAATGGCAACTAGTACTGGCATGCACAGTGCTCTGGCAGTGGGCTAGCTGCAGCAACCCATGTGTATCTTTATACGGCTGTTTGAGGACAATAATTGGGTATTTCTAGATGATACTTCACATGTGTTTGATAGATATAAGAAAACATAATTACTTTTTGTCTTTGAAAAAAAAAATCTGTAACACTCTTGGTAATGTTAATCTGATTGGCAATATCAGACAACATAGCTTCTTTTGCTGGGGGAGTAGGAATGCAAGTTAGAATTGGACAAGGGCAAGTGGTGCAAAGCAGCTGTAAGCACCATAAACTCTTCTACATGAGGAAGGGTCTTTTGGGCCACTCAGAATCTAGGAGGAGCACTGAAACTTAACTTTTTTTTTTTCTAAGTTTTCCAGAAGAAACAGAGATAAGTGTGGGTCTATCTGAAAATGTAAAATTAATCCATCTTCCTGTCAGACAAAGTTTTCATAAAAAATTAAAACCCTTATGTAATGCACTTTCCACCCATTCACACATTCACATGCTTTTTGCAAGTTTTTAAATTGCTCAGGCCCAAGATTATATTTTATTTCACCTGAAATCACTTTTTAGAAAAGAAAATGAGATAGTTCATTTAAATCCAATACAAAGTAGCACTGAGAATTGTATCTGTGGGATGGGGTTTTTTTAATATTTGTCTTTAAAAAAAAAATTCCCTAATTTATTGGCATCTTTTCAGCTTAATCATGAAAGCAGCGTGATTAATGAAGTTTTGAGCCTTATTTGTTAGTTCTGGCTCTACAGGATGGGCATTTCCTTGGGCATTTTCAGAACTGGCCTAGAACAGGGATGTAAGGGTAAAAATCCTTGTACTGCATGATTGATCCACCAAGCTATCTGCTCTGTCAGGATATACTTGTGTCCTGCACAGTCTGTGCGAAAGAACAGTGGTGGTTACAAATACAGATCAATGGAGATCACACTGGTGTTAATGATTTTCACAAGCGTAAGAAAATCCCTCATTGTGAAGTTTCATGCTAAGATCTTCTATTAGGCCTAAGATTATCCTGCTGAAGTAATTAAAACTTAATAATACTAGATTACAGTGCTAAAGGTATATTCACAGTGGGTTAATATGTTTTCATATTGAAATCAACTATTTTGTCCCAGTGAATAGACCTTGGATTTAATAAGACCAGCTCAAGCAAACAGATTTGTTAATGTGCAAAATGTGATTTGTCTGTGATTTTAGCCATAAGCAAAAGGACTGAGGAGCTGACCCATGTGCCCTTTAAAGTTTAAGTAGAATATGGGCTGAAGTCTCAAAATATGCACTCTTAAACCTAAGATGTAATTTTCCATATGGAACAGCAAAATTTGTACAGAGTTTGGTTATATACATCAGGCATTTATGAAGTTTTAATTAATTGGTGCTGATTTGTAGGAGGAAGGCTTAAGTTTAACCTTTCTTTGTACAAGATTTATTCACAGCATTTCTACCCTCATCCTTTGACCCAGAATTAATGCTTGGACAGGTATACCATGTGGTACAATATTTATCTTTGTTACTTTTTCCTAAATGGCTCCCAAGTGTGGCTCTCTTGCACATTTTAACAAGGGTTGCTAGCAAGAAATAACAAGAAATTCAGAATTTGAATACTATTCATACCTAGGGTCCATAAAAAGGTTATCTTGAAAAATAGCTTACTATTCCTAATGATGCAAAAGATTTGGCCATTAAAAAATTATTTCAGGCGCTAGATTAGTACTGTGTATCTAATCTTTCTAGTTCCTTTCAACTGCATATTAGATGATTGATGGGCTCAAACCAGATTTTGGCCTTTTCATTTATAAAGCAGGGATTTTTTTTTTTACATTTATAACTGTCTGCTGTACACCCCAAGGTGGCTTGAACAGCCAATAGGAGTAATAGGGGTGATTAAACCTTGTCACAGGGGGTTAGATGTGGTGCTTTCTTCCTACGTGACAGGCTGTGACAGTCGAACAGCACTGAAGCAGAACAAACGACAGTGGCAGTTTGCTGCAAGCAGTGCTACTGTCACAACTCCCACTAGAAAGCTAAATGCTAGGTATTCAGCTCAGGGAAGTTTCAAATAGACCATGCAAATTCTGGTTTCAAAAATTTCCTTGCAAATAAGTAGTGACATGCATTAACTACAGTGTGATTGTGCTGTTAAATGAGTGATTGTCCGCTGTTTGACGTTGGCCATGATCATAGTTTATGAATGACACTGTTGGTCCGTGTATGTTTGTGCTGAGCTGTTCCCATTGTGGGAAATCTGCCTTCGTTTGAGAGCCTTCACTCTAATTACATTAGTATGCCAGCTATCATTGCGCTTTAATGACCACATGTGTTTGTCAGTCAGAATAACTAGGCACAGGATGCTACGAAATGCATGTACCTGACTGAGCCCGGGATAAAATCGCATAAAATCAGCCATACAGGCTTTCATTCCTGGGCAAAAGGGACTGACTTTATGAAGACTACAAAAGAATGAACTTAGAATTTTTAACAGGTTCCTTGAAAGGGAACCAAGAAAATGCACCCCCAAATTCAGTCTTTTCAAGTATAGCTTTCCAGGCTTCTGTAACACAATGGGAGAGACAGATTTGACAGAACAAGGAAACTAAGCGTGTTAGCATGCCACTCCCTTATGCAGACCACTATGAATATTTCGTTTTCTCATTTTAAGCTACATTTAGAGTATCTTCCAAACCCAGAAGAGTAGTACTGTGAGCCTACATATGTATGTATTTAAATCTAGAAAGATGGGTAGAAGGGGTTTGGGAAAAGTTCAAGAGAACAAGTGCAGAGTCAGTAGCAAGCCAGTAGAGATAAGAATTTATTTTATTATTTCAATATACATCTCTTTTCTAACTGAAGAAGCGTTATGCTTAGATTTCTTACTGCTGTCATGTCAGCAAATTCAGAACAAATTCAGGCTTGAAATTTTCAAGTTGCTGTTTGTTGCTATTAGCAATAAGATTAAATTGTCTCACTTGGCTATGGATGGATTGCGAAGAAATGTAAATTACAGCAGTGTAGATGAGCTTGCACTGAAGATTTCCCTTCTATAAGGAATAAATCACTTCTTTTGTACTTCTTTATTTAAAATTAATCTCAAATTTTACCCCTTCTGTTCAGAGGGAACTTTAATCTTGGTAGTTGTATTTGTCTAATTTTACTAGTCTTTCCTGAAAAGATGGTTAGCAATTACTTTTTAAACATTTTAGCACTCCCTGTTTTTGTTATTTCTGCTAGCTGTAGCTATGTAAATCTTTATATGTATTGTTCCATTTCCACATGTATTCATGTCATGACTTCCCAAACGGGGGCCTCTTTTTCAATTTTAAAATCAATTAAGAAAAATCCTGTCTTATTAAGGCAAGAAGCACCAAAGCTTATCTTAGATTTGGTCATGTGCATCCATTCCTCAGTGTGCTTCCCTTGCACTGCTGGGCATGTTGCCTTCTGGCAGCTCCTGAGCTCTGCTTCCCCATTATACCCAAAGCAGTAACAGCTGCGATAACACTTACTGGATGAAATACTGCGATGGCACTTCACTCTTTCAGTACAGGGCATCTTTTTCACTCTCTTCTCTCTTTGGTGAATTATAGGAGAATTTTCACGGAAGAGATCCATGCTGAAACATGAGTTCAGTGTCTCAGACATACTTGTCCTCTCCTCATTCCTTTAATGCCCTTGCTTCTGATAGGAATTGAGACATGCTGGGATTGAAGGATTTGTAGGCAAAAATGCCTGAGAAACTATATAGGGAGCATTGTTTCCATCTGGTGAGCATTGTGTGGTTCGCCAGAGAAAGCCTCAGATCCATCTGTCTTTTCTGGGTATGTCAGAAGAGGTTGCTCTCTAATAAATGTTACTAGTGTTCTGGACAGCGTTGGGAGTGGGTATGAGATGAAGCAGGACTTTGATCAAGCAGTAGTCAATTAGAAGTCTTCTTTCAGAACACCTTTTCAGCTGCCAGTGTCTCGTCTTCTCACTTCTTTTCCCAGGTTTTGGCAGATTCTCAAAGGGGTGGCCAGGGGATGCCAGGGGATGTCATAATCCAGTTAATTCGTGTCACTGAGCTAGGATTTCAGCCTCGTCATCAACACAGGGGCATACAAAACGTAAGGATGATAATGGTTGCCTCAAAAATTGCGTTCAAATTAAATATATATTAATACCAACCTTGAAGAGATTAATCTGACTTTTATATAACCTTTGTCCAGGAATTATTACTAAAAATATAAGAATAGGAATTTGAGAACTAGTCTGGAAAAAAAAATAAGATGTGAACATTCTGTTACAGTAAAAGAAGCATCTTCTACTCCAATACCACTCCTGAGTATTTCCAGAGCAGTATATTTTCTTTTAAAACATCAGGTTTTAAGCAAAAAGGATAGAGGATGAAATATCAATATTAAATGTTTTTTAAGTAGTAAAATGAAGTTAATACAATTGTCAGCAATTGAGTACAGAGTGTTTAGAAAGCTACTCACTGGCTTGTTTAAAATAAATCACTGAAGTCACGATTTAGACGTTCTGCCTTGCTTACCCACCACACAAGCAGTTAATACAAACCATTCCATTTTACTGTTATGAAAGAGAAAATTCATTTTTTTTAAAAAGAGCTGTAAATTAGGTTGTGCTGGAAGCATCCATTTTCTTGCCTCCATCACTGCCAACTCCCACTGTTTTCTTTGATATATGATTTGCTGACTACTATTATTATTTATGTGTTTTACAATTACTACGAATGACACCTCCCCTTCCTCAGCCCTAAGCCACAAATCTGAAATGAATAAATGCTGTTTATTGTGACAGTCTGCCTTTTGTCTGTGGAACAATGACAAACTACACCACTGACAGCCAGTCGCTGTTTTTAACTACTGCTCTCGAGCTCAGTCTTTGAGTGTTCTTCAGAACATGACAACAGACAGTCTGGAATAAAATACATGCGAATGTATTGCATTTGTTTAGCATGCTGTGACACCATTGTCCAATGCATTGAGTAAACAAGAAGAATAAATTACATAAGCACCATAGGTTTTTAGCTGTCTACGTTTCATTGAGATTTGTACGACTCTGTATCAAAATATGTATATGAATGCTTTTTAGTATTAATCATTTTGATATTTATAGAGAGTTGCCTTCTGAGTGGAACGAAGTGAGGGAGGAGAAATAAAGGGAGCGCTTTTAATTATTTGTGAAATCTAGGGACATTTCTATTCACTCTGAGCTTTTCAACAGAGCAAAGGCAGGATGGAATTACTTTATCTGCGTGAATTTTGTGATTCTCTTCTGACCTGCAGCTAGTCAGTTTTTAAGAACTGTTGGAATAATCTGCCTAATACCTAATTGTACCTGGCAGAGCAGAGATAGTAAGTGAATCTTATATTTTGACTGGACTTAGACTTCTGTTTAAATGCAGACTTGTAAATATGCCCAGGTGTTTATTTGATGTTATTTTCTTTAAATCAGAGTTTGCACACAAATGTAGCATTTTTTTCTTGAAACCAGATGTTACCCTTCTGTTTATGCTTCTTCCCCCCCCTTGCTCACACCTGGTGCATATGTGTGCATGTGTATGCAAGCATGCAAGAATGCTACTCTAATCCCTTTTTTATGTATTTGTGTGCTTTGCACATAAATGAGTACTGCACTGGTTTGGTTTTACTTAAATGTCTAAACGACATCACAACGGATTTTCTGGAAATTTTTTTATTATCATGTAAAGCTGCACTACTTTTAATAGAAGAGCAATGGCTAGTGTACATCTTAAATCTTTAGGTGCATAATGCTACACATGTCTAGTTTCTGACAAAATGGAATGTTTTCATGAATTGTGTAGCATATTGATCTACGCAGGTCTTAATTCTCCAATTTTTTTGTGGTGCTTCAAATTTCTTTGTCCTCATTTTCTCCACTAACTTTGATGTGAGAAAAGCAAACAACCATAATCCAAGCCTCCATTGGTACTGCCAGCTTTTAGAAAATATATTTCTAATTAAAAATACATAATCTTGCTTTGACATACTCTTGTTTGGAACTGCCCATAAATTCATACATTAAAATTTTCACTTAATTTCTTAATCCATATCTCAGATTAATAATTTGCCTTCTTGTCTTCAGCTATCTGTATCTTCTTTCTTATTGTCTCTTTTGCTCTTTTGTTTCTTCCCCTTTGAAGTCCCCTGTTCTTATTTTATTTCTTAAGGATCCGATCTCCCTCCTTGCACAAACACCTGGATACATTCTCAGTATAGTTTTCTGTCTTGTTAAACAGTGGGATTTACTTTTTTTAAATACAGATAAAAGCCATGAAGCAGGGAGACTTCAGAGGACACAGATTGTTGTCCTTGCAACAGAGTCATTCCTCCAGGCTTCAGTTTTTATGCTAACACCCAGAGAAAACCCTTGAAGAAAATCCATGAAATAATATATATCTCTCTTTACTGATTAATAGATAATATAACTTGATATTTACTTCATCTGTGGGTCCAGCAAAGACAAGTAATATCCTTGTATTGGAAGAATGGTTGCAATGAGGCTCCCTTTCCAAAGGCTCAATCCACACTAAACTCAAAAGAAAAACACTTCTACTTCAAGTCTTTCTAGCTGAGAAGGTTTTGGTGGTGTTTTTTGTATGGTGCTGGACATCATGAAATTAATCAGTGAGTCACACACCATAGCAGTGCACGAAATCAAGACCAGGCATATACACTTAATGGAGAAACCCATTCTGATGTTCTCAGTTAGGTATTTTTATCCAATAGACACTTCATCCTCTCGTGTTGCATCCTGGCTGCCAAACATACCCCATTTGATCAAACAGCATTGTGCTCATTCATATAGCTTAAGTATCCTTACTAAAGACATAAAGTGTGGTTTATAAAGATAATATCTAGGTTATGGCCATTATCTAGCTATAATAATCTCCTCACCATCAGTAGAGCTGTCCAAACATTAATGAGTTTCTTTCAAATGTGGAGATAGTTAAGCTTTCATGTCAGTTACTCACAGCTGTAATCTTTTTTTTTTCCCCCTTTCACCATGAATTTTTTAAAGATTGTTTAAGAGTATCTCCTCATTCGTTGTGTCCTGTGTATTATATTTGAAACTGTCATTGGTAGTTAAAAACTACAAAAAAATGTTTACACAAGGACAATGGATTCTCTCTCAAAACCTTCATACAAGCATATAGCAGTCACTGCTTGCAATACTTAACGTTAAAGTCTAACACACACATGTTCAAAATTAAATTGGTGTTTACTGTCATTTGAGTGTATAAAGAGAGATTCACATAGGTCAGTCAAGCACATGCGAGAGGTACTTCACTGACTGAACATAGAGATGAGGCGGCTTCTTTGCCTGGAGCATCTGTTACCAGTTACAAAAACTCCAGAAAAGAAATCGCTTGGCCTGCACTATGAACCACCCAAAGTTAAGCTGTCATCAGGAATTCACTTTCACCAGTGAATATTATATATAGTAATCTATGTAGATATGATAGATTACCGTAAACATAAAAATTTACATGATTTATCATGATCTGACCTTTGCTTTTTCTGAAACCTTTGGCGAATGTGCAGTCTTGTTTATATGGAACATTTTTAATAGCTTGAAGCAAGCAGCAATGGTGAAGCTACTATTCAACAGAAATCTTTCTTATGCTTGTGAAACTTAATTCAGGGCAGATGTAGTAACTTGCAGAATAATAGGCCAAGGGATCTGGTTTTGAAAGTGGAAAGTTTGAGGTTCCTTCTCTGTGAAAGAGTTGCATCCCTTCCTAGTACTCTTGCCCAGTTACTCTAGTCAGAACTATTTGCATTCATCCCTCCACAGCTTCTCCTTCCCCTTCTGTTTAATTCACTGCAGAACTGGGCAGCATGGGATCAATGAATGAATCCTATTTCAAGTGACAATACGTTAATTTAAAAGCAGGAATATACAGCCATTTTGACAATCTAGATTTGGTATTCTAATCTAATAGAAAAGCTTTCATGCGCTTACATTGCCTCTTGGCAGCCTAAACAAATTTCTATCTGTGAGAATAGTACTGTGCCGATCATGTAACTGTGCTGTTTATGCTTCAATTTGAATATATAAAACAGGTTTTCAATTTTAAATGTATTTCGCTTAAGTTTTCTCGGGCCCTGGGGTCATTAGAGCAGGAGTAGTAACGAGGAGACTGTGAGATGGCCAAAGAAGCCGTTACTCCAGACCCCTTGTGGAAACCGACCAATAATAATTAAACCATTTTCCTAAAGTAATCACTTGAAGCATCCATACCTTGGTAGAGTACCTCGGTATTTGCTATCACAAATTTTACCAAGTACTTTTTTACCTGTTGGTTTTTTTAATTATTATTGTCTGCTACCATGAGTATTTGGAGAGTAATCGTCTCTGCCTCGTGCTCCTAGATTTTACTGAAACTTCAGTGTGCAAATCAAGAACCAACAACAGAAATGCAGACATAGCATTTGACTCGTGATTTCCAGACAGGCTAATTTTGCTGCAAAGTTATCTTGGATAACACCTCAAGAGCTTGTAAAACAATGCAGGAAACGCATTCTGAACTGAATGTGGCTGTAATTAATACAGTCACCAAAATGAAGTGTCTGTTAGACCATTTCCAGTGCCAGTTTAATTCCCAGTATTAGTCGGTTAGGAAGTTATCAAGTCCAAAGTAACACAGCAAAACAAACCTCAGACAAGCTGCCTTTCATAGCCTGAAAAGCAAAATTAAACTAAAACCTCAGAAGCCTTATAAATTTTGCCAGAGATTACTTGCTAATAGTTAATTTTCTATACAGAACATCAAAAACCGTTGTGAAAAGCATCTATGCTTCTGGTTAAATTCATTCTCTGATAACATAGTGAGCATAGGCAATTTGCATTAACTTCAGCTGCAGTGGGGAGCTAGAGTTTGTTTTTCAAAAGGACATCTTTCCACTAAATACCTGAGTTCTCTTGATGTCGGTGGAAATTACTAAATGTTCTCAAAGATTTGCAATCATTTGTCAAGTCAATGTTTCCTGTGTCTTTACGAGAAAGGAGAAATGCAAAACCTAGCTCCATAGGTGGTCATTAAAAGTGAACCTCAAAATATGCATTTTAAGGGAATGTAATAAAAAAAAATAAAAGGTGCATCTACAGATGTTCTTTCTTTGATTAGTTTTTCATCAGCATAAGAAGCCACAAAATATGTAAAACTTGTTTTTGCATTCCAGTACTGTCTTCAGAATGCTAGGGTGTTCTCCAAGCACCGGAGCAGTGTAGAATTCCCAGTGCAAAGAGATTTACAGATAAAAAAATGAGGGATAAGAAGATTAGAATTAAAATATATGCCATTTTTGCAGAATATATAATGAAATCCCTATTAATATGTAGCCTTGAGTATGAAGTTTCAGCATGGATCTCATACTTTGCAGAGGATTTGAAAACTCTTTTTGGAGTAATTACATAAATATGCAAAGGAAATATCTTCGTTTGCCCATCTTATCTGGCAGAAACTTACTGAAAATGACAAAAGAAAGAGAAGTCTGGAAAGAAGATAACAATTGCCTTCCTCCAGAACATTCACTGCAACTGGCGCCGCTAAAATCCTAGAGGAGGGAGCTGTTCACTAAGGAGGAAATATTTGCCAGTAATGAAAGTTTGTATGGATTATTGAAGACTGAGGAGAATTGTGAGGAACACCAAAAGAACCTGACACATCCAGAGAAAATAAGTTCAATGGTGGCTGATGAAATTCATCCTCCCTGAGAGGGAAATAGCACACAGTGCAGTGAGTGAATTACAGTATCCTTCATGTACTGAGGGACACTGAATTAGACGTAGCCTCTCAGGACAAAGATCTAGGCATCACTGTAGACAGCTCAATGAAGACATCTGCTTAAAATGTATCAGAGGTCAAAAAAGTGAATAATATTTAGTACGTGTAGGGAATATTATGGAAAATATTACAATGTTACATAAATTGATGTACATCCCTACCTTGACTGTTAAATTCCATTTTGGTCAACTCTTGCGAAAATGATATGCAGAGGAAAAGTGAAGGTTAGGCAAGGGCATGTATGTTTTCCTCCAGCTTAGAAAGGAGAAAAGTAAAAAAGAAATTCTGAAGAGTAACCAAATCTCAACTGGATCTTTCCCTTTGTTCGGTATTAATGAAGAGATCAACTAGAGATGTGTACTTTTATGAGATGTGTGGTTGGTCTTTCGTACTTAGCACCTTTTATTTCTTTCAATTTTAGATTTGTGATAGAGTGTTTAATTAAGTGCTACATGTCTGGGAATAAGAATAGAGCATTTAATACGTGCAGAAAAATACAGATAAAACTGAGAAACTACATGTTTTTAAAACCTGATATAATCCTCTATTGTGTCCCAGAAATGCGTTATTCCTGTGTGGTTTTAGTTAGAGAGGAGAGTTAGGTATTTTTCCTAAGTAACCATTGTAATTTTCCACTTTTAAATTCTTGTCTGTTCTTTCCTCTGTTCCTAAATTTGTGACATGACACACGTTTCATTAGGAAGACAAGCAGTTATTAAATATCCCACTGCATTTTTATGAGAAACTACCAGTATAGTGGAAAACTTTTGCTCAAATAAAGGTTAGATATGTTTTTCCTACTTGCAACAAAAGCTTTTTAAGAACTGGAAGGTAGAAGAGATTAAGTCTTGAGGATGCTTATCTAGACTTAAGTCTGTATGCTGCCAGCAAATGCTTTTCAGATTATGATGACAGAGCCTTGTCAATTCAGAATGGACTAAAAGGAAACTCAGTACTAAAACACTCCTGTCAAGCGCTTTCCCAAATATAATTTCAAAGTATTGTAATGCCATTATCTGACAGTAATTTGAGTTGTTTAGGACAGTATGCACACATCTCACGTCTGTAGAAAGAAGTCTTTAAGATGGCTAGATGGTTTAGATATCATAGTGCTTTGAACAAAAGACAATTATCACATGGCTTATTATGATGTGATAGAAGGAGAGATATTTAGGGTGGGTGACAGTCACAGTTATCTGGGCAGTTGACCATCAGATCATGAAGAGGAAGGAGGCCCAGGGCCCGTTTTACCACCTTCTTTGGTTTTCCTTAATTCTTCCGCACCCCAACCCCCATTGTCTCACTCCGTGCTTCTCTGTCTGATTTTGTGGGGTTGGAAATGCTGCTATTGTATAAAAAGTGAAAACTCCTTGGTTCATTCACATTTGTATACTGCTAATTTAGTACTTCTACATACTATGCCAAATTTTTTATTCGTTTTTCCTTGTTTTCTTGTTCTTTCCTATTGAATGGTTAGAGTTCTTACTCTTCACACTGTGAAAAATGCTACAACTGAGCCTTAAAGCAATATTAAAAGAGAATAAAATCTAAGTTTTATGTAATTTATGATGTCTGTATTATAAATCGCTAACAAAAATAGTCTTTATCACACATAAATGCTAGTAAGGATAAGCAAAGATGAATGGTCTGGAACTCTCTCCATTTTTACATTATAAAATAAAAACATTTTGCCAGACTACTACTTTAAATTGTCATTGTGCTCTAAGTTACCTAAGTTTTATTGCACTCAAAAAAAATGTCAAAAGCAAGAAGTGAAGGAATGAACTGTCCACTGAGGTATGTGTAGAAAACAGTCTCACATTTCTGGGCATAAGGAGTATCAGAGAACTGTTGGAGAACGGAGATGTGCTGTCAGCTGTCTGGCAAGCTTTCCTCTGATAGATAATGAACTAAGTTAAAATGTCATAGGTTGATCATTAGATAGTTTTTGATTACTGCACTTGAGTAGTTCTTAAATATCAGGAAGTACAAGTGGTACAGTTCCATAGAGAACACACAACTAAACCACGGCAGCCTTGTTTCTGAAATTCTTTATGTAAAAATTGGACAAGAATTATTAGATCAGTTACATAACTTTATTGATATTTAAATCTGACTCTTTTCCCATTGTACACGGCTATTAAATAATAAATGGAGATGTGGGGGAGAGTAGAAGTTTAGACACCATCTGCATGGTAATGACTTTCTTCTCATTCTAAGATCTATTATTTAGCCAGTACTTTCACCGTTAAATATGTGTGAAAATGATTGTTTATTATCATATTTTGAGTTAGTGAGATTCTTCTTGTAATCAAGTTAGATGCTTCGCTGTAGTAAAAAAACTCTTACATTCACAGTAAAATTCCTATCAGTCAAATATGTGAGGATATGGAAAATTAATTGCTTTGTTTCATTAAAACTTATTCTTTATAAACCCATCGTGACAAGCACTAGCTATGTCATCTTCCTTCTCTTCTTTTATAATCCCTAAAAAAATCAGTGTTTTATCTGGTACTGTTGGCAGGTTGCAAGCCAGTACTTAACAGGGCTCTACTTTGGACTCTGAAAATTTAAAATTCAGCCCAATCCAAAAAAAAAAATAAAATAAAAGAAAAAAAGGTATTTTTGTCCAGAGAACTTTTGATTTCATTCTTTCAGAACTTCTGCTTTATTTGACACTCTGATTTTAAAATGATGGGTTTAAGAACTATGTTAAACATTGTGTTTAGTTACTGTTGGTAGGGAAGAGTTTTCATTATCATCATCATGTACTTTATGACTAAATACGGGATGAAATCATTTATTGAATAGTTCTGAAATTTTTATTTGTTATGTGCAACTCTGATAACTATAGGGTTTTTTCCTTGTATCTCTTCCTATATTTTGTAACAATTTCAGTTTAAATTAATTTCCCTGACATGTTCTTGTAAATGGTTTCGAGTTCATGAAGTATTTGTTGTTAAAGAACCAAAATGCATATATTTTTCTTTGGGACTTCAAATGTAATACATGAAAAGTAATATAGCAATCTGCTTCCATGCTTTAGAACTTATGTGACATGGTGAATGATCAACTACCTGTCTATGAGGCCATTTTTAGGAGATTAATTTATACTTAGAACTTTTATTGTTTTAGAAAGAATTTCGCAGACTGTAGGCAAGCAGAGAAATATCTTCAAAGTAACCAAGATTTTTCTCAAAGGAGCAGAGTAGAGTTTATTGAAGATGAAAAAATTCAAATATATTAAAAGTGACTCTACGCGAATGAAATCTATGAAAGAATTACATGAAAGTGGTAGGAGAAACTTCTGAAATGTGTAAGATAGAGACGAAAAATAAGCTGAATCTCAAGATCCCGTTTATTTTACAGCTAAGTGATGTCACTGTGCCTGTCACAAGCGGTGTTGCCTTACCGCATGGGGCTGGAAGCTTCATACAGTAAATCCCTGTCTCCCCTTTGATTCCTCTATGCCTTATCAGAAAAGAAACGCGTACATACAACTATGCATAATGCAAGGCAGCAATATTTAACAGGGTGCTCCTGTGACATACGCAAACCACTCATTTCTTGTTAATATGGCAGCAGCAGAAAGTCTCTAGAGGGTTGTCCAACCTTGTAATGAGAGGCCTGTGTTATGTGCAGTTCCGTAGCCTCAGAAGTGGCCATGGATTCATCCCCTGCTGTGAAATTTGGCTGCTGCCTGAGGCCCTGTGGAAATCATGTTTCTTGCTATGCCTGACCACGTGCAAGACCCCCTGCTGGGAAAAGCAAGGAAATTCGCTGAATTGCGTTCATCCATTTCTCTCTCCCTCCCTCACCATCTGAGACAGACAGAAAAGGATCTGCGGGGCAGTATTTCCTTCCCTTTTTTTTTCTTCCAAAGAGGGAAGTAGGAGGAGTATCAGTGTACTCTGAGAAAGCGCTGATTGCAAAAGTCAGGGAAGAACTTGATTTTAGAACAGTCTATACTAGCAGGCAGAGCAGGGACTAAAACTTGGTGACTACCAGCAGATTGAAAAGAGAATGGAAGGAATCCTTGAATATTCTTTTCTCCCCAAAAGGTGCTAAGACCAATGATGGAGAAAAAAGAAAAGATCTAATGTGAACCATCCCTGTTCTTGTTGTGATGTGCCAAAATCAATGAAATGGTAGTAACTACATGGCCTTTTTTCCTATTTTATGCATCTTATCCATTTCAGGGGGGGTGGAACTAGATGATCTTTGAGGTCCCTTCCAACCCAAAGCATTCTGTAATTCTGTGATGTCTGCTCCTTTTACTTTTTTTACCTAGGAGATGAGTTCCAAGAGCCAGTGAAATGTAAGGGACCAAATATGGAAGAACAGACTGTCAATTTTGAAATCCAGAGGAATCACACAACATACTGCGCAGCAAATAGTATTCTATGTGCTGTGGTGGTGAACAAGTAGATAAAATGTACTAGCTTCCCTCCAAAGCATACAATTAAAAGGCAAATACAAGGCATGTTTAATATTTGTTGGAGTCAGGGTCTGGAATAACAGTAAACCTGGAATGGAAACTGCTCTTCAGAACACAACTGACTGGGGGAGAAGCAATCTTACTTTGTTGTCTTTTCTTAGTTCTAATGTTTCCTATTCAAACCTGGGAAGAGCTTGTCTGGCAAAAATAGTAAGTGGATTGAAGTTAATAGAGCTGTCATAGTATATAATAATTTGAATTGGTCAGAAGAAAGATAAATGATTGCTGATAATGCTAATCGCAGTGTTTTAATACGGTAAGAAAAGGTAGCATTTGCACACAGGCAAAGATGTCGAGTTTTTATGTAATCAGTTGTGCTGCCAGAGTAGAGAAAAGCCAACATTGCCACAAGACTGGGGAGATCAGTCCAGGGGTCTGGAGCTGGAGAAGTATCCTTCCCAAGTGAGAAAGCATGCATAGTTATCAGGGCAGAGGAAAAGGACACTGTGTAAATACGCATTAAAGAGATGTAAGCCAAGAAATTATTTCAACTGGACTGGAAGGAGAGGACCACAAGAAACCAATGCACAAGACAAGGGTTCCTGTCTCAGTGATTCAAAAAGGAGGAGTGTCATAGGGCTGTTATAAAGAAACAGAATTAAGAAGAATGAAGGAAAAAAAGAAAAAAAATCCACCAAAATTTGAGATGTAGGTCCCACCAGAAAGTAGAAGAGAGTAATGTAATAAGAAGAATCAAGAAAGGGAAGGATTTTGGGTTAAGAAATGTCTGTGGGGTTTGGGGTTTGTTGGTTTTTTTTTTACTATTTAGCCATGTGTTTAACACAGAGAGTCTCTGTGTGTGTGTGTATAGATGTCTCTATATATACAGACACGGGTGTATTATGTATGCTTTCCATGTAAATGTTTTCTTTCTTTTGAGGAATAATGATGAAGCTTAATTTTTTTTTTAAGGTCATAACATACTGCATTGAACTACTATAGCGTGAATATACATACATATAGTATTATGGGTATTTTAAGTAGAATATTATGTTCTCAATGTATACCTTCTTGCCCAGTTCCAGGCTGTTGAGTGATAACATGTGTGTGAATCCTATAGGACTCTTCATGTTGGGTTTTTTTTTTTCAATAAGAAACTGCTAGAAATTGTTTTGCTCCTGCCAACTGCTAGGTACATGTGGAAACAAAGCAAAGTACAATGTGTTTCACGTGTTAGGCACATTCTAGTTTGCTTAGAATTATAAGTATACATAATCAAACTGCTTTTCAAAACAGTGATGTTTCATGGTTCATATGAGGTTTTTTTTACTTGTTATTTTTTCAAATCAAATAATGATGTCAATTCATTACTTAAAGTCAAGAAATTGTCAACAACAGAATTAGCTTTTGTTCTGAGGCAGGAAAAGAAATATACAGTATTTAAATTAAAAGGTTTTTTATAGTAATTCTGAATTGGTAAGGCAACAGTAAGCATATACAGTCAACTCATAGAGAATAGTCAAGTGCTGAGCTTAAAGTATTAAGAGGAAAAAAAGATTCTACTCTGGTTGGCAATTGCATGAAAGTAGGAAAAAAAATCGTAAATGTTGCTGGAACCCAGTAATTCTAGAGTATATTTATACAGTTAATATGTAGTATTCTGATCTCTTACCTCCCTAGAGTCTACTTTATTTAGACCACATGAAGAAAAAACCCAAAACCTTCTTCATTAGTGCTTTAAACAGCATGTTTCATCACACCAATTGTCAGCTTGGCTGCAATATCTGGATTTTTTAATATTTTTTTTTAAATTGTTATAGATGAATATTGACTTAGAAATACTACTGGAGATTTTCCAAATATAGTAAACTTTTATCCTTGTTATTTAATATCTCTTATTATAATGCTTGCTACTATTTGGTTAGTTTTAAACTGCCACATAAAATAATTTACTGTGGTCTTCCTCCGTGAATTTTTGCTGTCTCAGGTGAATGATCTGCAGGGAGGTTCAGTTCAACCTCAGAACACAATGGGTGAAGGGCAGCATGCCATAGTGAACCCCAACTTTTCACAGTGTTTCTGGTGAGATGTTGGGAAGAAATAAAGAACATTCTAGGTAACAGTATAGTCTGATATTATGGGGTTTATTTGTGACTTTGGGAATAAATTGCAGTGTGGGAAAAGCAGCTGAAAACGTGGATAAAAGTCGAATGCAGGATTATTGTAGACCCTGTCAAAATAAATGGGAGAATATTTTTTAGTATGTAATTAAATGTCAAGATTTGTGAGTTAATGGAATTTCTGTAGTCACATCAAGGTCAGACGAGCAATTACTGTTTATGAATTATCTGAAATCTTGTATAGGCTCTTCTAGCTCGTCTTGTAGCATCTATTTATATTAGACATCTTTGCCATTTCTGATGCTTCTCCCCCATAGTTTCTGTTAACAGCAATGTGGTGCATTTTGTCAATTCTGTACTTGTTTGCAAAACCTTCCTTTATTTCACTGAAGAGCTTGCAATTAGCCCACTTCTCCCTATTGAGAAGCATCTTTGTAATAACAGCTTTCCTGGCAGAGCTTTTGTTAGGCAGATTTTAAAATCAAGA
Organism: Laterallus jamaicensis coturniculus; assembly: GCA_022605575.1. Classification (NCBI taxonomy): domain Eukaryota; kingdom Metazoa; phylum Chordata; class Aves; order Gruiformes; family Rallidae; genus Laterallus; species Laterallus jamaicensis. The sequence goes on along the minus strand of JAKCOX010000005.1, from coordinate 14,466,896 downwards.
GTCTACAAAGGTTGGGAAAAATCCAATCATACAAAAGTTCAGCAAATCCCTTTCAAGGTCATATCAGTTAAGATTACATAGATTTTCCACTTCAACAAACATCAGAGTTTAGCATTTTTTTAAGGATGAATCCAGAGTGATAGCATTAATAAAATAAACTAATTCTAAATGAAATTGTTTGCTAAACTCAAAGAAAAGCCTCCGCTCTTCCCCCCACCCCTCCACCCCGTCTTTAGTGGGGTTACCTTTCTCCCCCATGTAGCCTCTTGTATCACTCTTTGAAGTTGTTCACAGCACTTGCTTTGACAGCCACTGGGTGTGGGAAGTGTGAGGCTATAGCAAGTATCTCCATAGCATAATCCGCTCAGTCACTGTTGGTCACTGATCCAGCTGCATGCAGCAGCTTAATAGTCAAAGGGCATGGTAATTCCCTCCTTCTGTCTTTTCTTTCTTCCAAGGCAAAATCTTCACCTGGTGTTTTTGATTCATGCATTCTAATTATGATGGCTGCCATCATCAGCCCTGTGGGTGACACTAGAAATTCTCTGAGCCAACAGCTAATACCACAGCTTGTTAAGCGACCATGTCAGCCTGATTTTAGGGCCCATTTTGCAGTTCACCGCGGGCCTATCTAAAAGCATCAGGAGTCTCCGTCTAGCAGGACAGGCTCATTGTCTTTCTAAATGTCTCCTTCTGATAAGCAGATCCAAATATGGTTCATTCAGTGTGGATTTGAAGGCACAGTGGGGAACTTGGCTCACATAGTGGATACAACAAAATGCTTAATATTTTCACTTGGTATAGAGCTAAAGAACCCAATTTTCAATTCCAGGATAAAAACATTTACTCCCTGACTATGATCAAGAGTTTGAAATTTAAATCAGAAGTCTTCGAAAGCTATTCTAACTCTCAAAGGAACAGGCTTTCCCATACTTAGGGAAGAAAGGAAGAAAATCCTGGGTTTGTATCAGAGTTTGAGTCACACAGAATTCACACGATGACCAGAAATGTCCTTTGTTGCCTAAAGATATTGTAGAATTTTTTTCTCTGAATAATTTTGTATGAAGTATGTGATTCCAGTGACTGTGAGGTTACGAACAGCACTGTGAATACTGCAGTCTGATCTGCCTTGCAAACTTTATTTGTTTTTAAATAAGTGCTACAAATGCTTTACTGCTGTATATATTTCTTTTTAATGTTTTGGCTGACCCAAGCATTGGCAATAGAAGGCAATGAATATCTTTCACTTGGAGGAAATGAGAATTTTATAAAAAGTATACTAATGCGGCTCTATATTTAACTGCCTCTCTGATCTGCAAACTACCCTTTTTCCTAGATAGAAAAAGGGCTAAGTTTTCTCTGACTACACAGGCATTTTATCATCAGACTTAATAGCAATTATACACAAGTATTAAGAATAAAGTGTGTTTTCTATTTCATGCTAATAACTACATGAGACTGTATTAAAACCTGGCTGCATCAAAATGCTACAGCTTAGTTCATCTCAGAATCAGCAAAGACAGAAAAACAAATAGCTGGCCTTCCCAGTGGCATGAATCCACAATTAGAGTATAAACCCAACGCAGGTTTTATTCTCTAAGAACAAAAGTGGTTACTTACCAGCGAGGTGTGTAAAAGTGCTTATCTTGCAGAACTATCAGTTTGAACCAGTATGCATATGGGATGAGCTAATTTAAGAACTCCACAGGAAATTAGAGTGGCTCTTTTATTATCAACATCCATTTCCTAAATACTGTGTTGCTTTTGGCTTATATTCCATTGACCTATAATAATGCTACTGGAGACTTATTTCATCTCATTGTTAGTTGGCAAACTGGCAGCCTTGCCTATGTGTAAGGTTACTTGTGGAGATAACAAAGCAGCCCATTTTGTTGCAGAAAAATCTAGTATTTTGTAGCCCGTGTTCCCTTTTGTGATTGTGCTTTCATGTCTAACATGCTATTGGAAAACTTTACCCCCTTATAAATTCTCAAAGGATTTATATGAAGAAAGCATTTCCAGTATACATGATAATTGTACTTTGGCTAACTTGTGTATTTTTCCTTTATTGAAGTGTAGATTTTCTACTGTATCCAAGAAACTGAGGCAACCCTTTGTGGCTACACAAGTAAAACAAGGGTACAGACTTGACTGGGATATGTGGACGTTATGTTTCACAAAACGTATGTGCCTCTATCAATATTAAATTTAACTGAATAGGCAAAATTTCCATTCTCCTTATTTTTCATTTTCTGATAAGTCTGTGAGGCTTTTTAACACAGTACAAAAACCTGAAAGAAACATGCGTACAGGACAGGGCTGAAGCTGTGCAGGTTACAGTGTGGAACTCAGGAGAAAAAGTACCAGGCTATCTGGACCTAGAAACAAAAGGATATAGGTATGAGTTGATGTCTAAAATTACCCAAACAGAACAGGATCTTTCAGGAAGAATATAGTAAGAAATACTTACTGGGAGTGAAAAGGTAGCCGTAGGCTAGAGATTCACTCTGATTGCAGTGGCATAGAGCTACCTATGGAGAGCTGTAACTGGTAATGTGCTTTGTTAACCTTTGGCTCATCTGAATTATATTTACTCCAGTTTGGACAGGGCCTAACAGAGTGTAAACTTGGGTCCAAGATCTTTTTCCCTTCTTCATTATCCTAAAACATAAAACATCAACCTTCCCTTAGTGTAAATATTTTTAGATTGGAGTTAACACAGTCAATTCCAAAGCGGATCAGAGACAACATTTGGGTGTCGATATTCAAGGCTTGAGCAGATGACTTCATAAAAACTTCACAGTGAGTCCTCCATCCCCAGTCAGTTAGCATGCCATTAAAAAGAGACAAACCCCACGCTGATTAGAAATCATGTTTGTTCTTAACACATACAAAATCTTAAAACTTGTAGGAGCAAGACTAGTATTTTTCAACATGACTTTATATGAAAGGTTGGTTATGATTTCAGTACTCATGGACCAGTCTGCATGCTGTCAATCAAAGTGTCCTGTTTGGACTTTGTTATCTCACTTCATTCTTTCCAGCAGGCTGGAGGCTGCTTTCAGGTCTCAGAAGATATAAGCCTTTCCTTTAAAAATAACCAAGAGCTTAGCAATGAATAGTACTGCTGCCTCAATTCCTTCCATTATAAAGTCCTGCCTAATGCTTTTCACTTTACTTTTCATTTCCTTTGTACTGCTGAGATCTGGGAAAATTAAGATCTGTGGTACTTCATATTCAAGCATATACTTGAGACTTGCAGCTTGCAGCATTCTCACATGATCTCTGCTATTAGTGAATGTAAAAACAGTTTCTACCCATCTCCCTCTTCCTATTTGCTGAACTAATAGATCAGTGCAAGAAGTTTTCCATGCTTAATGTGAAGAAATAACAGCTTAGCTCAAGGATTTTTGGTTTACCGTAGTTTGGGGGAAAGGATGAGAATCCATAAATTCTGTAATTTTTTCTTTACAACTTTCTGCCTGGACTCTCTAAGAATAATATCCTCTTTCTGGTGAGGGTGTAGGGAACAAGCTGTTAATTTCTTCTATAATCTGATTTTAATGAGATATACAGCAAAACACAAGGGTGATTGTAGAAAATCCAAGCATTGTATAGGAAAAATTTGGGGGGGAAAAAACCCCACAAAACATGAATTTGGGTACTAGTTGGTCACAGAAAACTCACTGTTACAATAGACTATTAACCTTAAAGATAATAAATTATTAAAGGATATACTAGAGATGATCATGATACACACAAGTCTTAAGTGTAGTATTACTTTACAGAACTGGAGGATCAGAGGGTGCAACAGCTCTTCACAGGGCATCCTGCTTTCTTACAAAATACCCAGTGACTACTGAAGAATCAAGTAAGAAGACAAATATTTTTTACTGTGTGCATGAGCTCAGTCTCTGTCTGAATGTGTTTGGGACTCCAAAACCCAGCTCACAGCACATGAACTGGATATCTTTAAATTAAAACAAAATTCCAAGATGTGCTTCTAGCAGTATCCCTGATGTGCTTCAATCCCCAGACATGTGTCTGTGGGACCAAGACTAATGATATTCCGTAGCACAGTCTGAAACGTGGAGTGTGGATGATGGGGTCTCAGTACCCACAGCTGAGCTCTACAAATCTAGTTTTATGGGATTACACTAGTACAAAGACATAGCAATATTTCTTCTGTTTTGTGTACTTTTATTTACCCATATTGGTAACTGTCTTCGTGATTATAAATTATAGGGAATGAGGGAGAAAATAAAGTGCTCTTGATGAGTCTGTCAGCACACAAAACTATTGGGAAGAAAAGTCTGGACAAATCTCAGCTTTTTTCTCTTCTTTTGTCCTTTTCTACTAATAATGACTCTTCCCAGCTCAGAAGAAATTGGTGAAGCTGATTTTTAAGTCGGAGATGCTTTAGCAACTTTTCTGAAGATTTTAGCTGATCAATCTTTTGTCCTTAATTCATAGAACTTTAAATTCGTTTATGCACTTAGTACACATGTAAAAACTAATATTCAAAAGGGTTTAGAATAGTATAAGATAAATGTAGTGAGACAGGAAAGAAAATAAAAAATCTGTTCTTTCCAAACATAATGAAGCCTGTAAAAAAGCAGCTTATCAGCGATGTAAATGTAGCTGCGTTACTAAGTTCTCATTTTCTGAGTATCAGCAATTAAATAAACTTGAAACTGGTGACTATAATACTCAAGGTTGGATCTGATTAACAGAGCAAGTGATAGCCTGCTGAATCTAAAGTAAAAAGCTAAATAAATACATGTTGCCATTTTCAGCAATAAAGTAATAAGCAGTTTAGAGTAAATGTGATTGGCATAAAAATAATGTTAGAAATAATGTCAAATACACTCATGAAACAGCTATTGATGTCAAATTTGCAAAATAGGATGGCTTTCCAACAAATATATCCACAATTTAAATCAGAGTTAGGATGACAAACATGGTAACAAATTATTCATATCAAATTTCAATTATGTCCTAACGAATGCCGCACTAGCGATATTTATTTAATCAAAACATAATCATTGTCTAACAATTATTTTTAAAACTTCCCTGAGATCAAAGAGATAATATTTGTACAATTGTAATAGCTGAGCTATGCAAGCAATTGGAAAGCTTACACAGCTGTCCAAGGGAGTAAAGAACCTAGAAAAATTTGGCATACCAAATCATTGCAAGGCAGTAGCAAACTGAATTAAATACTTGCTGTTAAATAGAACTGCTTCCATATTAAAGAAAACAGAGATTGATGTTTGATATGGCAAACCTGAGGATTGGCTTACAAGAAAGTGAAGCAGGTAGACACGGAAATTGCATGGGGTAATTAAACGAGGTGGTTTCTTTTCCACTGTAGCACATTTCTGGAAGTGCTTTAGTGCTTAAGAATGTAGCAATGGCCACAACAGACCAGGGAATAGTTCCTTCTACCCTATGAGTCTGCCACTGAGAGTGGCCATGCATAAATGCACAGGGAAGATCTACACAGGCATATGCTTCTTCCCCAAATATTCGCCCAGTTACCAACCTTTTTAAGTCTCATACAGAAACAGACTTAGTTATTCATGGATATTTCTTCTGTCTCTCTTGTCTGGTCTCCCATAGAGCCCATGTAGTCTTTTCACATGCATGCATTCCTCACCAGGGATTCCCATAAGAATTCTTCCCTTTTGTTTGGAATGAAACTTCTAGTTTCATTACTGGTTTCCAGTTCTTGTATTGGAAGAGATGACCAGTCACTATTCACAGTCTCAGTGCTGCTTTTGGTTTTGTAAACTTCTGAATTCCACAAAAATACATCTTTTAAGAGATGGATGGACCTTAGCCTATGCTATTCTTCCTCATGAAGCAGCACTTCCACTAAACTCCCTCTGAACCTTTCTGATGTATCTGAAATGGGGGAAGAGTAATATCGTAGAATCACATCCACAGCTTTTCTGGGCAACCTGATCTAGTGCTTCACCACCCTCATAGTGAAGAATTTCTTCCTTATGTGTAATCTAAATCTAGCCTTCTTCACTTTAAGACAGTTTTCCTTTGTCCTATCACTCCATGAGCAATCCCTCTCCAGCTTTCTGGTATCACAGTCCCTCTCCAGCTTTCTTGTAGGCCCCCCTTCATGTACTGGAATGCTGCTTTTAAAAGTGGGAACTTCACCAGATTGCCACAATTTCTCAAATATGATGGAGAGTGGCTTAACAACTTCATCTACCAGTTCCCTCTGCATCCATGGATACATCTTATCAGGTCTCATGGACTTGTGCACCTTCAGGTTCCTTAGATGATCTCAAACCTGATCTTCTCCTATAGTGAATGGTTCTTCATTCTCTTAGTCACAGCCTTTTGCCTTCGGCAACTTGGGTATTGTGGCTAGACCACTTACTAGTGAAGACTCAGGCAAAAATATCCTCAGGTACCTCAGCTTTCTCCATATCCTGGGTAACCACATGTATCATTTCCTTCTGGAGAGGGCTCATCATTTCCCTAGTCTTACTTTTATCACTGACATACCTAAAGAAATTTCTCTTGTCTGTGGCGTCCCCAGCCAGACTTAATTATATCAAGGCTTAGGTTTCCTAATGTGGTTCTTGGCTGCTTAGTTTCTCTCCATTCCTCCCAGGCTACCTGCCCTTGCTTTTACCCTCTGTAGGCTTCCTTTTTGCATTTGAGTTTGTCCAGGAGCTCCTTGTTCATCCTTGCAGGTCTCCTGGTGTTTCTGCCTGGCTTCTTTGTTGAGATGCATCCCTCCTAAGCTCAGAGTAAGTGACCCTTGAAAACTAGCCAGCTTCCCTCCAGGGCTTTGCCCCACAGTACTCTACCAGACAGGTCTCTGAAGAGGCTGAAGTCTGCTCTCCTGAAGTCCAAGGTAGCGAGCTTGCTGTGCACTGTTCTCACTGCCCTACAGATCACAAACTCCACTATTTCATGGTCACTGCAGTGAAGACTGCCCTTGAGCTTCATATTCGCCACCACTTCCTCCTTGCTGGTGAGAGCGGGAGAACTAGTTTGTCATCAGGGAAATTCAAGGAAGGTTTCTTATTATTGCTTATTTCTAATAGTTTCTCCTCAAGCTCACTTTTTAGACCATTTGGTTTTGCTTTTACATTTAATCTGCCAGAATTCATTGGTCTTGCTATTTTCTTCATTTTAATGTGATCTCAAGTATTTGAATGGTACTTCCTTCATTTTTTATAACCTCCTTAACCCTTTTTTGATTGGTAATATGCACCTGTTTTTTTTACAGTATCGTATCTCTGAATAATTTCCATGCTATAATTTCCATATTGTTTGTAAAGATTTGCCCTCTGCAGCTTCTTTTCAATGAGTATCCTCATATTTATTCTTGAAATGCCTGGCAAACATGGTTTCTGAAATCTTTAAGATTAAGAAAGATACTGTTTCACAGTGGGATGCATATATTGGACATATTGCAGCATCATTTTCCATAATTTATGCTGACTGGGGCTATAATGACACTGTTAGTTTTTATTTTTCAATTCTCTAACGGAATAAATACATCAGCATGTACCAGAAGAAAATTATTAAACATTTCCTACAAAAAATACTTCCTATTTTCTGACCTTCGTTAAGAAGTTTTAAAGTTTGATCTGGTACTTCAGTAAAAGATCCCAGATAACAGAAAAATATGAGTTGTTAGTGCAGCCTGTTGTCTAACAAAGAAAGCATTTCAGTTTTCCAGGTGAGATGTTTTCGTTTTAATAGCGTATACATGCTGTCTTGACACCAGGGCAGCCATTCCTTCCTTGGTTTTTAAATTATGGCACAAACATTTCTCATCGATTGCAATTTTACAGCCATTTCAAAGCTCAGCTTTGGCCCCATGGTTTCACTGTGCCTGTACAATTGAGGAGAATAGTTTCTGTGATGGGTACTATTACAGTCATTGTGTTCCTGTGAGGTGGACCTAAGTCTCTACTGAAGCTGGACAAGATACATAAACGTCTGCGGTCCTCTGACTGTTGCTGAGGAATTTCTGTGAACTCCAAGATGAAGAGAATGTGCAGCTTTCCCTGTTCCATGCAAGCTATGAAAACATACAATTTTTTTAAAAACTGCCCATTTGCTCCACTACTGTATGGTTAATACTTAATTTCAGGAAGCAGGGTATATAAAGAGAGACTTTGTATCAGACTTTGTGGGTTTATGTCATTAAATAATCATCCTCTGATTGTTTGAAATCAAGAGCTAAGTGTCTTCTCTCACTGTCACAGTTTCTTAGGTATGCTTCTTTGATCGGGTGCTTTTTGCCTGCAAAATTGAAATTCACAGGGTGTAGTTTTGTGGCTACAGGATACCTATTTGTGTGATTTATCATCTTACTCATTTTATGTATCTCATATACAGTAAGATATGCATATGTATAAAACTGTGTATTGATACACAGAATTTCTGGGAACTGAACATTTGAGAAATCTGTTTCGCAGCAACCTCTTCTGCTTTTGCCTACCCCAAGTAGTATTTGCACAACAGTATGAAAATGATACTTACTTTCTCTTTCAGTGTGGTTTTTTCAAACCATCTGCAGCACTTTTCCTGACTTGTTTATTTTTGTTTGCAATTCTTACCTGCTTAGAGGTGTTCCAGATTGACGGTGCCAACAGAATTCATGATGTAACCCATCTCGAGTTGTTACGAGTAGTCATGGAAAGTGCCGCTCTTGCCCGTGATTCACAAAATATCATGAAAAGACGGTTCCCCAATACAGCGTCTGTCTTTTGGCCACTGCCAAAGACCAGATAATTGGCTAGAAGAACTTGTGGTATGGTCTTGCTTGTGAAAGTTGAGGACAAAATGTAAAATTTAGTAATACAAACTTCTTGCAGTTGAGTACTTAAGGCAGTTGTCTAAACTGATGGCCTAGATTTTTCTGTTTCCAAGCATTTCAGGCATGAATTCCTCCTTAGCCAAGAAGGGAATCTTTGTTACGCAGGCTTGAAATTTTCTAGGAAGTAGCTCTTGTGCTGCCTGTAAGTTTCACTTTTAATTTACCATTCCTATGTAGTAGAATATAAGCCCATGCAGTCATAAACTCTCCAAATAACTTCTGCCAGAGCAGATTATATACTCTGCCTATTTTAGCTTTGTTTAATCCTGTTTGGAAAGTGCAGAACTTAATTCTGGTTTAAATAGGAAATTGTTAACCACTAGCAGGCATTCTTTTCTTGGAGGTGAAGCTAGTTGCTACTCTTTGTGTGTCTTCAGTGAGCTGAATGGAGCTAAAATCTTGCTTAAAGTTCCAGTTTTGAGCTCGTTTGGATCTATGGTTTACTTTCTTAAATCTAGCAAGGGATCTCTCACTTCCTTTCTAGGCAGTTTAATAAAGCTCTTTATCTCCATGTTCTTCTTTTCTCCAAAGTAAACTCACCCATGCCTGTAAAAGCAGGGGCGGAATGAATGTTCTGAACTATAATTACTCTACATAAACTTCAAAAATAATTGCTCTTGATAGGTTCTGTGTTCTATTAGGTAGAAATGGTAAGATGTCTGTGGTGGTCACTTTTTTTATATATTTACTTTGCTCTGAGACATCAGTTTTATTTAATAATGTGTCTGTGTTGGCCTCACGACTGCCCCCCAGAGTACAAAATCTGCCTTCTACCCAGTCCTTCAGGTTGTGAATGTCACGGTGTCATTCTCCTTTTAGCCTATTTATGCATGATGACTGATTTAATAGTGTGTATTTCCAGATTATTTTATGTATTCTTTTTCTCCAAGTATTACTTTGCTAGAAATAATTATGTACGCCTAAAAAGCCAAGAGAATCCAGTAGCTAAACACGGACTTCTCAAAAGCAGACATTAAAGGATAATTGTGCTCTATCTACACTCGAAATTCAGATTATTTTTTTTTATTTCCCCACTCTCCGGCAATTTGTCCAGTTTTCTTCCTGAGCAGTTAGCTATTTACATAAACTAAAATGTATATTCTTGATGAGCAGGTCTGAAAAATCACAGGTCTTATCCGGGAAAAAAAAATTATTAAAAATATAATGATTTCTCATTTGGGGTGTAGAACAGTTTTCTGTTCAAAGTGCGTTAATAGAAAAATGGGTGTAGCTAAAATGAACTACAACTTTGAGAAAGGGCTCTCGGTTGTTCTTATGAGCTCAGAGCTTTGCATTACATTGCTACATGGTTTCTCAGAGTTTTCTCACATCCAGCCACCTTGATCTTTAGGCATCATATACCCAAGGTCTGTCTGCAGGCATGTGTGCCGATATGCCCTCAGCTTGTCTCTTTCCTTCATCTCCTACTACCCCCCGTTCCCTCTCTTTGAAGATCAGGCTGTACGCCTTTTTTTAATGAAGCATGAAATTCTCACTTAATCATTCGAAACATGGTCCTGAGAATTTACAAATATAATAACTGTTGGGAGACTCATTTTTTCACTTTGCTTTCCTAATTCCTGTCAATGCTGTTAATGTTGATTGAGAGAGCAGGTATTCCATTCTTTCACACACAAATATATCCGTACTTAGCTTTCCTGTGAAGACAGTTATTTCCTTCTTTCTGAACAGACCTCACTTTTTCAAGCTGCTTTCCATACACTGTGTTTTCTAGGTCACTGAGACCTCATTAGATATTTCAGAACAGTGTTTGCAGACTCCTAATACTTGTAAGCCTGAAGAAAGTATTCTATCTAAATTCTGAGAAACAATCTTTCAGCTTCATTCAAATGGCATGTAGTTTGTTGTCATTTTTCATTACATGTCAATTTATCTGTAAATCTGGGGAAAAAAAAGAGTCTAGCCAGAATGTTTATGGCTTTAATAAAAACTAAAATCCTCAGATTATGACATTTTTAGAAGGATTCAGACCAGAGCATTGCAACTCAAAGTAAGTGTACTCCTACATTGTGTGTTAACATTTTCTTTTATTTTATTCATTTATAATACGGCCTCTAAGATTAGTTCTGTAAATTGCATTAATACAGGGCTCACTTTTGGCTGTTAGCTTTCTGTCAAACACATCAGATTATAAATCCAAGTTGTAAACACATTTCAGGATACCTAGAAATTTTCTAGTTCTCTGATCACCAAAAATATCGTTATGAATGTGCTGTAATTTTTGGGGGATTCCCTCCATGGGCGCATCTACTGAACATTAAATTAAGAATATAGATTACCTTCTGTACTGATATAGTCACTATAGGCTAGAAACTACACCATGTAAAGAAAAAAAAAATTCTGTATTCAGACTTTAATCAAAGATGAAAAGGATGAAACAAGCAGTCCCCATAGCCTTTCAATAGTACTGGGTATTGTACGGTCAAGAATGGCACCCGGAACCCCCACGGGGAAATGACAGGATGAGACTAGGAAATGTTTGTGACTAACAGGTTACAAAGAGCCTTCTTTCACTTTCTAATGTAAACAGGTTTGAATTAGCTGTAGCATAGCATTTTCCCTGGGAACCACTTAAGTATTTTAACAAGAGAGTAATAAAGAGAGGACAGAAAATCTACCATGATTTCTAGCACCCAGCCACAGGTTAAAATTTGATTACAGCTCTGTTGACTTCAGAGGTCTGTAGATAACAATTTATATTACTAAGTTTCAGCATGAGGGTGAAAATGTAAGTTTTTTGCAGTAGACACTTAGATTTTAGAGGCACAGTTCATAGTAAAATTAAGGTTGTATCTTTTCATAGCACTGACTTTCATATGCTTAAATGTAGAATGGATTATATTTATTTATACTACCTCCTATCAATGAAGAACAGTACTTAAATGTAACGTCATTACCAACTGTTCTGATGCATAATTGTTTTTCTGATTGTGTAACATCATGGTGTTTTAGAAAGCATACTGTGCTAATTCACAGTGGTATTTAAAGTATAGTGCAGAATCATCAACTGTAATTGAACTCATCAGAATGCTAACTAACTTAATTCAAAAGTTCACACACAATTATACAAATGTAAATATATAAAAATATGAATTTATAGGTTAAAAATAATCTAAATATGGAGAAGAAATTTATGTGTTTCACAAATTCTTTTATCCAGGCTTGCGTTTGGAAGTATATTGACTGTTAAAAGCATGTGATCACCCCATGTCAGTTTGTAGCAAATAACTTCATGATAAGTACTTTCTATTACTTGCAAATTGATCTGTCATCAGAAGGAATGCTGGATATTCTGGAGGTGGTAGAACATAGCCTTAGCTCTGGATGCACATATCTTTGAGCTTAGGAGAAGCTGGGATCAGATCTAAGCTGTGGGTCTGATATGAATATAAAAAGCACAGATTTTGTCATAAAGAAACAATGCACTTATAAACACAAGTGGGGAATCTCTATGAATCTCATCTTGGTTACACACAAGGGGGGTGTATTCTCCACTGAAGTCTAATGGGATGTGCATCGAGGGGAGAATAATATGCACCATTGCCTTGTTCACTAACAGGTGAAGGGTAATATAGATGAAATTGGAGAAATAATGGGCAATGCATTTTCCATTAGCATATACAAGGCAATTCCACATTTTGCAGCAAAGCAAAGGCAAAGCAGTGGCATAAACCAAGGAAAGATTAAGTCTAAGACCTGCTGTCGATGTGATGAAAAGAACTTGATATTTGAGTCTTTCAAGTGCTGGTTTATCACATGAGTGGCTGAAATGATTATTTTCTCTGTAGAATCTAACAATGAGAGAAACTGAAGGATCTGCACACCGTATCAGATATGGTGCAAAAGAAACATTGCACTATGTGAATTTGGAGATACAGCATTAAGTTCTGCATGTTTCCAGCAAATGTCTAAAGGAAAGCCACCTGCTTAAAGGTGTGTCTTTTTTTATAGATGGATGGATGGATGGATGGATGGATGGATGGATGGATGGATGGATGGATGGATGGATGGATGGATGGATGGATTGATTGCTCTTTAAAACCCCAATCAATTCAAGGCTTATGTCAATGAGGTTTTTTGCTGCCATGAGTTCCAAAGGTTAACAGTATATACAGACAGGCTTCCTTCTAGGTTGGATGTAAAGCTTTTTTCTGTTCCTCTATAGACAGTAAAGGACAAATTCCTCTTAAATGTGGTGATTCAGCTACACACCATATGATGTTTTAAATGTTTTTCTGAAACTTTTTAATATTGTGGATGGATCTCTGATATCGGCCATCTGGAGAAACACATATCTGCATTCTCCTTTTGAAATTATTTTCTTCCAAAAGGTTTTGCAAAGCTGCTGGTCAAACATAGTTTTGCTCCACAATCAGAACACCTCAAAAGATACTTGTAGCCATATTGAGAAAAAATTATGTACTGCTCTATATATGGAAAAAATATATGCAAGGCCAGTTTTATTACTTCTAGTGAATAGCTCCAGAAGACTGAACTTTATTTGTAATTGGTTCACAGTGTAGTCTAGGGAAGCCAGATACCTTTCCTTTGTTTACTATAAATGACAGAATAATACCTGGATAGGGATTTTAGCATGCATTGATATCAGTTAAATGCTGTGTCGCCTTTTCTTCCATAAGTGAATATACATAATCTGTTTCATATTTCTTTTCTAGTAAGTCATGTTTTCTAAAAGGCTTTTCTAGAGATAACAAGAAGAGATTAAAAGTTCCTTATTTGGACCAAAATGGGTATTGCCATCAGTATATTGTGTCACTGTAGCAGTACTCAGCCTCTGTGGAGGGGATGACAGCTGTATACATTATCTAAAATATCAATCTGTATATTGGCAAAGCCTGAATATTGCATAATCACCGTAATTCCTTGAAAGTGAATAGTCAATACAAGGTGTACAGACATCTAAGAGTGTGAATGCTTTGACTGTAGATCTGTTCTATAACTGCACTTCACGCATTGAGAGAAGGCTGATGGAGGGAATTCTATGTAGCGAGTTTTCAAATAATGTACTCATCTAAACTGGATGTTATTTAAGTAGATCTTACTAGGTTATCATTAACATACTTTCCATTGAAATATAAAAGAAACAAAAGAAGTAAACCTCAATCCTGATTTAAAACAAAACAGAACAAAACCCCCTGCATGAACTAATATTTGTAGCAATGCAACTGTCATTGGTTTAGCCCCAGCCAGCGGCTAACCACCAGGCAGCCACTCTCTTCCTCCCCCCCAGCAGGATGGGGCAGAGAATCAGAAGAGTAAAAGTGACAAAACTGGTGGGTTGAGATAAAGACAGGTTAATCAGTAGATCAAAAGCCTTACACACAAACAAAGCAAGACAAGTGATTCATTCACCACTTCCCATGGGCAGACAGGTGTTCAGCCATCCCAGAAAGCAGGGCTCCATTATGAGTAACGGTGCCTTGGGAAGACAAATGCCATCGTTCCAAACGCCTTCACTGTCTAGTCCCTCCTCCTCTTCCCCCAAGCCTTTATAAGCTGAGCATGGCACCACATGGTATGGACTACCCCTTTGTTCAGCTGGGGTCAGCTGTCCCAGCTGTGTCCCCTCCCAAAGCCTTGTGCACCCCCAGCCTACTCACTGGTGTTGTGGGGTGAGAAGGAAAGGCCTTGGCTCTGTGTAAGTGCTGGTCAGCAGTAAGAAAAAAGTCTCTGTATAACAAAAAGGTCTCTACATTAGCAATACTGTTTCTAACACAAATCCAAAACACAGCCTCATACTTGCTACTATGAAGAAAAAAAACTCCATCTCAGCTGAACCAACCAGCTTTGGAAAGCCAGTGGCACTTAAGCAATAGTAAACAAATTATTGAAACCAAAACTCACTAAAAATCTCATTTCATCTTTTAATAAGTTTAATTACTATTCCTGTTATTAATTTCTTAAGTAGAAAAATAGTTTGCCATTTCCACAAGGTTATCTGGGGTATTTTAACTTTCTAGGGTTATTTCTCTTCTGTGTTGAAATTTTAGGCTGAGAGAGATACGTTGTATTAGATTTAGCCTAACAGCAAGGGCTGTAATCTATATTCTATGCTCTTGATAGCAGCCAAAAATATTACTGTGAAATAATGCTGTAGAGGAAAGCCTGAACAATTGTTTTGCTCCATAATCCAGAGCTGGAAGAGACAGAAGATGAAAAAAAATCAGTGTTTCAGGATAAGCTTTCAGAAGCATTGAAACTCCCAAACTATATTCCATTTCTGCTAAGCACTGTGGCAGCCCAGTTACTGCTGTGCCTTTGGAGGACAATGTATTCATATGGGTGTGCAGCTATCCTTCTGCTCTCTGTTTATATGGCCAGACCACTTATCTTCACAGAAATTAAAGAAGCAGCAGGCATGATATTTCCTGATTATCGCTTCATGCAGAGAAGGGATAGTAGATCTTTTAGGCATAGTTGATATTGAGTCCCTGTTTGCAGCACCTGTCTACTACTGCTAGTAGTAGTACTGATAGTAAGCCTGCTGTGCCTGAAGGTAAATTAAACTTGCACAAAACTGGATCAGTTTTTTATCACTGTACTTGAAGAAGGCTTTGTTGGAGAGGATCCAGTTTAACTTCAGTGAAAGTTTTGCTAATATTGCTAGTCCAACACCTCTACTGAGCTAGCTGCAGTATACGAATTTTCCACTATGTCTTTGCTCTTTTAATCTTAGTAGAAATAATAAAACCAGCCAGAGTGGGCAGAGTGAAATGACTGATGGTTGCTACTGGTCAAGCCAGCAAGAGCAACTGGTGGGGGCCACTCAGACAAGCTCCTTGGCACCAGGACAGCCAGGGAGGCAGCAAGGAGTGAGGTGTAGGGCAAGAGCCATTCCTGGGGCAGCAGTATTTCCTCAGCTGTGGGACCAGGTGCTCCCCTCGCAGTATAATCGGCCTCTAAAGGTAATTTTGTTTCCATATTTTTTGTTCCAAAACTGGAAGCACCTTTTTTATAAAAAAAAAAAAAGTGCAAGGAAGAAACAAAGAAAACATACATGTATTTATTAATAGAAATAATGTTTCGGACTTACTTCCTTTCTATTCAAAATGTTGCAGACTGCAGAATTGTATCAAAAGTAATTGTGTGTGTTGTGTTTCTATTCCAGTGGCACTATGAGCAAATTTAACCAGATGACCCATATTTTCTGTAAATTTTTTCCATTTCCTAAAACTACTGTCACTCCTGGTATCTTGTATGTATGCACAGTAGCAAATATCCTCCTATCTGCAGTCAGAGAAGTTTTATAGAGAGATAAATTAGAGCATAGCTTTCACAGAATGTTATTAAAGGAGCACAAATTTTCTTTATTATAGTGAGTTTTCTGTGTTTACCTTTCTTAAAAATAAATGTTAAGATGTTTTAATTTAAAATAAGTATCTTTTCAAAAGATCTTAAGGCAGCATTGTCAGAATTTTAAAAACTTAGGCCTGACTTCCAAAGTGACGTCGATAAAGACAGCTTTTAACAGGCAAAAACTTCTCAGAGATTTGCCTTAATGGATAATATTGTAGGGCAGCAGCTATAATAAATTTATAATTATATAATCATACTGTGCTTATACAAAGTATTTTCACAGGTTTTCTTTAGATAGCTTCTCTTGCCCCGTTGGGTGGCCAGAATTTTAGCTTCCTGCCATTAAGCCCAGTCCCCTGCTATCATGAGCATCCATGTCATATAATCCCTTTCATCAGGACAGAAAGCTAGTCACACATCCCTAATTCTGAGGTCACTTCTGCTCCAGCACCAGCCTCGATTAGAACAGCCAGGGGTAGAAGTGCTCTAATTTGTACCTTTCTACCCAGGCTCCAGAGAGGTTAGCCAGTGCAGCCCACTGTGCTCACCCCCCACAGAAGCACTTCCAGCAACCCAACACACTGTACTGTGTGTATTAAAATGTGCTTCATAAAAAGACAGCTTCCTCTTTGCTCTCACTACTTACCCAGGTTTGCCATAAAAGGCGAACTGTGATTCCAGTGGTGGGAAGATGCTCTCTGAAAACACTCATGCTATTCATTATTGGCATATCTCCTGCAAATATGAAATGGATAGACACACACACACACACACCGATTTGGAAGTTTCAACAGTCACCTGCAAATCATCTGGAGCAAGTCATTTGGGCTAGCTACATGATTATGTTCCCTGCAATATGGTATCCATCTTTTTTTTTTTCATTTATAATTTTGTAAAAATGTGTTATATACACCTATTGGATGAAACTGAGTATTTGTCAGCCAGGATTAAAACTGTCAGTGTGCTTCCAGACCTCTCCTCTGCGATCAGGGATTTCACCCTCCACTGCCTTTTGCTGCTGGTGGTCATCCAAACATACCCTATGATGAGCTGACTATACTTCATTTAAGAATTTGACATACATGATTTGGTAAAATGGACCCCGGTTTTGTTTCCTTAGTGCAAAGTTGAATGATTAAGGAATGTTGGAGACATTGGAGACTTGCACTTCAACTTTCCCAACATGAATTTCTGCTGGGAATTTCTGAGCAGGTAGTGCAGAGACTCACTAAAACAAACTAGTGTGTGAACCATATAAATCTGTGAAGTGGTGATACCAAACTGGAAGAAATTTCTTCACATCAGCACCTACTGTGTAAATAGAATTGAGCTTATTTTTGTCTGGCAGATACTATTTTTGCTCAGTGTACCTGAAAAGGTGGTGTTTAAAAAAATAATTTACGTGAAACAGTAAGAGAGTACCTTTTTTATGCAGATAGTCACATACAAAATGCTCCTCTTACTATTAAATGTATATACGCACACAAGAAGACAGTGAACAGACATTAAATGCATTATATTCTTTAGCAGTGTTAAACTCACACCAGTGTGCATTTTTGTGAGAGTCCAGAACAGAAAGAAACTTCATTTACTGTACTGAGAGCTTGTTCAAAGGACAGGTATGTGCATTCAGATATTTTAGTCAAATATCTTCAGATATTTTCAAATCCTAGAGCTTTCCTTAATGTTGCAGTGTATGAGTTGGAGTAAGCTTTTACAGTGAAATGAAAACTCCACATTGTGAGAGGAGCCATATAATCTTACCAAAGCCAGTTCTATAGGACCTTATATGAAAAGTATTGCACATTATTATTATGTAGCTACACAGATAATATGAGTATGTCATTCCAATTAGTTACTCTCTGTTCTTTTTTTAAATTTACTTCAAGATTACAGAATTTCTGTATTGAGAATTGAAAAATTGGTTAAATCTCTTTGGTATGGGCTTTAGAATACAGTTAATAAGAACATCTATAAGTAAACGGCATCAGGGTATCTACATCTTTTTGATAAATATTAAGTGATGTTTATTTATTATCAAATATTCAAGGGGATGCTTTTCTTTTTCCAAAAAAAAAAAAAGAGGAGTATGTTAAGATATGTTTATACTGAATGAAAAGCAGTGAGAACTGAAATGCCTGCAGTCAAGATCAGAACACAAAGTGGGAAATTAATTTCATCAAACGTACTCATAAAATGTGGTAAAAGTCAGGGTT
This sequence comes from Laterallus jamaicensis coturniculus, assembly GCA_022605575.1. Taxonomy (NCBI): domain Eukaryota; kingdom Metazoa; phylum Chordata; class Aves; order Gruiformes; family Rallidae; genus Laterallus; species Laterallus jamaicensis. The sequence goes on along the minus strand of JAKCOX010000005.1, from coordinate 14,448,479 downwards.
TGTTCATTCCCCTTCGATTCTGATTTAGCTGGGATGTTTTCAGACTGAGGCAGTCTGGAGTCTTTAAAAACTTTAAGAAACTAGAAAAAGTAGTATCTTCATTATGCAGAGTTCTTCTCGTCAGAGCTTATTTACCAACTAATAAAAGGACCCAGACATCAGTACTTTGTTAATTTATTAATCCTTTGGCAAGTAAAGTAAATATTTTCTTTTTTAAAATTAATTAGTAGGAGATGTTCCCAAAGAAGGAGATGATTGTAAATCTTCATTAAAATGGAATATAATGAAAAAGAGAAAGAATATGCAAATTCTAAATAGTTGTCTTTAAATTATTACACAATGTGTTCTTCTTCAATCAATGTAAATGTTAAACAGTAGTGTATAATGACACACTGCAAAATGATCACAGCAATAACAGAGTCAGAGAGATTCATGTTTTGAATGTGTGAAACCCTTAAGAAAGCTGATAAATAGGGAAAGAAAAACAGTTATCACAAATTGAAAATACAAGACAGAAACTTGAACAAGATTCAAAGGTCAATTTAAAGCATATTTTTAAGGAGCTCTTTATCACAGTCCTCACCCGCCCCCCCCCCCCCCCCGCCCCCTCCCAAAAAAAAAAGTCAGCTACAGGTTCTTTTTCTAATGCTTCACACATACTTCTGAATCCTAGTAGAAATGTCATAGCCTGCCTATACTTTCATAAGCAAGGAAAATAATTGCAAGGGCAAAAAAAGAATGGGAAAGACATGCTATAAGCAAAACACAGCTCTAATGTAGTATTTACCAAGGTTCAGAAGGACGCAGATAATTCAGCTATGGAAATTATTAAGCCTGCCTATATGGAAGTGTGTGTATTAGATATGTGTATTACCTTCTCACCTCTATCTCACCCTTTTTCACAATGCTAGTGGCATCCATATGGCACTTGCTATGCTTTCAGCTAATTGTTGGTGGCATGGTAACGTTATATGATTCTGAGAAGTTACTGTTTTCATCAAATAATACTGCTGCTCATTGTAAAAGATCTGCAAGTGGTGGGTTTGGCTGGTGCTCTTTCTCTTTTCTGCAGTTGCAAGCGTCTAATCTTTTGAGACAAAGCAAGTTCTCTCGCCATACCTATCCTGACCCACCCGGAACCACATTTGGAACAGCAGCTTTCTTCCTCTGCAACTACTGTTCAGCATTGTGGTTAAACCAGTACAATGAAATTGATACCAAAGTGCCCGAGGAGTGTAACTATTCTTACCCTCAGTAATACTTCTGGGTGCTTTTATTCTGCTCTTCCCATTTTGTAAGATACCCTGCTGCTGTAACCCTCACCAGCACAAGAATGCTCAACAGAATGAAAAGGTGAGCTGCAGCTGAGTGTCTGTTTATATGCTAGCAGGACATCATCCAACCACCTTAGGACCACACGGCCCTAATCTTTAGCAAACCTCCTCCCCTCCCCCCCCTGCCTCAAAGTCATCAGAAAATATTTTCTTCTGTGAAAAACTTCACATCAGAAAAGCAAGCAAACTTTTTTTCCCCCTTCTTTCCATTCATAGACCTTACTACAGCACATGGATGACATCCTTGTAAATGTTACTGAGGTAGGGAAGAGAGTGGCACCTGGTGGAAGGGGAATCTGACATTTTTAAGTCTACATAGATGTGCTAGCACTGAGAACATAGATCAGTTGTCTGGCACAGCCACTGGCATTCAAGGTTGAGAAAGTGTTTTAGTCAGATGAATAATACTCCCAGCAAGATGCAGTTTGGGCAAAGCTCACAAACTCTCATCCTTACTGTCTTTTTATTGCCATGAAATCTGACAGTGACTTTTGTTTAAACATACTGGTAATCCAAGAGCATTGAGGAACAGAGAATCACTAAGTTGTGCCCCACCGTGGTGTGCTCTTTGCAGTGTGCTGGTGAAGTTCCCAAAAGCATTTGTGCTGCATAAAATATATCTGTGGAGAGGAAAACACACCTTGAGGTTCCAATATTCCATCTGCCTGAAGGATTCTCATAAATAATGCAGTGTTTTTCAAAGGACAATTTAAATATTTTCTCTTAAATTTCTTTAATCTTAGGTGTCATTCTTCTCTGTGCTTCTTGATCATCATAATTAGCACTGCGTATTTTTCACGTTACATCTTGTGTCTCAGAGTATGCACACAGGTCTCCTTATCTTCTTGTTGTCCAGAGGGTCATTGCTGAAGGACAGCAGGCTTTCAGGGTGAAGGAAAAAAAAGTAATTTTAATTTTAGGTTTAGGTTCAATTTAAGGCTTCTCAACCGTGACAGTGTCCTTTTAATGGGTGTTATATGCACATATCAAAGAAAATAGGTATTAAATATCTGTTTTGATTGGCTGAATCTCTTTAAATAATTTATATATGACTGTAATCACAATATTTCTTGTCTGATGAGCTTATATGCTTGATTCAATGATGGGGAAAAAAACCAATAGGCTAAGTTGTTGATAGTAACTCCCAGGGAAAATATTCTGTGCTAAAGGATTGCTACTATAAGTATTGAAAATCTTGAAATGTTACAAAAATTGAAATTATAAAACCACTGAAGGAAACTATTGCATGTAATCACCATAGTCTTTTTCTCACAGCTTGACTCTATGACAGTTTGATGGGTTTATTGCAGTTGGCATGGATTGCTTTGGCTGAACTAAATGGCAGCTATCTCACATGCCCGTGATTGTGTTGAGATTAATCAAAGGCTTTTCAAGTGATGGCTTTTGTGTGGTCTTGAAGAAAGATGCATTTTAAAAACTGATATAGCAAGACATTTTAAAGTGAAGGTATTGCAACAAGAGCTGTATTGCCTCAATGAAATCATACTGGGAAATGTCTACTACTTTCTTCAGTAACACAGTGGCAAAGGTTAAGTTAGTTATGACAGTATGAGTCTTTGTTGTTTTAAGAAAGTACATACGTCACTCACAGTGGCCATCTTATTCTAACCAAGAGAGGTCCCCAGCACAGAAGTTGGTTATAGTGACTGAAATGTAATTGGCTTAGATAACAGATATATAGAGACTGGGGCTGTATTTAACAACTCGCAAATGATACAGGAAGGATCCATATTATAAAAGAAACTCAGTGTTAAAGTATTTATGAAAGTATTTGTTCTTCAGTCTGTTTTGATGAAAGCTTCTGCTTATAGAGAGGATAGATGAACAGGACATCGGCAGTACATACCCTTTCACAGTTAAAATGTAATGCATCTAAGAAAAGAAGGGGTTCATCCAAGCTGTTTCTTGTGTGTTAAATTTATTCAACATCCTTTTTCATTGCCTGGTGGGTGACATATGTAGTCCCTCACAAAACGAGGACAATATGATTAGCCATCATTTAGATTAATTCCTCTCCATAAATCTATCAGCTTGAGCTGCTAATATTTACATGTAATGTACTTAGCATCTGAAGCTCTGCATTATGCGTAGTCAATCATGGAGGCAAATCTGTACTATTTTGTCTTCTTTCTGCTATAGAAAAATTCCATCATGTGCCTTAAAAGTTTAGTTATTAAATGACTCAGGTAACGTAGCATAACCTCATTGGAAAAAAACTCCTGTCCCTCATGGTAGTGTAATACCTTGTTCTGCACCCAGCCTACTTGATTCTAGTGTGTGGCATCCAGCAGAGAGCAACACACATTTCAATAGGAATTTTAGGTGAAGCCTTGAAGCCAGGAAGCCATTTTATTAGGTGAAATCACACAGATTATATATCTTTCTTACTGCAAATGTGGCAAACTAAAAAACTGCTAATTGATTACACACACTGTTCACACCATATTGATTGGTTAATGATTATAAGGAGTTCTGATAAACCTACTTTATAGCTAAACATCCTTAGTTTATCTTTTTAATACCTAAAAGCATCCGCACACCTTCTGTTTTTGACCATCTTGTTATGGCTCTCAACACGTTCTGTTACTCCCAAATACCTTCCCATAACTGCTTCTTGCTTTAGGGCAGCCTGTACACCTATCAACAAGGACGCTGTGTTTTGAGAATGTGATTATTAAGATCCTCTCAGCATGAGTAACTTCTCCTTTCTCATGGGAACAGAAGAGTATTGTCAGGGCCTAAACCTTGGGAGAAGAGAGCTAGGCTGCTAGCAGGCCTGCTGTCTTCCCCGACACTAGTGCAGGTAGTGCACATGAGGAGGTGCTCATGTCCACACAAGAGTCATAGAATGTCATTAACATAATTTCCTTTTCTTTGCATGTAGGACTTGGTCAAGTCTATTTCATAGCCTTTTGCTGTATCCCCTCTAAAACATCTTCTGTTCAAATACATCTGTTTCTCTTCAGGAAATTCTTGTAGGGAGTAATAAGAAATTGATTCACTCTGTGAGGTATCTCACTCTGTTTTCTGAAACTTCCCTTCTTTCTGGAGTCCCTGATGTATTATGGCCTATACAACGTAGAACTCACTTTCACATGCACCCCCTCATTCTTCTCCATTGTTGTAATTTGTGCACTAGAGATGGCGGAAGTCATAGCCTTGCTTGCCTCTCCTTCAGTCAGTCCTCAGTCCACACAGAGATGTCAAAGCTGTAGCATTTCCTATTCTTTTTCCTATCTGTATCCTTATCTGTGAGAATCTTTGTTGAAGATATGTATTGTGGAAGACTGGATTAACACTCCTCTGGGTATCTGCATTAGGGTAAATTACACTTAGCTTTTAGTTAAATTTAAATACACTGATCTTTTCAGTGGTTCAGTATTTTTTTTCCTTCTCTGATATCCCTCTAATTGGCAAAAAACCTTAAACTGATATAATCTCTCTGCTCATGTCATTAGTATAATTCCAAATCTCTGAAGATAAGTCACAGTGCAGTGTCCATTCTACTATTGCTGAACCCTTTACCAGCTTATCTGTGAGTGTATCTTCTCTGCTGCTGAGGAGAACTGGTTACATTCTCCCTCAGCAGAAATCAGATTAAAGTGAAATTTGCAAATTACTGCTTAGTATCAGAGCCCACAATAGTAAAAATTAAACTGCCAGGCAGAGAAAGAGCAAGACAGAATAAGTAGTTAGCAAGTGTCAATGCCATTACTTCTTGGTTACAGCATCCATTTTATCAAAGGCAATAGAGAAACCAGGAAAACTATTTCAGGGTTCAAAGATGGTAATTACTTTTTTCCTCCCCATCCTTAAGAGTTTTGACTTGGTTTACCTTCCCTTTCACCTTCCTAGATGGGTTTTTTAACGCCTGGTGAATCCTCTCTACAATATTCTGAGACTGTTGAAGGGCCCCGTACTATGTCTTTTGCATGTTTGAAATGAAAGTGGAAAGTATCTTCCATGTTGTATGTTGGAGATCACAACCCTCTTTGCCTCAACTGGGACTTAGGTTTAAAGGTGTGTGTTCATGTATAAAGTGAATTGGAATCCCTCCATAGGGAGGTATCAGCACCAACTTAATAAAGTGCAGCGTTTGTATCCATAGTGGAATTTCCAGTGCTGGGACAACAGCAAAGCAGAACTAGAAACAGGGGTGTCCCCCACTGAAGCATCATCAGACACCTTTCCTGTTAAAGGGAATGAAAACAATCTAGAAACAGATATTTACTTTTGTAAAATATAGTAGGAGTTCCACAGCAAGATCTATAGGCATGCAAGTAAGCGTAAGGGCTGTATCCAGCCCTCCAGCATGCCTTAAAGTCATCAGTTACATTTCTTGTTTGCTTTTTTTCCTCAAGGGTTTGTTGTTTGTTTTTTTCTTCTTGGTTTTTTTTCTCAATTGCAACAAAGAGGTTTGGGGGGGGGGTATCTTACTTTTGTTTGTTTGTTTGACAGTAAACCCTGAGATATTTGTGTCATCAGATGATACCAGGAACAAACATCCTAGGCACAAGCTTTCAGTGCCTCTGCCTGAAACTACTTACATCCCTGGTATTTGGGACAGTCCTCACTGAAATTTTGAGAAACATCACTGTGAGGAATCAAAGAAACACAACGAAACACTTTTTCTGGTGTATATAAATATTTATATAAAAATATGTATTCAGCCCTCATTCTTTATGAGCTTAGTATCATTTTCTGGGTGGTACTTAAACATTTTAAAATTCCATCTGGTCACTTCCTCCAATATCCCCCTAATGTTGCTTCTGCCAATAATCTGTCTTGCTTTTCCCTTTCTATCACCTGTATCCTTCCTGCATGCTTCACTAGCTTCTTACTTGATTGTGTTTAGTCTTCATGTCTTTGACACTGAAGTTCATTCAACTCCTGCTTATGTACCTGAGTGCCAGATTATCCGTATCAGAGACACAAAGTTGCACAGCTGGTTTATGATCAGCAGAGCTTCTAAAGTGCAGGCACAGCATCATGGGAGCAGAAATGCATTGCTCACAAGACCAGCGCAGGTGAGTCTGGTTCTGAGAGCAGGGTGCAGGGACCTCCAGCTACTGGAGGAGTAAGTTTGGGTTCTGCATTTTTCTATTATTCAGGATATTTCAGCCCTCATGACTGAAATCCTCTTTCCTCTAATTCCTTGGTGTTCTTTTTCATGTGATTGCTTTACATTTGAGCTTTACATCTACCTGTGTTCATATTGCAATTGTATTCTGTCACAGTTTCTCCTAAACACCCTTCTCTTTTCCAGACTCTTCCACCAACATCTCAAGTCATATTTAAGATTATCAGTATGATGTCTTTGACTGATAGGATCGTGATCAGGAGAACCTTGTCATTTATATTTGTAAAGCACATTCTGACTTCTGGTATTTTATGTTTAATAAAACACGTTCTGTATCTGTTGCCCGGTCTCTCCTGAAGGAATGAAAATTATAATGGTAAAACAAAACCAGATCAGGCATTCTCTGTAGAGTTATACCTACTGAAAGTTACATCATGCTTAGAAAACTATTTCTTCTCCTCTTGTATTTTATTCTTCTCTGTACTCTTTGACTTTGTGGAACCAATTGCAAAATTGCATCCAATGCAGATCAACCCTTTCAAACTGAGACTTCACTACCTTCAGAGTGTACTTTTGTTCAGTTTGAAAGTGCTAACACTTGAGTACAATATCCTGTTCTGATGGTGTATGAGTAGACACGTAGATTCGATTTACATATAAACATATGTGCACTTGTCATACAGGATTGATTTACCAAACTGTCATTTCACCTTTGCTTACAAGCGTGAATTAGCTCAGTAGTTTGATTGCAAATAAAAAGTGGTAGGGTTTTTTTCATACAACATAATAATTTGAGACCTAGTGAATCTTGGGTATGATGCTTTATTATGGTTGTTCATTCTTGAAGTCACCAAAGAAGCCAGAATACAGACACAATACAAATCTTCCAACCAAGTATCATCTCAATACAATGTCCTTGCTAGGTTTCTATGAATTGAGTTGTACATAGTGTAATGACCTTTCACTGACTTCATTGCTGGACATATTTACAGTTGTTAGTGGCTTAATTTCACACATTTAGGTTTCAGCATAATCATTACTGTCATCATGATTACAGTAGTTATGGTAATAATGTAGCTCCAACGTACCATTGAAAAACTACTTTAAGGATGCTCAAAGTCAGCTACTTCTAATAACCAAAACAATCAGTTCCAGGTTGCTTGTTTCAAGTTTAAAGATGCTGTCTTCAAACATGTTCTGTATATTTTATAACCAGCTGAAATTGGCAAGTTTAATAATCCGTTTCCAAGGTTATTTAATGAGGAAAAGTGATGTCTTGATTGTTGCCCTTATTGTGCATAGTTTGTTCATTACCTGCAGCCATCAGTCACACCAGTGAAATGGTAAAAGGAATAACAAGATATGAATATATTCTTTTTTAATGCTGCGGTAAAGTACAAAGGCATGGCCAAATGAACAAATTTGGGGTATCTGTATGGCACACAGCTCTAGAAACCAGAGAGATTGCCTCTGATTTGCCAGTTTGAAGATAGCTCAGCTTAGCAGGGACTGAGAGTTATTATGTAATGATTATTGTGTAGTGAACTGGTTAATTCACTTCCTAATTGACAGCTTGTTATATCCACAAAAGCTAATGCCACAATTGGCACTTTAGTATGCACTATCACTAGAAACAGTGAGTGCTGAATGGGGTATATAGACTGTGCTGTTGTCTTACCATCACAAATAGTAGTTCAATGGCAGCAATTATGTATGCTGGTGGGAAATTGGGGTAGCTTTTTTCTAACGTGAACAATGCCAGACTCAGGGTGTGAGGGCTGTCCATCTGGTGCCTTTCACAGGAGCTAAATAGATCGCAAAAAGAAAAAAAAATCTATTAAAAGTATGATTTATCGTAGTTCTCAAAAGGATAATATTTTTTATCTATCTGCATGATCTTCAGAGCTTTCCCAGTGGTCAAGAGGGCTTCTAACTATAAAATAATATAGCATATATTTACTGTAGTTATACATATTAATATGTGAAACAAAGGACTTATTACTTGTACTACTCTCTGCAAACACTGGAGCTACAGCAGAACTACTTGTATAAATAGAACATGATGCCAGGTTGGGGATCTCCTATTCAGAAAGGGATTGTATCATGGTATCATTAGACTTAGCACCGTTAAAGACTGAATAAACAAAGCAGATGCACAAGCGTGAGATTTTTCATATCCTAGTAATTCTTTCCATCGATGAACCCTGACAACTTTGATCAAAGTCAGAGGCAGGACAGAGAGAGGAAAAAAGAGAGAAAGAAGGAAGAAACCATTTTACTTTTAAAGTAGCCTCAGGACTCCTGTCCTCCCTAAACAACAAATTGAATTCTATATAGATATTTTTTTTCCATAGATTCCTTTTTACTGCTCTTCCTACAGGATTTATTCCATTATCAGATATTCAGATCTGTCCCAAACCAGTAACTACTGGTGACTCATGTCTGCAAGGAGAACAAAGCGAAAGATTAATTAGAGATGATGTAGCCAAGTTTGATATTTAGTGACTGGCATTGGATATACTCTGTGGGTCATGAAATTGTACTAAAATATACAGAAAGTGTGAAATAATGCATATGTGATCTTACTGCGCCTTTTATTTACCCTGCGGCTCAAAAGAACTGGAGATACAGGTCTTCCAGGTTCCTACTTCTTTGCTATTGCAGATACTGTGCATTACAGTACAAGGTCTAGTGTTTCTCCCATTACATCCCTCCTCTCTCTCACAACTGAGCTATTGAGAATGCAGACTTTTGTAGAAGACAAAGGACATTGTTGGATCGGAGTTCTGGTTTTGCTCATGTCTCAGAATTGGGTAACTGATGATTTTTCAAATGCTGTTGGTGAATTGAATTTTGAAGTCAAGATGTGGTCTGTGTTTAAACATATTTTCACCTGCAATTTAAGAAAAAACTATCACCAACATTTTGTGTCTTCAAGTTGGCCTAATAATCGTATACCTATTGAGTACCACTTGTAAGGTTTGTGGGAGGGAGCGACGAAGGGAGGAAAAGGATGACAGCAGCCATGTCAGGTTAGTGCTAACTCACTCCCCTTCTCTGGCTACTCTCCTTTACTTAGCTGGGACAAGGGAGATTGCCCAGGCTAAAGCAATTAGTGCCAGGACCACTCCAGTTTCTTTTCCCTTGGTATGATTCCATGCAACTAACCGTGCATCATCTTGGCTCTCCTGTATCACATCAGCACCTCAGTTTCGAATTCCAGAATATCAATCCCCTCAAGAAAACATCATCCCACTTGCCTTCACCTTAAAACTGCTATGTTCCAGACTCAGCACTCTCATTTTTATGCATTTATCTATTTATGTGATAAGAGTAATAGAAAATATACTATTTTCACAGGCCTAGGCAGAGTCATTCAAAGGTGCTAATTTCTAAGGTGCTAATTTCTGACGTAGCCTCTTCTGAAAATGTTGACATCGTTGTTACACTTGTATTATTGCAGAGTGTGATAGGGAGTTCATCCCTGAGTATGAACAGCTGAATACCAGCATCAGGGAGGAACACTACAGAAAAGGGATACTTTTCATGAATTCATAGTTGTTTGATGCAAAAAGGAGACAAGGAAATTGTGAAATTGTGCTTTCCTGACACCCAGGCATAAAATGAACCCTTTAAAAAAAAAGGGGGGTGAGAAAGATAGCTTAAGTTGTGAAAAGAATTGGATCAGCTAAAAATAAGAATCAGACAGGTTTTTTTAAAAAATAGCCTTATTGTTGCTGAGTAGATTAGTAACTATGTGACAGTAGAGTTCTGATATTATGCAGTTTGAGAAGCATGTATGCCACTTGCAGTTAGAGTATAAAAAATCAGGTTATTTTGACTGGTAGCGAGGTCAGAGCTGAACAAAGCAAACACTAATTTGGTATAATACCTGTGCTAAAGTGTTACACACTTCTTTACGTATACATTGTTTAGGTATTTTATCTGTATTTTGTGTCCAGAAGGGTCAGTGGCACTTCCCTATATTTCATTTTGGCAATACGAATAGTATATAGAAACACCTTTACCTGAATTATTGTGATGAGAAACTTGGTTTGAGTTGGAGTCTATGTCTTTAACGGGGCTGTGACTGTAATGTTTGCAGAATAACAAAATAGTCAGGATGGAAGGGACCTCTGAAGATCAGCTAGTCCGAACCCCCATGTTTAAGCAGAATTACCTTGAGCAGGCTGCACAGGATCATATCCAGGGAGGCCTTGAGTGTCTCCAGAGAAGGAGACTCCACAATTCTCCAGTGTGTCAAGATCTCACAGAATGGCAGTGCAGCCTCCTGGTGTGTCAGCCACTCCTGACAGTTTTGTGTTAGCAAATTCGCTGAGGGTATACACTGTCCCCTCATCAGGGTCGGTGATGAATATGTTGAGTGAGACCAGACCAGACCAGATTTGGGACTGTTACCGCCAGGTAGTACTTCTGATATGGCATTTCCAGCATTAAGAGCAATTAAACAGTATCCCCTGGCAGTGACCCTGTGTTCCATCAACTGTCCCACCTTTACATCAGTGGGTGCCCCAGGATGACGAAGTTTCTATCATACAGTTTTGTCTTTGCTAAATTTTTTAACAGTCCCTCACATCTCAAGGTATGCAACCTACAGTGTCGTTTGCAGAGTGAACACTGGAACTGTTGCCCTTTTGTAACCTACTTGCTACTGAATTAATTGCAGCTTAGGTTTATTAGCTATATGAGTAGGCATACGTAGTAAGAATCTATCCACAAAACATTAGTAATACAAAAAGCCCACACCATTCAATACTTCACATTTTAACAAACAAAACACCCTTCTGTGCATCCTCCCATTTTACACATACATAATTTTTCTGTGGAATTTTTCAGAGATTCAATAAGACCCTTATGCTAATGAGGCCAGAGTTTGGGCTTCCACAACCATCAGCTGCAAAATAACAGCATAAAGTAGGTATATATTCATATATTGTGTCAAAATCAATTGGGGGAAATGTTGGCTGCTTTAATGGAAAGAGGAAAGTGAACAGTTGCCATGTTACAATTAAATACCTTTTAGGAGAGGAAAGTATTTCTAGCATGCGATCTCGTAAGAATTGCGTGTTTGTCTTTTCAGTTCTTAATTTCAGTGTACTTAGAATACATTAGGTCTTACAGTGCCACTAAATCATACAAACCCTCATTCTATTGAAGGACATCATCAAATTTAACATTTCAGTGGGAAAATTCTGCTGAAAGAAAAAAATTATACAAAGTTAATTGTAAGTTTCCCTGTGAACGCTCACAAATTTGAGAACATTTCCTACTGGCGATTTCATATTAGCTATATTAAACATAATTTGTTTTTTCATGTAGATGGCCTTGAGAAGATAGATCATCTAGCATATTCTGATCTTGAAAGCTATTTTATGTTTTGTGTTCAGAACTTTACATATTTGTAACTCCTAAGAATTTTAAGAAGTGGGATTCATTGTATATGACCTGTCTTTCAGTGGAACCTGTAGGACTGTCCTAACCATCAAATTCAATACCTGTTTCAAGTATTAGTTCCACATGTCTAGTATTTTTACCTCTTCTGGTTTAAGTTCGTAAACCATAACCTCATGTGTAATTTAAATCAGTCTTTTCTGGAAGTTCATAAATATGTATTTGATGCAAGGGCTAGACCAGAACTCACTCCCAAGATGCTGTTCGGGCTAAGTGGAATCTCCTTAGGAACCGCTTCAAAGATCAATTCCTCTTGTCCATAAAAAATAAGTTTAAATTGTCTTCTATGAGCCTGCTGTTAGCAATTGCGCTGTTACATTATGTATGATTCTTTGACTGCTCATTGCTTCAACAAACTGCACAGTGCTCCATTAGCGATTTTCAATTTCATGCTAAGCTTTGCAATTTATTAGTGTTGTTTAGGCTAATGTACTATTATTTTGCATATTTTATATCATATTTCATTTGCTATTCATATGACCTAACAGTTAAGTATTGGGGATCAATAAGCCCTCTAAATGTTTTCATATCCATATTAGGAAAAAGAGGGAGATCATGCCGGCAGCCCATTACATAGTTGATTAGGACAAAGTTAATTTTTAAGCAATTTTCAGTTTTCTCTATGGTTTATCTTCATATTTCACTGCAGGTTTCCAAACAATGACATAGTGGCCAGATGCACACGAAAATAATTTGTTTTAGTAATGATCCCCTAATTGTAGATAGCTGGACCACGTTCATGCGGATTCTTTCCCAGTGTACTCTCTCTCGGTATATAAATACCAAGATTAAATTCAGCTTAAATACCACCTACTTTCAAGAAGCAGGTGCAGTACCACATTTATTTTGGGCCTGATTTCATCTTTCCCAGAGCTGTGCACAGTACTAATACTTAGTATTATTCTGAGGAAAATGTGATCTTCCTTACAGGTTGTATAAACTTAAAAACTTTGTGTGCTCATTTGCTGCATCTGGTAGAAGGGCACCAAAGGAATCAGCAAGCACCGTTTCAGATTTCCAAATTAATTGACTTGGCACCCTTTGGAGTTCGTTTTCTTAAAATACAGATGTTTAGAAAGCAGCAGTGCTACAAAAATACACTTTTGAGATTATAAGTATAGTGGTTTGGAGGGTTTATAGAAAATAGGTATGTAAACATACGTCCAAACTGCAGAAATATTAATGGAAGCAAGGAACAAAGTGTCAGGTCTCTTGTTGGTACAACGTGAATAGGAGGTAGGGCTGATATTTCCAGTGCTCCCGAGGATGTGGATCAAGGCACTGATGACTGCTTGGTAAATGCTATAGTAGGACTAGCATTTAAGAGAGTTATAAAGCATTGGTACTCCTGCTTCTTTTTTGTATAAAATTCAGCGTATGTAGTTTTTCAACACGGAACCAAAGATACAAGAAATCAGCCTTGAATTGGTCAGGCAGTTGGATCAATCCCTGTAGGTCCTTTCCAACTGAAATAGCCTATTCCAAATTTTTGAAAAGGCAAGAGAGGTATTAGTTGATTATCAGTGGATAACCTCACAAGGTTCTACTACTTTCCATGGTTTAGATACTACATCTCAACTGCTGAAACTTCAGTAGAGGATTTTTATTCATGTTCAGCAAAGAAAAAAATAAAGGCATAGCTTCAACTAGAAACTTTGCATTTGGCCCACAATTCCAATGTCTGTGATTTATGGATAAAATTTTGAAAGTAACAAAAACTTTATTTTAATATTTTCATGTTATAAATCTCTACATTTATAATGGAAATCAAAAAATGGTTGTCTTCTACCTAAGCAAATACTTTTCCAAAATCTGTTCTGTTCATTGACTTCCAAAAGCTGTGTTGTGAGAGAAACCTTCAGTTGGCCTGATTTGCTGGAAACAGATTTAGTTGCTTTTTGGAATTGCTGGGTGCCTGATTCTCCTGCCTGGGGGCTTTGGTGTCCTTCATGTCCCCAGCTGTGAACATCCAACACAGCCAGACAGCCCCAGGAGCAAAATCTGCAAGATCATATGTATCAAACAAGCTTCTATGTAGCAGGTGGGAAGTCAGGCCATTTCCTCATAGTTCAGCTAACAAGTAAACCAAAACCTGCAGGCATCCACAAAGTGGTTCTGGTTTAGCAAGTTATCATAGTAAAATAAAATTTCATCTACTTCTCTCAGGTTAGCCATACGTGCACAGACACAGTGCTGGAGATATATAAGGCCAATATCTTCAAAGCCATAATCAGAAAGTTTAGTAGTTGTTATTTATAGGTGCTTTACTAGTAGCCTTTCCAGCTCCATATGGTCCCCATACTTGGATCTAGGAATGCAGTAAGCATATGATGACATCAGTAGTAAGATCTCTGACAACTTCCCTTTGTATACCTGCCTTTCCCGTTTTGGCAGCAAGTCAGAGCTTCTTGACGTGTCAGTGGCTTCTTTCTGTCAGCAAATGGAGAAGATAGAGCTCCTTTCTACATTCTCCTCTGACACACACACAGTCCTTGTTCTGCCCATCTGGATTTGCCATGATTCCTCATAAATACCCAATACGTTTTCTTCCTAGGGCAAATTTAGGGAGAGTAGTGGTGTATTGACAAGTCCTCAAGGTATCTAATGAGAGAAAAAGATTTCCTTCATAAGGACAGCTTTTTTCATGGCATTGTCTAAACTGGAGATAGTCTGAAGATGCCAGAGCTGCATAAAGACAGATTAAGTTCCTGTGTACAAAAGGAAATACTTTCTTAAAATCTGTAAGTAGCAGCAAGAGTTGTGGCTTTTGTCAGACTACAGAAAGGTTACAACTGGTGTGGCTATCACAATAATTGTATTTGCAGTAAATTCTTGGTCTAGACAGGGCATAGTTAAAATTATGTAAATATTTAGAGATTTTTACAGATCTGCAGTGATTAAAGATCTGCTTTAAAGGATTATTTTGGTTTTTTGCTTTCTCTTTTGCTGAAAAATACACACGTATGTGTAACAGGGGGTCAAGCAGACATAGACTATTAAGAATGAAAAAGTAAAGCAGGCGTCTGTGCTGAGAGATAAATGATTGTGGTTCACAGCACTAACAATCTCTGCTGATGCAGCTGGTAGAGATCGTAAACCCCATGATGAAAATATCTCCATATCCATATTATGATGCTCTAAAGCACTGCAGGCACAGATGGCAGAACTTGTAAGTTCTCTCAGAAACATAGTTATGGTTCACAACATTTTCGGATTCTTCTGAAAGAGCAAGTATAGCTTGTAAGCCCTGAGGAGAAGTTGATGGCACTTACAAACTATGCCAGTTCAGGTGGCAGACCTCATAGACATTGGGAGAAAAAATAACTGTGATTCACAATGCCTGTCAGAGAAGTGCTAGCATTTGCAAGCTCTGATGACGCAGTCAGCAAAGTAGAGTTTTGGCATGTTTATTTTGGGATGCCATCTGAGAATTGGGGGGGAAAAAAAACCCACCATGCAGTAAAGTGCCTTATATTTCTGGCTAGCCATCTCAGGTAGAAAAAAGACTAAATCAGTCTTCCCAGAACTTCACCTGTCAGTCTCTTGTCCCTTTAATGACACATTCAATACAAATCTATACAGAAAAGCTTTATTATGTTATGCAGAATGGCAAGTTGCATAAGACATAAATGAAAGAGCGGCACCCTGTGATTAAATGTTCTCATCTACATACCTTGTTTAGAGAGAAATACATGGATATTTGAATAGCTTTGGGAAAAAAGTCCATACCAAAGGCCATTAATTTCTTTGAGAATTTATTCAGAAGACTTCATTTTGAATTGAATAGGATCTGTAATGAGATGACCTGTGAATTTAAGAGCCCTTAATTTTTTTTCTTTCTTCACATAGCCATTTCCTCTTTGGAAACAGCTCTATAATATTTTTTCTCCATAATATTTTTTTCCCTTCCTCCTTTTTTTTTGTTTGTTTGGTTTGGTTTTTGGGTTTTTATTGAGGCAGTATTTGGAATGATTAAGGTAAGTAATTGAGTCACTGGTAATTGCTGGTTTGTAGAGCAAGTTCAGAATACTATTGAAGACGGAAATGAGTAAAAACCATTGGAAAAAACAAGGGAAAGCCTCTGAGATGTGCAGCATTGCTCTGCCAACCAGACTTTACTACTTGAGTGTTACGCAAGAGCAGATGCCTACCAGTTGGAAGCGCTGAGGCAGGAACTGTTGTATGTGATGTGAGAATAGTCATTTTGATAATTTGATGTTCTTCAATACCTAGAGAGAGGTGAAAATTAAGTAGCTGTGACTTAACAAGTGTGAGATTGTTATTTGCTGTGCTAAAATAAATATATGTGTGTTTTAATGGGACTATTTGCAATGTATACATAACACTTGATGTGTTGCTATCGCTATTTAAAATATACATGAATACCTGTATGGACCAGTGTTAGTGAACATTGCCTTGCAACGCAGGCAGGTATCTTGAATGTTTTCTGGTTTTCTTTTATGCTTGAAGAGCAACATCTGAGTGATCCAAATCATATCTTGTGGCTAAAATTAGAGTGACTAGAAGCAATTTAAACCACGTTTTTTAAATGTTAAGAAAGAACACTTGCCATAATTATCTAACATTGAAAAACAAACCGAAGCAAAAAACCCACCTCCAAGATAATTTTTTTAATTATTATATTTTTAAACTACGTTCTCTGGAGATGGAAAAGACTAAAGCTGGGAAAAGTTGGCCCTAAGTAATACTGGCAAATACTGACACCATACCAAAAGAAATCATTTAACAGTTCAAAATAAATTTCTACACTTTAGATCCCTTCCTGTTGTCAGGCAAATTGAAAATTTTGAAAGATGAGTGTGAAAAAACTGGCTAGCATGTAGAAAACAATTTCTTTTCAAATTTCAAAGAGATTATTTTCTATCTTAGATGGAAATGTTATTTTTCTGATTTCTCGGCACTGACCGAACCTTCATTATTATTGTACAATTGACATATGATTAGAAAAATGCCATGAAAGAATGTACTTTATCTTTCCATCCTCAGTTTTGTTCACTTCTTTACAAAGTTCTAAGTGATAATATGACAGAATGCTTAGCAGAGACAGCATTCCGTATTTACATTCTGGGGATAAAGTTATATCTGTGTTTGCAGGTATGGATGTATAGAGTGCATACCAGGCTTCTCTTGTATGTGTCATAAAGCAAGATGGATGGATAACCTCCTTTCCTCCTTTCCCCTTCTTCCAACTGAAATCTATTTTTAGAGTCAATCCAAATCCAAAAGCAGTGCCTTTTGGGGCTCAGAGGAAAGGTGTTCAGAGCAGCGGTAGTGGATTTTTTGTGTTACATATCCAGCATGAATTTTGAAATAGATTTCTTAGTCCTTTTCTGTGTCACTATAAAATTCAGATTCAGCACGGAACTTACCAAGAGAGTTTTGGAAGGAATTAACTAGGGGGGAGAGAGAGAGAGAGAGAGTTTAATCTTGGTTGTTATTTTAAGTAATAATATGTAACCTGAATGAACTGATAGCAGATTAAATGCATTAGTAGCATTTAAATATACTACTTGTCCTGTGCACGTGCTACAGTTTATCCTATCAGATAAGTGTGGCTTTTCATTCATTCTCTGAAAGATACTTTTATGCTTTCATTTCTGCTTTCCAAAAAAATTTCTTCGTAACGTGTTTTTACATAAATTTGCAATATTACTAAGAGCTAGAGAAGAACAAAAAGCTTGTTTAATTCCCCTCACCCTAGTGAAATATCTTCAGATACTGTTTTCATATGAATGTGGCATTTCATTAAGGGCAAATGGAAAAAAAAAACCCCTGCTATTATTTCCCACGGCAGTGTTCCAGGATTTCATGAAATTTTCAGCGGCAATACTACATAGCACTTCTCAAATAGAGCTTAAATACTAATTAATAGACTTCTGCAAAAGTCATGTGAGCATATTGACTACATAATATTTTCTTTTTCTCATACAGGTGATAATTAAGGTGCAATGTTAAATAACATGCATAATGTGTAGTCAAAACATTTAAGTCAGATTGTTGCAACTGATTTCCAAACATTCTTCTGGTGCTCCAGACAAAATATTTGTACATGGAAATGCCTCTTTTTACGTAGTCCTCTTCCTATGATAGTAACTACCCTCAACTCTAAAAGATCTCCAGGGGAAAAGATTAATTAGGTTTCAATTACGATACAGAAAAATGCATACTTACAGTCGGAAGAGCATTGTGGTGTTTCTTTAATGTGTTTAAAAATTCAAAAATATTTTTAAAAGCTACTTAAAAAGTCAGGCCAAACTCGGGCTAATGGAATATGGTGTCATCCTTGGAAGTGATGTATTCTCTACTCTTCTGGGCTTTGCTGTGTGACATTGCACAGATATTGTCTGAATTTTCTGTGAATCGCTACCAAAATTTTTCTAGTAGATTAATTAAACCAGTTGATACATGTAAAGGATTTTTTCTGCAGCTTTGCATGGCTTTTAAAAGGAAACAAACTTCCAAACCTGAGATGTTAGGAAAGTACTCTCAATCTTTTCGGTTCTGTATACAAAAGGGGTTTTTTGTCTCTACTTTTTGTAGCTTTTGTGTTTTCTCACAAACATCTGGTATCTCATTCTTTTTCTGGAGAGAAAATTTGACTTCTAGACATTTGCTATATATACTGTTAGCTAGTGCAATATAATTTTAGATATTAAAGCAAAGTTACCGAAAGGATGATTTTTTTTTGTTTTATGGTGGGTTTTCATTTTATCAGTATTGCTTTTGAAAAAATAAGGTTTTGGAGATTATTCTCTTTCATAAAACCACACGTGAAACATGAACAAAAAGACATTTTTTCAAGAATTTCAAGAATTCCCCTCACCCCAGTGAAATATCTTCAGATATCGTTTTCATATGAATGTGGCATTTCATTAAGGGCAAAGGGGAAAAAAAATCTGCTATTATTTAGATAACAGGCAAGAAAAGTTGCCTATTCCAGTAGAGTAATATAGCACACATTTGCGTGGAGATTTCTTCTATTTATCACTGAAAAATGTACCTAGAGTTTACAAGACCAACTTAGCATCTATATTTTAATTTGGTTTCTTCAAACTTCTGCACTGGGCCTGACTGATCTGTGTATAAAAGTATTTATCCTAAAAAACTGATTGTTCCCGACAGACACCCCATATTTATCTGTGCTTGTTGCTGCTTGAAGCTTTTCCCCTTCAACAATTTTTTATCTGTATTATTCCCCTTACCCAAGGGTTTGCATCGAGCTATTCCTGTTCATCTGATATGCCTGACATTGTTGGAATCTTAAATTATTGTTCAAGTGACAGTGCTGAAGTTCAAAACCTTTCAGTCTCTTGGAGAGGTCAACACACTGGCATGTAAAACCAGAGCACAGACATTGAGTGGTTTTGATTTGTTTTAAGTAGGTCTCTAATCTCTGCAGATAATGAGTGTGCATTTGTCACAGAAATTTGTTTCCAGCCTAGATCACAAGATGTTAGACAAGAATTTTGTTCTGTCATAAAGAAGAGAAAAACATTTATTATGCCTTTATTAAATCATAAGCTTGTGTACTTTAATAGTCAGCAGTAAATGTCTGGTTCATTTCCAAGCAGTACAAAATTGTAGGCAGAGCAACTTTAGTATTTATTAGAAACAATACATTCCCTTTTTTAAAAGAGGCTTTGTCAAATTTTGTTATCAATAACCTTATAGTAATTAACCTTGGAGTAGTTAACCTTAGAGTAGTCTAAAGGCCAACTGAAACAAGTAAGTAAAAGATTACTCAGAGTAGGTGTATGAAGCAAACACTCCCTGAAAGAGAGGCAAGTTGCTGTGGACATTTGAGACCTTTTGCTTACACACCTTACCTGGAGCTCTAGTATAGAGCTCAACCCATTTGAATGAAGCTTTTTGGAGACTTAAAAATGAGGCACACTGAAAGTTCCAGAATTAATGTACTGCAGAATGTTCACTAAAAAACACTTCACCCGTAGCACACTGAAAACACATTGCAGCTCCTCCAATTTTACAACAGTATGAGAGCACAGAATAGAATATTTCAGTTGGATGGGATCTATAATAATTATCTCATCCAGCTGCCTGGCCACTTCAGGCATATGCGAAGTAAATTCATTTGAATTTTTCCATAAAAGTGCCCAGCACCCTCCCCAGGAAAATACCCATCTAAGATTGATGCTAATCTTAACAGTACTGAACGGTTCTGAGTCCGTAGCACAGAGGACTGTTTATTTTTGTTACAGTAATTTGGAAATTTCCTACTAATTGTTGGGAGAGCTCACCTTTGTGTTCTTGTTAAACTCCGTAACACTTCTTCCTCTAGGAAATGTGGTTGATCCTTTTTGCTCTGAGTTGACTCTTTCACCCTGAGTGTACAGTCCATCACTTCCAGAATCATTCCAAATTATAAATCAATCCCCAAATTGTCTGGTGACTGGTTCGCTCATTTCACCACTGGAAAGTTTTCTGAATCTTCTGCAGAATTTTAGCATGTAAGACTCCTGTGCAAAATTAAGATGACAAAAGGCATTCTTCTATGCAATTAAATTCTGTTACTGCAATACGGTTTTCCCAGGCCGGCTGCATGCGCTCCTGTACGTGCAGGTCAGCATTGGTAGCCAGCATGCTAGCTCTGCCTCCCTGCACCACTGGGGTTACCCACCTACTAATTAGTTCCACCTTTTGATATCTACGGGCAGGGAGAACAAAGTAATACAACTGTTTATCTTACAGCCATCATGTCTATACTTACTCTCCCTTCCAAATGCCCAGTTCCCTTATTATCCCTGCTACTTAAGGCACTTGTATGAATAAGCCAGCAAAATGTTACTGAATTTATGCATTAAAGAACAAGATAGGATCTGTTGTGAGTCTGTTTACATACAGTTATTGTTATTATCTATTCCTACAAGTAATTTAAAAAATTGTAAAGTTTGTTTAAAACCTTGATAATCTTGTAGAAGAGTAAACTTGTAGAAGAGTTCTGCTCTTGTTTTAGCCAGAAAACATTCAAGAAATTTGCTTTGTAGTGTCTATTTTCCCATTCCTTTAAAGCCAGAAGAACTTTTCATGTCTCTGTAATTTAGTTTTTATGCCAGAAATTTTGGAATAGTGCATTGGAATGGAGCCCACAGACTGGTATATATTTTGTGGAAACAGGATGGCTCAGAAACTACAGATCAAATGAAGATGTTCTTCCTTATCTTAAATATGAACCCGATATTTGGAAATTGGGTATGAAAGAGGGCAAGAGAATCCTGTGGATGAGCGTAGCTATATCGTGTTATCGATACAGTATGTTTAATACTTCATTCAGGTCAGCAGGATCCTCTCCTATTGCAAAAGACCTTCCTCAAAGCCAAATGTCATAAAAATTCTGTGGAAAACAAGGACAGGTGTTCAGTCCATCTGCTTTAGGTATCTAATTTAAGGTGTATGTAAGTTAGACTCACTAAGCTCTCTCCGTAGTCTGGGGGAGAGGGAGGCTGCTCCAGGAGCTGATTCAAGTGCTCATGCTCTGTGCTACACGGTGGCACAGCCTGTCTCTTTCCCCTGGCTGCCTGCAGAACTTGGCTCCCGGTTTAGAAACCTGAAGTTAAATGCATAAATTAGATGTTGGGAATACCACCCCCCAAAATAAAAGTCTTTTGGGATGTAGTCGGTATCTATGTTGTGTATGTATATGTTTTATCCTTTTAGATGCAGCTGACATAAAGGTAACTGTGGTGATTTAGAGTTCATTTTCTTACTAGTGTTTGTGGTATAGAAAAAGGCATGTGATTGTAGAATACTTTTGACATACTAGATGCTTCCATGTGTGGTGTCTTTCTACTCTGCTAACAAAATAAGAAGCAACCCAAAAGTCGGTTGATATTTAATAACTCAAAAAGAGGAAATATGCATATTTTTAAAGGGTCTAGTAGAGTTAATATGACTTTCTTTGACAGATTGCTTTACCCAGCAAGTTATTTTGTTCCAGAGCATACTGGCAAATTATGCTGAACCATCTGATAAGAAAATTTTCATTTAACTGTTCCAAGGATAAAATCATCACCTTTTTCTAGGGAAAATTTGTGTCAAAAGTACCGTATTGCAGTCCTAGCTGATCTTTATTTGCTTAGAGTGTTATATAGATTATTATACTGTAGGAAATATTTTTAAATATTCTTAGAAATACATTTTAAAATCACAGCTTGTGCTGTAACTATCCCTCAGTTACCCAGGGTATGTGACATCAGGGACTCTACCTTGATAAATTACTGATGGCATGATGATTATGGAAATGGTAATTGATTGATCATCAGTCACAATTTATTTCAAATCAATACCCCCAGTTTGTTGCATGAATCAAAGTTGTATCAAAAGCTCTTTGGTATATGGTACAGCTCTTCCTAGAAATCTTCCAAAGAGCATTGTTGGGCATCATCTGTTGTGTATGAATGGGAACACTGAGATTGCCTGGCCTCAGGCAGTCCAGAGTAGTCAGAAGATCTCTGGGCTACCACACACTCAGAGGAAGACTATTGGCAAAACACATTAATTTAAGAACCAGTAAATGTGCCAAATGCAAAGACTCTCTCTGGACACGGACAATCTCTTTTTATTTTTTTCCTATCCAATTGGCAATAAATGATAGTGTATGAATCTAATTTGCTATTAAATTGCAAGTAAATTGTTGCTGAATCATGACATAATGGACTTTTATATCTCTCAAACAATTTCTGTAGCAGGAAATATAATCTGTACATTTTTGCAGAAACGATGTACTGTTTCATTATTTCTTTCCAACACATTTAATAATTGTAGTAATTTTAGGTAAGTGAAGCCCAAGTAAATGACTCCCAGTGGTATTATTGCTTACTATTTTTCTAATGTCTAGTTCTTTACCATTTGCAAAGGATTATCTACATATGAAGCAACGAATAAACACTCCATGTAACGATTTTATTTTAAATGAGGAGGGAGGGGGGACCTAAGGCCTCATTTTCTTCTTATTTGTCACTTGAATTCAGCTGCTTTGGGCCCTCTCCAGCTGATCTTCAGAATTAGCTTCCAAGAAAACCTTTTTTTTTTAATAATTTTATGGAAGATGCTATCTCACTTTAACAGGTATAAAACCTCTTTTCACTTTAGAAGCTTGTGCTAATAAAAAGATAGAAAAAATGTCCAGGAAATGCACAGTATAGACAGTTGCTACTCCGTTAGGAATTTCTCCAGCTGCACAGCCAGACATGCCATCTTTCCTATATGTTTACCGTGAGATAGATGTGACCTACAACAGCTGGGCAAAAGTAAGAACTCATCAAGAGAAACACACACATAATGGAATCAAGTAGCAAAGAAATTTTAAAAATTGTCTTAATTCCTTTAGTGGAAATATGAGTAGATAAGACTTTTCCTGAATGTCAGTCTTATTCACAAACAGTTTCCCAGATATTTTAAACCAATTCCATATGGGTTTGAATTTATTATAAATTAAATATAATTTTGAAATACATCTTTTGAAATATAATGTCCAAAAATTAATTAAATTTAGTTTAATAATCCCATTTAATTGGATTTTATTGCTTTTTTGTAAAATGCAAATGAAGAAGAAACATAATCAAGGATAAACAGTTTTCATACAAGAAAGATCTGTAAGGAGCTTATCCATCCTATTTCCCAGAAAGTATTGGTATTTGTCTTAAGTAATAAATTTTATTTTCATACATATTTTCAGTTTTGGTCTGTACAGATAACTTTGAAATTATGACTTCTTTATTTAAATTAATTTGTCTTTTAAATTCCCTAACTATAAATGAATTACAAATTTAATTGAAATATCTTGTTTGGAAGTCTTCTGGGGGTGTAGCTCTTTTTGAAAAAAATTAGTGTAATCTTTCTGTGTAGTTAGAGGGTTGGAATATAATCTACCTTTCCCCCTTGTTTAATTCTTCTTCATGTGTGCTGCCACCTTTTTTGAACGCTCCTTTGGCTCCATGGCCAATCTGCTGATGGTGGGGAAGAAAGGCAGCAAAACAGTTCATTATGGTCATCAATATAAACAGTCATAAGAGATCTGGCTCATTATATTAGGCACAGAAAGTCTGTTTCAGAGAGCATGTGAGAACAAATCTGAGAACAGGGCATGGAGTGAAAACGCCTGTTTGGTTATGGGGTTTTTTGTGTGAAACTCAATGATGTGTCTCATTTTTCTATGGAGAAATACACAATACTTCAGAAAAACTTACCTGTTAGTTAAAGATTTGCTAGCACAAGTTGAAATCAGGGAAGAGAAATATGATGCCATCAGAAAGGGCAGTGCTTTCAGAGGTAGATAAAATGTCTATTCTTTTCAAGGTCTAATTGGACTTTTACTGCGCTTTAATAATGAGATCTTTATGGATCTCAGGACGGTTCCTTTTCCTTCCAACTTGCTAGAAAATATTTCTTCTGCTTCTGGATGAAGAACTGGTCATTCTAAGCTATACATGCTATCCTTGAATTGGATTACAGAAGCTTAGTGTATCATCATAGACAGATACAGAAGATATTTGAGCCCTTTCTCCATTGCATCTGTGCACATGAAGTTCATACTTAAGTCCTCTATGGGCTTTCAGTAAGCTTCCTGTGGAAGTCTGAGGCTTTGATCTTCAAAGTAATCTTCAAAGCAATTAATGGGTTAATTCTTAGCTAAATTATATAAATTAGTTTTGATGAACATAACCCCATTCTTGTTGCTCTCCTGTAAAACAAAACAGATTATTAAATCTAAAGTGAGAATAAAGGGTCTACAAAGGGATCTGTCTATAGAAAGAGCAAAAATCTGAGTAACAGCAGAAGAGTTTAGAGCTTTATGAACATCTTCTTTGAAAAGACCTTTCCATCATAAACAGTTATGATTTCATGACAGTTCTTTTCACCTAATAAATCCCTGCCAAAAAGAAAAGAAAGGAAAATACAAAATCTTTAAGAGATTGGAGGAAATTCTGGAGGCTCTTTGCAACCCACTAGAGACTTGGTTGTCACTATTCATTTCAAGTAGAAGGAACTCAAATATTTCAGTAAGGGTAGCTGTCGTAAAAGAGATGATTTACTGATTTTATCACAAATATAATATCAGTCACAATAAATATTGACTGAGATGTAAATTACAACCCATTATTCTTCCATGAAAGGGGAAAATGTTAATGAGATATTATGAAGAGCATGGCCTTTACAAAGTAAACTAATAGTTTTTTGCCAAAGCAAAAAGTGTATGTAATCATAATATTGGATGCATCCCTCCTAATTTGCATATGCCTTTCTCAGGCATATGCACTCCACTCCTACAGGCTGCTGTGGTGTTTTGAGTGTGCCAGAGAGGTGAACTGGGTAAAAACATGAACATTTCTGATAATTAAATATGCCTATTTAAATATGCCTATTAGGAGACCTTTTTTAGGCAGCTGCAGTATTAGTACATTCAATCTGGTATTCTGACTAGACCCAGGAAAAGCTTTTTTAGTCATGAAGTCCAGATGTAATCAGACAGATGATTCAAGCACAGACAATATCAAAATTTTTAGGCATAATACCATAAAGAAGCAGATATGTATCCTTTTTCTTGCAAAGCAAGTGTGCAAAAGCAGTGAAAATTAAAGAGACCATGAGATTGTAGTAATTTTTGAGGGCCTCTCTAGTAGTGCTTCTGTTGAGATCAGGATTTGTGCTTTTGAATTAAATCCCCTGATGAGTCTCACGTGCTGTTTGGATTTGGTTCATATTCACTAGTTGTTCTGAATGCCTGAAATGGATTAAAACTAAGCTCAAAGTTGCCCCGAAGAGCACCCGAGGCAACTGTAATGGATGTTCAATCCAGGGAACTGGTCTACCACTAGTCCTGAGAACTGTCTCTTCCATGAAATGCCCAACACAGACATTAGGACCTGAGCACTGGTAGTTTGACTTTGCAGTTTTCCTTCTGTTGGGCTGCTTCAATTGCTGATGATACACATAGACTTTGACAACAGCTGAGGCAATGCCCCCTTAAAACATAAGGTACTAGATTTCTTTGGCTGCTACAAAGTGCCTCCTACATCAGTGAGCGCAGTTTCTACTTCCCTGGATCAAGTTTCTGCCACATGGCTTTCATCCATCACACAGTCCAAAACAAACATCAGGAAAGACATCTAGAAAAGAAGAGTGTGTGAATCAAGCATTGCACAAAATGTTCAACATGAGTAGGAAGCATAGCGTTCCCAATCCAAGCTAAAGACTCATTTTGTACAGTTGAGTAAAGCCTTGGTAAAATGTCTGACCCCATTTGCTATAAGCCTAAAGCATGACACCATAAAGTCAAATTTCTTTTTTGTTTTTGTTGAATCCAGCTGTTTTTACCAGTACAGTGGTTATGCTGCCACCTGTGCATCCTGAAGCTATCACAGAAATGAATCATCTGTGCAATGTAACATTTGTTCAGTTTTCACAATGGGAGTTAAAAGCCTCCATTGACTTTTGAGTCCTTACAATGTCACTTACAGTGCCTCTCTGCCAATATCAATAGAACTAAAGCAATATAAGAAATTAAATAGAAAAGGATACCTGAAGTGCTGAGCATGAACCCAGAAATCCAAAAAGTACTGTGACCTAGTGTCCTTTATTAGCAGCACATATATTTAGATTTTTATAATGTATAGACATACTATGTTTTTTCCATACAAATTCTGTAACATCCCAAAACAGCAACCAACTAAAAAAATGATAGGTAGCTAGAGATATAAGTGGATTTAAGAACCTTATAGAGGTTTGCACACCTCGATATTTGTCAAAGAACTCCATTTGGTAAAAAAGTAAAGAACTGATGCAATTGAAAGGTGGTACAGTGCACAAATGGGACAGTGCTCAAATGGGACATTATAGTGTGTTTAAGTGTAAAAAAGGAAACAGACACCAGAAGTCATGTTGTACCGTGCTGCCTTCAATCGACATCCCTTGTTACCCAGGTTATTTCAGATACTTGGTGGGTTTACAGTTGGTACAGCTATCTGAATTTTACACAATTTTGCACAACCCCCCAGGACCAACATTCGGACCAGGCCTGTCACCCACTTAGCTGCGTGATTAGCAGCAGCAGCAACAGCCAGGCTCAAGTTTCAGGAGTACAACAACTCGAGCTCCCACACAGAAAATTGGGAAAATTAAAATAGTCTTTCTGTTGCTCAGTCAGCTAATTTTCTCTCCTTGCAAATATGAATCAGATGGCTTAGCCAAGAGTACTTTATTGAAAGGAGAAACAAAAAGAACAGCAGGGAAACACTGCAACATGCAATATCTAATTACTCCATACCCACCATGGAACCATAACTGTTTACTCTTCTGTTTGGTTTCTCGGTGAAGCAAGTGCTAGGCCAGCTGGCCGCTTCCTACCTCCTGCAGTAAAACCTCACTCACAGTTTTCAATTCTCAAGTTTCATGGCTTGGTCCCCTATCCAGCTGGGTAGTGAGACCTTATCCAAGATGCTGATGAACCTGCTAGCCGCACTGTTTTAGCTTGCTAACAGTCTGCTAATTCCTTTTTGCTCTTTAAAAAAAAAAAAAAGAAAGAAAAAGAAGCATAAGGATTAGCACACATTCCCTACCATACACACGCAGGAGACTTCCTGAACAGGCTCTCCTGTCCATCCTTTTCACCATGTCTTCTGTCTTCCAATGTTGCAAGGAATTACTCACAGACACACTACTAAGGTTTAGTTTTACACACTGTTACAAGATTTTTGCAAGGTGAAACTAGCTGGGTTTATAGTTCTGCCTAAAATGTTCTATGAACATAAGATATATATGTCAAACTTTATAGTTATACTGCTCATCAAAACATATTTCCAGTCTATAGAACCAAGTAAAAATCCATGTTTACTACTCTGATATGAATATCAGACCATGTTAGAATCATTAGACTGAACTCTTAATGACCTCAACAGGTTCCTGGTATTTTGAAATGAGGAAAGCATGTGTCAAAGTCCAGGAGTGACTGTTGTACCTTTCAGAAAATACAGCAAATCTAGCAGCCTACTCAGAGGACATCTGAACCAAGAGGAAGCAATATTTGCTATCACTTCATGTAGCACAGGCTTTCCTGGTTGCATACCCACTGGAGTGGGTGCATGTATGTTTAATTAGCAGTATACTGTGCTCAACATGCAAGGTTTGACCAACTGTCATTAGGATATTAAAAGGATTTATAAGCAAAGTGACTTCCCAAAACAAATTTTTTCCCTGTGACTATTAAACTGCCAGTTCCAGCTCACTATTTAAAAGGTAATGTCTGTGATTGATTTGGGCATGATGCCACTGCTTTATTTACTGGGGCTTTTTTTTTTTTTTTTAACTCTTCTGGCTGCTCTGGCAAAAAAAAAAGGTATTTAACACAGGAAGGGAGAGAGAAACTGAATTCTCGGGAAGGCATTTTTAGCCCCCTTTCATTGCATGACTGTGCTGCATTTCTTTGGTCACTGATAATGAGAAACAGGCCATTCAGTGGTGGGTACAACTGAGGGATTTGGAGTAGCAGGAGGTTTATGAAATGCATATGATTGTAAGCGGATATTGAGATAATGATGTTTACAGGATGATAAGTGGTTTCATTTAGCTTGTTAGTATTTTATCAGGCTTCTAAGTTTTTATAAGGTTTTTAGTATTTTATAATGTTTGCAGATACAAGAGTCCTACAAACTGACATGTTAAATTCAGAATGTAATGGTTTCTGCGATGCAGCAATGCCGAATAGGTCTTTTTATCAGAAAGTTTTAGTTAGGCTTTGACAAAGGAACCTTTTTGTTTTCACATAATTTTCAGGTTGTCATGCTAGACATTATGCATGTATGAGTGTCTTTGCTTTTCAGCTGACTTCAGAGGTTTAAATAACATTTGGGGATTCATGTGCCTGTGACTTATCCTGTAAAATATATAAATTCATATACAAACAAAACATATTTTGAACAGTATCATTAGTGTTCACTTGACCTTAGTTGAATACTTAAAGTTTTTAAAAATTAATAAACAGCCCATCAAGAGATTGTGAGATAAAGTACCTACTAAATATATCACAAATATCATTGCTGCCATTTGTGATTGTCAGTTTTGAATTTGCCTGTGCAGGGTAGGTTGTAAACAAAACCTTGCTAATACTATTGTGATCATATGTGTCAAATAAAATCTTTTCCACCCTCCAAGAATAATAGTTTAATAGTCTTTAGAGCCATATAATTTTGTCCAGAGCTATTAGTGGCACTTTATGTCATATAGTCATCAAAAGCATTTCTATGAAAGAGAAAAGAATAAATATTTCATGGCTACAGCTTTTGAAGAACACTCTGTCTTTCAATCTTGGGCCAGTCTTTCAACATATGTGCCAATCAGAAGTCTTTAGCAGATGCAAAATGCATCTTGTCTCCTTGTCAGTGAAGAATGTAAAGATTGCAGGATGTATCTGAAATATTCATCACATAGGCAAAATTCTGAGCATTGTAAGGAACTGCTGAGCCCTGTAATCACTACTTACCCATTTGTTCTTACCTCCTCGTCACGGGCCCTGAAACAGTGAAGAGCGTGGCTAGTCACAACATTGTGGTTGCATACTATATCTTGACAATCGGGGATAACATTTAACAGTGTCACCTTACACCTTTTATCTTACTATTTCCTTTGCTTTGGACATGATATAGAGATACCTCTGAGTGAAATCACACCTATGTAATTTTCTACTTACAAGCTTTTACAGGTACTTCAACTGATAATTAATTTTTGCTAAATTACTGCTTCCAACGTGTCTTTGGAAGAAGAACATTGCTGATGTCTACTGTATTTCAGTATTTGTTCATGGACTAGAGTAGGATTGCTGCAAACTCTTAGAGTAGATCATACATGGTCTCTTCCTGTTATTCTAGCTCCCGGCTAAATCCAAGGCTGATATAATCAACCGTAATTCCAGTGTAGTTGCATCTAGTCAAATCAAATCTACTTTGGGCCTGTTACCCTGTGAGAGGGTTTATGTGCACCATGTCCCTTGAATGAACCTGTGACCTTTTGTTGCAGTCTGGGCTAGCCATCCCATCACTGGGCACTGCTGGAAGCTATTAAATCTTGTGTTGCTTTATCTCAGTTAAATGTGGTTAAGTGAAAGGACATTATTTTAACTGGCTTCTGCGTCAATGGAATTTCGTGAAGCACTAGCTCACAGCATTTCAGCTCTAATACTCTGCTATGAAAAGTTGGAAAAATTGAAGCTTCAGAAAGAATTAAACCTTTGATTAAATGCATTAGGTTTTCAAAAAGAAAAGAAAGGTTGAATTCTCTTTCTGTTCACCAAGTTCTGCACTTTAAATGGTCTTCTTAATGTCTTTTTTTTAGGTCTATTCACATTCTTTAGAATATGAAATTTCTTCATAGAAGTGAAAGCAATGCATTTTTAACAAAAACATCGTTCATTCCATTACATTAGTGATTTATCATTGCTAATATAATGATATGGAAACATGGAAAATTGGAAATAAATGTAGAAAGAATGCTGAAACATGTTTATTTAATGAAAACTACCCATGAAAAATGAACCACTGAGATCATGGATATGGGAAAATTATGTACATGTGGAAAATGTGACACATTCAAATTTCTAAATCTACATTTTCCTAAATGCAGATTTATCATCTGAAGTCAGTAAAGCTTCTCACATTTTTCTAGCACCTAAAAAAGAAACCTTGGAGGTACAAAAGTATTTCACGAGCATGGCAAAGACAGGTCTTAAGCTTGTTTTGTGGCATGTCTGTTTCTCTGCAGGTAACAAATACTGTGTCCAATCATTCCTAAACTTTCAGGGAGCATTCTTAGTGCTAGTGATTATTTAATTTAATTGAGAATTGGAAGATCTGAAATATGTTATGGAAAAGTACTACACAGTGATGCATATGGGGAGAAGAAAAGGTGTTTTCTCCATGAAAGACATGAATTTTGTCAGCTGGGAAAGAAAGAACTTGAAAAAAAAACAGTAAGGAGAAATACTTACCTGGGAAGGGGTGGTATAGAAAAGATGAGGTGCAGAGTGTGTTTATGAGGATTCTCGGCGTGATCATAGAATCATCAAGGTTGGAAAAGTCCTCCAAGATCATCTAGTCCAACTGAAAAATGCACCAAAATCTCTATTAAGTATCTAGGCTGTATGTATCAAGCACAAAACAATCCATATGTAGAGAAATCTGAAATCTAGAGATGTTGGTTTGAAGCAGATTTTGCTGATTACCGAATTTAGGAATTTTACTGGAGTTTAAAGAAACTGTCTCTGGAAGAAGGCATGTGGGGCAGGAGCACACTCTACAACGACTTTGAGATGAACAGTTTCCTGTGGGGCAAGTGTGAATGTGCAGGAGAAAAGGAGGAGGCAGGACAGTGAGGAAGTGGGGAGTAAAGCCACCCTGTGAGAAGGGGCTGAAGCATATCTGTCACTCATTACATACCCTACATCAGTGCCCTCAGTTGGTCCATGCAACCCATCCCTCTCCCTCCACAAACCTTTCCCCTTGCTGCATTTAAAAGCCTCCCTTAATTCTCTCAGCTGCCAGCACGCATCAGAAGCAGTAGATTTCTGTGCCACTCAGTCTCATTGGGCATAGCGCCCAACCTGCCAGAGCAACTCTCTAAGCTAACTTCCAGCAATTTGTGATTGTACTGCTTTCCTGCTATGATAATTTTCCTTCATGATACTTGAAAACCCATAGCAGCCATTTGTGACTGTAACCCTAATGTGCCTTCAAACAAAAAAATCCCCATGCTCAGTTAACTGAAGCTACATGGTGTAACTCATTTATTGGAAATGCATTAATATCCATGTTGAATTTAAATGAGGTGAAGAGCTTTGCTAATATCTGGTCTTCTAATGTCTAAAACTTTTTAAACACTGCTTCTGTTGAGCCCAGTTAATAAGAGATTGGAGTTTGTTTATTAGGAAGCAGAAAAGCACTGCTTGTGAGGCTTTTTTCCTTTATGGGAAATAGGAAAGGCATTTAAAAGATAAAAAAATATTGCTAACTATAGATGCATTAAATTTTGTTGTTACAAAAAAAAAAAGTCCCAGACAATCCCTTTAGTGTTCCATCACTAGTCCCTGAATGCCTGAGTGCACAATTTACTAATACAAGTGGGCAATGGTAAAGTGATTCAGAATTTTCCTTATTGATTTAACAAGGAGTGACACTAATCAGTGGTTCATTAAATCTTTTCACACCAGAAAAAATAACCATTTTCCTTCTATTTTGATTTGATAGAAGTGGTTTCTGATCACTGCATATTGCCTATGATCTCTGGCAATTAGTTGTCCAGTCACTGTATTTTCCTTCCAGTTGTTTATAGCTTGTCTGCCTAATGAAATGAGATTCATCTGTATGCTCTCTATCCATCTGCCCATCCATCTGTCAGTCTAGCCTCAAAGTAGAAAACGGTCCCTTGCAGATCCTTCCTTCAAGAAGGAAACCTTAAAGGAGCTGGAGCAGGCCATCCCATGTGCCAAAGCACAAGCCAGTGGGGAAGACTGAGCTGGCTGAGCAGAGCTCTGTGGTTGGAACTTGGGGAAAAAAAAGAGAGTTTATGATCTTCAGAAGAAGGGGCAGGCAACTCAGGAAGACTACAAGGATGTCATGAGGAAAAATGAGAAAATGCAGGTTGCCCACAGAGGTTGTGGAGTCACCTTCTCTAGAGATATTCAAGACCTGTCTGGATGCAGTCCTGTGCAGCCTGCTGTAGGTAATCCTGTTATAGCAGGGGGGGGTTGGACTAGATGATCTCCAGAGGTTCCTTCCAGCCCCTACAAATCTGTGAATTTGTGTAAAACCAGAAAGACCAAAGCCCAACTAGAACTTAATCTGGCTGCTGCCATGTAAGACAATAAAAATATTTCTCTAAATCCATTAGCAAAAAAGGGAGGGCTAAGGGGAAACTCCATCCTTTACTAGATGTGGTAAGGTAGATAGTGACGATGGATGAGGAAAAGGCTGACGTACTTAATGCCTCAGTCTTTAATAGTAAGACCAGTTGTTCTCCATGTACCCAGCCCCCTGAACTGGAAAATGGGACCAAGTAGCAGAATGAAGCCCCAGAAATCCACAGGGAAGTAGCTACGTGATGCCTATCTGCAAGAAGGACCAGAAGGAAGGTCCAGGGAGCAACAGGCCTGTGCGTCTGACCTGTCCCTATTGCGAAGTTCTCCTTTCTTTTCCAGACCACGCCTCAGTCTGTAAATCACATAACTGAATTTTAATCCCACTTCCCAAGATATTTACAGTCCCTCCAGCTTTGTGGTGTCTGCAAATTTCGTAAGTGAACCTTCTTTTCCATTATTGAACAGTGTTGGGCTTAGGATAGAGAGATTGAAACTAAGCAGACCAGACTAATGTTTTTCGTTGTTTAAAAATAGCAGTCTCTTTGCTCTTTTTCAGTCATGCAGCCTCTCATCTGTCCTCCATATTTTTTCAAAGACTACTAAGTCTTCTGAGTCTACTTTAATCAGCTAAGTCCCCTAAAATGAGGGAAGTTTATCAGCACAGATGATCTGAGAATATCCGTTATTTAAGCACTATATAACCTTTCCTCTTCCTATTACAGATTGAGATCTTATCGCTTTTTACTGATATTGTGTCTGCTTGCAGTTGATCTTTTTTGTGAAAGCTAATGCAAAACAGGTTTTAAATTATTTTTACTATGAGTCTATAGATTGCTCTCTTTGTTGAGTAGCAAACCAATG
The DNA here is from genome assembly GCA_022605575.1 of Laterallus jamaicensis coturniculus. Classification (NCBI taxonomy): domain Eukaryota; kingdom Metazoa; phylum Chordata; class Aves; order Gruiformes; family Rallidae; genus Laterallus; species Laterallus jamaicensis. The sequence goes on along the minus strand of JAKCOX010000005.1, from coordinate 14,414,830 downwards.
TTTTCTTTTGTTTTCCTTTACGTAAATGTAAAGTGCTAATAGGCAATTTTCCAGACTAAGCAAACACTGTCAATCTATATGCAAACACAGAACAGGAAGAGATCTTCCGAGTTACCAATCCCAGGCAACTGCTGGCAGTGGCATCTTACAGTCATTCCATGTAGTCATCCAAGTGGTACCTGAAAGTCATTTGCTTACTTGCTGTTGCTCCTCTTGTTGAGATGTTTAGTGCCTGATGACTCTGATAGTCAGAACTTCCTTCTAAGTTTCAGACAAAATTTGCTCCTGACTACACTGTGCATGAACTGCCCTGTGCTTAATTCAGAATTTCCTTTTTCTGAGGCTACTGGGTTATGGCAGCAATTTTTGTTCCGTCACCAAAATAAATTTAGCCCAGGACTAGTTTTAAACACGGTCTCCTCTCCAGTATTAAAACGGAATGTTCAATAGTGATTGTATTAAAAGTTTAACTTTTGCCTGTAGATTAGTTATGAATGGATGAAATTTCATAACAGGTTGAACTCACTTGGGTTTGTGTGCGTGTGTATTTCAGAAATACAGGTTTCTCTTATACTGTCTTTTGTGGGCCAAATTCTTATCTGGCTTTCATCAGTGGTATGCTGCTTAAAATCATGATTTACACTAAATTTTAATCTAACCTTAAAAGCTTGTTGGCCAAAAAATACAGTTACTTCTAATGTAGGATGTGCAGACCCATTTTATTAACACACGAGTTTATACTCTTGACAGTAACTGGAGATCAATGTGAGCACTGAGAAGCCTACTACTGCTAACAGAGCCCCTTGCAATCTTATCAAGAGATTCATAGTTTCACAAATTAGCAGACTTGGACACCTTAGTAAAGACAAAAGAGAGCACTTCTACAAAAACATTTCAAAAAGTCTGCTTCCTTCACAGAAAATAAGGTCTGAGCAGGCATGCAGGGTTTAAAGCCCCGTACTGTTCCATAGCGAAGAAATGGCTAAATGATACTATTATCTGCAGTAAAATTAAATTGACCTGTGTTACCAATTTGTTGGCTGCTGGGATGAAACTGTGTTATTTGTTCTAATATTTTCTTTTAACAGCTAAGAAGTCATTTGCAAAATGGTATTCTTTCCCAGTATCTGGTTGCTACAAATTGGAGTGCAGTAACACGTGTGCAAGTATAGAAATAACAATTGTCTCAAAGGATCTTTTGCTGAGATACTAAGAGAACCGTGCAATTACACACATACTAAATGTTCATTTACTTCAAATGTTCTCAGCTCTTTCTACCCCATGACTCTTCTGTGACTTAGGAAGGCACCCCTCCATCCTCCTTCCCCAGCAAAATTAAAAGTTGATTTTGACAAGCTAGAGACTGCTCCTTCTACTCATTTTTTTAATCAGATGGTCTAGAGTTCCATTCAGCTTCAGCTCAGTGCATGTGAACAGTGCCAATAAAACTTAAAGTGATAATTTGTAAAAGCCACTTGCTATAAAAGAAATATTGTGCATGAACGAACAGTGTTTATAAAACTGTACTAACTCAGCCAAGTCAAAACAGATCTACAGCACAGAAAGTCAGGAGCATTTCTAACTTATGCCCTGAATTATGGAATTTTAAATTTTTTTTTACATTATTTTTTCCTCTAGAACTACCTAAAGATTGAGCCAGAGTTTCTACATATGACAAAACCACATTTCTCCCCTCAGTTTTGTGCTCTTATAAATATTCCAGCTGACTAAGACAATACTGCTTTTTAACACCAAAAAAAGTATGTGCTTTGGCACATAGATCTTTTCTTTGACATAAGAAAAATGTACAAAATCAGTTGTTCAAATCCCTCAGAAACATAAGCTTCGTAAATTCCCTTTGGTTCACTTTTCAAAGGTAGGACATAATTCAAATTGTTAAGATCTAACAATCTTTTGGGTTTTTCCCTGAGACTTTGAGGAAATGGTTGTCTCATGTAAAACGGGTTGCAAAGAGAAAGAATAGAAGCTTGAGTGCAATATGCTTCTCACTTCAGTCTGAAAATAGGCTGTAATGACAAAAAAGCAAATGTGACAATTAACTAATTGTAATATTGATAACAAATGAGCCACCTCCAATTCTATCTATCCAATAACACTAATTGCAAATGACTGCTTAAAATTTCTCTTTGTGTGAATGTGTTTTGCTCCTGAAGCTGCTGCTTTAAAGTGGTGCCATCTAATTTTTTGTTTAGCTTTGTCATTAAATAGGCTCACAAATGCTTCACAATTCTAAATATTAAACAGGCAAACTGAATAGAAATATAAAGGGTATTTGTAAATTAAAAAATCATTAATATATTAAAGTTTTGCAGTTTTCATTTGCTTATTATGATACAAAACTCCTTAATATTTTGCAAGAAACTTTAAATTCGTTTAAAATTGCTTATAGGGAAATACTTTTATGCCTGCAGTAGTACAAATCATAACAAAATAGTAATCCGTTTCTTAGCTACAAGAGTTTTATACTTAAATGTCTCATTTGATAAATACAAAATGGGGAGACCTAGTAAAGCATTTTAGACAGACTTGCTAGTCAGAACTGTGTAAGATACCTAAAGAAGCTGACGATGTTATTTCTGGTCAGGTATTTCTGATGCAATCTTTTACTTACCAGCAAAGTGATATAGAATACAGTGAATTAGACTAAAAGAGATAGTGCTTCTTTCCCAGCTTCAAACTTTTTTCAGGCATTTGTCAACCCAGAAGCTTTTTCTGTATTTTTGAAAAAAAAAAAAAATTTTAAAAAAAACCATTTCTGTCTGTACTTCTACCAGTTGAAGGCATTGAGGTAGCTGAAGTCCCCCCATGAGGGGTTCCTGTGAATGTGAGACTTCTTCCAGTTGTTTGAAGATACCTTATACACTTCCTTTTCTTGATGAGGAGGGGCAGAGCAAATACCAACTACAAGAGCAGTCACCAATCTTCCCCCATCAGCCCTTGACTGACTCCTGACTCCATGCATTTCATCTGGAGGGCAACTCTCCCGGCTCATCTTCCCATCCTGTCCTTCCTGTAGAGCCTGTATTCCACTGCTGAACTCCAGTTGTGTGAGCCATCCCACCACATCTTTGTGATTCCAGGGAGGTCATAGCCTTGTAGCTGCATGCTGACTTCTAACTCCTGTTTGCTCCCCAGCCCATGTGTCAGTTTACCAGCATTACGCCCAACCAAGCGTGCTGGTTCCCCAGGAGAGGCTTGACATGATTCCCCACAAAGCTGTCTTGCAGGCACTTCTTTCTCCACTCATTGTTCGTTACTGGTTCAGAAAGGTGTAAAAGCTTCAATGGAGGCAGGTAATTATCCTTGAATTATAATACTGCCGAAAGGTGTATCTGTCCTCACCTTTCTTTTTTTCCTAGTTGCATGTTTGAGAGGAAATTAATCCTGAAACACTTCCATCTAAATGTTTTGTTTTATTCTCATTAAGCCGAAATTACCTCCAGGCATTGGTCTTTCTCACCTCAAGTAATTTCTGCAAACTCTTGCTATATAATGTTCTGAAAATAAGTAACAGGAAAACTCCTTTCCAGTGGGTAAGTGTATGTCCAAACTGAGAATTCACACTACATGTTTAACAGTTTTCCAGACATGTGAGGATACAGTGTTATTAGTATATGTAAAGAAGAGCTACTACCACACCAGACGGAGGTTCAGTATGTTCCCGAGCCATCACCCAGCAGATGCTACTTTAATGTTCAAAGTCTGAAGTATTCCAGGAGAGCGGAGAGCGGTCTCCTGACAGCAGAATGCTGTCCTGACCCCCTTTCTTCTGCTCCCACAGAATTCAAGACCCTCACTGCCTTTATTCTTCACAGTCTAACACAGACCATCCTCTAATTCAACTTCCTGAAATCTAGTTCCAGGGAAAAGAAGCATCCATCACCCATATTCTGGATGTGGATTTAGATTGCAAAAAGTAACGATTTGAACTAGAAAGGCAGTATTTAATTTTTGTTTGCTTTGCCTGTAATTGGAAAAAGATTTAAACAGCATCAGTTTCTCATGTATAGCTGCAAGGTGCTGCTGGAGGGAACGCATCTAGTTTAGCATCTGGTATGGCTAGCTGAAGAGCTATCTGGTCAGCTAGAGATTAGTCAGCAAAATGCCAAGGTGCAGGCATGGCAGAGCAGGAGCTGGAGTGGTAGATGTGGCTTCAGAGCACAAAAGACCAAAGTACATGAGTCTGACAAAACTTCTTTGCCTTTGATCTAGTAACTGCTAAGCCTATTTTTCAAAGCTTTGCATGTAATAAACCATATATTGATTACCTCTGTTACTTTGCTCTGGCAATCCAGGTAAAGCAGTAAGTATTTCATGACAGTTTTAGCCTTCACCCTTTTCTTTTTGAGTTCATGACTACTTGGGTTTCATACTGTTAATACAGAAACCGAAGGCCTCATTAGGAGTGATCTGCTTTCTGTAACCTAGAAAGGGAGCTATTACAAGAACCACTGTCCTTGGATGATTTCTGAAGTAAAAAATTTCAAACAAAACAAACAAACAAACCCCAAACCCATCAGCATAAAAACTTTAGTAGAAAGAACATATGTTTTCAAGGACTTCCTCAGTCATGCTGTTTCCCTTGCAAGGTAAGCTCGTGTATTCTGACTCCCTAGGTTGTGGTACGGCAACATTAGGAAAACCCTTTGTGGTGGGCATCTGTTCAGTTGTAATTTATACACCTGAAAGATGTTGTAAACTCCAGATATGAACTCATCAAGTGTTCCTTTAAAATTTGACTGGGAATTAATTGGTTTAATATAGTTGCCACTAACTTCTTTTGGTATTATCACTTGCTTCCAGCAATTGTGGCAATGAGATACGCTAGTATTTATATATCTAAATAAGAAGTATTTACTGGTTGGAAAATAATGAAAAAGTGGGGTTTATTCAGATTTGCTCTCAGGACTTAAAACCGTTATTTTTTTAAACTGTAATGATTACCATAGTTTATTCACCAAGTGTAAAGTACTTATGATTGAATCTGAGAACAAAATATTATTAATTATTAAATACAAGATTTACAAATACTAGGGAAATTGTGGTGGGTTTAAAATGTTGAGAGTATCATAACTGTGGGAAAAAAATGTGTTGCTACAAAACATGGAATGAAAATGCAGTCCCATTGCCTGCTACAATATGCTGCAGGAGTTCCCTACAGCATTTCCTTCCTATGGTTATTGCTTTAGGCTTGCTCTTCCCACGAAGATCTGAGAGCAGTGCGGTTTCAAATAAAAAGAAAGATTAATTCCCTGCTTTTAATTGGTAAACTTATGTCAACACAACATGAAAATGAATTGGCAAGTAGTCCAAAATGCTCCATGATACTTACTTTATTCAACTACAAATTTTTCATAGCTGGTGTCTTTTGTTAGGTTAAGAATATACACAGCAGATTAATTAACCTGACTGAAGTTCATATGTTATATATGCCGGTTTCATAAACTGAGTTTCACAGGTTTTAAATTAACATATGTTCTGCACAGTGTGTTTTAATGTATACAGTCTACTTTAACAATCTATATGCAGCCTCTATGAAAAAAACCACAGGTAAACCAAATTAGCACTCGTATGGTTTTAAGTTCATTATTTTCAGTTCTGGCTTCATTCACCAAGACACAGCTGTTGTATTGCGTGGGCCTTTTTGTTTTGGTTTTTGTTTCACATTTGACATTCCTCTCAGGAACTGACTTATGCTGAATGTGTTTTTCAGTGATAGAGAGATTGCTCCCTTGAGCCAACGCAAATGAAATCTGGAAACTAGAAATATATGGAAGAAATATCCAAAAGTCCTTTGACTAGTCAGCATGCTGAATATTCTTCCGATACCTTTGTGCACATTCTCTCACAGTCTGCTGCAATAAACGGGGCTTGAATGGTTTTTGTTTAGTCTATAGGTTTTCTGCTGCCTACCAATAGCAGTGCATGAAGTTCTATATTATTTCATGTTGTAGGCATAATGTAACATGACACATCCTAATGTTAAAGGCATGCAGTAATAACAAGCTACTGCAAAACAGGCAGGGAAACCTCCTACGTGGATATAATCCAACAGATGCAAGCTTACTCTGCCCAGCCTTAAACTAACGGGATGTGAGCCAACTATAGTCAGGAAACCACATAAATGTGTTAGTACAGAGATTTCAGCAGCAGTTCAGGGGCTGCAAATCAGAACCAGCTTTCATCCGTCAGGAACTGTGGTGAAGCAAATCAAACCAAGCTCTATAAACATGTTGCTGTCATTACTATGTCTATACATAGTTATTTTTATTACCTCCGTGCGCTCCACATTTTTTTGTTCATGTTGATCTATCTCCTTATTCCATAGTTTACATCAGATATCTACCCACAAATGGATACCGAGTTCACTACAGCTTTGTATTATAGTCTTTAAAGCCTTGTAAAGGTCTTTCTGTAAAATGAATGCAAACAGTGAACTTCTTTGCAACATCATCGTAATGTTCTCTTTGTCTTTGCATCATCTCTAGCCCAGTAAGGAATCAAAAAAGATGAGTAATATGGCAAGTGACATCCTCCATAAATTCATTCTGAAATAGTAAGAAATACAGTTTCAAGTTTACAGTACAAACAAAATTGTAACCACTTTGCCACAAACATTTTTCTTGTATTTTTTATGTCAGTCTACACTTGTAATATAAATAAGAGAACTTGGAAATATTTTTATAGAATTCCTTGGGAGGAGCTATGCAAGCTAACATGTTACTGTTTCATAAGAGAGGGTACTGAATACAATTTTCCAAAAGTCCCATTTTTTTCATCTGTAGGATACATCAGTAGAATTTTCCTTACAGTCAAATACCATGTTAGAAATTCTTTCTGGCTGTTTACTGCTTTTAATTCCTCTACTTCCCTCTCCACCAACTATTTCAAAGAGGAGATCGAACCAACATAACCTCGTGGCCCTGATACTTTGTCCTCTTCCTCTCCTTCACTCTTTCACCAATATAAAGCTTTCTTTTATCCTTTAAAGATACCACTTGTCCCAGTAATTTCATGTACCATTGCCATCTAACATTACTCAGACTCCGTTGTAGCTTTCCTCTCTCTTCAGTTTCTTTTTCTTTTCTGCACATTATAATAATGGTCTCAGCAAAAGTGAAGTAAAAGCTCAGCTGCTTTTGTCAGGGTCTTCTGTCTCACACAATGTCCTTTTGACTCTTCCCTGTACACACTTAACTTTTGTCAGTACCGAACTCAATGGTCTTTTCTTCACCTTTCTTTCACAGGATCCAAATATTTTACCTTTTCCCTCTCTCTTTATTTGCCCCACTCTGTTTTAGTTGCAGAAATTCACAAACCTTACTCTTTCATTTTATTTACTTTGACTAATTCTGCATTTTGCTGCCTTTTTTTTTTATAACTTTTAAATTGTGAAAAGCCCAAATCTTCCTCGATCCAGTCATCTTTCTCTGCCTGGAAAGATGTAAACGCCACTCTAACATACTTCCCACTTACTCCGATTTATAATCTGGCTCTCAGCCATAACTGTGCCTGCACTTTAAGATGAGATCCTGAACAGATTCCAGTCTTTCATGGACAAAGTCTTCTGCTAATGGACAGATGATAAATAACCAAGAGAGTTACACATTACCAACTGGCAGGTGATAAACCTATCAAAAATACAGCAAACAAGATTTGCAAAGGCAGCTCCTTACGATTCCCAGCTGCTGAGTTCCTCACTCAAGGGTAGCTCTTTGCCATTGCTGATCGCTGGGTCATTGTCTTCATGAGTGACAGAGGTTTCTGCAAAATACTTGGTCCTTCTCCTTTTTCCCATTTTAAGGTGAGGCTGCAAGCTGACTAAGAGAATAGCCCTGGTATTTTTAACTCCTTCTCTGTAAAAGTATGTAAGCAATTCCAGTGTATGAAGCTCTTGTACGCAGTGCACAGAAAATCTAAATTCCAGCTTTTGGTACCAATTTCACTGCTGTGTAATTAAATTAATTAGGTTAAAGCACAGTGAATTTAAATGCAGCAAAAGACAAGCATAGGTAAGAGCTATGCTCATAGAGTTTCTCTTTGCAGCTTTGGAAATTCTGCAACCAAAACTCTCCACAGAAAATTCTTCGCAGGATTTTGGTAGCAGATAGATGCCATTTGGATTCAGCAGGCTCTTTGAAAGAGGATATAATATACTTTAATGTAGACATTCCTTAATCCCAAATACTCACCACATTTTTAACCTGCTCAGCTTGGTTTAGAACAGCTTTATTATAAAGGTTCATTTTCTTTTCCTTGTGTGCTGTTATGTATTCACAGGTATGTATTCTGAGATTAACAATTCAGTTACCATGAAATACTAATTATGCACTATATGTATAATAGGCACATAATTAATTTTTTTTTTTCACCTATAGGAAACTCCAGGTGCAATACAATATCTGCAGGCCAAACACATTCCTTAGAAATTAAAAGGGAAATAAAAATCAATCCCATACATTCCAACTGTGGCTTTGAGAGACAATTTTGCGAAGTTTAAAAACTCCTTTTATCACCATTGCTTTCCTGGTTGTGTTTAGACTCCCCACAATCCAGCACTCGTTTACAGGCCTGACATGACTGATTTCACCAGAAAAGTTATCCACTATTGGATGGCAGGAGATAAACCCATCAAAAGGTGTAACAAACAAATAAGAACTTACTTGAAGAGTGGCATTATCCTATTTCTGTCAGGAAGTGTGAGCAATAGCCAAGAGTTTATCATATTTACGAAGAGGAAGGCTGTTTGGAAGTAGATTTTTTTCTTCTTCTTTTAAGGTTGTCTCTTTAATCTGGAGCTGCAGCAGTGGATTTGATTTTTTTATAAATGGTAGGTTTTATCAGGAATACAGTATTTTACCAAGGTATCTTCCTCACATCAATGGCATGAAACTAGAAGACTGGAAAGTCTTTTTCCATCTAGTTTCCAGTAATACGTATCAGTATCTGTAGGCACAAATAGCTGGTGGGTTCAGTCTTCTTGCCCCTCTCCTGCAAGACTGGAAGTTTGTAAGCATATGCACATAGCCGTGGGGAAGCACATATGTAACTTTAGACAAACTCTTTGCTTTGTCTTCTTTATTCAGTGTGTGTTTTATTATATGCTGTAAACATTCTTACCTTTCTATAGTACAGGAGTAGCTTGGTTCAAATGTACAGGAGAGTATCACATCTAGTAAAAGCAAAGTTTCAGAACTAACAGCTGAACAAAGGTGTTCATAATTTCTAAGGTTTCCATTTCTTCTATTCACTTCAAAATACTCTGCTTTTTTTTATGCAAACAGTTTCAAAAAATATTCCATTATCTGTTTAATATTTCCTCAAGCATTTTGTTTCTGTGTAAGTAAAAGGGGCTCAACACACCCCCTCCCCCAAACAGGTCTTGCCCACCACCAATTATATGGCAATTATCATAGAACAATTTTCTCATTCTGTACTTGGAATTCAAGTGTATTCATCCTAGAGACGAGGCTATTAGTGTATTTGTAGCTAGATATTATGATCCTGGATGTCTGGTTTTGGACCACTTTGTCATGCTGCACATAGATTGGCTTTAGATGGGAGTTCTCAGGAGTACGATCAGCAGGATTTTCTGTTCCTATCTGTAACTGGAGAACCAGATCAAGCCTGGGATTTGGTGTTTTAAAGGACTTCCGCCGTTTTTGTAGCATACCTGTAGGTATTGTCTTCAAACTGCAGTAGTCGTAGTGGTGTGGTAATTGCTGATATTCCAGCTATTCTTTGTAGGCAGGATACAGAACCAAATGGCGTTCAGTTTAAGAACATAGCTTTAGAAAGTCTAGCTGCTCCTGCTACATATTTTTTGCATATTGTCATCGCTTTTCTTGATTGTTGAGTCCTACTGTCTCTTTCTGCTTGTATAGTCGATAGTGTCCAATAACATTAAGTTGTATTTAAAGAAAATAATACTTATGGACTTTCTAAAATGTACCAGGAAAAGTGAAAACAGTAACCAGAAAACTGGAAGCAGCATATTTCTGCGCTTCCCCACGAGTATCTGAAAAATCTGTTACCAAAGAACACTACTTCTAGGACCTCTACTGTCAGTGTTACATTTATAGAAGATTACAAGTTTCCTACTAAGCCAATTCATGAGCCGCTACTCATGAATTGCATGAGTACATGTAATACATGAGTGGCAGCTCATATATTTGTACATATATGTATAATATAGTACATTATATTTGAGGAATCAAAGCAGATGTTGTGGGTCAACCTCTGCAGATGGTAGTTTCAGTGACATTTGTGTTAGATAAGATGTAGCACTGGTGGATATTGACCATTGCACTGAAACTAGGAGGAGCTCAGCTGGCAAGAAACTACAAATTGCTGTAGCTGGAACTCTCACCTGATGATATTTTTCTGCATGAATGTACTGTCTGTCAGTATCTGACATTGGAAAATAGTAGTTTCTGACCGCATCGTCCTTCTGGATTGAGTAGGTGGTTCAGTATCAACATCACTGAGATGTAATTGCTAGTGTGGTGTAGTGAAACTAGTGAAAAGGGATGATATTTTCAGCTACTAACCACAGTCTTTCTCTCCCTCCCTCCCTCCCTCCATTTCTCTCTCTGGCTCATTCACAAAAAGATCAAGTTTCCAGTGTTCCTATCTTGATAGATTCTGTAAGAATTTAAGTGTAATAAAATCGCAGTTGCTGAATCCTTCATGTGTTCATAAGAAACATATTTTAGAAGCTGAATATACTTACAGCAGGGTTGCTTAAGAAAACTGAGTGTGATGTACTGTAAAGGACTCTGCTCCCCATTTACCTCCTGTGTGTTTAGATGTAGCACTTCTGATTTGAAATGTCACGAAGGAGTTACACTGTTTGATATATACCGGTAATGTGGTTTCCTTGCAAAACCAACTAAGATGATAATTTATAAAGCACCAAAGACTTGAAGAGTTTGGATTAGTAAATCACTTCATTCAAATGAAAAACGGATTTCTCACTGGCTTCCAAAAGACAGTAGATTATACTTCTATATAGTGCTTACATACTCTATAGACATTTATGTAATACGTAAAATGTTACATATTTATTACTGTATATAATGCTACATAATGTCTGGTGCATTAGAAAAAAAAGTGAAGCTATGAGGGGGCAGGTCTGGTTAAATTCTGAAGCCATATGTTGGTACAGAGAAAAATACTGTTTACGGGGAAATTAAACATGATCAAAGCTGTAGTTATGGTGCTCTTTATGCTAACTCTATTAGGGATGAAAAAATACAGTTAGAGGAGCTATAAAGCAAGAAGGGGAAACTTCTGGAAAACAGGAATCTTTCAAGTTACTTGTGTAGGAGAGATCTGGACAGCAACATAAAGTATTTAATGACATGGGCTTGAACATCAAAAGCTTAAAAGAATAATTGGAGTCCTTATGCAAACCTTTTAAGATCCTTTTGCTTCTCTGTCTCCAATCTTTCTGTAGACCTTCTATCTCTCAGTGATCATGAGTTTATCCACTCTTTGTTAGACTGTGTGCCACAAGGACTTCAGATGATCCCTTGTGCACTTGCAGTTGCAAACAGTGTTTTATTTTATGGACAGAATGAAAAGCAGACGGAAATACAAGCAAATATGCATACATATATTTGTTCTGTTTTGTCTGTTCTCTTTATCATTTCAACAAGTAGAATGTGTATCAAAGTACTTTGAGTCCTATTTTCTAAATAATATCTCCTAAATTAATTTAGGAAAAAAGCCCTGGTTTTTCCCAGGAATAAGTATTGACTAATTTCACTGTTTCTATATTGAAATCAGGAAGGCAGAAGGTGTTCAAGATAGATGGGGCTTCATTTTTGTGTAACTAAATAATTAACAAAAAGGGACAGACAGACATGAAGAAATACACCATCTTTTTTAAAAAGGAAAAAAAAAAAGTTAAATTTTTAAAAGGTCATAGTTATCCTTAAATTCTGTTGCTGTCTGGATGATCTCTGACAAGATGAGACAGTGCTTATCTACTTGATACTAAAAATGAAGAGGTGAAAGTAACTGTACCCAACCCTGTCAGTTACCTGAAGACAAATAAACTGAGAGACTGAGAATCCCTTCCTGCAGTGCCACTCAGTTTGTAGCACTGGTAGTTTTTCTTGAAACAATAACTGGTTTTAGAAAGTCTGCTCAAGTGTGACTTACTTTGTCCCTTCACATTCAGGGAGGAATATTCATATCTGTCGGTATGCGTCACTGATTATTACATGAATGTGGTTGTCTGTCTCACAGAAACGCGCAGAAGCCAGGCAGTAATCCCAAGGAAATGCCATTGTTTTTATTTAATTAACAATTTTCATTAAGTCTTGTAACCGTCTTGTAACCAACTTTGTCCCCATAAGGACATTCTGCCTTCTCAAAGAAAAATAACTTTGCATTATTTATGCATGCGACTGAAGCCCTTGGCCCTGAAGTCCTTTGTATGGGAATGGATTTCTGTCCCCACATGTACAGATTTATCTCACAGATTCTGGATTGTGGCCAGAAATATTCTCCATTCACAAAGGTGCTGAAGATACTTTTTATTAGTACGCATCATAGATTTGGCATCTCTTTTGGTTTAGTACTCCGCAATTTGCAACCTATAGCTTGTGATACAGATACACACACATACAGTGAGATAACAGCACTGCACACTGTATCCAGATCTTGTAAACCCCACAGATTGTAAATTAAATAATTTAATATTTGAATTTTAGACTGGGCAATATTTTCTTTGGTTAGGACAGCAGTTTTCTGATTAATGTTTTTAATTTTAAGCAATGTCTAATACACACAATAATAAAAGTGACAGTTCAGCTTATAATGAGTTAAGGATGTTTCTGAGAATACACAAGAGGTTTTTAAGAGACTTCCAAAGTTTATGTTTACAGAACAGAAGCCCACAAATTAACCCAAATACATTTTTCTCATCTCTTACTATGTCTGCGTATCTCTAGCTTTAATAATCTCAACATTGCATTTATGAATAGCGCTTGCACTTTCAAGGCTTAATTCCAGTTAAAATAGTGAGGTAACATTAAATGACTAAACCAATATTTGCAACTGACTGCAGCGATAACTAGAAGGAAAGCAACACGTACAGGATTATTAGATGTACAGTTTATGAAATTTAATGATAGTCATGGAATGAATTAAAGTCACCCACACATCCACACCCCTCTTTTTTGACTTCCACAATGCTGATGTGTGTGAGTGGTGGTGTCTTCACACACAGAGTCCAAATATCCCCAGTGGGACCTGCTTTACACCTTTCTGTCCTGATGCATTTTGCTGATACGAGAGAAGGGCACCTTTTCACCCTCTCACTTTAGTCCTTAAGCGATGTGGAGGACCTCTGTTCTGAGAGGTGGGGCATGGCATTGTCCTCAGGTATTATTCATGCCAGTCCCCTGTGCTTGTCCAATTCCAAGCAAGCGAGGTGAATCTCCTGCGGCACAAAGAAGTATCTTAAAGCCCGCTGCCCAATGGAATTGTTCTGCTTAATGCCGCTAGGTTTACAAAACTCACTTTTCAGATGTTCACACACAATGTCAGGAAACAATAGCCCGTGTCAGTGGAGACTGTACCTTGGGGAAGTCAATGTATTAAATGTAGGGTGGATGGCAGCCTCCATCCCCGTGCAGAGGTAAACATAAATAAACACCCACTGTGTTTTTTCTATTTTCCCTGACTGACCTCCACTGTTGTAGCTGAGCTTTCTTCTTGTGATATTTGCCGGGTTATATAAGAAAGATGTGCCTCCTGGCTGAAACGATGAAACATAAAGCCTGTTCTCAGGCTGTGGAAGCCTGATGGATGTGAAACAGCTGGCGGTCTGCAGCTGGGCTCCGAAAGGAAGTCTGAGATGCAATTGGTGCTGTGGCTGAAAGTAAGAGAAGAATAAATTTTTCTGCTTTAGTCTGGTGTATAGAAATCTGCACAATGTGAATTTGCTGATTCAGGTATTTTTAAGAAGAGAGAGAGAGAGAGATGATTTAGTGGAGCGGAACATTAGAATTGGGTATTTCCTGGTAAATCAAACTGGCATTTAACATACAAAGGGGGCTATATATATATATAATTTATTTCTGCTTTTTAAATATCTGGGGTAGCCTGTGCTGCAAATGACTAAGCCATGCAGATCTCACCTGAAAAAAAGTACATGGAAAGTTACTAGGACACAAAGTGGGAGTGGAGAGTGAAACATTTCATATGAAATTGCAAAAATCATCTTTTTCATAATATTCTAAAAAGAGGAACTCTACTACAAAAAGTTAAACACCCTTCAAATGTATTATACTGACTATTTTTTGTTTAGTCAGCATAGATTGGCTGGTAAGTAGTTGAATATGTTTAATCTCTAAAAGTCTCCTAATCTGCAGATACACTGAAGGACATGGGGATCCTACATGGACTATATATATATTAAGTGAAAATACCTGTCTGCAACAGTTACCTGGAAAATCCCATTTCAGCCAGGTCAAATCCTGAAGAAATTTCAGCTCTCCAGAATTTTCTGGTTTCATTTTGGATTTATTCAAAATAATCTCATCCTTTCAGATGTGAGAAGTTTAACAGTCATCACATCTGCTGATTCTCCCTGTGTGCCTTGAAAGATTTCATCCAATAGGTAAACACAGACCAGCTACATCTTTCATTCAGCAAATGTACTTCCACGAATCACACAACAGTTTCCTATGTATAATTTAATTTTAATTGATGTGTATCTGGGTTTTATTAGGTGCTCTCACCCACTTTCAGACACTGGGCGCCCAAGAAAGAGTTTCTAGCAACATGCTTATAACCGGGACAGAGCCTTAAAGGATGACGTTGGATTAAGGGTTTTCCAACAGTATTTCTTCTCTATGGATTCCATGTGTGATCATGGTACATCTGTGTGATGGCATGAGTATGGTCTCTTTCTTATCTTGCTGTCTGGCTTCATGAGACATTTCTGAGTGCCTTATTTTGAGAAACTTTGTCTGTCAAACTGATTAAAAGTAGCCAGTAAATTCAGAAGTTCCTAGGGGTGGAGACTAGAAGTATATTGATGGTACAATCCAAAAAAAGTAACTCCCTTTAAATTATTTAATCATATTTGTAAGTAAAAAATTCATCCCATAATAAAGTAATCATTTTGGGTTTGATTTGGGGTTTTTTTAAAGGTGGAAAGTTTTTGATAACTTTTCTATAAACTGTGTTTTCTTAATGGAGAAAATCGGAGAGGGAATGTTGCCCGCAGCTTGCATGCCCTGTCTGTCCTGTGCATGTTGTGTTTGCAGGCATGTTTAACTTAGAGGTCTGGCATTTAATTCGCAAAAGAAGCTATAGTGTGGTGGATTCCCAGCTTTCTAGCTTCACAGGTGTCATGTAGCTGAAATGAGACGGTAACTATTGCAGTTCTACACATGTATTTCAGGAGTTACCTGAAGTGTGGTTTATTCAGGGCAGGAAAATTAAAATCAAAAGAAGGGAAATTCTGTATGTATGTAGGAAATTATCCTTCTGTTTTCTTCACGTATTCTTAGGCTGACTTTTCTGGTAATATTGTCAGTATATGTTCATATCCGTATTGCACGCAGTTTCCTTTTAAATTGAGGGGGAAATACAGGGTTTTTAATGAGTACTTTAACGCTGGGCAGTCACAACACTGGAACGGGTTTTAAACATTGCTTTAAGTTCCCTTGCACGATCGAGAGACTAGAAAGAAAGAAGAGCTGGCAGCCAGGTGTGGCAGGACTACGGCGTTCACCGAGGAGGGGAGACCTTCTAGCCCCGTTTTCTTTCCGAGCTGGAGGCGCCGCAGCGCGCCCCGCGGGGTTCGACCCGGTGGGCGGCCCTGTCCGGGCGGGGAGGTCGGCCCGGGGCGGTGAGGGCCGAGCGGGCGGGCCGGCGGGCGGGCCGGGCTAGGCTCGGGGGCGGGCGGGGGAGTCGCAGGCCGTCCCGCCCCAAGGAGGCTCCGGCCCCGCCCGCTCGGCCGTGTCGGCGTTCCGGGCATCGCCCGCGGGTTGTTCAAGCCCCGGTGTTTCCCCGGTGAGGCAAGGGGAACGCAGAGGCAGCTCTGCGTGTTCCCCGCAGAGCACTCCTTTTAGGCGTTACTTCAGCGCTGGAGCGTATCGGCCTCCTCGCGGCACCCTACTGAAACCACAGGTGCTTGCCTGCACTCTGAAGCGCCGGGTTACCTTCTTCTGTCCCAGATTCGCATAGCCGGTGGGCTCTGTCCGACAGGATTGCTCAGAGGTGCTCTGGGAACTGCATTGCTTTGCCCCCCGTTTCTGCCCAAGGTTGCTGACGGCGCAGAAGAGAGGCTGCAAGGAGTACTTGCTCGGGTTTTGCAGTATAGAGCTTGCCGTGCTAAGTTAAATAGCTAACGAGAGGAGACTTGCTCTGGTACAGGAGAGTACAAGCTGGAGGGTGTGAAACGTGCCTTTCAGCTGCAGGTTCCTTTCAGCAGTCCATCATACAGTGCGAGGCGCTGTCGGCAGAGACGCGAGGCGTCACTGAAGGGAGTTCATGTCCTGCAGTATTTGAGGAAGGCTGAACAGAGGACAGTCCTCAAAGCCCTTTGAGCTTTTCCAGAGGGAAATGCTAATAGCTATGCAAAAATGTGTAACGTGAAGTTAGAGCTGAAAATAAGCATGTTTTGTCAAGAGTAATAATGATTTGCGTGTGTGTAAGTGGCAGACAGCTTAAGCGCAAACAGATTGAACTTGGATTGTTGTGGATTCAGAACACATTCTCATGTCTATTGTTTGATTGAAAATCGTTATTACTTTGCCTATAATTGCCATAATTTATCACATTGTTAAAATTTGCCGGTAATACAGTACTATTTGTCTACAGTTCCACTCTAATTGCACATAATTAATTATTCACTTTGCTTAATTGCTAATTGCCCTTAACATACACTAATGTAAACACACTAATATAAACATTAAAATACTGCTTCAAAGATAATAGAAAAGTCCTTTGTTAAACTTCTGTAGGTTATAATTCTAGTTTCTTAGAGTGAGGGATTGGTAAAAATATTAAAACAGTAGATCATGACTTCATAAATGATGAGGGAGGAATTCCCCTGCCCGGCTTCCATACACTTGAGTGTACTTCAGAGCTACATAACCAGGTAAATTTTAGTGTGTGACAGGTTATAAGGAAGAATAATAAAAAATCTGGTTTAAAATGCCAATAATCTTATTCTTCCCCCTTTGAAAATTCAGTCTGTATTGTCCTGAGGCTGAAGGAAGGGAGGCCCCAACCTTGACACAACAACACTTGCTAATAAAAGACTGGTTTACAGCACTGTCAGGTCCATGGTTTTCATCTTTCTGGTCTTGTGCAGCTGTAGACAAAGCAAAACACTCAATACTTCCTCAGTACATGAGTGTGAAAAAATAAGACTTTGTATGATTTAGCTCAAAATTACACCTCTAAATGCACTTTGTACACCATGCTTAGAAAGAAATAGTTAATAGTCTAGGCAAAAGAAAAATCGTAACATGAAAAAATAAATCATTTTCCTGAACTCATCTGTCTCTCTTAGAGGTGTTTCATCATCAGGTAGTTTTTATCATCCAACATATATCTGTTATCCCTGGTGCATATGTATAGGCATATATGTGTGTATGTGTCCATTTCTAGACCTGCAGTCTGGGATAAGCTTGAGACTCTTCCCAATCTAGATTTAGTATGCTGTATACAGTAATTAGTTTGCATTGCTCGAGTGCCCTAGCTATGACTAAGAAGGGTTGTTGCAAGAGAGCTCATCAACAAAATGGGAAGTTCTATTAGCTTAAAAATACAAAATAACCCATTAATATGTATTTTATACATTTCATATTTATACATATATATAATTACTATTTTGAGAGCAATGTTGATGGGAGAAAATAGTTTAATGGACATACAAATGGGTAAGAACAAACTTGCAGCTCGCTTAGGATTCAGAATGCCATCCCATTTTCATTCTCAGTATGAATTGAGATTGTATTGTACAGTACATAAATGATTTTCCTCGGCTTTTTAAAAGGCATTATGTATTAATATTTTAAACTGAAGTAATTGCTTCTTGTTCAGCAATGGGTTTCATTTATGAGTGTTTATCCCTAGCAAATGGAAAGTATGGTTAATCTAAGTTAAAAATGGATTCTTTAAATAGCTCTAATTACATTCTGTTTATATTTGTATATTTTAGACACTTAGGATTTAATCGGTAGCAGTTCTAACAAACCATAATGTTTATTAGCTGGTTTTAAATTATTGTTATGGATGGTAGTTCAATGAGAAAATAAATGGTGATTTGTCTACTATAATGCATGGTAAATAAAATATGGACCAACACGGATAGGAGGAATTATATATTATATAATTTGATTTTTATATTAGATACACAGAGGGAATGGAATAAAACTTGAAAAAAGGAAGGGAATGGCTTCCATTTCTCATTTCACTTCTACAGGTTGTAATTTTGCTTGTTTGCTTGTTTGAACAACTTTGGAGCACTTTTGTTCTTTCAGTTTTATTTGCAATAAAGTTAATTTCTAATAACTCTGTTATTTATTTTATCTTAACAATTTATTAGTAGATACTGGCACTCTTGAACGCTGTTAACTGTACACTTCCAAATAATATCTTGTAAACCACATTTTCAGCAGTGACTGAAATTATTATTAGCAATTATACAGTATTGAAGGGGTCAGTTACAAACTTATTTACCAAAGTCCTATTTTGTTATCTTGCATTAACACCATGGGATTTTGGGGGGTTTGTTTGTTGGGGGTTTTTTCTTGCAATGAACTATTCAGATCAGTAGAAAGACATGATGCAAAGTATATAGTAATCTTAAACCCTTCTTTAGCTAGACCTGTCTAGATGATGTGCAAGGAATTACTGAAAACTAATTGCCTGAAGTTAAATACTAGATGGTATTTACGGAGATAATTTTTTTAAAATAAATTATCAAGATAGTTTTAAATTAAATTAATGTACAGTACTAAAACATATTAAATGTTAAAAAGTAGAAAAAAAGTCTCCATTCTTTTAACTAAAAAGTCATCAATTCAAAATAAAATCGACTCTAGATTATATTGGCATTACATATCTCTAGGCACTCAGGGTAGAGTTCTGCTGTTTAGGTTTAATACAGGAACCAAAACCTGGTTACTTGACACATGGAGCCAGATTCCTGGTTGGCTTTGCAATGTTCTTGTGATTTCTGGGAACAGGTTAGAAAGAGGCTATTTCAGTACATGTTTGCCTGGCAGTGCTCCAAAAGGTTGGGCTGTTGAGGATTATCAGAATACCCTGCCAAGAAATGCCTGACGAGCTGTGTGTGATCCCAGGAAGATGGGGGTGAGCGGGCAGGGTGTGCCAGCTCCAGATCAGCAGAATTCTTCTTCCATAAGGGGACTTGTCAGCAGAGTTCTATGTGCCTTTTTTAATACAATTTTACATCTTTTTTTGGTATAACTGAATTCTATCAATCTAAAACCAGGTAGTGCTTCTATGTATGCGTGTAATATTTTCAAACCGGTTTTCTGTGGTCACAAAGTCTGGCTGTCACATTATGTGCTTGTGCATTTCCGTCTGCTTCTCTCCCACCTCCTCAATAACTTTGAAACATGAGTGCTTCAACTAAATTTAACAGGGGCAAGAGGTCTCAAAAATAATTATGTTCTTCCAGGCTCCAGGAAAAGAGAACACATATAACCTCTGAGTGCCCCATTAGAGAGAAAACAGGCAACAGGAGATCAATCCCAGCTAGACATTGGAGAATCCATGAGGGGAGAAAAAGCAACATTGGAAATCTCCAAGCCGCAGAAAAATCTTCAGAGTTTCCACCTTCTTAAACAGCTAAATCAACCACAAGTCACAGTTACATTGGAAAACTAACTCTGTTTCTTCACAGCTGGTGTGTTATAAACATTTAGAGAAAAAGAATATCTCTGAATTGGTTAAAAAATCTAATTATTCTAATCTATTCATGGGTGATATGGATAACATTCTTGGAAATACACAGTTTTGACAATCTGTAGAAGTATTCTGCTTCTATTGCAGTTACACTGTGGACTCAGACTTTAGATGGAATAGCTTTTTTCTCCTTGTTAAGCTTATTTGATCTGAAAAAAAAATTATAAGGTTTATTAAAATCTAACTTTGAATTAGTTGATTAAAGCTGAGTCTCTTAAAATATGTGATTTCCCTCTGTGGTTCAGATAATCTTCTTTTCTTATCTGATCTAGAATTGTTCAAGGCCTTATGGAGATTTCCAAGTTACTAGTAGAATATAAAATTAATTTACACAAATCTATTTTGCTTTAATTTCCGCTAATAAAATGGAAAGCAAGGGTTTGCCTTTGCGTATGTGAATAATCTTCGTTTTCTTACTGGAAGTTGACTGTGGCAGGGAATTGTCTGCTCTTAAAAGAAGTGTCAGAAGGTTAAATAATGTAGTTTTAGATATTTAGGGCTTGCTTATTCTCTCTCACAGAAAAGATTAATAAAAGGCAGTAGTGCAGAAAGTATTAGATTGCGTCCTCTTCTCCTGTAGGGAGAGCACTTTTTGCTTGCAAAAAAGAGGAAAATTCAGACAAGATTCCTTTACAAAGATGACAATGGTTGTATGGCTGGAAAAGCTCAGCTTTACTCCTATAAATAAATATTCATAGAAGACTAGGATATTGTATGCTTCTTAAATTTAGCTTATAATCTGGTTGTCAAATATGTAAAGCATATGCCAACATTTCCCCAACAGGAAAGCCTCAACCTTGCTTGAATCTCATTTTTAGAAATCTCCTCCTCTTTTAGACCTCAGAATTTGTTTCTCTTATACTGAAAGTAAAAAGTTTCCAACTTTAAAGACACTTCTGGACCACAGAAAATGTCATCTTCTGCTTGGGGAGACCCTGGCCAATAAATCACTGGAGACTAAGCCAGTCTTCTTGAAAAGTGTTTCAAGACATCTGCCCTATTGTTATGCTCTTCCAGAAGTGTTAATTTATGGCCACTGCTGGAGGCAGAACAGTGGGCTAGGTTGAGCATTGGTCTAACACATTGCACCTGACTTTATATTACCTTTCATGGTCAATATCTCAAAGTTGGTAGCGCTTCTTTTTGTTTTCTGAATAACTCAAATGAGATGTATTCCACAGAAGATGAAATCAGGAATTGAAACCTATTTTAAATGCCTTATTTAAGGGATGATCTTAATCTATTTGCATTTTAACCATTATATTTTTTATAAATACCATGAAAAATTGCCCCAGTCCTTTTTCTCTTTTATGGCTTTGACAATCAGTTCCGTTCTTAGAAATGTTCTAGTTGGCAGTGGGTCAGGTTCCCTGGTATAGGTGATAGTTTTTTCCTGACACAGCCAAGGTACAGTTTTCAAAACCTTAAAGGAAGCATAAAAATAACTCGGATTCTGTTCTCATTTACTTAGGTAAAATTATAAAGGATTGATTACGTTTAAAGGTCTTAACTCTATGGAAATGTGTGGGAGAAGGAAACTTCCTGAATCCTCTGTAAATATTGTAGAAAGGTGCCACTGCACACATGTTTAGGGAGGCATGCTAGTGGCATCATGAAAAAAGAAGAGGTGGCAAAGAGCTGAGTCATGTAGGTTATTTAGCTTAATTTCTGCTAAAATCTTAAGTACCTACAGAGGCCAAAACTAAAATAACAGTTACCATATTTGCAATATTCTACTGCCTCTATGTACTTATACATAATACACTGAATCTCATTCAATGCAATTATAATTGCATTGTTCCCCTTTATATTGGCATACTTTAGACAAATTCTGTGTATTCAAGGTCACATTTTTAAGTCTTTTCTCCATGCCATTACCCCTAGTGACCAATGTTCATGGATTCTGTATCGACTCACCAACACTGATACGTTTCTTCAACCAACCTTGGAAGCACAGTATATATTTTGCACAGAAGTTCAAACAGATTTAAATTTATTCTTATGCCCTATGAATCTGGTGATGTTTTCCTCTTTTGTTTTGCAAACATGACATTTGCCTTCCAGTCCCCCAGCTTGAATAGATTTTGCAGTTTGAGAAGAACAGAGAGGAAAACACAACAGTACCCCTTCCCATTTCTTTTGGATGGTCCTTTTTTGTTGTTCTTTTCATTTGCCCTATGTTATAGAATCAAGTCGTTCGTCAGTGAGATAAGAAATTGAAAAAACCTCTTCATTTTGACTGAACAGACTCTGCTATGCCAGAAGTCTTTGCCTTTTAAAATACTTAATCGCATATAGTTATTATTCCTTGCCCTATTTGCCTGCATTCATCAAATTCTCTGTGAAAAATGTTACAAGACAAAGACTTATTTTCAGCATTTTAGAAAGCTGTTCAGATAGTGCATCAATAACATCTCAGCAGGTGGAGGTCCCACATGATTCCACCATTCAAGGGAACTTCTTTCATATGTGATTAATTCCAAGACCCATTTAATCCACCACATTATGGTGGTCAATTTGGGGCTCTGTGCTGATGAAAATGACTTTTGATTGTACCTAGATGGCTTTTACATGCAGTATTCCATGCCGGCTTACTCTCCAGTTCAAAATGTGATAGATTCTATTTTCTGGATAGGGCTTTTTCTTTTTCCTTTTTATTTTTTCCTGGCCAGCTGATCAGCATTTATATGTCTTATATTGAATTAGGTTGTTTGTAATCTCTGATTTAGAAATATTCCGCGATACTTCTAGATATTTTCCTTTTAAAATTCAGACCAGTGGCATTTTGATTCTACCTATCATCACTTTTTCTATGGTCCATGTTAACCTTCTACCTCTGTATTAATAAATAAATAGTCCATCATATGCATACTGGCTCAACTAAGCATGTACATGTGCAGGTGTTCTGGCTAGAGCATTTCGTAGGTTCTGTATCCAAAATGGATTGCATAAAGAAGTGTTCTTGAAAGCCAGTGAGAGTTTACATTGTTCCTCTCTTCCAAAGCTCTGAAATTCACCTTTCAAACTGATTTTCAGCGTGCCTGCCATCTGGGTGTGAACTGAATTGCTATCTCAGCCAAAAGCTAGACTATAAAATGACTCTCTGAGGATTAAGCTCTGGGTGACTACTAGATAGAATGATGCAGCCCATCTTAACCGACAGATTCAGCTGATACCACTCAAAAAAAGGGAAGGGGAGAGTGGGGAGGAAGTAGGTTCAAACTTAATTTCCAGCTTCAGTTTATCTAGTAGTGATACTCACACTCTTCACTCAAAAGGACTCTAACAGACAACCAGGCTTCGCGCTTCTGGTTGTGACTCTGTGCAAGGATTAGAAAGAGCAAAAAGAAAGAGAAGAGAGACTGATGATATCTTTTTTTAATGTTGTAGAGGAATTTTTAGCTTTATGCTATTCTTTATTTAATATTTTAGAAGTACTGCAAATTAATAAAAATTATTTAGAAATTTAATTGTTCCACAAACTCCAAACTGAATTTAGAGACTAATGTTTTATAAGGTAGAGACATCTGAAAAGTGTGGAAAAAAAATTAATGGGAATGCAAGCATTAACATTTTGAGGAATGGCTGAAAAAAGAAAATGCTCAGATAAGTCTATTAGAAAGGGGTTTTTGTTGCTATTAATGGGTTTAGTCTGTAATGGAAAGTAAGAATTGTGTCAAGTATAGTTAATAACTACTTTGAAAATATTTATTGTCTACACTTGCATTGTTTTATAGTAAATTGACCCATATCATGAGACATTAATTTCTCAATTGCAGATGTTTTTCAGACTCTGAAATCTATGTCCTGAGGTAATCAAGACAGAAGTTAAAACGGTTCTTACTGTGTCGTGTAAAACATAGTCTGCATAATATCACTTATATTTGATGTATTCACTGAAAGACATCAACATTTGAGACAAACATGATAAAGCTATCAATTACTATTCCAATTTCTACAGTTTTGAAGAAGAGCATTGCTTAAAAAATCCATGCAAAAACTTTTGCTGGTAAAATCCCCAGTTGCCAACTATCCTGCATAAAAGTCTGTCTTTCAAATAAAACCCATGAAAAAGGGCAAGGGAAGGAAAAAAATGTGAGCATTAAATACAAAGAACACTTTCTAAAAATGTTTTTTCCTTATGAAATCCCAAAATTTCATGTAACTTACAATTTTATGCTGTGGAATATTTTAGCAAATTATATTCTTTCCAGTGAAGCAACAACCAAGTGTTTCTATTTTGTATTTTAAAACATTGGTTTCTTTTTTAAAGTTCTATTTTGGAACCACTAAGAT
This sequence comes from Laterallus jamaicensis coturniculus, assembly GCA_022605575.1. Classification (NCBI taxonomy): domain Eukaryota; kingdom Metazoa; phylum Chordata; class Aves; order Gruiformes; family Rallidae; genus Laterallus; species Laterallus jamaicensis. The sequence goes on along the minus strand of JAKCOX010000005.1, from coordinate 14,390,542 downwards.
GTATCACTACATGCAGCTTGCTTTTACTGATCATTCTATGGTTGTTTCAATCTCAGCATTGGAGAACAGAAGTTATTTAGTGATGCAGGTTGTGATGGTCAGTGTTCTAACTGGAAAATCCTCTGCTTCCAGTTCTTCCCAGTTAATTACTAGGCTGCCTGAATGAGTAGGAGACAGAAGAACCATACTTTTTTTGGCATTTGGGAATTCAACTGAAAAGTCAAATATATCATTTTATGAAGGAATTTCCAGAAGAAACCAGGGACTTTCTTTGAATTTCTTTCAGTCTTTAATCACGCTCTTTCTAGGCTGCATCCATCATACTTCTTAGAGAGGTGTCCTGTCTGAAAGTTTAGACAAGGCCTTTCAGTCAGTGTTTCAACAAGTTGATAGACTCTGTGTAATGGCTTGAGCTTACTCATTTTATTTAAAGCCATCTATGGAAGTATGTTACTTTTCCTATGTAGCATGGATGTAATTTAAAAAACAATAATACTTGAACAAGATATCTTTTAATGTATCTAAAAATGAAGAGGAGAACCACTTTGTTGATATCTTGAATATTTTAAGCCATCATATGTTTGGGCTCATGCTTAACCCAACAAATTTTCTGACTGAGACAATTCTGCAGGTACAGCTGTATTTTGCACTGAGAACGTAACACATCATCCTGTTGTTCATTCTGCTGTCTGATTTACTGATATTTCTTTTTAACTGTCAATGACTGTTACATCTTCTTTACATTAAGTTGATGAGAAGTCTCTTCTAGTAGGTGCTGTCTTAACAACCATGAAATGTTCTACCTTTTAAGTCCCCTTTTGGCCTCTCAGATGGCACCTGGGAATCAAGAAAATTCAAGGAAAGTAAACTCAGTAATTGATTTTTTAAAAATCAATTTCTACTTTAAATAGACAATGTTATGCACAAATAAAGATCAATGTGATGCAGATATGATATGGAAGATTCATGTGCCTGCATGGAATTAATGCAATTTTATGATTAAGGAAAACAAAAAGAGAAGGTGGAGTAGGTGTCTATGTTAGAAACTGAGGATTTACTTCCAGGAATGCTAATAGGAAATGAAGGCATAAGGGAATGTCTTTTTTAGCTAAATCCAGAAAGTAAGTTTCAAAGAACATTACTGGGCATCTGCAGATCAGAGATTTTCTCATGAGAACAAGTTAAATGCCAGATGAACATAGTCTCAGGTCAGAAACCTTATTTTATCACTAATATAAAATTGTCCTAATTCATTATCAAATTAAATTATCTGAAGGTAATGAATGTGTCTGAAAGAATATGAAGTTGTTTGAGTCAAAACTGAAATTCATCTGTTAGCTAGTTTGCAACAGCTGGCTTCTTGCCTTTTCTCTTTTAAAATACAAGCTCATTTATGTTAGTCTTTTCATCTCTGATGTGTCTTGGTCATCATTTCTTTTTAGTATAATTAAGGTAAGCTGGGTAGTTCTGCCCAACAGTTGTCCCTTATAATTGCTAAGGTAATAACATGTGTTATCTTGTTCCATCGCTTAATATAGTCCTGTATTGATTCCTGTGTTATCTGAAGCTAAGCAATGGATGCAGGCCTCCTGAAAGGCTGAAGATTAAACGGGAGGTGCCCAGACCTGCATCTTTCTGTTTCTATCATCTAATGATAAATTCTTCACCAAGGCTGAGGATTTGATGCCTTGGTGAGCGTCAGCATCTCCTGGCTATCTCCTCTCTGCAGTCCCTCATCTCAAATTAACATTTTGTTATCTTAACCCCTACTCTTCAAGACTTTCCCTTCAGAATATTAGTCATGTGTCTGTCTCAGAGTAGCTGCTAAAACTCCCCTCTTCCAAATCCTGGACGCTGACATCAAAGTTTGTCCATATGGTATTATCTACCTTAGACATGTGGCCAGATGGCATGATTCACAGATTCAGAGATTCATAGGCATGCCTTAATCACCCAGAACACATTAAGTGTTCAGATGCTGAATGTATCTCACAGACAAGTCAGGGTAAATGGCAGGCCAAATAATGTAATTTCTACACAGTGTTAATTACTTCAGTTTTACTAAAGGCCTTAGAGATGACTCGGTGCAAGTTAACAGGTAGGGTCATCCGTTTCACCATGGAATTTTAAAAAAATACAGTATATCATTTCTTATAAAATGAGCAGCAAGTTTTTATTTCAGAAATCAAAATAGTGTCATCCTTTGCACAAAGATCAGCACAGAAGGTGTGGAAACAATTACAGTTTTCATAGATCTCAGTCGATAAATTTGACAAAAATAGAAGTATTTGTATTCTCTCAGATCTCTGTTACCTAGCCAACTGCTGCTGTTTACCTGAATGGTTCCATTTCATACAAATAATGAGTAGTGTATCAATCTTAATTTTGCGTGATCTGAAAACAGTGGGAAGTTAAAGAAATGTGTGATTCCGAATCCTCCTTTTCATATTCAGAATTAATTTTATTTTCTTGTGGTGTTCCTTTACCACAGGGTAAATGTTCATTTACCACAGTCTCAAGTCAGGGAAATTCACTTAATTTATTGCAAATTAACATAAGCTTTTAATTACTGATTCCACTATTGAGAAAGAAGACAAACAAAAAGTTAGAGAAAAAAGCTCATCTTCGCTCCAGGCACCTTTCCTCCTCCTTCCTCACCTCCAGTGCCTCATGCCACATGTTGCCCTCAGTCCCTTTGGTGAGGCAAAGAACCCAGGATCATTTCGCAGCAGCTCCTTCCTTTTGCCACTCCTCGTTTCTTCCACTTTTCACCTGCTCTGGCACAAATTCCCCCACTGGCTGCAGTTGCAGTAAATGGATTTGTAGGGCATCTGCCTGTTCTGGCAGGGTCTCTTCCATGGGGGGACAGCTCCTTAGATGCACACCTCATGCTTTGTCATCTTTGTATATTCGCAGAATGATTTGGGTTGGAAGGGGCATCAAAGCCCATCCAGTTCCAACTCCCTGCCATCCGCAAGGACACTCTCCACTAGCCCAGGCTGTCCAAAGTCCCATCCAACCTGCTTTGGACACTGCCAGGGATCCAGGGGCTACCACAGCTTCTCTGGGACACCTGTGCCAGGGCCTCACCACGCTTTCCATCAAATATGGGAAAATCTCTACTTGTAGTACTACTTCAGTGTGCAGAAAGCAAAGTTTATGGAGTGCTGTGACACATCATACGTCACCTGAAGGATTGAGACAAACTTCGTGCTTAAATACTGCATTGCCGCTCTTTTCTCCAAGCCAAGACTCTCCCTGTGGACCCACGGTATCAGACTGTTGTTTTATGATTAAGACACTATCACCAAGATTGTAACACACTATTAGTGTGAAACACTGTAAATTAAGATGGTGATGAACCATGTCTTATATCTAAAAAAATCAAACATATCTGCTTCATACTACTGTGTTACCATAAAACATTACCCTGGAAAACTGAACTCTCTGAAGTCTCTGAGTCCAGTTGTGCTTTTGTTGGACTTTGATGAAAAGTAATAGATGGAACTCGTTATAACGCTGTGCATTAATCTTTCCTTTTTAGTATGTCCTTCATGGCTTCAGATCCCAATTGAAATTCTAACTGGTGATACGATTTCTTGGCTTGCTGGGCTGATTGTTCCAGTTCTACCTAACTACTGTGAGCAGCAGTATTGGTTTTTTGTTCACTCCAAGGGAGATTAATGCAAGAAGTGAAAATCAAGTAATTCAGTTGTAAAGATAGTGTGTGAGCTTCAGAGTTTTACTATATATTTTAATTTATGCAAATTCGTGGTGAAAGCTTGATTAAATTAGATTGTAAACTTTGGGTTTACTTTGCATTTCCAGTGAGTTTTTACATTTCTTTCCCCATGTAGGAATCCTTGAGCCAAGTGCAAGTATCAGTTCAGTTAGGGGTGGGAGAGAGGGAGGAGCAATTCCATTCATACTCTGTGCTAGGAATGAATATTGCAGTCTTAAAATGGCCAAAAATCTTTTAAAAAATGTATTGATTTGTAAGCATTCTGTATTATGTTCTGTTTGGTGTTACGGTTTAAATCGATTTTAAAAGCTATAAAATGAGAAGTACTAGGACTATGGCTTTGCCCAGAATAGTCTGGTGTTCACAGCATAAAGCAGGAAGCATGGTCTGAAGGAGTAATTAATGTGGGAGAAAGTTTGGGGATAGAAAACTGGTGTCATGATTGAACAGAAAGGAGAGCTAGTCAGCCAGAAAACAATCTCAGAGCAGAGGTGTAACCTCTGAACTGAGCTTGGCCTGGTATCACCAGGTCATTATCAAGTCACCTCTCCTTTCAGTTGTGTAGATAGTGCGGTGCCAGGCTAAGGTGTTATCCCACCACTGCTTGTTTTAAGCACCTACTTTTCCTGAAGGACGTTTATGCCATCTGTCTATTACTGGACACAGAAACTCTTGCTTTTCTCTGGCTCTGACGCTTCCCCAGGGAGGTTATAGCCTTCCCCTTTAGAAGGAGAATTAAAGAAGAAATCTATGAATGGCAGTAGAGGATGGTTTGTGTCTTTTATGTTTCTAGCACACCCTCATATATGTGCTGTACTTTGGTGGCCCTCCCCAGCCCTACAGGATATTCTAAAGTGTGCAACCCTTTCCTGGAGAACCTGAAGGGTTTGAAGGTGGGAAGCTTAAAGGTATAAAGAAACCAAGCCAGGCAACACAGTCAGTGTAACTAGAAATGCTTGGGAGGCAGAAAGAAAATAATGAGGAAAAATGTCAGCTGCTACATGAAGAAAACCTTCTCCTGCCATTCTGCCCAGATAAAGTAGTGAACCCTTTCATGCTACCTGCAAAGATGAATTCTAAATATTTGGGATATGAGGAAGTGAACAGCTATGCCACTGAAAGTAACACAAAAGAAGCAGAAAATATGTAATTATCGCATCAGGTTTTGCAGTACTTACGTTGTTACGGTCAACAAAAGCCTCCAAAAAATAGTAAATCAATAACCTACAGCAGAGAGCAAGGTAGTTCACTTTAGTATTGAATAATGAACCATACACATTTAATAGGCAAAAGGGGGCAAGCCTTTTCACTGGTAGGATAAACAAGAGCCATTGTAGCAGAAGAAAGAAGCAGTTGGAGTCAGATAACACCTTAGTTCTTGCCCATTCCTGTTTCTTCTCTAGAAGATCGAGGGCAGCCTTCTTATTGTGTTGATTAGAAAAGAAACTGTGGTAAAGGCATCAGGGCCTTGAAATCATTAAGACGCTAATTGTCTAGTCTCACAAGCTTGCTGAGAAACCAACCCACTGATGATAGCTCTAGGTGGATGAGGTAGAGCTGTGTTTTCTTTACGTGATTCTGCTCTGCAGGAGTTTTTAGAATGGCAAATCTACTGAATTCTTGCTGTGACACAAGTAAGTTTATTCTTCATTATCATTTTATTATTTTAAATAATTATTATTCTAAAGCTAACTCTGACTGACCAAGTACTGTCTGTAGCTTCTTTTAGAGAGCAATTAATCTGATTAGGCTATACTCTAATTCTGGAGCAGATGCTAATTCTAGTTTGTTGGATGACATTGATAGCTTCAGTCACCCCAGTCAGACTTAGGGTTCCCCAGGAAGCCAGAGGTCCCTTATACAGCAGAGAGTAGGCAGCAAGCTGGTAGACTGAGATTCCAGCTGGAGGAAACTAAAGATGTCGCTTACTCTGAACCTATCATACCACATTATGGAAATGTACTGAGGTTTTTTTGCTCCTAGAACCTTATGGGTGTGTTGCAGAAGTACTTGTGTTAATAGGGTCATTTAGAGACCAGTCTTTCAACTGCTTGAACTTCCAAGAAAATTAAGTGTCACTGAGGAATGTGGAGCAATAGAATTGAAAATAGCCTACTGTCTTTTCCTCTGCTATACTGGAGTTAATCAGTCTCTGAGGAAGCTGGTTTAGTGAAATGCTGAGAGTAAGTGAATCATTTGAGACTTTTTGCATTCTAGTTCTGCTCACATCTTCCTCTTGGCAACTGCTGTTTTATTTAAGTATGATGAGACTGAAAGTATGTCAGGGATGGACACTGGAGAACAGAAGCAACTTGAATTTGGTTCTAAACTCCTATTTTGTCCCTCTTCAAAGAATCATCTCAGGAGATCCAGTTAGAATAAGAAATATGCTGCCTTGTACAACTTAGATGGCTGTGATTAAAAAAGGGGGTTTGATATGCATTATTTTTCAATCCAAACTAGGAATATATTGACCATCCTGGGCCTTTGATTTCTTGAAAATTCACCTTCCAAATTCTCCTTAGATTTTTCAGAACAGCTCATAATCCATAAAGCATTGTATCCTGGTGGTACCATTCATTGCCAGTGTAGAATTGTGCCTCTCTGCCTTTCTGTACTACTGGAGACACTTTGACTGACCCACTGCTCATCAGGGGAACAAAAAGAAATCAGAATCTGCTGATTTAGTTCAAATTGATTCGCACCTACAGAAGTCTTTGATATGCAAACCTTAGAAATATGGTTGCACTTTGGTAGTCAACAGCTTGCGTTCTGCCACAGAAACTCCAGAGATAAAAACTCATGAACAAATTTCAGATTAACAGGAACTTGGCTACAAACCCATCTCATACTTCAAGGGCTCATGTGCAGAGCTGAGGAGGATCCTACCAGAGAGGTCATTGAAGTTGTGAGAGCAGTGCCTCTATAGGTGGATTGATTTGATGTCAGTGGTTGTTGAACTTCCACCAAAAAAGCTAAATTCTTATTTTGGAGAAAAAAAAAACAACCAACATTTAAAATCTGATTGATTTAGACAGTCAAACTGAAGAGAGAGATGGGGCATCCTACCACAGCTGTTTCCTCTGTCAGTGTCCGTTTTAGACCGTTTCTTACGTGTGATGCTTCTGATGCCATAAAAAGTTGTATAGCATATCTCCACCTCTATATGGCTTATTTCCAGTCTCTGCAAGTTTGGGTCCTCCAAAAAACATTAGTTGCCTCTTTCCTCTGCTGCTATGGAAATACCACATTTCTAAGTATGTGCAGCAAAGCCTGTAGCTCGTGCAGGCTGTAGTTTGATGTATACTTGATAGAACCTTAGGAAAGGAAAGATAAACACTTTTCCTTCCTCCCCATTTTGTATATTTAGTATTAACGTTGTGGGAGAAGGTTTTACAACAAGTAGAACAAATTGCTTAAAATGACACCGCCACTTCGGAGCGGTCCTTTGTGCGTTTATACTAACTTAATGAATTGTCTAACAATAGAATGCATTTGCAAAATCACTCAGAAGATTTTTAACAATGTATGACCAGAAGGTCAAGAGAAAGAGAGAGCAGAGCAGATTCCAAAGCAATTTAGTACATTTTATGACTGCCAACTGTTTTCTGTGTATGCACTTTAAATCCAAGTCAAGTTGCAAATGAATTGATTCTGGTGATCTCAGCTTAGTTTTATAAAACAGTATGTGTATTGCAGAATTACTGCACATTTTGGCACAGTTATGGGAAATAGTTATGTCTAAGTGAAGAAGGGTGATGTTTGCTCAAGCAGTGAGGAAGTTTCCCAATGTCTGTTATTTTTTACTTTAACAGAAGATACCAGCTTCCAAACTACCAGGATTTCTCCCTGTGATTATTGTTCAGGAACAGCTTGTATGAGAACCTGTGAACATCTGTTGGTAACTTTTTAAAAATATGTTGGTTTATTAGACTTTTTTTCTCTTTTTTTTCCACTGGTGTGTTATACTCCAATTTCGTTTTCTAGTGAGGGTGGTTGTGCAGAATACCACCTGTTGTTCCCAATTCTGTGAACGGTTTTCTTGTTAGTTATAACACCTTTCCTGTGAATATCATTCCAACAGAGTAATCCAGCCAAAGGGATACAAAGATCTCACCAGGAGAAAGACATGACAGAGCACCGAGTCCTAGCTATGTATATATAAGCAATTATCTGTAGCTACTCACTATTTCAAAATAATTGGATCAACAGTGTGTTTTCTTTAAGAACAGAATAACTCTTACTGCTAGTTTTTGGCCACACATGGGTTCCTGTTGTAAGCAAAGCACAAGTCTCTTATGTAATGAAAGTTCAGAGCAAGCTAGAATGGGAGGTATTTGTTTATCTAGTATGATATCTGTTCTTATTATAGATTACTTCAGATGTGTGCTTTATCCTATTATTTTTTTTGTATGCTGGATCTTAAGAAATACAGCTGAATATAAAATGGCTTCTTCAGCAATGAAATAGGATTATGCTGCTGGAGATATGATTTCTGCACAAAAAACTGTGTGCCACCATTTTACTGTATAAAGGTTCTGAACTCTTCCTCAAATTTAAAGGTGACTTGCAAAGAGAGCTATATGAAAATGGAATAGTTTCAAGAAATTTCTGGTTATGTCTGAATGCTTTCAATTAACTGAGGCAGGAAGAACATAGAGTTATATTTAAAATGTGCTTTTAAACATGCAGATTTGCATAGCCAAAGTGCGTTAGGGACTATATATCTGTTTAGGGAAGACATAATTTTCATTCTTTGTATCAGAAGAACTAAATATTTGTTTCTTAGGAATATTCCCATCTGGTTTTATGTCATCATTGTATGTGTTAGGTTGGGTTTACAGAAGAGTTTGCAAGCCAGTGTGTAGCATCTATACTCTGTAGTGTTCCCTTTCCCACTGCCTTACTTTTCATCAGGAGAAACCTGGAGAGGATTTTGGATCTAAACCCACTGAATTTGTTTTTCCCTCATTTGCCCTCTACTCTGCCCTGGTGAGACCACACCTGAAAAATTGTGTCAGTTCCAGGCCCTTCAGTTCAAGAAGGACTTAGAACTCCTTGAAAGAGTCCAGTCCTTCATGTTAATATGTTACAGTAGGACATAATACCACCTGTTCCACCTATATATAGACTGAGAACTACAGAGATATTTAAAACCAAATTTTTTTCCAAGCTTCCTTGTTTCTTGGAACCACTTTCTACCTATATCTCATGACACATTAGCATAATGGATTTTTAACAATATAAAAGTTGAATTTCTATCCCTGTTTCTTCAAATCAACACCAGGAAGAATCAAAGTTAATACTTTTGATCAGAATTTTAATACTTGGTTTGATTCCTGAAATCTACATTACCCATTTTGGTAACGGGGAGTAGTGTTATTACTTGTTGGTCTCAGTGGTGTTTTGCCGGGAACTGGCATTATCCCAAAGAGTTTTACTCCAAGCTTCAGAGGGATTAGGAGTAAGAACTTGTTTCTGCAACATAACCATAACATTTATGCCCAGGTGAGTCTAGCTGTAACATTTGAGTGTATGTTACTTCATATTGCCTTCTCTTTTATCTTGAAATTGGAATTATCTGTTCCAAAATAAATTCAAAAGGCAGAGCTGAGCCCACACAAAATACCTCTCCTGATCTTGAACTGCACGGTGCTGACTTTTTGCCAAGCATGTCTCATCGCTCATTCAAATGTCAGTCCTTTAGTTCCAGGCACCTTCCTGTTGCACAGACCAGAGGAAGGACACACTGTGTGAAGCAACACACCAAAAGTCCAAATACTTCAGGTGTGACCTGGATGAAATCATCTGAATATTCTTTTTGTGCTTTTGTCATCGTTCTTTTTTCTTAAGAGTTACGTTTTAATCAGCCAGCTTTCTGCTTATTTTCCCAAATCTCTTTCTGATTAATTCCAACAGAATCTGTCTATTCACAGGATGCTTATGATGTATTCATGGGCTTTTTTAATTGCATAGTTTTTGAAAATTAATCTTTCTATTTAGAGCGATGTCTAGCCACAGTAAGGTAAAAATATAATAGAGGTTCTCCACATTTTTAGCTCTAAGAGTCCCGTTCTGTGACTAAAATGATTCATTTTTCTTTTCTATACTATCTTAAGAATTGCATATAAATTATGACTCTTCTAAAAGCTTAAAAAAACCCCAATAAAACACACTAATACTTATCCACAATGTGTAAGTTACTATTAAAAACATCACTCCCTTCAGTATCAATATGAGTGAATGCTTAGCTTTCTCTCAGTGGCAGGTTCAATATTTTTGGATGATTAGATAACAGCCTGTTTGTGGTTTTGCTCATCTGTGAGCTTAGTGGAAGCGAAGGTAACTAGACAGAACGCTGCAGCGAGGTTTCGGTATAAATCCTTTCCTGAGGAGTGGAGTTGACAGAACTGGTTCTGAGCTGCCTCACATTCCGCTGTTTGAATCTGAGCAGAGTATGCATAACGTGCTGCTAACAGTACGAGTGACTGTTGGAGTTGCTAGGCTTTGGTGTTTATTTATACAGATGTAATTAAACAATATGCAGCACAGAGGAGAATTAAGGCCAGTAACCTTAACAGCAAAATTAGTTTATGTACAGTAACTATTTATAAATAACGCAAAGACAGTGGAAGCTCTCTGAGGAAATACGAGGAAGCAAAGTTCCCATTTGCCTTGAATAGTGTTTAGGAAATGGGTGTAAGTGTAAAGGTTTCACCAGAGAAAAGATACTAAAAGTTAACAGAACTCAGATTTGATAAATCATGCTGTTAGGAAGCAGAGGATGTAACTACAACATTCTTGATGTAAAGAAGCTGTATTTGTCATCGTATTCATAACAGATCTTCATAGCAGTAAGGCCTGTACCGAGCTAAGCTTTCAGGTCACAAATTTCAGTTTTAGGTAGTCATGGCAGGAACTTTGAGAAGATCCGCTGAATGCTGAAGGCTGATTTTGCTATCCCTATTTCATCAGCTACTCAGCCGTGACTTATATTTAGTTCTGAGCCTCATCCCTTCATTTGCTTGGTCTGGACCCGATGGCTCTGTCTGGGATTCTTGCTTGACACCTATTCAGTCTGAGGAAATTGCTCGTTGGTGCCTTCTCTTTTGTCACTAATGTGTCCATGAAGCACAATTTCATTCATTCTCTTTTCTCCAAGTTTTTTTACCACAGAAATCTGGGCAAAGATTCTGAGATAAAACCATGAATACTGATGCATTTTTCCCTCCCTTGTCAGTATGAAGTTGTTAGAATACTGTATGCACTGTTGAATATTGTCAACATATGACAAGTACCAGCAGAGGCTTAGCTGGCTTTCAGCTAGAAAACATGCATTAGCCACAGGTCACAGAATAAACATAGATATAGGAAGAACATTCAGAAGGAAAACATGAAAATTAACATATAGTAGCACAACAAATTTTTACGAAGTACACATTAACTCTCTCGGTGCTATCTTATAATATGTACTCAGGAGTGACTGAAGGGTCTGTCTGAAGTCCAGAGTGGTCTCACAACGTATCTTCTACACAATGGTGCTTCTGTATGTCAAGGTTCTGCCGTGAGGGGCATTGTCCTAATACTAATATTAGATATAGAGAAGTTACAGCAAGAAAAATTAATACGAATCACTGTTGGAACTCATTAACCCTTACAGAATACCTATGTATGGCACATCTTCTCATCAGCACATACTGCCCAGGGAAGAATATTAAGGTACCATGGCTGTAAAAATGATTTGATTATACTGAACATGCCAGCTCATGTGTCATTTATCTGTTGGTATCCTGAGATGCAGAGGAGGTAAGATTTACCAGTGGTCATGGGAAACCTGTATCACAAGCTAAACCAGAATCCAGAGCATCCTGTACCAAAGTTAGATTCTTGGGTGCCTTCTCCCTGCAATGATTATTACTGTTTTTATGTTAGTGCTGCCTTGTTTGAATGTGGCAAAGAGAAGGTCAGGTAACAAGTTAGTTAAGAAATTTAGCTCAATTCAATTTGAAGATTTTCCTGAAGCATCACTTAAGAGCAAGGGAGCAGCAGAGGAGAGATCTATTTAGTACAAAACCCCATATAAATTCTATTGTATTTAAAAGAACTGCTACAAAATTCTGATTTTTTTTTCTTTTAAAATGTTCACCGTTTCTCTGAGAATATGCATGGTTTTGTCCTCATTTGAAGGTGAGCTGTAAAGTCCTTTTTGCAGAATTTGTTTTGCTCAGGGTTCATTAACAAACATGACCATAAATGTATAGTATACCTGTTTTTTGCAGATTTATTTTTATTTCAGTTATTAGTGTGAGTTTTGATCTATTAGAAAAACAGCTTTCAAATCTGAACTTCAAAAGATTCATAGTCTGAGCAGATGCTGGGAATATCATGAATCATGGAGAAAGTTGTGAGGGGAAGGGGGAAATCTCAAGGAGAGTTTTAAAAACTGCTTGATGTTCAACAGATATATCATATTTTAGGTTAAGCCTTAGGGAGATTAGGCTTTAAATCGGTATCCAGAAGTTTGTTTTCCTTTTATCATGACCACTGAATGTGTCCACAGCATTTTTCTTTAGAGAAAAAGCTGAGGTTACAGGTGGGTAGAATTAAATTTGATGGGTTAAAGATTAAATTTATACCTTGATCTAGCCTCTTAAGAAGATAAGAGAGGAACTGTGGTGCTGAAGCATAAACATACACTAGGTCACTGCAGCTCTTAGCTGCATGTTGTTTATTACACTGTGTATGTATTGATACTTCAATAGATAGAAATACAGAAGAGTGTACAGTGGGCTCTGTTGTAGGACCCATGTGTATTGTGTCTCTCAGAAGCAGGATTTTTTCTTCTAATTGACCACAGACAGTAGACATCATTCTCTTAGAACAGTAAAAGCCAGAAAAGCATTACTGATGGCAGACTGGTTGCATTTCCCTTTTACGACAGCTTGCATAGACTACTGGTTGTCTGAAAAATACCTCTGTTGTTTTAGAAATTTCTGATGTACAGTAATTGTTGCTAAAATTAACAAGCATTTCTGTGTGGCAGCTCTTTTACACAGCAGTGCGTAACAAATGGAAAATCCCTGCAAAGGTGATTCCCAGCTATCATTTATTTCAGCTTTCCTTAGCCTTAGGAAAAGCTAAGACAAGGAGTAATCAACTTTATCTTCCTTTCTGGACTCTTCATTTAATAAATTAATTATTCTGTTCCTAATAACTTCCTTTTGTTATTGGGGAAATAACGTGCTTGTGGAGTGCAAGTGCTGAAGTTCAAAAACTAGCGGTTCTATATATTGTCTGCATATCTCTCAGGGATATTATAAAGAGAAGTTTCAGCAATATTGAAAAGAGTAAACATAAATTTTAAAAAATAAGGAAGAAATTCAGTGACCCTTAAAGAACTGAAGACAGAAATACAGTAATAAAATCTCTAGAGACTTGACTCAAAAGATCTGTTATGCTCCTACCTCTTCTAATGTTTTCCTCTGTAGTTGTAGGCAGATCTCTTTGTTCCTATTTCCATTAACCTTCAAAAAACAACAATACTGATTACTGCTTTGTTTTTGTTGTTTACTTAAATATGCTTACTAGAGGCATTGGGGAAAAAAATAGCCATTTCCCATAATTTCCTGGTTTATTATTCCTGCACTAGCTTTTCTTTGCTTTACAACTGTAGAATTCAAATATAGATCCTGCAGATCTACCAGCTGCAGGAAAAGAAGTTTGGCTCCCTCTTTCCAGGAGGCCAGTTTGACAACGATTTTAATCACTTTATAACCCACAGTGTGCCATTAGTTGGGGAATGGAACATAGATCTGAATTAAATAAAATGCCACTCATAGTCAGGAGTCCTTTGGAGCTGTTACCATTACAATAAGTTATTTTTATTACTGCATGAAAGTATTGATTTATGAGCGCACAATAAATCCAAAGAATAGGCACATTTATAACACAGAAGAAAGAAGTATGAGGAAAAAGAGAAATATAAATTCCTCTACATCGTGTTTTTTAGTATAGGCAATGTTTTAAATGAATTATATATATATATATATCATAAAAGCAAAATGACAGGTGAAGTAACTAGGAGTAGAACGATAGCATCATATGAAAACTCCTGGAAAACAATAGTATTTAAGTCTTTTACTGCCAGTCTGCATTAAAAACTGGCCAAATACCCTTTGTCTTTCACGCAGTTTCAAAGGAATCGCCTGAACGGTTCCAGCATGGTTCCTCTCTTACACCTTGGTGCAATGTCGACACAGAATTTTGTCTGAACCCCACGGCAGACTGCCTCCTGACTGACATTTATCATTATTAACCCCATTCTTCTGTCAGTGCTCTGAATGGATTTTTGATTTTATGGACCGTGGAAGTTGTGAAGACCGTATATCTGTTACTGACCAGATGCTAACAAATACTCAGTATGCAGATTGCTTTTGATCTGTACGTAGCAAGCCCTTTATTAAAGATATATTGGCACTACTGTTCCCATTTTACAAATCAGAAAACTGAAACATGGAACGTGTAAGTTATTAAAAGATTTTCTGGCAGGACACAGCTGTTCTGTATGGATACTTGTTAGCAGAGCATGCGACTTGACTTCCACCAGATTTTCTGGTGATAATTATAGTATAAAAGGCTGACCTAGCACGTAGTAGATAATTCATCACTTCAAGGTGGAAATATAGATTTTTCTATCCCATTGTTTTCCAACTGTTCTCTCACACACGCACACACAACTAAGGTCTTACTTGTGCATTGTTCCATCTTGGGGTGGAAAGTAGGTGAAATTCCAAATACTCTTTCATTGTCTGTTAACAGTTCAGAAATAAAGCAAATACACCAACACTGTATTGTGCATTCATGACACTGAAATTAAAAGATTGAAAGGGATTTTATTGTTAAAAAAAAAAAGTAGTTGTATCCTGAAAGATGTCATTTTGATTAAATAAAATCATTTTACAACCTTTCCATTTAAATGAAAATATTAAAGAAAATGAAGTTCCAGATGCAGTTCTAGTGCTTTGAAAACACAAACAGGAGATCTGCAAGTTCTCTGGATCTTAGGGGGTAAGAAGGAAAAGATACTTTGGGTAGTTCTTCACTGGTGATGACATTCACTCAGTTTAGAAGAAATTCTATGTGCCAGGGCTGCACTTTTAGCACAGGGCTCCTTCCCTGACACTGGTAAGAGATTCTGACAAATACCACAAGGTTTTAAGTGCTGATTAAGCCTTTGAAGGTTTTACTGGGGCTTAAGTAGTGCCAGAGTCCTTATTCTGGCACACAGCCCGGGATAAATTTCTCTTTTGATGGCAACAGCTGTGTATCTCTCAGGTTTCCAAATGCTCGAGGAGGGCAGAGCTGGGTGCTGCAGTCTGCAGGCAGCTGCTGAAAACCGGGGAAGAGAACTGCTGTACTGAGTTCAGGGCTACTGAGTAACCAGGCACCAGCTCGCAGGTTTTGTCCTCAGACTTTTGACCCTCCAAAGCTTTCCCTTTTGCATTTTGGCAGACACATTTCTACTGTGTGGACCACCTCTGTTCCAGGTGTCAGCCCTAGAAGCTCAGACACTGCTTCTTTTTCTCCTCTTAGTAATTTCTCTGTAACCTGCAGTATGCCACGTAAGTGTGGCAACTAGTGGCTACACTGGGAAGTCTTGAATGTAAAAAGATTATAAAAGAACTGCTTTGCAAATATGAAAATGTAAATAGTGAAGTTCCTTTAATACTGGAAAACCAAGAAATGGCATCTGTAAAGCAATAAACAGGCATTTAAATGATGCACTAAACTTTTATACTTCACAGAAGATACATGGTATCTTGTCTTTTATTACTACTACTAGGGATGCTAATCCTAATATTTCTGAAGATTCAGCTCCATTCTTTGGCAGGCTTTTCAAGAATGGACAATGAACAACGCTGAGATTTTTCATCTGATTCTTAGAGAGTTTAAAAACAAGGAAAATGAAACATAATAGTTTCAACCATGTCCTTTTTTATGGCTTAATATTGACTAATCTTTTCTTTGCTTATTTTCTCATGTGGAGACTGACTGATGTAACGATTATTTAGCTCAGAATAGGCACAGTAAACCAAATCAGCTGTTTTGAGAGTAATCAAGATTGGGGCTGACCTACTGAAAGACTGCTGATCAGTACACCTGTGGGGTTTTGCCTCAGTGACTCACATCCCCTACACACTACAGTCTAACCCTACCCCAGGCCTATCCAGAGGGGGAGGCAGCAGTGCTGCTTCCTTGGCAGTCTTTCTTACTGCGTGAAAGCAGGAGCTGCGGCATCTCCATGCTGTTCTCTACGTCTTGTCTTCAAATGCAGGTAATTTGGGAGGCTCTGGGATCTCTGAGGCCTGTGGTCATGTCCTGGTTCTGGCCAGGCCAGAGGTAACCTCCCCAGGCAGCCAGACCAGGTGAGCTTAGTTAGGCCAGGCTGATTCCTACACCACCTGGCATCATTCCCCCATAAAAGGGGCTGGAAGGGGAGCGGTGTTCCTGGGTGCCTTCAGAGTAGTCTCAGTATGGCTAGGTGTCTGGTTAATCCTTGTTTCATGCAGTACTGTTTATTATCATTGGGTGTGAGTGAATTTTGCCACAGGCTGTAATTGTTCTCCTTTCACGGTGAGTTTGTCAGCAAACTGTTCTTATCCTGGCTCTCTTGGGACCCTGTCTGTTGCTTATCAGGGTGGGAGGGGGCATGTGGCCTGTGGTGCTTGGCTACTGCTTGGGGCTGAGCCACCACAGACCCCTAACTTGGGAGCACAGGGGAGGAAGTAAGAATCAATTTTGTGCCATGCACTTGTAGCAAATCTGTTTGCAAAATAGGCCAGGTACTCTTCTAGCATAGTTATTTGTAGTTCGAGTAAGAGTAGTACCTTTCTTGTCAATTGATTATGTTAAGAAGGCAGAGAAAAATGTATAAAAGCAGAAATTATGCGTTAAGTTAGGCTTCTGGGTGGATTTAGATGGTTTTTCTATCAACATATCTCTTTTGGGATCAAGATACCTTCCTGAAAAACCACTCTAGTTTCCTCTCTGTCTGAAAAATAAGCCATGGGTGTATTGCAATGAACATCTCTATGTAAGGAACTTTTCTCTGCATTTCACTGTCTTAGCCTGTACATTCTGGAAATCAAAACCTCAATGAAGTGTGTTAAGAATGGAGTAGTCCCCCACTGATTTAAGGCACCTCAGATATAGATGCAGTCATTCCTGAATTCCTCTTTCTTCTGTCTTGAAGTGTTTCAGGTGGACCTTTAGGGTCAAGTGACCCACTTTTCTGTATTAAGTTCCTTTTCTGTCATGTTTTATGGTTTTATCGCTGGGACATTTTCACTGCCAGTAAAGTACTCCTTGTGGCCACTCTTTCCTCACTCTCGCCCCCTTTGTGTTTTTGTGATCCTCACAAAGTGTCTTGGACTCCCTTTAATCCTTTCTCACTCTTCTGAACTGTTTTGATCTCCCACCAGTTCCCTTGTGCCATTCCCATTCTGTCTGTTCCTTTAGAGACTGTCTTCCTCTCTTGCTCTGACGTTCTTCCTCCTCCTCGTCCTCTTCCTTCTCTTGCATGTAGAACATACCTGGTTGTCTACCTGTATATTTTTTTTTCCAATAGTGACCATCAAGTGTGCTGAACCCTGTAACTGAGGCAGATTGTTCAGGTTTTTTGATTTCTACGGCTATATTTGCAGCCTTGACCTGAATATATTGGCTTTTACTGTGAAGGTTATAAATATGGAACTTGATTCTGCTTTCATTTACACCTATTTTAATACAATTCCCTTTAATTCAGCAAAGCTATTCTTAATTACAGCAATATAATTAACAGGTTAATTGAACTAGGAGGCAAAAATTGTAGCTCTATCTCTCTCCAATCTTTTGTAGTAAAAGATCTAATATTCCCAGGGAGAAGTTAAATAGAAGAAATGTCACAGCTTGGGAATAGCTTTTTCTAAATACTTTTTTAAAATGATTTGTAAGGCTGTTGGCTATGTGTAAATTTATTTCACCTCTTATGTTAACCAAAAGGACAAAACCAAATCCTGGGTATATTATGAGAAGTTTTTAATGCATATATTCATTTTGTTGTGGACATTTTCTATGAGTAGATCCGAGGTGAGGAATTGAACTGTGAGCCATATATTTGATCAAAACCAAATTAATTTATTTAGGTGGCAAAAGGAAACGTATCCTCTTCATCTGCACCTTGTTGCCCTGATATTTCTGACCATGTTAGTTCTACTTGGAAACTGAAAGTCAAAAAATAAAACCCTCAAATAGCTTAAAATGCAAAAGAGGCTCCCCATGTGTGTGCAGTGGGAGCAACGTTGTCATGTAGGTGTTTGGATTTGTATTTTCCAAGACAATAATTCGATGCTTAAAATGCAGATTTTATTTCATATGTCACCACTTCTTGTAATGTGTCATGAAATCAATTTACTTTAGAAATGTATAATAGGTTTTTAGTTCCATCATCTGGTGTAGATATTGTATACTGAGATATATCTATAAAGCATTTAAGCTTAAGTTGTTAAAAATGTAGAATATTTGGCATATCTGCAAAGTCTTGTTTTCAACTTGTCTGTTACTAATATTAGGTTTTTCCTTTTATTTAAAAAAAATCATCTGCCTTTCAAATTAAAGCATAACAACCTTTAGATTTTTTTGTCTTTAAATGTGCTAATTTTTTCTGCTTTTTTGGTGTGTGGTTTTTTTAACAAAAGCAGTATGTGTCCATTTCTCTCCAAAAATTAACCATGAGAGTTTCACCTAATTTTTCAACAAGGACCAAATTATAAAGACAATAATGTGACCTTCAGAACTGCACAATTCTAGACATAAGACTTATAATTTGATTTACATGATTAAAAGATAGTGAACTGAAAGTGATGATGGGTAGCCAGCAGCTGTACTTGACCACTATGTCTTTGGAACTAGTGCACAAAAATATCAGTCCACAGTTAAAGCTCTCTGCTACAAGATCCATTAGGGGGCATCACCTTAATTGTAACACCCTCTATTAACTTAACAAAAAAAGGGTGTATTTTGCTGATTTTTTTTTTTTTTGGTAACCTGTTCTATTAAGTATGCCTTGCACAGTCCTGACAATAGACTGGGGTTTCCAGAGAACCTGTGAGTTTTGAAGCACATTCCTCCCCCATTCAACAATTTCTTTTGTATATAATGTTGCTACTAATTTAAATAGCCATGGAAACAGACAGAAATGTAATAATAGTGTATTGTCCTATTAGTGTGGCTGGGGCAATTGCTAATTGACAAATATTGAAACTAGCAGTGATTGAGAGAAATAAATTTCTCATAACTTAATAATGCAAAACACACTGTCAGAAAACATCTTTGCCTATCTGCAGTGGAGTGGTGTGTGTTTTAGTACAGGACTATGAAGTCGATGATGTTCTTTCTCTCTGCATTCCATAAAATGATGCTGTTAAATATGCCTTTGGATTCTCTTCGCTATTTTGCATTTCCTCTGATATTTTATCCATTCTTAAATCGTTGGGTCAAGTTCTTGGAGCAGACAGCCCTATTCAGTTGAAGTTATGAGTGGTTTTGTAGTTGAATGCCAAAGCAATTTCAGGGTTTTATTTTACCGATACTGTGATCCCAAATGGCGCAATATTAATGGGAATTGGTGTCATTTAGTCACTCACCAGCTTCTCTAAATTCAGGTTTCTTATTAAACAGAGGGGCTGCTTTATATTGTGCAACTGTGCAATAAATGTTTCTAAAATATTTAGTAAACTTTGATATGCTTAAAAGATGAGACAGAAACTGATTTTATAGCTCTCTATATAAGCCTAATGAAAACGAACAAATTTTGAAGAGGCAAAAATCAGCGTTTCTATAACCTGCACTTCTTAGCTGATAAAATGCCTTATTTTGAACATAGTGTAAATGACCCTATAAGTCCAAGCTTCTACCAAGAAGCTTCATTAAAGTACATAAATTACTACAACTGTCAGAGATGGCATTAAGTATTCAATAAAAGTAGACTTAACACAATTAATAGCAATTAAAATTATACTTTTATGATGTCAGCCACCAGCACTGTAGAGACATAATTGCCTGTAAGGACTCCTCTACCTTATTTATCCTCTAAAACTGTCCAATTTATATGAAAAATGCCAAAAACATATCCCAAATGGGTACCATTATCTTCTTGGATTTTTAGAAGTGATCTGTCTTTATCCAGCTTGTGCACATTAAGCTAATTTACTTTAATTAGTTTTTTCCTCATTGTCTTAATAGGCATGTTGATAAGGTTTTATTGGGGAGGGGGAAGGAGGGATGTTAGTTTTGTGTTTTGGTTGGTTTTTTTTAATTGAGGGGTGGCTTTATTTTTTCTTTTCCTGACTATAGATGCTAAACTTTATATATCTTTTGAGAGACTACTACCTGGAATCCTGCACTGCAATTTTCCATGTTTGTATTACCTCTCTGTTGTCCAGTTGTCAGTTGCAAACTTAACTGAATGGTAGGATCTTTAGTGGTTTTCAGATATGTGAAGCAACTGTCCTTTGGTTAATCAACTGGTAATTAAAGATGAAAAAAAACCCACTTTTGGCTATACTGTAAAAAAGAAGCTTGTTCTGGACAGAATCAATGAACTAACTAATTCTTAGAGCAATCACTTACTTGTCTAATGTCTTTTATCTAGGCTCAGTCTTCTAACTTAAATACCTAAAGTGCTCACACCTCCCTATGTAATTGGGAGCCTTGTGTAATTGGTAGTGAGATGCTAGCTCCTCATCTAGGTCTTTGGAATTGTCTTTGGAGATGTATGGATCTCACTATTGACTGTGTAATTGAGTTTCTGGTCTTTCATTGCTGAGCTACCCAAAGTCTATGTGTGTGAAGTTCAGCAGTTCTTCCTCTCTATTGTCTTCTGAAGTGTCCTCTATTGATTGAATAAAGTTTGCAAAGGCATGCCCAGTGTTTTGGCAGCATTTCTACAGGTCTGTTTTTAAATTGTTGTAATGTTTGGATTCTGTAAACTTTCTTTATACAAGATGTGAATTGCCAAACCCTCAGCATGGTTTTATCAGATTAGACTGTGATTTGCTCCTTACCTTTCCAAATACATTTGAGGTTCACTATGAATGTTTTGCAATACACAAAAGACAAATTGTTATCTAATTTATTTTACTGGATGGATAGCTCCATTTTTAAACCAGCATCACTGCGTGGTCTAAAAATCAATGCCCCATAAAGATGCAGAATGCTCAGAATAGGATTACATACAAATTTGAGAGTTAATGCTGGTTTGAAACTTAGAAATAGCCATGCATGTATTTTAAAGCCAAACAGTTTTAGAGAGTTTCAGAAGTGTTTAGGGTTACTTAGAAATGAAAACTTTTTTTGATAGAAAACCCTCAAAAAAGCACAAAATTGAATGATCAATAAGTATTGAACACTGCAGAATCAGCCCAGTTCAGTCGATTCATTTAAGAATAAGGAGCTTCAACTTCACTTTTGACACCATTAAAATAACTTGAACATTCTTCCCGTTCTGAAGCGTTTCCATGAGTTTGGAGAATGATAGAGGCTGATATCCTGATGCACAACTGATAGACAGCTTTAAGAATAGGTAACAAGGCCTTTATGTTTAAACTATGATGTTATTTTATACTCAAGGAATGAAGTTATGTTCCAGGTGATTAGAAAGAATTCTTGCAACTCAAGTACTTGAATGAAGCAAATGTGGCTTACTGTGGCTTTTTTTAAATCCCTATAATAGTGTATTGATGACCTCATCTTACATTCCATTGACTTAATTATTCATAATTCATATGGAATGTTTTCTTTCATCATGTCTATACCTTCTACTCGAGGAAAGAAGTTAAGTAGTTATAAGTTACAAGACTACTAAATTGCAAACTACACCACAGGTGACTTTTCAGGAGGTATTGGTGCTTTGCTAGACCAGCTTGAACTTGGTGATTTTGTCCTTTTCTTGGAGAAAAAAAGACCTGTACAGAGAAGATTCAATAGCTTCTTGACAGACGTAAAATACAAATGTTGAGTCAGAGACACATTTCACACTGCCTTGTTAATAACAAAAATCAACATAAATTTAGTTGGTAGTTTTCATGGTTGAAGTCCTTTCTTCCAAATGGAATTGAAGGTGAAATGTGAAACAGGCTTATAAATTAAATAAATTTCAATATAACTGTTCCTTCGTAGCAAGAGGTAAGAATAATATTTTTTAAAAGTAGTAAAAAACCCTCAAAGTGTAAGAGTAAAGCAGTTCTAATTGAAAATGTAGTTAAAGTCTGAGAGAGGGCCAGAGTACGAATGCACAGTTCTTTCCTGTGTAAAGTAAGATAAAGGACATGTCTGTTCTTATTATAAATGATAGCAAGCCAGAAAAGCAAAGCAGAGATGTGAATTTTTGGGCAAATGTTTTGAACTTTATTAAATCTTCACTTTTAAGGTAACTTTTAAAGGAGATGTGTCTTGCAGAAACACTAGTTTCTTACAAACTGCTTTGAAAATTTAATGCATTATAGCCGGAAGATATATGAACTTGGAGCTTGCTCTTGTTGTGCTGACATCCAAGGCTTAATCATGTTCTGGTCCGAAATCTAAACTGCAGACACAAGACAGAGGAAAGAACTGAGCTTCCATTAGTAAATGTAGGTGTTCAGTTCAGGCTTCTGGTATGTTGAATTTGGTATCTGAGTTCGCAAGAACATCTCTCCAAATCCATCATTAGTGGAAGTTGCATAGATAAGACTATAAGAACAGAGCATGTGTGTACTCCCAATTCCATGAAATAAATCAAACTGATAGAGAGTAGCACCTGAGCCCTGCACGAGTTACCACAAAAAAACTTGTCAGTAACTTCTAACTTACGCAAATTACATAGAAATTGTATATTGCCTACCTTTGTGATTGTAATTCTTTTAGACTACTTCTGCATCTAATAAAATCTCTTGTCACAACAGAATTGACAATTGAAAGCAATGACATTGACAAATAAATTAGCATTAGAAAACATATTTGGGGATTTCCTTATGAAAAGCATTCCAAGGGAAATGGCATACGGAGCAATAAGTATTCCAGATGGTTTATTATTTTCTATATAACATTCAAATCAATCTCTAAAAGATAAGCTTTTTTAAAGATTCATTTATGAGACCTTCCCTGTCTTCAGCTTTTTAGTAAATTTCAGCGATTGAAAGGTTTCAAGAACACATTTTCTGTGGCTTACAGTACTGATGTTAATCAAGAGAGGCTTTGGAAAGATCAGTAGAAATCTGGAAATCAGAAAAAGCCACCAGTGAGTATACAATCACTGTATACTTTAAATTGAGTTCAATATTTCTGTGGTATGCACACCCTACATCCCCATTTTTGCTATAGCAGTGACTGAAGTCTGGTAGAATTTAGTATTTATTTCTCAAATATGCTGATTGTATGAGCAAAGAGGCACTGGGACAGTGCTGACATCAGAGATGGTTATTTTGGACTTTAACACTAGGCAATCTGGATAATTTAAGGTATGTAAGAGGTTTCAGGATAAAACACAGAATTGAAAGCATAGGTCCAAAAGATTGAGAATTTATTAGCCTTTTCTCTTTTATTAGCTTCTTAGTGTTACATCAGTGTGTATGGTTGTGTGTATGTTTGTGTTGAAAACGAGTAGTACAACAGATTCTTCTCAGTTGTTTCCAGATGCTTAACTTCTAGTTCCTAACAAATTTTTTTTATATAAAATCTTGTATTACCTATTATTAAACTTCATCCCTTCTCTATTACACCAGTCCTCAAGGTCATAGACTGTTTCCTGTATGATATAACAGTCCTCTTCTGTGTTGTATCACCTCCGCTTACACTGTACTGTCAATAAATTTCATCAGCATGCTCCTTGGCATTTTTTCTGCTAAGACCACTAATGAAAATATTAAATCATATAACTGAAGAATCGAGCCCTGAGAAATTCTTGTATGCCTGGCTTTTACCACTTCCAGCAGGTATCTCACCTTCAGACAATTCTGTACCTATCTACCCTCTATTATCTTGAGCTCAGCTAATGTGGCACTCCATCAGTTGGCTAATGGTGATGGATGACAGCTATTGTATTTCCTATATCCAGAAGGAAAACAGATACTTTATTAAAGAGAAAAACAAGGTTAGTCTAGCATGGTTTACTTTTGATGCCTAAGATAGAAACACATTGAGTCACACAAGGAGGAGACACCTAAAGAAAGAGTGCAAGAAGCATTTCTGGGCAGTTCTTCCCTGTAAATACCATCCCACCACTTGGCAGTCGGTGGCTTGAAGTCTAGTTCTGTCAGAGGTCAGATTTGAATTGTTGTTTCATAGGTATCTGTGAATCCATGAGGATTTGAATTATTTGTGATTTTAGGTGGCATCATTTTTTGATGATGACTTGTAAAATATAATTATGGATTTTGTTTAATAAACCTTTGCATTTGTTAATGCTTATCTAGTGATGTTTGAGTTGAAAGACTTCTCATTACTATGATATTACAATAGAATATATCATTATATGTATTATATTTATCATCATGTAAGTCTCTATTGTACTCTTCAGTTGGAAAAAATGATAACTGATGAAGAACTCTGATCCATACCACTGTCTTCCAGTATGGAGTAACTTCAGAATCCTTCCAGTCTCTTCCTACCTTTTCTGGCCCTTTCCCCGGTCTGATGCATGTGTTTGGGATACCGCAATCAGAAACTCAGTCTTGAATATACAGTGGATGGATTTATAACATTAAAGCTTCCTGCTGTGGGTTTGTTGCTGATTTTTATTTCCCTAATAATTTCTAATGTTCTAATGCTGCCTTTTTGACTGAGGTCAGAGAACTATTCGCAGTGACTCCCAGGTTCTCATTCAGAGCAGAACTTACAACCCGCCGTGTTGAATGCATAGGAAGGGATGCTTATTCCCACTCAGTCTTTGTTGGATTTACTGATGCTGTTTTGCTCATTCTGTCTCTATGAACTGTTCACTGCTGTTCCTAATAAATTGCTCTTCCTGGTGAAGCAGCTTCATCAGAGATGACTGTTGAATGATGTGTTCCTGGAGAAATCTCCAAACCCTCTTTCAATATAGGAGGTTACAGTACAGTAGTGATGCACCTTTTAAAGTACCCTTAACTAGCAATGTTGTGTGGAGACACAGCAACACAGAATTGCAACCCTGTTGCAGATATGCTATGCAATTGCCATGGAGTAAGTTATCTTTGTTTTTTACAAGAGAAAATCTTTTAAAAATCATTGTGGTAAGGAAGGACGAAAAGACTTTTTCCAGATTACTATGTAGCTGAGTGAAAGCTTGCATACAAAATAAAACTCAAAGAGGATTAACACTAAATTTTCTCCATTTCTATCCTTCAGTTTCTACTTGCTTTATGTCCTAGTACTGTCTACTTCCTAAACATGACTTTTCAGATTTCAGGTGCTGTGGCGCACGTGTGGGGTTTTGTTGTGTTTCAATTTTGTGAAGTTGTGACATTTTTCAGGATTTCTCAGCTAGTCCTATGTGTTATTATCTATACAGTAGCTAACCAGCTAATTCAGACTGGTAGAAAAAATGTCATTAATATCAATAGGGAATCAAACTGACTATGTGTATAAAGCTTTGCTGTCTTTCAGTATGAAATGTCATGCCATTTATTCCCTGGCACAATAGTTCTGTTGTATGTAGATGATATAAAAAAATCCAACTGCATATAAAAGAATTGTACAGAAATGAAGCTCTCTTGCTTCAAATTTCATTTATTTTAATAAAACTAAAAAAAATAAAGACCATAAAATCTACAAGGTTAGATTACCTACCTTTAGTTACAAGAATATCTTACTGCAGGAAGATAAATTATATAGAAGATCTTTTGATGGGACTTTATTCACTATCATTAGTTCAGCGATGGTGCGAGAGTTAACTTTGATTTAGTACAGAGACTGCTTCATTGACTGTTGTGAGCAGTATATGTTCTGTATACCTTAGTTTACAGAGACCTGTATTATGGGGCTAATTCTGTAATGTACACATAATAAGAGACCTTTACTGAAGATCTTTTGAAACTTTGTTAGCTGGAATGTGGGAAAATGCTGAACTTGTTGAGTCTTGCCTGTATTAGTTGAGTATATTGAAAAAAAGTTAATTGTATTTTCTTTTACAGGAAAAGTATTTCTTTAAACATCTTCAGACCAATAAAAGACATAAATTAGGTATGGGCTGTGAGCAGACTTTTCAGAATAGACATAAGTTTTCCGCTGAGACAAACACTTTATTTTGGACTTCCTTTACATTGGTATTTTACTTGTAATAATGTGTATGTCTCTGGTGTAAAAAGAAAAATATATATTTGCCATTAGGGGAATAGAAATTCTGCCAGGAAAAATCATAATTCAAAAGCAGAAGCATTAGTACTGTGGGGGAAATAATGAAAGCTGGTCTTTGGTGTCCCTGTCACGGCAAGCTGCAGGAGGACGGCGAAGTCTCCACTCTACCTAATGTGGCAGTTCCTGTTGATTTTTGCATGTAATGTTGTTCTATCCTGATGAATCACACATGGGCATAACTTGCTGTCGGTTTGCTCTAATTATCGTAGATCATCTTCATCATTTGCCCCTTGCGACCTAATATTTTATGATAGTTGAAGTAATATGTTCTGGTTATAATTGGTTGCCCACTATTGATATGGGTAATGGATCTCTCCTGTGAAATACAAACAGTAACTAGACGCACAGCATGCAAGTGAGTTAAGTACCCACACTATCCAGGAATCAGCAGGCATTCTTCATGACTTAGTCTCCAGACATATTTTTTGTGGAAGCTCAGCATATCTCTAATTGCAATTATATTTTGTGTCTATCTTGTCTCGGATCTTAGAAAAGGGGTTTCTGTGTATAAATATTTAAGTTTGAAAGTAAAAGGCAGAACTTAACACTTTTCCGCCAACTTGGAGAAATGTAACTGGTATGGATCTTTTCACAGAATTCCCATTTATATTAGTAGAGTTGATCTCAAGGATA
Organism: Laterallus jamaicensis coturniculus; assembly: GCA_022605575.1. Classification (NCBI taxonomy): domain Eukaryota; kingdom Metazoa; phylum Chordata; class Aves; order Gruiformes; family Rallidae; genus Laterallus; species Laterallus jamaicensis. The sequence continues at coordinate 14,363,757 of JAKCOX010000005.1, read as the reverse complement.
ATACACATTCTAAAGTGGAAAATCAAATCTTTAATCTGGAAAATGGAAGTTACGTTTTGGTGTGGCATGTCTTCATATTACATGTTTAGTTCAGTGTAATCAATAGCATTAATAAATCAGTGGATTGACTGAATTCTGAAAGGATTGTAGCTCTCGCACAATAAATTGATTTTTGTGTTCTCCATGTGAACACAGCAACACTGTAGTTAAATGCACAGTTGGTGTAATATTGACTTTTTTCCTGATATTTAGTCACTGTGTGTTCAAGGTTGACAAGGGCAATTGTATCCTACTGGTGTCAGTCAGTAACCATATTTGGCTAGGGCACTGATTTGCCCCCAAAACACTTCTTGGATTTTAACGTCTACCCTCTTTTACGTGATCTATTCAAAACTTCCAAAGTCATAGACAAAATTTTCCCTCCTCTCAAAGTACTATTAAAGAGTTTTATAAAAAAAAAAAAAATATGCTTGAGGCAAATGTTTGCGGATCAGCATAAGCTTTTCAAATATTTCACTAGGTTTCTTTTAGTAAATCCAGTTATAGGTGTTGAAGAGCAAACCGTCAAAACCTTTAAAGGCTTAGCCCCTCTTTTCTCATCCTTACTGTTTTACACCTTTATACAAAGACTTCAAAAATAAAAGGAAGTGCAAAGAACATTGCATCCAAAAACCACACACAAGTTTAGCCTAGGGTGATTATCTTTACTTTTAGTGAACAAGGTCTCATTTGACTTTGCATGTTGTTTTAAAACTAACTTAGACTTGGATATTACTTCTGTGACATCCATTTCAAGAAATCTTTGAGAAGAGTAAATTACATTCTATTCAATTCATTGTTATTTATTTGAGGCTTTTATGTTACTTCTAAAAATATGAGACACAGCAGTTTCCACCAAGTTTTCTGCTCTAATTACAATGTACCTATTACGAACCTGATCACCTACCAGACAGTGATTATATTTCTGCATAACTTGCAGAGCTGGTCAAAATACACGAGACAATAGAAATTAAATTATTTAAATGAATTTTGCAGTTCATTACAATTTATCAGTACAATAAAAAATAGGTACATTGATACCACACAGATAAAACATAACAAAGAAGTGAGACAATTTGAGATTGTGAAAGGGGGAGGGGTCTGACACTTTAGCAGTTAAGAGTGTGAATTAACTATTATGTGTTCATCTGTCTGATTTAATCATGAGAATGGGTGAAATCTATGTGCCACCTTTAGTAGTGTTGGCAGCTGAATGAGGGGGCAAAAGCCACTTAAATCTTGTGTGCTTGGGCTGGGATATTGCAAAATAGTTGGTATTGCAAAATGTTCATTTTCAGCATCTTGTTGACTCATTAAAAGTGTTGGTTTTGATGGGCCAGTATTCAATCTCAAAACTGATTAATATAGTAATTACGTGATTTGTGAAAAAATAAAGCTCCTTTAAAAAACAGATTCCATTTAGTTAATAATTTGTGATGTTTAGATTATATAGATCTGACTGTTAACTTGACAACTGGCTTTCCATTATGTTAGATTTCTCTCAGAACTGCCAAAATTTATCCTGCTAAGCATTCGGCAGCAATCTGGATAAAAGCTCCTTCTCCTATCATTCCATGGGTATTCACTGTTCTCAGCTTCATGTGAATGCTTGTCATGATCTAAACATAAAGAATCAAGAGAGGGGCAGAAAAAGGCTCTATGCATTCAGTAATGATGATACAACTTAATCTGAATTAAATGTAAAGGTGTTGCCTCTTTATTCCTAAAATTGTCTTCATATACAGAGTCATCTTTTGACTTTTCAAGAATATGTATTGATGCTTATGTACATAGAACCTTGCTGGATAGGATGCTTTTTTCGTAGTGCTGTCAACAGCGTAATTAAATTTATTTCATGTAAACAGAAAACACATTCTTCTAAGGAATAAATCCAAGTAGAAAAGATAAAGTGTATTGTTTTATGCTTACTCAAAGCTTTGTTAAAGTTAATAAAAGTGGAGAAAGGAATGTGGCTTTATTCACAATAATTAAAAGCAGCTGGAATATTTAATTGCTTAAAACTTTTTTACCTTTACCCCTGTTTTTCATGCATGTTCTACTCTTTCTTTCTACTAAGAGAAATCCCATAGCTATTTCGTAATGAAATCGTAGGGTTTTCGATTTGGTTTTGATAGTGGACTTTGTGGGGAGTAAAGTGTTGTGGCACAGGAAAAGTTGCATTGTATGGGTGAACATGTAGTTGAAGAAAGAGGTCTTCAGTTTACTAGAACTAGTCGTTATAGCATGAAATTCATACTTAAAAGTAGTTCAAGCAATGCCAGGTTTGATATGAAAGGAGATGCATGGTGCTCTATTATACGTTCTGCATTATATCACAGAGACACCTGTTCTTTAATGTTATTTTTTGCTGCGTTACTTTTCCTGTGATACCAATTATTTTAAGCATGTATGACAGGTAACTGGCATCTTTATAGCTGCGAGGCTGCATCTCAGCAGGTTTTACCAGTAATACTGTGAACATGAAAATAATATACTAAGAATCTGTTCTAGGAAAAGGACATCACAGATTCACAAACCGGTCGTGGTTGGAAGGGATCTCTGGAGATCTTTTAGGCCAACCTCCCTGCTAAAGCAGGATCTCCTAGAGCAGGTTGCACAGGACTGTGTCCAAGTGGGTTTTGAGAATCTCCAGAGAAGGAGACTCCACAGTCTGTCTGGGCAGCCTGTTTCAATGCTCCTTCATGCACACCTTCTTCCTCCATTGCTTGATTTCCTATCCTTTGGGATACAACAACCTTGAGTTTGGAGAAAGTGGTGCTTGAATATTGACCAGCCCCCTTGGCCCCCCTTAGCAGAATCCATGGGATTCTCCCAAGCAGGTCTTTGAAAAGGCCAAAGTTAGCTTTCCCAAAGTCCAGGGTTGTAATCCTACTTAGTGCCCTGCTCCTTCCACGCAGGATCCTGAGCTTCACCATCTCATGGCCACTGCAATTAAGGCTGTCCGCAACGTCTTTCTTACTAATGTACAGTTATGTTAATTGGTTTTACTGTGACCAGGGTATAAAATAATGTATGTGTATAGAGCATGCTGGTTTTGTCACACAAGCAACAATGTAGCATGTTTGTCAAGAACTGTTATATATGGAGTTATATGTAATCAAAGGTATAAACCTATAAGATTAATACAAATATATAAACATAAGTCGCTTTGCCTAACTATATAGTACTTTACATGCAACTTTTAATGCAGAGTTGTTCTATACAAACTGTATGTATGATCGGTTTTATATACCTATGTGTATAAGACTACAGTTTTTAATATACATATTTATGTATATACTTATTTCATAATTTGTAGTTTGTTTGGGTTGAGGGGGGTGGTTGTTTACATGAATCGTACCCAAGTGGATTTCCCTGGACCCTGCTCTCAGTGTTCCCTGCAGTTTGAGGTAGCTGCTTACAGCAGAGCTTCTATGCTCAGTATGAACACGGTGCTCTCTGGTCCCTTGCATGGCTGGGGTTATGGTAGCAGAGTACTCCTCATCACAGAAGGCTGTAGGGTCCATTCATTCATACTGAATGAGGCTGAGAACTTACTATTTTTTCTCCATAGCACTGCACCTCTTGTCTGTTTCTAATTCGTTTGTTACGAAGAACTTTGGATCAATTGTGCCAATGATCCATCTCAATAAACCAGTAAGTAAAAAAGTGCCATATGTGATCTTTGGCTCAGGGCTCCTTCCAGAGGCGCCTAGGGATATGGCTCAGATACAATTTACAAAAGAGCACTATTTACAGAAGTACCCAAGATGTTTATTGGAGTTGATGATAAATTACTAGCCCTGTCCATTCTGTTCCATGTAACTTCTACTGAAATCCAGTGTGGAGGGTTCCACCTGCTTAGTTTCTGTGCCATAAAGTGTTGTTTGTTAGATGATATCAGCTATAACTTATGCTAGGTCCTTCTTGATTACAAATGCTTGAGTTGTTACTTAGGGTTTTCAAAAGTCCTTACCAGAAAAGATGGAGAAGAGCGTGTTTGTGAGGGAAAACTACCCATTTTTACTGTCTCAGCACATAACTGAGTGGGAGATGAAATTCAGTGTTCCAAAACTGAAAACTCTTTTTCTGGTGGGCAAAGGAACTCTCCCCCAATTCAAATAAGCATATGGTTTCTCACAGATGTTAATATAGTAATACAATCACTCAAGTTCCAACTTAATGGACCTTTAAAGTTGATAGTCAAAGAAATGGGATGTGCTGGATCATTTCAGTGTTTATCTGGCAGGCAACAGTAAAGTTTTATAAGCTTTTTTGAGTCACTTTTACATAAAAGAGTATTGATGTTTTAACATCTATTTTGCATTTTCTCCATAGCCTGACAGGTTCTGTCTCAGTATGTGTAACATTTATTCTGCTGACTTAATGTGCTAACTATGGTGAATTCCTAGTAATATGCCATTGTCTCGCTGTATGTGCCTTGGCCCATAGAGATTAGGGCTTAAGGAAGACCTGCTGCCTCTTGGAAAGGCAGCTGAGGCCAGGCAAGGGCACGGCTGCCCTGTTGTCTAGACTAGGGTTATCATACATGACCTTTCATTGTCTTCTTCCAGAAGCTGGTAAGGAGCAATTAGATGAAATTTTAATTTTCTTGTGGAAGCTTGGCAGTTACATGTTCTGATAACAGTGGCTTCTTTTTGTTACACAGCAGTGCCTTTCAAGATGCTGCTTTTTTTGTCCCAAACATGAGTTTTTGCACAGGCTGGACTGCTGTAGATTAACAGTTCATTTTTTGAATTCTAAAATGCCTGGATCATAACCCCTCTGCTGAATGGTGTGTTTCACATTAAACCCAGCAGACAGAGCGATTAGACTGGTTCTGGTGAAACTGCATGTTTCCATGTCTGATTACCTTGGGAAGAGCTGGTCTGGGAAGAGACTCCATTGCTATTTGTTGGACTTGAACTGGCAGCTATTTTCACTTTTCCTTCCCCATTTTCTGAGGGCAGCACTCTTTGATCATGCTCCAGTAAATGAAGATCAGAGCATCAAAGGGAGTTAAATATGTTGGCAGTGAGTGTCACCGAGCTTGACTTTCAAGTGTGCAATGCTGGGAACATATTCAGAAACACGAGTTAAGTGAATCGGGGCAGTTAGTCACCTAGAAATGGAATCACGAAGGGAAGAATTTTGGGCACAGGGTCACCTAAATCTAGAAATAGGAAATATGGAAGGGAGAAGAGTAATAAGGTTCCTGCTTTTTATTTAATTTCAATACCTATGCTTGACAGCTGTGAAATTGTCACTTTGAACTCATTAGCCCACCCTCCAGAGGTAAAAGATTAAATTCCTGCAACTGATAATAGAGATAGAAAACACAAGGATGAAATTGAAGGTTGCTTCTGCAGATTTCTACACATTAATGTTTCAAGTTTGCCTTCCAGCTCTGTTGCTGCCTGGGGCTCAGAATTCCCGAGGCAGGCTGTGTTAAGGTCTGTGCTGTGGATACTCTAATTACACAGACACTTGTAGCTGGGAAGTTAGACAGAATTCTGGTTATTGTGTATTTGGTTTTGGGCTTGTATTCTGTCTCCAGAAGAGGAGTGCTTCATCATGTGCAAGGGTTACTTGGGAAGGCCAGCGCCATCACTCTGAACATCCTCTTTCTGAGCACAGCCTCCTGTGGTGTGGGCTATCACTTTGGTTAGCTGAGGTCAGCGGCCCCCTCCTGAAGTCTCCCGCACACCCACTGGTGGGCGGTGTGAGAAGCAAAAAAAGGCCTTGGCTCTGTGTAAACATTGTTCAGCAGCAGCTAAAACAGCCCTGTGTTCTCAATACTGGTTTGGTCACAAATCCCAGACATAGCATCATACAAGCTACCATGAAGCAAGTTAACTCTTCTCAGCCAAAACAAGTACGCTACTATTATTTGGATCATATTAACACCCCTTCTGATTCTTTCATCAGTGAGTCCAACACTTTTTAAAAAGAAAATTTTTTTTAAATCCTAGGAAATGCTGAGCTGTTGCACTTCTCCTAATTTCCTTGAAATAAAAAATAGTGACTGGTGAAATGCTCCTTCACACTACATTTTTAAAATGCTGAACGCACAGTGAAATGAAAACATTTTGTCATGGGAAGAAGTATTTATACAAATACAGGAAGTGTATGTTTTCTTCACATTTGATCCACTGTCATAAATTATTATTATCACTTGCAAAATCGCAGCATTATTAAAGGCTTGGAGAAAAATTGTGTGGGCTGTTTGGGCTCTTGTTTGAAGAGGAGTACTAGAAACAAAAGAAATTGTTGCGCAGCTCAAGACATACTGTGCATTTATTTTCTTCCCTTTTTGGTTGACAAGACAATGTGAACATAATTGGAAAGTAAGATAGGAATGAAAAGTGATTTCTCCCCCCCAGGTAATGTTACTGGCAAGGGCCTTATTCTGTGTATCTATTTAATTTATTAATGCTCAGTCTTCATACGTGAAATACTCCCAAATTCCAGATTATTAAAACAGAAAATCATTCTATAGTTAACTTCAGAACACTGTAAGCTTATACTTATGAAAAACACTGTCTGAAAATAACTCTTTGTGTATATTGTGAGTGCTATTATGTTTATTTTTCTTTTAAAAATAATCATTATCTTTTCTATATGTTCTATGTTTATTACTGTTGAATGTGTTGCCTTTGCAAAGCTATGGCAGGGGGATTTATTTGCTGGTGCATACATCAACAAAATTGCAAAGTTGCAATTGAAAATTGTATCTTGTGTGCTAAAGCTAGGAAGGCCTTTCCCTTACATACTAAATTCTCAGACTACGTGATCGGTTTTCTGTGGTAGCAGAAAGGAAAGAACTTTTTCATGTGTCACCTAGAGGAACCAAAGGTATAGATGATGTACAGGGAACATGGATCTCCAAAATGCCATCTTTACATTTAGTATTCAACATGCAATCTATTCTTCCATACAATTCAAATAAAATTGTATTTTACAGTGTAGTAACATGTCAGTCCAGCTGCAGCTGTAATAAATATTTTATTACAGATAATCTGCATCTAATTTAGACTTTAGGAAAGCTACACAGTTTATGAAGACGTATATCATAATACAAAGAGAAAAATAATGGTAAGAAAGGTCTAATGTTTTGATTTTAAAAGTTACTATGGTATTTTCTAGTAACAATTAAACATTTAAAAAATAAAGATATGTTTGATGACCAAAATCTCTTCTTATTGCAGGTATCTGGATCACTGGAGACCCACCAGCATAACACCACGTAGAAAGCTGAAGGTAAGATGAAATATCCTACAACTTGAAGATCTGGTGGGACCCAAATATTGGATTGGTGCTTCTTAAATGATGCCCAGTTGTCTGTCTGACAGAATAGAGCAAACTGCAAAATTACAGTAGGCATGTATGTGCTCAGTATACAATGTTCTACCGACTTACCCTTTATTAATAATTTATACTGCTGTATCTAATTTACTGTTGTTGCAATAACAGCATAGGTCAAAACACAAAGTGGAATAAATTGATGTAGCATTAACTTTATCAGATGTAAGTATCCTTACATCTGTAATAGTATCTTCCCATGCAGGAAGATCCAGGGTGGTAAATTCTCTACGTGTTGTCAGACTTATCAAGAATGGAACATGCCTGAATAAATATTGAAATTCTCGAAATGAGCTATTAAATCTCAGGTTCCCACAAGAAACTTCTGTTGCCTGCATACGCCATATTGTGATTTTTTTAATGATGCCCCTCTTTAGATTAACAATTTGCACATGTCATTTGCAGTTATGACCTCAACTCAGCTGAAAGCACATAAGGTACTAGAGCTCTGAAATGGCAGCTGTTGGTACACACTCAGAAGTGTTTGTATTTGGCAGCGATCTGGCTGTGAACAACCTTAATCTGTCTGATCAGTACTTACATAGCAACTGTACTGGATTGAACAAGTACCTGGGTGGGTTTTTTTTTTCCTTTGGTTTTAGCTCAGTGATTTTTCTCAATGGTAACCAAAGCCAAGCAATTTAAAGCTTGTGAACCTCACAAAGAGAGTTCATTTAAAACCATATTCTGCATCTTGTGACACCAAATGGAAAGTGTGTTCTTCTATATGACTACAAAAGATTTTAGAACAGCGATCAGATACGTGTTCTGCTCATTAATGTTTGTACAGTATCCTGCCTTAAAAGAGCTACAGTTTCCTAGAGCAAGTCATTCAGAATTCGACTACACTCTTCAAGTTTAATGGGTTGAGCTCTTTGAGTTCCCCTACCTCCTCCTGATTGATGGTTTGTTTCTTCTTTTAATACAAAATTCAGTAAAATTTCCCACAGTGAAAAGGGTCTTTTAATTATAAAACACCAGCGTGTGGGAATGATTCAATTTACACATCAGAAAAGTTCAGTTACTTGACCATAATTTATTTTTTGTGCTGATCATTTACAGACCACAGATTCTTTTTCTCTTTTTTTCACTCTCTCTCACCTTCTTGCTCGCTCTCTCTCCATGTAAAAGAATAAAAATCTCAGTAATCTGGAAGAGGCTTTTAGGTATTGTATCGCTTACTCAAACTACAGTCTTCATTATCAGGCTTTTTAAACCAGCTTTTATCCCTTTCTCATTTCTTAGGTATGTTGTCATATTTAATTTAAACGTGTTCAATAATTGCTGAGTAATACAGGTTGTTTTTTTCTTGAATCTGGCAGAGACAGCGTCAGTAAGGAGGGGTAGGGTATTTCACTCATGTAACTGAGAATATAAGAAATATTGCCTATATAAGATATTTGCAGTTTTAATGTGGCATGTGATACAACTGACCACTATGGCCTTCTTCAGTAGCCCTCTCCAACTCCTTAACTTGTCTGCTTCAGGGGATAATACATCACTCTTGTTCTCTCTATCTCTGTGTGTATATACATATATATATATGTATGTTTGTGGGCTATTTTTAAAGGGGTAATTAATACTGAAGTAAAAGTCTGGAAGGAATGGACAATTTCCATGTGCTTCCTCTATACATTAGTAGTCTTGATTTTATTCTATTTTCAGAACATAGTTTAGGAGCTGCATTGTTAGGTATAGCAGCATTGATGGCAAAGCTTTGCAGATTCTGGATGTGATTTTTTCCTAGGAAAATCAAAAGGTTAATCTTACTTTACACTCTTTTTGGGCATACGAGAAATAAGCAGTAAAAAACATTTTTACAGATTGTTATACATACATTTACAGATGTGTTCATCTATTTCTTTTGCTTTTAATCAAATGTGGCTTGTGGCTGAGAACTAGTAGATTATGTTGTGCAGACTTTTAAAATTAAAAGGTAGCTGTAGGGAATTGTAGGTTATTATAATTTATTGTAGGTTGTATTTTTCGTATTCAGATGGGTACCTAACAACACTTGCTTGGCTGTTTGTTGCAACACACATACAAAGGCAATGTCTCCTACCAAAATAGACTGTTACTAATACTTTGCTTTTTTTAGCATTTCATTTAGTCTGTTTTCCACTTTCAAAGGGATGGGTGAATGCTATTCTAAGAAAACATGTCAAACCTGGGGTAGGGGGCAGTTCTCGGCATTCTTTTCAGCTATTTGAAAGGTACTCCCCCTTTACCAGGGACTAAGCATTTAGGCTAAAATACCCCACACGAATGTGGGTTTTGTAGTGTCCCTATGAGGGAAGCAGAAAGGCTGGGTTTGTAAAATCTGAACTTCTGCGGTTTGAATATGCTTTTATGTAGAAACACAAATATAGCCCTGACTTCGGAGCAGAAACTAGTGTGTGCTTGTAAAACTAGCAAAGGTAAGATGTGCCTTGCTCATTTAGCCATCACAGGCTAAGGAAGGCCAGTAATTCTACCTGTTTGATTTTCACAAACTTAAATTTCCAGTACTGCAGCTTTCATGGACTCATCTGTCCCTTACTGTACTCAAATCCGTCTTGGTAAAGGGAAAAATTCAGAGCAATAATCAAGATAAATGAATACAGTAACAGATGTTTCCAGTCCTTATGAATATAGACATACATCTTCATACTAAAGTACACTTGGCATTTATTACCAAAAGCTAACTTTAAAAATTCGTTATGATCTCCGAATAGGAACAGGTCTTTATATCTCCCATCTGACTGGTGCGTTGTGTTAAGTAAATCCTCAGATATGCGATCTCACAAATATTCATATCGAAGATGGATTGTATTTTTCTTACACAAAACTAGCATCAGACATATATATTTATTCTGTGTTTTGGTTTTCTTTTCTTAATGCAATCAGTTCAGTGAACACCTCTGTTCTACATCAGCGTACCCAAAGCCATAAATAGACAGCGTTTTCAAATGACTCCCGAGTTTGGTAGGTTCTTCAAACGTTGTGTGTCCTGAAAGATATGACCAACCAGCCATATTCCTGCTGCTGGTGCAGTAGAAGTCCAGTGATGATTCATCTGGTGGTTCTTGGGGTATTTCTGTATTTGTCAGAACAATTTCTCTTTTTTTCTCATCTACCAAGTAAGCCCTGTAGCGTTCTCAGAGGGTCTGTATTCTACTGTTATCAACCTTTCACAACAGTTTAAGTCCTCGGTAGATCTTAGCTATAGCTATAAAAAACCCCAAATGGTCCTGGTGTCAAGAGGGTTTCTATTGAAATACATTTTTTTTTATACTTTTAAATCCCTTTTTTTCCAGACCTTTGACTTACGACGATTTACTACTGTAAACAATAAGATAAAAATCAATGAAGCTGTACATAACTTAGTAATTTTTATGGTAGATTAAAGTTTCCTTACAGTTTTTATCATGACACTATTATGACATCATTTGGTTTTAACTTTTCTGTCGATTAAATGCTAGTATTTTCCTTCAATTTGTATTCATCACAGTCAAATGATGTTATACACTGTGGTAAAGGCTGGTGTTTTAGTAGAGGCTTCTTTATTTTGTAGATGTCCTGATGATACAGTTTTATGGCAGAAGTTATTGTCATAACTTTTACTTGGCTTTTTTGCTCTTCCTTTTATGACAATGTGTATAGGAGTGCTGTGTAGCAGTAAGACTGCAATGTTCTCACCCCAATCCAAAGAGCTTATGGCTTCTGCTGTGTTGTATGTATTTTTGGCCATCCATGGAATTTTTCATTTAGTAGATAGGGATTACAGTGACTTAGTCTCTCCTGTTGTAAATTGATTCTTTCTGTGCAGTAAATGTCACAGCATCTCAAGTCCTTGCATTGTTGGCATAGGAATCAGAGCTGACTTCCTAGCTGACAGTAGGTCCACCACCCTAGTTCTACACATGTTATTTTGGGGGTTTGTGATTTTCTCTTACAGTTATGAGTCTTCATGATTACTGTTGAAATACTGGTGTGATTCCTCCAAGTTAGTACCAAATCTTTGCCAGGCTACCTATATTTCTGAGCTGTACATAGGCAGGCCAGTGGCTGTTTTTCCAAGTTGTCCTCAATAGAAAAAACAGGTATCATACTCAATCACTGAACTATCATCTCGTGACAATCAGTCAGTCTTGGAGACCTGTGTTACTGGGTGGATGTTTTTATATTTGCAAAATTTGGTGTATTAGTTGTAAATCTGAGAAGTTATTTCTCAAGGGAAAAAGTCCTGAGCCACAGTAGGCAGTGGCAAAGATGAGTTTTTCAAGTCTTCTCTGCGGTCAAAGATGAGGTCTCCATCCGAAGTCCTGAGCTGCAAATCAAGTTAAGCCTGGGAGCCACGGGCCTGAATTCCTGGACTTCATTGCCTTTCTGTACAGACTGTTTCTCACTGTTTCCATTTAGAACCCAGTGACAGGGTTAGTAATGGTGCTAGTTCTTGTCTTTAGAAAATGGTTTCCTTGGCCGTTGAAAACCTACAGTTTCAAGGTCCTTCTCAAAACCACCAATCTGGTTTCTGAGCAGTACCACTAAAGACCAGCCACAAAATAGCATAAGGAGGAATGATTGCTATTTAGCCCACTGCTTTGTGTAAACACTTCTGGAAGGATAGGTTAGTGCCAGATTCTCCTCTTCTGGAAAATTCCCCGATTTTCTGCTATGCTTATCAAGGGAAATTTCTCTGTCTCTTATTCTTGGCCATTGGGAAATCAGTGAACAGCCCCCGTTTAAAACTGCTCCTTGAAACATATTAAAGCTGTTACATTTTAGTCTGTTATCATCACAGTCAACATCATACTTTTAATCAGAAGTGTCCAGAGCCGTTTGATCAGTAATGAGCTCAATGTCAGGCTTTTAAGCAGTTCCTGAGCTTATCTAACTTAACCTGTTTAATAGCAGAATAAAGGGAAGAGATGCCTCCTTTACACATCTCAGATGGCCTCAGGTGAAACATGACTACTGAAACTTGTTGGTATTTTGTCACATGAGCAAGATCCTAAACCTTTTGGGCTTCTAGCAGAAAGCCAAAGTTAACCCTTACTCTTGAGCCCCTGCTCAACTTGCTGGCACAGCCACCAGCAAAAACCAGTGCCTATAGAGTTTGTCTGGGCAGGGCTGATGTAATGCATACAGGTCACCGATTGGCTTGGTATGAAGTGTGCTGGGAAATTGATATGCCATAGACATGGTTAGTGCCAGGCTTGGTAGTGTTAGGTTGATGGTTGAACTCAATATTAGGGGTCTGTTCCAACCTAAATGATTCTGTGAGTCTGGTTTTGTTTCTTTTTTTTATCTGAAAACATGAAAACTCGCCTCTGTCCTCAGGAACCATTTCTGTCTTTACTGGTAGGATTCTCCTTTGGAGCATTTGCAGAGTGAAAAGGCAAAACCATGGATTTACTTTCAGAGCACAGAACAATGGGAAAAATAAAGTGCTTAGAGAGGTGCTGCATCAGTGTAATCCCAGAGTTTCAGTACTGTCTTTTAGGACCCTTTGCTGTTCAGGAAAACTTACTTTAATTCAACAGCTTGTTGGTATTAAAATAAATGCTTAATCCAGGATCAGGGACTAAATACCCCTGGTGATAAATTCTGGAGGATACTGTCATTGCTGGTCTGTAAAGTTTTACACAAACTGGATATTAGAATAGTAATACCTTGTTTTCTATGTAGAAAGCCAGCTTCTTTTTACAGGAAAAATATTAACAATGAATTGGAAGTTGGGTTTTGTCAGATATTATGAGTACAGCTCAACTAATTAGGGTGTGGGTGTTTTGAGAACTGCATTAGATAAAAAAGAACAGGGACTTTTCCTTTAATAAGTCTCTCTTTTTTCTTTCTTGTTTCCGTTTTCTTTTGCTCAAATTGTTTATCACTTGCTTGCCAAAGAAAGAGAGAAAACAATAAATGAAGGGAGAACTTGAATGTTTTGTTTGTTTCTTAAGCAAAAATGCTAAATAATGTTGACAAACAGGTTTGCTTTTGCAGTGTGGTAATAACATGTCTAAAAGTAATCCAGCTGATGCTTTGAGTTGCTGCAAGTATTGCAGCCCTGGTATTTTCAGATACTCAAGCATTCTTGAGCCAGTGCACTATTGTTTCAAAAAGCATTTTATTTCCCTTAAAGAGGCTAAAAACCCTTTCTTGTGGCTTGTAATGGTTCTTTGAACTACTCTTTAAGGCTAATTTGTGATAGATATTGAACTGTGATTTTTTTTTTTTGTATTTCGTCTTCTGAATCCATCTCACCTGAATAGCCCAGGGGAGGTAAGTCAGGAAGCAGAGAAAGCAAGAAACCTGAAGCTGCTACTTCAAGCTGAAGCAGAAGCTGGTATAGGTCAATTTGTCAGATTTTTTTGGGGGGAGCAGGGGGAAGAAAACCCCACCAAATAATTGATTTTCCCCTGCAGCATTCTGTCTTGGTTTCTAAAAATTGTGATTATGTGTAAAATAAGAAATCAGATCTGACTTTTTCTGGTTTGAGGTAAAGTTTAATGATCTCTACAGGGAGGGCTGGAGCTTAGTGAAACTGATGTTTCACTATCTACTCTGGAATTTTCACAGAATCACTAGGTTGGAAAAGACCTTTAAGATCATCAAGTCCAGCCATTCCCATCCTAAGCTAAACCATATCCCTAAGTACCTCATCTACCCGTTTTTTTTAAACACATCCAGGGAAGGTGACTCAACCCCCTCCCTGGGCAGCCTGTTCCAGGCCCCAACAACTCCTTCAGTAAAAAATTTTTTTCTAATATCTAATCTGACCCTGCCCTGGCACAGCTTCATGCCATTTCCCCTTGTACTATCTCCTGGCTAAAGAGACCATCGCCCACCTCTCTACAACTTCCCTTCAGGTAGTTGTAGGTGGTGATAAGGTCTCCCCTCAGCTTTCTCCACACTAAACATTCCTAGCTCCCTCAGCCATTCCTGATGTGATTTGCCCTCCAGCCCCATCACCAGCCTGGTTGCCCTTCTCTGGACTCATTCAAGTACCTCAATGTCGTCCTTACAGTGAGGAGCCCAGAACTGGACATGGCACTCGAGGTGCAGCCTCACCAATGCCGAGTACAGGGGTGCAATCACTTCCCTAGACCTACTGGCCACACTATTTTTGATACAAGCCAGGATACCATTGGCTTTCCTGGCTGCCTGGGCACGCTGCTGACTCATATTCAGCCTGCAGTCAACCAACACCCCCAGGTCCTTCTCTGCCTGACAGCTTTCCAGCCAGTCTCCTCCAAGCCTGTAGCTCTGCATGGGGTTGTTATGTGCCATGTGCAGCACTCTACACTTGGCTGTGTTAAACCTCATCCCATTGGTCACAGCCCATGGGTCCGCTCTGTTCAGATCCCTCTGAAGAGCCTCCCTACCACCCTCAGGCAGATCGACACTTCCTCCCAGTTTAGTGTCATCTGCAAACTTACTGAGGGAGCATCCAATCCCTTCATCGAGGTCATTGATAAAGATGTTGAACAAAACTGGATGCAGGACTGAGCCCTAGGGGATGCCACTTGTGACCGGCCTCCAGCTGGATTTTGTGCCCTTCACCACCACCCTTTGGGCCTGGCCATCCAGCCAGTTTTTAACCCAGCAGAGGGTCCACCTGTCTAGGCCAGTGGCAGCCAGTTTCTCAGTCAGAATGCTGTGAGAAACTGTGTCAAAGGCTTTACTGAAGTCCAGGCAGACCACATCCTCAGCCTTCCCCTCGTCCATTAAGCGGGTCACCTTGTCATAGAAGGTGATCAGGTTAGTTTGACAGGATCTACCTCTTGTAAACCCATGTTAGATCCTGTCAAACTGTTTTGAAGAGGTTTGAGACTTTTCTTTCCTTTTATATGAATAGAAAGGGAAATGTTCACATGTGCTACACTTCGGACCTGGTGGCAAACTGCTCTCAAGTTTGGTTGTCATCCATATCCTTTCTCCATCACCTGGCAGATGTTGAGAAGAGGCTGTGCATTGCATCAGCATATCTGAGGCTACTATATAAATTACATTCTTCACAAAACTTCTTTTAACATTAAGATTGCAGAAAGGTGGATTGTAGGTTTATCAATAAAATATCAGTAAGATAGTCATTGACCTGATTACCTTTTAATAGGAAAAAAACAAAACAAGGACAGACCACATGAATACCACAAGTGAACTCATTAGAAGATAGGGAACTGGTTGGTTACGCATAGGCTTCCTAAGAATTGTTCAGCAGTATATAAATTATTAGTAAGTACCAAAATCTAGATGTAGAAGACAGATGTAAGATACAGGCTCCCTGTTAAAATTTTAATTCCCTTGATAATCGTTGTGTCAGAGACTAGAAAACAGTGTAAAATATATGTTTAACTTACTTGCTTGTTATCAATCACATTATAATGCTGTGTATGTAAAAGTAGGGATCCTTATGAGAGTCCTACTCAGTTGTGGGACAGTCTCCAAAAATTGCAACCCCGGCACATGTGCACATGAAGCCTGAGGTGTACCATATGTGGTCCAATTCCCATTGTGGGTTTTTTGGTGAAACTTTGATCCGTACTATTTCATGTCCCTTTTGTCAGCAACAGTGTTAGCTGTGCTGTCTGTGTTTTTTAAAATAAAAATTAAAAAGTGAAGGAATTTATTACTCTAGTCTGCTCGTTGTGTAGCTGGCAAAGTTATGTATTTAGTCACTGAGACTGAACCTGATGTAACTGAGTCTGAGACCAGGAGCTCCAGGTGTGATTTTTGGGAGACATTGCAGGTATTCCTATTACTGAATACATATCTGTCGCGTGGGGGGAAAAAAGGTCTAATCTCAGTTGTAAATGCTGAGAATTACATGTCAGTTTCCTTCAAGCAATAAATGCTCTTTTGTCTATCTAGATTTTGTTATATGTTTTTCACAATAATTCCTAACAGTGCTGCTCTATGTCATTAAAATATCAAAATCTAATAAGTCAGCTGGCAATAAATGGAAAAAAAATAGAAATCCATAGCAAAGATTAGTGATATCTAAAAGTGGTTTATGGGTCCTAGTGGGATTCCTCCTTTTTTAACAACAAAGTGCAGAGTGAAAGAATATGCACAGCTTACTTTGTCTTCCTATTTCTTTTGATCTGAAAGAACAATCAGATAAGGCTGATTTCTGAAGACAGTTCAGAATGAACAGATTTCAGTTGCCCCCAGTGATAACCATCACTGTCAACAGGAGGCATTCCAGGTACTGACACTAGAGCCTTAAATGTTCAGATACTGAACATTTTATCTTTTATTTTAAAAACTACTGCTGGGAACTCTCTTTATAGAATGCAATGGATGATGAGTATTTAGAAGAAGAATGAACCCTGAAGGAGAATAAAGCCCAAGCCTCAGAGACTGTCAGTGAACACCAGAAGGACAGAATAATTTAAGGTTAAGGTGTGGAATTTCATGCACACAGAAAACCTGAAGCTGTGGAAAATGGAAGGATAGACCTCGGGAGATGGAGGCTACAAAACAAAAATGAAAAACATTGAGAGTCCCTGGCCCTTATGGACGTTTGTCCGGGACAGTGGAATCGAGACATCCTCTGTCAGAGTTGAGCAAACCTAAGTGCTTCTTCATAGGGACGCGTCAGAACTGGAACAGGTCTTAATAAGCAAAGTTGAGGCAGCTGGATTGAACAGAAGTGCTAATAGTTACCTTCTATAAGCTATGCCATTTAGCAAGTGCTATCAGTCCTTCTAACACACAAGCTTCAGCTCTCAATTTTGGAAGAAAAATACCGATTTTTGGCACAGTGTGACAAGTTGTATTTTGCATGAGTCGTGTAAGTTGTACAGAGCTCACTGAACATGGTGCAGGGCTATGCAGTGCGTTATGAAAGCTGTTTACAAATGTGGAGGTAATATTTTTCTGATTTAAGGGTATTTACGCCCTGCCTGCAGCACAATGCTGATCATAATTTTTTAAGTTATTAGTTAGCTATTTTTATTATTATGTAAGGTAGTCATTTCTTAATGCACCTCGAAAACAGCATAAAATACACTATTATCACTCATCAAGGATAACTAATTTTGAATGAGCAGATGCAAATGAATTCATAATCAGAGGGGTTTTATGTACTTGTCACTGCCACTGCAGTTTAAAAATGTCTGCTAAATGTATGTTAGTCCTTATCTAGTCTGCCTTCAAATAGTTTGCTCTGTCTGCCAAACCCAGGTACAGCATTCAAACGCATTTTGACTCCAGCCCACTCGCTGGTGCCATTGTTGCTTTCATGGCTTTTGGATGAAGTCCATCTGTTTTTACACTCCTAATTGGGGCAGAGCTCGTCAATCTTGGAGAGTTCCCAAAGATCGTTACTAATAGGAGCTCCATTGCCATGAGTATCCCCCTGATGTGAGAGAAAAATGGAGTTAATAGAAAATGAGTCAAACCATGCTGGCATTTGAGAATACATGGGCAGCAATTCATTTGTTTACATCTAAAGGTGTCTTAGAGTTGCTTATTTTTGGTAGTATCTGGCAAGGCTTGAGTGAATCTTGTAGGCCAGTAGGATTTTCCAAGGTGTTGACATGGCAAATGCAGGTGTTGATGGCCAGGCCTGTGACTACAAATGTTTGTGGGTAGTAAAGAAGAAAAATCAAAACTTGCATTTAAAAATTGCAGACATTGAGGAGTATAGTTAAAAGTATCTTTTCTTCCTCCTACCCTCCAAAATCTTGGTTTATTCCTTGATCCTTTCATCAGTTTCTGCTTCTGTAAGGAGGGCAGAGTCTTTTGGACACATTCAGTTTGTCTCTGGGTTGGCTGCAACTGCAACGAGTCTTGAGGCCAGGATGCCCAGTTTCCTGATGCACAGGAATGCCTTTTTCCCAACCTTCCCCCTCCCCCCATTTTCCCTTATTGGTAAGTTGCTGCCAGCTCTTCTGGCCTGAGAGGGAAATGCAATGCCAGAACTTTCCCATAAATCCGTCAAAATCAATGAAAGCCATTCTGTGGGAAGATTAGGGCAAGTAAAGCTAGGAAGCATCAGATGACTTTTGTCCAACTCCACGTGTACCTCTCTGGCATTCATTTTTATCACTGCCCAGCAGTGATACCTGTTAGAGAATGTTCCAGGAACAGAGTTTTACACAAAGAGCTGTACATAATGTGAACATAATCACTTTGCACACTGCGCACAAAAGGCTGCGGTGATGGCAGGTGTGGAATATGACTGCTCAGTTACGCACCCTGAAACAAATTTTTCAAAGGAAAACTCAATGAAACAGGTGCCAAAAAGTTGAACAAATATCACTTTGGCTTATTTTACTAAAAAAGTTTCAAAATAGAGGTGTGTGAAGGCAATTGGGGAGAAAAATAGGAAATGTGTTGGAAACGCCAACAAAAGCTTTAAGATGGGCTCTAGGTTATGTAGAGTTTGATTTATGACGCAGAAGCACATTAAACACAGAGGCATGTAAACTGTCAATCTTTCAGTAAGCATAATCCAGATTTTAGGCAGCTGGGCCCTTTAGAATTCCAATGACATTTGTGTGTATTGGGCAGATAAGCATGACCTCATTAACGTTTAAAAATATGTAAAAGGGTGAGTGTCAGAAGGACGGTGCCAGGCTCTTCTTAGCGATGTCCAATGACAGGAGAAGGAGCAACAGGTGCAAGCTGGAGTGTAGGAGGTTCCATGTCAACACAAGGACAAACTTTTTCACTGTGTGGCTGACAGAGCACTAGGACAGTCTGCCCAGAGTCTCCTTCTCTGGAGACATTCAGAAACTGCCTGGATGCGGTCCTGTGTCATCTACTCTAGGTAATCCTGCTCTGGCAGGGGGGTTGAACTAGATAGTCTTTCAAGGTCCCTTCCAACCCCTAACATTCTGTGATTTGTTGTTCTGGTGTCCTCAGCTGCTAGCAAACACGTCCCATTATGTAACTGGAGAATGAAACCATACTGTGGATTTATATAAAACTAGAGAGCTCCATCTTACATTTAACAAATGAAAAGCAAAGAACTGGTGCACAAGAAAACCACTTTTTTGGTAGATATTTTGCCCCTAAAAATACAAAAGCTCTCTTTATACTTCATGTAGTAAGTTTTTGTCAGTGAGACAGATCTGAAAGCCCACCTTGCTGGTCTTTTTTCGTGACTCAAATACCTGCACATTGCTCTAATTTTTATGTAAAGTTATACAGTGTTGACATATTCCATAGCCCTTCTGTGACAGGGCAGTATGAAAACCTTTCTTTCCATGCCTACCGAAGAAATCGTTGGGGTTAAATGACAGGGCTCTACCAGTGATTTGCCTGTCACAGAGAACTGTAAATTGTAGCCTGTCTCCAGGATAGTGTTTAAACACATTCCGCGATTAATGGTTTTGCATAGACACTTTGGACTTCAAGTGATTTTGAGATAAGCTCCATCAAGAACATTCTTCCAGTCTGAACTCAAATGCAAGTGCTTTGCATTTTAGCTACATTTACGTGAAACTTGGTACAGAACAGACAGTATCTGATATAAAAATGAAATGGTGTCTCTTATGTTCCAGACTACATAAAAAATTTCATCTCCCACTTAACTCTTTGTGACAGATTTCTTTTTTTTTTTTTGGTGGTAGTTCTTAACACTTTCAAATAACAGACAGCAATGAGATATCTTATTTACATGACTGAGGAGGGTGTAGCTATTCTACTGAAGGAGCATGAGTTGGAAGGACAGTCTGTATCCCAAATTTACAGAAGAGGAAGCTAGGTGAGGTGGGTGTATCACCTAGGAAAGTATCCCCATTTGAGAATGTGCTAATTGAGTCACTTTCCAGACCCTCAGTTGGTACTTGATGTGAGTTCAATGAATGTGATATGGGTCAGGAGCTCTAACTTAACACCAAGGTAATAATAAGGGGGCTTTTTTTGTTTAATTTAGAGAGAAAATGTATATGGGAAGAATGCAAAAAATGTAGCCATTCCTGATTTTTTAAAAAAAAAGGAAGGAGGGGGAAGAACATACTTTTCGCATTATTATCGATCAGTCTCCAGCTCTTCTGAACCTGTACTGACGATAGTGTGATTTCAGTAGAGTATTAGGCAGTTGGATGTCACAGCAATGGCCAAGCCATGCAAGAACCAGCATTAACAGGATGGGGGAGCTGGGTAAAATATTTGTATCTTTTGCATAAGTAGCCTGTAGCTCATGTGTTTTGCCTCTCCCTCTAGGCTAAGGAGACAGTTTTGCCATTAAATAGACCAGTCCTTGACCAAATAGACCCTGTTGGAGTCTAACAGTTTGTGGCCTCCTTGTATTACCTGGAGTGGGAATTCTCTTGTCAGATGGCACTGGATGTCTTCCTTGTTTACCTTAGCATTGGTGTGGTTATACGACTGGGGTTTCTGAGTTGCATCATGTGATAAAACTAGAATTGAAAGGTCTTTTCAAGGAAAAAAAACTTGTAGCTTTTCTTTTACAAATAATATGCCGATTGTTTTAAAAAACATTTACAGAAATGGGGGGGCGTCCCATTTTGGGGTCAAGTTTTTTACATACAATATTTGTGAATCTTGTTTCTAATAATTGTTATGCATTTATTAAGTTATACAGACAATTAAGATGAACACAGAGGTGGATTTGAACAATGGGTCAGAAGTTTATTATCTCACTGTATCAAACATTAAGTGGGGTCTGTGCAGGGAGTTACGGGGCTCCCACCATAAAATCCCACAGAAGTGCATAGTGCCTGCAGTCAACCTGTCCGTGATATGAACACTCCCTCTTTCTCCTCTGTAGCAAGTGTGAAGGTACAAACTGGGTGCTATGGCTAGTGAAGACTTCACATCTCTGATCTGAAAGGCTAGGGTCCACCAGGAGAATTCATGAAAATCTCACTTCTGGGAGCAAAACAACTGGAATTTTACTTATAATGAGCATGAGCCTTCGCCTCCTAGTCCCTTGACAGCTGTACCCTTTAAAAGCCACTAAAAAAAAAAAAAGCTTCTGCACTTCCATAATAAGACAAAAAAGCTCCAAACCAGGCCACATGGAAACATTTTGGGTTTAATGCAAGAACACTCTTCCCCGTGTCTGGGTGTGACAATTGGTTCGATCCATAAAAAGCTATGGGCACAACTCCTGCAGCAGCACTGTACTCAGAGCGGGAACAGGAGCTCTGAGTGGCTGGCTTCTGAAGCCTGAGGGTGAAGTTTAAATGACGAATGAAGTATATGAATTTATGAGCCTTTATTGCTCTTTGACAGGGAGGTGAGGCCATTTTTCAGTAGGAGCCAATTTTCTGTTACTCGGCGTGCACGAGTCCCTTCTTTAGAAACTGAGCTGCTCATGTAATGGACTGCCACTACTTTCCTGTGCTGAAAACTGGATAGGCAGGTGATTATTTAATAATAAAAATATTACTAATTTTAAAAAGCAACCCAACCCCCCCTGTAATATATTAGTGTCAAAGTTGTTTGTTTTAACACAGCTATGGAATGTATTTGACACTGTTTTGCTTTGTTTTTTTTAACAACCAACACTAAGATTTACAAAAAATATAAAGCACAAATAAGTGTATGTAAAAAAAATCCTATCCTGAATGTGATTAACGCATGCCACTTGCAAATGTCAGCTGTTATTTTTAGTGGAGAGCATTTGTTAAGATCTGGCAGAGAACTCTCAAAATGTCAGGAGGGTAAGAGGAAGCAAAGCACAAGCCGGATATGTACACAAGTATGTTAGATGATTTTGATAGTAAGTCCATTATTTTTTGAAAGATGAGAGGGAACTGTCTAAAAACCAACCTAACAGATCATAGATCCCTTCCCATGTCGTAGATATTGTGCAGATATGACAAAATTATTTGAATTTTTGAAAGCAGCTTTGTTTCCTTATAACCCGAGGAAAGAACTTTTTCCTCCCCCTCCCTACTTGCTCGTGGCAGACAGGCTGGTGGTGTTAAATGTTATGTTGCACTCTACTTTTAAGAAATGCATCATACTAAGGTAATTCTCTTCTGGTAGATTTATCATCAAGTTTTGTCTCAAAATATCTGAGAAGGGAAATACTGTATCTTTTATATATATATATATATGTATAAAATTACTAAAATACATTGAAACTCCACTGGAAGTTATAAAGGAAAGGGCAGTTCTTTGACAGCATTGTTCACAAGCTTAGAGATAGCACTGTTATCTCTTTGCTTGATAGACGAATAGCTGTTGACTTGCCAGGTATACTCTATTAACAGTATTTTCACAGGGAAAAATGGGTCAGAAGATCTGTATGCAGCAGTATTTCAGGCACATTCTTCATCTCACACATGGTTCTAATTTTCTCTACTGTTTCTAATAACTCTATTTCTGCTTGCATATAAGCAAGAAAGCTGCTGAGATGTTACTGGGGCAAAACTTGATACCCTTTAGCATTAAATAATTCAGACTTTCATTTGCGTGGGAGTTGCACTTTCCTCTTTAATAGTCATTGTACTCATGGATTTCACATCATCCAAGCTGCCTGTGATGTTTTCACCTACAGGTGATGTAGGTGTTTTGTTTGCTGGTTTGTGTTTTTTTCCCAAAACCTTGTACCTGGTTCTTCTCGTACAGCAAGTCGTATGTCCCTCATGAGGACCAGTGCTGGGTTTTTTGCATCAGAACTCTGTCCTTTCAGTCTGAATCCCTTTGATTATTAAGGTCTCTTTGGGCAAACCCCAGACATTTGGGTCACCAGGAACAGAAAGCCCCCCACCCCTTTCCTATTGTCTGCTTGTAACTGGTAGTTGTCAAATCATAGGGAACTAACTACTTCTGAATAATTTTACAGATGTCACATACTTTTATTGCTGTTTTGGTTTACAGGAAAGGTAGTAATTTTCATCCTTTAAAAATATATCAGGTTATGGAAAAATCACACTTAGAGTTGGATAAAATGAACCACCCAGGTAAACAAATGACATACTAATGGCTGAAAAAAGCCAACTCTGAGTCATCTTCTGTTGTGGTGCATGTTCTGAGAATAAAAATATAGTATTTACTGATAGGCAGATTTATTTCTGCCTACAATAGAAATGACAGGACTGCCCGTGATGAAAAATTGAAAAGTAGTATAAGAAATAGCTTAATTGCATTAATGCAAATAACAGTTTTCAATGATGCATTTTTTCTATTTCAAAGCAATTTTAAAAGTGGTTTTCCAAAGTTACCTTAAAATTATATGATAAGTAAAAATTATGCTCCTTGCCTAAACCTTGAGGATTCAAAACAAATAAGGTCAATAAGGAGGTTTAAGGGACATTGCCAAACTTCAACACATCCAAATTTTTACCTAATGTAAAAGAAATATATTTTTATATATGCTCTGAGCCTGAGAATCCTAACAAAACAAAAGTTCCAATACAAATAAAAAATCCCAGCTAGTCAGCCAGCTCACATTAACACAATTCCTTCTTTCCAGCTGCAGGTAAATCTCCTTTATTTGCTTATTTCCTCTTTGTGCTAAATGCTCCAGTACATAAATACCACACTGGGAAACGTTTAGAGTCTAACTGTCCTTTGCTCTATTCCAGTACTACAGCAGTCAGATAGTTAGAACACTTGTGCGTTCCCAAAGAAAAGTCTACCATTATGAAAATAAATGTGCAAATTAAGTCAATGTTGTGAATTTATTTACAAGTCTGATGTAAAACAGTACTTTCCTTCTTTGTATAATTATCCCATGAGATTACAGCTACTTGATATCAAAATCTTTGGACAAATGCTGGTTTTGTTTTGGAGCTGTGTGATGCAATGAACTATAGAAAAAGGAGAAAAGGCACAATACAAGACCATTTCTTTTTGTTGCATTTTATTCATACAGAATATTAGGAGTTTTATTATTGATGAAGCTAAGACTGAAAGAAGATAGATGTCAGAGAGCAGCTCCTTTTGTACTGGTGTGAAAGAAAAATTGCGCCCATAAAAACAAATAAGCCTGGAACTATAAAAATACTGAATAGAAAAACATTTTTTGTGGACGGCAGGATTATTTTTTTTTAATGGGGGCTGGATAATGGTATAAGAATGATTCAGAAATTGCCAAAGTACTGTTTCAAGAAAAAAGATTGAGGCAAAACTGAAGCAGGGCAAAATTAAAAGTTAAACAGCAACCCGAGTTTAGGATCTAAATCCATGTTGAAAACCCTTTACAGTAGGGTTGATATTTGAAAGGTGCTTAACACTCAGGATTCCCTATTGAGATCAGTATTTTGGAACACTGGGTGCTATGAACCCTGACCATACCTACAGAGATTTAACTGGAGGCTCCTACTTTTGTGACTCTTGATTAATATCTAAACGAGTAAGGCAGTATAAGACATAGGAATGTTTTGTTTGCTGTGTTCTTATCTGAATCCATGGAGAATGCAGAGCAAGAGACATAGGAAATTTGAAGTTGGCATTACTAAGCAGATCTAGTTACCAGGAAGGATGGGTGGAAGACTGTCACTTTTCAAAGCATATTGTCTTAGAAAATAGATCAGAGTAATTAAGAGGGTTGCAAGTGATGAAATGTTTGGGAAATATGATCAGGATGTGCTGGAGCTCAAGAAAGTCTGGAGAGAGAGATCTAAAATAGAAAGGGAAAAAAAAATCATAGTGGGGGAAAAAAATCCAATATGCAGAGTTCATATGAAGGCAGAATTTATTCTCCAAAAAGATGCTGGTCTAGCACACTATTATTTGTCTACACATTTTGAGCACTGCGTAGGCCTTGATTGCAAAATACCGATACTTGCCAGATACATGTCTGTGATGTGAATATAGAGTATTATAAGGAACTGAGAGACTTAGGGCTACGAATCTCCTCTTTTTCTATCCCATATGTCATTCCTGATCTTTACTTGACCAAATAAGCTATGAATATATCTCAGAATTGCTTGAATCTGGAAAAAAAAATACAGAAAAGCCTTCTGAGAATTTTTGTACATAAATTTGCAGAATTTTCAGTGTGCCATTTTGCAGTTTAGCAGATTTGTGTGGGCCAAGTGCCTCAAAAGCCAATCTTTGAACCTAACAGAAAAAGAACACTGCTGTTCCATTTGTTTCTCAGCACAGTGGATATATATTACTGGCAAGCTGGGGATTTTGGGTTTTCTCGGGGAGTTCAGACACTGCTAATAACCTTCTAACAGAACAATTAAATATAAATACAGTGTTGTTTAGTTTGTCAGGCAAAAGGCAGGCAGCAGCTTTTTTAGTTCCCAAAGGAATCAGAATTATGAACGTGCCTGAGCGCGTGCTTGTTCAGCCCACCTACCTGCTGCGGCTACTCATTGCAGTCTTTAGCACTTATGTTGATTTTTGTGGAACTAGAAAAAATTTCTTCAAGAAAATGTAATAGACAGTAGTCTGGTTCTTTCTGAGATGTCAAATACCTACTTTATTATAGCGAGAAAGTGACAGTCAATTTAAACCAGAATTTATTGAGAACATTAAGAGCTGGAAGGGCTTTGGCTAATCACTGTAATGTCCCCAACAAATGGTAAATGAAAGCATGAGGAAATTGAGTTAACAGAAGTTAAAAGTTCACATACTTACTGAATTATATTAAAAAACCTACAACCTAATTAAATTATCTAAAACTACTCCTTTCTGTCTGTCCTGTTACACCGGTGAATGCATATGATGGTATTTTCTCGGACGCGTAGCAGCTGACAGGTTTAGCAAGAGTCAGATAAAAAGCCAATGGACAACATCAAAGCATGAATTGTTTACTAATGTGCAATATTCAGACTAGTTAAACTCAACTATGAGAGGTGTTTTGGGTTGGTACTTGTTTACATCCTTCGTATTTGTAACTTCAAAAATCAATATTGTCCCAACTAGAATACATGGATAAAATGGATCCATTTCTCCTGGTTCAGGAAATTTTTTTGGGGGGGAAGGCTAGAGAGGTTAAAGTAGCAGACAATATGTTTATGTCCATAGGCATGTATTTCAGGTATGCTGATATCCCTTGAGATTGCAAGAGGTCTATTGCTGGTTTGTGTACCGTTATGCTATTTCACAAAGACCCTTTCACATGCCTAGATTTTATAGTAAGATATGACATTTAAGATTATGTTTTTCTGAGTTTGTTACCTTACTGGAATAATCTTTCAAATATTTTTCTTTGAATTTAATAAAGGGATAAAAATACTTCACTAGTGTAACTGGAAAATTTCCTACAATCCCTCCTACAGATTCAAGGTTTATTGAAAATACAATGGTTAAAGAAACTTTCTCTGCTTTCAGCTTGTGGCATAGCAATTTGTATTTGAAAACAACAGGCAGATCTTTGAGTATCTATGAGAAATTTGATTCAGTAGTCAGGTAACATCATGTGCATGCAGCAGAGTTTTTACCTCTAGCAGCACATAGGACTGTTTCAAAAGAAGAACAACTGGATGGTGAACAGCAGAAATTGTTGCAATTCGGAGAGTTTTGGGGTTTATCCATTTGCTGGCTTTGCTTCCTTGAAATAATGTCACATAACACTCAATCCTTTGCCTAATCAGAGCACAGAACCACCATCTCTGGGCTCCCTGGTATAAAAAAGACAGGGATGTCCTGGAAAGAGTCCAGAGGAGGCTACGAAGATGGTTAAGGGACTGGAGCATCTCCCCTGTGAGGAAAGGCTGAGTGAACTGGGACTGTTCAGCCTAAAGAAAAGAAGACTGAGGGGGACCTTATTAATGTCTATAAATATCTTAAGTATGAGATGCAGGGGGAATTGGCCTGCCCCTTTTCAGTGGTCTGTGGAGACAAGACAAGGGGCAATGGCTGCAAATAGGAGCACAGGAAGTTCCACACCAACATGCGGAGGAACTTTTTCACAGTGAGGGTGACGGAGCACTGGGACAGGCTGCCCAGGGAGGTGGTGGAGTCTCCTTCTCTGGAGATATTCAAGACTCGCCTGGACGCCTATCTGTGCAGTATGAGCTAGGGAGCTGTTTTGGCAGGGGGGTTGGACCCGATGGTCTCTTGAGGTCCCTTCCAACCCCTACAACTCTGTGATTCTGTGATCTTTTCCTGGGAAAAGTCAAGCACCATGGAGGAGTCATCTTTGCCACCTAACACACAAATGCACAAGAGAAGTTATTGATGAGCAGAAGCTCTAGGGGGAGAAAAATGGAAGTGATGGTGAGACTTAAAATATTAAGATGACATTCCAGCATTGTTCAAGATTGGATGATTCCTATAGGAAATTTCATCTTTTATTTCACCTGGAGAATGTAATCTTCTCCCCAGTCCTTACTTAGAAAATTAGTTTCTTTTCATTGAGAAAGTGACACACATTTGTTTCTAACTGCTTACTAAAAGAAAAAAGCAAGTGTTCAAGTGATTAGGTTTTTTGTCCCACCCTCAGGAATAATTTTGTGAAATAAAAGGACCTGTCAACTATTTAAGAATTCTAAGTGCTTGTCTACCAAAGAGAAAGGTCATCATTGATTGTTTACTGTTGACTTCAAGAATAGACTTAAGAAATGATGGCTTCTGTAAAAGGAGAGCTTCTCAAATTCACAGCACTGTTCAGAAGTAGTTGAGTCACCATGCCTGGAGGTAGACATGCAGATGTGGCACTTTGGGACATGGTTTCGTGGTAGACTCAGAAGTGCTGGGTTAACAGTCAGACTTGAAAGGTCTTGAAAAGACCTTAAAGGTAATATTTCAGTGGGATTTCTCAATGTCTTTTAACTTACTACTATTTCCTTTAGATTGTCCAAGTGTAGGTCAAAAATCCTTTTGCTTCACCCTCCCTGGCATACATAAATGATTGTATGATTTAAAACAGAGGCATTTGTACGTATTTTCCTCTTTAGACAGATAACTTCAATTTCTCAATCAAAAGCGAGGGAAAGATAGAAGTCTCTGGGAGTGCAGACAGGCTTAGAAAGCCCATTACAGTCTAAGATGATGACCAAACCTAGAGAGTAACTTTCAGATCACTACTGTACTATAAAAGCATGAAGAATTATTCTAGAGAATGATCCTTTTAGAGTTGTGGTTTGGGTTTTTTTCCCATTCAATCTGAATGTGAGAGGTTGTTTTTAACGAATGAGAAGGAGGAAAGAATTATATGTTATGGCTCTGAAGTGCTTTCTGAAATTCCAGCATCTGTAACAGGTAATCAAATTCCCTTCACTTCAGCAGTAAGCTGCTCGCCCCTGGTGATGAATGCCATGTATCTCACAGTCCTTATCCGCCTCTCTGCTAAGTTCAGTGCCAGTGAAAATTCCAGTGGAATCAATGCAGTTACACTGATGTAAAGCTGGGCTAATGCAATGAGGGAACAGGCTCTAAAGCTCAAAATTCCTTAAGTGGCTACCAAGGGAAAAAAGGTACTGCTTTTAAGCATGTTTTTGAAAAAAAGTATATAAACATTTCAGTGGGATTTCTCAACATCTTTTAACTTACTACTATTTCCTTTAGATTGTCCGAGTGTAGGTCAAAAATCCTTCTGTTTCACCCTCACTGGCATGCATGCTATTTATCTTTGTGCTTTCACCATATTATGCAATTGTTTTTGTGGCTGTGAATCCCACATAATACAGAAAAAAAATATTTTCTAATATATAGCTTATATTAAAGCAATAGGACATAGTATGTCAGATTTCTTACAAGTAAATTCTAATAATGGCTTACATAAAAATGAGAGTATCTGTTTCTCTTAGCTTTGAATTCAAGAAGTATTGCAGTACCTATAAGTATCTCTGATTGCTGCATAGGCATTCATCATGCTGAAATGATTTGCCATGCCTAAACAAGCTTGAACAATATGAAATTTTAAAGATACTGCTGTAAACCCATTCTTTAATTTTACTAAAATAATGAAAAGCATATATTACTTTAGTTTACAAAACATTGAAATGCTAATTCTTATGGAGTGTTTATTTTCTACACATATATTGCTTTGTTGTATGTGGTATTAAAAGCTGTTCCTCTTTTTATATTTTTAGTTTTTCCTTTTTTATCTGTTTTGCAGTAGGAGTTTCTAAAATGTTTGGACTTGTTAAAATTTTACCAAAGTTTCTAGACATTATAATCAATTTAGGCTTTCTGATATAAGAATACTGGATATTGAACATACTCAGTTTGAGTTAAAAAAAGGTTATTTGTTGTTAATGAGCAACAGTTAAATTAGTAGCAATTTAAATATGCAACATTTATGTATGTTTAGGTAAAGGATTAAATTAAAAAAGGAAATTATTCAACAAACTTGAGAGAGGACCAAATTATTGGTGGGTAAATAGAAACTAGAACAAAGTAAACAGAGATGAGTGTTATTTGAAATTGCTATATTCTAACACAGGAAAACTATTTCACCATAATTTATGAAAATCAAGTTATAGCCAGGTATGAATTCTGTTTGTTAATTTTCTAACTGCTTTTCAGGTACCTGTTTATCATTCAACATTGAGTCATGTCTAATTTTTCTCAGCAATGGAACTTTTCTATTTAGAAAGAGTCCCAGGACCACTGCTGTAATACCGAGGAGGGCAATGAGTTGGATAGGATGATTTCCTTTCTACATGTTATTTTACTCTTTTAATGGAACACATTTTACCCACAATGTCAGGTTGCTTTTGGTAGATATCCATCCAGATAGCGTGTTGTTTCCACAGTCACCATTCAGTGTATTGCAGCAAATGGCCTCTCTTCCTTTTTTTCTTTATAGTTTCATATTTTTCTCCTTTTTTTACCTCAAGCATTTTCCTCATCCCTAGAGAGCTCTTCTCCAAAATAGCCAATATACAGTTACTAGGGTTGAGATGTAGCTTTTGGAGTTTATGCTCTATTAATGTAGAGTTACTCAGGTGAATGAGATCCCCAAATATCACAATTTTGAATTTATTAGTAGACATTTATGGAAAATTAGTTTGGGTTTGATTAGAGGGAATGTAATCCTCCTTCTTTTTTTAACCCCAAAAAAGTGCATCTAATATTTAAACACGTAATTTAGATGGATTTACACCAGGAATGACATGATGAACTACCATTCCTGCCTTGGGAATTTTTGTGAGAACATTCAAAAGGTTTGGCTAGTAAATTCAATTACCTAGCTGTAGTGACAGGAATGCAGAGCACTGCATATGCAAAGATCACCGTGATTTACAAAAGTAAAGATTCAGTCTGAGATGCTTATCTGCACAGATTTTCCTGACAGAAAAATACTTCTACTGCTTTTAATGGGACTTCTTGCGGGACTCAGGATTGATTCTGCAGCATTTATGTAACTAAACTCATAGTAAACAAATTAGACGCTTTTTAAGCATACAGACTGCGTTACTGATATCCAAACATGTTTTCTCTTTGACTTAAATATAACAGTGATTTTAAAAATAAGTTTCTTTTTTATGTAGTAAACATCTGACCTTACATTGTCAATTTCAGCCCATGAAGTCTGAAGAGATGTTACTGTAACAGATTTCTTTGTTATTATACAAGGCCACAGTCAATAATTCAGAATAACCACATATTACAGAGCGTATTTGATTTTCAGAATGAATACACCTGCCTGTTAAGCACAGGAGCTCTTTGTCCTGTAAGTTCCTAGCCTGTGCCGTACCAGTACGCTATAGCTGAAGATGATATTAATATTAATGAGGAATGGAAGCTGAGATATAGCAACTCTCATTCTTCTCCCAGCCCCCTACAAGCTAAATCCATTAGTATAGATAGATCAGCATTAATAAACAAGGAGGACAAAATAGCTCTCCGTGCAGGGACAGTTTTGCATGACCTTTGGTACGATAAGCTTGTACTTGGTCATTGTGATGCTCTGAGCTGACCTCTGCAGCAATGTTAAGTCTGATGTAACCATAGAGAAATATTACCAGTTCTTCATGCGCAGCTTCAGTGTTTCAAGCTGCTGAGCTTTGGGGGAAAGAAGTGTTGAGCTGTTCTGTCTGTATGTTGTTATACTGATTACAAAAGGGTTTCATCCAGGGAATCTCAAGTGTAAATTTATAGAATATTACTTGTCAGGGTCATTAGGGAGAAGATGCGGTTTATTGCTTTGTATTAAAAATGAGTACTTCTAATATGCTGTGCTATTCATAGAGGCAATACTGACTCAAGATCCAACTTGTTTCTGGACATGAACCAGAAGAATTATTTTTAATTGTTAAGGCTCAACACCGTCCCAACAGACTTTAGTTCCAGCATCTAAAGAATCGCTCATCTCCTGATCAAGTTCAGACTTCCAGACACTGAGAAATGGCTTAGAGATTAAAACCACTAAACTCCTGATGCACTGTAGATCTGCAGAAAACACTGTTTTCATGAGTTTTGAGAGTTGCAAAATTTTCAGAACATTGTGGTGGGTTCTTTTTTTTTCCCAATCTATGGTTGGAAAAACAAAAAACACATCAAGTATTACTGGTTTAATTCAGTTCTAAGATTACACAAATGAATAGCTAAATGTAGCTCCCACACGTACCATTTTATAAGGTTTCTGGGTGCTGCATGGCTGGACAGGAGTTGTGAATAGTTGTGGGTGTCCCAGAAAAGTGACAGAACCATGCTTGAGTTTTAGTGTGTCCACAGCAGTAGAACTGACCATACTTACAGCACATTAATATTTCAAGTCATCGTTGGTCCTTGTGACTTGCAAAGTAATGAACTGTTGTGAAAGAGTCTGTGAAAGAGCCAAGTGCGAATGTTGAAGTGATGTTTAGGCAATAGTTGTGCAAAGCTGCAGACAGAGGTGAGCATAAGAACAGGGCTAAGCATGATTCCCTGAACAAGGATGTAGTGCGCTAGTCTCACTTCTGTTCCAAACCGGTTTTATGTGCACAGCTACTCGAGTAATTTTAAATGCATAGATTTCTAGTTATGCTTCTTTGAGTATGTGCTTTTTGTGCATGGCCATCAGTGACACTGCATTTGTGCGGCCTGAGACCTGTGTCTTTATTCAACAGAGTAACGTAAACGGCCTTGGTTTACGGTTGAACAGTTTTGAAAACCCTGCACTCCAGAAGATTCCTGTGTTTTCCAGGAACTGCGTTTCCATTTTTATGCCAGCCCTAGCCTGAGACGCTTTCTTTTCACAACAGCTGAACTTGTCTTTGTGTTTTCGACTGCCAGAGCCCCTGCCTGTCCCCAGCATTAATATTCTTGTCTGACATGGGGAAATAGGGACAGAGTCCCACTCCAAATTGCAGGGAAAACTTAAACTATGACCTTCTGGGGCGAAAGGCCTGGGGGGGGGGGGGGGGAGAATTCTTCCATATTGTAAATACGAAACTGTCACTAGGCAATATAGCTGGGCTCTGAAGACATTTCCCTGTCTGTATTTTCCCTCTTATGCATTATTAATGCTGCTTTTTAGATCCAGTCTAGCTTCCCCTTTTTTTTTCCTTTCTTTTTTGCCTGTTCCTGAAGCACCATCTCTACTGTAGGAGGAAGGGCACTGCCATTCCTTGGGTTGAGTCAGCAAGAGGTGTGGTAAATATTTTTCAAATGAAAATATCTTTATCTTTAAGGGCTAAAAAAGATCTGGATTAGAAAAGACAAACTCAAATCTAAAGGAAAGAAGGAAAATGTCATAAATATCAAGTGAGACTCGGATAATATTGTGTATTCTGTGCTCTTTTTCATTCCATTCCAATCTGCTGGAAAACTTAGGCATGCTCTAAAGGTAAATATATAGCTCAAACCACACACCCCCCCCCCAAAAAAAAATCAGATAATTTTAAGACATTTCAAATTAAAACCATGTCAACTTCAGGAATATTACATCAAGAAAATGTCTCAATATTTCTATCTGGACTGTTTCTCCTGTCTCCAACCTGGTCAGAAAAATAAGCAGGAAATCAGCCGATCACATCTAAATAGTATTTTGTGAGTCATAGTGCAGAAACATGAGTGCAAAGATCCATTCTGGATGTCCTGAGAAAAGTCGAAATGCCTTGTTATGGTTGCTTACCCAAAAAATCATCGTGTTTTGAGTGACAGCATTAGATACTGCCTTGGTACGTTTGAGGCATGAAGCGTTTTAAGTAAATACTGACAAAGAGAAAAGGAGTGGAAGTGGAAATAGCCAAGGAAAGAACATACATGAGTTCTGATCTCGTGTCATTTGTCTGATGTTTCCTTGGGTATACAGAAGCCAGAGCCCCTGCTTAACCAAGTACTTAAAGTTTTGTGCTAATAGAATGCAACAGCTAAAGTTTAAGCATAGGACTATAAACAAGAGAGTGGAGATAGCTATTGTGTTAATCAGCCGGAATAGAGCCCTTGTTTCTCCTACTCAGAAGTCGCCCAGTGCCTGTGTTACAGTTTTGTGTAGCTGCGCTGCTGAGATGGCTTTTGCAAGCAGCAGCTACGGCTCTCTGCAAGCCCAACACTAAACGTCAGCCAATTCAAGGCCAGAGTTGCTTCTGACCAGGGCCGAGCCAATCCGAGATGGGCCCAGCGGAGATGGGGGGGGGGGGGGGAGAAGGGAGTAAAATCGTGATGAAGTTTAAGTTTGCTAAGAAGGGAAGGGGTGGGGGGAAGGTGCTTTAAGACCTGGCCACTTCTCATTCTTATCTTGACTCCGGTTCACTGGGTGTGTAGTTGTAGCAGTAATAAATCACTTTCCTTTATTCTGTGCTGAGTCTGTTCTGCCCATTGCACTAATTGGAGAGTCATCCCTCTGTCCTTATCTCAAGTCCTAAACCTCCCAATAGATATTTTCTCCCCTCTCGGCTGAAAGGGGGAGTGAGTGAGCAGGGTGGTGGGCGTTTGGCCTCTAGCCAGGACCAAACCACCACAGCCTGTATCCAAACAAACCTCCTGGAACGAAGCCTCTGCCTTCCAGATAGGAGCTACTGATCTCTTTCGTTGGGTGATCCATATTACCCACACCTTCATGCTGCTCTGAAAACACTCTCCCTCCTGAAGCCAATTCCTTGATGTTAAGGACTTCATAAGCATTATTTTGCAATTAGCAATGTGATTATATGGAAGTAGAATGCTGACTACTTTGTAATCTTTAAGAGGAAAACATAAAAAATGTTACTAGGTTTTAGAACTTTTTTTTCCTCATCCCTATCCTAATTCCTTATTCTGCAACACACGGATCCTTTTCTGCTCCTTGCATTATTTCTGTTAGCAATTACAGCAATTTAGTGTCTTTCAAGTGGAGAAAGCAAGTTGTCTTTCGAGCAATAGGCACCATAGGTTATTTGAATTAGGATGTTTCAATAACAGTACAGCTGTCCCACCAAGATGAAGTATGTCACCTTGGTAACGTGCTTAGTTTCCATCAGCCTTAGATCCTTTATTCGTTCCTGAACCCAGTTTCAGCTGTTTTTTGAACACAATCCACTGTGGCACAAGACCAGCTGCTTCTCTACTCATTTAAGTAAAATCCATATTCCTCCTCATGCCTCAAATAATTTGTTTTCTTGTCAAACTTAAATTAAATCATGCAGGTACCACAGTGGCCAGATTTGAAAAGCAGACGTACTTCCAGAATTATCCTCTCTTTTAAGGCTGTACTTTGAATGGCATTTTCTGAAGGAGCTGTGAAGCCTAATAGGGGCCTTTTTAGTTCACTGGGAACTTCCACTATTTTTGTCATGGTGCGTACTTGTCCAAAAATTGCTTCAGTCTTTTCAGTACTACAAGGAAAAGACAGGAATCGGAAAATATCTGTATCTTTAGATGGCACTTTTGTAGCTCTTAAAAAAAAAAAAAAAAGTACAAATGATGTAGAACATACACTTTTAAAATATCCCAGTTTTGTCCAGAGAGAGTGGTACATTCATCAGAAATTTAGAAGTTATCTCTGCATCAGCAAGAAAGGGACCAAAACTTTTATAAAAGTAAATTTGCAATTATTAATGTAACCTCTCTTCTTTAAGTAGATACTTTTCCAATCAGTCCTTTTATGTAAGAACTTTTAAGACTAATGGTGAAATTAGTGAAAGAATTTAGATGTCCACATGTTTGATACTAATACAAGAATGCATAAGACCAAAGCACTGTTTGGGGTATGAGTAGGATTTATGCATATAGAAAAATGCATTGATGAACATGCATGTAGAGTACAGGAATAAGGTATTTCTTCACTTAGAAATTACTATGGAGGACTGTGGCATTAAAAGCAACTTGATTAAAAGAAAAACTTCCACGGAATTTTTCGTATTTTATGATACCTATCAAATACCACATCACTTCAACTAGACTCCAGTCCTTTTGCAAAGCTGCAGGGACACATGAGAGCTGCTGTATCCATGTTCTCTTGATGAGCTGTGGGCGTTAGACATTATTGTGAGTGCATTACCCCAGGGTTTTGACTCTCCATTTGCAGTACTTCTAAGGAAAGGGGAGGAAATACAAAAGTATTTACTAAAAAACCTTGTCCTGATAAATTTATGTAGGGAGAACACACCACTGGTTTCTAATCTCAGTCAAGAGTGACATTTTTGCTTGACAACTATCGATTTTTTTATAAGTAAGAATTAAAACTGTGTATACGGAGAGGTCCTGTTCAGATTGGCACCTTTGTGTGGGAATACAGCATGTATTTCTCACTCAGTGCGTGTTGAGTTCTGATCCTGAGAGATAATACAGGCTCTGAAATTCGACTCTCTTGCATATAACCTACAGATACATTAAGGGCACCTTGGTTTGTGATTTGTTGTTTGGGTGGGGTTATTTTGGCAAAAAAGAAGACTATTATAAGCAAATTACTAAATGGTTATAGCAAAAAGGTACAAATACTGGAAAGTCAAATACATCTGGCATTCTCGAATGTTAACAGGAGGCAGAAATGAAAATGAGCATCTTTCTTTGGTGCCTACACTTTTGCATGCTTTGTTTTATGTCATCATTTATGTTTGAGGCATGCACATGATAATGACTGATTCTTTGGGGGTTTTTTATATTTAAAAATTACATTTTTTTGTAACGTACTAAAGGGTTGTTGACCACCATAACGTAATTCATCTCTGAGATGTGCATTGAATTAATGTTCTTATTTAAAATCTTAAATCAGAAAGTGCATGAATAATCATCTTATAAAATGAGTTTATTTTTACATAATTATACAATCAGTTTCAGTGGTTACTACAGACTTGAAAGGGGATCAATTACAAACTATCTCTATAAACAGGAAGTAAATGAGCTTTTACACTGACAAAAGTGATAGCAACCCCTTTTATCAATAAAAACTCTGGAAAAAAAAATAAAATCCTAAATTGTCCAGGGCATGGGATATCATCTGTAATTGAATCAAAGTTCTTAAATCCTCAAATTTATATTACAAGTCCTTCCTCTATTCCTTTCTAAAAAAGCAAATAAAGGAGTAAGAGGGGAGGAGGAGGAGAGAGAGAAAAACTTAACTAAATCTGCCTGCATTGGTTTAGGAATTTTCATACTAAATTTGAAGGTGTAAATCCCCTAGAAAAGATATGTCTTTTGTAGTGCTTTGTTGTGGTCTTTTGGTTTTGGTTTGTTGGTTTTTTTTTTACTTTCTAAATGCAGGCTCATTTCTCAGTTTTGTCATGTTTCACATGTAATAGAACTTAGTTTTCCCTATTTTACAATGGGTAATCAAACAGAAAGGGGATAAAGTCTAAGCATTGTAGCAGTCTGTGTTCTTATTTGATATGGCAAAATTAGTAAGGTCAGGAGTTCCTTAAGATCTTTGAATTTTCATTTCATTTTATCCCTTTTCTGGACCCCCAAAAATAGTTCTTCATGTTTTTGGAATGTCAGAGTAATCGATGCAAACTGGCATTTAATTATCATGGACAAGTTAAATGAGTTTGTTTGATGCACATTTAACAGTCGCTGCACTGGAAGGACGTGAAGTTTGTTGGTCAGAGCAGCACTGGAGGGTGGTTACACTGCAGCCCCTTCTTCCAGGTGCTGTCTGGCTGAGATACATGACTTTTTCTTCATCCTTTTTCCAATTTTGGAAAATCTTTTACCTCCTTTTCATCTTCGTTGGCTCCTCAGTGAAATAAAGATAGCAATATTCTAGCTGCTAAGCCTGGGTTTTAAAGCTTGTTTTCTAAAAAAAACTTAAGTGGGCTTCACAATATTCATACCTAATAACAGTAATAATCATAAGGAAGAATGTTATTATGTGAATCTGCTAATTTTTATTGTATTTGTCTTGAATGATAAAGGATGCTGACAATGTCCAGTATTTCAGTGCCTGGTTTTACTAAATCTGTACTTACGATGATCCTTTTTGTCTTACAAAAGAGGGACAGCTCATTGTTCAGCTCAGGTGAAGGCTTCATTGTAAATGGTAATCAGCATCACTCTGGCTTGGGTACGCATCTTAGACCGTAAGGAACTTTCCTGGGATGTAATCTCCTCTGTACATGTTTAGGCACAGTTGTAAAACCTCTAGTCACATCTCTCTGAGAAACATGGTTACTTTTCTGCGGTTGGCTCAATGTTTTCTTCCCCGTCACTACATTGTTTGATAAATTATGGTGTTTGAAATTCATAGCAACTGATCAAAACTGATCACAGTGAAATGCATCCTACTGCGTCTTATGTTTAAGTGTGAAATTCAGTCTAGAGAATAATTATTAAGCCACTAAAAATAAACTTTCTAATGTAAATCCTGAACAACTTTGGTAACAGCATAAATGCAGCAGCTGTAAATCATAAACCAAAGGAGTTCACAAATTTAGGTGAGAGCTATACGCTGTACAGCATGGAGGGATGGATGGGTGGATAGAGACAAGTAGGTAGATACCAGACATTATAAGGTATAATTGCTGTATAGCAAAGGAATGTACGAAATCAAATCAAATGCATGTGTTAATGAAGTAGGGAAATTGTATGCATTTAACAGTTTTTCATTCTTCATTCGCATGGCTGTGTAAATATACAGCATAATAGTACCTGACAAAGAGCTAAGAGGAGGGTTAACATCCAATGTGAGGTGGAGTGTTTAATGGATGAACTTAAAAGCAGATAACAATATAGCATCCCATGTATACTTTCATAATTGCGTGTTCCTCCAGAGATAATGGATATCATTATCAGCGGCGCCTGTCCTAAGAAACTTGGCAAGGTTATGATTGTTTGTTACAGCTTTGGTTATATTAACATACACATTAATATTTATAAATATTTGATGTCATGTTAATTTTTCATATAAGATGATTTATGTAATGCTGCTGTGCCCTGTTAGAGGGCATTTGCAGTGTGCTTCAGAAGGGAAGAGAATTGATGCATGTTCTTTAAGAGGACCTGCCTGTGTATTACAGTGCTCACAGTGCATTATTCTGGAGAACAGTGATTTAAAGATAAATTATCTGAATTGCAGATAGACTCCATTAACATTTTAAATAAAACATAAAGAAAAGCCCACTCTAAAAAATACAATAATAATATTAACGTGTTTTTTCCCCTAAATAATGAAAGAAAATTAGTGTTAAACTCCTTGGTTTGACCTATATTCCAAGACTTTTTTGGTTATATAGGGAGAAATTAGCAATTACTTCCATGGGCTAATGGTAGATATTTGGGAGGAAATGCTGCATCAAATTTCCCAGAAGTTACTGAGGAAGGAATAATTGTAAATACATTTTTATATATATATATGTAGCCTTTGATGAGGGAGGTAGATAGTTTACTATAAATGCAGCTCTAAAGAAACATAAAATTTAGCTCTGTCTAAACCACTAAGTATGACATGAGAAGTGGCAGAGATGTAAATAATTACACCATTCAACTTGATTATTTCTCGCTAATAACTGGAGGAGCAATAACAAATCACAGTTTGTGGATGTGGCAGCAAGCGCAACGCGAGGGTGGTGTGTCACAATGTAGGGGGTTTAGTTTGAATTGTTCATACTACTTCATACTTGCAAGAAGGAATCTTAGATGATATGTAGTGAAACGATAACATCTGTGTAATAGGACATCTTATTGCAGCACGTTGCCTGCTAAATCTTTGGGAATCACTTTCTGTAGATTGCCAGAGACTTGTGGGAATTGGTTTTAGTGCAGCAGTGTCACCTTGTTCACTTGCTTATATATACATATTCTTCCACAGGAAGCCACATTATCAATCCATTCATTTAACCTTTTTTATACTTGGATCATGAAGCAAAACATAAAGAATAAGCAAACTGGTAAAAAAAACCCACAACCCAACAGCAACAAGAACGATTTATAATCTTTTCTGTTTATTTGTTAACCAGGTATTTAAAGTTACTTGCAACTTTAAATACTGTTTATAAAGAAATATTTTTTTCCCAAAATATGAACTACAGTTTTTCTTAATAGATAAAATATTATAAACCTCTTTCATCTAAAAAGTAGTTTTTTAATACAAATGGCACTGGTTGTTTTAGTTGCCTGTAAACTTCTGACAGTTGGAAGTGGTTCCAGGTTAATCAATATGGAACCAACAATAACATTTAATATCTCGTGGTCAGCATCTGATCAAAGCACAGCCTGTAGTAGAAGTATGCAGGACTGCTTGCCTAGGAAGAAGGAGGGGAGGAAAAAAACCCAACCAACAGCAAAGGTTTTATCTGGATATGGACATTTCAAAAAACAAGACTTTACGGCTTCCAAATTGAATTGTTAAAATACTTCATCCATGGAACTTCCCTGGAAAACATCATACGAGTAATGTCAAAGGAATGGCTTGTTACCACTTTTAATGACAGGAAGCTGATGCCTTTTCTTCATAGAACACACATGTCGTAGACCCTTGCTGTGCTGTGAGTCTAGAGTTTCTATCACCTGGACCGTAGTTACCCAAACACCCACCTTTGTTACTGCAAAGTCTTTTGACTTGAAGTGAGCTGATGGGATTTCATAGACATGAATGAGCAGTATCTTGATTTTGGGGCACCTGAAAGTAAAATATTCCCTCCACTTGTCCGATGAAATACAAGCACATTTTCAAAAACACATCTATATCATGTAGACTCTTGCCTTCAGGAATATTACTTTGATGAGTTTGTGATTGGATTTGGTCAACTAAATTTATAATCTTTTAAAATAAAATCAAATCAAAACCTGGCAGTGCTTTCACCCAGAATTGGATTAGATAATCTAGTGATGAGTGTTGTATAAGAACACTATGTATGATCTATTGTAAGTGAGAGTCCTGGAGAAGGGAAGTATACATGGATTCAGGCTACTGTTTCTTAAGTCCTCTTTTCAGTTTTCGGTACCAAATGAGAATTTAATCAGAATTAACTACCGTGGAAGGGGAGGGTGAGGAGAAACTACATAGACTTTCTGGGCTGGCACATGATTAAGTAGCCATACAATACAGGAAGGGAAATGACAGTGGACATTAATTGGTCTTCTCTGTGGGAAACACCAGTAGAGGCAGCAGATTCTCAGAGGGAGAAGAAATAGCAAAATTTCTGCAAAATATAAGCGCCTATTGTCTAATGAAAACCTTGTTATAAATCTGATCACTTCTAATGTGGAGATTCATTCTTATGCATGATTTAAAAACTAAAACTATGTTAGACCAAATGTATTTGGATAGTGTTATTAGGAGTGCATTTCACACAAAATGGAAGTATACAACAAAATCAACAAAAATATTCCCATTGGTCCTTTTTTGACCAGTAAAAAAGGTTGGTTTTAATCACATATTTTATTGATGAAATCTTATTGCTGTGCTGGGAAGAACATGCAAGGGCTATGCTTTATTACCTTTCATTTCCCAAGTCATGAGAAATTCAAACAATAAACAAATATCATATATAATGAGAAGTACATTCAATAATTGGGGGGGAGGGGAGGGGGAATTCTAAGTAAATCTTGAGTGATATTAATACCAAAGGGAGGCATTTGTGATATATGTTTATAAGTCGTGTAGCCTTTTGAGCTTCTAAGCGCTTAAAGCCTGCCTGAGGGGTGATTGAAACTGTTGGCAGTAAAAGGAGCCAAGGAAGCACAGTGTCTCTGCGTTTTAGCTGTGAGGGAGCAGAGGGCCAGGCATCCTGCATTAGGTGTAGCTTGAAGTAAAGCAGCATCATTTCAGTTGACAGCTAAATTAACTTGCAGATGTCAAGAGAAGTGGTTCAGTGACACTCCCTTGACCATAACTTTATTTTTTTCCCCTGTTGACTATTGAGCAATAGGTCGAATAGGGGCAATCCAGGTAAGAGTGGACGTGGCAGAATGTACTAGGGAAATGAAAGCAGTTGTTGGGAAGATACTGTCAAAGTGCTTATTCTGTAGGGGCTAAGTTCACTAATTGGTGGTACAGTCAGCATGGAGATGCTTTCCACCAAAGAGTGGTCTGGAACCTGTCCTTAGTTTTTCAAAATGAGAGAGTACTGTAAGATGTACAAGAAGAAAATCCTACATCATCCACAATACTCTACTGCAAAAAAGCAAAAGCTGGTCATAGTACTGAAAGGAAGATAATTATTATAAAAAATAGCAATACTTCTTTTAAGCAATGGGTGACTTTAAATATTCATTTTAATAAAATATTCTAGTAAATAGAAATACTGCAAATGCTCAGTACTCAGTACAAATCAAAGTAAAATACAAATACAAGTAAAATATTTAACATTTCATTATAAAATGGTAATATATACTATAAAAATACACAAACATGAGTTATTAATGCATTGATGGAAAGGCATCCAGCTGTAAATGACATTTCTATACAACAGCAACAAAGAAAGGTGACTAATTCCTTCCCATCAACTTAGAAAAAAATTTTTGAAGTAGGAAAAACATTTAATAGAGCTTTTGCAAGGTAAATTAAAAATGGTTCTTTACACTGCTTAACTTTTTGATACAATTTTATTAAATATTTTTAAAAGCTGTTGCCAGAATATTTGGTCCATATTAGTTACTTGCACAAAGTGAAATCAGTAAACCCCATGGTATTTTATTTTAATGTATGTGTTGGAAATTCTCAACTAACCTGTGTTACTCTTCCCTTAAGCTGTTTGTTAGTCAGGGTTTTTCTGTTTGAGCAGTTGGGGGTTTTTTGCCTTTTTTTTTTCTTTTTGTGGGGTGAGGGGGTGGGGTAGGGGTGGGTATCAAGTGTTAAATATTATTTGGGTCCTTGCTTTTTATCCTGATACCTATTTGATTTACTATAAGCTATACCATATATAATGTGGAAATTCAGCCACAAGTTGGGAGAGACAGAATTGTAGCAGCCTTCAATATAGTGTGAAAATTAGCCAGCATGTTGGTTACGGCAAGGAACGCTTCCTCTAATCTCGTCAATTACTCCTGCACAGATTGGTATGACAAGGCCTGGGCATCACAGATTACCACAGCTAATCAAAGGAAGCCCCGGAATGAAATTGCAAACCTCCCGTTCCTCCTCCTTTGCGAGCGTGGGGCTGTAACTGTAATTGCAAAGCAACAATCTGGCCATTTCAAACACTTTTCTGTATTTGATGCAAACAAGGCAGGAGGATAAACAGTAATAGGAGTTAGAAGGAGGTCAATGAGACATATTTTCTACAATCAACTCCTAGTATTTTGAACAATTGGTTAGATACATTCATTATAGGTTTACAAGCTTGTTAGCACAGTGGCTATTTTTCCTCTTGTTCATTCAGGTCTTCCATCAGATACTTACTCGATGATACAAAAAATGTACTTTTCCATTTCTCTAATTTTTTACCAGTTGTAGAAGCAAGGCTGGGACTATTGCACCTGCCAGCCATCTGAATATGCAATATATATTCTCCTGAAAATTTATATCAAAGTACTGAGAGTTTGTAATTCCACAATTACATCAGAGCTTCAAAAGAGTAATTTATTTTATCATTTGGTGAGCTAAGTTACAGAGTGTCTTCTAGAAAAAGTATAAGATTATATTAGGCAAACCAAGCAGTCTCATATCTATCAGCTTGGTACTAAATGCTCGGCACAGCTGAATGAGAAAATATCTAAAAAAAAGGTTGAAGAACAACTATTTTTGAATGTGATGTTAAAAAAAAAAATGTTTCCCTAAAATTCTTTCTTTTCCTTTCATTGAGATTTAAATTTAAAAATTAAGCCTACTAGACCAGCTCCTCTGCTTTTTGCAGTGTTCAGGGTAAGTGCAGTAAGAAAGATTTTTAAGTCACTTCTGTGTAGTTAAGCAAAGGTTTAAAAAGCCCTAGAAAATCTTCCTCTCCTTTTCTGGTTATTCTGAATTAAATGGGCTAGGATGATGCCAGAAGGGCTACTCCAGGAGCCCAGATTAAGCTAAATTGTTTTGGTGATACTGTTACAGTGTAGAAATGTATTTCACTGCAAACCTTATCGGCTGACAACTAGTAGCAGTGCAGAGATACAGTGAAGCTAAGTTCAGGATCATGTTCCCTGCGGGGAGGAAAATGTCCCCTTTGGAAGGTGAGGTTTCTGAAGATACTGTCTGAACTAAGTATTTCCTACTTAAAAATTGCAGGAATTTCATCCCAGCCATTCTGTCTGTTTTCTGAAAGGACACTTGGTGATGAGCAATGGAATTTAAAATAGAAAGATTTTTCATCTCCCACTGTATTCTATCTGCTAGTCCCAGCACAGTCATATTTTAGTGAGTCCACATCTCCTGCGGTCAATTAAAGCGTAAAGCTGAAGAGGAAGCGTTGCCATACAAGAGAGCATTCAGAGGAATGGGAGGTGGGCAAAGCTGTGG
Source organism: Laterallus jamaicensis coturniculus (assembly GCA_022605575.1). Lineage (NCBI taxonomy): Eukaryota > Metazoa > Chordata > Aves > Gruiformes > Rallidae > Laterallus > Laterallus jamaicensis. The sequence continues at coordinate 14,319,806 of JAKCOX010000005.1, read as the reverse complement.
ACAAACTCTGGAGCTTAAGGAAGGAGGATTTGGGTCTGATGTGCGGGAAGGGTTTGTATGCAGGGAGAGCCTAGTGGGTGTCCCCAGGGAAACTGACTGAGTGATCACTGATTTAGTCTAAGGAAGGAGAGGACTGTTTCAAGTACAATGGAAAAAGAATAATGGAGACGTCTAAAGTGACTAGGGAAGGAGTGGGAATCAGTTTGCTGATGCGAACATTATTTTCAATTCAAAAATGAAAAGTATTCCTTCATTTCCAGTTATTTAACTTTGATTGACATTTTGGTTTTGAGTTTGGGGCTTTTTTTCCCGAAGAACAGCATTTCAGAATTAAATTTTATATTATTTTACTATTATTCAAATATATTCAAAAATTAGTAATTTTATTTTCAAAATGTTGACCTAGGAAAAAAGACCAACCAATACTAAATATCTTTGTGGAGACAGGACAAGGGGCAATGGCTGCAAGTTAGAACACAGGAAGTTCCGCACCAACATGTGGAAGAACTTTTTCACAGTGAGGGTCACAGAGCCCTGGGACAGGCTGCCCAGGGAGGTGGTGGGGTCTCCTCTGGAGATATTCAAGACCCATCTGGATGCCTATCTGTGCAATGTGAGCTGGGGAGCTGCTTTGGCAGGGGGGTTGGACCCAATGATCTCTCGCGGTCCCTTCCAACCCCTAAAATTCTGTGATTCTGTGATCTTTGTCATTTAAAAGAAACTGGTAGCTAAAACTGAATAGAAAGAGAATAGAGAATTTTCCCTTCACTTAGTCCACAGAGAAACTAGCTAGCAATCATACAAACTTATTAGTTCATACAGTTTTACTGACTTGTGTTCCACGAGTAAGGAAGTAGCAAACGTGGGTTTCCTGTGAAATATTATTTCTGTGGGGGTGTCACATTGTTTAGTTAAATGTTCGCATCGTGGATAGAGTAGCTCTCCTACAGAAATGAGTCACCAGCTGGTACTGAATGGGCTTTCCTTGGAACTTGTTCTTCTTTCATTGAAAGATAGGAATGCATGTTTGAAATGGATTGCATGGCAAAAAGTGATTTCATGGTTGAGGAACATTATCTGTCACCTGAAGAACCGAGCAATCAGTGTACCTTTGCTACAGAGGTTTTCGTGTGATTTTGGGCAAGTCTCTTGAGCCCAAATGTTCACAGTGGCTCCACTGGGTTCAGTGTTCTCCAGAAACATATGCAGTACTACGCAGTGCAATGCTCTCTGTCTTCAGTGTTCCTGTGTATTCCAGTTCAGGCACCCAAAACTTCTAGACTAGGCAGATGATTCTAGAGTTTTCATTCTGGGCCCAAATAGTTTTATCTCCAGTGTAAAATACTAAAAAGGCATGTCTGCAGTACCAGAGCACTGCCTGTGGCAGAACTGGCAATGTTCTTATTCAGTGCATTGTTCCAGTGGCATGCAGTGAGAGCCATCAGACCAAATCTATTGACTGCCAGAGATAAGAATGCTTGGTGATTAACTGCCTTTCCTTTAAATATGACTGGCCTCTACAAAAACTAAGTATTTGATCATGAAAGAGAATATCCCTCAATCTAAAAGCAGGATACTGAGTTACATTACTGGGCAGCCTCTATTATTGATGGCATTGGCTGAATTTTGATTGGTGGAGGCAGCATGTGTAATAATATGCATATGTGTTAAAATACCCTGATGCTGATTAATGCTTGCTGTGTGTATTGCACTCTTTAAGCCAAAATGATACTTATACATATAGAAAACATAGAAAAATGAGGAATAGTATCAGCATAGACATGGAACCTATTATCAAATTACCAAAGGAAGTGGTGCGTGAATTTGATTATTGCCAATGTTGTTACTTATTTGTATTGCCATGGCTTCGACGAGCACTCAGACTGCAAAAGCTCTCAGACACGCTGCATTAGACGTGCATAAATGGAAAAAGACTTTTCCTGCTTCCAGAGAAGTTACCATCTCAGCATAAAACAAAAACAAGGCAGTGCAGCTAATGGTGGCACACAACAGCACCAGGAGCATGGGTCAGCACATACAGAAATAGTGTCCAAGCTTTTTGAAGGTATTGGAAGAAAAACAATCTGTAAGAAGCAGCTAGGAACTAAGGGAGGTAGCTAGCTTTGTGGGGCTTACAGAGGACTGGTTCCAAGTGTGAGAAGAATCATGGGGAAGAAAAAGCAGAAATGCACTTCAAACTTTAAGAGTTGGCAGCAGTGACTGGCATCATGTGCCAGGCTGATATGGGTGTTGAGCTCTTCTTGACAGTAAGAGAGCGATGACTGGCAGGATGGGAAAGGGCAGTGGGAGAATCCTTGAAACAAGACAAGTAGCTTAAATTCGGTTGTAGAGAGGAGGCTGCCAGAAGAAGAAAGTGCTGTTGCCACGGTGCCTGAAATGGCCAAAGTGGCAGGCTGTACAAATACAGCCTTTGCAGGAAGACTCAGGAAGGTAACAAGCCACATAAAACTGAATCAATAGACTTGTTTAGCTATTCTTTTACTTTCTATGATAGAATTTCTTCTGACGGACATTACAAGTGTATTCTTCTGAGACTATTTTGAGAACTATTTATTTTATAATGGAAAAATATAAATGCAGAGCTCTAGTCTTGCCAGCACATGAGCTATAGATTTCTGCTGCTGCTCCTTTATGATTTTCCATTTGTTTATGATTAGTGTAAAAACAGAAGTGCTGCATTTTTACAGTATGCATGCATAAAGGGTTTCACTAGCTTGCTCCTAACACTGAATGCTTCAGAAAGAGGAGCTATAGCTGTGCACTACGGACGGCTTCCAAAAATATTTATCTTGTAAAATGAGGCTGGTTACAACTATTTTCTTTTCCATTTTACCTTGCTGCAAGTCCTGTTCCCAAAATAGCGGGACAGCTTTTCTCTGAGTCAGCAAATGTTAGAGCTGGTATTAGTGCTGAACTGGGATTTAGATTTTCTAAAAGTCCGGGGACTTGCTATAATATCATCAGCACTTCAGAAGTGTTCAGTGGTCTGATCACAGTTTTAACTTTTAAAAAATCCTGCCATTATTCATCTTGTATGGAAAGCTTTGATGAATATACTAGTTTGGATCTAGTCCTGATCCAATGTCATTCAGGAGAAGTAATGCAGAATCAGACATGCTGTGTGCAATTACGCTGCCATGAAATCAGCAACGCAAATGGTGCACTGATATGGTAGTAGCTGAAAAATAAGCCATGAAGATAATGAAAGCAAAAATGGATTTATTTTGTTTTTCATCCTCCATTCCACTTCATTTTTCTGTATTGAAGTTCCTGAAAAAAAGACCAGAAATCTCATGCATCCAGAAGCTCTGGGTGTTCCAACATCATCTTAGCTAAAATGTGCAATATTTAATAGAGAACTGCAAGAAAACACAAACAGAAGGTTGAAAGCATATGATGGAAGGGACTACAGCAGTCCAAATTTATATCCATGCCAAACCTGTCTCCAGTGTTGGTGGTTCTCCAATGCTGAGGTGAGATGTGTAGCAGAGTGCAGAGTCCCACTCAAGCTGCTGTGTTTCTGCATCCGCATTTGGGAAGTCACATTGTTCTGAATACAAGATGAATATCAAAGAATTGAAATTTAGGTCAGTCCCAGTGACTGAAATAAATTCTGTTCAGAACTGCTATTCGAGGGCAGAATTATCCATTAGACAATTCTTTTTGTGTGTAATTTTCACTGAAGATATCTGGAGTTTACATATATAGTTTCTAGTGATTTAAGAACACTTACATAGTCAGTTAAATTAATTTCTGGGTTTTTTTAAAATACTCAATATTTTTAATGTGTTGTGAACTCTTCTCAAGCCAGAAAATAAAATGCATTTGATAAGAAAATATTTAGAAATCCAGAATGAGGATAATTTATATATCCTGAAAAAACATAAAAAAATTTAAAATTATAGTCTAGCAAAGTTGATACAAGACCTTTAACGTGAGCATCTGCAGTGAAGATTCCAATTGAATGCTTGTTGTTTTGTGTCAGTTTCTTGGTCTTCCTAAATGGAAATCTCTCTAGAAAAGATTGCATTTCTACATTGCATTCCTTGTGACTTTTTAAGAGGTAATGCCGATAGGTCACAATGCAGTTAACATGCCTGCATATTAACAGAACTCTTGATGATAGTTGCCATAGTATGGGTCATGTGGCATGAGATGGAGGGATTTAAAAAGAAAAGGAACTCTGCTTAGCAAGCCACCAGACTTACCGTATGCTTTCACCTTTATTAGCCAATACCTGGAAAATGGTGTGGTTATAGAGTTGACCTACTCTTTATCTGTGTTCTTGTGTTCCACTAAATGGTATCCTTCTAGGTACCCTTCTAGAAGAGTGTACCTAGAAGGGAGGAAGAAGACCCTTCTTAGTCTATTAGGCTTCCTAATGGGCAAAGAAGTCTGTAGGAAGGGGAGCATATAGTTTACTTCCCAACTAACACACTGCTTTCTGGGTTCCTCCATCATCAGGTTGACCTCTTTTCATAAACAGAAATGGGATTCCTAATCTGTTAACGACATGGTGAGCTCCACATATAGCTATACCAATATACATAACAAAGTACCATACAAATATGGGAAATGAGTGTTTTCAGCCCATGCTGTTTCTTTCAATCTCAGTTTGAATGCCTAGCAGTATATTCCAGTTTAACAACAATTTAAAAAAAAAAAACAACAAAAAAACCCCAAACAAAAACTTCACAAAGAAGTTTCATCCCCTTGCTGTGGAAACACACGATGAACCCTACAAACAGGGTTCAAATAGGAAACAATACTAAGGAACACAGGTTTGTTCAAAACCACTGGGACTTACATACGTAGTTCTTCAATAATAATGCACAATTTATACTGCTATAAGATGTTCTGAGACTATCTGTGAAGGAAGAGTTGTAAAAAACCCCAGTTACTTTCTCTGAATAGCTGATACAGTTGGAAAAGGGAGACAAGCTTTCAGATATCCAGTTCTTTTGTCAGGCTCTGCTATCAGGTATGATAGGAAAGTGTTTCTAAGATATCACTTGGCAGGCAAGGTGAATATGTATATTTATGTGCCTAAATTTTATAAAGGAGCACTGGAATGTCCAAAGCTTCTGTGAAATTTGGGAGAAACAAGCTCTCTATTTTGAGGCTGGAAAGACCCAAGAAAGTTGTGGGCTATAATGACTTTTTTATAAAATGAAGTTCCATAGTGTCTGTGTGTACACAGAGAGGTGGCAGGCCCATGGTAAATGTGTGATGCGCCTCTGTTAGGCTCACTAATCCAGCTCTTCTGATTTCAAACCTCTGAGCCACTTCAAAGACCTCCTGTTTTAAAAAGTATCAAAGACATGCTGGGGCGGGGGGGAAAGTTTTATCTTCTGAATAGAGAACAGTACCTGTCCAGTGGACCTAAAGAAAAGTAACTGGCAGAGTAATTGTGTGGAGCAGGCAATATTTAGGCCAGGACAAGTACTTGGTTTAGCATTTGCAGCCCCATGAGGTACCAAGGTCTTTGTACTATTTAGGAAAAGAAAGGGCCAGTTCCCTCTGGCAGATACAAATCAGCGCTGGCTTCTGGTGCTGAATATCCCCACTGCTATTCTGAAAACAAGAACCCCTCTTAGCAACGAGATCCCAACACAAAATTATCTTGACTCTCCTGTACAAGTAATAACAAAAACCCCAAAGCCAAAACCCTATTTAGGGCTTTCCCGTGGAAGAAATAGGTTTATGTGGAGGCCCTTTACAAGCAGAAGGCTACCGGGAAGACTTTAACAGTTTTCTTCAGGGTACGTGGAGCAGCCTGAATACAATAGCTGTTTTAATGGCACTCATTTGGAGCAATCTGCCCACCTCTGTCATGACTTTACTGTTCGTAGTGTATATCAATAAAGCCAATGAGCCATGGCATCGTGCACTTTCCTTTCTGGAAGACAAGGCACCAGCGTGAGTTTTTAATATCCATGCATGTTTGTTATAAACAACACATACATTAGTGAAGATACTTCAGGATCTTGTAGTGCCACTTCTCTGTGCTAGGGTAAAACGATTAGACTTAAAATTTCGGTTTGTAGGCAAGACCATATCACCCAATTCTCCTGTAAATGTCTTCAGCTGCTATTTATTTTTAGGCTGCTACAATTACGCCTTATATGATTTGATTATTAGGGTTAGCAGAACCATGGCTAATGGAATCAGTATCACGGCTACAGCAAGCTTTGTGAATTCTCCCTGCCAGTTTTCTGCATAACTACACTTATGTCACTCAAGTGGCACAGGGGCACTCTAACAATTAATTGTAAACCAGGGGGAAACTTTTAATGGACCTCTTCTTGAGATCTTGTGTTAAAAAAAGAAAAGTTCCCATGAGTGAAGTATAAGTTAGCTTTTCCAGGGGGAAAAAAAGGAATGAATTACATTTCTCTTCTTGTCCTTTAAATGAATAGCATAGTTTGGGTGAAATTATCGGGCAATTGCATGCCTTTTATGCAGATAATGCTATTTGATGAAAGCGGTGTTTTGATCTGCTGAGGATAATACAGATCCAGGGTTGGATTCATTGGTGAGAGTAAAGCTGTCTTCTGTGATAACTTCATCTCAGCATGAGGTCAGACGGGGAAAACTGGGATGGGGGATTAAAAAATGACACAGTCGGAGCAGTATTCAGTTCCCTGCTGTGCTCCTGGCTGCACACTATAGCTTATGTTTCTGATCTGTTATGGTATTGTCTGCTTTTCTCTCCCAGAGCAGAAAGAGATTGCTTAAAACTTTCCTTTTTTCAGCTAGAGGGATTAGTTCAGTGCAGCTTTTTTAATTAAAGAAACTGTATCTTTTTCAATGTAATTTAATGCTGTACAAGAAGGCTATCAGCATTCATAACTTAGCACTGCTACCTGTAACAAAGACTAGCCCTTCATTTTACATTCTGAACAAGAAAGTGCTGTTAGGAGTTTCGAGGGTTAAAAATTGATAAATGGCCCAACGATAGAAAGAATCACCGTTAACCATTACAGCCTAAAAGTTTTCTGTGGAGGAACTTCTTCAGGCTTTTAGCTTATCTGGGCTGTCTTAATTAAATCTACATGACCTCAGGAGAGTGGTTTAAAAATATTTGCATATGTGGAAATAGACCTAAGTGTATTTTCTCTACAAAAAAAACAAACAAAAAACCACCCAAGCACCAAACAAACAGAAAAAAAAAACCCAAACAAAACCAACAAACTCCCCTTCGAATACTAAAATGGCATCCATTGAAAATGTCTCTGTAATATCAGCAACTTCCTCTTTAGATTTCTGTTTATTTTTCACTCAACAGATACTTAGTAATAATATGCAAATAATTGGCACATGTTCATGGTACCTAATGATGGACAGTGTATATCCATGTACATAATATGTCTTTATGTATATGGATGTATCTTCGTATATATGCACACATCTAAATTCACGTATTAAATACACATCTACACACGCTTATGTATATTTTTCAGCTTGAGGAGTTGAATTTACAGCTCAATTTAAACAAGGGTAATGGCTAAAACCTTCAAATTTTTCAAATAAGGCCCATATGGTGATCACTTTACAAAGCATACAGGGACTGTGCTTAGGTTGCAACATACACATTTCCAACTAAATTCCATGCCAGATCAATTAGAAACAGTTCTCCTGAGCAGACAGGAACAAACACAGATTGTTACCACTCTACTGCCTGAACTCTTGTCTTCCAGGAATGAAAGCAGTCATCTTGAATACAAGATATTTTACTACCATCAGTCTAAGATTTTTTTTTTTCAAACCAGTAATTTTAATAAAATGTCTTTTTAGGCACATCAGACAGATCAATTAATGTCCAAATTATCAAAATAAGATGGCAGATCATTGTTCCTCATGAGAGCTTTTAGTTAGGGAGCTATGTTTCCCAGACTGCATTTATTAGTGATGTCTTCTGCTAGGAGGAGTACATGGCAGGGGAGAAGGCAAAAGGAAAGAAACAGACAACAGAAAAGCACATTTGGTTTCCTTTTTCCTCATTCTATGTGCGTATCTTCAAATCATCTTTTCTCTAGATTTCCTTTATTTGAACAGTTAATTGGTTGAATTTCTTATAATTTTTCTTCATACATCTTTCAACCAGAAAGCTAGAAAGGGAAAAAAAAAATATATAATTATGGGTATGAAGTTTATTTAAAACAAGACCTCTTTCTTCTCATAAAATCATAAACTCTGAATAAACGTGACATTATTATGAAAACCTCTGCATGCACATATGAGGTCTGTGTATTGACTTCTGAATTGGTAAGCATTCTGTTTTCCTCCTGTTGAGGGAGAACACGGATAGCTACCCCCAGCTATAGTTTCCTGGGAAAGTCTTACACCAGCAAACGCAGATCTTGACTTTTTCACAGCCTTGTGTGCCAATTCACACTGGTGGCAATAGCAGGGTTTTGTGACGGCTCCTATACAAGGTGATTAAAACGATTATGTGTCTGATTTTAACACCGTAAGTTCATCTCAGCCAGTAGTTCCCAATGCACTATTAACACCCTATGAAAGGCATTTTTTGTATTCCAAATCATATGCAAACTCCCTTCAGGTTCCTTCCTGAGAACCCGATGAAGAGGGTCAGCAGTTGCGTGCAGCTGAAGTGCATCATTTTCACCAGAGGTCAGCTTCCCCTATAGCTTTGTTTTATGCAGTGGAACACAAACTAATGTAGTGGAAAAGCATGACCCCCATTTAAAGGTTGATTTGTATGATAATCAGTACATTTAGTGGCTTCAAAATGAATGTGTGTAAGGCCCTATCTTGCTTTAATTAAGGTAATTAAGACATATTTCCCACTGCAGACAGCTATTTAATTTTATGGCTTTGTCAGTGATCAGATTAGAGTATTTGTTTTACAGTTTTACCACAACTCAATACTCGGGAAAGTGCCTTTCTCCATCGACTTCTGGCAGCAGCAGAGCACGCGGGCGTAAAACTGGCGGGGTGGCGCGGCGGTGTCCGCGCCGCTCTGACGCTGTAGCTCCGTGGGGCCCCCGGACCTCTTCGGCTGGTTACTGGGCGCAGCCCTAGCGCGCTGTCCCGCGCGGGGGTTCCCGGCTCCGCAGCCCGGTTTCCCAAAGCGGTGGGCGGGGGGAGAGGGAGAGCCTTGGGGAGCGGTTTGCGCTAGGGATTACGGCAGATCGCGGTCACGGCCGGGTCGTCCCCTTCTGACCCGGGCCAGGCACCTTCCCTCCTGGAGTGCTGCGCGGAGGCTGCGCGGGCTCGGGTGCCGCCGGGAGGGAACGGGGCAACCCCCGCGCTACTCGAGCAGCTGCTAACTCGGTGTCTTCCCGGGGCTCGCACAGGAACGGGAGCCGCGGAGCTCGTCGTGTGGAGAACGAATGGGAAGAGGTGCTGCCATGTTAGGATCAGCCAGGAAGATTGATGGCAGAGTCGAAAGGAGCGTTTGTTTATTTATTGAGTTTTTAAGTTCGGATGGTGACTCTGAAGTATACTGCTGCAGGGTAACGCTGCGTGTTGTTTCTATCTCAGAGGCGATCCCTAACTAGCTGCACTAAGCCGCATCTTGCCGGTTACTCCGAAGGGAGATGGGTGGTTGGTAACACTTTCTTCCTCCATGAGCTGCAGATCCAGGACCTCTGACAAGGCAGAGATTTTTGACATCTGCTCTTTTGAGACACCCGAGTAGCCTAAGAGTCCCGGGAACAGAGTGCTGATTAGCCTGGTGGAGCCCGAGTTACCGTTCAAATACAGGACGCATAAAAAACAGTTTAAGAAGTTTGGAAAGAACGTGATAATGCCTTGAATTTGTCTCGTCTTTTGGTGTCACTGGCAGATTAGTGCAGGAGCTAAATAACTAAGTAGATGTCTTGTATCAGAACGTCCTGCTCTGTTCTTTCACTAACACCTACCGTCCAAAAAGATTTACTGATAGTCACGGTACAAAAGGAAAAAAAAAAAAAGGCAAAAAAGAGTCTAGGTCCATCAGGAATGCATATCCTTTTGTTCTTTCTCTACTGAAATAGGAAGCTTATTGGCAATCCAAAAGAGTGGGGAAGGGCTGGGCTGTGATTTTAGAGAGTTTAGTCACATTTAATAGTTGACATTAGGAAGATACTTTCCTACAAAGCTCTAACACAAATGTGACTGCACACTTTTGAAATCAGTTTAAACTCTGAAAGCTGAAATTTAATTAAATTTTGGTAAGTCCAGTAATGCTGCTGCAGTTATGTTCAAGTTAACACGAAAAATAACTTACTCGGAACTTCAAATGTGTATTGACATTTGTTGTTTATCCAGTGCGCTTTGCACAAGGAAAGAATTATATAATCTTTCTATTTATAATAGAGGAGCATCTTAACTCACTATATTTGGAGGTAGTACAAAATTCGGGTTAGTACCAGATGACTGGATTTAGGTAAGGTAACACAAATGGCTGAAGTAGTAGTGCAAAAATATACCACTTTACATGTTTGTCTTTGCAAAGTACAGTTCTTAATTTTGTGGCAGATGACTGCAAGCCAGAAAGAGGAAAACCATACGTAAAGCTCTGACTCTAGTTTGGCAGAAATGCTGGTTTGTATAATGTGCAACAACAAATACAGCATTTGCTGTAAATTCAGGGTTAAGATGATTCCTGTGTGTCGAGCTATATGTATTTTGTAACTAAGAATTTTGTGCAATTCACATTTTCACACTTCGAGAGCTTTCTTATGAGGACTGAAGCCTTCGTGGGATACTTTATTTGAAAGGCAAGGTCGTGACGATTCCAGTTCTACCTGTATCGTCTGGGCTCCTGCGTACACAGACCTCTATCTGGAGAGGTCTGTCTGACTCCTACCTTTTAAAATGAAATCCCAGCACTTCAAAGACACACCCAAAGACAGCGCAGATTGCTCAGTTCTATACCTTTGGTTTAGTTTTGGCATCTTCACAAGAACTTTTCCATTTCGGTATTTAAAAGTACGTGCTTAGTAATATTACAGCTTTCCCAGGGACGAAACCACGTTATTTCCGTTATAAAATACCTGTTTTGCTTCTGTATGTTCAATATTGTGAGTTACACGTTGGCTGTCCACTTAAAAGTGCTTCAAACATGTGTGGGTTTGTGTTACCCTTCGCTGCACAACGCTGCCCTGTGATGCTGGCGATAAGTGCGAGCGCGTCCGCGGTACCCGCCGGAGTTCTCACACGCTGATCTCAGCACCGTGGAACGAGTCAAAGCACCCAGGCACCTGGCCTCTCGGGTCGAGCCCAGCGAAGTACAAACGCGGTGGAAAACACAGGAGTAAAAAAACTCGCGTGTGAGAGAGAACTGCCGGCGGACCATAGACCATAGACACAGCCCTGGCAGGGCTCGTCCCTAACGCCTGCAGTACGCGCCCTGCGGTGAGAGGTACTCCCCGTCATGCCGGGGCAGAGGGATTTTCCTTGAGGGCGTTTAAACTGGCTTAGCCGCGCGTCTTTCATTATCGGGTTGGTGATGTGGTGGCAGATAAATTTAAGTTTGGGAAATCAAAGCACTGCAGCGGGTAGCTGCTCATCTGATCTGACTTCCCCGAGTGTTTCGCATCTCGTGTGTGTAACGCCTTTGAGTTGAAAAGGAAAAGGATAAAGGGATAAGAAAGCGAGCGGTCGTAGGTAGGTAGGTAGGTGACGTCTCCGTGTGTGAAAAGTTACAGCTACTACTTTGAGTCCAGAGGATGCTGAGGAGCCGGGGAGAAAAATAATCTGAAGCGCCTTTGTACGCGAGGGAGACGTGGCTTTCGGAGCAGATGTTGAAGCTGTAATCAGGTCACTCGGCACCGGCTCCCGCCTAACTCCGAAAATTCCCAGGGAGGAGAGGCTGGGGCGCGGTGGGGAGGCCGCGGGGCGGCGGGTGTCAATGCGAGGGGCGGGCTGCCGGTCCGGGGAGCCCCGCCGGCACCCATCGGCCTGCCTGGGCGCGGGGCTGCCGGGCGGCCCCACCGCCGCCGTGCCGTGACCCGGCAGCGGGCGAAGTACCTCGGCGGGCTAGCCGCGGCGCCGGCTCTGTTGGCGCTGCGCTGCGGGGAGCCGCGGATTATTTCCCCAAATTTTTCCCCTCCCCTCATAAAAATAAATAGGTCCCCGCGGAAAACAAAATACGGCGGGCGGAAGCGTTCTGCCTCCGCCGGGAGGAGGGAGTGTGTAATGAAGCCGTGTAAGTTCATTAGTGTTTGCAATCAGGAACACGCAGACACCTTCATCAGGGCAGAAAGCTGGGAAGAGCCATTCATCAGCCTGAAGTGCTGCTCGCGGATGACCCCTAAATCACCGCCGCCGTCGTGGATGCACTGATTGAGCACAGCGTGGGAGCCGCGCACGGCACGGCACTCCGCGCCGGCCGGGGGAGGGGGGCGGGAGGGAGGCAAACGCGCCGTGGCCTAGCGGGTCCCGTCCCGGGGCGGCGCGGAGGAGCGGCAGGGCCCTCGGTCGGGTCTCCGCGATACGGCGCGAGTAGGTACCGGCGGCTGCGGCGGCGGCTCCTCCCCGCGCTCCTCCCCCTCCCGCACGTTGCCGTGCGCGCACCTTCGCCCTCCCCTCCCGCAAAAAGAGGGGCCAAACTCCCTGCCCGCCCCAGCGGGGGAGGAGGCGGGGAAAGTGAACTCCGCGGGGCGCGTAAGCCCCCGCGGCGGGGGGCGCGGGTAGCAACTCGTGGCCCTCCCCCCGCCCGGCCCCCAGCCCTCCCCCCGCTCCCTCCCGCCCTCCGCTCCCGCCCGCCCGGCCTGACAAAGTGCCGGCGTGCGCTGCTCTCCCCCGCGCTGCTGCCGGGGCGCGGAGGCGGCGAGGCTCGCAGCGCGCCCGCGGTAAGTGGCGCTCCCCACAGGGGCGGCCGGCCGGCCGGCTGGCTGCGGGGAACCGCGGCCGCTACCGCTGTCCTTCTCCCTCCCCGGCTGGCAGAGGGCTAGCGGGCTGGCGGCCGGTGCGCGGTGGACGGCGGAGGGTTTCTGGGCGGCCCGCCCTTCCCCCTCCTCCCCTTCGCGGTGACACCGCTTGCGGCGGGACCTTCCCCGGGCGGGAGCCCCGGGGCGCCCCGGGACGCGCGGCTGCGGCCGGAGCGCGGCCCCAGGTAGGGCTGTGCGGGAGCGGGAGGAAGGGAGGGAGAGGCCGGGAGCGCAACTCGGTCTGGAAACTCCGCGGTGCGGGGCGGAAAATTGAGGGGGGGGCGGGCTGAGTCCGTCGGCAGCGCCGCGCCGCGCCGCACCGCACCGCCTGGGCGGCACCTCGGCTGCGCCTCGCGCCGGGGCTGGGCTGGGGGCACAGGGGGAGAGTGGGGCCGCTCCCCCGGGGGCGCTGCGCGAGACCCCACCTCGCTCGCGGCCTGCGCGCGCGGCGGGCGTCTGCGCGCGGCCGGTGGCGCAGGGGACGGCGGTAGGACCCGCCAGCGCGGCGGTTTTGGGGCTTTCCCCGGTCGGCTTCGTCGCGCTCGGAAGAGAAATGGACGCGTCCGTACTTCTCTCCGGTGAGCGTGGCGGCAAGGGCGGAGGCGCGAAAGCTCGTCCTCGGCAAGTTTATGGCGGGATTTGAACTTCCTTCGTATGAGCTCGGCTCCGCGCGCGCGGTCCCCCCCCCGCCCCGGGCAGCGCGTCGGTCCGGCGGCGGCGGGCGGGACGGGCTGGGCTCCGCGTGCGCGGCTTCACGGCGCTTTCCCTGCCTCGCCGCCAGAGCAGGGGGCAGGCGCTGGGGCAGACCGCGAAGCGAAAGCCGAAGGAAACCGCGGGTCACCGCTGTTTGGGGAGAGGAGGGGGTGGTCCCCCTCGTGACAGCACAGGCGCTTGTGGTACCTGGTGGGTTTCCCCGAGGTGGCCGCAGGAAGCGGGTCCGTTTGTTCCGTGGGCTTAAAAGTTTTGCGTTGCGGAGTTGCTTTAAAGCAAAGTGATGCAGCAAGTAACGATAGGCGAGCAGGCGGTTTTACGTGCTCAGGCGCTGTTCACAGTCTGATTGGGAGCTATTTCTGTAAGGTAGCAGTAGTTCCAGGCTCCTCGGAATTTCTCGGCTCGAAATACTGCTTTTATTTGAAAACTTAAGCAGCTTAGGGGGTTTTTGTACTTTCTAAATATCTTGCGTTCTTCACGTTAAGCCTTCTTGCTGGGATGCTCGTTTGGTTTTATTTGGCTGTTACCTGCTGCGTGTCGTACATACTTCATGCAAAGTACTTTGCATCTTTCCTTGAAAGGTTAGGGTAGTGTTCTGTGGGTGCTTACGTCCTAAAATTCAGCCTGGGAAAGAGCATATTGGAGTATAAACATTGCTGGTCTATGGTCAGTTTTCTTACAGAAGAGTTAATTGTAAAACACTTAAAGACACTCTCTGATGAAAGATACAGTTGCTCTTCACTTCTAAAATAACCTGAGTGCTCTTTGGAATTACTAATGTGTTCATTTCTAGGAGATTGGCGTAATAGTGTAGGTAAGGAAAGATTTTCACAAAATGTGCTTCCTAACACAAGAATAGTTAGGAAGAAAGGGCCCTGTATTGGTATGTGTTAAAAAACCCCATCTCTGAAACTTGGGGAAAATGCAGCAGATTGAGGAAAAACAGCATTATTTTTCTCATATTCCTAGCTCTGCTGTTACGAACTTGCTGGGTGATTTTCAGTGGTCTGGGGAAAAAATGCCAACAGTACTGAAGTATTGAACGCATGCATCAGATCAAAAAGTGAAATGAGTTTACATGAGCAAACAATGAGATGAAAGGTATTGTTTGGTAGAAGTACTTGACTATGCTAAGAAGATTCTTTGTTTAATATTTATTGGAGGAAAAAAAAAATCCCGGGTAACGTTCATAATCCAGTTAGCAAGTTAAGACTGGTACTTCAGTCAAATCTCTTTGAGCCGGGAGTAATTACTTTCTGTTCGAATGAAAAAGGAAAAAAGGGATCTAGTGATAGAAACTGGATTTAAAATTATAAATCAATCCGCAGCAGTAGCTTTTAATAAGTAGCTATTTGATACAAACCCCATAACATATCAGAAAATGAAATGATAATCAACCTGAAGGTACGTTTCTGTCATCTCCTAACCCTACCAATTAACAGGTTGTAGGCTCGTCTCAGCAAGCTAGAGAGTACTACTAACGCCAGTGGAAATCGGGGAGCCTTATGCCCATATAGGTTGATGCAAAAACCTCCCACCGACTTGCATGAGTTTTGGATTAGGCCCAATAAAAACTGAGAGTGCTCAGCAACTTGGAGGATCAGGTGCTGTTTGAGAAGGAGCACTGTGCTATATAGACTTAAAAGAAAACACCAGAGACCTATACTAAGGCTTCAGGTCAGAAATACTTTCAGTTTTAAAGTGATGCTGTACTGAATGTCGCATTTCTGCTACAGAAAATGTGTCTTTCTGGCAGCGTCCAAAAGAAGATACAAAATTCTTGGAGAGATCTTTAAGTTTATTTTTCAAAATCTTAGGCAAGTGTGTTGCAGTTTTAGAGGAGGATTTGAATTGTGGTATTGCACAGAGGAGATTGTTAATCAGATTAACATCGTTATTATTATTATGTTTTAAGAGTAGCTTTACTGCATACCCTGTTTTGATAAATGAATGCATGTAAACTCATTAGGCTTACTGTTTTAGCAGATATAGTGATAACTGACTTTAGCTTCTGGGAACTTGTGCAGTATCAACTGCACAAAAATGAGCAGAAATAATCAAGTGTGTTATTTCATCAAACCAAGGTCTTTTTTTATAAGTTTTTCTTCCCTGCCTTTTAGGATGCTTGCATGCAATTCTTCTTCCTATGCTGAAGAGTATCTTGGTGATCTTAAAATAAATGCTTTAGCTCTAGAATAACGTAGTATAATGTGCAGAGTTTTAGCTTGTGGTAAAATATATCTGAAACCCAGAGACAGAATGAGCATCTACACTGTCAGTTCCACCATTAACACAAAACAAACCCCAAACCATTTAATTTTTTGGAGGTTACGGGGCTTTAAAGAGTACTGTTGTAAAAATGTGCCGCTTTAACAACCTTTCTTTTTCTTAGTTCTAAAACTGATTAATTGCTGTGTCTTATAAAACCTGATTTATTTCATACTTTTTTTCATACCAAGCATTACGGTTATGAAGCTCTCCTTATAATTGAGATTAATGTTTCTGAGCAAAGAAGTGGTTTGGAGGGCTGCATTCATTTTGAGTGCTGTTCTAATCAATTTTAGATACAGCATTTCACAATGTATCAGTCTGCATCCAAACCTGCCTTATTAGGTAGAATTAACTTGTTGGTGATTGATAGCAAGCCTGCTCCATCTCCAGAGGTGATTTGTTTCAAAACAAGTGTTACGGCTTTCAAGAGTTTGAGCACAGGGTCAGGCAACTCAGGTGCCCTTCCTGTGGCCTGACTTAAGTTAGGGAAAAAAATTGTGTGCTTTTATGGAAAAAAAAACAAACCCCAACCAAACACAGACGAAGAAACCAACCAAGAAACCCTATGCCTCTGTCGAATGGTGTGCCTTAAACTGCGAGGTTGGTCTTCGCAGGCAGTCTGGAGTGGCAGGTATGATGCACAAACAGTGTGTTCGTGCATCACTACATACTGTAACAGTGCACGCCTGCTAGGTTAGTTTGAAGAATTGCTTCAGTGCTTGAAATCAAAATTCAGGAGGCTGTTTACGGGTGGCAGGGTGTATGTCTACCGCGTATTGCCTGTGTAGATGATGGAAGACGTGCTAATTCTTTATTTTGTTTGCTTTAAAAGTAGCAAGGATAGTGCTTGTTTTGGTATCTACTGAAACATTTGCACATTCCCTCTGTGCACGGTCTGGTCTCAGCTTCAGCACAGCTTCATGCGTAACCAATAGTATATGGTCACACACTGCTGGTGAGTGCAATGCATAAATATTTTAAGTTCAGGAAAAACTGATTTCTTGATAGTGAGAGGAAAACAAGTGATAAAAGGCCAAACTTTAAAGGAGGAAAGAAAAAAACAAACCAGAGTAGCCTCTGAAAACAGCACACTCAATTCGAAGATTGTTCATGTATTTCTTGTAAGATGTGCTAATTGCATTCAGTAGGTCTCTTTAAGTTTGCGTATTGAACTAATTACACAAGTCTTGTAGTTTAAGTGTGCATGTGAACAATATACAGAACATTGCAGCTGAGGCCATGCATAAAAGTATTTCCAGTCTTATGCAGATCAGAAGCTAATAAAATTACAGACTGTTTACGAATGCCAGGCTGTAAGTACTCCACACCGCTTAGCTCGGTCTTTTGCTCTGGGAGAAATACTGTCAGTACAGGTTCATATTAATACTGCAACTGCTAATAAACTAGTACAAAGGGAACGGTATTTTAAATGTATCATAAAATAGAGAATACAACACAGATTGTATCTCTGATTACCACCTTAGACAGAGGTCTGTCCACAGGATACATGCTTTCATCCTACAGCCTATTTACTTTTGTTGCAAAATACTTTTTTCGCGAAGGTGGTGTTTCTTTGACAGAAGAGGGAGAAGTAGTGTGAGCCTGGCACTGTTTTGTGCTAATACACGCCGTGGGTATTGCAAAGGAGTGGGTATGCTTTGGTAATTTAGACTGAAATCCAACATAGAAGTTCAAGCCTAGCTGACCTAATTATTTTATATTTTCCAACTCATGTCTGTGTAGCAGATTGAGGTGGTTGATACTTGTTATGTGTGTTTGTGTCTGCAGAAAAGTTAATTATAAGCATTAGTGCCTAGAAATACAGAAAGCCAAACAGTAAACTGGAAATTGGAAAGTGCTGTACTAAATTCAGCTCTGATTAACGTACCCTGCAAATCCACTGAAATCAGTGAATAACCTGGGTTGCAATGTACTACTGAATCGGGAGTCTGTACTATCTCTTTGTGCTAAAATCTCTTTTCCTGTATTAGATGTGTGTTACAGGTTACAGTAGAAACTTTGATTTAGTTTCACAGTCGGCGTTTATGAATGCAAATGCAATCTTTATGTTTAAAAGGAAAAAAACAGTTTTCAACATGAGAAACGATGTGTTAAATTATTTTTGTTGACTTTCATGGGTAATTTGTTGGGTTTTTTAAATGTATTTTTAAAATTTCTGGTAAATGTTTAAAATCATAATCTTAGCACGTTAGCTATGGATTATAATTATTTAGTAGGAGAGTCTCTCTTTAGTTTTTTGTTTGGTTATTTTTCCCCTGCTAAAACTGGATTAATTGCAGAAATTTTAAGTGCAAAACATGTTTGCCAGCTTTGCTCTTTTCAGTAATTTATTTTAAAAGGAAGGTGACTATCTTTCTGTAATGACAGTCTAAAATTCATATTCTGTGAGGCTTTAAATTAAAAAAAGAAAACCTTTAGATCTGTATTTTTGCATCTGAATTACGGAGGTGTAAAGCAGCAGTTTTCAAAAATCTTAAGATAGGAAAACTTCAAATTTTCATCTGGCAGCATAGAAAAATATGTTCAGAAACCCAGCAAATATCACAAAGGTTTGTTGGTGTGGATCTTGGAATGTGTCATATTGAAATAAGTAGTGCTCTTAGTGTTATTTTCCAACATTGTGTTGAATTTCTAATGGTATTTTTTGACAGTACTTAATCCAAAATATAAAAGAACTAATGTGTATTATTTCCTTATTTGGGTTTTGACAATTTTTAGTGTCTTAAAATCCCAGTCAGTGGTAAAATTGGTGTAATACAGATTTAAAATACTTCTCTGGTGAGAACTATCATAGAAAGTTGCTTGTTAGAATTTTTTTTTGGGGGGGAAATGTTATCAGCACGTGAGTTATCATAATACAACAATAGTTCCCTAAATCATGAAAGCCCTTGATACACTTTGTCTGGGTCATGGAGTGGGTAACTGTAGTGGTTATAGAAATCATCATTGCTAATAAGTGTTACTTTAGATTAGCAAATGAAAGACTGCATCGTCCTTCAAAGGCCTCATCCAGTCTCATTATAATTCTTTGAACGTTTGTCTGACCTTTTTAAAGAATTCGCACCGAAACTTGATGCTGAGAGTGCCACGTAAATAAACTGACCAGCGCCAGTCTCAAGGAGTCTGTACTTTAATGATGGGAGCAATAATAGATCTCTTAATTCAAAAATATCACATGCTACTTGTCACAGCAAGCTGTTAGTTTATTTAAAAATCTCTTTTCCTAATGATGTAATGCTGATGAGACTAATGAGTACTGAGCAGCTCTATAAAAGCAAATAGTATCACAGTTGTCGAACAAAAATCTAAATCCAGATTGTACTACTATTATTTTCCCTTGCAGCTCTGTTACTGTCTATACACTCAGAAAGCTTGGGTAGGTGGAGTAGTTTTGTTTTTATGAAGGAGAGTGTGAAGTTTTGTGAAGCTAGGGCATGCCCAGCTAAAGCAAACCAGCGTAGCTTTGGCCACCTCGGTGAAGATCTCGTCACTTACGTTGTAGATGACAATGCGTAGGGCTTGCACTTGTGAGATGCTTTCAACTTAGATTTTACTTAACTCTCTTTGTTTTGTGAGCAGTTGGTACCTTCCTTGTTATAAAATATGCCACTAATTTAAATAGACTTTTGTGCTCTGAAAAGTGCTATGGCTCAGACATTATTTTCCATTAAAGGAAAAAAACCCACCCTCATTCTGTTAGTGCACTTAGCAAAGCAGAAAATAATCATGTTATTAAATCAATTTTTTCCTAGAAAGACATTCTTTATCTATACAGTAGCATGAATAAAGTACTGGATGTTTTCTTACTCCCCATAAGAGAGATTCTTGATTTCAGTGTCAAAAGGTTGAGTGGCATATGCAAAACCTACACAACTGGAACAGGGGAAAGACTTGATATTCTAGTAAATCAGCTGGTTGAGATTTTGGTTACACTTTATTGCTTTAGCAGGGAAGGCAAAGTCATTGGAAGCCTTAACATCCAGGCAGCAGTTGCCACACTGCCATTTGTTTATGGCCTTTGCTATTTCAGAAGGCAGAAGCGTTGTACATTTAAAGTAAAGGTGGCACTGGAGAGATATTGGGTCTCCACAAATGATTGTCTGAGGCTGGACCAACCAAATGAGAATGTAGTTGGGAATGCTGGGGAGTTCTAGCTTGCGTTTGCTAAGTCAGGTTCATAGATGTTAAGGTAAATCTTAGCTAGTTGGAAAACTAGTGCCAAGGGGCTGTTACCCAGAGTCTAACAGCTCCTCATTTTTGTTTCAGGCCTTACCCAAGATGAGTTTATGTGTGAGTGAGGTCACATAAATGGTAGGAAGGGTTTGTTGGTGTTCTGTTGGTTTTTTTTTTCAAACCTTGCTTTGCTGCTTGCAAGAGTAATACGCACCATTAATTGTCTGACCCTTACAAGTAATAATTTGATTTTGATATACACAGCTGACAGGTGAATGAAAAGCTTTCCTGGCAGCTTTTAGAAACATAAATGTATCATCGTGCCTGTTGGCCATCCAATATGGTTTGACTTAAGCCCCGTGGCACACAATTAGGGGAGCATCCTCACCCCCGGGTTTGTCTGACAGTTGCAGAAGTGTGTGAATTTAGCAGAGGCCGATATGGTGGGATGTGCTGACAAACCCCTGGAACATTTAAGGTCTGCGGTCCTTAGTGACATCTCGGTGAATGCTGCGAGTAGAAATGCTCATCACCTCTCGGAAAGGTTTTCAGCCATTGGTATCTTATTAGACCCTGCAACAAGACCTGCCTTGTAATGAAATACTGATGTTTGTGGCCTGTTTTAATCTCCCACGTATTTCTTGCAGTCAGAGGTAGCAGTCAGTCCAAATGTATGGTAATCCAGAAACACATCAGTGAATGACTGTGCTCCTCAGGAAAGTTAGGTGATCAGAAAAGCTGGGGTTTAATTTTTTTTTTCTCTAGTGAAGAATATCTGAGAATGAAAATGGAATATCAACTCTTACTTAGCAGGAAATAGCTATAATTACATTTAGAAACATTTAAGTGGCTTAAAAATGCATAGCCGCTTATATTATTCTTTAGATAATTTTATATTAATTGTGGAATGATACAGGGCTAATGATAGAAATTGTTAGCACTTCTAATGATATGTTTAAGAACAGTGCAGTCATTAAATTCAGTAAACTGAGTATGTGTGCCTCATAAATAAATGCTGAATTATAATACAAAACACACCATGACCAAATTAATTAGTATGTTTAATCTAGTGAATTCCAGCTAGGCTGCATACAATATGGACATGTATTTAATTTCGAAATTTAATATTAGCTGCATAAGTCAACTCTCACTTATTCAGTGTCGAATTAATAATGGAAATTCAGTATCTTTTAGTGTTTTACATAGCTTGCTTTTTTAACATATATTTAAACTCTGTTAGAGATTTTAAACGTTGCTCTTAAAAAAAAAAAAAAAAAAAAAAAAAAAGGGGGAGGGGGAGGAGATGCAGTGGTGATATGTCCCCTCTGTGCTGTCCTCATGATGTGTCGTCATGGGGGTGGAATTCCTGAGACCCAAAATAACAAATTCATGCAGTCAAAATGGCAATATTTGTTCAAATTCATTCAGCAGTTTAGGAGAGTATGTTTTGTATTTACTTATTTGATGCAGACTTTCGTGTTGGTTTCTTTGCTGTGATCACTACTGTATCAGGTTTTATTTATCCAGGAAGAGTTAAAATGCCAGAAAAAACATCTTGTTTTTTCATTTGAAAGCCTTATTTTTCAAAGGAAGTAGAAAATGCAGGGCTATTTAATTTTTTTTATTTTAATTTACTTTACCTGTGAGTACCTCAGTTTTTCTTCTTAAATTGCAAGCATTATGTTTTTATCATGTGAATTATAGGGAGTACAGATTTTTCCTGAACTCAGCTTCTGAATTCTTAAGTGTGAATTTCAGACAGAAATAGGAAATTGGGCAGTTTTGTGTTTGTTGTTGAGTGTAATTCTGCAAATCTCTGAATCTATTCAGTCGGTTGTTGCAAGGACTTCAATGAGATTGTGTAGTGAATAGGCATTGTGCCTGTGATCAGTGCAATATAGGCTTAGGCTCATTGCTTTCAGAGGATAGGCTGTTGAAGATGAGGAGAGTGTGAGAATAATCAGCATGTGTTTTCTTCTTGATACGGGTTTACATACCCCACTCATAACCTTTGCTAGAAGTCTGTCTTTACATTGTGGGGTTTTTTTTAGCAAATACTTGACTAGAAATGACCTGATGAACCATTTGGTTTTACAGAGAGACCATAACACACTGAGCAGTCTGACTGCACTCAGCGCCTCAGCCTAACCTTATTGTTAAGTCTATTTATGGTAACTTTCACCCCTCCTCTCCCAGCATTTCCAAAAAGCAAGTCCAGTGACAGTTTATTTGCTGGACCACACAAAAGAGCATGCTTGTCCTAAAAGGGGCACGGTGAGTTGATGTCTATATGACTGTATTAAACACTGTGCTCTAGCTTTCCCATATGCTGGGACACAATCATCTCTGTGGCTTATCTCTTAAACGGCATCATCCTTATAGCTTTGTGATCTATACCAACTCACGTTACCCCAAACAATTCTTGGGCATGGTTTTTTGCAGTTAAGGCTAGGGATGGGGCTATTCCCCAATAAATAAAATAGGGGCTATTCCAAATAAACACTTTGCTTGCAGCTCCTTGATTTAGGGGCTTGGACTTTTTACTAGCACATTTCTGACTTGATTAGACCTGCTTTAAGCAGGGCTTTGGACAAGACGACCTCCAGAAGTCCTTTCCAACCCGAGTTATTTTGTGATTCCACACCTGCTGGCTGCACTCTTTGCAATCCTCTTGGGGATGTTGAATTTACTAGTTGGGGATTGCAACAGAGTTCAGCATTGCCAAAGCTAATTCATTGACTACATTTGCAAGAATAGTTCTGAAAAATGGGCTCAGAATGAAAATCTTACTATTTCTGTTTTAATCAGTTTTAATGAACTGATGTTATAGTCTTATAACCTATTGTAGGGGTAAGTTTTTATCCATGCTGCTTGTATAAGATAGTTACTATTAACTCATCGAGAGGATTTGTGGAGCAGACAAGCACAATGAGGACCGCCTGTGTTAAGAACTTAAAAGTATTTCTTGAAAGGAGCTGTTTTACCTTTGGAAATTGGCTCTTTTTAATGTGTTAATCACAAAAAGGAGTTGTATTTAAAAAGTCTTTTCTCAGCACTTATTTCAAACTCTAGAATCACTGCTGTTGCAAGAAGCTGCCTTGCAATAGAAACTGGATAGAAATCAATTGTAATGTTAAA
Source organism: Laterallus jamaicensis coturniculus (assembly GCA_022605575.1). Lineage (NCBI taxonomy): Eukaryota > Metazoa > Chordata > Aves > Gruiformes > Rallidae > Laterallus > Laterallus jamaicensis. The sequence continues at coordinate 14,296,587 of JAKCOX010000005.1, read as the reverse complement.
GAAAAAAAACAACCCACTAGCTGAGTTTTAGTATGCACATCTGCTAATTATTACATAATGCTAATGCTAACTTGACAGGATGTAAGGTTACTGGTTTATATTAAGTACACGATAGCTGTTGTTACTGTTTATGGGCAACGACATGTATGCAACCCAGAGTAAAGTTTTTTTTTATTGGTGTTTTTTATGATGAGACTGGATTAAAGATGATCTTAACTGACTTAATATGAGAATTGCAAGTCTGGAGGTTTTGTCCTAAAGGGTTTTTTTTTGTGTTTTGTTAGAGAATGGACAGGCGTAACAAGCTACAATACTCTTATTTTTAAACATCAGTGAAATAAATGATTAAAAGCATTGCTAATTAGCTGTCAGGTTTTTGTCAGGATGTGGAAAGATCTGCTAGATACTGAGATCTGCAAGACGTAGCTTACACGTACCATGTAGTACCTAAACCAAAGCTACATCATCAGATAGCACATTGATGCCAAAACACAACTGTGGTGGATTAGCCCTGGCTGGAGGCCAGATGCCCACCAAAGCCAGTCTATTACTCCCCTTCTAAGTTGGACAGGAGAGAAAATATATATTAAGAGGCTTAGGATTCAAGATAAGGACAAGGAGAGATCATTTTATCAGCAACGATATGGGCAAAAACAGACTCAGCACAGTGCAGGGAAGAACTATTCTAATTCATTACACTACACTAACAAGAACAGTGAAAACAGGAGTCAGGAGCGCAACCAAATCTTAAAACAAATGCAACCAGATCTTAAAACACGTTCTCCCCACCACTCCCTTCTTAGCAGACTTTAACCAGAATCTTGCTCCCTTCTTCCCTCCCATTCGCAGTACAGGAGGGGCAGGGACTGGGGAAAATGGGGTTGTCAGTAGCACCTTCTCCCCACCCCTTGATTCTAAGCAGACTTCCCTTTAGCCATGATTTTAGTCCTTTCTTCCCCTCCCCCCCGCTCGGAGGGGCAGGGACTAGGAAAATAATGGGGTTCTCGGTTAGTTCTTCATGAGCTGTTTTCCTTTTCCAGGTCTTAAAACACCTCTACCTCTCCCGCCCCCCCACTCCCTTCTTAGCAGACTTCGCTCTAGTCATGATTTCACTCCCTTCCTCCCCCCGATCACAGCACAGGGGGCAGGGACTGGGAGATGGGGGCTTTAGTCAGTTCCTTGCAAGTTGGCTTTCCTCTCAGATGGGGATGGGGGTGGGAGTGGGAGGCATTCATTCCACACCCTCCCCCTGCTGCACCGAGGGATCCCACCCACAAGAGACAGTCCTCCACGAACTTTCTCCAACATGAGTCTCTTCCCCCAGGGCTTTATCTCTTCTTCAGCTGCTCTGCCTGGATCCCTGCTATGGTGGGCAGCAATAAATTACAATGTCTCTCAGTCTCAGTCCTCCCCAGGGTCACCAGCCTGCCCCCAGCAAACCTGTTCCGGTGCAATTCTCTCTCTCGCTCATCTCTGTAGGTTGCAAGTGCTGGCAGGGGCTTGCTTCAACGTAAGGGTCACAGTGTCTTCTCTGTGTCTCCACCTGCTCCACCCAGTGTGAAGCCCCTCCACAGGCTGCAGGTGGGGTCTCGGCCTTTTCCATGGGGTTTCTCCACAGGCTGCAGGGGCATCTTTCTCTCCAGGACCTGGGGCGCCTCCTCCCCGTCCCCGGCCTTGGTGTCTGCGCAGCTCGTTACATCTTTTCACTCCCTTCTCGGGTGGCAAAATGCAGCTGCTTCCGGGTTATTTTCTCCTATGTGTGATTCTCAGAGGCGCTATGACTATCTCTCATTGGCTTGGCCCTGGTCAGCATTGATTCTGGCCTTGGGTTGTTTACATTTTGAAGCTCCAGAGAATTCCAGCAGCTCCTCACAGCAGCCGTTTTCTGCACCCCCGTTCTTTTCCAGCACCCAACCTCGCGAAACTGCGACAACAACCTACAGATTGGACTTAAAAGCCTTTACTTAACCTGGAACTGAAGCGGAAGCAGTGTGGCTGTATCCACTGCGCACAAGCAGTTAACTGCAGCGTAAAGGCAGGTGCCCTATGAACCACTTTTTCTGCAGAGCTTCAGTTTCATACCCACTCAATGGAGGAAAAGAAATGAAACAGTCTACAAGGGATCTTGTCGGCCTGAGGTTAGACACCCAAACGGGCTATCTTTGTGAAGGTGTTTAAGGCATGTCATGACCTTCTCTCCATTGCTTTGAAAGTTGGACACTTACTGCAGTAATGCTGCTTTGTGAGATGCCAGAAGCGTGGGCTCAGTTTAGTGATCTAAGCTAAACAGACTGGATTTTATACGTACTGCCTCAACCCAAACCACATCAACAGCTGTGAGAGCATTGGGACAATAGTGTGGGTGTTAATGGTCTCTCTAACGGGAACTAAAAGAATTCTTTTCAGTTTTGCTTTATTTGTTAATGTTCTAACTGAAATCATGTTACAGATATTTCGAAACTGTTGTTTTGTCATCGGTTTGTAGGTTGAATATTATCCCCAGGTCAAATCAGACCTTGACTTCTACATTAGTTTATGTGAATGGTGACTTAGAAATGAACGCTGCTCCACATATGTCAAAGTTTTCATGTAAATATTTTTAAGCTCTGGCTTAGGTTGATGATGTGTTGGGGAGAAAGGTTTATACATTATTTCACTATAAACAGATAAGCACTCTACTGCTATTTTGAATATTCTTGCGAAATGCAATTCAAAGAACCTGAAATTGGAAAATGCAGAAAATGGCGAAGGGTCTCTTCTAGCTCATGAATATTTTCAAATATATAAATAGCTAAGGGTGGTAGACTTTTTTTCTTCCTTATAACGTGACAACATACTTAGTTTAATTTCACATCCTACAAATCAGAAGTGCAAGGGATTCTGAAAGCTTGGTCTTAATATTTCTTCTTCCTCCTTTACGGTGCCATTCACACGACTTTCACTCAGCCCTGTTATGTTTCTCCCTGATGGCTGAAAATAACTGTTAGGTCCCAGTTTCTACTTCTAGAAGATGGGTTATATGACTTTTGTGTGACAAGCACAGGAACTGCTTGTTCTTTCTTCTCCTTTAGGGTGGTTCATTTCTGTCTTAAAAACCAGTAAGGCTTTGGTTTGATTAACATTTTAAACTTTGGTAAGCTACCAGTACTTCCTGTAAAAAGAAAAAAAAAAAATGCCCTCCTGCACCCTTTACAGTCTGTCCTCTGCTCTGTTGCCTTATCCCTTGTATAAGCTCAGTTGTTTATTTGGCCATATACAGAATTCAGACCAGCTGAAAAATAACCATTCAGAATCTTTTTTTTCATTCTTTTTTTCCATTGTTTATTTTTTGCCAGGTTGGAAGTCAGCTCCCCGACCCAGTTCAGCAGGCAACCACAGCATAGTGGTAGGTGAAGGGCAGGAATATAAGGAGGACAGGACTATCTTTTCAGTTTATTATTTTAATAAAGGGAGTAGCACACAACCTACGTTTTGCTAGAATGTTAAATTAAAAGCACCTACAGGAGATGAGGAGTCCCTAGGAATGGGTTTGCAACTTGTGTTTTTCCTCTATGGATTGCTGTGTTTCATACTCAGCATCACAGCAGACAACTTTTGGGACTGGGCTAACCAAGAGAAACCATAAATAAAAGAGGAAATTGAAATACAAGGCAGCCTTTTTCTTTCTTTCTTTCTGTTTTTCCCTTCTAGTAGCCATGTGTGCATGCATACCATAGGACCACAGGGTGGTTGTTTCCTTGTTGTTTCGTGGTTTGGTTTTTTAATATATGCTGTTTTATAGAAGGAAAAGCAACTCTACTGAGATTCCCTTTCTCAGAAATCAAATTTCAGTCATTCGCCAGGAGTTCAGCCAGCAGCAGAAGGGATGTGGCAGCAGTCACACTTGTTTGCAGAGTACACAAGGGCTAATTTCTCCAGACCATTCACTTCTGTATTCAAGACTTTAAAACCCCCAGATATTGTCAGTATAGTATCAGTGTTCCTGTTGGTGGCTTGTGCCTCTCAGAAGTTTTCAAGCAATGAGCAACCTGGAATTGATTGTTATGCCTGAGAAACAAACCTGAAAGGAAACTGTATATTGTAATGCAGCTTTCCTCAGTCTTCGGTTGTTTAGAGCTGGGCTTCAGGGTTGCAAAGAGAGGAGATGCAGCTATTTATGTAGCTTTTGCTTCTGCCCACCTATTTCTCCTTCTAGACACGGATATATAAGGGGACCATGGGGGGTTTTGCACTTTAACCCTACCCTTTAGTATCAGCTGATGTGACAGCAGGTAATTCTGCATCCCATGATGGAGTTATGGCTGTGCCTTGTGCAGCCTTGCTGTTTCGAGGTGGCACAGTTCAGTTCCTGTTTTTTTCCTGGAGAAGGTCATCATCACTTAGCTATAGGTTATGATGCTGATGCTTTTATTTTGCCTGTGGAAGCTGTTCTGCTTCCATGAAGACCTTGGATCAGAAGAGGGTGAAGAAGAGGGGATGTGTCATTGCAGCCTGATGCTTAGGGCGTGCATCTGTGAAGGGGAAAACTTGGAGCTTCTTTTAATCTGCCAGAAGTGTCTCTTTCCTTCTTTCCTCACACTGCTCTGTGCTGACACAAGTATTGGTACGCCTTTGGGCTGAGCCAGGATTTGTCTGTCTGAAAGATTATTTCTTTTTTTTCATCCCCACTGAAGTTAATTTTCCTTTTCCTTTTATTGAGTGAGTCTTTGCTAGCTCAATTTATGAACTGTCTCTTGGTGCCACAGTACAGTTGCTAGTGCTGGCACGCAGGAGAAAGGAATCAGTAGCCAGAGCTGGGAATAAGAAATTACTAAAAAGGCTGGGAATGCATTTTTTAAAGGGATTATGTGGGATTAAAGTGAGCATGTAACTACAGCATGAGTACATATATATATATATATATTAAAAAGCTAGGTTGGGCAAAATGTTCACTTCCTCCTTGTGAGGGATGTTACCTACTCCCTAGTCCAAATCTAAGTTCAAGTGTACACATCTCTCTTTTTTTTTTTTTTTTTTCTTCATTGGATTTTTGTATTTCTGGAGGACCAGTTGCCAGTTAGAGTTTTGGGACAGATTGTGGGGCTGGTTGTGTACACACAAAGGGGAGAAACTTAAAATGAAAATAATCTGTATGGAAGTAAACACTTCCAAAATTAAATGTAGTAGATTTAAAAAAAAAATAAATCCCTGTTTCTCACTTAGGCAGCGGCACAGTGTTTCTGGTGTAATTCAGCAGATTGTTCTTGTATGCACGGGTGCCCTGGGCTCGCCCTCTAAACACGTGCCTGCTTGTCTACCCCCCCAGTAAGAGCAGAACGACTGCTGTCATTACAGGTTGAAACACAACTGTCATTGCAAACCCTCTTCAGTAGTTCATGAATAAAGTTTACCATGGAGTTTACTAGGTGTAATAAAACGTGTGAAATTTACCCTTTACAGACCTCAACACTGAGGCAATGAAAGATGATTTGCTCATAGGACCGCAAGAACTGACTCCTAATTAGGCTGTATAGAAGATGGTTTATATTCTTTATAGGCTTATTTTTGGCTAGCTTGTAATTTTGACTTAGTGCATTAATTTGTCTTAGTTTTCTAGAAGCAGTCACACAAACTTCTATGTAGAACGAGGATAACGTGTCACGCTGTAGTTTTGAGTTGCTTGTCCTCAAATATGGCCGTGCTTCAAAGTGGAAGACATTTTCATTCAGTTCCTTTGATTTGAAAATCACCCACCGCTGCTACTTCCTAATTCCAGTATGATTAAATTCCCTTGCAAGGTTTTGCTGGCTGTGTTTGAAGAAACGAGGTGCTGACTAACCATGTTGTTAATGTTTTTAGGTGACAGTCTCAGCAGTTCACACATTTTAATACTATGAGTTTCTTGCTGCTGCCATCAGTGAAAACAGTGAATCTCTTTAAGTGCACGTGGTAGCACAGACATGGCTGTAAACTAAGTAGTCTCAAAAACGTTCCCATGGAGGAGCACAGTGCACCTCCTGAATGTGGATGTGTAGGGTTTTTCTTAGTTGTGTCCTGCCCTATAAAGCCAGGAACTGAAGAGAGAAAAGTTCTTGCAGTGAAATGTTTTGTGTCCAGCCACTGCAAACATCCTTTCATTTGGGTAATAGAAGTCTGTTGTCCTTGTTACAGAACTGTTGACTTCACAGGTGTGTGAAGCCCAAGCGTGCTTCTCTGAGTGACAGAGGATAATGATGTAAAGCAGCATGATCCACCCATGAGCCAGTCTGAGTTACCCCTTCAAAAAAGGAAAACAAAACTGTGCTGACGATCAAAACAATGATAATTCTGGCATTTTCCCCCTTTTTGTCAGGTGAACCCAGGCTGAGCAGGTGACATTCTAGCCTGTGTGTTTATTGTTGAATTGTGATGAGTTTTTACCCTCTCTTACCAGTTTCATTACTGGAATAGTTAACATCAGCCTGGTTTCAAAGAGTGACTGAGCTGTGCTGGGGTAGAAGAGGCTGGATGGAGGTGGTTGGGTGGTAGTCCCCTGAGCTGAGGGATGCTTGCTTGCAGAGCTCATCCTCTTCAGGTCTGTAATCTACTCCTCTCACCTCTACTTCCCCCTCTCCATGTGAAAAGGCTAGGATGGGGGATGGGGCTCACCAGAAGGTATTACTCTTCCATGGGGGGAAAAGTCTTTTGGGAATTCCCGACTGGGTGATGCATTCATTATATGTTTAGAAGATTCTTGGACAACAACCGGGGTTAAAAAGGCATACTTGTTTAGTGCTTAAAACATTTACTGTCCAGAGTCTCCTGTGCTTTGTGAGATTAAGGACAGTTTATGTTAGTGGAGAGGGTGATTTATCTATCAGCTTTCCCCCGATTTCAGCTATGCAGTGTCCTTTGCACAATTTGGAAAAGTGAGATTAGAGAAGTAGGATTTTAAAGCTGTCTTCAGGAAGAGAATCATTTGCCATTGTGAGCTGTGATTCATGGAACACAGCTTTGCCAATTACTTTGGTCCATGGGTCACAGTTCAGAAGGCACTGGAATGAATGTATTGTCCTCCAGAAAAGTCAGGAAATTGAATTTAAGTTCTCAGAAGTGTCCTTTCTCTTTATTCTAACAGCTGATTGTTGATTTGTAGGAGATGTCCGAGCTGGTTGGTTTTGCTTTGTCCGTAAGGATGGCTAGATTATTTTGTGGCTCTTTCAGCTTAAATTTTGTAGGCTGTTCTGGCTCAGTATCAGGTTGATTTAAAGCTTTGTTCTTGTGGGGTTTTTTTGCTGCTTTCAGATTTCCGTATGCACTTCTTGTTTTGAAGTGATGTACGGAACATCTGTCCACCTATAGAGTTTTTAGTGTTCAGCGTTACCAAAATGTTTAATGTAGTACATGTTCCTGGGAAACGTGATACCCGGTGATCCTGTTTAGCTACTGTAGCTGTTATTTCTCCTTTCAGAATCTGAAGTATTTGGAGGGGCTTTGTGCTCTGCACAACAAACTCCCTGAGCTGGAGCTTCTTACCACTTTTTCACGTGGAGCAGGTGTGTTCAGGACAGAGGTAAAACCTTGCTTGGTTGGCACAGGTTTAATAAATTAAATGGGTCGCAGGAGAAGTCGTGCAGTTCTGGTACCGATGCCAAGCAATTATATTAGATGTTTTCTCAAACTTTGCCAGATTTGTATCTGCTGGCATCCATGTGAACCATAACGCAGCAGCCCTGCCCCCGTCATGTCAGTGAAATGGAAAGGTTTCCTCCTGAGGTGAGGAATCAAGGTGTGTAGTTAGTTGATTGTTTTGAGTTATTGAAAGTCAAACATGAAAGTATCTGCCAACTGAAACTGATATTGCACATGTATGTAAGCATTGGACTGCGGTGCAGGATACTGTGTCCTTCTTAAGCAGTAAGGACATTTTAGTTAAGCTGTCTAGCATGAAGGTAGACCTACGCCTGTGAGGTCTGTGTCAGGGTAACAAGTAAGCTTGAAGTAATATGTCTTCAAAAGCTGACCTAGTCTGAACAGCAATGGTAGAGTGACCTTGCAAGTGTGCATCTGCTCTAACTTTGATACAGGGGTCATTTTATATGCTGTTTTCTTTGTAAATCGGGTTGTCTGTGCCTTCTGCAGAGTCTACATTTTTCTGTTTCAAAATACTTTGTGTAAACATCTTTTTTCAACCTTAGGTTGTAGAAATACATGAGATATAGGGTTATAGTGGATGTGGAAAGAAGCAAAGCTAGTCTTTAAATCATCAGCTTATTCTTTTTGGAGTGTTATGTCACTGAGAAAATACTTCTATAATATTTCTACAATTATATAAGCATAGGAACATTTACAAAGAAAACAAATAATTCTATAGATACCTGTTCCACTGCTCTGCTATCCTATTTATTTGTCCAGACTGTTACTGGGTGTTGCAGTTGGGATGTGAAATGTCAGCCATGGAAACCCCCCCTGAATTTCAAAGAAGCTTAAGGCAGATTTTTATTTTTTTTAATCATAGTGATCATACTTTATATAGCATTTTGCCACAGGACAGCTTTCTTGCAATGGCAGGGCATGGAACAGCTTGCATCTGTGGGAAAGTGGTGGCGAAATTGATGGAACAGTCTGTTCCTGCCGATGTTCATTTCGATGCCCCAGAATAAGGCTTTCAGTGTCTCTGCTGCCAGAGCGTACTCTAAATTGATGGGACAAGAGGAACAGCCTGGATCCTCACGTTAAAGTGAGGAAACAGATTTTTAAATCTCGCTTGGATTTGGAATTAAGTGGGCTGGCTATGTCTGTGGAGCTTGAAAGGGAGAAAAGGTGAGTCTCTTACTCCTCCCAATGGCACATACCTCTGAAAGGGGTTGGAAGTGTTCAGCGGAGGGTAGCAGCAGGCAAATGGGAGAGCTGTTCTTACAATAGCCAAAACTAAATGGAAAAGTAAGGGAAAGGGAAAACATGAAAGTCTAATGAAAAAAACTTGTTGAATTTTAAATGTACCTCAGGAAATATTTAAGAGGAAAAAATGCTGTGCCATCTGCAAGGAGAAAATATCTCTGGTATTAATAAGACCAATGAGCTCTCTATGTGATCTGCTGAAATGCTGAACTCTCTAGGGCAGCCCTAATTCATCATCTAATTTTTGCAAGAGTTCACAGAATCCCCAAGAAGGTGCCAGGAATCATGTTGCTCATGCAGGTTCTTTTTTTCTTCTGCTTCCCATTTTTCCCACAGCAATGGGACCTATCTCTACTCCCATTCAAGCTGGAGAGAAGGCTCCTGTTGATGTGGTCAGTTTTGGATTGTAAAGGAGACTCTTTTCCACAAATGTAGATGAGGAAATTGCAACATGACTTATAAATATCACCTTCCACAGGCATTAAGGTGAAAGTGCCATGAAATAGTGGAGTCAGGAGTGTGTAAGGAACAGGGCTTTGAGATTTGTGTATGTGAAATATAGATGTGTAGACTGTGTATAAAAAGCCACACCTTTTATTTCTTTAATCCATGTAAGACAATTTTACAAAGCGTTTATTTATAAAGATTGACTCTGTTAGCAACCAAAGCTGGAGCTGTTCTTGTTCCCTCAGCCCCACAGAGATCACAAGTGGGTCTTTCACAGCAAAGTGAGATGGCCACCTTGCTCCCCGGCGACACTGACTGCTTGTTTTTTTTCCTAATAAAGAGAAGCTGTTGCTCTGTCAGTCCTCTAACAAGAAGACTGAAGTAGACAGCTTTGCATCTGATTGTCGACCTTTGACCTTCTGGGCTTAGGTGAAGGTACCAGGAGCTACAACTACCAGCATGTTTCTTGGTTTCAGTAGTGTACCTGGAGCATTTGGTCAAGGGCCTTTCCCAAAGAGGGCTATTCCTAAGTTTGTGCTTTGATTTACTCATACAATCCATCATTTGTATAAACTATGTTTTTATATAAGCACACACAGAAAATGGAACAGAAACAGGTTTTTTTCTGAAGTTTGTGTTGTATCATGTCACTTGTCTATCGCCATGAAGTAAGCTTAATATATCCCTCAGATCATGTGATATTTAAAAATTACCCCTAGCTTTTAAATTCCAGCCCTCCTCCAGCATTTCTCCAGAGAAAAGCCAAATGTAGCATCTTTGACCTTTTTGTTTATCAATGAACTAATAAGACATCTCTGTCGTAGTAATAGTCTCTGACGTCCTTTGTGCGATGTCTTGCTAACAGAGCAGGTTTGTTCCAATGGGGGTTAAGAATATTTAATCCTTTAACGCTGACATACACAACACACAGCCACGTCAGCTACAGCTGTTTCCAAACATCAGTAACAAAATTATAGACGGTTTAGAAGCTTCTGTGGTGGAAATGAATGCATTTGAGGATTCAACTTGCTGACAGTGTTTATGTAATTTAATCTTGCCATCTGGAAGAAAGTAAACATTTTTTAGGAAATTAAAGTTAAGGTAGTAAGCCCCTTGTGGTTTCTGGCTCCTGCAGATAACTTAAGTTGAACCAAATTGATGAAAATCTTTGGTAGGGAGGGGACTGTGGTTATATTTAAAAGATTGTTATACAGGTGCATTGATGCATAAAATTGTTTCAGAAGATCTGCTTTATTAACTGCTGCTTATTCAATAGTTAGATGCCTTTCTTCTGCTCAGACAAAACCAGCGTGGTTTTTTTCAGTGAAATAAAACATTGAAAGCATATGCATGCTGAATGCATAGGTGTAACTGAATCCATGGAGTGATTACTCTTTTCATTTTCCTGTTATTTCTTCTTACTCCTCCATGGGATTTTTTGTTCAGTATGATACTTTGCTTTTCAATTATCTGCACTGTTTAGGTTTGGGTTTTTTAGTCATCTGTTTGATTATTCCCTGAGCTTGTTATTTTTGTGTTTGTGAGCTTGATTTCTAAAGAAACACAGATTACATGGTCCTAACGTGTGTCAGTCCTGTTTGTGGGAACCTGATTTTAGGGGTACATAACTTAAAGGGATGGACAGTGTCATCCATTCTACAGATGAAGATTGTATGGTTGATGAGAGTAGAGGGGACAAAATTGAAGTGGACTGCAGGAGAGTTTAGTTTGCCCTTCTAGGTTTTTAGTCTTTAAGATCATCTTTATCTTTGTGAAATGTATTTACTGTTTTGTTGTTGGTTTGGGTTTTTTTATTCTTTAATGAAGTCTTAAATGCTCACATAAGTTGTTACGTTAAGAAAATCTCTAAAATATGCAGCATTTGTTAAGAAATCGATGGTTTTGTGATGAGATCAACAAGCATGCAAGCAAGTGGTACCTGTAGTGGTGCCTTTGATTCCTAAGGGGAGGAGGAAGTAGGAAAAAAATTAGCGGAGGTATGAACTCAGCAGCACTAGTAAATGGTAATACTAAAATGAGAACAACACTTTTCAGTATTCTGTAAAGGGTTTGTAAAACCAGGCGAAAGCTATAGGCTGTGCCTGCACAACTCCGCTGTCTGGTAATTTCGTCTGATTCTTTCAACCTCTGTTTCTATGCTGTTTGAGATCGCATTCGCCCGTCCTCCTTGATGTCTAAATCCTCTTGCTTTGCTGCCTTCTGCTAGAAGCATTGATTGATTTATTTAGGGTTGTAGAAGCATGCTAGTGTTCTGCTAAAACTAAAAATACTGTTGCCAAGTAGGAGCTGGTCAAGTAGTGGGATTTTAAACTAAAATATCTAACTTAATCATATTCGGTGGAAGCTGCCAGTCAGCATCTTTATAGGTCTGAATAGGCTTTTAAAAATTCCTAGCTCTAATCCTTGATAATTGAACTTAAGCTCCTAAGTTGCTTATCTACTTCTGAAATTTAAACTTGATCCTTGTAAAATAGCAATGAAGATCTACATGAAAATGAAATAGGATGTTAATGGAGAATTTCTCATTTAGGTTTGCTTCTTAGCAGTATAAGCAACAATTTCAGGAAGGTTGATCTGCTCTTTATTGTTTTGCAGATGAATGACTTTATAAAGCTAGCTAGTTGATGTCCAAATCATGTCCAACTTTGTCAGTGTGACCTATACATTTTGCTTGAAATAAGTATGCAGACTGGTGAGTTCATAAACATTTATAGCTGTGCCCTGTGTTAAATAAGGACTATAGTTTATTTTCATGCAATAAAATTTAATTAGTTGTAAGTCAGGTTTTGCTTTAGTTGTAATTAGTTTAGCATATAATTATTGTGTCTAATAGCAATCTGAAATCTGCAAGCATTTTGATCTTATTCCAAGTGAAAAAAAAAAAATCCCACAACCCTCTCAGATGTATTCAATCAGTACCTATAATAGAATCTTATTAGTCAACCGTATTACAAACTGCTCACATCTTTAAGTGACTGAAGCGGTGTTTTCGTTGATGCTTGTTATGTGTTGTATTAAGAAGATATATAAAATATATTTTATATTAGACTTGGATTTTTTTTTTAGATTATTAGGAAAAAAAATTACTTGGGATTTCTTGGCAAACTTAATATTTGCTGTTTGAGTCTTAAATTTAAAAAATTTCAGATTTTAAATCTGTAGCTTTCATAAAACATAACTGGGAACTAACTGTGTGTGTGTGTAAATGGTAATCCTTCAATTTCAATGAAAGGATATTTCTCATAATTAACACACAAATATTACTACCTGTTACAAGGTTCATGGGTATTTTTTGAACATCCCCTCCAGTGCCTTCTGCCTTTCGGGTGTTACTGGCTGGTGTTTCTCAAGCAGTTGCCCTGCCAAGGAATCTCACAGGCAGAGCTGAGAGAGATTTCCTTATGGGAACAGTATTACAGCAAGAGATAAATGTGGAGAGTCTGGCATGTTATTAGCTGCGATGGAGTAGTGGGAGCAGAGCTGCTGTTCTCACTTAAGGGTCCAACCCAGCTGACTTCTTTGCAGGTATCACAACCACTGGTTTAAAATGTTACTTGCTAGTAACCTTGTCGTAATTTAAATATCAATATTATTAATTTTAAGGTTCTAACATGTTTGCTCTATGAAAGGGCTCATCTTGTTCTCTGCCGATCATTTCATCAGCCTATAGGTCAGGTAATTATGACTAATCAGAGCCTGGAGAAGGGCACTTCTTAAGGTATTGAATAAATGAACAGTAAACAGCCTCATATTTGATAGATATTTGTCTTTTGGAAGCTTTGTGGTCTGATTAGGAAGATAAATGACTTCACAACTAGGAGAGAGATACTCCGATATGGACAGTTAAAAGCAAACGCGCACTTTTAGACTAGGCAGGAATTGCCTCCCTTTTAGGGAATGGGATGTTCAGTTCCTTCTCTGCTTTTGCAATTGCCTGCTCTACAACAGGGCAGCAATTTAGATATTTTCATTAAATTTAGCAGGTGCATCATGTGAGTTAACTTGTCATTCACCTTTGTAGACTTTCTATTTTAGAAGAATGAATAGGGTATAGTTCTTACTTCCATTTCAGTTAAATTACATTGATATTATCTTGTATGTTTTTAAAGTAGCCTATAAGAATAGTACATTTAAGTGTGTATAATTACATGTATAATTGTGAGTATAAATGTGCATGCAGGTATTATATGTAATCGTAGAACTCAGTTCTATATGTATAGGCATGTAAATTTATGCATAATACAGAATTAAAAGCTTAACATGTTGAACGCAGTTGTGTAGAAACTCAAAAATGTTTTATTTGCACATGCCTGCTTGTTAAATACTATTATACTAAGGCCTCCGTGAAAGACTATTGAAAGCTCTAATAAAAAATTGCTTCAGACTTAGTGTAAATCTCTGTAGTAGCAGTAGGGAAAGTAGGACTTTTCTTGGTGGTTTGGCTCCCCCCCCCCTTCCAGTGAAACTGATATATTACTTTAACTGTAAAAACAGAAGGGAGGATAATCTTGCTTATAATGGAGGAGTATATTTGTGCTTTATTAATTTTTTGCTTCTAGGCTACTTCAAAGCGTGGCTTAAAAAACCCACTCTTTTTGGTGTCATATTGTTGAAGCTCATTCGCAACCCAAATGTAATAATAAAAACAAAAATCAAATATATTCCTATTATTGCCCAAGATGCTGTCTTTAGAAAATGGATGTAGTAATGGCACAAAATGTCCAGCTGCTTTACAACAAAGAATAGTCAAAGTATAAATAAATACTCAGAAATTTGTTGCCTTTAGATTGAAAGGAGGCTTTAAAAAAATCAATTTAGTGTGACAAATGAAGTATGAATTCCATTTTGAAATAAATAAAAGGAAAGGTTTTATTTTTGTTCCTTTAACTGTGTTTTACCCAAACATATGAATATTGTATTTAATACTAAACAGTTTCTGAAGATCAAAGCTGCCAATCATTGGAGCCTATGTGCATTTTCTAGGCCACAGCCACTGAGCTGACTGAGGGAAGCAGAGAGACATGAAAATCTAGAATAAATACGAAGCATTCAATTCTCATAAACCTTTCCTTCTCTGGAGATATTCAAGTCCTTCTCTGGAGATATTCAAGTCTCGTCTGGACGCCTATCTATGTAATATGAGATAGGGAGCCTGCTCTGGCAGGGGGGTTGGACCCGAAGATCTCTTGAGGTCCCTTCCAACACCTAAGATTCTGTGATTCTGTGATTCTGTAATTTCCACTGGATGCTTGGAATCAGAAAAGGGCAGACATGAGGGGAAGTATCTCCTCCCCAACGTGGAAACAGTCTCCGAGAGACTTGCAGTCAATTAGGGCACTTCCTACCAATTATTATTCATTGCAGATCTCCACAAAAGAAATCATCTGGGATTTTTCTCATGTGATAAACAGAGGCTGAAACTCCACTTTGGACTCAGTATGATCCTTATGTTTTATGTAGTTACAAAGGTATAGCATCCTATGCAGACAAAATATTATTAAATATCCATTGCAAGAAATCAGAATATAAGTACCTTCATTTTTATTTGTATTGGGGGTAGCAGCGAGTGGCACCATAGGAAATAAAAGCTGTGTTTTACAGTAGACCTCAAGAGCAAAATAACAGAAAAAAGGTTTCCTTTTTTTAAAAAACAGTTTTCTAGAGCAAAGATCTAGTCATTCTGTTTGCTCTCTCCCAGCCCTTTGAGGCAACACATAATCCTGGCTCTGCTGTATAATTACTGAACAGGAGGTCTTCAGGTTGATTTTTACAGAGGCTCTTGTTGATTAAGCAAGCTAGAAATTTTCTACTTGGTAACTTGTCCAGGTGTATGGGTTTGGTATGTGACATTATTTATATTTTTGCTGTTACCTTCAGGGTATAATAAGTTGGCAGACGTTTCAAGTCTGAGAACTTGTGTGGGACAAAGAAGGCATAGGAGTATCTTAAGTTTTGGGGACTCGTGGTGAGGAAGTAGGCAAACTTCTGGAGAACAAAGGGACAGAAAAGCCCAGAGCAGATTGAGTGTCCTAAAGGAAGATGGATTGGGCAGCAGGTGGCACCCTTTTCCCATAACAAGCTAATAGTTGATGGGGAATGATTCAGGTAGATCTGATAGGCTTCCAAAAGCTTCTTTTTATTGACATCAACATCATCTCCCCATAGTAGCTCCTCACTTTTTCTTTCTTTGGTTTTTTGAGTTGTTGGCTTTGGGTCAGCTGTTTGGGAGGCAGCAGATGCTGTGATGGTTGCAGAGCTGCTAGGGTCTTGGTTGGCTTCTTGGTCAGGAGCGAACACATGTCCACTGGCCGCTTCCCCAGTGCCTCTAGACCGGAGAGCCAAGCAGGCAGCCAAATGTTTGCATCAGCGGAAGAATGTGTAGGGACTAAGCGAGGACACAGTAGCAAAATGATAGGTAGGAAGGAGGAGTCAGAAACTTTTATTTAAAAATGATAAATAACTGAAAATCAATTATGTGGAAGGGAAGTAACAGAGAAAAGCATATACGTAAGAAGTCTATTTAATAAACTTGAGGGGAAGTAAGTAATGGAAAGAGGACATAGCAAATGTTCTGTCTGCTCCTACTTGAGGATTTTCAAGAAAAACACCCAGAAAAGAGGACAAATAGCCATAAGAGTAGAAAGAACTCAAGAGAAAATAAATTGAATCTTTTGTTGGTTGGTTTGTTCTAAAGTGGGTTTACAAAAACTGCCGTAGGCTCTGGTGTGGGAAGACAGAAAGGACCATTGAAAGAGTATTGGATACCTGATTATATTGACGCTTTATCAAATGTCCAGTCGGGCTTGAACCTGTGGTTGTTTGTGATTGCATAGCAGTAGCTTTTCCAATTGATAGCCAAGCTTGTGCTCTTCAGATTTGCATCTCCACAGTTTGAATGGCACGGTTGCTTTTGTCTCTTCCAGAGAAGCTTAACCATGCCAAGGTAGAGACTGTCAACATTGAAGCTGCCAAGACAAAATGCATTCTGAACCTACAGTTAAAAAACATCTCTTTTTTTCCAGGTAGTACTTCCTGCTGAATCTTGAAGTATGTAGTGTGTGTTGCCTTGGAAAACACTTTGTGTTTTTAAGCTAGAAAAGCATATTTCAGCATCTGGTAACTAAACCAAAACTTTTCCAAGGCTACTGACCCAGAAACTTTAAGACAAGCTTGTATTTAGTTAAATTTTGTTTCAGGCTGCTTTTACTGACCTTCCCTCCCCCTTTCCCCTTGCATATTCCCTTGGTGGTCTTTCAAAAGCCAGGTGTCTGGGATTGTCTCCAGCCTACTCTGAAAGCACCCCAGGCCTTGGATTAATACGTGAGAGCTGCCTTTTATTTAAGTCCATCCATTTACATAATGCCTGCTCAGTCAAACCCACTTGCAATGTACAGCCAAGCTGAACCAAAACCTTGGCGGGTCAGTAGTGCATGGTCCTGTTTTTTATGGAATTCAACTTCAAATGTTGCACCTCTTCACAAGGAAAACTGAAGAATATTGCAAAAGCATTTTAGGTTTCTGAGTCACAGAGGGATTTGTAGACATCTTTGCTGATCTTTGTGTGAAAGAGCAGTATGCAAAAATGTGTACCCAGTTAAAGGGTGCAAGTATAAATCTAATATCAGGGAGAAAAAGTCATTGTGAACATGTCATGGCAGTGCATTGCTAGTATCAAAAATAATTTCCATAGTACACAGATCTACCAAGACTGCATGAATGTCATTCTCCTTCAATGAAAAATAGTCTCATTTTCTAAATGCAGCTGTAACTTACTGATACCTCAAAACCCCCAAACTTCTCGTTAGGCATTTTGCAAGGATATTGAACTACAGGTTTGGTTTTTGGTTTGTGCTGTGGGGGGTTTGTGGTGGGTGTTTTTGGCTTGTTTTGGCTTTTTTCCCCCTTCCTTTTCTGGTAGTCCTGATTGTTACTTCTTATCTCTTGGCATTCCTTTTTATTAGAGTCCTCAGTATTGTTGGAAGTGCTACTAGGAATAGTGTTGGAAGTTCAGCTAGGAGTGCAAGGAATAACAGCTCTGCTTTGAGAGTGCTCAAAATGTTCACGCTGCTGAATTTGCAAACAGATGGTATTATTAGTGATTGTTTTGATTAAAGGTGATATCCAAGTTCTCATGCCTGGTTTACACTTGAGCAGTGACTAAACAAAGCATGGACTTTCCTGGAAATGAAGACAGACAGGTAAGAGAGTCAAACTTTAGAATACCTGCTGCTTAGCGATGCCTTTCTTGTTGTGAGCTGCTTGGGTTTTTTTTACATGAAAACACCATTGTTTGAATAATTAGTTGATTCCAGAACTTGGGTGTAACATTGGTACTTGCACAATATGGTACTGTTTCATTTCCCTAATGAGCAAATAGTTGTTTCCTGTGCTTTGCTCTGTGTTTATTCACAATTCATAGCTTTACAGTAGTATTTAGACAGGGCTCCTGTGTTGATAAGCTGTTGATATGATATTACTCCTCCATTTAGCGTGCCATACTACTGTTTACAGTTCTTCATACTGTCATAATAATGACAGTGACTGCGTTTTACTACTATTTCTGAATTGACGAATGTTATCTGAATTTTTTAATCTTACAGGTATTTCAATAATACACATGCAAAAGTACCTTTTTTTTTTTCCCCTGTTGCTCTCTCTTGACCCTGAATGATCTTTGTCACCCTTATTTTTGTTTCCGAAAATCTGGAACCTTTTGCTCTGCTTTCTTAAGGATTTCAAGGTTTTGTTTGTGCCTTGCGCATATGAATAGGGCAAAACTTCAGTAAGAACAACATAAGAAGCTCTTCTAGCTCTACAGGTTGTTTACTCTTCATTGTAAAAAGAGCAAGCAGGGAACCGTTTGAGAGGGAGTACTGAACTTCTCATGGAGGTCAAGAATTGATGGCGATACACTTCTCATGTCCAAGGCAGAATGGGTACTTTGCCTTTCAAAGGATACCTCGTGGCCCACACTGTAATTAATGCCTGTTAGATATCAGGACACTTTTGAGTAGCCAGGGAGCCAGTGTGTCCAAATCATTCCCCTTTGACGGCGGTGCCTGGAACACGTTGACTAGAGCAACTGGTGTGGGCTGTGGTGGAAGATTTCCAGTGCGTGGTGGTGATGGCTTTACACCAGCTTTGGCCAGCATCTCCAGCACAAATGGTTCATGGAGCTTTTCAACTTCTGTAAATACTCAGGTCCCCTTTTCACTGCCACCTGCCAATCACAAGGTCACCATCTGTCGTGTGAATTAGTATATGGCCGGTAGTATTTCACATAATATAGAAGCACTTTACTCCTCCTGTCATTTCTGCTACCTTTCTCCTGCCCTGTCTATGCCGAGCAAGGGC
Source organism: Laterallus jamaicensis coturniculus (assembly GCA_022605575.1). Classification (NCBI taxonomy): domain Eukaryota; kingdom Metazoa; phylum Chordata; class Aves; order Gruiformes; family Rallidae; genus Laterallus; species Laterallus jamaicensis. The sequence goes on along the minus strand of JAKCOX010000005.1, from coordinate 14,277,906 downwards.
TTGTTTGACACATCTTAGCATGCAAGCCTTCTCTGCAAAAAACCCCCCACCAATCCAACAAATACAAGTAGCTGACAGTGTGTCAACAGAAGGTGAGTGCTGAGAACATGCTCAGCCCTGTTTCAGAAAGCACAGAAAATAACTCATTTTTTAAAAAAAGGCCGGAAGGTTTTAATACACTTGGAAATTTGGTTGTGTGACTGTATTTTGTTGTTAATGGAACACAGCACAGTCTTGATTTCAGAAGGAAATTTCAAGTTGTGCTTGTTTTTTTTGAGTCTATTTCACTAATCCAAATTTTAATTAAGAGTAAGAAATTCTGAGAATTGCTGTAGAGTGGGTGAGGAGAGGTTGAGTTTGTGAGGGTAGCCTGAGGGAATGGGCTCAGACAAAAGTTTAGTCATTGTAGCTGTATTGATCCGACAGAAAAAGATAAACCATTGTGACTAAAGATGGAGGGAAAAAAAAAGGAAAGGAGGGAGGAAATGTTAATAATAAACGGGGGTTAGTGTTTGGGGGGGGGGGGGGGGGGGGGGGAGAGGATTGTGTTGCTAATCTGGCACAGATTCCTAGATATCTCAACACCATTTTGAGGAGGGAAATGCTGCTAAATTACATAATGAAAACTCTTCAGTGAGAGCCTTAAGAGAAAGGCTGTTGTGACTTACTCAAACATTTATTTTTAAGTGTTGGTGGTTTGAGGTTAGCTGAAAGAATCAGTCAGATGATAATTACTTTTGTTTATTGTTGCTTAATTATCTGCCATTTAAACCACACAGTTTTGTTTTTTTAAAAATGTGTTTTGTTTTTATAAATAATGCAAGACAAATAATGGATGAATGGGGCATAAAAGTATTGTGTTTTCTGGTCTGGCTTTTTTCAAGGTTAGAGAGAATTCTTATTGGGAATTGTGAAACAGTTTAAAGTGGGAGCATGATAAGGCAGGACCCTTGATTTAACCACTTCAAAGGATGTAAATACAAACTATGCAGAAAGCTTATGTGCAAAGCTGACAATGGCCAATTGTGACCACAGTAATAGTAAAAATAGTGATAAATAATGATAAATTTTAAAAGGCTGAAATGCACACAAATGTAGTGTGCAACTTTGAATATTATAAGCAGTTGTGTTTCAGCCTCCAAAGCAAATGACACAAAGGTAGGCTTCATGATGAGAGTATTTGATTTAAATTAATAATATGCAAAAGGTACCTGTATTGACTTCTTATCTGTCAAAAATTGTCTTAATTAGATTTATTACAGCATGTTGCAGTTTCAGTGGTACAAGAATTGCTTAGCAGACTGTGTGACAATACTTAGTTCTTCTTTTGTGCTACACAGGAGACAGCAATAACAAGAGGATTTTTTTTTAATATGCGCTAATAAGGCATGTAAACGTCCTCCCCCACCCCTTGTTTTTTCATCTTTGAGTCATGCTGTCAGTTTTTACATTCTCTTAAGCTTGCATATGGAGGGGATTTGTGATGCGTTTTGGATAAGACAGGAAGGTTTAATGGTCTGTCCTGTAGATACAGTCTGGCACCTTTTCAGTTCCTAAGTATCAAGAGTAGACTCAACAATGTGACACTGGAAGAAAATTGAGCTTGGATTATCCTGACAATAGGTATTTTGAGATGAAGAAAACATATGGAACTTGCTAACGTAGAAATCCTAGAAGTAGCCAAGCTCAAGAAGGCATGGGTTGTTTCTGTTTTTCTTGGCTGGTGTTGAGGCTGTATAGCAATTACTGAGGAATGGGTGAAGCTGGAAATCATGACTTTCAAGTGGAAACGGAGTTCAGACTGGTCCTTCAAGGAGAAATACAAGAAAGCTTACACTAGAGATATATCTGATACTTTGAGGCACAATGTGTGAAGCTGAGCTTGGGGAAAAAATCAGTGGTTAAAGACTGCGAGCTGCAAGTATCGATTACAGAGCATTGCAAGAGTTACACTTTTAAAAGTCAAAATGAGTTGGCTTTTGAACAAATGCAACTTGTTTAACTTCTTGTGGAAACAATCAGTTTGTTTTCTGTGAGTTGCTGCACCTAGGCTAAGATGAGGAGCTGTAATGATCTCTTCCTGAATTAAAAAAAACTGAATCGCATGCATGACTCACACAGCAAAAGAAATTTTAAAGGGTGAGTTTAATCTCTACAGCAGAAATATAGGTCTTATTTTACAGTAAGTTAAAATCTGTTTTCAGTTGTAGTGAGAGTACAGCAGTGTGGGTTTAATTCTTGTGTCCTACAGTTGATCATATTACTGATTCTCTAAGTATGCTAGTAGGAGTATATGTGGTAAAAGAAGACGAAGTACTGGCTTCAATATTCATGTAGCTTTACATTCTCAGTTGGGGCTGACTCTACTGCATCTAGGACAGTTTGTATTCCGCAGATGGTGCGTAGTGTATTCAGGATACCTCAGACAGGGTTAATTTAGTCTGTAGGCCAGGTAATTAATAACTGTCCTTAAGGGTGTGTGACCCGTATCTTGGGACTGGATGAAACAAGTCAACTGCTGTCTCTTATGCAGTCTTCAATACACTCTGTCCAGCTTCCCTGTGAATTTGAAGCTCTGTCTCTGACATGCTGAGGTCATGTAAGTTGTTTTCTAAGAACTGCAGGTCTTATTTCTAAAAGTTAGAAATTTTCATCACTATATATATATATATATGTGCCCACATATTCACTCGCATATCTATATGTACACACCATTTAGAATTTTAAATACTTTAAAAAAAATTGTAGTGGGGGATGTACTTGAATATCCCCTGTGCTTAGCCTTTGATCCTTTAGAATCTCACCTATGCCCTGGTAGCAGAGCCAGGATGTTAAGGGTTGTGCAAGAGCAGGTGGAAGGAAGCAGGAAGTGAGCAGGTAACCTGTTAAATGAATGAAAAATAACATGGGCTCCTTAGAGCAGAATAAGGACTGTTGAACTTTATGGTTATAACGGCTAGCTGTTTACGTTTGGTAGGTAATTCTTCTTGTGGAGAGCTTTTTAAAGAAGTAAAAACCTTTGTGATAAGATTGTTGGGTGCTTGGCTGGCTTCTGTTTTTCCTTTTGGTGTGGTCCTGCCCCGGCACTTTTTTGTTCAGTATTGGCAATTTGTATGTCTGACTTGATGGGCATCTTTACAGCGCACTTGCACTTCAGATGAGCTAGTTGTGTGGAATAAAATAGATTGCTCTGTGGGCTTTTTCTGTTGGTGAAATACAGGCCTTAGTAGGCATTTTGTAAAAGCCTTCTCTTCAGTTTTTCATGTAAAAGAATACTAAAAGGTTTAAAAATGTGACCTTAATGAATGCTATGGTGTTCTTTTTTATTCACTAACTTTAGCTGATGGCATGAGTTATGTAGCATGTTCGTGTGTATGTCTATGTGTGTTTTCATTTAATAGGAGGTTAATAAGGTTTAAATTAATGGTTCAGCAGAATAAACAGCATGGTCTTTACAAACACTTGAGTGTTTGACCAGAAAGTGTTTTACGTCCTTACAATGATTCATTGTGGAGACCTTATCGTGAACCTGGTCGAAGGTACCAAGTCATGCAGGTTCTTCTGACTTTTAGAACATAAGGTCAGCACTGAAGTCCTCAGCACAAATGCTTTCATTTTTACTGAGACAACAAAGGCCTCTTCGCCATTGCTGGGTAGTTAATAATTTCCGAGTGGTCTCCCAAAGACAAAGTGCTTGTCAGTTGCAATTCCATTATTGCTCTTCCATGTGGTCTGCCAACCCTGTTCCCTTCAAAAGGAGGAGAGCACTGAATAATACCACATGCCGTAAGTATCCAGTCATCTTTCCTGATCAAGTAAGTGGAAAAAGAAGTGATGATGTGGAAGGTCTTAAAGCAAAATCCTTTCCTTTCAGGAAATTTCTTTCTTCCATTTACTGAATTGATCTGTGAGTGAAACATGCACCTCTGTAGCTGTGCACGCAATTGACAGTCTAAAAATCAAATTGTTCAGAAGAAAATACTATTTGCCTATGGCAAATTCACAAAAATATCCTATGTCTTATTTTTTAAAAAGGTAATGCTTTCAATATGTGCTGCTGCAAGAATACAGGAGGTTTCATCATGAGTTAGGAATCTGTCTGAGCTGTAGATCCTAGGATAATTAGAATAATCAGTCTCTAGTAGAAAATAATCAGTCTCTGTAGAAAAATTCTGGGGGTGAAATTCCAAATCAGAAGAGATCAGGGGATGAGGGTAGTGAAATGACTCTTCAGAAGTGTTCAAGGATGCTTTAAAGTAAAAAATGTGGGGGAGTTTACACTAATGATGAACTAAAATTTTTTTCAATTTTAAATTGTTTTCATTATGATATAAACATACCCTAAAAGGTACTGGGCAGCTTGTTTATTCTGTACTTTCATTAACAGATGTTAGCCCTTTCAGATAGGTATGAGTGGTGATATATTTATATACTATCAGTTATATTGAAATCACGTATTTTGAGAAGTGGAGTGTGCAGTTTCAAGTTGTTTGTTGCATCTAGTACATTCTTGGTTTTTAGGTACACAGGAACATTAAGTTTCAGCTCAGAAGCACTGTTTACTAGTTATTTGGGTAAAGCTGTGCCTGTTTCCCCTGAAATCAGTATTTAATATGACAAATTAGACAGCTAATTAGTATTTAAATATACTAAATTTGATCTACAGAATACAGGAAATGTGTGGTGATTACAGACTTCAATTCTTTTCATGCCTGCCGCTGAGTTAATAAAAAGACCCTTTCACCATGGTTTTCCTGTTTCTGAAACAGGAATAGTCCTCGTCATGGTGCTTGTGGGAGATAAATCTGCTATAGGTGTGTTCTGTGCTCTAAGTAGTGTTATCGCTGCAATATCAAGAATTGGTTCAAGAGACTATGCTTGCAAGGATGGGGTATTTTAATTTTGCTTACATGCTCTTTATTCTGCTGCTTTGTATACAAATTTAAGGCTAAAATGGACCTCATGTCTGCGGAGTATCTGACCAGCAGAATGTCCTCTGCTGAATAATAGTGTAAATTCCATAAACTGGAAAGGGTAATCAGTAATTTTTGATTTTGACCATAAAATGTATTTTTTAACACTTCAGTCCTAGCATTCAGAAGCTTATTATCTTTCAGTTGCTTCTTACTGATGCTTTATTTTAGCACGCTGACATATCTTTCCAATGTGATCCCAGTTGGTATTAACCTTCTAAAACAAATAGATTAAACTGAAAATGTCTAAATCTGGGTGTTAGGTAAGTACCTTGAGTTTCTCCTTTTGTGTTGTTAGAACCGGTGGGAAAAGAACTGTTCACTGGCATGCCCACGAGATGAAAGATGAGCATTTGTAGGGGAAAATGAGAAACTTCAGAAAAATATGAAAATCCTTTTGAAGTATCTTTTTCCCTTCATATGACTCAGAGAATATTAAATAATAGTGGTAGAAATTAAGACCTTAATATGGGATGGTTAATGTGGGATGGAAAATCTAGCTATCCTTACACAGTTATTTTTCCCTGTAAAGGAAATGGGTCTGACTTTTTAAATTAAAACAAAGCACACCCCATGCCCCTAAAAAAACCCCAAAAAACCCAACAAAACAAACAACCAAGTCCCAAGCCAAAAAACAAAACACCAACACCTCCAAAAAACCCCCAAACCCAAAGAAACACAACTTTAAAAAATCACCATATACTTCACAGGCACTCTCATATGGCCTCCCAGAAATTTGTTATTGAAAATGTGGATGAGGAGGACTGAGGAATATCTTTATTTCTCTTGCTTAACTGTAATGGAAAGTTAGCAGTATCTGTGTTCACAACTGGGTTTGGGGATTCTTGGGTAGAAAAATCCTGTACTTGATATCCTGGGTAATTACTGATTTGGGTACTGCTCTTGTGTAGGTAGTCTTTCAGCTGTGTGATAAGGGGCTTTCATTGTAAGACAGCTAAAGATGTAAGTAGATTGACTGCATGGTTTTGGCTTTTGGTCTTTGTCACTGTAATTAATACAGTAGAACTCAGGGAGAAGACTCTAGGCTTGGATGCTTGTTGGTAGAGAAAGAATAAACAGTGGTTAGTTGCAAGTCAGAATATAAGATAATCACTAAAAGACTGTTTCTAAGCTCCTTCAGCTGAAGGGTTCTTGGGGCTCACCCTGGAAAATGTTGCAAGCAAGTTTCTTGGCTCGTTTAGAATTTATCTTTTTTTTCATTTAAAACCTAGAAAAATAAGGATAATCCCGTGGATTCCTTAAGATGCTGTTAACACTGGAAAATGGGAACATAAATGGGAAAGATTAAGACCTTTGTTAGCCAAAATGACCTGTAATATAATTGCTGCATGCTAGAACGCTTAGCTAAAATTTATTTTGTGTCAGAAGATTGAAATCTGTTCCCTAGGACAGCTACCAGTGTATTGTTTGTTGGCTGTTTCATCTCTAGAGAAGAAAAAGAATTAAAGTCTGACACTTGTGCTGCAGATACCATGGATACAAAGAGACTACCTGAAAAGTGTAAAGGCAATAAGATTTTTTAAAAAAAATTATTATTATTTCTGCTAGTTTGGCTTAATTTGCTTCCTCCTTTTTAATATGTTCAATAGACAAAAATAAAGCATTCCCTTTTGCTCAAGAATAGGCACTGAAATTTTAGTTACGCCTTTATGAAGTATGGTACTTGTTTTATGAAAAAGATGTCAACAATTCAGATGAGGATTACGCTAATTAATGTTATGTGGGCTGCATGGCATTTAAGAAACAGAATAGCTTTGTTAATGCATCATTAGCAAAAAATCTCTTTTCATTCCTCATAACGGAGAGTTCCTGCGTGTGCCACGTGTTTGTTGTCTTGGATTGTAGGCTTGCTTCTTTCAGGCTTGCTATGTTGCAGATACCATTGATCACCTGTACCGCTACCACCTGTAGTATGATAAACTGCTCAGGCACCAGCGTTCAGAGAGATCTTAGCTAGGCCAAGCTATATTAATGTCTTACTCGGGGGATGTTCTTACAGATCTGTGTGTAGCGGAGGAAGCATCCCACACAGATGCTTGCAGTAAGTATTTAAGCTGAAGGACTGACAGGTGTGCTTCGGCAGGCCTCTGCAGGTGAAAATGTAGTACTTCTTGTCTGTCCAAACAGCATAAACATGGAAAAATCAACTGCAAATTTAGAATGGGAGAGAGTAAAGTCCTGCCTGTTCTGATGCTCATACATCAAGAGATAGTTATGCTGCAAATTTTTATTCCAAAGTAGATTTTCCACGGACATATCTCCACTGTTGATCTAGACCACAAAGGCAGAGCAGAATGACCATGATGCTAACAGGCAATACTTTCAATTAAACTCTAATGTGCCTTTTTTTTTTGGCCATGAAATTAAGCCTGTTATGAAGGAGGAAAAAAACCTCAGTATTCCAGCGACTTTTACTTACCTTTCAAAACAAAAGACTAGGCTTAGTATACATATCTCCAGTACGTGAATCATTGACATAAACGAAGTGCTACATACAGATTCATGGGGGAAGAAGGTAGTCAGGGAAATGGGAATTTGCATGGAGGAACCTAAAATATTGACATATTCTCTGGGGTGATAGTTAATGATACCCTAAAATCTATAATTAGAACAATCAAGCTGGTTTTATACTAACTTGGACCTTTCTTCTAAAATGTGGAGGGGCAAAATTTGAAGTTACGTTGTTCATGTAGTATGTAAGACATCATCCAGTAAGGAATTAAATGTTTGGAGGGAGGGGGATTGCCAAACATGTAGATTATTCTAACTATAAACCATGGAAGAATATGCTGTGAATTTAAAAAGAATATGTTGCCCTAGGGTGTCTTACAAAGGTAAGTTAAGGGCTCTTTTTCCTACGAATAGCATGTAAAAGCTTCTAGAACAGTGGGAGCCTTCCTTCCCATTAGGAATTACTGTGTCAACCCAACCCCCTTGTCTATCTGTTTTTTTCCCTTTTTTTTTTTTGAGGGGTGGGGTGGGTGGGTTTGAAATAAAAGAACTATTTCACATTTCAAGATAAGGGCACATTCCAAGTGTCCTTGGGGCTGTTACCTCTCTGGGTGTTAATATCAGAAATTCGAAACCTTAAAAATTCCTGCCATATGCATATCACTAATTCTCCATAGATCTTGAAGGATGCCATCCATATTCTTCAGGCTACTTGCAATGGCAGGAGTACAGTGAGCCTCAATGCAGAGGTTGTATTGCTGGAAAAAAACAATTGGTGTAAATTATTCTGTGATTGTATGTGAACAGGTATTTAAGTTGGGAGGGACCATGCATAGAACTGCATAAGAGGTTGTCTTGTGCAGCTCTATGTTTGGCTCCAAGCCAACTTCATTGGATCAGGTTGCTCAGCACTGCATCCAGCTGAACTGTGAACATCAGGAGGATGGAGACCCCATGGCCACTCAGAGCAACCTGTGCTGGTGTTTGCCCATCTTCATGATAGAAACATACTGATTTGAGAGGAACTAGCAAGTAGGAACTGATTTTGTCTTTCTGTTACCGTCCTCTGGCCCCTCTCCCTCTTCTCTCTGAACCTGAGCATAAGCTGAAGAAGCTGCTTTGTGCTGTAGCTCTTGCTAGGCTGCTTGCTCCTACTCATGGAAGAGAATGTTTCTTACACTTAGGTACTTTAAAAAGGTATGTGGTCTAGTTGTAGTTTTGTGAGTTAGTGAGAAAGAATCACGAAGCATGCTCTTTCTGCTTCAGTAATTGGCCTATCCCATGGGCATCTATTGCAAGGTCAAAGAATGTCTGAGACCTTGGCAAGAATCAGGCAACTATTTCTTTAACTTTAGAGGTAAGCTGTGGTTAAGTGACCTGGTTGATACCATATTGGAAGGGAAGCTAGAGGAAATTGGAAAACCTAGTGGTGTTTAAGAAAGATTATGTTTCCATGTGTAAAAAATATGCCCTTTTCTGTGCATGCCTATAACCAAACAATATCTGTGCTCATCCTTTATCGATGTTACATACACCTTCTGCTTCACCTACTGAAACGCAGAACTTCCTACTTCCCACATCTTGTTGGCAAACAGTTTTAAAATATTATGCTTCCCTCTCTCACTGCCAGTTAAAAAAAATACTGCTTCAGCTATTCAGTTATTTAAGTACAGCGAGAATGTTTTATTTTTAAAGGGGTGTATAGCTGGGGTTACAGATTTTGGCTGACACAAGTTGAATCACGCTTCTTGCCAGGAAGTATTTCCCCTGTTTTTCCCAGTGAAAAAACTATTCAATGAAGGACCATTTTACTTGCTTCTGGAATACTGCAGTGCCCGGCCCTTATGCCCCAGCTTTAAAAGTTGGGAACTTGTCAGTTGTCTAAGTGTTGTAGTAACTCTCAGTTTTTGTGTATGGCTACCAGTAGAATGAACTAGTGATTTAACATATTTTTTAACACTTTTTTTTAACAATAACAGAAATATTAAGGATATACTGGAATATAAACGTTTCTGTGTCATGCAATGCTGCAAATTACTAGGCTAATGATATACCAAAAGGTTAATCGTGTGTCCTCTTTTTCTGAGGCAGCTATTTCTAGGAATAGCTGTTTCTAAGCTTTTCATCCCAATTTCTGTCAACCACATTTTCACAATGAACAGCCCGAAGGAGCATAAACAGCAGCTTCTGTTGTGGAGCGCACTTCCTTTTTACTTTAAAGCGATGATTAACCCTTTTAAAAACTTCCTTTTGATGTGACCGGACAAAGAGACACACTCATGTAGCCCTTTGGGATTTGCTTGCAGTGAACCTTCTTCAAAAATCATGACCTTGGCTGTTCAAGTGACAAGGCTTTTAAGTTGTTAAATTTAAATGAGAAGAAAGCAGAATGTCAAATAATGCATACTGTTGCTGTCGATGTAGTGTGGTTACTACTAACGCTTGGTACTAGTTGAAGCACGTGGGAGTATATTAATCATGTGTGTTGTTGCCGATGGGACAGAAAGCAACCCTAATGTCATGCAACAATACTGTGGGACAAGTATACCAACCACCTTGTACCTCAATGTGCAAGTGTTTAATACATAAAAATGAATGCAGGTTATGTTTAGTTTTGTGGGAGGGTGGTATATTGACAAAGTCTTTCTCTCCTAGTAGCAAGGACGCTCTTTGTAATGCAGATGTATGTATACCTTTTCGTTCATGGTCACAGCAACTTCTTGCCACGTGAACAAAGAAGTCCCAGGCGAGGCCTCCCCATCATGGGAGAACAAGAACTCAATAACTTGTTATTCAAAACCCGATGATAGAATACATTTCTGTCTTCAGAAATTGGGTTCTTCACACATTTCCCTGGGATAAAAAATACACTCGAGTGATTGTTTCGATGTACGCACTGGGTTATAAAGGGAGTTTGAGATACTGTACTTATCAGCTGCACATGAACAGTTTGTGGTTTGAAGAGGAAACCTGGGATGGAGAAATCCAACCTTCTGTATCCAATTTTACCCAGTGGAATATGGCATTAAACAACCCTATTGTGTGTTTAAAATTTCATTTTGGCTGTTAGAACACTAGACCATATGGCTTATCTGGAAAAGCTTATGAATAGTTTCTTCGTCACTGTTAACTCATTTTCTACTTTATAAAATATCTGGTAATGTGAGGAAATATATCATGCTAATCACATGTAAACCTTAATGTTCAGCGTGGTATAAAACTATGCCTTATGTGTTAATTATTTTATTGGAAAGCAGAAGTTGTGCCTTTTTGATGTAGGTCGCACATTTGAATTAAGTCAGCTTGAAATGAGGACTAAAAATCAGGTGACTGAAGTATTTAATTAGGAAAGGGTATGGCTGTTCTGATTCACAAGAGGTACTTCAAGAATTAAACATCCTCAGGAAAGAGTGTATTACTCCTTTTGATGTGGAGACTGGACTTGGGCTATATTCTCTGTCAGCCAGTCTCTTTGGTTTTAAAGAATGTGCTGGTGGTGACGTTTTTCCCTTCCACTGTGGCCTATGTCTATTTACTTCTTATAGAAATTTGTTTTCATACATTAATTTACAAATGGAAGATTTTCTTAAGCTACATATTTCGGGTGTAGAATACACCTGTAAAAAGGCATAAGCTGTGCACATAAATATATATATGCTGTCTCACACCTACAGCCTGGAAATCTTTATTGCTGGCTATTTCTATAGCTTTTAGCATTGCAGTTTATTTCGGTCCGTGTTTTGAGCATGTTGTAGTGTTTCTTGCTTCTGAGACTTCAGGTTTAAGAGGAACTGCCTCACAAAGAAATGTCCTTTCATGATAAGATTGCAAAGTAAAAATGAATGAGCGGAGAGAGTATGCCAGGACTATAATAATGTTTGTAAAATTCATTAAACTGTTTGTTAAGCAATGCATTCAGGCTGACGAGTGTTTCCCAGCTTCTACATCGCCCATTATGTGTTCTAGTAAATTAAAGCTAGGAAACCTTTGTTGGAGTTATAATACTCAAACTGACATCTAATTCCCCCAGACAATAGGTACAAGCCTGCAAGCCACTCTAATTCTTTCCAGTCTTTACATTTATTGATTCTTTTGTAAACGTGTTTCATCCAATCTATTACAAACGGCACTGGTTAGAAGTGTGAAGTTTACCACGTTTGACCTAAGGCGTGCTAAAAACAATAGCAGTCTGACGTACGGTCCTGCATCCCGGGCTTCCTTCTAATCAGAAGAAAATTCAGATCTGGAACTGCTTGGCTGGTTTGATGTCCTGCTTTGTTTAGAAGGATTGACATGTTAATTCTTTGATCTGACTGGTTTGGATATGAATTTAGTTTAGCTATCACTTGTATTCTAGGCTCTAAATGTTTTATTACTTGAATTGGCATATATAAGTGGTTTGTTTTGATTCAAGACTTCATTTTGTCTAGCCTTGAGTTATGTTTTGCATATACAGATCTAAGTTTCTCACTGCAAAGTATGGATGTAATCCTTTTGGTTTTGTCTCGATGTCAGTTATTTTACATCTCTTATCATTGGAAAGTTACCAAATAGTCCATTCATAATCTCTGAACTGATAGATAGAACAGTAAATTTTAATGAAATGAACATAATACATTTTTAGTATTTTGTGCATATCTTATACTGTAAAACATAGGTAATAAATAATTGATAGTAAACATACACATCTTATTTTTCTACCATATTCATCATCAGTTTCAAAGCTTTGAAGTTCAGTAAATAATTTATGATAGTTGTTACTGCAAGGAAATCAAACCATACTCCTGATCCTGCTTGCTTTTTGTCCTTGTTGTTTGCAAGCAGAACTTTGATTAGTAGCCAAACTGAATGATAAAGAATGTATGAATAACTGATGGGATTCACTAAACAGACTGAAAATTAAATCAGATATTTTTATTTTTTAAAAAATCTTTGAAACACATAATGAAAAAATTCTGTATTTTTAAAATTTTGGATGTTTTTACTGGTTATGAATTGCGCAAGACAGCAATGGAAGTAAATATTTTAAATGCAAAATGGAACATGTTTTCAGCCTGCTTTTTTTTCCTCAAAACTTCAATCAGGGTTTCTTTTAGCCTGGTTAAATATCTTGCTGAGACCTGCTGTATTTGCTGAGAATGATGGGGGAATAATCCAGAGTACAGAAACTGAGAAATACATGGTTTTGGCCTTTAATGCAATGCTCTCTTAGAATACATGTTCTGATTTCTTTGTTTTCCCTTGTTTACAAGGAAAAGCCAAAGACTTTGAAGAATTGTTGTTGTTTTAAGCATTGAAGAGATTATTTCCCTGTTTTTCAGGGCACCAGGATAGCTTTTATTTGTGTGTTTCCTCTAAAAGTTCTTAAACACTCCAATAATATTAGTTTTCACCTCTATTCTGACTGGTGTAAAACTTACGAAAAATAAAAAATCTAAAATCCAATGTGGCTTCAGGCAGAGAAGTAAAAATTCTGTGTCATTCTATAATTTCCAGGTACTGCTTTGTTAAATCTCCAGTCCAACCCTCAAACAGAGGGATAGCAGGATGAAGCAAAGCGGTTTTTATCCATCTTCGTTCTGGCTGCAAAAAACAACACAGCCTAAAACCTCCTGTGTGGTTTTCCCAAGCTGGGAGGGGAACTGCAGTGAGAATTTTACATTCCTGGGAATTTCACTGTCACTTTAAAAAAAAAAAAAACACACAAAAAAAAAGCTGTGCACATATAGATGCAGATGCATGAGGATGGTTGCTAGGCTGAAGGCAGTAGGACTGCCTGGGAGCCTTTGGTGTCTCTCACATCTCCGTGTGTGGCTGCAGCTTAGGGCACTTCCCTTGCCATGTAGCATGTACATGAAGCCCTAGGGTTTTTTGTTGCTTCTGACAGGGGTGGGAGAGGGAGTTAGGGGGCATAAATAGGTGCTCTGTTGTACAGCTGTAATTAAAATGAGGCAGCTCCTCAAATCTTTAAAGGATGTCTTCAGTGTGGAGCTGGATGTATGCTTGTTGTTAACAGGAGGCACTAATTATTCTATGGTCTAGGACCTAAACAGGTGTAGGCTGTTTTGTGAGGCCTTTTTCTACAAAAAGGTGATTAATAGGAATCATAAGTTAGATGGTGTGGAAAGTTACCACTAATAGTAAGGGCAGCTCACAGCCTTTCAGGGAGTTGCTGTCTCTCAAGATTTCCTGTACACCATTTTCCCTTCAAATCAGTGTGGGTCCTGCCTTCTCTTGGCAAAACCACATTAAGGTGCTATTTTCATTGGTTTACTAATCTTTCTGGTGTGTTGGATGATGTGTTTTGGGAAGTTTCTAACTTTGACAAATGTGGTGATAAATTCACTTGTCAAAGGCACGTTGCTACTTTCTCCCTGTTGAGTTATAATAACTTTCTCCAAATAATGAATTTGTTAGAACATTTCAGAGGGGAGAAAAAACACCCAAACCTCACCATCTTTTATAGCTGAAAGTGTTACCCTAAGTATAAATGTTGTTGTTGACTGCTGAGTGTTGTTGGACAGAGGCAAATTGTTTCCTTTAGGGATCTGTAAATGATGTGGTGAGCAAGTCCTCAATCTTCACTTGGTAGCTCTAGTTGCTTCTTAAAAACTACTTTGGTTTGGGTCTGTTCTAAAAGCTCTTCCTTCCCTTTCCTCTCCTCTCCTCCCTGTAGCCTGCTGTGCTTGTTTCATCTATTTTTAACTCCTGCATTGTAAAAGCAGCAGTGATGGCAGTTGATAAAGCTAATGGCGTTTGTAGATGAACTTCCAGAAACGTGACAATTGTTAGAGTATCGGCAAAGACACCGCAAGAGACGCGTGGCTACAGTGTGACCTCGTGCGTGTTACTTTTCAGTGCAAGAGCAACCTGTATGCTAGTCTAAAACATTGCTGGCTTTCATAGATCAACTTGGAGGATTTGAGGGGGGGTTGGATGGTGTTTGTCAGCTACAGCTCCTTATTTGCAACAATACATCACCTTTGTATCTTCCTTTGGTCACAGAGAGAATCTGCTGACAGCAGGACTGCGATAGAGCAGGTCACATCCCTCATTGACTTTTTACTTTCAGTGTCACCTTGGGGCGTCGTGTTTAGCTTCCAAGTAACAATAACTTCCTAATGGCTTTTAGTAGTTCTTGTTGTTTTGTGCAGCCCACTGGTTCTTCAGAGGCCAAGCTCATGTATTTCCCCAAGTAGATGCAGAAGTGCTGTGGAAGAGGAAAAAACCCCTCAATTTTCAAGCTGCCTTTTTTGTAGTCAGGTATTTTGAACGCTTCCAAGAACTGCATACATTTGTATTAAGCTGTAATCTGTTGATGAAAACATCTGGATTTCTTGACAAGGAAGATGGAGCAGAAATGATGGAAAAAAGGCTGACTTCCAGAAGGATAAAATTAACCTCAGCTAAAGGAAGCAGGTCAGCAATTATCTGTACGTTGCCAGTGTTCAGGCTAGAATATTGTTCACGCGCCAACCTGTTATCTGCAGAACAAAGGAAGATCTTCACTAACTGTCAGTACAGAAAGATCGTAGCAGTAATCTTCACGACCACTAGTAGCTTCACAGAAGGCAAAGTACAAATGCAAGGCTTGGCCCTCGGTATTGAAATGTTCAGAGATAAATTAATAGAATAAACTTGTGTGGTTATCAGTGAATGCCTTTGTGAACTACATGCTCTTCTTTAGGTCACCAGAAGCACTTCAAGCTATCAAAAGCAGTGCTTTAATTAAAATAATTTTTCTAGTGCAAATCTAGTTTAAGAAACAAGTAATTCACAGTAAAAGAGATGAAAATTGGAACCTGGCAAATGTGTATTTGTACCTAACTGTGTTACAAGTATTGAACTCTTTCCTTAATGTCTATTAGTTGCTAAATCAAGTCAGATGTCTGAGGTGAGAACTAGAGAGCGGAGAGCAAATATTCTTAGCGGAAGCTGATAACAGCCTTAATTAAGCTGCTGCTATCTTTCCATGATAAATTTAGATTTTTTCCATAAGTCATCTGACTTCACACTCCGCTTGCATCCAGGAGTGTTTGATTTACATCAGATTCTTAGTCAAGAAATCCGCAAATGGCTCTTTGATAGCCCTAGCTGCCTGTCAGTGAAGGAGGGTCCAAGAGCTCTATTTCTGCTGTGTAGGTGTGTGCCTTGACCTAAAGCTGACCCTCAGCATTTTGCTTCTCCAGGGTTGATGTGCCTTGAGAAGTAGTTGGTTTTTTTTTCCTTTAAGGAATAATTCTTTATTGTTCCAATTACTGAACCCCAGATTCCTTAACCGTTTAGTTACCATAGAAAAGTTGAGAGGTGCAAATAGGTGGGCAATAATTGTCCTCTCTGACACTTCACAGTGACCTCTGTTTTACAGAGGCTCTTCCATATAAAAATTTGCATGCTGTATTCTGTGTTAAATTCAGAGGGGACATCCACCTTCTGAGGGAGTCAAGTTGCTTTGGGGAGCCAACTTCTATACCAAAATAAACATTTTGGTATATTTGAAAATCTACTGGGGAAGCGCTTAAAGTGGGTACTCTCAGTGCTTAAAAAAAAGTGTCTCAGATGTCATCCAGGATATCATAATCTGCCAGTTTTACAAAACAAGCCCTAAATCTTCATGTTCTAGTCAAAGGTGCAGTAGTGAGGGTAGGAAGAGAATGAAAGGTGCTGATCAGCTGAGGTTTTCCCACAGTTGAGGCAGGTTTTTTCTTGGGATCTGTCTCTGCTCCTGCCCAGTCACATACAGCTGGTGATTTGAGTCATTCTACCCTTTTGTCTCAATCCCCTCTGATGCATGTGTCACCGTAGTTACCCAGTTCATCTTAGTACACGGTGTCTCTAACTGAAAAAATCAGAATAGCTGAAGAAAAATGCTGGCATTTGCTTCATTCTAAGAAGTTCTATCTTGAAAACTCTGGCTAAAAGGATAATTTGAAGCATATTTTTAGAAGTTTGGTGGGCACAGTCCAAGAGAACTATATTTCTGTAGTGTTAACTGCAACTAAACTGAAAGACCTTAAGATAACTCATGTGGTAGATTTTTTTTAATAGCAAGTTGTTACTATGTCATCAGTTTATTAGGATGGATTAATTTTTCTCCATGCGTTTTGCTTTGGTGCATTGTATATGTTGTAGCTGTGTTACTACGTCATCAATGACTAAGCTGTCCAACAGATACTTTCTTCATTTTAATTGTTTTCAAGAGTGAATAATTGGTATTGAAAGGTAAATTCTTGTATTAGATTTTTTTGGTCAAAAAATAAAATATAACTTTTTTCCGTCTAGAAATTCTGTCCTTGCTTCTGAACTAGACATTTGAATAGTATTCTTCTGTATAATTTACTTTAAAAAAATTACAGGGGGCACCCAGTACTTGCCCCTCATAAATAGTGAATAAACAGTATTCAGAAAATGTAATTCGTACCAGCACCGAAATTCGAGATAAATCAAATCATTAAGTTGATGTAAATTACAAGTGCCATTTGCATGTTTGGCTTAAAGGACAGTATTCATATGTTACACCAAAACAAACAAAAAACAGAGTTGTGTTTCACTGAAATCGGAGAATTGATGTGAAAAGAAAAGGGACTCTGAGGAAGAGATGTGGAGGCTCTGTTGTATGTGACACAGGCAAAAGAAATCCAGCTTGCTCTGCCATATTTCTAACTGTATGAGCTAGCGTTTTATTCCTGGTCTGTCTGCTTTTTTTGAGCTTGCTTTATAGGGCCTTGGAAAAAAATACAAGTTTGATTTGGTTTTCATGTGTGTGCATGCTTGTTGTGCTATAATGCCACTGATTCATTGGTGTTTCATAACTTCTGAAGCGTTAGGATTTCTTGGTGTTGCACCCTGGGGGAGGGACCAGAGACCAGTAAGAAATACTAGCCAGAATACCTAACCCAAGGGCTGAAGTTTACAACAGTGATTCAGGTTGCTCTTTGGGCAAGGAACATTTGCAAGAAACTGATGGGTGAATAAAGTATTGTTTTGTTACTATCGGTCATGAAGGCAGCAGCTAGTTGGGTGGAATCTGTACCTGGGATAATAAAGTTTTGCAGTGATGCGCCTGGATGGTGCCTGTTGGAATTAGCTGGTAATATATACCACAGAGGTAGATGAAAGCTACTTTTTCAAAAAAGAGAGTCCACTTCTGTGGTCTGTAATGACTCTGTTACAAAGTCTGTTTGTAGTCCGATTAGTTGCTTTTTAAGGTGATTGAAACAGACCAAAGGTGTAAAAGTTTCTCCATGCAGGTTGATGTTATTTTTCTGAGGTGGTAGGAATATTTCTGGACAAATAAATATTCTGTTTGAATTGTTCTGCATACCAGCAGGTGTAGGAGCATCAAACAGGAAGATGCAGATCCAGAACACACATGGTGCTTATGTATCTGAAGAGATTCTCTGGTTTGGGATTCAGAAGGTGATGACTGTAGCTAACTCCTACAGACCATGGATATCAAAGCTTTACTTTGTTGTCTCACTCCCCTCAGGTTACACACTGCCCTCTTTACTCCAGTATTTGGCAAACACTTCAGTGTGGTAGCTGTGTTTCCAAAGAGCTGCTGAGAACAGAAGCAGATGGCAGCTCAGTCATTTAGCCATCCTGCACTATTTACTTCTATATTTCTCTGGAAACTGAAGTTAATTGATGTTAAGCTGTAATTCCTACCTCCTGCTCTCTCCTTTTTTTTTTTCTTGCTTTTTCCTTTTTTTTTTTATTTCCTTGACAAAATTGAAACCATGTTTTTGGGGTGGTTTGGGTTTTTGTTTCGTTTTTCTCTAGGTTGAGGGGTTTTTTTTCCTCATAGTCATGAATATTTCACAGCTGTAATGAGCTGTCTTTGAGTGGTGTTTGAGTACTGTTAGAAGATGAGATACCAAAGGCTACACATTAAAATAGATAAGTCAGTTTATTCCGTTTCTAGAAACAGACATGTCAAAATGATGTTAATGCCTGAAATACAAATTGGGATTGAAGAATTGGGTAGGGCTCTTTGGGTAGGGAGACAAGACTGGTGCATCCTAACTTCTTCCCATTTTGGATTTTTTGATCAGTGTGGATTTTAAAATACTTCTGATGAGTTCTCATGTGAAATACTGACAACTGCCTTCCCCTGTAGCAGAAACTATTCCAGGTGGATTTGGCACTGCTTGGAGAACTGCACTTACAAGGTAACTATCAGCAGTTCATGACTTACACGGAAGGTTGTATCTAGTTAGGTTTTTATGATGACCTCCAGTGCCACTCAGTTTTTGTTTGTTGGTTTTCATGATGCAGTGGAGGAGACTGTAAGCTTTTTGGAACTTTGCCATTAGTGCTTTAAGGTAAGATTAGAACCAAACAGCCTTAAAATTAATTTATATGTAGTCTGGTAAAAGGGAGGATTTTGCTGTTCAGAAAACACAGATTATTTGTAGGAGTGGACTGTTCTGTGTGGGCATATTTTAATTGGACATACTGAAATTACTGCTGAAGGGCAGGAGTAATAAACTAAATGAACACAGGACAGTGAGCAAATACTGACCACTACCACTTCAGCAATTAGCTGAGCAGTTGTTACTCAAGTCTGTGTGGCTCTCAAATTCCCAGTTATGGACTTCAATGTGGGGCAAAAAGTGGCATGCTGTGTGTAAAATGCTTTACTTCACTGTGAGTGTTGCAGCCTGAATTCCATCATTGCTTCATGGGAATGCTGCTACATTTTGATTTTTTTTTTCATCACCTTACTTCAAACCCAAATCCTGGGCTTGGAAAAGAGAAAGGGCAAAATCCTTGATTGCCCACAACAAAGTAAATGGGAGAGGAGGAGGAGACTGGCCCCATAGCATTATATCTTCAGTATGTCGCTTACAAATTCAGCTGTTTTCTCCTCTCAGATCTGATATGAAAAGAACTGTGAAGGCAAGAGCGATATTGCCCATAAATTGCCTTACATTAATTCCTATTCCAATTCTGTGTAGCACATGTAAGTGAAAATCTTGGAAATATGTTTGCTAAATCATGTGGTAAATGGTCTTGTTGATGACTGCAGCGCTGCTCTGGGGATGGAGTTGTTAAGCACTTATTACAGGAATCCAACAGGGCAAATTAAGAGAAACCTGTGTGTGTGCTTGTTATTTTAGGACTTTTATGCTTGTCTTCTGAGAGACCTCATGTAGGACCTCATGACCTAAAAAGACTTGATGTCTTTTAGTCGGAGGTTAACTTCTGGAATCTCAGTTGCTGACCTATCAACAATGAAAATAATCACCTCCAAGGGAGGGTTTAGTGTTATTATTCTTTAATGCTAAGTAGCTGAATATTGCCGTTAATAATACATACAAAGCAGCTTTTTAGCATTCTGCTTAGTTGTATGTGGTATTTTCGCTTATAGCTGAGTCTTTTTATACTTGTAAATTACAGGGGATATTTTATGTTTCATTGTAAGTAACTGTTGAGCAAGCTTCTTATTTGTTTGTAACACCATTGCAAGCGTTTACTTAACCTGTGAGTGTTCGGATGCTGTGGGTGGAACTTTAATCTGTACCTGAGTGTTCCCTGCAAATGCTGTCCCAAGTGCACAGAACTGCTGTGCAGGGTCGAATTTACCATTATAATGAATTCTATCATGCAAGAACCAATACATGGTATTTTTGGCTGGTTTTAACTGTTACTTTTCAAGACTTAAACATGCCATCCTTTCAAAACAAGTATTGCAGTTGTTCATACTGCTTGTTAGATGCTTCTCCAGATGTATGTGTTAAACTTAGCAATTTTTAATGCTAGTGCACAATTGTATACTTATACCTGAAGTTCAAATTTCAGTGTATGTATGGGACAGGTGAATAATTTATCACTTTCCTTTTAACTTTGTCTAAAATGATATCAGCAATCTGAAAAACGGTCGTCATCATCTGATGTCATTTTTGCCAGGATCGTAACCATTTTCAGTAACCTTTGTGAGCAGCTTTATGACAGGTCCTGAGTTCCAGCTGAATCAGTTCAGGCTTTTGATGGCATGATTATTTTGCCAGTCATCATTATTATAACAGTGGAACTCCCCCTTTGAGGGGAAAGAAAAGGGTCGTCCGTCTTTGTAAGATTCGTACAACAGCTTTATCACTGTAGTAATAAAATTCATTGCTTGGTAACCACAAAGGACTCGTACCACTGGAAAATGTAACCACCCTTACATATGCTGTCCTGTGCATGGTTAGGTTAGTTTTAGGATAAGCACGTGACACTGTAAGTACAGCATCCTAGTAAAGGAGGAGTGTGTGTGTTGTTTTAATTTATGGAATGCTGCTAAGTCAGAACAAATTCTTAAAAACACCTGAAACAGTATTCTGCCTTTCCTCTTACCTCTGTTTCCTTTGGTAAGGTTTATAAACTTGGGGTGTTTTACTACTTTCATGTATTTACATCTGATATTCTAGAACCCTATGTTGTTTTTAAATAGCCTTTTCCCACTGTCTTTCCCAGTTTATTTGTGAGGCTCTGTATCTGCAACTTATGCAGCCAGTGCTTAGATTGCTTCTTCGTACGCTGTGTGCTAACTAGGTGTATTTACTAGCATTCACTTAGCTTCTCACTTTGATTCTGGTGTCTTGTTTGTAGTATTAATGAAAGTATCCAAAATTAGTTTAATCTATGGATACATAATGATTTATTCATGTAGAAGGTGATACCGATACTACCTTGAAGAAATTCATGCTAGTTCATATTGCTCTTGTGAGTGTGTAAAACTATCACCATTGTATTGCTTTAACAGGATGGAGAGTGGCATTTCCAATTTGGGAAAGCAAATAAAGTCATGGGCCTCTCAGTTTGTGTGATACTACAGCATGAAGGGTCCTGCTGACTGCACTGCTATCAAGGAAGGGTTTTTATTCCATGGTATTTTGGAAGAAGTCTAAAGTTTCAAATTAATACCTCAGTCTGTGAGCTGTGGTGGCTTTGCTGAAGTGCGTTGCCTTCTGTGGCTGCTGTGGGCTATGAGCTTCCAGTACAGGGAAGAGGTTTAGAGAACAGCTTTAAACGCAGCCGCTAACCCATCCAGGTTTGTCTGCTGTACAAGCCCCAACATCCTTACGGCTTGCAGATCACACTGACCTTGGCAATACAGACAGGAGCAAAAAATAACTGAAATGTAAAAAAAAGCTGGGTTTGGGACATGTCTGGTTTTGTTCCATAGTGCCAAGCACTTGGAGCTTCCATTGAAGGAAAAAGGTGGGTAGCATTTTGGAGGTGGCATGTAGTAACATGCGGGAGTGCCTGGTAATAGCCATGCAGAATGCTTTCCACTCCCAGTGAATCTTGAAAGGAATTTCAGGCTTCTGTTTGCGAAGGCAGCAATAGAAAGGGTAAGTGAATGGGGTGGAGCTGAAACAACTCCCTTTGTGTAGCAGGACATAAAAAATACTTTCCTAATGAAAGCTGTTACTAAATCCGTTGTGGGTACTTCACACTGAGCTTGTGTTAGGCTAATTTTAATATTTTTTTTCTTTTTAAATAAAGGCAGTTGAACACATGCATCAAATGTGCATTGAGTGCTGAAACAAATGCAAGTCACTGGCTGCACTTCTTCATGAGGAAAGTGGTGTTGGTGGTAGGAAGTGCAACAGGCATTCTGCTTAATTTTATTAAGTAAATTTGCACATAATCTGTAGCCCATTAATCTCTCTAGGTGATACCCACATCTCCTTAGTGTATGCCAAGAGCTATGGGTACCTAAAGAGAAACACAAAGATGCTCAAGATGAGTGCATACAAACTTTACATTTGCTGTCTGACCATTTCCTCCTTTGACAGAAACTGATTTGGCCAGGACCTGACAGCCTTAGAAGTGGATCTTATGTGAAGCTTTTTAAAGGATTCCTGAGATCCTAATAAGTAATTGGAATAAGGAGAGACCTTTTAGCCCTGCACACTACAGCTGCAGAGTATTTCAGAATATCTTGTAAAAAATCACTGCAAGCTGTTTTGTACAAATGATGAAACTTTGGAGGAAGTACAGTATGATGCTGCAGAGTATTTTAAAGAATGATTTCAGCCTCTCAAATGTGCTAAAATACCACATGCAGATTTACTCAGTCTAATTGGGATTTCACAGTTGTTCCATTGTAAAGAAGAATTCCTGTTGTCCTATGTTGTGATATCCTCTTCCCATGCCCACAACTTAGTTTGCACAGGAATTCTTTTTTTACAATGGAACAACTGTGAAATCCCAATTAGACTGAGTAAATTAATAACTAGATGAGAATTAACTTTTCCTGAAATACACCATAAACTTGATCATCTAGCATGCTGTTAGCAGCACAGTGGGTTTTATGGTGCTTCTGTAATTTCGATACTCCGATGTGGAGACTAATTAAATTAGTGGGCAAACCTGATGTCATATATATTCTTAAGTTGTGTGAAGACTTTTTGAAATAATGGGATTGACATAAACCTTTTAAGTTTCTTTTTTAAAATTGTATTTGAAAATATTTTTGAAATGAGCCTCAGTAGATTTATTAGAGATATGAAGAAAAATTCTACTCTTGTCTTGACTAAAGGTAATATTTCAGTTTGGGTCCGTGTAATAGATAAAATAAGGTTACGTTTTATCTTTTCCTGACTTCAAATTACCAGCATAAACCAAGGGGATAAAACCTTCCTTTTCAACTTGGAAAGAACAGTTGCCTTGAAATTCAACCACAAAAAAAGGCTTTTTTTGCTGTGAATAAATAGTTACATAAAAAGTTAAAATTGGGAAGGCACAGTGTAATATATCCAATGAGGTTGCATTTCAGGAAGGGGATGCTGATACAGGTGTTTGAGTACTTCTAAAATTATCAAAAATAACAATAAACATTTAGTCTTTGGTTTTCTAACTGCAGCTCAGATTTGTGAGGTTGATGTTCTGCTGCTGTTTAAGCAAAAATAAGGCATGGGTGCAGTGTTCTTCAGTATCACTGCTGGTACTGACATGAAATCGTGCAAGGCTGGCTCAGAAACCTCCTCAGAGCAAATACGAACCTTAAGCTCCTCATTTCCTCCAGTATCATGACTATTTTCTGAAGCAGTGCTCCTTGCAATCATTAAAACGTCAGGGCAAAGGAGGCACTCTGTAGAGAGGGCAACAGGGGAGGACAAGAGTAGTAGTGACTTGGATTGATTGAAATTGTTACAAAATTTCATTAACTTCATTAGGCTCTGGTGTGCCTGGAATTCTCATCAGTGTGGAGCTGAAAAGATGCTGTGATGTGTCAGGTAATCGGTGTCTTCTGCTTATTGACTCTGATGCCAGGCTGTGGAGGTGTACAGAATTCAGGCTGAAAAAACCTGCAGGTGGTGTGCAAAACTTTCACCTGGCATAGGCTGAATAGTGATGTTAATATCTGACTTTATAAAGGGAGTGTCATTGGCAAAGGAATAGCTACTGGGTAGACAAACTGATTTTTCTTATCTGGACTCAGAAGCAACTAATCATTTTTTAGATGGGTTTGACATGTCTTAGACCCGTTTGGAGGCATTTGTGAGCCTGATCTACAGGTCATCTTACTAAGAGAACTGAAAGTTGTAATGGGAAAGGTATTTCCCCAGGCAGTTGTGGAACACCCTGGGGACAGGAAGAATCTGTGCCATCTGGTGTCAAGGGAGCCGAGAAATGCCCTGACAGAAAGAGCTAGACTCTTTTGATACAGAACCATGGAAAGGTTTGGGTTGAAAGAGACGTCAAAGACCATCTAGTTCCAACCCCCCTGCCATGGGCAGGGACACTTAGGTTGCCCAAAGCCCCATCCAACCTGGCCTTGGACGTTTCCAGGGAGGGAGCAGCCAGAGCTTCCCTGGTCCAGTGCCTCACCACCCACAGAGTGAAAAATTTCTTCCTAACCTCTCATCTCAATCTGTCCTTTCAATTTAAAGCCATTATCCCTTGTCCTTTCATTACAGAATAATTTTGGCTTGAGCAGTTTGTCCTCACTGGTGACAGACAGGGAAACAAGTGCACCTTTACGCTGTTTTGTTTGCGTGTATGTGTGTTTGTTTTAATGCTAGCAGAAGTTGAAACCCAAATCGTTGGAATCACTGTGTGTTTTGGTGTCATTGTTCCCACTCACTTTTCTGGAGGAAGGACCTGTTAATCCAGAATGCCTTCAGGCTTGAGCCCTGTGAAGGGTTGCACACACAGTGAAGAGTATTTCATGAGGTCAGACTCTTACTAGGAGACTTGATCATCTCCACTGCAATGCCTAATTGATGGGAAGGATGAGGATGTTTGCTGGTGAGGCCAGGGAGAGAGGCTGTGCTCCAGCCTCTTCAAACAGAGCCTTAAGCTCCTGGCACCTGCAGTCCTTTTTTACTAACTGTCAAACTAATGCATCTCCATTAGTTTACTTGACATTCCAACTGAGTTTTGACCAGAAGTCACCTTTTCAGGGTAGTATAACAGTGTAATTTTTTGTTTGTTTGGGAAACTCATTATTCAGATCCTGATTGTGTATTTTGTATTTCTAAAAGCTCATGCTGAAGCCTAATTAAAGGGTGCTCTTGTTTACAGTAAGGTAAATTGGGGAGTAATTTCAGTTGTAAGGGTGTTCTTTAGGTCACCTAGTCCAGCCTCTTGCTCTAAGCAGGGCTACTTTCAAAATGGGGTCAGGCGGTGCAGGGTCTTGTGAAATCAAGCTCAGAAAATCCCCAAGGGTGGAGATTTCAGAACCCTTAACTGTTCATTATGAAGCTACAGGAAGGAGTTTGCAGTGTATTTTGGCCATCTTGGGTCCTGATCTGGGTGTCCCATTTTTTTACTTCTAGGTAAGATGTAGATTGATTTAACGTATCAAGCCTCTTTGCTTTGATCTGGAGCTTTTAAGTGATGCCCTCTAAGAACCCCCAGGGAATAGACCTTCATTGCTTTTAAATCAGTGTTAGGATTTTATTTCTTGGCATCCATTTTGATATTTTGGAGCTACTGTGGAACATTTTGTGACTCCCAAAATGATTAGTTCCATTACATTATAACATTGCTTACATGCATTTATTTTCTGTTTCTTGAATGTGTGATGTGAGTCCCCATTCTGTGCTAATGCTGAGGTGAGGGGGTTGCTCCCACCTCTGTATAGGGTGCCATTCTTTTCACCTGGCTTCAGGGAAAACAAAGCTGTGGTGCAGGCATCAAGTGCCATTGTCAGAACAGTAACATTCCCAAAAGAATAAAGGATCTGAAAGTAGTAGATAAGCTATCTAAAACATGAAATTACTGTTATGTGTGTTCTAGAAGGGCAAATGAAAGGGGGAAGGTGTAGGGTTTTTCTCATGTAACCCTCTAGCAAATTAAAGGCTTAAATATGTGGTTGATGACAAAGATTCATAAGGTTTTATCAATCCAGGTCTGTGGAAATAATTTTTTTCTGCACAGCATGAACACTACTGTATCTAGGGAAGGGGACTCAGCTGCAGTGTTGCATCTTTGCTGGTCTAAGGTGCTGCTGTTGTGAAATTCAATGAAAGCATGGAGAGAGGAGGTGTTTACATGGTCTTCTATATTTTTTTCCAAAATGTATCACTGGGTACATGTTTTAGAAACATTTTAAAGCAAAGCCACTGTGTTTTGGTACAGATATGGCACTTGTGTTCCCTGCCTTCAGGGAACTCACTACTGGCTGTTCCAAACTCATCCCAGAAACATCCATCTGTGTCCTGTGTTCTGGAAGCTTTGACCACTTGACTGAGAAACTGTTAAGACATACTATAACATATAGTAACAGAAATTTCATATTGCATTCAAAGCTAAGCTGTCTTTTTTACTAAACAATTTTCATAGCTTTTGAGGGAAAATAATGTGTATTTTTCTAAGACTTCTTTTTAAGATCCCTTCACACCCACTCATGCTAGAAGCAGAAATTCTTCAGGTCTTCTCTGTAATACAAACATAGAAGTTGGAATCCATTGTGATTTAGTGGAATATTACAGCACTTCTGTTCACCAAAGGTTAACCTGGTAGGTCACTGGATTATCATTGCAAGGGACAAAGCGAATAACAGCTATGTACCCGGTATGCTTACGTTTTTGACAGTCTCTGATCCTGTTAAAAGCCACTTGAAACCAAAGTACTAGATGTGAATTGCCAAGCATGGATTCTGCACTGGAAAATGGGAGCACAGCCCCTATTCTGAGTTTTAGTAAGGCACTCTCATCAAGAGATGAGGGTTAAGACCCTATTTATACGTATGGAATTAGATAGGAATTAGGCATTTTGACTTTTGACAGTCCCTGGAGGCACTTTTCTAATATCTGAAGGGCCCAAAGTATTTGTAATAATCCAGCTGCTAGTCTCCTACTGACTTTTTTTTTTGTCATGTAACTATGTACCTGGTCTGTGAGACAGTATATTATACAGGAGATAATAACATAGTTAATAAAACATATTTTGAAGATTGCTAGAGAACTTGTTGCACTTACTTAGTCAGTAGATCCCCCAGGATATGATTTCTGCTGTTACATTCCCCAGTGATGCTGGCTGACATACTTGATGATGGCTCTAAAGCATTTGTAGTTAGTATGTTTGATTGCCCATAAGATCACAGAATCGTAGGGGTTGGAAGGGACCTCAAGAGATCATCGGGTCCAACCCCCCTGCCAAAGCAGCTCCCTAGCTCATACTGCACAGATAGGTGTCCAGATGGGTCTTGAATATCTCCAGGGAAGGAGACTCCACCACCTCCCTGGGCAGCCTGTCCCAGGGCTCCCTCACCCTCACTGGGAAAAAGTTCCTCCGCATGTTGGTGTGGAACTTCCTGTGCTCCAATTTGCAGCTATTGCCCCTTGTCCTGTCTCCACTGACCACTGAAAAGGGGCAGGCCAATTCCCCCTGCATCCCATGTTTAAGATAATTTTAAACACCAATTTGGTCTCCCCTTAATCTTCTTTTCTCTAGACTTAACAGTCCCAGCTTATTCAGCCTCTCCTCATATGGGAGATGCTCCAGGCCCTTAATCATCTTCGTAGCCCTTCTCTGGACTCTCTCCAGGAGTTCCCTGTGCTTTTTACACCAGGGAGCCCAGAGCTGGACAAAATAGTCCAGGTGGGGCCTGACCAGGGCAGAGTAGAGGGGGAGGATCACCTCCTTAGACCTGCTGGCCACACTCCTCCTGATGCACCCCAGGATCCCATTGGCTCTCTTAGCCACCAGGGCACACTGCTGGCTCATAGCCAACCTGTCATCCACCAGGACCCCCAGGTCCTTCTCCATAGTGCTCTCTTAGCCACCAGGGCACACTGCTGGCTCATAGCCAACCTGTCATCCACCAGGACCCCCAGGTCCTTCTCCATAGTGCTCTTCTCCAGTAGGACATCCCCCAGCCTATACTGAAAGATGCCTGTGGAAAGGAGGTCTACTGCACCATGTGTTGCACAGAGCTAAGATCATAATCTTTGCCTTAAAAACACATAGTGTTTAAGATAAAACTAGCACATGAAGGTCTCTAACCAGCTATGTGAGTCCAGACTGAGAAAAGTGGTGTATGTAGTACCAGAAGCATTTGATGATTCTAACAGCTGTGTGAAAAGTTTTTATTTGCTTAGTAAGAGCATACACTATTACCTAAACTTTTACTAAGTACATCATTGAATCTGAAGTGCTGAATACCAACATTTTTTCTTGATAACATAGTATTATTTGTATCTTATAAAGGTATGCATTAAGAATGCAAGCAAACCCTCGATTTATGCACAATTTTGGTCTTATAATCAGGTGGCTCCTGAAAATATGAATAGGTGTGCTGATCTTGCATCCAAGTCTCTTCTTTCTCGTATTCATCTTCCTTATTTACTCATCTAAAACTAGGAAGATACTTTATTGTTGTGTTGCATAGTCATTTGTTATGGGTTGTTAAAATGCTGCACAGTCATTTGTTATAGAGTTAAAATCTTGTGTGACCATTTGTTATGGAGAGTTAAAATGTTGACTGCAATAGTAAGAAATTGAACTCTACTTGGATTATTAACTTCCCTCCCCTAATTGATATCTCAAGTGAGAGAGCTGTCATTTAATAGTAGTGGGCTGCTCTAATAATATCTGACTGTCATGAGCTCATAGCCATAATAGAATTACAAAGATATATAACGAATAACATCAGAAATTTGGGTGGGGAATTAATAGCTATAATTTACTTTCTGGTTATGCTGCCTTTTCTTTGTTAGAAAATAGACTTTGATATTTATTGCAGATACATGTTGCCAAGTGGCAATTAAGTTATGTTTTTCTTCTTCTGCATGAAAAGCCATAAATTTATTGGGGACTCACTGGGCAGCGTGGGAGGGAGAAAGTGAAGTTTTAACTGTTTGCTCCATCTCAGCCCCACCTCCTTGATGCCTGCTTTTCTGCCGTGGTGTTGGCAGCTTGCCCTCTGGTTGCTGCTGTGGCTTCTCCCTGGCTCCAGCCCTGCCACCTGGCCAGGCTCTGCATGCTGTGTCCCGCTTTCCATCTTTTCAGTTGGGTGCCACTGTTTCCTCATCTCAGAAACATGCTCTGGTTGAACTGTGTGATCAGATTATTCGCTGGAGTACCCAGTGTCCCAGTACCAGATCAAAATGCCCAAACAGTGCAAATTTTGACTTGGTATTAACTGACTCTTCTGTTTTTTCTTTGCTTGATTCACTTTTTAGAAGCTGTTTTTGTGTTGGATTGCCTGTCACCTATCCATACCATTCTAACTTGGTGCAAAACTAGGAGTTGTCTTGCTTAAACTTGTATAAACACTACATAAACTCTTTGGTTAGTTGGCAGATATTGTAGACTTATGCCAAGGCCCAGTCCTCAGGGTCAGGTTAGTACTCTTGGTTAGATGACAGAGCAGTGCTCCTCTCTGCTGCCACTGGTGTGGAATCGCTGCCTTGTTAGCCTAGCAAACACTTTTAGTTAGTTCTGATGGTTTATCATGTCAGTTTATTGTGGCTGATAATACAAAGGCATAATGGTCAGGTAAATGTTTTTCTGCATTCTCTTTGGAGCCACCAGTAAAGGCTACAAACAGAGCTAGACTTTTGAGTTGGGTTCCATGGGGTTGGTGATGAGTCTCTCTGTTGGGGCATTTTGTCCTCCTCATGTATTGTATGACTGCAGGATGCATGTTGCTTTAATATTTCAGGGAAGAGGCTGTTTTAAAATTTCTCAGAGGGAAGTTGAGGTGGTCCAGAAAGTTGGGTTGGGGTTGGTTTTGGTCGTGTGTTGCCCATCCCCACCAGCACCCCTCCGCAACTTATTTCTCTTCTTGCACCTAGGCCCAACTGAGAAGTCTTCCACGTCTTCTTCAGCTCTGTGGAGCACAACATTACTTTCTTTGTGTTGTACTATGTGGCATAATTGCAGAATTTAGAAAAGAAGAGCTTTTTGCTTTTGGTGACTTCCCTTAATTTTTCACTGTCAGTGACACAAAGATAGTAGCGTTAATGGTCAAGTTGGCTAGACTTAAAGGATATGTCCTAGGAAACAAAAACTCTTCCAGACTGAAAACCACTTTAATATCACTATCTCATTTCTGTTACTCATGTATGTTGGGTTTTTTTTATGGCAGCGTATAAACAAATTTAGATTGCAAAGCCAAGTACAATAGACACACAGAGCTTAGGTGTTAAAATGGAAGATGGATGCTTGCAGATGCAATCTTCTGTTTTCCTGTTAGTGCTTCCTGTGGTACCAGCCATGGACTCTGTAGCAAGCGTGTGATTATGTAATTAAAGAGTGCATTGTAATGGATAAAACCAAAAGCTCTTTTTCTTTATGTCTTAATCATGAATTTTAGGTAGGAAATCACACTTACCATTGTATGCATTTCATTCCATAACTTCTAGATTATCACCTTGCAGTCTGGATTGTGCCATTCTTAACTGTGATTTTTGAACCCTTAATTCTCCACTGCAACAGTTTCTGTGTGAACTGATGGACTAATTCACCTGGAGAAGATCACTAGGTTGGACTTAGGAAATCGATGTGTTTGAGAGAGCTGGTTGAGTTTGCTTATTTCAGGAATTTGGATAACTTGTGTTCCTCAAAGGGCTCCCAGTGTGGATCGGCAGCACCATGCGCCATACTGAGTGGCTGTTGCCTCAAGTAAAATCCTGTTTCCTGCAGTGTTTCAGGCGTTCACCCCAAAAAGCAATGGGGTGCCATGGGTGTAGCTGTTTACAGTAGCATGGACTGACTCTCTCTCCAATGCCTTTGGCTGTGTTTTAATACTGTTCATTGCCCTGGACCGTGCCTTAGGGTATACTGATAATGATCTTGGAATACACCAGAGTGTTTCTGACCAAGACATGAAAAAGAAGTGGAGATATCTGACAGGTTAGGACCTGGTTGGTGATGAAACAGCTGAGGTACTTCTGGTACTGGAGCTTCAGAGACATACTTATTCCAAGTTTCAGAGTCCATTTACACACACAGTGGATAAATGTACTAGATGTGTAAATGTAGTAATAGCCATAAATGTAACTCTTTGCATATTTTTAATTTACAGAAGAAATAAGGAAGAAGTGTCCCAGCTGTAGAGAACTGGACTACCTGCTGCTCTTTGATGGTATAATAACTCTGGCAATTTCTGTGAGGTAGTGAAAATAGTGACCTTTACTTTTCAGTTTACTGAGAAATTACTAGCAATAAGATCAGTACTGTTTAGAAATATTTTAATAATACGTATCACTGAAAATTGTGACCAGTTGTCTTGCACAGAATTGCTCATTAGTGTTTGCAATCTAATGGATATTTTTTGGTTGTAAATATATTTTAAAAAAAGAGTATTCCTCTGACTTAAGCATTTTACAGTATATCTTTAAAAGGTGTAATTCAAGAAACCTGTACCTCTTCTAGGACTCATACAAATATACTTAATAAGTATCAAAAGTACAGTCTGGTGCAGAAAAGAGTAATCTTAGAACTGAGAAATATTTCCTTCTTGGTGGTGGCTGGCTGACCAGGAGCAGTCACTGTCTCTCAGCCCTAGTTCTGAAAGTGTTCAGATCCTTGGCAACCGGATCATTTACCGACCCTTCTCTTCATATGGTTTCTTCTGGGATCAAACAGAGTATAGCCATGCTGACCATTTCCCAAACATAGGAGGGCTGACTGAGCAGGAGACAGCCTTAGCTTAGATTGACAACTAGATTGATGGTAAGCAGCACAGAAGGTTCAAGCCCCACGCTAGTATGAAATCACTTGACAGATAGAAATATTTGCTTGTAAATTGAAAGAGTAGGTAATAATAGTGGTTTTTTATGATTACATTACATGATATTTTATGATTACACAGACTAATAGCTAGCAAATGGCAGAGTATACATTTTTACTTGTTTACAAATATGATGGATGACAGTGATTGAAAAACATTTTTTCCTTGTTCCATTACTGTGAAAGCTTGTAGTGGACAGGCAATTTACAGTATAACTCAACAATAATTTATACATGTTCTAGATTTTTGGGGGCATCAGTTTGTGTCTTTCTTAATTTATTGAAGTTTTTTTCTTGTTACAATGATATTTTCCCCTTAGAGGGATAGGGGCAGGGAGGGAAATCTGCTTGGAAGACCAGGCCTTTGAAAGGGTGCATGTGTGTCTGACAGTCTACAAATAATAATTTTTTTTTTTGTATAAGAGGTGAGAGGATTTTTCACTGTTTTATTTCAGTGATTATCATATTACTCAGGCATTTTGAACCAAAGAGATACACTCCATTTTTTTCCAGTACAAATCTACATTGTTAGGTTGCATTTTACCAAGACAGCTAAAACTCTCCAGTCACAATAATGATTGCAATGTTTTTCATCCCTTTTACTTAATCAGTATTGACTTACGTATAAAACATACACGTAGATAACTTGAGTATCTGCTGTTCAAGTGTTGGGTTTGTTTGGGTTTTGCTTTTTTAAGTGTGAGGGCTTGAGAATGCTCCATAAATATGAATCAAGTTGTTCCATGTGTGGTGGGCCTAAAAACATTCCATGTGTATTTGAGTCTCCAGTGTCAGATGCCCAGCCCCTGCCCTGTCCTTAAAGTCTTCCATTCCTTTCAGCCTCTCCCAGTGGTTTTTTGCTCCTGTTAGGAGCAGCATGCTTGTGGTTTCAACAAGTAGCACCAGAATCCTGAATAGCTCATAGGCTGCAGTCTCTCCAGGGAAAAAGGGACAGAAATATGGCAGCTTTTCCTTCAAGTGTCTCTGTGTTGGGTCTTATTTTCATGTAAGGTCTCTAAATTCTGTGAAATTAATTTCTGAGGCATCTAGCATTCTGCCAAATTTGATAGAACTTGTACAACTGGGTTAAAATGTTATGATTTTGTGTTTAGTCTTCTCATAATAACATTAGATTCCTGGAAAAGTCAGGCTAAAACAATCAGATGGCACCGGGGTGTCTTTTGTCCTTGAAGAACCCAATAAGATCATAGATGTTTGTTCCCTCCCCATTCCCCCAGTAAAAGGGGAAGGGAAATAATTGCAATAATTATGGTGACTGGACAGCATAAAACATAGTTAGAGATATTTTTCCTAGATAAGAAGACTCTTGCCTTTCAGTCAGAGGATGCTCCATAATGTATATGTCTGATTTCTAATAGAAATACTAAGTTAGTATAAAACTGTCCCTAAATTTCCCTTTATGAATTTACGTACATAAAACCTGAATGTACACTGGTATTAAGAAGTTCAGTTTGATATAAATCAGATGGATCCATTGAGTCCCTGAATTTCTACCCACTTTCAACTTGCCTGTCTCAGTGGGTTTTCATCACTGCAAACTGCTAATGGCCTTTCAGCAGGGTAAAAAGCTTATGACGTTGTCATATGATGTATGTGAACAACTACTGTCTTGTTCAGTTTCCCTACCTTTTCCTAGTTCTGTATTTAGCATTCTCTGTAGGACCCAAGCTTCAGACCAGTATGATGGTACGGTGTTTTCCAGCTTATGTGTATAAAGGTGGAATGACTTTGCTACTGACGCCTAGTTTTCATTTTGAAGAAGAGAGAAATAAGCAGTAAAAATTCAGCTACCAAGAGCCAAAATTCTCCAGACCCTTTTTGATTTTTATATGGAAACCTGAATTCTGCACCCAAGTTGTCACTGGTGAATGCCTGAGATTTGGTGGTGTGGGAAAAGAGTTGGAGTGAGCAGGAGAAAGAGCAGTGCTTGTCTGGTTTCCTTAAGTTTTTATGGAGCCCTTGCTAGGAGAAGATGAGTACGTGAGCAAAAAGGGGCTGATGTGTTGGAAATAGTTTTTGGATGTGGATGGGTTTGTAATGCCCTACATAATGCTCGCTGGATTCAGATAATTAATCCAGGTTGTAAGGTGAAGCTGGTTTCATGACCATTGGAGGTGTCCCTGCCTGCTCTGGCTGTATTGCAACCTGCGCCTGCCTGCGCTGGAGTTGCAGTGGCTGGGTGCAGGTAGAGGTGTGCGAATGGACCCGAGTTAAAACTGACTCGGTGACAATGAGTATTTAACTCTAGTGAGCTCTGGTAGCAGAGAAACCACGAACTTGGGGACAGGACAAGGAGCAGGGATGCCCAATCCTGGTAGAAGCAGTGGAACACTCTGGGTTTATACTTGCGTACAGTTTCATGAAAACTAATCTTAATCCTATTATAGAAATACATATGCAGATTTCTGGATTACAAGATGACAGTGATTGATGTGCATGGGCTGTTAGTGTGCAAATCTCAGAGCTTTGTCAGGATTATAGATGATAAACTAGGCGATAGGTCTTAGTTAAAGAATATATGAAACGTACAATTGACTTAGGTTGTCTTTGCCCAGATTTTATTATCCTTTTGTGTTTGCAGGGTTTGTTCTTAATTATGCATGTACTCAGAGGGCTGCTGGATCTCCTTTGTAAAATTATGTAGCAAAATTTTAAATAGAGGCCTTTTTAGTGTATGTGCTTGTAATATGTATCTTACTGCTGCAAAGCTACACGGGCCTGATTTTTAAAACTATTCAAGTCAGTCCTTTGTTAAAGCTGCTTTTTTTGTCTGTGACTCTTTTGTGGTTTTAATAGTTCCAGTGTTGAAAGGAAGGAGTTTGCATTTTGTGCTTGTATCTAAATTACGCCTTCATGGTTTCATTACGGTATGCTTAGTTCTATTTTTACGCTGTTTACATGCCTCATAGAAGGGTTTCAAAGTGACTTGTAACAATGTAATACTTCCATTAACAGTCATCAATATTCTCAAACAGGAGATTTATTCACATTGAGTAACAAATACTTAAATTGTTCCTCAGAAATGTCTCAAAGAATATACCGCAGCATTTTTACTGATTAACTTGGTATGTAACATGGTATGAATATTGATCAAATTTCAAATTGAACCTCTGTATCTTGAGAATGTAGTGAAATTCAGCCACAGATTGTCATAACTAATTTGCTATATATTTAGTCAGTGAAGCGTGAAGGAATTTAAGAAGTCCATGGAAACTTTTTACTTTGTGTTTCGAACTTTTTAACTGTTGTTCTCCCAGAACCACCTCCTCCCAGGTACTTCTTTCCTCACACGGCTTTACAGGCCAGGGCAAGTTCATCGTGACTGTGCAAGAAAGCACTGTCCTCTCTGCAAGGCAAAAGCCTGCCGTGCATGCTCTCTCACAGTCCTGCAAGCGTTTGTTCAAGTACCTGCTAGCTGCTAATTTGTATGCTGCTAATGCATGCGTCTCCAAGGAAGGTGGTTCAAGTGTATCTCAATATTAGAACAAATGGATTCAGGTTTTCTGACAAGAACTGAGTGCCATTCCGTTTTTTAGCAATAGACTTTACTTCTGTATGGAAACAAAATGGGTTTTGCTGTACTGATTCTTTATCTCTTAACTGTTTGCTAACTGGTGCAAATAAAATTTGTTACGGTGTTCAGGGATTTTTAATTTTGCATAAAATTCTAGGGAAGACAACCTGTTTTATTATTCTCTTTGTGTCAGTGAGCATGTTTTAGCTTCCAACCAAAGCTGGCGGTATATATATATATATATATATATATATATATATATAAAAAATGGTGTA
Organism: Laterallus jamaicensis coturniculus; assembly: GCA_022605575.1. Classification (NCBI taxonomy): domain Eukaryota; kingdom Metazoa; phylum Chordata; class Aves; order Gruiformes; family Rallidae; genus Laterallus; species Laterallus jamaicensis. The sequence continues at coordinate 14,242,468 of JAKCOX010000005.1, read as the reverse complement.
CTGGTCCATCAGTGTTTTCATACAGTGCTGCATCACACTCTTCTAGACGATTCCTCTTGAGATTTGCAAATCAGGGGTTTTTGAGGACTGCCACAACAATGAGGGGGAGTGGAATGGAGGGCAAAAGTTGCCCTTAAAAAAAAAATATTAAAAAGGCAAATGTCTGTTGTCTGACCTGAAAAATTAAAAAAAAATGTAGTGCCTGGCATGTGACAATATCTAAGCACCCAATTCAATTAAAAAGAAATAATTCTGGTTTCTGACTTCTGGAGTGGAAGTTATCCATTGTGTGCTAACCCTTAGTCAGAAAGCCTTAATAGAAGGCTGTGAGATTGTATGCACAAAAGGGTGGAGGAAAGGGAAAAAAAAATACAAGGAATAGTAGCTGATATCTCCAGGAGATACATTTGTAGTTACAAAAGCACTTTCTTCCTTTGTATGTTATGCCTTTTTAATTCACTCTTCAAAATTAGACTGGTATTTGCAATGGATTTTAGTGGAATTTGCATATTGCATGCAGAAAAGAATATACAAAGTGTGTATGTATATGTATATTAATTTATTAAAGCAAAACGCTTTAAAGCATTAATATAGTACAAATAAGACCCAGCCCTGTACTTAAATAAATAAATAAAAAATTAGTAGAAGTTCCCATGGCTGCAGGTGCACAAGAGTGGCTAGAATGAATGAAGGGAATGGGCTGAAAAATTACTAGTTTTTTGAGGGTGTCTAGTTCCCCCTCCCTTTGCTAAATGACCCTCATTGATTTGCTTGCATGTTTTGATTAGGAAGGTTAGGCGGGCCTAATGTTGTTCATGTTCTAGGTGCTAGTGCTTGTGAGACTGGAGCATCTTGCTTTAGGTTACCAAAGGCAAATCTGTTTCTGGAGTCTGACTCCACAATTCGTTCTGCCTACGTGGTTAGTTCCTTCCTTGCCCTGTGGAGAGCTGGTTTGAAAACTCAGGTAGTATCTGTTTGTGCTATCAGTTTTCTGTGAGGATAAAACAAACAAAAAAAACCCCTTAAAAGATAGGGTATTGATCTGGACAACTATCCCAATATGTAAAACATCCACTGACAGATCTTGCTCATTTCCAGTCTGTTCCTTACAGGCAAGATCTCACTTACTCTGTTTACTTAAAAACAAGTGATATTTTTTTTAAAACCACTTTCCACCGCCAATACCTATATAAAATGAGTGACTATTAGTTTAAAGAAGTTAGACTGTCTTATGGTCGGGCTTGGAAATGCATCCACACTCCTGTGTAAATTGGGTTTTTGATTGTTTTTCATAGGAGATAATTGCTTAAACATGACAGTAATTTGCACTTTGTGTTCCAATGTAGAGGTTTTAAGGAAGCGCTTGTTCTGGTTTCAGCTGAGATAAGAGTTAATTTTCTTCCTAGCAGTGGGTGTAGTGCTGTGTTTTGGATTTGGGATGAGAATAAGGTTGATAACACAATCTTGGTTTTAAGTTCCTGGCACTGACCAAGTCTTTGCTCTAAAATGTTATAGAATTGGGCAAATGTAGTATCAAATGCCTGACCTTCCATGTATAGGACAGAATATCTTAGCTGAAATCTGTGTTCCCAAGCAATGAATAATTGAGTAAAATCATTTTTCTCTCAATAGCATATAGGCAGGCATAGTTCATAACACCTCTTCATCGGATGTATTCATTTGATATGCCATATGGGTGATTAGAAACAAATACATTTTTACTTTGTGATAAAACCCCAAGTAAACTATCCTCAGATAATAAACGGGCATAGGCTTTCAATGAAACAGTGAAGTAGTAATAGCATTTTGAGTTCTGGCTGTAAAAGAAGAAATCCAGGTCTTCGCTGTTAGTCTGCCTGAATCAGTTCGAGGTTTGGGTGTTTGCCGTGCAGTTGAATTACTTCATTTCAATTGAACATAATGCTGTGTTGTTACACCTCAGCCTTAAATTGTGCTGGTGTTGAGAGCTGTTTGAATAACGTCAGGATGTCTGTGGGAGCGATGTCGTGTAATTCATGAGAAAATACTAAGTTGCTGTGTGTTTGGCACTTACTTTGTGTTGTGCAAGAAATGGAACAGAAAGGAAAGTATCTGAACAGGGAAAAAGAACAAGGAGCTCTGTGGTGTTGGCTTGTTGTAGCCCTGTGCTGAGGCTCTGTGTCCCTACTTGGTGTGTCCTGCTAGGTGAGGAGTGCCAGTGCCGTGGGGAATATAGCCAGTGCCCTTAGGTAGGCAGTCAGTGTGATGAGGGTTAACGGCTTGCCTGATGGCCTGCCTCGCTGCGCTGCTCTTAGGCAGCGCTGTATTTAGATTTAAGAATGACTTTTAGAACAGTGCCTTGGCCATCGTTCAGTGCCTTTTTGCAAGAGCTGAGTGGGGGTGTTAATTTGTATTTAAAAACATGCTTTTGAGACTCTGTGCTTTCTGTTATTATGAGTAACAATAAATCTGAGAGATATTAATGTGGTCATTTTACAGAAACATTGGCAGCTAGACACAGAAGGTACACTTTCAGCACCGAATCATTATGAGAAATAGCCTTAATGTTTCTGGAGAAACCATGTCAAACAAAGCCCTTGCCTCAGTGTGCACTTCAGACCCAGAGTAATGGCGTACAGCAGAAGCAGTCTAAGGACTTCATCACTTTGGAGTTCTGATTTATATTGTAGTTCCTAACGCAGCCAGGGAGTGTGATGGGGCAGGGTGCTCCACGTAACCTGTCCCAGGGGCCTGGTAGCTCATCCTGTCAGGGACACGTGTGCACAGATGATGGCTCTTCCTTCTTTTCCCTGTCCATAGTGAGTGTGGTGTCAGCAGGGACACAGGGACTAGGAGCAAAGCGTTCCAGTGTTTGGGGAACAAGCATAACTTACCCTTACTGTGCTTATCTTGTAATCACTCTACTTGTGAATAAAAGTCTCAGTAATGGGCATAATAGTATTTTATAATATCATAAAAAGTAAATTAAGCTTAAATTTGATTGCTGCTGTAGCAGAGATCTTGAAGCTCTACTTCTGCTTCTTTTCCTGAATAAATTTATTCTCTTGTAGTTGTAGGTTTTGGTTACTGGCCTGAAAGCTCTGCACAGCTGTCAAGAGTGGTGCTGTATATTAAAATATATCATTATTCCTCTTGGTAGTGTAGCATGATATATCTGAAGTAAAAGATTTTTAAAGGCGCAAATACATCTTTGTGAGAGACAGATTTTTCTAAATCTGTCTCCATTTACTCTCATTAGTATTAAATCAGTACAATTGATAACAAATGTCAGACTGCAATGTTTCTGGTGAAGCAGACCATCTGCCTGTTTTGTAATCTGAACGTTTATGCTTACAATCAGTATACTTCAACAACTGTGCCTGAAATGCCAGGTAGTAAAGTCTGTTGTTTGATTCTCTGAATACATTATGTATATTGGAGCAATAATTAATTCCATGCTTTATGGAAAATGTAGTTATTAAAGTAAATGCTTTTCCCTGGATTGCTTCTGTCCCTTTAAAATGTCACCTTCCTATGAGCTTCTGGTTTATTTCCCTGCGATTGTTTGTTTCTTTACAAATATATTTGTTTTTCAAAGTAGTTACCCTCTCTGAATAACTGAAATTTGTGAAGGCTGCCAGTGTACCAACCAAAGCAGTGTTGTGATACTGCAGCTGAATCGTGTTGCTATCAACTTACCAGTTTGTTTTGACGGAAAGTTCTTGTTTAAAAGCAAACACTAACTAACTAACAATACAGATATCTGTGATATCCCTCAATTAAAGCTTTCAGGACTGCAGTATAACATGATTTTCTTATAAAGGGAGCAGTGGATAGATGCTAATGGGCTTCGGTCTCCTCAGTTTTCCCTAAAAACTGGTATCTTGATGTCAGCAGTTGATGTCCATGTATTTGCAGCCAGACACTGCCAGTTCTTGGTTTCTTGATTCACATGTACGGGTGGAGTGAAGGCAACGTGGTTGGGAGAGCTGAGCAGAGCATGTCTCTGCTCACCTCAGTCCTACAGCATAAGTGGCGTGCTGCAACCACAGGACAGGACATGGGGGGGAAGCAGGGAAGGGTTGAGCACCAGCTCATTCTTCACATGTCCTGTTTCACAGGTCAGTTGTCCGGAAACAGGCTGTGCCAATCTGGAGGGTCACTGGATTAGTAGTAAGGCTTCATAGAAGTCACTGGCAGAGCTGAAGAGAAGATGGGAGAGATGTCTTTGCTGTCCCTAGTTTTTCTCAAGCCCATTTCATGGAAGAGGAGATGCCTCAGTGTCTTTGTGGCAGTGGAACCTGTTGAGACTGTGGTATAAAATAGGGAGCTTGGGTTGTGGTTTTCTTTGAGATTCATTAATATGCCTGAAAGGAACCTGGAGAACCATAGTATGTTGATAGTAAGGCCACACGCAGTATGCAGACTTTTTAATCACCAGGAAACACTAAAACCAATAAAAAGATGCTAGATATATTCTATATTCTTGTTTTACAGTTGCCTTTCAAATTTTATTATGAAAGGACTGTTAACACTATGGACTTATGGATAGAGAAGGTTTGTTGAGGTTTTGCTAGCGATACATAAACTGATCCAGGTATTTACTAAATACCTTACAAGTCTTTCTTCTTTGACTTGAGAATGAAAGCTAAGGAAATTGAGCTCTTCTTTTGGTTTCTTACTATTGCATGGCTTGAAATGCCATTTGACGAAAAAACCTTTGTCTTGCTGCAGCATTGGGTTGGGGTTTTTTTGGTCATTGTGCTGCTGGTTTTCAAACACTGGCAAAATTACTTCACAGAATCACAGAATTGTAGGGGTTTGAAGGGACCTTGAGAGATCATCGGGTCCAACCCCACTTGTCCCACTTGTGGCATTGCCACACTATCTATTTTTTTTGAGTGTTTTCACAGCCTTCATATTTGGCTCCGAAACCTGTGCTGTTTAAAACTTGAAAACAAGCAATAGTCATTCATACATTTGTTTGTTTACTTACACTGTAAGGTTTCCTAGAGTGTTATGTCTGAGTTGCTATGCATGTCACTGGCAGGTATGTATATAGCGTATGTATTTGAGCACTTACTGATGTATCCAGGGGTGGGTATTTCCGTAAGTACTTAGCATGTGTTTGTCTTCATAGCTAAAACAGCATTAGAAATCTCTCCTGTAAAATATAAATATCTGTGTTACTGTAGAGTATCTGTATTTCCAGTTCATCCACTGATTCTGGTCTGACAGTGCAGTAGAAACGTCTTTTGTGTGCTGAGCATTAACAATTTTCAGATGCTTTGAATCGAGACTTTTAAACAGAGGAGTTTTCTCAGTGAGGAAAAAATCAATTGAATGAAAATTTTGTTTGAGATTTACTTTCGTTCTTGATGCCACGATGCTACACAAGGTCTGGTAACTCATATACAGCATTACGAATACTACAATAAAATCAAGGTCTGCAAGTGCTGCCAAGGTTCCCAGTGAGTAAATATTCACCAGATTCTGTCTTTTGATGTTGAAGAACGTAAAAGGCAGCTGACATGCAAAACTGCAGCAGGTTTTAAAGCTGCAGAACTGCTTTAATAGAAATAAAATGTTTTAAATCACAGTAATATATCATATGCATATCCTCATAGAACACTTACATGTAATTGTATTAAGGTGTTATGTTTTTATGTGCTCTTTTACAATGTGTGTATCATGCGTCATTGTGATTTAAGACATTTTAATCTTCATTTATTCTTCATATTCCTAGTTGTCTGTCTTCCTCCCATTTTTCTGATCTCAGTATTAAAAATGCAACTTCTGATACTACTTTCTTTGGAAGGTAAACGTTTGGCATAAGGACGCAGATGTTTTCAAACTTACAGGTCTGCTTGTTAAGATGGCAACTGCTTAATTAATATAAAAACTACAAGGCTGAAGAGGACTTTCTGGCTTTAACCTCCAGCCCGTGTGAAGGATATACCAAACATACATATACGATAAATGAAGCTTACAGCCTAGATCTGTTTTCCAGGCTGTGGAGTTAAGCATCCCCCAATGTTCAGCTAGTGTATATATAGTAAAAAAAAAAAAAAAAAAAAAAAGCTGTTGGTAAAGACTCCTTTCTTAACAAAATAGGTAGTATTGTCTTACCTTTGAAAGTAGGCTTGAGCAAGCTAATAGTATCATTCTATTTTCTCATTAACCGTATTATGCTGTTATATCATTATACCAATTATGCCATATAGTCTGACATTATCCCAATATATGTTAACCATTTATACCACAACTGTTTCCTACAATGAGAGCTTGGTTTCTTGAAGTAATAAGTATATTCTGCTAAATCCTTAGTTCTAGAGGAGCAGAGGGATACTCTAGAAACTGTTCAGGCTCTGAGATAAGTTTGGCATAGACTGAGTTGCTAGTTAGTCAGACGCTTATAGAGTCTTCAATTTTGGTTTATTCGTGAAATGTACAGCACCAATTATAGTTGATGTGTGCTGACAACTGATATTTTCACTTTACAATTCTACCTAGTTAGATAACTTAAATAAATGGTGAATGTACCCAATACCTGGCTGAGCTTGCCTACGTGCTCCTTTGCTTTGTAAGAGTTGGCTTAGATTGTTCAGTTAATAAAAGTTTTAAATGTCATATCTATAAAAGGCCTGGTAAAAAATCCTTTGGCTAAGGAACATTTTTATCGTGAATTGTTTGGTAGTGAAAAGATACTCAGTGTTAGGCCCTACCTCGTAGTCTTTGTCCAAAATGCTTGGTAAGAAATTATATTTGAGATTGACCTAACCCTGGCTAACAACAGCTGCCCTGAGGAACTCTGCCCAGTCTCTGTGTGCAGGCATCCTTTTCTCTCATTTTCTCCTCCTAATACAACCACTGCATTTCTACAAATCTCTCATCCAGCTGCCTGCCCTATCCTTTTATTGTGGACATTTTTCTACACATCTCTTCAAAAATAAAAGGAGGTGTGTATTTGTTCACTTCTTATGTGACAAGACCCTTGCTCTCTCGTGTCCCTCTCACAAGGGTCACTTCTTGGGCATCTGCTCTTTCCTATATACCATGTCGAAACTATACTGCTAACTGGCAGTTATGTGCTTGTGATTCACAGCTGTACATATTTCTTGACACCTTTAATGACTCTTCTGTTCTCTTTGCCTGCCTGTGTTGACTTTCCCTCTAAATACTTCACATGGATGTGTTTCTCCTGGGGACAGATCAACTGTTCTGCTTGTATAGTTGCTATTTAAACTTTCCGTGAATAACCTCAGTATCATGCTTGATCCTGAACTTCTCAACTGATACCCTTCCTCTACCTGCAAATCTCATTTGCTATATATATAAAACGTTGGCAATTTTCTAGTACCCTGTGGTCTGAACTTCGTCTCTTGAGAGTTTCATTTCTCTATATTCATTCTTTGTATATGCTGCATGTGAAAGAAGCCTTCTTTCTTTTTCTGAGTGTCTTATAAATCTGCTATCTTCCAATTAATTTCACGGATCAATATGAAACCGTTTTCTCATACTCAAAAGCTAAATACACTGTTTCCTGTATTTTGCTTTCAGTGTTTTCACTTTAGCACAGATCTTAGTTACATGAGTCAAGAGCATTTTAATAAGGAGCTCTTGTGTAACGTATATTGCTACAAGATAATTTTTAGGGTGCTTCTGGCTGCTATATTGTGTTACTTGGGTGCATAACTTGCTTTAAAGTTGATTTTAAAGTTGCTTTCATTTGTTAAATCTCAAAGTTTAAATACATTCGCTGTGATTCATATGTGATATTGCGTATGGCCCTTCATTTTTTAGAATAACAAAAGCCAAACTCCTCCTACTGTGATGGCTGTCGAGGGTTTTCCTCCATTATCAAGTCCAGTGCTGATATCCTTGGCTTTTTGACTGGCTTCCTCAATCTCATAGAAAATCTGGCAGTTCTAGAGGTCTAGCACATAAGGATAAAGTGCTTATCATAGAATCATAGAATGGCAAGGGTTGGAAGGGACCCCAAGGATCATAAAGCTCCAACCCCCCTGCCACAGGCAGGGCCACCAACCTCAGGCCTGGATCTACACAAGGTTGCCCAGGGCCCCATCCAACCTGGCCTTGAACACTTCCAGGGATGGGGCATCCACCACCTCTCTGGGCAGCCTATTCCAGGACCTCACCACTCTTTCCGTAAAAAACTTCCCCCTAATATTCAATCTAAACCTTCCCTCCTTCAGCTTTAAACCATTCCCCCTTGTCCTGCCATTATCTGCCCTTTTAAAAAGTTGATTCCCCTCCTGTTTGTATGGTCCCTTCAGGTACTGGAAGGCTGCAATGAGGTCCCCCCGCAGCCTTCTCTTCTCCAGGCTGAACAAGCCCAGCTCCCTCAGCCTCTCTTTGTAGGGCAGGTGCTCCAGCCCTCTGATCATCCTTGTGGCCCTCCTCTGAACCCTCTCCAACAGTTCTACATCCTTCTTGTATTGGGGGCCCCAGATCTAGACACAGTACTTCAGGTGGGGCCTCACGAGGGCAATTATGATAAAGTGATTATGATCTCTCGAGGTCCCTTCCAACCCCTACAATTCTATGATTCTATGATTACTGCTTCTACATTCCTCTGTGTAAAGCTTAGAGATGCTTGCATCCACTTGGGCAAGGTGCAGCTGTCCTTTGTCATTCTATTTCATGTAAACACTTCTGAAGCTGCTGAGTTTGTGCTGGAACAGCCTTGTTAGCCTTGTGCATATGTGGCTCCCTGGACAGCTGGGAGGACCACTCTGATGCTTAGTGTGGTGACTGCCCATGGTTAAGGTAGTGGCTGATTTTGTTTTGACTTTAAATCAGTGTTTTCTCCTCCTATTTTCATCCCCAAAATTTCTTTGCCCAGAATGATGTCTGAATTGCTGTTACAGGTACCTTCCAGACCCAAGACAAAAAGTAAACATTTGTAATCTGCATTGAGTTGTTCTAGTATCAAAGGAATCTATTCGAGATTCGGTCTACGAACTGCTTATGGCTGATTTGTATCCCTTTCAGTGTCTTAATCTAATTTAAAATTCATCCCCATCTGGCGTTTCCATTCAGAGGGCCTGGCTGCCATTCTTACATATTTCCACAAGGCTGATGCTTCTTGTGAAGAGATCTTGCCACTGTGCAGTGGAAGCTGCAAGCTTTCCCCACAAGCATGAGCCAGTCACAGGAGCATGGTGTGAGAGATAAGCAGCTCCCAAGCTGGGGTGCTGCGTGATACCTATAGAGCTGAATGGCAACAGCAGCTCTAGCTCTGACCATGAGTCTTCCTCATTTTGGTAAAGTATCACCTCTCACATCTGTAGAGATGATCTGATGCTCCAGATATGCAGTAGCTCCTACCATTAGATCCCAGCCAAAGGGAAGTGTGGATTTGTTGCTAAATGTCAGGTGCTAAAGCATTTTGGAGATGGTTATGAAGTGGGCAAATTGTTCATTAGCGTGATGGTGTTGGCTACAGCTGCAGAACTTGAAAAGAGGTGAGCAGTTCTGCAGAGGTAACAGATTATTTGGAGGGTTGTATTTGTTTCAGTCAGAATGTTTTACCTTCAAATGGGAAAGCTGCTCCTACCAAAGTGGTGTTTACACTTTGTGACAAATTGTGAGGCTTCACTGACTGACCAGAGACTAGCTCTGAAAGGTATTAAGAAGTTGATTCTATCCAAACCTTTACAAAATCTTAGCAAATTTTCAAATACAAGAGACAAATTTTCCCCAGAACCCTTTGAGAAACCTTTAGGTCTTTTACTTTCTTGGAAAGCTTATAAGTTCCTTTCTTTGTTGTAACGTTTTTCCACTCTAAGGTTTTATCTACCATATGGAGTGTTTTAGTCTTTTAGGAGTGTGCAGAGGTCTGTAGTTCTGGAGTTGTTTTGAAATGCGATTTAGGATCTCCTGCCAAAATGTGGGCAGGTAATTATTAAGAGAAGTCATCGTTGGGATTAGTCTTCCAACTTGAGAAAGAATATTCTCCTTTTAAACAGGAAAGTAGTTTAGGTGTCTTTAACAGAAATTCTGTAAGGCTCCCATGGGAATTTCCTTATCATTTAGATATGAAGACAGGAGTAATAAGACATCCTTAAGAGTTGCTTTGGAATAGGAGTTGGGGATCAAAAACTCACGGCATAACATGAGTATGAAATTGTGATTACCCCTAGTATCACAATTATGCTTACTTATAATAGTGATGTCTGGGGAAAATAGATTTAGGTTTGATTTATGACTAAGATGAGATTAGTTTCTTATTGCAATCTGAAATATTGGTTCATGTACATTGACTTCACATTTTGGGGTAAGGTGTGGGAGGAATTAATTTTATTCTGTTCTTACTGTTTGCCTAGATGGGGATGTTACACATTGAATGCTGGTCTAGATAGAGGAAGTGGAAAGTGATGAGCTTAGCACCTCCCTTACTCTTTTGTGACAGTTGGTTTCTGTTGCTCAGGGACAACCCTTTCTTTTGTTGCTGAAATAGATTATTTTGTTTTCCTCCTACTGCTGAATTTCTGATTTGCCTTTGTGGGAATGGAATGTAGTGCTTCTAGAACTTGCCTTATTTTTCTCACTGACACTTAACAACAATGCTCACTAAAATCTACCATTAAATGTACTCACTTAATTTTATAAACTGGGTAATAATATGCACTGTGGTTCTAAAATGTATTCAGAGGTTTAATCTGATTCTTTCACAGCTTTAAAATATGAACAGTAAGGTGTAACTACTACCTTTCTCCCCCCCCCCCCCCCCCCCCCCCTCCCAGTTTTTTAAGCATTGTGGCTTATTTGAACATCTTGGCAATTCCTTTCTTTAAGTGGTGGTGTCTTTTTCTGGTGTGGTTTTTTTGCTTATTTAAGTTCTGAGTTGTGCTATTTGCTCTTTGAAACCAAGTTGTTGTAGACTTGCGAAAAGGGGATTGCTGTTACATACATTTACTATGGTAACTGTGTCTTTGAAGTATGTTTGGTGTGGGAAGTTATATCAGGTATGGAAACTCAGGGATATGTAACCAGGGGTGGGCACATGAACCCTTTAGCTAGCAGTCTGACGAGCACCGGATCTGTTGAATCCCAGGTATGTGTTTTGGATACTGGAGAAGGTCACAAGATGCACTGCGTTGTTCAAAACTACATATAGCCAAGGCTGGTTTATAGCGTGGCCTGGGGAGAGAGGAAATCTGGGAAATGCCAGGAAAAGTGTCATCTCCAGGGCATCAATTATAGCAGCAGGGATGATTCAGTATTTCCAGTTTGTATTGCAGTCAGAGTTTTTGTGTTCAAGCAACACTGGACATTGGAGCTTTATGATGGTTCTGCTGCTGTCATGCACATGTATTTGCCAGCCCACTTACAGAGCAATCTGCTGCTGGTGGTAAGAGGATGAGCAGGGACTAGGCAGAACACTTTCATCTCCTATGAGGTATTCTGTTAAGATTTTGTGTTGAGAGTTAATGTTTCTAGCTCACTGTTAGTTGTAAAGCTGTTTCAAAATCAGTTTGGGAGAAACTTTAGTTTCAGACTTGACTCATCCTGATCAGCTCAGGATTTAAGCATGCACAGAGCTGTTTTCACGTGTGTCCTTGCCATCCCCATTTGAGGAGGGACAACGGATGTGCTTTAGCCATTAGCAGTGGGGGCTTTTCCATGGGAAAATAGGAACTTCCAATGGTGATGTGTTCCCGCCGGAAGGCAAGCAGGTACGTACATCAGGTCTTAAGGAAAGCACTTGTTTCTCACTGTCTGTGTGCCCATGTGATTGGACATGCACAAGAGCTCACTGGTACTTCATTAGTATTATTTTCTGGTGGGAATACTTAGTCCTCTGCTGAGAAAAAGTGATCGTATTTTCCATCTTCAGAAAGGGGCTTTTCTCTGCTTTGTCTGTTATCACTGCCCTGCACAAGGATGGTCTAGTTGAAAGTCGCAGATTTGTGGAGAAAGACTTGTCTTTTTTTTTTTTCCTCACCCCCTTTTCCCTCTCTGTCCCCTTGACCTCTCTCTCTCCTGCTCATCACTTCCACTTCTCATCATGAAATGATGATCAAGAGCCTTGCCTACCAATATTTCAGGAAACAAATTACTGCAAAGCCTACATTCAGGGCAGAGCAGGCTGACACAGGTACTGCTTAGCTATAACCCATGGACATGAAGCAGCAAACACAAGATAGTTATTTTCTCTCCGCTTTCTTGCTTTTTCCCTAACACAGTTGCTTTGACAGTCAGGGTAGCACATCTGGCACATCAAGGTAACCCTTCCTTAGATGTGCTCACCTCTCTTGACTGCCTGTGCTGCTCATGCCCAGCGCCTGGTGTGTCCCCGGGAGCCCATTCTCCCTCCTCCCAGCTTGCAGGTGGCAGGGCTACAAGCACCAAGCTTTGGTACTTGCCATCACTTTGTCATCAGAAGTGTAAGCAGTGTTCTCAGCTCTGCAGTAGCCGCTGTTGTCCTTCACTTTGTACTACATGGACAAGAGATTTTCCTACAGCTAGCAGCTGTGCATCTTGCACACAACTTTTTAATTTTTTTTTCCCCTACAAGGCCACTGTAATGTAAGTACTTTGTTAGATTGATCATACAAAATATACATCTCTGAAGTAAGTCTTGCTTCATGTCTGTGTTCTTATGAATATTCATAAAATGAAGAAACCAGACCTGCCGTTTTTCATGCTGGTAAAATTCTATTTGACTCACAAAATCTAAGAATTAGTCTTTCAAAGGGACAGAGCACATAGGTATTTCTCTTAAACTTCTGTTTGTCCATTTCCATTGCATTTCAGCTTGAAACATATTTGGGCAGGCATAATCAGATTGGCCAGGACTCAGTCCTTTGCTTGTGCAAAATTCCTCTTAAGATTACAGACTGAGTCTTAAAAGCTCCCTCCAATGTTCAAGATGCACTTTTCAGAGTATTGTTAAACAGATTAAATCCAAAGAGATCGTGTTGAATCGCATGTTTGATTTTTTTGTGTGTAATTTCTCTATTAGTAGTAAAAATAATACAACACCGGGAAAAAAAACCCATTTGCGGCAAAGGAGATGGAAAGCATCTGAGCAGAAGGTTGATTTTGCTGTAAACTGAAAATTCTCAACACTGTTTCCAACCTCAGGAAGAGGAATTAATAAAGTGAATTAATCAAAATATCTTAATTAGAGCTATGGTTATGATTGTCTCTTTAAAGCCAGGCATTGTAAGAATCCAGCACTTAAAATTTGAAATTTTTTTTCATTCTTACACCATTCTCAAAATTAAGATTTATTTGATCTGCCAGCATGTGACCTTTTCAAATCACAACACTGCTTTATCCCTTGATCCTTTTCCTGAAGAAAGCTACTTAGATCGTACAGCTACCATCTATTATTAACTTGGAATCGTAAAATTCCTTGTAAAATTCTCTACTTTCTGGAGGTTGCTGTAAATAAAAATGTATAGCATGAAAGTGATTTCTTCAGGACAATTGTTGTGAACATAAGATATGATAAATGTATAATATTTGAAACAAAACACAATTAAATTTGAAGAGTCAGGTATTACAAAGAAATTATTAACAGTACATTTTATTTTGGAAGTCTGGAGATGGAAATATTTTTTCAGTGGATATGATAGTTATTTTTATTCTGTATGTCTCAAATTACTAGTATCATACAGTTACAAGCTAACAGCATTGGATGTTAGACAAATTCCGTTTTCAAGCTACACAAAATACTTGCTGCGTGGGAAAAAGTCTTCACTTAAAGTGGTTTTTTTCAGTTGCTTTTTAGTCTTCATTGCTTCTTCTGACTTTTACCTAGACAAATGAATGATTTGTATCTGCTTATTAATAGTTCTAATATATTATGTATATATTATGTACATGTTTATTTACACTTATTCTGATCCATATCCTGTCTCTTTCAAGTACACCTTATGGCATTAACAGGAAAAAAAATATCTCAGATGCCCTACTGCTCGTGTGTTTTCCTCATAAGGGTGACGTTAAGATTCTAGTGTTGCTGGAATGCCGTGCTGAGTTGTGCAGCATTAGCTGCGTAAATGCTGAATCTTAATGAAAGACTAGGTGTAAATACTTTATTGGTAACTTTTTTTTCCACTGAGTTCTTCTACTGAAAAATATTTTTTTCATATCTATGCCTTTTCCAAAAAAATCACCAACAAACCAAACAAAAAACAACAACTGAAAAATGCAAATTCTATTTTCCCTTTCCTAAAGCACTGTTTTCCACCAGAAAGGATTAGTCTCAACTAAGAGACTGGAAAGAGATCCCCCAGCCTTTCTTTTTTTTCCTTTTTAATGGTGGGGTCATGAGAATTCACAAATTCCCTGCAGTGTGCTTTGAGTTCTTAGAGAAAATGCCATGTGAAAACTGGCACTGTTTGGAAATAAACTCCCCTTGGACTACCAGGTCCATGCATGCTCTGTGGTCAGGCCAAGCATTCAGCTAGTTTCACATCCTGTTTCCTTCTGTGCACTTGTGTGAACAGGTATGAAGAAATTCTTACGTCCTGACATAAGATATGACAGTAAATAGTTGTATCTTCAGTCTCAGTTAATTTTGTTGCCTTGCTATTCATCTCTCATTTGTTTTTGAGCACAACTCTCTGTGGACATCTCACAGAGAAAGCAATTATTCATACCCTGTTTTGCTATCATCTGTTGGTTTGTCTCTGGGAGTATCTTCCCCGTTAACGCCATAGTAGCTTAGTTTTTTGGAGCCTGTCTTGCAAGGAACATTATCAAATGTCTGCTTTATCATGTTCATTATATTTCTGTAAGAAGACTTACAGAGATCTGCAAAATCTAAAAGATAACATTTAGAATCATAGAGTCATAGGGGTTGGAAGGGACCTTGAGAGAAGGTCCTTTCAGACACTTTAAGCATTTTCCACTACTTCAATGGAGTGTTATGTATACATAGTATACATAGTGTATGTGCATTTAGGTAGACAAACTGTTTTCAGTGTTTCTTGACAACTACCATTATTCTTTAAAAATCTGACTTTGATCACTGTGTTTCAATGAGCTACTGCAGTACTTTGGGGTCTTCAGACCCACACCTCTTGTCCATGAAGCAGTTGTCTGACAGATGTCTCCAGGACATTGTTCTCAAATGTCATCACATGTCACTGGAGAAAAAAACGAGGGAAGAAAATTTAAAAAACCTTTCATTGGATGAATTCAGACTTTCCCATTAGTTGGTTCTATGCTTGTGCTTTTATTGTATTTACATTCTTATGACTTCCTAATATTCTGAAATAGTATTCAGTTTGGCAGGGTTTGAAGATAACATGTATAAAACTGGCCATGACGAATATTCCATGTCCTCTTGCAATTATCTGTTAGTGATTTGGTTTTTTTGTTATTGCAAGGAGTACTAGCCTTGCTGTGCATAGTGAGTAGACTTCTCTAAAGTAATACTATAGTCTTAAATAGTCTTCTAACGTAAATATTGTAAAATATTTGCTGTCATGCTGATCACGTTTGGGATGAAGGAGAAAAAGGTTTACATCCTTTCAGTTACTCAGAATCCTTAGGGCCACATAGCTGGTCTTGTCTTCAACTCTACTCTGAATGAGCTGGTAGAAAACCTTAAAAGCCACATTTTGCCCCCAGAATGACACACAGTAGCTACCCACAGTGTTACTCTTTTCAGGTTATGACCAAAATGGGATTGTTTGGATTATTTGCCTTGTGAGGAAAGTTTGGAGATGACTAATGCGAAGGCACACGTTCTTGTAAACTGAGCAAGCTTTATATGGGAAGTAGTGAGGGATATTGAATTCAGCAGCCCTGTAAAACCCTTACACAAAAGATGCCACCATAACGAGTCCATTGGGCTTTGCGCCTGTACTGTATGTCTGAAATCCTTCTCTTTGCCTGAATTAAATTCAGTGGTTAGCATTGAAAGCTGAAGAGTGCATGGAGTGGGAAAAGCTGTAGGAAGAGGGGATGCTTGCAACCCTTTTGCTGTAAGCTTGGCTTTGGGGTTTTGCAGTTGTAGTAACCCTGACCTGCTATGGAGGATGGGAGGGAAACTGTCTGCTTCTCCAAGCAAATGCTGCTGGCTTCCGTTGCAAGAAAAATCAGTGAAGAAGGTGTATAAATTGATAAAGATTCCAAGGCTGGGAGAGATGGGCTTATTTTGGCACATAAAGGTAATTTTTTATATATTTAAAAGGTTCACATTTCCCAGGAGAGTGCTTCAAGCTGTAGTTCGCATGTTGTATCTTTTACTGAAGGTTGTGATTTGTGATTGTGTTCTCTCTCTGAAAGGTGGGTTTCCAAGCATTACACACCAGTGGAGCTTCACTGACAAGTATTTTTTTACGCTAAATAAGCTTACTATTATATGTTCTTTATGCAGTTGTTGGTAATATAACTTCTAAGAAAGGGAAAACTTGTCATAAATCTTAATCTGTGTTGTCTATTAGGTTTGCTTTGTTGTCACGAAAAAGCGCATTTGGAAAACTCTTGGGAGGCACCATATGAACCTGAGCAGCTAGAGATGAAAGTAGTAGGGATTTTGTATTGAGGTACTTTGGATGTTTTCATACAACTCTGTTCAAGAATGTTTTTGTACAGAACACACAGCTGCATATGGATTGTAAATGATTACGGGAGGCAGTTAAATAGCCATGAAAGAAACAGCTATGGTAATTATAGGTAGTTTCCATACAGTATGTTACAAACAATGGTTTTTTTCATACTAATCACGAATTCTGATCTTCTCCCTAATCACTTTAAAGGTGAGTTGTCAAATTTATTTAAAATCCCAATACTGGAATGTAAATCATTCAGGAAGCAAGATGAATTTTTCAGAGCGATGGGCTACCTCGTACACGGAAGTGTGTGTGACCTTGAAAATGGTATGTGTAATTTTGTGCCAGACGTTAGGCTCCTCGCTGTAGTAAGATTAAGCGCATATGTAAGTATTAGCAGATTTAACAGCATATGCCTCTGTATGCATTCCAAAAATCCACTTATTAATATTTTTTTATTTAATGCCTGTTTTCCTCTGAGCCTGGACCGTAGTGCCCTCTTCATCCCTCCTTCCCCTTCCAATAAAAATTAATGAACTTTTTTTTACTGCTACCAGTAAGCTTTAATGATCTTTGTAAAAAGAGACAAGCAGTTAATTTGTTGAAATTCTCCCATTTTTCAGCACACAATTCAGATGTGAACATATCAGGAGACAATGGGAATCTGATAAATAACTTAAATACAAATATTTAAAATTCATGTTGACAGTGTATTCACTGAACTTACAAACTTTAAAACAATTAATGATGCAAATCTTTTGTGTGGGTGTCTTCCATCATTCATCAGTGTCTTCAAATTATATCAAAACTTAGGAGTGAACCTTAAACTGAAAAGCTTTACTTGGTTTGATGTGTTGCTGGCAGTTGTGCATATTTCCTAGGTGTTGCAGCAATTGAGATGTAAAAAAACCCTAAGAACTGTATGCAAATTGATTGTGTCTTCTGCCAGTGTTTCTGTTTGATGTGCTGCTTGTGCTTTAAACAAAATAGAAATATTTAATTGTTTTTGGTGCTTGCTGGTATGAGGGATGTAGCACAGTAAATTGTACACAGCAATCATTACACCAGCTTAGCTCTTTGTTTTTATTTTGCCTTCCTTTTTCAATAGGGTATGTCATGAAGATGATTGGTGGTAAGCAAGTCCAGCAAAAAAAGTAGCACTGATGAGCACTGGCTATTGGTGTTCATCATAGCAGCCCAGAAGGACTGGGCTCTTGAGCTGGGCAGTGAAACCTGCTGGTAGAAGTTTATTTCAGTTTGTTGGATTGAATGGAATGCTGCTTCTTCTCCGCTGTTCAGTTTCCTCCCAGACTTCACCAATAGAAGTGGGAGAAACCCAGAATTTGCCTCCCATTCCAAACAAGGAAACCAACACCTTTGTGCTCTGTATGATGTTTGGTATTGGTTGTCAAGGCCTAAAAACATTAGGACAAAGGAGTTAATGACTTCAGTTTCCTAGTAACAACTCTTGGTGCCTATTTTTCTCTCGATCATAGTCTATATTGAGCTTGGCTTATTCTCTTCAGTCTCTTGTTTCTAAAAGCTAAATAACTGTGGAGAATTGTTGAACTTGTCTGAATTCCTATATATGCTTCCTGTATTCTGGCCACTTTATTCTGTCACAGCCTTTGGGGAGGTATTTTGTCCTGAAGAGGCAGGTTATCCCCAGGACTTGTGTTTGTTTAGGATAAGAGAATATGTTCAAGTTGTGCCTGGGGGGGTCTAGATTGGACATTAGAAAAAAAATTTTCACCAAAAGGGTTGTGAAGCACTGTGAAAGAGGCTGCCTGGGGGAGTGGTTGAGTCATTGTCCCTGGAGGGATTTAAGAGACTGTTGATGGGGTGCTTAGGGACCTGGTTTAGTGGTGGACTTGGCAGTGCTAATTTAATGGTTGGACTTTATGATCTTAAAGGTCTTTTCCAGCCTAAAAGATTCTGTGATTCTATAGGTTGTATGGCTAAGGAGAGCTCACAGATGCCTTTTGTGGACTGCAGCTCATATTATTTCTGTCTGTACGATCAGGAATAGCTCTGTTAATTAGTGAGAGAGTAGCCTAACAGTTAGTCATCTGAAGTGTTCCCAGTGTTCTCCCTCTGTGGAATGTCCAGGCAGCACATCTGCCTGCTGTTGGAAAAAAAAAATTAAAAAAATAATAGTCATTCTCTTAAATTTGTAAAAATTGCTTTTTTATTTAGACTACACACACTATATGTAAATTCTACTACAAAACCAGATGCTTGGATTGCTCAGTTTACCAGAAACCTCAGAGTACCTTGTTAAACTAGCGTTGTGCAAAGGATGCTTTAGAACCTTTTAGTACCTGACGTAATCTAGAACTACAGGTGGTGTTAATGTACTGTTTGTAGAGATTCAGAGGTGGTCATACAGGATGGAATGCGCCGTGACCGGTGACTTCATTATACACAGGGTGCTTGTAACGGGAGATGTGCAGCACTTGAGAGGTGGGAAAAGTTTATAACCACTTTTGGCTCTTCATGCAGAGGGCTTCTGACAGTCTGCATGGAATTGAGACCTTTAGGGAGCTTTTAAATTAGAAGCAGAGACTTTATCCTGTTCTCTGAGAAATATCTGTTTCTGGTAATAATACTTTCTCTAAAGAAAATATTAAAACAAAATTTATAGCAGATGAATAAGTGCTAAGTGCAGACTTCTCTCTTTTTTTAAATTTTGTGAAATTGTTCATTTTTAGCCATGTTTGGGGAGGTGATTCTGAGTGAAGGATGCTTGCAAGAAAGCTTACCCTCCTGAGGATAGAGTGCTCCTGTTATTTCTACTCAAGTCTGAGAGAGGAGTTCATTGATCTCAATAATGAAGACATTGAAAAGTCCTTCAGCAAAACCAGGGAGACCAAATTTGACGTTTTGTGATATATCTGAAGTTATTTGGTGAGAAGGAAGGAAATGGGGATAAGATGTCAGGTAACAAACCACAACCTGCAATACTGTACTCGAACACTAAAGATAGGAGAAGGGGGTGTGTTTTCCCCTGTGGAGAGGGTTTGATTCTTTTATGGATTTTTTTTTTTTTTGAGGGGGAAAGCATCTCAGTCATTCATTCTTCCTTAGGTGATCATCCCTTAGGTATGCCCTGCCTTACAGCATAAGCAATCAAGCAGGTTCTTGGAAGGGGTTAATGATAAACTCCTCCAAGTGATAGAGGATCCAACAAGGAGAGGTGCTATGCTGGACCTTTCTCTCACCAGCCAGGAGAGGGGCTGGCAGGGAATGTAAAGCTCAAGGCAGCCATGAAACAGTGGAGTTTGTGATCCATAGGGCAATGAGGATAGTGAAGTTCCCAGAGACTGGAAAAAGGGAAACATAATCCCCAGTTTTAAAAAGGGGGAAAGAGGAATACATGGGGAACTATAGACCAGTCAGTATCACATCTCTGCCTGGCAAGATCATGAAGCAGATATATCTGGAAACTGTGCACAAGCACATGGAAAATGAGGTGATTAGTGACAGCCACATGGCATCATTTAGGGAAAATTATGCCTGAAAAATTTGGTGGCCTTCTGTGGTGGGGTTATATTGTTGGTAGGAAAAGGGAAGAGTGACATACATCATCTACATGGATTTGTGCAAAGTATTTGACACTGATCTGCATGATATCCTTGTCTCTAAGTTGGAGAGACATGGATTTGACAGGAGGACCACTTGGTGGATAAGGAGTTGGCTGGATAAAGAGCTCTGACCGATGGCTTAATGTCAAAATGGAGATCAGTGATCTGTGTTTTCCTCAGAGACTGGTGTTGGGAGTGGTACTGCTTAACATCTTTGTTGGGAGGCATCTACCTTGCTCTAATGAGAACCCACCTGGAGCACTGCATACAGTTCTGGGACCCCAACATAAGAAAGACATGACACAGTTGGAGCAAGCCCAGAGGAGAGCCACGTAGGTGATCAGAGGACTGGAGCATCTCTCCTGTGAAGACTGTCTGACTGAGTTGGGCTTGGTCAGCCTGGAGAAGAGAAAGCTCCAGGGGGGTGTTATAGCAGCCTTCCAGTACCTAAAGGGGAACTGCAGGAAAGCTGGAGATGCTGTTTACAAGCACATGGAGTGACAGGACAAGGGGTAATGGCCTTAGCCTGACACTGTAGATTTAGGTTACATATAAGGAAGAAATTCTCTGTGAAGGTGGTTAGACTGTGCACCAAGTTGCCCAGAGAAGCTGTGGCTGCCCCCTCCCTGGCAGTGTTCAAGGTCAGGTTGGATGAGGCTTTGAACAACCTGGGCTAGTGGGAGGATGTCCTAGCCCATGGGAGGGGGTTGGAACTAGATGATCTTTGAGGTTCCTTCCAACCCAAACCTCTCTAATTCTGTGATCTTCCTTGACCATCAAGTTGATTTTAGACAGAAGAAAAGATTCTGTGCTTCGCTCTATTAAGTGTCAGATATTTTTAGTATCAAAGAATGTTATAGCATTCTTCATGGTTAGACACAAACTTGTGCTTCAGTGCAGCAACCTTCAGTAAGGTATGTGTTAGGATTCAAGAAAACTTCAAGTTAGAAATGTTTTAACCAATCATCTTTCTTTAGAAGTGAAGCATTCACTATAATACAGATCCTTTGCTTATGTATTTAAAATAGGCTTTCATGGCCTAAAAAAGTTATTATTTAAGTGAAGGGAGGAGAAAATTCAAGTAAACAGTAATTAATCTCTTAAATACTGTATCATATAAATGTCTTGCTCTGACAGACACCATTGTCAAATGAATCTGCGTATGTTGTATGTGTATGTATTGACAGCCTTCCAGTGTGCTCGTTAATCACAAGATTAAAGAGGAAGTGGCAGTGAATTTCCAATCCTTTCAAAATGGCCAGAAGGGGAGTATTCTCAAGTGTTAGTCTTTGGAAAACAGGTGCCTGAACCGCTCATATTTAATTTAATAAATGTTTTTCGAGTACCACTGGTTCCGTGCATCAGTACCAGACTGCCTGGTTACAGTATGTATGCTGACATCTGTCTAGTTTATAATTAAACATAGGTCTACTGTACATCAAGTATCTGAAATAGCTACAACAAACGTGAGTGCTGGTACTGTGCGTAAAACCGCTGAAACTTGTCATTCCTTTGTGCTCCTATTATTTTTGTACTCTAAGCTAAACAGACTAACTGCTGCTAAGAAGCTGTCAGGGCATGCATGTCAAACACTAGGTGTATCATGCGATCGGACCAGTGCTGGGATGGAAAAGTCAGTGGTTGGAAGCGGGGGCAAAGTGACCTTTTTCTCTCAACATTGCCTTTACACTGAAAGAAACAGATGAGTTTCTGAATTATTCACAGTACTGAAAGCTTATAATCGTTAGCAGCAGCAGAGTATAGAGACAAGGATTGGTGGATTGGGTTTTTTGGGTGGTGTTTTTTATTGCTGTGGGGTTTTTTTGGTTGGTTGGGGGTTTTTTTGTGGTGGTGTTTTGTGTTGGTTTGGAGGGGAATGGGTTGGTGAAAATGCCCAATCCTGAAGCTCATCAAAGGATTAATTTCACAGAGCTGTCTCTGGGAATCTGAGTATTTAAGGCCTGTGGGAGTGAGGGCAGTTTCTTCCAAAGGATCAAGAAAGAACATTTTCTTCTTACTTTTTTAAGGATCTATGTTGAAACAAAGGTTTAATGTTAATCAGAGGTCTTATGGAGTAACGGGATAAAGAAGCTTTATGAAAATGATTTGCTGTTTCAGCAAGTAATTTTTGCGAGTCAGTTACCGTGATAGTAATAAAGCAAATCTTTTAAGCCACAACTAGACATATAAATGACTTGTCCATCTAAACAAACAAACAAACCAATTCCCATAGAAGTGAAATGTACTTTAAGCAAAGATAAGCAGTGAGATTGTTTTGGTTACAACTGACATGCGATAGAAGGTAAGGCTGCTCTTGATGTCGTGTAAAGTTTTGCCTACTTAAAATACGTGGTGTTAATAGTTTCTTTGAAGTAGTTACCTTGTAATGATACAGTTTTTAAAATTCTTTTGTTGCCCTTCATATATTTTTAAAATTTTATTCTAAAAGCTATTGATTCTTACTACGGATTTGGAAAGTGGGTACTTTGGATGCAGCATGTAATAATTACGCTATGATTTCGCATGCGTGTCATTAGTGTCCTGTGATATAAACACTTACTGGTTAGATGCTGTTGCCCAAAAGAGAGCTTGTGTGGCAGCATGCATTATCATCATTACGCCTTACCGCATGTTACTAAAGATAAAGCTTTTGCCTATGGGAAGAGTAAGGAAGAAAGCAGGGGGCAGTGTCAGGAGACCTAGTGATCTACAGCTTTCAGGAACCCAAGGTTTTTTTTAAATCTTCCAAAGCTATTTATTTTAAAACCTATTCTATCTGGATAGGAGCACACGCTGTATTTGCACACTCTGAATCTTCTTAAGATTAAAGGGCACTTGCCATAGAAAAAACTAAGGATTAACAGTATAATTGCCCTCAGTAATGCAGAAAAGCCTCCTTAATAACTTATTTAAATTGTTACATAAAACTTGCAAGTTCCTCCTTTTTAGTGCTGTGCTCTCCCAGCATGCCTCTGGGTTCTGAGGGTGGAAACAAAATGGCGGGGGCCCTTTCCACATAGTCACCGGCATTCTCTGCCCTGCACCACAGGGAGTATGTTGATCATGGTGGGGCTGGCTTCCTCTTTGATCTTCATCTACTTGGGGCTGGTTTATGTGGTGCATTGTAGGCTGCTTTATTCTCATAAATTCCTAGCTCAGGCTTTTAAAATTGCCCCAAAAGCCTCCCTTAGCCTCAGCTGACATAAAAAGGGTTTCTCTCTGTTACCCAGGGTGTCAAACTACCTCAGGGCATCAGGCTGAGATCACGTTCAGGCACAGGCCAGGTAATAATTGCTCAACCACCTGGCAACTGTTAAAACCAGCTCTGGTCACGACAGCCCCAGACGGCTCCTGAGACCCAGCGCTGCCAGGTCAGTGCAAAGCCTCTGGCCTTTCACTAGTGTTGGCAAGAATCATATTTATTGGGCTACTTCATATATAGAAATATAATTAGATTAAAGCTTTCTGAAATCATGAGCATCTGGCTCTTATTTCCTGTCTGAGGGAATTGTCGGTCAGCACTACTAAGTGCACTCGGAACAGACTGACTGAAGTAATAGCTGCAGGTCAGAAGCTTCTTAAACCTGGCTGAAGAGATTTTATTTTTTTAATGATAAACCGAAGTACATACAAACAATAAGCTAATGCTGTGCTGCCCAAAGAGAAAAGGTAGTTTTCCTATTTTCTCTAAACCCTATTTAACCCCTCCTCGCTGCTCTCCTGGCTCGGTGATTGCCCTAGGTGCCATGCAAAGGCCTAGGTTTGGGAGCAGGAGCGTGGGGTGATCCTGTGTGCCTTTAGGCCTCTTTGGCTGCACAGTGGTGAAGCACGGGTTTGCTTTTCTGGGATTAGTGTTATAGTGAGGGCACCTGCAAAGGGGAAAGGAGGGAAGGGAATGATGTGACAGTTGCTGTTGCCCTTCATCTTCCTTTTTTTAGAAAATAAGAAAAGATGGTCTGTTTGATTTTATATTTTTTTTAAATAACTTTTAAAGTGAATTTCTTGTAAGCATCTGCCAAATCCTTTTGGCTTCCTCCTCAGTCAATAGGGAGAATATAGACTTCCTCAAAAGATTCCCAAGGTTTTTTTCAGTTGCGTGAAAATGTGAACTCTAGAATTTTATCCCGGGGATTCTGGCAAGCAGTGCTCTATGAATCTGAATTATGTCTTACTTGACGAAGCCGGCCTGCCTCATGATTTTATGGATAAGGCATTTAAAAATTGAGACTGACAGATTGCTTTCTATGCAGACTGTATTGTGTCCTATTGCAAGCATGGCGCGCACTGAGCTGGTATATGTAAATTTTCAAGACTGACATCCTAGCGAGGTAAGATATACTGCGTTAGTTGCTTACTTTGTAGCTTTTTCTGAATCAGTGACACAATCTGTAATGTACCAATTCTAGTGGACAGACAGTGCCCTTTAAACCAGGGGCACTTAGTAGCCAGTAGTGGTTTTGGTTCTGTTGCTGTGTTGTGTAAGGCAACTAAATGCTTGGAAGATGCAGCCTCACAGCAATGGTTTTGACTTGCTGGTAGACAGCACTTTGCCTCTCCAAGGAAGCAGCAGCTCCTGATAGGTCTGGAACCTCTGCCAAAAGCTACTAATTTCTCCTTCAGGTATGCAGGAACATAGCCCTGTGGAGATAACAGGTAAGACAACACAGAGCAATACGTAGTTAGCAATATTTCACTGTTATTAGTGATGCTGGTTTTGTTTCTGTAATAAATTTCATTTTAATTGAATAAATAGATAAAAGTAATTTGGAGGCAATTACAGTTTTATGTTTTTCTAGCTTGAAAACCATGTAGAATTTATCTCCACAATGGCATTTTGTACATTGGGCTAATTTGGCACCTAAATTAAAAAATTTCCACCCAAGTTTATTTGGATGGGTAAGATTCTCTTCCCCTCCTCCCCCCTCACCACCCAGGGGAGGGGGAAGAGACATTAAAAAACTGAACTTATTGAACTTACTCCTTCCTCTGGTACTCCCTGGTTATCTTGGCTTGGTCACTCACACCATAATGAACTCATTAACATGAAGAGACCAATTATCAACATGTAAGTGTTTTGGAATATACAGTTGCTGAAGGGATAAGGGAGTCAAATGAGGGACATAAATTTTCCAAACTGGCTTGCCTTAGGCTAGCTACACAGTGGTTTGTTATTTTTTATTTAAAGGAAGACTATTTCTGATAACAATTTCCTCACAACATGCCCTTCATAGGTGTTTATTACGTTTATAGGCATATATGAAACACTTATTTTTGTAGGTATTTATATGTGCATATACACATTTCACTATCTTCATAATATTCAGCTAAGCTTTTTAATCATTAGGAAAGCAAAGTCTGCACACCCAGTAAGACCTGATGCCTAGTCAGGCCACAGAGCTATAAAATGTCTCCTCGCTTTTCCAGTCTTTCTCTTTTTAGCTGCTTTGCTCTAGTATCCAGCACATTGTTTCAACCCCTGTGTGAGTCTGGCTCTATTACAGCCATGCTTGGTGATTGTGGGTTTGTTTAGAAGCTTTTTCTTTGTACTACTTAGTCTATGTGTGAGGATTCTTTGATTTACATATAATTAAATCCAGTTATATGGACATCCTAACTGATATAAAGGAATATTAAGATTCCCTTTGCCCCCTTTCTTATGAAAGAGAAACTCTCCAAATACCAGCGTATATCCTATGTTAAATCTGTTTCTTTCTGACACTTGCTTCTTGGGAACCCCGATTAACTCAGACACACAGACAAATCGTATCACTAATACTGCTCTGTAGCTCTGTACAGCACATCAGGGCAGTCTGCACGTGAATGGGAAGTGTGGAGTAGCCTATTCATTGTACCCAGCTGAATGAGACACTCCCCACCCCCCCCCACCCCGAAGCTGAGTATGTCCGGAGGTGATAGCCGAGCTGTGCGAACCCCTTCATTCACCCTGCTGTGTGCGCTCATCCTTTCACCTGGATGCGTTAAGAGCCCATGATATTCATCAGGCTGGCTCCAGTCTCAGGGCTTATCTACATCAGTGCGTTTAGAAGTGCACTCTTCTGTCAGCATCGCTGCATCTGCACAATAAATTTTGCAAGCTTAAGCTATGGCTGCGAGTAAATTCAGTGATGTTGGCAAAACTTTTCAGTATAGACTGGATCCCTCAGTACTGTGAGAATGGTTTCATATGTGTAATCAGCATCGCTGTCATTTCTGTACCTTGGGAGCTATCTCTCAGGAGTGAGTTACTAATCATGCTCCTCAGCTGTGCAGATACAGAGACAAGATTTTGATGCCACCAAGTTCAGGTATAGGTGCCGGGCATTCTCTTCCTTTTCTGATGCCTGCATTTCTTTGTCCTGATTCACCCCTCAGGAATAGGAGAGAAAGATCAGAATTTTATTTAAAGGTTAAATGTTCTGAATGTAGCTAATGCAGTTGAATGAACTTCCCAGACTTTCTACTGTGCTGTAGGGTGCTTAGCTTTAGGATGGACATGGTGCAGATCAAGAAACCTGCCGCCTTGTGCATCTCATAGCCTCCTTGTGTGCCCTTAAAAATATCTCAAGTATCAAGACAATTCAGGAAAAACTTAATGCTTGGAAGAATGTGTACTGTAATGCATTTGTGTCCTTAACGGTAGACCTTGAAAATGAAATTTTGTATTAAGTCTAAGGCCATAAAAATAATTAAATTAGTGATACTTCCACTCTGATTCATGTTAAAGCAGGATTGGAAATACTTGAAATAGGATGGGAATTAAAACTACCTGCTCATCCACCCAAGTAGTCCATATGGACGTGTCTGAGGCATCTTGACTGTCACTGTGGGAAGATTCACTTCCTTGTTCTGCATGCACTTTCCTTGTCCTGTAAATGAGCTGAAGCCTGCAGTGTTCTTGGCTTTCAGTCTTGCACCTGTGCTTGCTAAACTTGGTAAGAAGTACAGTTGCGTGTAGTTTAG
This sequence comes from Laterallus jamaicensis coturniculus, assembly GCA_022605575.1. Taxonomy (NCBI): domain Eukaryota; kingdom Metazoa; phylum Chordata; class Aves; order Gruiformes; family Rallidae; genus Laterallus; species Laterallus jamaicensis. Next base: position 14,215,404 of record JAKCOX010000005.1, on the reverse strand, counting down.
TTCTGGTGTAACTGAAGAGTGGAGCTTCTCTCCAAGCTGGTATTAGCTCAAAAGTGACTTCGTTGATAACTGTTAAATATTTTCATTATGCAGTTATGGACAATTGTCCAAGTGTTCGGAGCCCAACTTTCCATTTCTTTTATTAAGATACATTTCTAAAGGCTGGAACCTGCCTGCCTTTTAAAGTTCACCATCAGACCTGTTGCTACTTTTCATTAGAAGGATTTTTAATCAATGATTGTATTAAGAAATTCTGAGTTAAGGGGCAATTTAAAGGATTTAAAGAAGCAACCAAAAGCGTAATGTGAAGCTGCTCAACGCTTACTGTAGAAGCTTGTTTTGATTTTGGAAAATTGGGATCTTCTGGCAGTGAAGTGGTTTTTTTACAGATCAGGATGGGTTTTTCTGTGAAATGTGAGTGCAGTGGACTGAGTGCTGTCATTGGGCTCTGCCAGCAACAGCTCTGCTGCATCCCCAGAGTAGAAATCAAGCAGCATGTGGAAGCACAGCTGGGTGCCTTACCTACAGGTGACACACACCAGCAACAGAGGAGGTCACAGGAGGTCCCCCAGCTTCCCGAAGACTGCTTTGCATTATTAAAGGTTGCTTGTTTTTTGAGTGCTGTTACAAGAGAGGATCTTGGTTGGTAGTCAGGTAGGGTTGTACTAGAGTAGGCTGTGTGGGCACACTTTCAGAGAGAAACATGGTCTTTTGAACAAAATTGCCAAGTACGGTGTGAAATTTTGCGTGTTTCAGAGTTGGCCAAAGAACTTAATTTTAAACTGCACTATTCTTTTGTTTGCCCTAATCAAAGCCTTAGTTCTGTTGAAATTGGATACAGTACTGGGATGTAAGAGTGAAATGGGGTGATTACAGGACAAAAAGGTTTTGTGTGACCTTTAAAGTAAGGTTAAAAACTGATGCTATGAAAGGGGTGGCGTGAAACGGAGGTAGAACAGGCATTATAGAAAGGAAGTGATCCAGCAGGGCAAACACCCTCCAGCCTTTACTGTCTGCTCATGTTGGATAGTGCTGAAGAAGAGACAATTACAGGTTGTGACAAGAGGATACAGCTTGTATAGAGAGGGAGGCAGGAACCTGGAGAGGATGGAGAGGATGTGACAGCTGATACAGTCTGAAGAGTTAAGTACGGTAGTAGGGGTTGTTAACCTAATCTTAATCAAATTAAACAGTGCTTTACTATGTGTTACATAGGCACTAGCTAATAAATTTTCACGCTATTGTGTTAGAAGTGGTAAATTAATTTTGTTGACAGTATTCAGTACTCATGTTTCTGTGGGGACTTTTCATCATGTTTGGGATTCTGTGTCTCTGTTTTCGATTTTTATTTTTTTTTTTTTTTCTGTTTTGAGAAAATGGGGAGGGGGGCAAGGGAATAATTTGAATAAAACAAAGGTTTTGAGCAATATTGGCAGCATGCCTTCTACATCTTGGTAGTTACTCTGTATTGAGGTGAGTCACTTAATAATTCTCCAGGTTTCTGTGCTGCAACAGTATCCTAATTATAATGTGACTGGAACAGAAACATCTGGTTACCCGCAGATCACTGTGAAGAGAAAAATCTTATTCTGAATGTCTCCTGTTTATGTGGAATTTCAGCTTTCACTATGAGAAGCTGTACATGGAAACCAAGGCTTATGGTGCACATGTATCCCTTGTCATGCGACCACAGCAATCACTTCAGCACATACCCTTTGCTATTCTTTCTTCCTTCTCCCTTGTGTCCTCAATGACATCCTCATTGCAGTTTCCTCAAGTCCTCCCTTCATTTCCAGACACCTTCACAAGGATATTTTCAGCTCAGCCTTGTGACTGTATGCCCAGCTCTTGCATGTCACATGTAATATACTTCATTTCCCTTATAGTGACTTGAGAGATGTATTATTTTTGAAATCTCGCTACTGTCAAATTGTTTGAAATTAACTCTGAGTTGTTGAAGGGGGAGCTGAATGATCGACAGCCTGTTCAGATGGTGAAGCTGACATGTGGGTAGCTTTGTTCTCCAAACAGAAATGCAGAAACCATTGTGCTGTGCTCTCTGCTTGGGGACTTGGGGACTGTTGCACCTTTGCTAACGCTTATTGCTTACTACATGATTTTCCTGTATTAGGTGCTCCATTCTACTTGTTTTAGTTCTAAAAATCCCTACTCTTCTGTGACTTTGTTTCCAAACCAAAGTGGACTATGCTGAGGAGTTCCAAGACGGGTAGAAAAGTAAACTTGGGATCTACTATTAGAGAAGGAACTATACTTGCATAAATCAGGAAACCATTGAGATGGGTTGAATAACAGCATGGCAGGGGGTGTGGAACCATGTAGAAGATGGGGAGGGAAGATGATAGTGATGGTAGAAAGGATGATTTTCAACGTTAAAAGTGCCTTTTCTCCATTCTTCTAATTGTTGTTGAATACTGAATTACACAGCAGTGACTCAGAGTTTATTACTTGTCTCTGAAGTAAATGAGGCACAAAGTTTCTCCCTTCTGAAGTTTTCTTTGCTCTCTTCTTAAATCACGAACTCTTCTCTCTAAGCTTGCCATGTCACTTCTCTCCAGTGTTGCCATACCGAGTGCTAATGATTCTATCTCACTCCACTTTCTGTGTGGAGCTCATTTTGGTGTTCATTTTTACTTTAAACTGCAGCATTTCTGCTGTCAACTTCCTTTTGTTTCTTCATCTTTTTATCATGTGTTCACCCTTATCGTTCTGCAAGAGCACACATTATTTCAGGTCTTCGTGTTCTCTTTCTCATTTAACTCTCTCGGCCCTTCAAGATAGAACACACATTGAAATCCCTCAGCTTAGCAGCAGACAGTTCTCCTCAAGCTCGGAGTTCATGACAGTTCCTGCAAAGCGTTGGAGGAGCAGAAGTTGTCAGTGTACCCTGCACCTGAGTTCCTCCAAAGAGGCAGAGCCCTGTTCACAGAGTAGTCATTTATGCGGTGTCTTAGGCTTCCCTCTTTGCAAGTTAGGTTTTTCTGCGGTGCCTGCTTGGCACCTGAATAGCCAGCACAGCCTGGGCTGCACGCATGCGAAGCCAACTTATGGCTATTTCCAGTTTTCTTTTCTGAAGGTTCGCAGCCTTGCTGTGTGAAGGGCTTCCAACAATCAGAAATAGATGTAACTCCATCCCAACTGCTGCTGTACAGTCTTCATACACAGGAAAGTGTCATCCAGAGAAGTACTCTCTCCGCTCCCACCGTTACAGAGACTGCATCATCTCTTTCTGCCTATATGAAGGATGGTATGAGGTGTGCATTCTCTCTCCCCTCCCCGCACCTGCCCAGGTTTCAATTTCAAGTAGTGACAGCAAAATTGTAATACAAATACCAATCACTGTGACTGACCAGGACCCTGCAGAACTCTTGTTAATTTTTCTGACTCTTGCTGCAATAAATTTTTATAAGTAACATAGAGTACATTTATTTACTGTTTATTCTGTATCTAATGAGGTTGATATTTTAGATTAACAGTACATATTACAGTGTTGGTAGAAAAGAGTGTGTTTTTCCCCTGACTAATGCAGAAAAATGCTCAAAGAATACCCAGCATTTTTTAACTGCTCTTCCTTTTTCTTTTTCTTCCTTTTTTCTTTTTAATTTAATTCTAAAAAATGTAGGGTGGGTTAGTGACTTAAGGAGGCTGCTTTTTTTTTTTTTTTTAAATTTTAGTTTGTGAACTGCCTGACTGGCCATCTGTTTCCCATTCCCTCTAAACAATGCTGACTTTGGATAGATCCTTCCTAGTTTCTGTGCTGGAAGACAGACTTTTAATATTAAGAAGTGAGTTTCTAGATATGATGACCTGAAATGTCCATGTATTAAGAGTCATCAGTTTGACTAATGGCACACCATGGCTACAGATCATCCTAAGCACCTCTTCAAAGTGTCATTTTTCCAGCTCAGTTGATTTCTGACATATCTCACTTCATCAGCCATTGAAGTGGAAATTTCATCACTCTTTTATGCCTTTTGAGTTTTTGTTTGTAATAGGTTTTATGGGTGATTAGTTGTGTGAATTGTGAGTATTTTTTGCGGACAGGAGAATTCCTTAATTTCTGCATATTGCACTTGGAGTTCTTAATCTACCTGTTACATGAATGGGCTGGATTTGCTTTGTTCTTGTTCCTGCAAGAGGCATGCAAGTACTGTACCTAGTGCAAACTGTAACTAATGTAATATTTACGTTAATAAACAGTTACAGATTAAAAGGAAATAAATGATGATTAAAATAATGACACTTGCAGTAATGTATCTCTTCAGCAACAGTACTTAGATGTTATTTTCAGCAGTTGTTGTCAGTGCTGAGATTAGGTACAAACCTGACTTCCAGCCTGCAAAATACTTTGCTCTTATTTCAGACAGATGTTCAAGCCTGCTGCTTCTCCCCCAAATCTTGATTCCTTTACTGCTTGTGTTTATGTAGCAGTGTATCATGAAATGGTAATTTGTTACCATTCTATGCAAGTGTTCAGACTGTGCTTTTGTTAAGGGATCAATGTGGAAGGATCAATGATTCTTAATTCATAATAATGGTAATTAGTAATAAAAATAATAGTAATTCAGTAATGATAATGCAGACTTTTGAATGCAGCTGGGAATCCTACCATTCTTTAGAATGCCTAAATTGTTATATGTAGGTGTTGGGAGGTAAGGCTGTGGTACATAATACCTGTGTTCCTTCCCTGGCGTAGTTTTGCCGGCCTTGAGGAGGGAGGAAGGGCTGTGCTCTGAGCAGTGTGCTCCTTCCCTTACTGTTCCTTCTCCTCGTGACCTGTGTAGGAGAGGTGTGTTTGACTTTCCTTATAACAGTATTTTGGACTCTGTTACTGTTCTTCTGTAACAGAGAAATCTACAAGTTCTATCCTGTCACTCTTAAAACCTTTTCTACTCCAGCACTGTATGTTAGAATGACGACTTGCTGTTCTCAGAACTAGTTCCAGTCTTGTTTTGTATGTTTTGACATGTCTCAAATGGATATACTCATTGAAAGGGAAAAGAATGCATACTACAGGAGATCCATAAGTCATTCCAAGCAGTGGCATAATCTTTTCTATGCAATTATATCTTTCTTTTGGTAACAAACGTCTTTTATTTGTTACCTTTTTACTACTTTGTACCTATGTAGCTTTTTTATGTATCAAAGGGCATAAAAGAGCTGGGTTTAAAGAAGTTTCTCCAGGTGAGAGATGGGGAGGGAGCACTGTGTACGTTTGGTGGGACTGCCATCCTGTTGCCAAACTGTAATAGCCCTTTGGTGAACTTGGAGTTGAAGCTGCTGAATTAAATGCACTGATTTTCCATAACACTTGAAAGGCCTGCAGACATGCTACAGTTGTAGCTGGGTATTTTAGGTAACACTCTGTAGCCTCACCCTACAGCCCTCTTTACATCTTGGCAATTAAAATCCATACTGCATTTTATGTCTGTTGTACTTTCCCCATACTGTGGCATGGGGCTTTAGCAATGAGGGGGCTTTATTGGTCAAAAAAAAAAGTAACTTTTTATTTTCTCCTTTTCACTACAGTGACTTTATTTCATATTGCAATAATTGATTATGAGGAACTGCTGAAAAGCTGTCCTGGGGTATTTTAAATGTGGTGTAAAACTTGCACTACTGCGTCAGTCAGCTTTGTATTTGAGACTTCAGTCATCGAAGCTCCCACTGTAGCTTTGACACTTGGGTGTGAATATGCCTTGTGTTCCTTTATGGTGTTTACACTTGGGCTGTCTACAACATTCAGAGTAAAAGAAGGCATTTTTGTAATTTGTTTTAATTATTATTTGAGCATACCTGATCTGACTTGGTAATTAAATATTGTGTTAAATGTGTGCTAATGATGTCAGAAGTCTTCAAATTAGCCTGTAATGTAAGGGAGCAAACTCTGTGATCCCAATGACCTGCTCACGTGCAAAAAACATTTTCTTGATTCTTTCATTCTAAATTAAAAGAAATACATATGTAAGTATTAGTGTAAAAAAGGCATCCTCTCTGTACAGTTTGGTACTGTTTTTAAAATTTGGATTGACACAGGGAGAGTGCAGTCTGACCAAGGCTGTACTCAGCTAAGCTTTGTACACATATGGGACGGGCATGGCTGTATAGGAGCTGACATGTCAGCCTGGTGATTAGCATACACTCTCCTGTTTAATCCAGCCAGGAGCCTGTAATGCTTGACAGATCACTGGAAAGGTCACAGGAGATCCCAGTGCTCGGTGACACAGATAGGCACCCTCTGTTTTTATACTTAGAGAAGCATTAGGCAGAAACTTGACCTAGTGTCATGTACCAGTGAAATATTAGACAATTTTATTCAGTATATGCAGGCCATTTTGCGTTGGCATTGTAATACAGTGTGTTGCAGTATTTAGCATGGCTGCTCTGACATCCTTCTCTGAGTGGGTGAGTTAGTAGTTCAATAGCTTTGTAAATATTGCTCTATGAAAATTTGTTCATTTAATTGGAGTGAAGCTATTCTGTGGACCGTAAATATTGACATATGCACAAAAATTACTTGCAGATGAAGGCAAGTGGTTTTGTAACATGTCACAAAACAAATTTAATTTTATTTGGTTTAAAATTTTAATCTGATTTGTCAAAAAGACTGTTTATAGCAACAAATTTGACATATGATCTCTTGAGATGTACTGTACTCATTACTTAGTGTTTCATCTAAGCTGCCTCCAAAGTGTAGTAAAAGAAAGGTAGTCAGTGCGTTCAGGTAACTCCCCCTAGAATGAAGCTTTTATGTTTTAGGAAACAGAGGAGGAGAAAAATTGAAATATGTTAAAATTTGTGCAACAGTGGTTCACTTAAATCTGAAGATTCAAGTGCAAAATCTTGATATTTTAAAGCACTGTGGCCTTTGTAAGAAAGGAGCTGAGGAGATGCGGTAACTGACAGATTGAGCTTTTTTTTCCTTACAGTTTTTCACAATTATTGAACATACTTTCATTTCTTGAAAGGTGGGTTTTTTGTTGGTTTCTTTTGTTGTTGTTGTGTGGGTTTTTTAAGGGGACAGTGGCAGGATTTGTCATGGGACGCCAGTCCTGAGCCTGTAAAACATCTCACTGCAGTAATAAGACTTACAGTTCAAATCTTGTAAAGCTATCTGCAAGTATTCCGTTGTCTGACTTGTCACTGGGGGCTTACTGCTTAACAAGGGTATCTGTTTCTCTATTCTGCAGTTATGTTTGTGCTCTGTCTTTCTGGTAGAGAACATGTGTTTGTAGACAGATCATTAAGACAGCTTTTATTCTGTCTCCTTTCAGATATGTGTATTAATTCACTGATGAAATAGAATCATAGAATTGTTTAGGTTGGAAAAGACCTTTTAAGATCATAGAGTCCAGCTGTTAGCCTAGCACTGCCAAGTCCACCACTAAACCATTTCCCTAAGCATCACATCTGCACGTCTTTTAAATCCCTGTAGGGATGGTGACTCAACCACTACCCTGGACAGTCTGGTGCAGTGCTTGACAACCCTTTTGGGGAAGAAATTTCTTTTAATATCCAATCTAAACCTCCTTGACACAATTTCAGGCCATTGCCTCTTGTCCTATCACTTGGTACTTGATTATATAAGACTTATGAGGTATTTCAAAGACATGAGACTATAGATATTAAGTGTTTCCTAAAATTTGCTGAGAGATACAATTGCCTTTTAAAGTTAAAGGCTGCTCCAGGTAAACAGGTGTTCTGCATAATGCCAGATCAAAAAGATAGGGTTCTTAAATTTTACAGGGTTCTTTTTTTTCCCCTCAAAAAATCCCACTGAAAATCCACTACTCTTCATTATTATAGCAGTGTAATCACTGTTTAAGTGTTTCCATAATCTGGTGGTATTAAACAGCTTGTATTTTTCTCTAACCTTTCCATTCTTTGCCTGGAGAGGCAATAGATAACCCAGAAAAGTATCATTTGAAGTTATATTGAGTTCATTGACTTCTGTGGGAAGCAGATCAGTACTTCCTTATGCTACAGCATAGATTAAATCTTTGAGGATTTGAGCTTGGTATAGTAACACAGTATTGTGCAAAGAATGAGTTGTTTTTTTACATTATAAAGGAGATGGAAAGTTGGGGAGAAAATGAAAATTTGATCTTTGATAAATAGTGTATGTTAGTTTTCCTATGGCAAAATTTAGAGATACTAGGAATTAGTGGCCCTGTGAAGTCTTGAAGCACATAGATGAAAGGGGAGGTATGCTTCCAGGTGAAGTCTGTAAAAGAATACCTGCGTGTATCTGCTAATAATGACTTTTAAAATCACTATTCTGCTTAGGGTTAATAAAATAAAACGTTTCTAAGTATTGAGAAAATTCTTTTTCTACAGAAAGAACTTGCAATCATTAGTCAATCAAATATTTTAAAATCTGAGTGCTTCATAAATTACAAAGATAAAGATGTGCCGCATGGGCACGCAGATATCTATATAGTCCAAAATTTAGCATTCTGTTATAAAACTTAAGGTTTTTTCTGGTCATGTACAACTATTTCAGTTTCTTTTTGAACAGCTAACATTTGAAAAGTAGGTTTAATATAGAAGAGAGTTTGCTTAAATGGAAGGTTGTGTAGCTTTGCCTGTTAGTGTAAACTGAGATTCACACAGGTCCAGAAACACAGGAGCTCTTTGGAGAATTTCAAAACCAAATTATAAAAGATCAGCCATTGACAAATTTGAATTATGTTTCTCTAGTAAATAGTCTCTAAAAATCTTTTCAGGAGTGACAACTAATTACCTTGTTTGATATTAAATGTTTGAAATTAAATAGGTGAAGGGTTCTAAAGCAACCTTGGATTTGTTGAACTGTGCAAATGGAGTTGACTGTTGCATTGTGATATCTGCTGTAAACTGTGATTTTTAATTCTACGTCACAAAGGACTTGATTGGTAGTGCTTTGTAAAATAATCAGTTGTGGTATTTAAGTACTTCGAAGGGAGGAGCACCCAAGAGGAAGTTCTCCAAAGAAGAAAATCCTAATATTTATAAGGTGTTAAACAAGAAGTGTCAAGGCCTCAGCTAACAGGTGCAGTTGCACAGTGTTAAACTAATCTGACTTTTCCTAATTTAGATTTTTTTTCAGCTGTTTAAAGATACAAATTATACTATTTATTTTATTTTAGCACTTTCCTTTAGAAAAGCGAAATTTCTAAGCTATTTCTGTCACAAATGCAGATGTTTCAGTTAAGTGTGCAGGACCCAAGAGGTGAAACTGAGAAACCCTGTTTTGAAAACTAAGTGGAATGAAAAAGTAAAGAAAAATAAATAGTAATAGAAGTAAGATTCTTACAGTAATATTGATTAAAAACTTGAGGGAAGGGAAAACTATTTGACTGGCATTTACAAATCAAATTGCTTTCTAGTACAAAGTTATATAGAATACACTGTCTTGAAGAAGTCTTCCTGTATATCACCTATAATGTTTTCATGGCTTGCTATGAAATTATGTGTATATCTTCTGCATGAGACCTCTTTTCTTAAATAGAAGTGTGTCGGGGAAGTCCGCAGGCCTGCCGGCGGCCTAGCTCTCTTCTCCCAAGACATAAGCCCTGACAGTATTCTTCTATTCCCATGAGAAAGGAAAAGTTACTCATGCTGAGAGGATCATAATAATCACATTCTCAAAACACAACGGCTGTGCTGATAGGGGTACAGGCCACCCTAAACCAAGAAGCAGTTATGAGAAGGTATTTGGGAGTAACAGAACGTGTTGAGAGCCATAACAAGATGGTCAAAAACAGCAGGTGTGTGGATGCTTTTAGGTATTAAAGGTAAACTAAAGATGTTTAGCTATAAGGTAGGTTTATCAGAGCTCGTTATAATTACTAACCAATCAATGTGGTGTGAACAGTGTGTGTAACCAATTTGCAGTTTTTTAGCTTGTCAGGTTGGTAGTAAAAAAGGTGTATAATCTGTGTGATCTCACCTAATAAACGGCTTCACGTACAATTCATATTGAATTGTGTGTTGCTCTCTGCCAATCGCCACAGAAGTAACAATAAATAGTTGCAGAAGTCTGTATGTAAAACCAGACATTAAAACCAGAAGTTTCTGACAAGTAGAAGGAAGTCAGACTTACTATGAAAGCATACATCCTTCTCAGAAAAGACAAAACAACTTACGTACAGACAGACTTTGGGTAAAACGTCCTTAAAGCTGAAAAGATAACATATTTTCCGCCCAGTTCTCAGTCTGCTTTTGATCTTCTAATCTGTCATATAGAAATGAGAAGCACTGTGTCATCATTCACAAGAATTTGCTAATTTTTTGATCAAGGTAGCTCATGTGTGAAACGCTGGGAATTCTTGCAAGTGTTGCAGAAGTGTGTCTTGCCCATCCATGATCACACCTTTCTTTCTCTTCCAGACAGTTAAGAAGCAATCACAGCAATTAGAGAACTTTGTAACATGAGTGGTTGTCTTTCTAATTTTCTTACAGGTATACTGAATGTAAGCTGAATGTAGAGAAGAATTCCAAATAAGCAGGACTGATGTGTGCTGAGAAGGAATGAAGTATGGATGTGAAGGAACGTAGGCCTTACTGCTCCCTGACAAAGAGCAGACGGGACAAGGAACGGCGCTATACAAATTCTTCTGCAGAAAATGAGGAGTGCAGAGTGCCTACGCAGAAGTCTTACAGCTCCAGTGAAACCTTGAAAGCCTTTGATCATGATTCCTCTAGGTTGCTGTATGGAAACCGGGTAAAAGACTTGGTCCACAGAGAAGCAGATGAGTATACCAGACAAGGTAAGCAAGATGTTTTAATTCAGAGTGCGTAATTAATACCAAGCAACAAGGCTTTCTTGCTGTAGGAAGAGTATGTTGTTATACCAGTTCTAGTAGTCTTCTACGTGCACAGTGCACTTCACTTGTATCTCCCTAAACATTTTACAAAGATGGGGAAGCATTATGTGCTGTCTTTGAAATAAATGACTTTCCTGTGCATCATATATTAAGTAAACGGCCCATGTTGGGCGATGGGTCAGTGGCAACATTGCAGGCTCAAGCCTGAAGTATCCAGGCCTTGCATTTTAAAAACTAGATCCCCAGCACCAACTGAACTCATTAACAGATTGCCTAAAAGCTTGCTGCTCCAGTCTGTCTAAAAAGTAAACAGATTCAAAGTGAATAAAAATAAACAAATGCACGCATTCCAAGGAGGCTGAGCCCTGTGAACAGGTTTGGGGAAATGTGTGTTGTTGAGCATGCAGATAATGCACTAGCTCACCACCTTTATCTTTTAGCTCGCAAGATCAGTAATAGAGCACTGTACAGTGAGGTAAATTAGTTCGTGATCAGTATATTTGGGTTTGTTGGGGGATTTCGTTAGTGGATTCTATGATACCTAACCAGATGCTAACAGTTAGGTCCTGGGCAACTTTCTGTAGCTGCCTGTACTTTAGCAGAGAATTTGGACTGGATGATCTCAAGAGGTCCCTTTTGGACTTCAGCGATTCTGGGAGATTGCTCTTGGCTCCAGTTGAGGCTAAGTGTTGCTTTTGTATTCAAAACTGTAGTCTCTGGATTTGGTATTTTTCATTTCCAGAGCTAAACTACTTAATATAAGGAGAGGGGGTGAAAAAAAAAGTTAACAAAATGTGTGGAGTACTACATCCAAGCTGTCTAAAAGGATGAAGCCAGGCCAAGAGCTGTGTGAACCTACGCCTCAGTCTTCTGCATAAAGTTATCTTCTGTTCTATGAGGAAACAAGAATAGATTTAAGGGTAGAAGAAGAAAGCATCCTCCTTGTCAGGAAGTCCTTAGTTTTAATTTTAGAAATGTTTAAAAATATTTTCCCCCTTGGTGGTTTCCCTTTGTTCCAAGTAGAATAACTTTACATTAGAATTAGAGCTGGGCAGATGGTGTTGACTCTTTTGCCTACAAATGTTTGCAAGGGAAATAAAAATATTTCTCTTAGGCTCATGTAACTGAGGCTTGCTGCAACTGTAGTCTGTCTGCTTTCTGCCATGTATTTTTGGTTTCTGTGATGTGTTGAAACTTCAGGTCATCACTACTTTCTCATTTTTAAAACATTAGTCACCTTGATCTTATTTTAATGAGGTAAAATCAAGAGGAAGTTTTCAAAGACCTGTACTGTAGATGCTTTCTTAGTACTAGAGACAAAGTTCCATCAAAATAGGCACCATTTACTTAATAAATTAATAAACTATTGCCTGAATAGGGTACTATTCTCCTTAAATAGCAGTAAGAAAATGGAAGAAGTTATGTTGCCTGGCATGTCACATACAATGGTGCACTGGGGCTTGGGGTTTGCTTCCTCTTCAGTTTTCTTGTGACATGTACATAATATTTAGCTAATGCTTAGTGCCCAAGAGGTAATAAATCACATGCATATAGGTTAAAAATGTCAGGCTGGGATGTGTAGCTTTGTCTTTACCTTCTCAGCACCCTCATTTGTGTCCATATGATTTTCCTCATTGTCCTTTCAATTCTTTTTGTATGGCTTATCAGCTTCCTCTGATGCATGCTGTTTTAGCACCTTTGGGGACTACCTGCAGGTTTGATAGGGTCAGGTTATAACGGGCTTCTTTTGCAGTCTTGGGTAGCGTGTTTCTTTGATTCATCTTTGTCTGAGAGAATGCAGTGCTGCTGGCATTGGAAGCATTTTGTGGAAAAGGTGTTGAAGGTCATTCCAGAGGTTTTTAAATAATACATACAACACACTTCCTTGTGTTTATTTTTTTCCTCTCTGTCTAGAAATAAAAGTGCAGATATGTGGATTTGTTGACAGTCTAATTACATTCTAGCCTGCTAAATCAACAGAAAATAAATCTATAAGCAAAAAAGACAAGTTTTAATAAATACCTTTAATTGGAAATGAATTTTTAAAATTAATCATGATCAGTGTTTCTGGGTCTGGATTTGTTGTCCGATGACCATGTCTGCCCAACTCCCCCCCGCCCCCCACCCCCCATGTATCAAATTTCCAGCAGCCACTGGAAATCTGCTGGACCACTAACGTGACTTTCTCAAGGCTCTCAAATGTGGTGTGAGTTAAAAATGGCAGTGTGTTTTTATGGCTGGCATTTTGGGGTAGGGCCCTTCAAAGCTTTTTGTTAGTGGATCAGAACTTCCCCGCTTGTTCTTCCCCAGTCTTTGTTTCAGGACATGTATTTGTGCCTCCTGCTTCTCAAACTCCCATAGTAGGAGTTTGGAAAGGGATGCTGCAGTAGGAGAGATGTGTGCCCTGTTCAGTGGTACCTTTATCCCAGGAGATGTTTACTTGTGAAGAGGAAGTTCCCCAATTGTCAGTTCCAGTCACAGAATCTTTCTCCTTGTCTGTTGAATTTTGGTAGCTTGAAATTAATTGCATAAATAAAATAAGAGCCTAAAAATTGACATCTTTGTCATTATCATTATAAAAACAACTTTTAAAACATAGAGTAAAAAATTTGAATATGATATGTTTATATAACTGGGATAACTTTACTAATTTTGAAATCTAGTTGACAAGACTGGAAGAGCAGGTATGCTTGTTTTGGAGATTAATTGTAACTTCATCTAGGCAACCTGCTCTCAGTTAATATCCATGAGGGATGCAGCCCACTGGTCTCCTTTCCTTCTTCTCAAGCCTCTTCATCTGTGGCAAGACTTTTTGGTTTTTTAAAACTCTTTAGATGAGGATTGCTTAGCCTTTATTTTTAGAACTTCTCAGTTATTTATTTTCACTTTGTTGTTAATCCCCACATAAGATTCAAAAAATTAAGCCTGTGAATAATTAAACTCAGCACCTAGCCACATAAATGAAGACTATGAGTTTTTTTTTCTTTAGAAGTATTTTTAAGCTAGATACTCAATTTTCTGTTGCATGTTTGAGAACATACCTTATCTTTTCCTTGAGCATGGATGAAACACCATGCAAGACTATTTACTTTCTAGGGTGCAAACGTGAGATTGCTTGCTGTTTATGTGATAGAGAAGACAACAACACATATTTTCATACACTTTGAAATAACCAGCTATAATGAGCAGCCTGTTCTAAATGTAAAACTTCTCTAAGTGAATTCAGCAACCTAAATGCTTGCATTTTGGAATATGCCCAAGATATTTTGCAGAATGTAGGAATAAAGCTGACTGTGTTAAGTTGAATTTCTCTGTTGTACTTAGAGAAATGCCTGTGTTTACAAAGTGAAACTGCTGTGTGAAGTGATACAAAGTACATAGAAGACTTGTATGCACAAGTATCTGAACGGGTGACATGACTGTGGCTTGCAATGGAAGGATTATAGAAATACAGAAAGTATTAAAAAAATTATATTTAGGAAAAATAATTGGAAACAATATTGAAGAGATAATATAACAATATGAAAATAATCCCAAGAAGATCATGAATAAAACCTGGACTCCCAGGAATTGGAAATCTTTTTATACAAGTGCTTTAAATTAGTAAAAAAAAAATCTAGGCGTACAAAACCTGACTTTATTTACCATCAGATACATGTTGAAGGGAAAAGGGGGATCTGCAATGTGTCTTCAGGAGTCATTGCAAAGAATGTTGTGGTTGCAGGACAGTATAGAGATCCTATAGAAAGACCCGTGTAGCACTTAAGTGAGTTTTTGCTCAGGAGCGGGAGGCTGACCCGTGAGCAGAGGTGGCAAGATGCGCTGCAGATGTACGTGCATTGATATTTTCATACAGAATAATCACAGCACTGTTTGCAAACTGCATGAAATGAAAAGCTGAGCAGCAGGAACCTTTTGCTAATACAAGACATGATGAGGTAGTGCAGGCTTGGTTAAAGTTTTATTTTTTGAGAGCTTAGGTCAACTATAGTTTAGCCTGCAGGTAAAGCTATTTGGTCTTTCTAGCTGGTAGTAAGAATCAAACCATCATGTTTATCAACCTGAGCAACTCATTGTCAGCCAAGCCTTAACATGAGTTTATTTTCGTGCCCCACTTTAGAGTTTTGTAGGAGAAAGTTTTGCATGTGTGGGTTTGTACCTTTACTCTTCTGGAATACTTAAGTGTCTGAATTAGCTTAAATGCCCTGATAAATCATTGGAAGTGCAAAAAGAGGGTCTGAACTTACCAAACAAGCACAGCAAAAGAATTTCTTTCATTCACAATATGCTGGATCACTGATACAAGGTTGCTGAAAAGCAAAGCTGTATGCAGTACAGATGTATATCGTTTATCTGACGTTCCTGCAACAAGTGTATTTAGGTGCTAGAAAAATCTCACCATTCTGTGAAAGAGGACCATGAAACAGTGATGCATATACCTCAACAATTTTACTTTATTATCATTAAACACTGTCAGGAATAGACTTTTAAGACTTCAGAAGCCCGAAACATGAATGGCACCTTCTGTCCTAATGTAGTATGGCTCCAAAGTCTATTGCGTTTAAATACTAGCTGCTCAAAATGAGTTATTTGGATAGCAGAATGATTAATGCTTTCAGTCACCGTAAATGTCAGCTGTAGGATTAAAGGATTTAAATTGTCATGCTTTTAAACCTAAAGTCCAGTACTTTAAACTTACCTCTCTGAAGCAATGGAAGGACAGCCAGGCTAAGACCATTTTGACCTCCCACTACCTATGCCTTATCGACGCGCTGATTTTGCCTCTTGACCAGGCAAGTGACTCTCAATCAGCCCGTTCTGTGGATTATTGGCAAGAAGGCATGGAATTATATGGAAGGGACTTTCTGGTCTCCTAAGGAGCAAATTAATTACTGCAAACACTGTCTTTCAAAATCTAAGGCAGCTATTAGAATTGGTGTTTTGTGTTCCTGACTGCAGTGCAAGATGTATTCTGATTGTGAACGTGGCAGATACCTTTTTGTTATGCTAAAACATGGCCCCCTGGAGTATCAGCCTGATTTAAGTGGGTAACTTCTGTAAGCAGCATACAGTGCAGTGTGTTCTGGATCATTTTGTGGCCTTGAGCTAAGCATGTAACCTTCTGACAGAGGTGTTTTTTTCCCCCTCTGTAATACAGGAATAATAACACCCACCTCATAGGCGTGTTGGGAAGATTAATTAGTTTATGTTTGCAAAGTGCTTTGAAGATGAAAAACGCTGTAAGTGCTAAGTAATATTATCATCTTTCCTTGCTATACTAGTTACTTCTTAAAGCAACAATAAGAAGTTAATTGGTTTTCAGGTTCCAGGTGATAAGGATCTGTTGACTTTTAAAGTTATTCTATTAGCTACAGAGTGGTACGAAGAAAAACATTTCGCTTTTATTTGATTAGGAGTATATTTAGCTCGCACTCAGTGATACGCACACTGCTCTAAGGTATTCATCTAGTTGAAATTGGCCCCTAGTGGGTCATGGTCTGTAGATGAGCTACAGGACAAAGGGCAATTGTGATTCTCCAGGGAAAAATCAACCTTGGTTATTGTCAGTAGGCTGCCTGATCAGCCATTTCTACACAGCCTTGGTCCACAGAGTGAAAACCTTGTCTTTGACTAGTCCAGTTGCAAAATCAGAGAATTAAGTTCTTGATCAAATGATTAAGGATTTATAAGGTGAGCGAGGAGCCTTCACAAGGACTTTCAGCCTCATGGAAAGGAAGATACTGTAGAGGGTCTATAATAGCCGTATAACTTCCCGTAGCTCATATAATGAGATGTATGTGCTGCTCTTGTTCATAATGTTCGCTAAACTGAGGACTGGGAGATAAATGGATCACATGCATGGCTACAAAAGAGAGAGTATTCTCTTTATGGAGAGAATAAAACTGGAGAAGTGTGCGGTGAGAGAAGGGGTGAGGGAGAAATGAAAGAGGCCAAAGAGTCCCGTCTGTTGATTTAGGGCTTAAGGGCTGAGAGTCAGGGCGGTGCAAGTGATTGCTTATTCCATCGCTGGCAAATAAATGCAGAAAGTGAAGCAGAGATGTGAAAAAAAGAATAATTCCTCAGAAAATTCTTTGATACTTTGTGAAATAAGTTTGTAAAATGTCACAACTTACTGCTTCAGAGCCAGTACTCAGCATTACTGAGTTTATTAAAACTAAAAGAGGAAGTGGCAGAGCCACAGGAGCATATTTGCCTTGGTTTTGTCTATTGACTTACTTGCTGTGCAGTGCTGTAAATATACCTGACTCATAAATCCTTTCTTGTGTTCAGCATAATAGATTTTTTTGCTCGAAATCTAAAATAGCAGGGCTATGCTACATTTATTATGGGGGTTTCCAGATGGAAACCCTTTTGAGGAGATGTGAAGGGCTGAGAGAGGGACTTAAAGGTTTAATTTCTGCAGCAGTCCTTGAGTCTGTATTATCCATTGTTTCTTGCACTTACCTACAGCGATGGTCAGAGTGCCTCATTGTGTTCATGCATTGCAGAGCTGATTCCCTTGGTTGTAGGATACTTGTTTATGAAATCTCACAGATAGAAGTGTATGGGGCTAATCAGAATAGGGGTGTTGGGATTTTACTTTGTCAGCTCAGAGCCTGTTGAACTAACCAAGTTTTCTACCATGCTGAGACATAGCCCTCTGTGGGTCTGTCCATTCAGTTGTGGTGGAAGATGTTACTCCTGCCTTTTCAAGAGAAAAAGACAGTTTTCTCTACTCCACATCTGGAGGAACAACAGTGAACCTGAGCTCTGTTTTGTGATCTTCATGCTGCCTCCTTCCTCCTCACCTTCTTTCCCCATTTTAAGCCGTATGTCATGTCATTAGCATCATATTGACCCTAATGTGGCAGTTCATACCTGTCAGATCTGTGGTTGTAGGCTCTCTGCAGACTCTATATCCATCATTTCTATATTGCTTACCCTTGGGTCATATTTTCTTCACATCTATCAAATTTAGGCTTTATTTGTGTTTTGTAATAAATGGATGCTCAGATCTTGATGATTTGGTCTCAGGATCCAAAGATTAAGCTAGAAGCTTAGAATGTCTATACTGTCATTCTGGTCATGATCAAGACTTCTTCCTTGCTACTCATGGAGTTCTATTTTTTTTTTTTAAATCCACAAAATCTCTTCTTTTTTTTTTTTCCCTTGCAGTCCATGATCTGGACAGCTGTGTTAGTTTCTCTTAATTTAGTTTACATATTATGTAGTCAGTCATAAAACCAGATTTTTTTATATAAAATCCTCAAATTTGGAACCATAACATTTAAATTTTTAATTCATTTAATGGAACGTGATTGCTGATGCTGTAGCTTGAAGCTTTGAATTGTGCAATTGTGAAATTATCTTCAGATGGCTTTAATCTTACTCTGGTAACTTCAGAAGGGCTTGATGAACAGTCCTTTATCCCTATACTGGATTAAGAACTGCTTCTTATGTTCTAGTCTGTGGATTAGTACTGGGGATCCCCTGCCACCTTCAAGCCTAACGGAATAAAATTACAAGTCCCCCGTACTGCACAGAAGGGTCTGTATGTTTGAATCACAGTTTGGAAAACCAGTGCAAGATGATGCTTTTTCATTTGCATCGATTGTGCTTTATTTCTCAAAATAACTTAGGCAGGCTAGCTATTCAGTCAACGTCTCCTTGTGAGTCTGTAGTTTAATGTTGGTAAAAATGCACGGTTGCTTTAAACACTAGGCTTGAAATATTTTATTTCCCACAAATCAGTAAATGTGGGGGTTGGCCTGTTTTTTTGGCGTTGTTTTTTGCTGGTTTGAGGGTGGTGGTGTGTAGAATAGACTTAGGGTTTGAGCCTTACAGGAGGCTTTTCTGCTATGAGTGACATGGTAACTGTGAGTTCTTTGAGCTGCACTATCTGGTGCTAACTCATTCAGAAGTCAGAGGCCGTTACTTAACTCCCTGTGCACTTTTGAAAGCCCACAAGGAAAGGGAGAGCTGTATGGTTAATGTTTGCTCAGAATAACAAGCACTTGAAAATTATATGCACAGTGGCTAAGATTTAACATAATTTAATGCTGTTTGCTGTTATGTAGTTTACTGGATGTATAGTTGAGAAGCAACTGTCATTCATATGTATGTTACAGCTCCACTCTAAGTCAGATAATGTCAAGAAAAGGAGGTTAAGATGAAAAAGTGAATAGAGCGGAAAGGTCAAGAAAGAGAGATTAAGAGGTGACAAGGAGGAGGGCTGTGATGAGTGAAGAGAAAAACATAGGAATTAAAAACAGGAGGAAAACGTGATACAGCGGATTAGGATGGTTTAAATTTCACAGATAATTTTCACAAAAACAAGGGAGAAAATCAGGCTGAAGTAATAACAAAATACTATGCCAAATCAGAAGGAAAAAATGTTAACGTAGGTAAAGCTCTCTACTTGTCAGTCTTCACTGCGGTTTCTTGCATCCTAGCAAACAGAACTCTTCAAGTACAGCTTCTTCAGTAAATATATTGTGAAGTTTGTGTGACAGAGTGGATGGTATCATATCTATTACTCATTCTCTCTCTTGTGTAATTTGATTCCACCCACCTAACATTCTGACTTCTGGAGGCAGCCTTTGTTTACTTCTTATCAAAGTTTTGTAGGGCATCCAAGGCCCCTGTTTTGCTATTTTCTGATTTAAGTTTTTTATCCTTCCATTTCCAGCAAATCTGTTATCCTAGTGTACATCTACTTCCAATTCTGTGGTGTTCCTCTCAAGACCTTTCCTTACTAAGGACCACCTTACTAAGTATGTCACACTCTATTGCCCCAGTAAATGGAAAAAATAATACTCTAGTTACAATTAAGTTACGTATTTTTCAGTAAGAAACCAGTTGTAGTTGACACTTGAAAGAAGATGGGGGGGTTATGATCTCATAGGATTGTGTTGAATTCTTGCTAAACCAGTCCAGCTCTGCTTTGGTCTCCAAGGAAGGTGGCATCTGCTCCATGTTCTCAGCACTTCCGTAGCGACTCAATAATGCCCTGAGAACAGAGTTTTGCTGCCTATTGTTATTATTCAAAGAAGCTCCTCTTTCCTTCTTTAACTAGCACATAATTGAACTTTGTAATTTTTGGGAAATAAAGTGATCATGCCAGCCAGTTCTCAGTTCACAGAGCTATTCCTTCATAGCTGTCGTGGGTTTGGCTTCGGAAGGGAAGGAACTATTGAATCAGGTCAGTAATCATTTGCTCTGGGTTGTACAAAAATGATGAAGCACCTCAAAGATGTGGTGCAGCTGTGTGCTAGCTACTGCTCTACAGAAAGTACTGGAGGTATTGAGAATGAGCTCCAGGTAAAGGGGCTTCCAGTAGGGAAAATGCACCCCCTATATGGCTAAACATGGATATGAAAGAAGTTAAGTACTTTTCCCATACCAAAACAGCAGAAGGCAGCGTGGTGCTTGTAACAGTTTGACGTCAGAGAGCTGCTAATACTGTAACCTTGTGTGATAAGCATTGTATGTGCTAGTATGCAGGCAGAAAAGAAAAACCTCAGACAAAAATATTTTTCCTCATTTTTTTAAAAAATAAATGAGGCTTCTCTTAATATTTTTTGAATAATCACGATTAAGTAGGGAATTGAGGAAATGTAAGGAGATTGGTTCTCCTAAGGACCATGATTATAGTTTTTCATCTGTACAGATTTAGTTGTTTCATTTATCTTCTAAGTTTAGTTATAAGTATTTTTGTCATGCTTTATCACAGAGTGATTATAGGGGAAATGTGCTTGGGTTGGGTTTTTAATGGAACAAAGGTGTTATAGGCAGACAGAAAAGCAGAAAGAGGAATAGATGAAAAAAGGGCCTGACAAGTACTAAAGGATGCATACACAGCAGATGTGACATGAAACTTGATCAGAAACATAAACAAGAGCCAAGCTAAACAGAATTTTGGGATGGTTGTGGGACCTCTGCCTTTTTGGTACCATGCATGTCCTTTTACAACAAAGGCAATGTCAGTGAAAGCACTCAAACTGTAATTCCTCTGCTTTAAAAGGTAGGTGTGTGGGTATATTTTTATGCTAACTAGGCAGATACTTGGGCTTTGTCCATTTTTCTTTCTTTCCTTCTTTTTCAAGATAGTCTATTGTTGCTAAAACTTGACTTGTCAACATATCAGTGGTTAATGAATTACTAAGGACAGTGCTGATGTCTGGAGATGCTGTCAGATTCTCGGTTGGATATTTTTTGTTCGTTCCATCTGTTGCTTTCTCCTTTTCATGGTTTTTAAAAGACTATCTCTGTGTATAAATTTAGTGTGGATCCATCTTAGAGGAAGGACTGACAATGGAAGAACCATAGGGCCTTTTCTTTCGCTTAGCAGCCCTCTTCAAAAACACTTTTCCACAGGGAACATTTCCAACTTGAAGCTTAAGTTACTGTGGGTATCTTTGAAAAGCTTCCCCAGTTTAGACCAGGGAAACAAATGTGGCACAGGTGCAGCAGATTTCCATTTAATTCCAGCTGTTAACTTCTGATTTGCTAAAATAAAACGTAACTTCTGCATCCATCAAACTGGCTTATCTGTAGTATTCAATTATACTAAAGAAATCATTCACATTTTGAGACAATGTGAGCTGTGTGATTCCAGCAGAGAAACAATATATACACATACACTCTCTCTTTAAAAAAAACCCAAGAAACTAACATATCTATATTATAATGATGTCGGTATATTTTTTTGTATGTAATTTGTTGAGGTACAGCAATTGTATGTGGATCGTTACACAAAGCGGTTGTAACGGGTAGGTAGATGTGCATGGTTACTGCTGGCAGATGCTGTGTGTTTAACAGTGATTGCTGCACAAGCTCACAAAAGTTGTTTCAGAGTTACCACATTAATTTTGTTGTCTGCACAAATGGAGGGGGTCAGCGTTCCTTACGCTACGCATAAATTGATATTCCTAGCCAAGAGAAATGCAGTATCTAATGGTGGAGTGGGAGTAAACAGCATTACTGTTAGGTTTTAAAACCTAACTTCATGACATATCCCAAATAGTCAAAAACCCTCAAAGGTGTCTCCAGAACAAGTCTCCCTGAACCATTGTTTCTGATTTTTGTTTGGTTTGTTTTACACTTCCTACTTTGTTAAAGGAAGGGGGGGGGGGGGAGGGGCAGGTGGGAACAACCCACAGAGCATTATGCCTGTTTGCTTATTCTGTAGGTACTTTTCTCAGGAATTCATACACCATTCATCACCAAGTTGTTTTTAAGTCTTCATGAACTGTTGAGGCACTTATTATCAGTGGAAGAAATTGCAAATGTGTATATAGTGTAAGAAACCAATGACTAAATCCTTCGCATTGGAGTCATTCTGGAAAGGCTGATTAGAAACTAGCACTAGGAGGAGACCATCCTCTCTTCAAACTTTTTTTTTCCCTGCTGAGGTCCTACAACCTCCTTTTTTTTTTTTTTTTTTTTTCTTTCTGAATTTCAGTCTAATTCATGATCGGGTGAAAGTCCCCAACTACTCTGCTGCCCACCAGGTCTGTTTCCCAACCATGTTCAACTTCTGGATCCTGGAAGACTACCTTTTTTGATTGTTTAGGAATCTTAAAATAATGTAGTTTTTTTCATCGTGTATGTATGAATTCCTCTGGAATATAAATTCCTACACAAATAAATATTTTCCATTTCAACATTTTCATTTGGATTTTCTGTTGTCTGTTTGTTTTTTCTTTTTTCATTTGTGTAGTGCAACTTACATGGAGTACAATCCTCTTAGTAAAGCTCTTAGGAAAGCTTTAATTCAGAAGATGATTTAGTCTCATGTTTCTAAAGCTGTTACAACATTTCTGGGCTATGCTATAAACTTCACAGTGTAGTGAAAAGATCTGATATATGGAATGTGATGAGAAAGCAATATACAAACCTGCCACCCTTTTCTGTTTGGCTCTATGACATGCCATCTTGCTTTTCTTGCTGTTCATAAGAGGGGGAAAAAGAATATATTTTACGTGGAGGTAGGCTGTTGTAAATTTCAAAGTAAGAAATAAAGTGCATTAGTAGATGGTAGACAGTATGTTGTGCCTGAGTCTCTTAGAAAGCTATCATGGAGGATGTTTCTGCTTGAAGTAGTTTCTCTTAAAAATAATAGTTTGCTCAAGAAGAAAAAAAGGTTTAAAAAAAAAGTGGTGGTTGGCAAGGGTAATAGTGTCTTTAAGGGGATGTGTCTGCACAGATGTCTTCCTGAGCTAGTCTGAGTGCAAAGAGGCCCTTTTCGCAGTGGGGGGAGCACACAGCTATATGGTGCAGGCTAGAGGAGCTGCAGGGTGAGTGAGATGCTCGCCTGCTGCATCTGGTAGCACTGTGGCTCAGGAGGCAGCATCTAGGTCCATCTGCATATGTCCTTGATCTCAGTACCATGAGGTTACAGAAGTCAACAGCACTTTTCCTACAGACTCAAGTAACCTTGTCTTTAGTCAAAAATACCTCTTTCCTTTATGTTTTGATTCCCAAAACCTTGTTCTTAGAACCAATATGATGATGCTTGTCCAACTGTGTATACACCTTAGCTGTTTTATGTGTCTGTAGGTCCATCTGTATACATACACACATGCACATTGGTTCTGACTGTAGGCAACAGTTTGAGAATGTAGATTTACCTAATAACATACAAACACGTAAACCCAGTGTGCTACTCTGACACCCTTAGCTATATGTCCCAAAATGAAAAATAATAAGCATTTAGTACTCTTACTACTCGCAGCTCTGACCTAGCTATTATCACTGGGTGGTTTGTTTGGCCTGTTTGCTTCTTTTATTAGTTTCAACTCTCACAAAACCTGAAAATTCATATGGCATGACAGCTTTAAAAAATGACAAAATACTATCAGTGTGCATGGTAATCTCCTGTTCTTATACCCTTCACGCTGTTCAGATGTAGTCATAAATATGCTTACTCCTTTCATATTTACCTCCCCAGCTGTATTTTGGTTCAAATATTTATTCACAGCTACATAATAAATACAGTTTGATTGGTACCTAATTGGTGTAACTGATTTTCATTATTTATGAAAGTCATTGTCAGAGTTCATTGAGGGTTCTGACTGTGAAGAAACAGCGACAACTTTATGTGACTGCAGCAATTAAATAACTAACTGGCTTACTTAAAGCAAGTCAATGGCCGCTGCATTAATTCTCAATATTTCATGAAATTATTTGCACTTATTCACACTTCTGCAGTGCTCTTATTTTGTGACTGATAGGACTCTCATTGTATTATAAGCTATAATTATCTTACTAACATTTTTATGTTAAAGGACTAATTTTGCAGAAATTAGGATGCCTGTGAGAGTCAGGCATTGAATGTGTGTTCCAATTTGTTCCCACAGCTATGAAATAACTGTGGGCTGGGGTAGAAAAGCCTTATGGGTATTGGCATGCAAAAGAACTTGCCAAGTGTCTGTATACCATAAAATGTCATAAATCTCTGGACATAAAAGTAGGATGAAGACACAGCCATTAAAAAGGCAGTCATTTTTGAGTATCGCATAATTTAGACACTTTAAGTTATTGAAGTGTCGTGAGTTTATTGTACCTAATTTATTAATACAATCATTAGGGATTCACTTATGTCTCTTGCTCTGCCCCAAAACAAAAGCTTGAAGTCTGTTTAAAATGCACAGACCCTGCTTCAGCAGTAAAAGCTTATAATGTTTCTCAAAATAGCGACGCACAAAAAATACCGTTACTGGAGTTCTGGCAGGGTAACAGGTGACCATGTTGCAATTTGTTTCTATTTGCGTATTAAAATAGGGCAGAGAGGTCCAATAAAGACCTGAGAGTTTGCTTCTCATATAGTGTTTCTGTTGCCACCTTAGGTGATAACCTGTATAGGGAAAAAATGCCTGTGGCTTTGGCCTCTAGCCAGGACAAGCCCAGAAAAGATAATCCCAACAAATACCTTGTTGCTGTTTTCAGGCCTTGGAGAAGGAATGAGGGAGGAGAAAAAAAATGAAGTTTGTCACTTATGTTTAATCCTTTCATGTGCTGAATTGGCTTTTCTTAGCTTGCAGGTTCTGTTCTGTTTCTTTCCTACCCAGGAGCACTTTTGATGTGTTTAAGCAGTTGACAGAACAATGCTAAGGTGTGGTATGAATGAGAGCTGGAGACAAAAGAACCCACTTGATTGTAACATGGGGAGTTTTGACAAAATACCTTGTGTGATACATGAGACAATTATGCACATGAAGAGTTTTTTACTTTTAGGTTCTTAAAAATAAAATAAATTCTCACCTTTTGTTATTTTCTTTTCCCCTAATCAGGACAGAATTTTACCCTAAGGCAGTTAGGAGTTTGTGAACCAGCAACTCGTCGAGGACTGGCATTTTGTGCGGAAATGGGGCTCCCCCACAGAGGTTACTCTATCAGTGCAGGGTCAGATGCTGATACTGAAAATGAAGGAGTGATGTCTCCAGAGCATGCCATGAGACTTTGGGGCAGGGGGGTCAAATCAGGGCGCAGTTCCTGTCTGTCCAGCCGTTCCAACTCAGCCCTGACTCTGACTGATACCGAACATGAAAACAAGTCCGACAGTGAAAACGGTAAGTTCTTATGCATATGTGCATCTATAAATCAATGTTTTATTTCCTGTTTTGGTTGACATTCAGTAATTTTGAATCGTTAAAGGAATAGCCTTGAACTACTTACCTATTTATTTTTCTTCTCCTCCTCCCGGAAAAGTCAATGCGAAGTATCAGTCCTAACTAATGTAAGCTTTGGGTGTGATGTTTTAGCTGTAATATTGAAAGCATTTAATCACAAAGAAGATTAGTTCTATTTTATCTCAGGCCATGTCACCTGTTACCCTTCGGGGAACAGCTAAGTGAGTGGTGATAAAGTTGATCCCCAAGGCCAGCACGCAATCAAAGGTTTCATTGTAAACTCATCTTCAAGACATCCTAGAGAAGTTGCAGAATCTTAGAATGGATGAACGAATGCGAAGAAAAGCTTATTAACAGGGTTCATGTGATTGGAAAACAAATTTGATTGTGCTTTAAACTTCCTAGTTGATGAGAGGAATTGGAACTGTGGTGAAGACGTACACGCGGCCTTTGATGTGCCTGGGGGACTGGATTACTGTGCAATTAAAATCTGCAGAAAAAATCTAAACAGCAGCTTGGTAGGATGTGGTGTATGACCATTGTATATTAAGGCTTAGTGTTTAAATGAAAAGAGGTTATTACAATTGACTGATTCTTTTTTAAATCTTCTGAATTTATTTTTTTACCTCCACTTGAGGTTATGAACAGAACTTGTCTGTGCTGCTAAATGCTAAATCCACAAGTCTTAGAAAACATTTTATCTTAACTTCTTTTTATTTGCAGATTTTCAGCTTTCCAAGAATTAAGATGATTGTTTTATTAACTTACAACTTTCTATATAACAAATTCAAAAGAGGAATAAAGGGAAATTAGTAAAAATGAAACTTGGAGTAATGGCTACTGCCTGCATGTCTGCACTTCATTTTATTAAATTATTAAATCTCTCTGCTTAGCTGTACAAAAGTCACAGCAGTTTTATTCTTATCCTCTGGCAATAAGTGTAAGACATGGCAAACAGCAATGTAGGTGTGTGTATGGTAATACTTTAAAAAAAATAAAGCACTTGCATTTTAAACTACAGGCACAAATGTTTAGTCCTACCTATTTATGATTTTAACTTCAGTTTGAGAAGACAAAACCAGAGTTTATAATTTGACATCGTTCCTACTTGCCTTTCCTCTGGTGACATATGATAACTGAAGATGCCTATGCGAGATGGATGTCTTGGATGGGATCCTCCTTTTTGTGTCAGACTTAATGCTGCATGGTACCTAAGGAGGCTGGTCTCAGTGTTGACAGGTGTTTTGTCTCATACTTGGAAAACTTTGAGTTGGAGGCAAGTTTTGACAGAGGAGGACAGGAGCAGTTGCCTGCCTCCTTTTGGCAGTGGAGTTTCTGTTGGATGGCTCTTGTTATTTCAGTTGCAAAGCAACATCAAATAAATTGCTGGGCAGTCCTATGGCTTTCCTTTTGAAAGATGTATGCTGAAACAGATTCTTTTGTAAAATCCTAGGTTGATGATCTTGAAAATACATATTTACGTATACATGTGTGCAGACACACAATTTCCTTAGAGGGTTGTGTCATTGCATTACCGAGGGGAAACCGCTTCAGAAGTACAATGGGCTTGGTATGCTTTTTCATAAATTATTTTTTGAAAAAAAGGAAAATGCCTGAATAGGATATGCCCAAGCCTTCTCCATGAGCTTCAAGTTAAGATTTTATTTTACTTTTTCATGTGTGAGAGGACTGTGAATATGTTAGAAACAATGTTATTCTGTGCTGGTTAAAATTATGCAAGGAACGTCTGATGTTTGATACAACTTCAAAGAAGAGTTTAGTCACTAAAAAGGATTACAGCTGATATATTTATTGATAGGGAGGCCAGCGGTCTAACTTAAGGCACTAGGACTGCTGTGAGGCTAATGAAATTTTGATGGCTTGGGAGCTCCCTAGGGCTGTGACACACATGTAACTCAGGCCGTGTCATGGGTCGCCATTTCAAGGGAGATGTTATGGAAGTAATGAAAAGCTTAATCTTCTTTGGTATTTTTCTCTGGGTTTTTGTTTCCACTGAACATGGAAGATTTTGGCTGAGAAGCAGTTTCATACACGTAGTTGGAACTCAATATGTTAAATGCTTACAGTAGAATAGAAAATAAACTTTAAAGCCTGGGAAGCTGTATCACCCTGGCAGACATGGGTACACTAACCGCAGGACCAAACTGCAGGTGGGAGTTTTGTTAATGTATGGCCTGGAGTTGATAGCTGTGCCAGTATACTGTTAAAATCTGATGAATCCAAAGTTAGAGTTACAATGAGTCCTCTGCACTGCTGCATGTGAAATGTTTTTGACTGAATTTTGATGGAATTGTTTTACAGGCACATGTATTTCTGTGCAGCCTGTTTACCTCCGAGGTAGATAAGGAGCAGCAGGTTATGAGGAGCAGAGCAGGACAGCGGATTCTGCTTTCCTTACATAAAGCTTCCAGTTCTTGAGTGATTCTATTGTTTACCCAGTAAAACTCTTCACTGTTTAAATAGTCCATTACTATAAGCAGACCCTATTGTAGTTAATGGGACTATTCACTACAACTGACTTATCCTACAGGTTTGTGAACTCAGAGTGAACTATTTGTTGAATGTACTTGGGGTTTTCTTTCTCGCCAATTAGGCAAGAAAAGAAGCTTGGCATCAAAGCACCATTTCCTTCCCTGCCTTGTAACCGTTGTGTGTATTTTCTCTTCTGAATACTTGTGGGTTGCACGCCCCTCAGGAAGACAAAACTCGAGGTTCTCTTTTGTAATTAAAATGAATAAGTTGAAACAGTTTGTTGAAGATAGTAACTTTAATGTGTCAAGGTCTCAACATGTTTCTGAGATCCTACAAAAGCAAACAGTTTGTGGATAATATTGGCAGGATTACAAGTTTCTTTAAATGATGTTGCACATGATTAAGTTGCAAAATTTTCAACATACTAATAGCATACCATGAATACCAGCCCATTTTTTCAATATATTTTTATACATTTATTGGAAAACATTAGAACCTTTTTCCTAGCATAGGGTTTATAGATGTCTTCTCACATCAGAGTTTTAGGTTACTGCTCAGTAAATCATTCTAAAGAGAAATATTTTTCTTTGAGCTTGTTCAAGTTCCATATATGACTCTTGGCATCATATACTGAGAGATCTGTCATGTCAGCCTCCCTGAAGGAGGACCTGCATCTGTTAATCTGGGCAGCCTACCAGTGTCACATACAGCATGATGTATCAATTGGAGCACGCTGAGCACGCATGTGCTTCTTCAGGCTTTCTTCTCCATTCCCACTGCAAGTTATTTCATAAATGCTGCATCAAGAAATTTTTGGTAGTAATTGTTCTAGGAGCTGTGGCTTTGAAATACGAGCAGCCCATCTTTTACGTGCTTGCCAGCAACTTCATGTTATTAAGCTGTTCTAAAATTACTAAAGCTTGTCTTTTAAACTCAATAAATATTCCATCAGAGTAGGAGCTAGAAGTTAGAGCCAGGCTTCATAAGGCCCTTTTGCTTAAAGAGTCAACATATTTTTAAGGCATCTTAGAACCCATATATTTATTTAAATTATTTTTAAATCCATCAAACTGCAGTCCCTGGCTGGCTTCATGAGACATCAGAAAACTAACAGTCAAAACATGAAAGTTAATTGAGCAAGTTATTCCTAAAGTCCATCTCCGTACGTAGTTATTTGTGTATTGTAAAGTTACATGACCAGTTTTGTATGTACTTTTTGTGCTAGCCTGAAACTCAGCCGGTCACTGGGATGGTGACTGGAAAGTCACTCACTTTAAAATTTAACCCCATCTGTGTCACCTTCTACCCCTTTGGAAGCAGTATTGACGTTGCTTCTGAAAAAGATCTAGCACTCGGGATAGATGAGTGCCACATAGCTGACTGCCCACAGCCACAAAACCTAATTTGGCATACAGAAAATAGTTCTGATGGCACTGGAATGTGGGATTATATTTTCTTATTTAGTGCAAGTTTTGCCCTGATAAGAGTTTGTTAGAAGACTAGGGGAGATCAGGGCCTAGCAAAATAGGAAGAAGGGGAGAGAGAATAAAAGATCATGGCCTCAGGCAGTTTTTCTGAATTGGTTAGATAAATGATCTGAAACTTGAATCTATTTTTCACAGAGAAAAATAGACATTGCTGGTAAAATGTTCATTGCTGAGCGTTTCTGTAAAGAGATAATACCAGTTTATCAGCTGCATGGGCACCTGCTTGCTTCCTCTCCAACATAGCCAGTTTCTGAAGATGGCACTCTTGTGAACCTAATACTCTCTTGTCCTTCCAGAACGGTGAATTTACTGGCATTCAGATCTCTGAAAACCAAGAAATACATTGGTAAGATACTTGTCAAGACATTTAAAATCTATTCTCTCTAACCCAGTACATCTATAACATATACGTGAACTCTGCATTCTTAAATAAAGCACATCATTCAGGAAGTAGTGTCACACTTCTTTACCTGTTTAACATCCTCCTTTATGCTAAGGAAAATCTTGACATAGATGAACTCTACAGAATAGGAGCTGCTTGGTACCTGCTAGCCAAATGCTGAGCCTACTGAACAATACCAGCCACATAGCTGACAAATTAATATTAATCTTACTGCCACACCACCATTTACAGCTTCTTCACTCTTTCCCACAGTATTCCATCTAGCAATTCTTTACCCTTCATTAAGCATGCCAGTACCTCTTAAATCCTGCTTTGCTGCTAAGAGATTTCATGACCAGGAAATCAGTCTGGTTTATTGGTGACAGAAAGCAGCTCTGAAATAATATTTAATATGTAACTACAAACTACAAAGTTTTGTTTGGTTACAAACACATGGAACAGAAATCTGTGCATAGAATTAGTCATCCCTGGTTTACTGCAATGTTATCACAAGTTTTCTGTAGTTAACCAATTTTCAGGTTCTGTTATGTTATGATTGTAGTTCTCTGGATATATTTCAATAAATCTCCCTAGTGATCACTGTTACTGCAATTTAAAATCATGTTGATAATTCCTTTGGGTAGTGGTAGCCAAAGAGGGAACACCTGGGATGACCTTTTCACATAACTTTTTTGGGATCTCCTGGATTTCAGATGTTTGAGTGTCACCAAACTTGCTGTTGAGGAAAGGCATGAGATTGCAAAGGGCCATCTTAATGGTGCTTGCCTGATGGGAACCTGGTACAGAATATCAGACTGGGAGATGAGGTTCTTATGCATCAGAAGGAACTTTTGCCAAGGAACCAAAGGCTTAACAACAGCTGACAGCAGTAAAATTAGAATCGGTGTCTGTAAGGAGAAACAAATCTAAGAAGAAGATTTCAAAGAATTTACTCAGCTGCTAAGCTTATAAACCCTTCTGATGTTAAGGAGTGGTGATAGAGGTGTTTGATGACCAACTATCATAGCTTAAAATTTCTCCAGAGATCTGAATTTCAAGGAAAAACTGTGCAGAAAATGAAAGGAAGGTCAAATTTCTGAGGAGGAGCTTACAAGGATGCATTTGCAGAGGTCCAGGCATCCAGATAAAATTAAGATGTAATCATTGAAAAGGTGAAGAGTTGTACAGAAACAGGAATGCTAAGAAAAGAGAGCTGATTTATTAATATTGAAGGAAGACTGGTAATACATTGTTAATAGCATTTTCTTCCGGTTGTGTTTGTTTCAACGTTTGCTACCTGAGTAACCAATCACAGAGCTAACTTACTGTTAAAATAAAAGATTAGATGTTACTTAGGTAAACAAAATTTTAACTGCATGTATAGAGTGTCTACAGCCTCTGGGCTTTACGTGATTCATATCTGAAGACATTGAGGATGGATATGGTTCTGGAAGGCAAAGCCAAACAAACAACACAACTTCAGAAAGGGAGTAGGAGGAATCTGCCTAATAAGTTAGGAAACATCCTAGTAAATAAATGCAAAAACTTTATAACAATAAGCTTGACTTGCACTAAATGAGGCTTTTCAAACTATGGTCATTTCCTTCTGTGATAGTATAAGCCACTCCTTGATAAGGCAAAAGGACTAGATGCTAACAGTAAGAGAGATTTTGATATTAGTAGGACTTCTTACCCTGCCTCACTCCTGACATAAATGGAATTCATGAGGTTTTTTCAGCCAGTCTTTACAGCCTGTTGAGATCCCTCTGAAAGGCAATCCTGCCCTGCAGTGTGTTGATCCCTCTCTCCAGCTTGGTGTCATCCACAAACTTGCTGAGGGCACATTCAGTCCTATTCATTCTCAGTATGTTAGATGTAGTACAGACATCAGACAGCATCAGCCCTAGTAATAGCCCCTGAGGAATGCCATTAATATTCTCCATCAGTTGGTCTTTGCACTACAAAACCCCCTATTCTTTCTGCCTTTTCAAACAACCAGTTCTCTACAAATTGCACTTTGTAACTCACTCATCCAGTCTGTCTCTCTCCATCTTGGCTACTAGGACACTATGGGAGACCATGTTGAAAGTCTAGCTAAAGTCAAGGAAAACATCATCTGTTCTCTTTGTCTGCTAAGACAGTTTTATGTTCATAGAAAGCAATCAAGTTGTTTGGGTATGATTTGCCTTCTGTAAACACGTGCTGGCTGTTCTCCATTGCATTCTTTTCCTGGAGCCCTATCCAGGTATATGAAGGATAAGTCCAATTTGTTCCATAATCTTGCCTGATAGACTGGGGTGAGACTGACTGTCTTTACTTCCTCACTTACTCCTTCCCTTTCTTAAACTTAACATGACCTTTATCTTCTAAAACGTCATCAGAAGCCTTCCTCCATTGCTGTGACCTTCCAAGGAGTCAGAGAGTGTCCTTTCAGTGACATTGGTCAGCTCTTCCAGCACCGGTGGATGGCTCCTGTGTAGTCCCCCAGACTTGCATTTGGTCACCTTGTGTAAAGGGTGCCTAATGGCTCACTCTTGTCCTGCAGTGGTAGGGCTTCTCAACTCTGGTAGAGCTTTGCCTTCTCTATACCTTATCCTGCACATCCAAGAAATGTTTCTGTATTCCTCCTGGGTAGCCATCAGCTGGAGGTTATAGTGCTTATTTGTCTGAGGTATTTTCTGTGGTATGTGAAGGTTTCTTTCGTGACATTATCACATCTTTTCTATACAGTGCCACCAAAATAATCCCACTGCTGCAGCAGCGTCACTGAAATAATCCTATTGCTGCCTTGTCTACCCATCTTTTAAATGCATCCAGGGATGGTGACTCAACCACCTCCCTGGGCAGCCTGTTCCAGTGCCTGATAAACCCTTTCAGTGAAGGACTTCGGCCTAATGTCTAAACTGAGCCTGCTGTTGCGCAGCTTGAGCCCATTCCGCCTGTCCTATCACCTGTCACTTGGGTGAAGAGATCAACACCCATCTCTCTACAACCTCCTTTCAGGTAATTGTAGGTGGTTATAAGGTATCCCCTCAGCCTCCTCTTCTCCAGGCTAAACAACCCCAGCTCCCTCAGCCACCCCTCATAAGGTTTGCTGTCTGGCCCCTTCACCAGCCTGCTTGCTCTTCTCTGGACACACTCCAGGATCTCGATGTCCTCCGTGTAGTGAGGGGCCCAAAACTGAACACAGCATTTGAGGTGCGGCCTCACCATACACGTTCTGTCTAGATGTTGCTGCCATTACACAGGCCACAGGTTATATATGGCAAATAAGACCAGAGGCAAACAGTGCAAACAGCAGAAAGTGGAAGTTATCTCAGACAGTGGTGTTTCAGAAGGCCTTGGTGAAAGACATTGTTGGGGACCATGCAAATTTTTTATCATCTAACATACTTTCCAAAACAATTATAAATGTTGGTGTAGTTCCTGTTGGTCCTGATTTGTGGGGGAGGAGGGACAAAAGAAATTATTTTCTGGTTGTGTTTTGTGAAAGTCAATTGTGTTAATACAAAAATTAATGAGCATGAAGCATGTTGAGGAAATGAAGGCTATAAAACTGTTGCTCTGCAAGTTATTATAACATTAATATTTATATCTTCTTTTTTCTTCTACTTAGAAATGGTTAACTTCTCATAGATTATTTTTTTCTCCTCATTTTGATATAGAAATATTACTGCTCAGTCCTCCTAAACAAATGTTTTCTGCACATGCTTCTACAAGGAAATGAAAAGAGCAGTTTGCTTTAACATTTAAGTTGTGTTTTAATTGTGAGGTTGCCATGAAAGGAAAGCATGCTTTGCACATCTCTAAACTGATGATCTCTGCTGTTTTGATTTGGAATGTGGTTTTGATGTCCTTGAAAAATCACAGTGGCAGCAGTAAATTGTTTTAATTAATGAATTAGAGAGCAACAGATTTGCTGAATCAGGTTTATTGACGTAATTATCACTGGAATAAAAAGGAGAAAAAAAATCTGTCAGAGCTGTGAGATTATTTGGCTTCTTGTCATTTGAAAGCAAGTTTCTCAGCCACCACTTAACTCCATTCCCTGTATAATTTTGTGGATGTAGGGGTCAATATTTACATATATACATACATACATTTATATATTCATTAGACAAAAGCAAATTAATGCTAGAGGTAAAAATTAACACCAGTTCTATATAAAAAGTAGGATTTTATTCATATTCAGTTGTGTTAAGTGATTTTTCTAAGTTCCATCGAATTTTGATTTCAAATAAGATTTTAATTGCATGTACTTGTTTAATTGCATATGTCCTTAAAGCCAATATAGGCTGTTCTATTCTCAGTGTCAGTAATAATTACAGGCCTTTGTATACTGGTCAAATGACTGTTGGATGAAATTTGTCAAGATGCAAAGTTTTTTTGGAATAGAGAGTGCTTTAAAACTAATTCGTATTAAACCCCTGTAAAGACTCATTTTGATGTTTTCTGGACAAAAAAAAACCCCTATTATTTGATATAGATGAGAACTCAGTTTCAAAGTAAGTAAAATTTCAAAATTAATTCCTTTTACGTTTGTTAAAACAATGTATTGATTGACCTGACCAGAACATTTATTGGTCTGTATAACATATGCCCGGTCTGTTAGCAAAATTGAAATGCTTGTTAAGTTGCCATGGTTTTGATTTTTCGTCAGCCCCCTCCCATTCAGTGTACCGTTTTCTTCCTAAATTGTATAGGTCTAGTCTAATTACCTCTTGCTTTCACTTGTATGTTGTAGAGAAGGAGAAATGTGGTTTTGGCACACTGAAACCAAGGAGAGTATTTCCCCTGACCCCCACTGTGTTAGAAACCTCTCAGTGGAAGCGTCTTTGGTACCTCCCCTCATCATTGTGGATTAATCCAGGTTTCCGTGGAGCACTCGGGAATACTGATTGATGTCGTGCACTGATTATTTTTATTCTTTTTTTTTTTAATTCCATAAGAAAAGATGAGGATGAACTATAGAAATTAATTATGGATTAATTTATGAATATGCAAATGGTGAATAGGCATATATCTCAGATCTCCTATAAGAGCACCCATGAAAGATAAGTTTTCTTGGAGTTTGAAGGTTCTGTGAGCTGCTGTGCAAGGTCTGTGGCGCTGCTGACGAATCCTTCCCAGAGGTACTGTGGCTGCTGACTAGGTATGTCTGAGACAAAATGTGTTTCCACCTCTGCTGCAGTAGTCACAGCAAGAAAAAAGGGTAACTGATTTGGGAAACCCTTGTTCTGGGTTGTCAGGCCATGACAGAGTAAAGTTTGATAACAGGCTGATTTCCCTGGTTTACTACATTACAAATGTTTTGTGTCCTTTGTGTTGAAATATATGCATAGGTGTGTGCACAAGGCTGTGTATGCATATATATGGCTATCCTTACAGGACCTTTTCTTAAACAGTTTGCTTTTCATAGCTTATACGTGTAGTTTTCCTAAAGTTTAAATGTACAGGGTAGAAGGCTGGTTTCTTCTTTTTGAGATGACCTAGAAAGTTAAAAGCATTTCCATAGCAAATCCATGTGCCACTGACCTACTGTATTCTGGAGAAGGATACTGATCCCTCCCTACCCCTCTCACTGATCGCTGGATTTTTATAAATGTAATGCTTCTATAAACTGCTTTATAGTTACAAATTAAATGTCTTGTATAATTGCTAATGACTAATGCTGCGGAGTCTCGGTCTGCACTGGTGGCAGACAGTCTCAGAAATTTGGGTTGCTTACAGTCTCTGTAAAGAACAGAATTTCTTTTTGTAGTGGGTTTCACTGAACCAAACTGTATTGGTCACTTGTGCAGTTTGTAGAAAAATAGCAGAAATCAGAAGTCCAAGGTGTTTTTTGGCAAAAGTTAGTTGTTGGCGAAGGTTTCAGAGGTAGGTGTCCTTTCTGCCTGCTGTGGAAGAGAGATATTGACTGTATAAGGATTGTTTATAGTCTTTGAAGTTCCTTTGAATACTCAAAGTTTCCAAGATACCTAGGTCAAAATGACTTTGAAAAGGATGGCCTTTATCATCACTCTTTGTTTAAATGGACAAGTATCCATTCTTTCACTGTAGACTTAAGCAGAATTGTTGAAGCTGCTAAGTTCTTCATTGCATGATTGCTCTACATTCTATAAGGAGATTTGTTTAAAATTGCTTAAAAGCTGCACTCAGTGGGGAATACTGCTGCTCCTTCCCTCAACTACTTTAGCTGCAGAGAACGTATGACGTCTTTTTCATTAACTGTCTTTGCTGCTTGTTTGCTTTCAGTGGAGTTCTAGGAGATTGTTATATTGTTTTGTAAACTCAATATTGCTGGGTCCTGGCTGCTTATGGCAATTGAGATGAGATTAGATGCTTTTGTTAACAGGCCCCAGACTTCAAATTTATAGGGACTAGGCACCATCTGCTCTCAATTAAAGGTCCTGAGCTCTGAAATTAATTCCCTCCATTGGTCCATTAGACTCAATCTTTTGACCTGAAGTCACAATAAGGTTATATTAGCCTCCCAGTTCTTTGAAAAGTGAGGAGTTCACGCAGGGACAGTACTGGATATTCCTTTTAGTTCCTGTATCAGTGTAGTAAGAAGGCAGAAAGTCATGATGGTTTTTCCATTTTACAGGTAGAGTGAGATTTTTTGAAAAGCACCCTGGAGATTTAGAGCTCACATCCTCATGAGTTGTAACAGGACTTGTGCTTCTAAATCGTATAAGTGCTATTGAAAAACTTTCTCAGAAAAATCAAATTAATATAGAGAATGTTGACTATATTCACAGAAGGACTGGATGTAGAAGTCTTTTGTTCCCAGGCTTACATTTGCTCATTGTGTTAGCTGTGTTTTGCCTCAGCTGCCTTTCATTGATTCTGTCTGCAGCTACAAAATGATGGGGGATCTTACCAGAAATCTTGGCCCTAGAATTGTTCTACCAATGTTGAATTTATCTGTTCTGTGTGTCAGTGGTGCAGGGAAGAAATAGACAGATAGACAAATTGTTTCATGTTTTTGTGGTTGTAACACACGCCCCCTGTTCTCCCCCATTTCCTTTCTGCATTTAATTAAAGTTGAGGTTTGCTCTGATGAAATGTAGCAAGAAATATGTGGAGCAGGGAGAACCTAGAGCTACAAGCTTCTGGTTGTTGAAATCGAACACCAGTTCCTCATACACGTGAAAATGTATTTTAAAGGTTTCGGGATCTGCTAGTTCCTCAGCAGACTGGTTTAATTTATACAGTGCTAGTAATTTTCTGGAAGACTGTTTAAGAGTGTTTTTTAGAGAAAAATCTCTCCAGTGTCTAAGAATACATCTGCCTTACTCAAAAATGTATTTTAATAGAATGCTTTGGGATTTATTGACCATTAGGCTATGTAGAATTAAGCAAGGAGAGTATGTACGCTTGGTTTTGTTCCTATCTAGCCATTCCTGTGACTGAAAAAAAACCCCAGCAGTGTTTGACATGATACAGGGAGCAAATTCATACAGGGAGCAAAGTCAAAGGGACTCTCTTCTCAGTGTGGAAGGAATGACTTGTGAGCGCTCCACCTGAGTGTTGCTTGTTGGCGACCTGTCAGGCAGAGGTTAAACTCAGAAATTCAGTTTCTCATCGCTCTTTCTCTCTATTTTCCTTAAGTTCACCTAACTCTCTGTCCAAGTCATAAATTTCTTCTTCATAGGGCAGAGGGGATACTCACCTGCTCCCAACGCTGCAGAGGTTTATACCTTCAAGGCTTACTGCAATGCCATTTTCTCCTGCCATCTTGATGCTGCCGAGGCAGTTTTATGTAGCTGTGTCACTCCTCTGTTGTTCGGTAGATGGCTGTACCTGCCAGCTGAACCCAGAAACTACTGGCTGAAAAAGGCTGAAATAGCTGTTCGTGTCAATGGGAAACACCACCACTCTTGCTGTTGTAGCAGCTGCAGTTCTTGGTTCCATTAGGCCAAGTCTCAAGGAGACAAGAACCTGTTGTCTTTAAGAAGTGAGCTTCACTGCAATCTGGATGTGGCCATGTGACAACCTTTTCATTGAGTTTGTAAACAGCCAGGCAAAAATATTTCTTTTGCCTCCTGCCTACAATTAGGAGCTCATAAAGTTTTAATAGCT
Source organism: Laterallus jamaicensis coturniculus (assembly GCA_022605575.1). Lineage (NCBI taxonomy): Eukaryota > Metazoa > Chordata > Aves > Gruiformes > Rallidae > Laterallus > Laterallus jamaicensis. Next base: position 14,177,498 of record JAKCOX010000005.1, on the reverse strand, counting down.
TGGAAGATACCTATTTTTCAGCATTACCTAAGCTAGAATAACTTTGGACTCCCGGTGATACCAGGCATTAGCTGTCAAGTGTGGTTTAGATGGCTCTGTGACACGTATATAGATTTTGAAATTCAGTTTTGGATGTTACAAATGCCTGGTTACATTTTTGAAATGATAAGTTAGTGTTCTTTGCAAATGTAACCTGTCAGAGGATGAGAGAGTCAGGACCCCAGGCTCCAAATGGCCCATCCAGCAAAGTCCCATCTAATCACTGTCCTGATTATCAAATCCAGCCGTAACTCTTAAAGGACTTTTTCAACCTGAAAGATTCTAGGATTCCAGACAAAAATATTAAGTGAATTTACCTAGAAAATGCCACAAAAGTGTCCACTTTGCATAGATTAATAACATTTTCCTTGCCTAGAGAGTCATTGTTACACTTCTGGGACTTGGGGAACACACTTAAATGACTACAACGATATTGAAAATAGGGTATCAGAGTCCATGTACATTTAGTTAGCAATTTGCTTTAAACCCCCCCCACAAATTCATTCCTGTCTTGTTTTCTTACAAGTTCTTTGTTCTTTGCAGTATCAAATATATTGATTTTTATGAAAAAGTTAATCGGCTTACCTTTGTTCAGAGTGGATTTTTTGTTCCTCTGATCAACTCTACACAATTGAATTTTTCATCCTCTTTTCCAAGGTATTTCAATGTTATGAAAAAAGCATTAAAGAGAGTTCTGATAAATTATTCCTTTAAAAAAGAACCTACTGCAATGCACATTTGTTGAGGCCAGAGATTTAATTGAACTTAGATTTCTGTTTTGTTTTCAAGGAGAAAGATATCTATTCTTGGTAAACACAAGTGGCAGTTTCTCTTGGGGAACTAGATTAAATGGTTCCCTGATGATTCTGGATACCCCAGAATTTATAATATGAATGTAAAGTAACTGTTTAGGTGGCGTGGTACTATTGATTGTCTCAAAATCCAGTTTTCCTTGTGATTGAAAACATTTTAGAGTCTGAATACAGTACACTTAAGATATGAGGAAAAATATTTCATAGTCCTATTAAAAAAAAGATATTCTTTCTGAATGTTACTTTATCATAATTTTATGGAGTAGTGGTTCTCTTCCCCAAAAACTACTTTGAAAAGCCAGATGGTGTAATAGTTTTTTATGCAAAAAATGTCATTATCCTGCTCCGCCTTAAGAAGCAAACAAACAATTTTAAAATTTTTTTAAAAACTACAAAAAAGCCCAACCCCAAGCAAACCCCCAACCTTTTCTTCCATTGTGGTCCTACTTTATTTTTCCTTGTTAAATCAGGCCTGACCTAATCTTTTATGAGTTGTTTTTGTGTCTGTATTACCTCAGGCTGTGCTCTCATCAGACTTCACAAGCTAAGTGGACTTGAGTTTTGGATAGTCTGTGGAAATAATCAAAGAAAATGTACTGTACTCCTGGATGTGATGATAATGGTTCATTATGTCCATTAAATTTAGTACTGAATCAGTGCTGAGTATTCTGCTGTGCATTCAGGTTAGACTAGCTGTCCTGATCACTTGTAATTACTAAAGCGCAACTGTTAGCTCGGCTGAACTCCAATCCAGGGACTTTTGTTCTGCTTATCAATTTCTTCTGAACTTTACGTGTGGGAAGCCTTCAAAGTATTTGCTTTGAAGTGAGGGATCCTGCAATGAAATCCTGATTTGGTCATTAATTTGCTGTCTCTGCATTTGCACGTTACTTCATCTTTTTGATTTTGTTTTCCTACTTATAAACGGGCATCGTGATGCTTATTTTCTATCAAACTTCCAAACTCTGCCTTTTTTTTACCTTCTTGAACCAAGTAATTTGAAACTGTTGGGTATCTTTTTTCGTATATCTATGTGTGTGTATATATATTAAAATTAAAATACATGCAGTAACAAAGAAGGTATAACTTACCACTTCAGAAGAGCTTCCTGCAGATCTCACTGAATTTTATACTATTAAAAAAAAAAAGGTGGATGCAAAACTCTAGACATTCTCAGGTAATTTCAGATGAGATTGCAGTAAAAATAAGCAGCTTTAAGATACTTGATTTTGTGAACTCTGACTAAAGGCAAGTAGTTTCATATGTTTTTAAAGCATATGTTGGATTTCCATGACTGGAAATGTGTACTTTATCTACTTGTACAAGGGTGAAAAAGCAGGGATGACATTACTGCCCTTTCCTTGGTTACATACCACCTCCCATTATAGCAGTAAGGCTGAGCTAGTGTTCTTGTCCGAGCTTTGGTTAAATTGCTATGAACTTCCTGAATTGATTCTTTTGATTTTTGATTATATCGGTACTCTTAGATCAAGTACTGACATTTTTCACACCATTTTTATGTTTTCCCTTATCTCCTGTTCAGAGCTCTTCAACCTGAAGCTTCAAATTCCATCCATTCAGTAACAGATTAATTTTCTGTCTTTAGAAAATGGGCACAAGTGTCTCTGTCTCCTGTTTTGGAGAGCCGTACTCAGTGTGCCATGCCTAGTGTGCTTGATATTTTCCAGTAGGATGCACAGAATGTGAGAGAGAGGTGGTGAAATCAAGTTTCTGGAACAATCTGTACTGATCTCATCAGATCTAAATGAAGCAATGGCCTTTCCTCTGCTCTTCTCCCATCCCACCAAAACCATATGAACAGTTTGTCATCAGGTAAACAAGCCAGACTTTATTCTTGTACAAAATCAATACACCACATATAGGCAGCTGATGATTCTTGGAAATGGGAGGCAGATGCCCCCACTTTTGTCATTGTAGGTGAGCATGCTTTACTCCTTTTCTGCAATATTTGGTGGAATAGAAGGTGCCTTCAAATTCCAGCAGTGGTGGAAAGTCCAACATGGCTTGCATTTCAGCAGCCACGTAGGACTGGGATAGCTGAAGCAGCAGCTGGTACTGGAGCACCTGCTGTTATATCATGTGTATCGCTGCTGCTCATTCATATTTGTTCTCCCTAATAGTTTTTGGGGTGTTTTTTTGGTGTGTGTGTAAAGGTAATTGCTGCCCTAAATTTGTAGGTGATACTGTGGAGAGCAAAGCCAGGGTTAACAGCGCAGACAGCAGCCCTGTGTGGTCAGAGTATTGCCTTTTGCTGCTCTGCTCTGAGTGCTCTGACAGCATGCTAAACATGATGACTGCCATGCTGTATTTTCTATGTGTGCTTTCTTGGTTTCTCCTCAGAGTCCACTGAAAGCAGAAGTGGCATAATTTCTTTTGTTTAGAAACAGTAGATGATGACATAGTAGTATTCAAGAGAAAATGCTTGTATTCATAGTACTTCCTCATTTTGAAATGTAGCATATGGATTTAGCTTGTCAGGTGTCTATTTTTGAGAAGATTGAAGAAATCTATAGGTTTCTTGTTAGCCCTACTCGTTCTGTTGCTTCGGTTCTTCAAGCTTCTGGAGCACAGCTTCTTAACTTGAAACTCATTTGGCCACCTTCTGAGCCTTCAAGAAATAGTCCGTTTGGGATTTTAGTGCATGGCCTATAATACCTCAATAAAAGGATTTTCCAAACAGCCAAGTATTGTAATATATCTTTTGGTTGTGGAAGGACACTTGAGGAGGGACAAACTGTGTGCAGATTGACTGACATGGTCAGAAATCATGTAAAGCCTGCAGCATCAACCAAGGTATCATGAAAGCTGGAATAGATCAGCTTGCACTAGCCTAGATGATAGAGTTGGTTGGAGCCATCCCATATCAAGTGATTACACAAAAAAAAGGAAAATTCTAGCCCTATGAAGGTAGTATGTGGCAATCTTAAATCATACATGCATATGTAATTCTGCTTTCAAGACTTCAATCATAACATCTACGGGTTTGGCTGGAGTTCGTGTGCTGCCCTTCAGGTACCACCTGAACAAACTTAATTTTATGGAGCAAGAGCCTGCTTGATGGCTGGATCCCACGAACATGTGGAGATTTTTTGTTCTCTTCCTTGTGACTGTTCATGTCAAATGCACCAGGCAGACTGAGTAACTTGCAGATACAAGGGATGTGATGTTGCAATGAACTCAAATTACCTAGTCTTTCTTCCTGGAGTTGAAATTTGTCATGCTGTCCCACACAGCCTTGTTCTGCATCTCATTTTTGTGCCTGGCTTCAGAGACCAAGTCCTGAAAAACAACACACTTGAAAGCTGGAAGGATGTGACATTCATTCATCTCCGATCTGCCAGGAAGCTGTCTGTCTCACAGTGAGACCGTATCATATGTGTTCTGCAGTGATCTGGCATTTTCAAAGTAGTCACGTCATGACTTAGAAGCTGCTGAAGGGGCTTGTGTGGGCAGTGTGAGGGAGGGACCTGCTTGAGAAAGATTCATTTGCCACAGAAGAAATTCCCAAAGTTAATAATTTGTTGTGAATTGGGTTTATTGCCAGATTCCTTGATTATTTCTATTAATCCTAAACTCATTTCTCTGTGATTACATTTGTTAGCTGGGCCAAAGCTGCAGTGTCAGTGTTCTAGCCGGTTTAGACAGCTATCAGTTGCCTCCTGTGCAGTCCTGTGTCTTAAACAGGGCATATTGTGATTACAAGGTCCTGTCTGACTGAGTCATTGAGGCTGGACTTGAGTATCAGTGGCCTGAAAGCCTGTAATACCATGCAGATTCAGGGAACCCCTTTACAAAGCAGAAAGCACAGGTGTTTCTTCCTTAAAGTGGAAAGATTTAAAAAGTAGGTTCAGACAGTTTTGATTCAGTGTTTTGGTTACACAGAGCCCACCTAGGCAGGTCTAGCTTTCAGGCCTTCATTTGCAGTATTTGATACTGAAGCTCCAGTACCAGAATGCCTTAGGAATCTGTCTTAAACAAAATTAGAGGCAGCTAACCTGTAGAGTACCATGCATGTGTTCCTTACTTCTAGTTTTGTGTTTTTCAAGTAACATATAAGGTTAAGCTAAATATGAAGACAATGGATTTCTTTCTTCCACTTCGGAATCAGTTGAGTGTCACAGGTCTGACTGCTTTCACTGGCAACAGACAATGAAAATTGGAAAGCCTTGGAAAGCATATTGCTACATCTAAAATACATCAGTTTAAAGCCCTTGTGCTGAAGAACTTGCAACTAGGAAGTCTTTTAAGTAGGCAGTAGACTATTAAAAGGCTAAACAAACTGCTGACTAAATTCATTCAGAAACTAAATTATTCAACAGCATCCAGCGCACATTGTCATAACGTGAATTTGTATCTAGCTACTCTTCTTGGGAGCATTTTGTGCAATTGCCATATAAGAACTGATTATTAAATCTTATTTCAAACTGATCTGCAGTTTCTGCAGAAATTGAATATATGTACCTAAAGTCACTGGCTTTTCTTATATTGAAAGAAAATATTCACATATATAAATGAGTATGTGCAGAAAATTATGCATGACGGTAGCCTGTATGACAGACAATATTTACATGATAGCATACTTGATAGAAGCACAAATATATATGACTCTTCTGGTACAGTGAATACCAAAAGGGAGTTTAAAACTTGGTATCTTCACCTTGTTTTATTCTAACAAACTGTAGTAGAAATTCTCCCTTTGTCTTTCAGAACAATATTCACATATCATGCTGTTGTATTTAAGGAATGTTAGTTGAAAAGCTCTATAGAAAGCATTTCAGTATGTCTATGGATATATTAAAAACTTAATATTGAAGAATACATCAAGGAGTAAAAAAGTTACTAAAGCACTCCCCTGTGCTGCGATTAATTTGTATATTACCAAGGTCTTTATTATGAATGCAGTTCCTAATGTAGGCCTGTAATAAACAGAGTGTAATTGAATTTTCAATATTTTGCCACCAGGGAGTAATTTTCTTACAAGACCTCTGCTCCATCTTCTGGCTAATTGTCAGCAGTTACTCAGTATTACTGCATTAATGTCACCAAACAGTGGAAACAGAAGCTACCTGCTTCCATTACATGTCAGGATGTGTAATTCCAACCCTTGTCTACTTACCAGCTTTGAGTTGTGTGCTATTACCACTTGTAACCTTATTAACAACATGAAGTTTTTTGAAAATACAGCTTTGGAGACAAACCAAACTTCACATAAATTTGGCTTGTAAGGTTTCAATCAGTCGGAGTGTTCCTGGTGGTAAAAAGACATGCTAGTGAGAAGAGTATTTTACGTAACCCACGAGTGACTATTTGGTTTCTTAGCAAATAGAGTAATAAATTTGGGAATATGCGTTGCTTTTCACTACCAGTTACATATTGTGTTACAGTGCCAGTATAATGAGGACAGAATGACAGACTGCTGTATGCACAGAGGAGGGCATGGGGAAAAATCAGAATTAGCGGAAATGTGAAGTGCAGGCAATGTCCTCTGAAGAAACAATGGCCAAACTGTGCTTTTTCTGAAGACATGAATATGGTGGACAGACCTTGTGCATTTTCAGGTACATCCAGGGCTGATGGGAAAGAGTGAGGAACAGCTTTGTGGGTCATTCTGTCAGCTGGTCAAGAAATAATGTGTGAATTGTTGCAAAAGATTTTGTTTAGGCATTAGGGTAGCTAAGTACTGACTGAGATGTCTTGGGAAGGCTGTGAAATCTGTCTCCCAGAGGTTTTAAGAACAAGTTAGTGTTCTATTAAGAGTGGATAATCCTTCTCACTGTCTCGCTCGTTCCCGTGAATCTGTGGTCCCTGCAGATTGCTATAAACAATGTGTAAGAAAAGTTGCATTTTGAAAGCTGACAAAAATAAAATGCCTAGCATCATCCACCTATCTCAGTTGCTTAGCTGGCCTTAAATAGGATGTAATAACAATGCATTTCAGTAGGTTTTAACGCTTTTGTGAGCTTGACTGTTGCGAATTGTTTTATTTATTTATTTTCTTTAACACCTGCCAGTTTGAGAATTTGCCAGGTTTCTTGACATCCAAGTGCTGTACTTTTAAACTAGCCCAAACTTATGTATTAGCATGAGAAAAAAATAACCCCACACTGGCGAATGTTTTAGAGGCTTTTGCTGGCAAATACAGAAATACTGTCAAGTGGATTTTACAGCCTAACAAATGAGCATCAGTTTACAGTTACCTAAATCCAGTACCACAGACACACACCCCCCCCCAATACCACTTCCTTCCTTGGAAGGGAAAACACAAAGAAATGTGAAGACAGAGATTGTGCTGGAGCAGTGATTGCTACCTGTACGGCAGCCTCGTTGTCTTTACCTCTGCACACCTTCTTCCCAGTGCTTTCTCATCCCAGCCACCATTCAGAACATCCCATACTGGGGCAGGGGCAGTGAGATGAATGCTGAGAAAACAAGGTGCGCATGAAACAGGAGCAGAGAACTGGGTGTTGGAAATGCTGCTGGGTGGCTCAGAGCTTTGGGAGAATGGGGACTGATGCTTGTGTTAACAGATGTAGAAAAGCTCATCAGGGACAGGTTAGATTGAAAACTGAGGCAAGAGAAGTGTTAAGTCTCTGGTCTTTGTACAGAGGTAGCAACTCAGACGTGCTCTTCAGATGGGGAAGTTGTCAATTCTCTTTTTAATAGGAAATTGGCATAATAACTTTGCATTCCATTTATCAGCAATATTGTCTGATGCTATAGTTGCTGGTTGTGTATAAAAATTAACTTACATAAAACATGAACTCATACTCAGCAGCAGGCTTGCAGCTATAGCTCCTTTAAAACGTGTTCAGTGTAATTTTGAAGGTCAGAATTAAAGTACAGGGGCCATAATCTATCTCCTTGTCATCCATTAAGAATTACTTGCACTTTGCTACTCAATATAGTCAATATAATTCTCTGTAAAACATGTGCTTGAAATTCTGTGTGCTACATGCTAATTGTACTTGAGCTCTTCAGCAAAAAGATTCTGTATGCATTTGATTGTTTCATGTGACTACGCAAAGGAAGTTTGTCCTGCAAAGGCCTTATGATACCTCTGTAGCATTTGCATGCCTCCTGGAAACCTTACAAGAAGTCCAAAGTGAGGAAATGCCTTCATTTCCCCCTGGTCTCTTTTGGCAGGGGCACCAGGACTCTGCTTTTATCAGACCTGTCAGGTTTCATGATTTCAGCAGGAGATTGATTCCCTCATGAAGATTTCTCTGCCACTGATTATGTACCCCCCGTTCAGGAAAATAGTGCTGCAACTTACGGTGCTTAATGCTTTGGCTGATTCATTTGGTGTGTACGACCCTATCGCCGAGCCTTATAGCAAGTGAAGAGCCCTTGCTTTGGCTTTGCACTGCCATACCCCTCCCCTTGTGTGTTCCCATAGCTGGCTTCTCTAAGTCCTGGCATGTGTTTTGCGAGTTACAACTTTTAGAAACTTTCCAAATTCCCTTCTCAAATTTCTGTTGTGACAAACAGCTTCATAATTTCATACCTATTGTCTGAGTTTCAGAGTGCTTTGTACATTTTTTTCAAGGTGTCACAATGCAACAACAGTCTCCATGAAGTATGTGATGGTATGGCCTTCCTTCAGATGCACAGGAGAAATGTAAAGGCTGGTTGACTAATTGGGCCTTAACCCAGATTGCTTTCTTGAAGATGTCAGGCAAGGCATAGGGAAAGCAGATACTGTAAGTAGTTTGGAGTATTGTATTTTTCAGAGAAGGAGTTAAGAATTGTTTGTCAAGTAGTATACATGGACAGGTAGAAGACACATGTGAAGAAAAATACAAACATTTCAGTATCTGGTTGTTGGATGAAATATGTTGGGTTTATGAGGAATGGGAAACGATTTGTTTCAGCTGAGATCTATCCCCTGAAACACCAGTAAAAGTAATTTTGAAAAGAAAGAAATCAGTGAAAAACACTGCAAGGTTTTGAGTTGGCATGGTTTTGTCCACAGCCAGGAGCTGAGCACCATGCAGCCACTCTCTCTAGGGGAAGATGGGGGTTGAGAAGGAGAGGGGAAAAGAAAAATCAAAGGGAAACCTCATGGGTTGGAATAAGGACAGTTTGTTGGGACAGTGAGGAGATAGAAATAACAATAATAGGATTTTTATAGCAAAATGTATGAAGCTGGTGGTACACAAATGCAGTTTCTCTCCAAACTGGACAACTTCGGCTATACAGCTCAGAGCCATCCCAAACCTGTACCGTCCCCAAAAATCTGTGCATTCTGGAGCCATGCAGTCTTACCCCCACCTGCACCCCTTTATGCTGAGCATGATGTAGTTGGCATGAAGGACCTGCTTTGGTTAGTTTGGGTCACCTGTCCTGGCTGTTTCCCCTCCCAGCTTCCTCCTTAGCAGGGCAATACGAACAACTGAAAAGTCCTTAACTGCTTGGCAACAACTGAAAACATCTGGGTATTATCAGTGCTGCTCTCATCCCACCTCCCAAACACGGCATTACACCTGCTGCTAGGAAGAACATGAACTCCATCCTAGCCAAAACCGGGGCAGAGATATATTTACAACTTCTTAGCAGCAGGATGGTTTTGGTAGCCAGTAGGCGGACAGTAATTGGATTTAAGATTGGGTGGTGAGGTAATTTAAGATGACAATGCATACAGTGAGAATTACTTCTTCAGTTTTGAGTGCACAATATGCTTTTTGCAGCAGATGTAAATTAGAAGACAAGTTTGCAAGTGGTCAGAGGCTTAAAGTGGCTCTTGTTTTGCCAGCCCGGTTTGCTTCCATGGAACGGAGGAGATGTAATGTCAGATCTGCAGGGAGCTGCTGGAAATTCTCCAACTATAAGTATATCCTTGAAATGCATTTGCATAGCTCCTATTGAAATAACAAGGACATGCAAATACCAGTTTGAGATTTAGATGTCTGCTATGTTTTTTGCTTTTCGGGTGGATAATGAGTCTCTCTTGGCCCATGGGGTGAGAATAGTAAGATATATAACACAGAGAAGACAAGATCAAACTAGAAGTGAGGTGCAAGCATGGGAATTAGCTGGGCTTCTCAGGGCCCATGTGTTATAATTTAGGTCTTGTGTACATAAGGGACATGGCGTAACTCCAGTTAAGACCTCAAAATGTAAAGTTCAGCAGTTAAGCGAATGCTCTTTTTTTATGTCACTTAAAGTTGCTACAAATTTAGCACACAATATGCACTTGGTATCCTGCTTCTGAAACAGAGTCTCCCAAAAATTGTCAGTAAAATGTGTAACAATCACTTCTCTAACAAATAAGCCTGCCTGTTGAAAGGATGAGCTGCTCTTTTCTTGGTATTTTGAGGCTGGAAAAGGTATATTGAGAAAATGCAGGTGTTACGTCTTCCTGACATATGCTTCATATATTGTTAGAAACAAACATACAAATCGATGTTGTGCAATTGGTGATTCCCTTAAATAGTGTTGTTAAGGTGCTACTGAAACTGCTTTGAAAATCAAAGCAGCACTTGGTGTATACGATAGTGTAAGAATAGTCTGCATTTTCTGTGGTTTTAAGCTTTCTGGTGTCATCAGGAAAGGTGATGTGTGTTTGATACCACCTGCGGATTTTTACATTGCTTTTTCCCACTCGTTCTAAATACCGTGTCTCGTTATCTCACAGCAGCGCTGCATTATCGCTGCTTTCCTAGCTCCCTGAGATCGTGTCTACATTAGCACAGTCCCTCTGATAGGTGTTGCTGTGTAATCTACTTAACTAATGCTTTCCAAAAGCATCGAAGCAGATGGGTGATTTCTGTTTGACTTGAAGTATCTGTATAGGTAGGATTCATCTCCCTGTAGGTTTGCTCTTTCTGTGTTTCTCAGATCTTGTTCAAAGGCAATTACTTCCCTGCTCCTCCTTTTTTTTTTTCTTTTCTTCTTACAGATGAGCATTCAGTGAACTGGGTCTTTATATGCTCCATCCCCACAAAAAAACCCCAGATAAATTGGGTTTTGGTCATTAGATTTATGCTAGCTGTTGGGGTTGAGTTTATTTCTTGTGCTTATTGCTATGTTATTTTATGTTACTTCAAGAAAATTAGGGATTTTTTTTTAAGTTTTCACATTAGGAATATTTTACAAGCATAGGTTCTGTGTGCACCAGTGTCGGTCTTATTTGTCAAACAGCCCAGGAAGGAATTTCCCTGGACAGAGTCTGTGCCAGAATCCCCTTTACAATTGATGGAGAGAAAGTCTGGAATGTGGTTCAGGTACTTTAAGGTATAAGAAGATGCCCAGGTTATGTCAGGTGATTTGCCCAAACTGTGCATGTGTGTGTCAAGTGGTCTCCAGTTGACGTTGTGTTCATATGTGCTGTGATTCAGGCAGGCATCACTTCAAAGAAAGTCATTAGTCTAAAGGCTCATAACTTATAGCTGTTTGAAGTGGTGGTCCGCTATTGTCCATATACTACTTGTAGTATGATGGAATTAAACGCAATTTTACAAGTGATGGAATGGAATTGTAGTAGTGTTCAGAAAAATTTGGAAGACTAATAAGTATACGAGAGCTTTCACATCTGCATTCAAAGTTGTTAGAGCAATATTTTGAATAGCTCTGGTTTCTAACACTTACAAAATATATAAAAGACCAAACATTGCTCAAAATTGTTATTGTGGTTATTTGCTTGTAACAGGAGGCTTTGGGGCTTGACATGGATTTTCTCCTGCCTGGAACATGTGCTAGTGCTGCTGTTGCTGGCATTGTCAGGGTGTAACACTTTTTTTCCTCTGGAAGCCATTGCCAGGCAATTGAAATTTGGAACCCTGTGCGTTGTGTTGGAGTGGAGAAAAAGAGGTGGTGGTGGGGGTTAATGTTAAACTTAATTTGGTTTTGCGGGGTTTTTAGTAGCTGTGGTGTGACCAACAACTTCCTGGTTCTTTAACCCTGAGAAAGAGTTCTCTTTAAAATATCACTATTATAAAATAGTTTTATCTTACCCCCCCAACAAATAACATTATGCATGAAATAGGCAATAGTCAGGTTTGTTGTAAATACAATGTTAAGATGTGATTTTTTAATTGTTCTGCTTTAAAGTGTGGTTCTAGTTTGTTTGCATGTTTTGCAGCTTTTCCCTGTGTCATTAGTTTTCACTCTGACCTATTCCTAGTAAAAAAAAAATAAATCAAGATCATTAAAATATCACCCTTGTTTATGATGATCCACACGATAGTAGCCTGTCTATTGCTCTTTTAATAAAATCAGAGAATGTATTTGGTGGTTCTCCTGATAAAACAAAGAGTTGTGGAAATTCTTCCCCAGGCAATGCAAGTTTGGTTTTTAAAACAAGCCAAATTAATTTCTGGCCTTTCAGTTGTCACTGGAAAAGCACTGACTGCAGTTTAGTAGAAAGAGTGCGAAGGTAATGCATGGATGCCATTAGGAAGAAATGACAAACATCAAGGTATTTTTGCAGATGCAGGGAGCTGTAGTTGAATTTTCTAGCGGAAGGTGACTGCTTAAAGGTCATTTCCCAAAGCATAAGTCAGATTCTTTGGGGATGTATCCTTTAGCTTCATCTAATGTTTCATTGACTGTATAAGCATTAAACTTGGCGAGAATGACAGGCTGTAGTAAGTGGATCCCAGGTGGGCCTTGGGATCTGCAGAGCCAGCTGTTCCCCAGCTCCGATAACTCTTTCAGATTTGCAGATCCTTTTGCATCAGACATGGCATGCCAAGCCTTTGTACTGCCCAGTGCTGATGTTTTCAAGGAGAACGGCTTAATAATTTATTAACTGCTACATTTCCTTTGGGCTTTATCTGTGTGATGCTGTTGAGTCACTGAGAAGTGTAAATACATAGAAGTTAACAGAAGCACAGTCTTTAAGAAAGCCAAAGCTTTTTCTTCTTTTTTTTTTTTTGTTTTTTTCCCTTTTTGACCAAGGACTCCTCTGAGAATTTATTGTTAGTTTGCCTTATTATGAAAGGAAGAAAGTTCTGCTTTTTAAATCGGGGCTGAAATACGTTTTGAGCTTGTTAACATTGTGCCCTCCTCAAAGTAATTAACAGCATAAAGACAATGTTTTTTCCTGTTTGTGTGCATTTTTAGCTACTGATATTTTTTCAGTCTACTCCCAATATCAGCCTTTTCTAATCTCTGTCTCAGCATGCGGGGTGTACGTGTACCAGGTCTTTCCCTTCAGATTCAGGAAACATATTCTTGTCCATCACCTGTGCCTTTGTAATATGTTAGTGTAGGATTCTGCCAAGCTGTTAAATCTCCCTAAGGCCACCTGCTCCACAAATCCAGAAAAAGATGATGAAGAAACAGTAGTACTTCTTCAGCATTTCCTGGCTAAGAGAAATCAAATCATTTTCTCTTTCCCTGAATAAATGCAATGAAAAAGGGATAGAAGTGGTTCATTTTCACGCTCATTTGTTTAATCTCTAGGTCCGTTCCTGGAAAATCAAAGCGTAATGCAGCCTTGTCCATGCATATGGATTTATGAGATCCATTTCAGAATCAGTCAGTATTCTCTGTTTCGTACTTGTGAATAAGAGAGCAAAGTTACAGAACATCAGTGTCATTATTTTCTGTAGCATTCTCTCATAAGCTCTAGTATGGTAGTGAATTATGACATTTGCCATATTTATTGTTCAGATACAAACCAGTATAGTACTGTATTTAAAAAATACAATAGTTTTGTTTAGATATTTAACCTAAAGACCCTCAAGAATAGAGATCATGAGGGGGTTTCTTGGTAGAATAAAACAATTGAGAGAAGACAGACTTCTCAGTTTCCTTTGTTTTTAGACATACAAGCTTGCAGAAGTTACTGTACATTGAAATATTAATTGTCTCTAAATCTAAAAAATAATATAATATGAGTAGTGAGTTTTAAGTGAAAAAACTTTTCAATTGATTTCAAAATTCTGCTTTGGATACTTACTCAATTTAGCAATAAAATACTAATTTGGACTGAGGCATGAGAAACTGCCTTTAAATATAATTTCATTTCATTCTTTATGCTTTAGTAACATAAAGGAATAAAATATAAATCTGGAATGGTTGGTGCCTCATCTCTTGTTTTCTATCAGGATACTGCGGAGGCACCAATAGGTATTGGGAAGTGAGGGGACAATATTCCTGTAGAAGAAAAAGAAATGGGCTCTTTAGGATCAGACGTAGAGTATCTGAATACCTGCAATTACGTGGTAAACTGTGTGGTAGAATAAATAAACAGAAGTTAATCCTGATATGACTGAGCTCTCCAACTCCAGCTAAGGTGTTCACTCTCTGCATCCTGTAAGCAGATTTTCACATGTGATGTTACTGCTTTTATTTCTGTGAAATCACCACTGCTTCATTACTAAAAAGCCCAGAGAATGATTATATGGCACTTGTAGACTTTATGCTGGTTTGAGCACCAGGATATGATAACATGATTTATTTTTCATCCGTTCAGCAGCATTTAGGCTCCGTAGAGGCTGAGAGCATTGTGAAAGCTTTTTATATCAGAAAGAGTAGACCAAACCTGATAGGTATCAACATCCAACAGAACTGGTTCCAAATGCAGAGAGTGATACATTATTTTCTTTATCTAAAGCAAGTGAAACAAGTTCTTGCGGTTGAGAAGAGGCTCTCAAGATTTCCCTGTGTAGACTTGTGTTTTCCACTGGATCTTTGAAGCACAGCTCTAATATGAAAATAGGTTCTATGGAAATGACCATTTCTGACACATCTGCCAGGAGCCTCCTATGTGCTTGCAGTTCTGTTTAGTAATGAAAATGTTCATCTATACATCCTTTGGTCCTGCAAAGGTAACACAGCTTTGGATTAGTGAATTGTGACCTGCTTTGTCCTGGTCTTGCTTGTAAATTAGCAAAACCAGGTAGCTTTATCTTCAAACTCCTCCCTTTGTGGCTTTCCCAAAGGTGTTCACAGTGGTGGTCACTGATGGAGCTGAGGTGGAATTCACCAGAGAGAACAGATCCAGTTTAGATCCAGGAGGAGTTTATGACATTGGCAGCTATTTAAGGATTTTATTCTTTGCAAAGGCAACAAACCCAGCATAGAAATTATTGAAGCACAATTAATACCAAGTTTTGCAATGTATCTTCAGAATTATTTTTTTTTAAACCTGATTGTATCTCTCTGCATTCTCACAGCTTCCAAAATGACAATTGGCTTTACAAACACCCAAATGGAAAAAAGAAAAAAAGCATTAATGTATTTGTTCTTTGTTCTTTCTAAACTGAACAGCTTCCTATTCCTTGTGACTGAAGTTTACAAGCCAACTTTTATAGTAATAGACTTCTAACACTGCTGGAGCAAACATAACTTCAGAGGGGAGTCCACCTACCAGTATGTGTCTCACTATTGCACATTCACAAGGCCAAATATAAACTTAGTTATGAGCTGAAGAGCTCATTCCTTTGTGAAATTAAAGTAAGGTTTAACTTGAGGCAGGTTTTATTTTGAGCCTTACAAAGAAAGCAGCAGTTACTGAATTATAAGAGGAACTGACTGATTAGGGGTTATCTTCCCAGGGTGATTGCTTGATGGAAAGCGTGAATGATTACTCTTAAACGTTGATGCATTTGAGAAAAATGAGAGTAGTATTCAATTTTGCTGAAGTTACTGTTTCCTTCAGAAGCTTTTAAAAGCACTGTCTTATTAAACACAAAGTATGTTTAATATGTATTTATATATGCATAAAGGAAGTTAGCTTAGAAAAGCCTGAAATCTTAGTTGGAAGAACTGACTTCTTCACTTGACTTTTGAAGTGTTGTACATCAACCTCACCCTATTCAGTAGAAATTTCATTAATTTACTAGACTTTTGATTGTGTTCCTACCTTCATGTTGCTTAGCTGAGCTCCTTCGAGATGCAATACTATGGAGAAAATGTTCTAGAAACAAATGATACATTTCTTTAAGAAACTATTTTTTCCCCAGTTTCTTATATCACCTACAGACAATTAGTGTCAGTAATGAAGCACTTCTACAGTAATTTGAACAAAAAAAAAATCCACTGCAGTAAGCATTAATATGTTATGCTTGGATATATATGTACATATACTCTTCTCATTGTGTCTTGTGGGAGCGATCAATATATACTGAACAACTTAAGTTGTTCCCATCTTATTTATGTTGCAGCATCACAATACTATAAACCAAAGGAGTTGTTCTTGTTTTGTCATTTTTAATATCATTCTGGTTTGATTTAGGCATGCTTAATTCTGTTCATTTCTGATCCATTGATCTGTAACCAGGCAGAAATGAAATTCACTCATGAAAAAGAAATAAAGTTTTCATCTTAATGAGTCAAATGCAGCCACCTCTGGGCTGCTCAGCTTACCTACTGTACTACCACATCAGTTGCAGATAAAAAAATATAATTAGATGTAATTAGTTCAATGCACAAGAGTTACTATGAGAGGAAAAATACAGTTGTGAAATCACAAATTTAGAAGTCCTGTTTAAGAACTACTGGCTGGGTTGTGTTTTGGTTTGTTTTGAGTTTTTAAAAATTATTTCAGTTAATCTACTGAGACAGGGTGGACAAAGTACCCAATACCAGGCATTTGTGACCAGCTGTGACCAGTTAGGTGATCTCAGAATGTTTCCTTGATGACGTTGCTTGGTATTTTTGCCTTGTGCTGACTAATAAATACTACTGACACCTTTTTAATACAAAGGAATCATCTCAGGAGAAGCGTTGCTCGTTAGTAGGAATACTGATTTCCAAAGCATAATTAGGTACCGTGAAATAAATGGACAGAAGATTGTGCTTTAAGCCAAGCAAGGCTGTATGTTCTCTCTCCGTTTTGGGAGATATACTCTTAGCAGGCAAATAGGTGATGCTCATTGATGGTTACTTTCTGTGTGCCTCCCACCACAGTGTGCCAGGGAATATTTGCTAGTATCTGAGTCTAGGCAGGACTACCACATCAGCCCTAGCACCTACCTTGAAAAATTATTTGGTTGTTACAGAGGGCATGAGCAAAAGATTTGGGTCTACTCAGCTGCTTGCCTTGGAGGTCTTAATGGCCTTCAGGCCCCATCAGTCTTAGTATCACTGTGTGCTCATCATACTGATTTTTTTCTGTTGCAAGAAACAGCGATATGAAAATTAAATTGCAAAATAATCTCTTAGCAAGTCTTAAAATGGCATCAATCTGACAGTTTATTTGGGCTGATGTGATTTTCAGAGTATTTTATTTGTGTTTTGTTGATTAGTAAAAGCTTTATTTCTAGTCACCTTGCTGTTGTTGTTTAGAAATGCATTTGCGAAAATGGAATTGATTTTTCATTAAGGAGCCTTTAGTTTCGGCTGCAGATAAGCCAGATTGACCCAGAATATTCTTAAAGCATATGCAGTGGATTGTCTGAATTCCTAAACTGTCTTCTCAGGTACTTTGCTAATGTGGCATTGATCAATCTACAGATCCCGAACTGCGGAGAAGTGATAGGAGTGTTGGCCACAGGATGCACTGTGGCCCAGAAAGATAAATTGTTTGGGTTGTCTTTTTGCAAGTTTAAGGTCACAATTCATTCATCTTGTTACTTTGCTGTATCCCTTTAGTGGCTTCAATTGCAGGATTAAATATTGAATGGTGGCAGATCATTCAATATATGGCTCGTCTACTTTGGCATTAGGAGGCTTTTCATGCTTAAAATGGAACAATGCGCACATAGCATGCCAAAGGTAGTCGTGCTGACGATCTATTCTGTAAGATTAATCCCACAACAACATTATCAGGCAATTCTTAACACATCGATTTATTCCTGATATGACACTTCTGAAACAAATGGATAAATGCTTGGCATATACTCAGCATCCTAGGAGGGCGAATGTGGAATTGAAGCCTCTCCAGAAGAGGTCTGTATTTAAAATTAACCCATTACAAGCTTAGTGAGGAAAATTTTAAACTTTAAGACTGAAATTCATGGTCCCTCATGCAAAGCTCGTACACAGGAAACAAGGTAAGGGGGAGGACTCTTCCCCAGGGACCAGATCACCCTCTGCAGATTCACCACATCCCTTGTTTACAGTCATTGTTGTGCCATAGGATTTTTCAGTGAGAGAAATGCTTCATGTTTCGGTGCCATTGGCTTCTCACAGAAGGACTCATTTCTGCTCCACTGCAGGGCTCTGCTCTGCAGCCCCCTGGAAGGTGCAAGAGCCATTGCAGACCTTTGCCCATGCTGCTCTCCCCTTACGGTTAGCAAGCAAGCCTAGGCTTTGCACAGCTTCTGCTTTTCGGCACTGGGGGAAGGAGTGTTTTGCCTCTGATGTTTGTCACCTGCACAAACTGTATAAACACTTAGTCTTTTCAAGGAATGTCATACATAGGAGGCGGAATGCAGCACAGCTGTTGAAGTACATAGGTACATTTGCAGGTCTTGTAACTGGCATGACTGTGGTACAAACCAGCTACAGAAAGGAAGTGAGTTGCTGTTGATTCTTAGCTTGAGTACTGGTTTATACAAGGTTTCTAAATTGGCATTGTATTTTGCGTGTTATTGAGGTTTTTTGTTAAATCTATCTGCAAGTTGAGAGAGCACCTCTGTATTTCAAAAGCACATGAGTAACTTCAGCAAGTGAGAAAGAAGTATCTCCAGAGGTGAAAATGTAGTTTTGCTTTTTAAAATTGTGTCAAATGATTAAATATGTGTTACATAGGAGTTGGGACACAAGCGAGATCCAGGCTCAGTCCTGCATCTGATTTGTGGATACTCTGTCATTGGGTGGAATTAAAAGCCTCCGGTTAGGTGCCTGCACTTCCTAATGGTGTATTAATTACACTGCCTGTACAGATGTCTTACACTGATATTCACAACAGGCTGAGCAGTTTTCTGGCGTCACTCATGGAGCCAAGCAAGTGCCAAAGAAGGAGGTGTTAGAGAAGTAATACCCAGGAAGGAACTTGCACCCTGGGCTGTAAGGTGATACCTGAACATTGAAATTCGTAATAAAGGAATTTATCCTTTGGATTTGCCTGTTCCAAGCATGTCTGTGCATTGTCACAAAATTAGGATAAGGAAATGTTCTATCTAATGTGGTCTCTTGGGAATCTCCCAAAACTAACTAGAGATGATTAGGTTGCCCATACATACATATATATCTAATACATGTATGTATTAAACCCCTGTCTTTGGAAAACAGTTTGAACCTATGTATCTCCCCCTTATGTGAAACACTTGAGACTGCTGGAGTCTCAGCAGTTGTCAATCATTGAGGATATGGAGGAGTCTGGTAAAAGTCTCAACATCCAGAGACCTGCCCATAGAAGTCCGGTGTGAGAGTCTGTGAGAGCACGCTTCTTTAAAGTCAAAGATCTGTTTTCAAGCACTTTCTTTGGGAGGATTTGATTCTGAATCACTGATGGGCCATATAAAAGGTATAAAAAGGATCCTCTCGTTATGTGATTCAGTCTGTGTTTGTCCGTAAGGGTTGTATACACTGGTGCACTCTACAAACCACAAGTTACTGACTTGTTAAAGAGATGAGCATAGTGAAACTAGCTGACTAGAGATTTTAGGACAAATTTGTTTCTAAGGTTTATTGTCAGCCATTAATTAGGGTTTGGAATCTTAAGTATGAAAAATGGATGCTAGGCTGTGTTCTTGAATTACTGCTTTTTACTGTGTTGCACTTAGATAAATATTAAGATGCATGAATTCTGGTTGCCTGTCTGCCAAATTTGGATAGAGCTATGGTTGCTATGTGTACGAGGCCACTGTTCATGTGCTAATGTCTGTAAATAATCAGGCTGGCTAACAAGACTGTTGCTTTCTTTGCAGTTTCTTCATGTAAGTGATTCTATAAACTGACCACCTTAATACATTTGAACTTCAAAGATTCGTTGGATTGAATGAGTTGAATTGAGAGTTGATGCTTATTGATATTGAACATTTTCTCCTAAAGCCAGTAAAACATTCTGGGTGTATACAACACCTTTTACATTTAGCTTTAAACTGCTAATGTGTTTGTTTATTTCTCATGCGGGTATAAGAAAAGTGTACTTGGCAGTCATTTTTACTGGAAAATAGCATGCATGAAGTGCTCTGTGGCTGGTCATACGTGTGCTTGAAAAAGGAACTTTTATGTGGATGTGAATACTTGCCTTAGGTATGAAAATTGGCTTCCTGTTCCTTCTGAATTTGGTGATGAGTGAAGTGATTATATTCACAGATTTGTTACTGGAATCCCAAATAGTCTTGAACATATAATTAAATAAATATATATATATATTCTTAGGACCTTTTTATTTTTTCTTTAGCCAAAACCCTTGTTTGTACCAAGGGAATATTTTAATTTATTTGGCTGTTGTTCACATCATAATACCATCAAAGTCAACATAAAATATGAGCAAAAGGTTCTTTTTGGAGATCAAGAGTCTGTTCCTGTATTTGTGCCGTGGATTTATTATTTATACTGCCCACCTATCACCATGCAAGATTCCTTTTGATCTCAGAGAAGTACACTAAGTCAACTGCAGAATATGTAGTAATTCAGATTCAAAAGCAAAAATTTCCCTTTGGCATTTGAATTTTTTTCTGTTTTAGTTTAATATTTTCTGACACAATGAGATTCCCTCATGAGAACACTCTTAGGTAGCTCCACATGATTGCAAAGTACATACTTCCCTGTAACAGAAATTGCAGATAAATTGCAGCATGCATGTCATGGTGTAGACATCACAAATTATCAAGAAATTCTCATTCTTTTTTGTGAAAAATATTTATCCTGGACTCGAAGATGAAAGCAACAATGAGAAAATCAGCATGCTACATTCTTAAGTCTCCAGGGTGATAAAATCACCAATTATGTAAAAAGTTGGCTGGAATGGTTTTCCTTATTTTAAAAAAATCCCACTTTCGTTAAAATGTTGATTTTATTTTTTTTCTTTCTTTTCACAAAGTGATTAAATCAGCTCAATGGCTTTGTCTAGGGTTTTTTTAAGCACTGTAAATTTAATAACCCCATTATCTCATACTCACTAGCCTTTCTTTACATTTTTCTACATTTTTGTCCATTAGATTGGCATAAAGTTCAAAGTGCAGTTTGGAAGAGAAAAGCATCACTGGCCTGGAGATAGGACTTCTGATATATATAAAAATGTTGACCCAACACTTCTCTGTTGATAAGCAATGGATGTGACCCATAACAGGCAGCTTGCTGTTCTGGTGGAACGAAATATTACAGCTAGAACATTCCAGCTTCTGCTCCACTGGATTTGGAATAGATTAGTCAAGTACTCTCCCTATTCGAAGGGTTTTAGTTTAATGCTTTTTTGGGTTTTTTTCTCCCCTGTGATGGATTGTAAATAAACCCATATGCAAGTTTATTGCAAGATTCCTCTGAGACTCCTAGCTTTTTATGAATGGAAAGGTCATTTATAAATGTTCAACATCATTGTATTTTCTTATTTTTCCCATAGGAAAAGATTGCTGAGTTTTCTGTAAGAGACTGCAATCAGATTTTACAACCACACATATTTAATGTTGTACATATTACTTGGGTTTAGATAACTGAAGACTCCGTAATGAAAAATACGTTTGATTTCAGCTCATGGAAGTCTCTTTTATTCATACATTACAATCTTTAAATCAGAACACAGACCTCACAAAGGCCAGGACTGTTCAATTCTTATCGATGTAGTGACAGTCTTTGCCTGGCATGTGGTACTCTGTAATGCTGAAAACATCCTCACATTTTTCTCTGATGCTTCTTTGTCAGAGTGACTTTGAAGTCCACTATTTGTGGAGCTCTTTTTGAACTGTGGGGTCATTGATGCTTCGCTTGGTCACTCAATTACACTTCGTATTTGTATTTGGCTGGTCTTAGTTCTGAATCTTACTGCTTTGGGCATAACGCATGTTTTAGTCACTGTAACATCTAGTTTGTTATCATCTATTCCAAAGCATTAATATTAACTAGAAAAATCTTTACCCAGGGAAAGTTCAGGACTTGAATGTGTGCAGCCATAAGATACGTTCATTATTGCAACATAAAATGTCAATTAGAAAATTCGAGGGTTAAAGCAATAAAAACAGCTCTGTGATCTGATAGAGAGATTCAGCATCAGGCACTGAAATTTTTCAAGCATTTGTTCACTGGCTTAAAGCTCTAAAGGCAGCTCAGATTTTATTAGTAAGGCTTGGTGGCAGAGTACTTCCCTCTATTTGCATTATCACTACATCCAGAACCTGCACACTTAGTCTCGCACCAGAAGAGACACCATCTCCAACTGCAGAGTTCTCTGGTGGCATTTAAATGAGTATCACTAAAGTCTAGAAGCAGTTTCCCAGGATCTTAGGAAAAACATGGGGTAAGGAAGAGTTCCTCATCACAGAGTGTTTTGTGTATGGGAGAGAAACTAATCTTTCTATATACCAAAGCATTCAATCAATGAGAACCCCAACTCTACCTGAGAGCGCTCCCAAAAGATTTGTGTAGAACGTGTTCTCCAGTATGCAGATGCATCCGTGACTAGTACCAAGTTTTAGATTCCGTACATAGCAGAGACTGGTTAGACTGTTTCTGAAATCTGAGGTGCGGGACTGGACTCCTACCTCAAGGCAATATTAAGCTCAGAGTCGGAAGGATAATACCAAGTGTCTCACTCGCACACATCAGTGTGAGACTACCTGGCAGTTCAAACTCACTTCCTTTTGAGAGGTTTAGGAAAGATGTTTTCTCTGAAAATGAAAGATGTGTTTGTCAGCAGTGCACTGCTGTGTTAAGTACCAACTTCTCTGTGAAGTATTCAATGGTTCATGAGTCTTTAGAGTTGTAGATTCAGCTCAGTGTGTAGTGCTGGACACAGATGTTAGATAGCTCTGTCATATTAGTATTTAAGTGGTGCATACTAGGACTCTAACATACTTTACCAGAAGCATCTAATCGGTGTTTTGCCTTTTTACAAATTACACCATACTGGTGGTTTTAGTCTGTGCAATACTGTGTTTTTTGGATGCTGTTGAACACAGTCTATTGGCCAAGGAGAAGTGAGTCTGCTGGTTCACAGTAGGGCCTGTAATTTCTCAGGGTAGTGCAGTGGCTCCCTGTTCAATTGTTAGTGTTCTCAGACAAGCTGATTTATTGCATTGATGGGAGAGGGTTATGGGCCTGTAGTATATTTAATAGCTTCAGAAACGTCAACATTTTGGGGAAGAAATCTAGAGGCTCTTTTCCGAGAAGCATCTCAGATTTTTGTGTTGAAGTTCTGTAAATACCAGGGGGTAGATCAGGTTCTTGCAAGTAATTGTGAAACAGTATTTTGGTAAGACATTATGAAACCAAATGATTTTGAGGCATTGCTTGTGGGGGAGTATTGGCAAAGAGAATATAATGAGATCAAAAGGCAACTGTCAGCTGGCAAAGAAAGCAGTCTTATTCAACAAAGTGTCAAAAGTGACAATACTTGATTGGGACAAAACTAACTGTTTTCTTTCCTCCTGTGCATTTTCCATGGTTTGTTGCCATCTAGCAGTAGGCTTGAAACAGTTCGTGTTTGCCCTCAAACACCGGAACTCCACCTTGCCCACACAGACACATGCCCATACTGTTTCTCCTAGTGAGTGTCTTGAGTAGACAGGATATAAAACAGCGTTTTTGGAGAGTCTGGAGAATAACTGTCCAGATTCCCCTGAAAATAATGTGATGTGACAGCTGACAGTCATGAGTAGGTGCATAATAAAATACTTGCGTGTTTGTGTGTGTATTGTGTGTCTGCTCCAAGTGCACTGACTACTGTAGTGCACAGCTCCTGTCTGCTGTCTTGCTAAAACCTTCCATTTTCAATTGGGCCAGTATACAATGAGTTGTTATATCACAAATTCGTAAAGTTGGAGCTCTCTGTAGTGTCTGTGGTACATAGAGCTGAATACAGGAGCAAATGGGAAGTGACATTGCATGCTGTGGCTTAGTTTGCACATTTCATACCATGAGATCTTTCCTTCTTCCCCTCCCTTCATACTAGTGAAATTTAAATCTGGTTTTGGGAGAGTTTGCTGAGGAAGTGAAGTTTTCTATGGTATAACTGTGCATATGAACCAGAGTGGATGTTAATGAAGCTTCAGGCATGTCGTGACCAGGCAAGCTGTCCAGTGCTGCTTTACAGGCTTCTGTGTGTTCATCAGTGGGCAGTCATAATTCAGCATGAGGCACAGCTCCTCCTTAGCTATCCCTCGCGCCAGGTGAGGTCTGTTTTAGCTCTGCTTTTACAGTAATCTTTTCTGGAAGTCAAGTTGTAATAAAACCAGTCGAGGCTTTCTCCTGTAGTTCAGCTGCTCCTAGACTGTACCCCTCAGGACTGCTGAGTCCACTCGACAGTCTGTGGTTTTCAATTACAGGCTGCAGACAACCTTTAAGGGACCTGGCAAAGGTAACCAAGAAAATTTGAGCTTGGCAAGATTAAATTTGCTGTATAGGGATCTTCATCTTCACAGGAAAATTCTTAAGGCTCTCTGAAGAAAAAAAAACCTAATAAAAAAGGCTGAAAACTACACATACCTTCTCTGAAAGTGACTTTTCTATCATGATAGTTCAAAAAACCATCTGGCCTCTAGCTACCAGAATACACTAACCTTTGGCGGGTGGAAGAAAAAAATCTTTGGTAGGTTATTAGAGTTTTATTTATTACATGGTTACGTAGTTTATTGGTTCCTTCATCCCATATGAATTTGTCAGACTGTATTGACATTCGCTAGACATTAGTTTGTTTCAAAATAAGTAGTGCATGTTTGTGTATGATGGCTTGAAATGAGATGTTGTCTATCTGACACATCCGTTGTCTCCCTTGCTTTTTCCCAGTTACAGATTTCTCATTCTTAAAATGATGAATATAAGAATTTTATTTCAAAATATTTTTACAACTATTGTGTATGTAGTATCCTGTTTATGGAATATGTCCTCTGGATGCTTCTAAGCTAGTGACTGGAACAGATTGTAGAAACAGGGAGAACTAGAAGAGAAACCAGTGGTATTTGCGTGGCAGAAGTGTTTCTCTCATTCACTGGCAAAGGTGTTCATATAGTGGTATTAATCAGGTCAGATTTCTCACTTCTGCAAGGGCCCATATATGCACTTAGACCAGTGGAATTACTCATATTTGTAAGCATATTGAAACACAATCCTTACTCCAGTCATATTGCATCGGGTTTTTTAGTATTTGCTGATCTGTATTTCCTATATAGGGAAGGGGCAGAAATCAGATTTGGGCCCTAAGGAAGCACTGCTTTTCCCTTCAGCATAGGGGAGAAAGCACTGCACTTACCAAGTAATCAAAACAGTAATAGTGGCATACAGTTTGCATTAATTTAACATCTGTGATGTTTTGTGGCTGCAACTAAGGTTCAGCCCTGGATGGCAATGAAAATACATAGCCAGGCTGCTGAGATGGCACTGGCTTGTATCAGAAGAGGGTTTACTTGGAATTAATTTCCATTAGTTGTTTTTCCTGGATTGTCTCTTCCATCCATTCCCCATGTGAGTTATTCTTACCAAATGCAAGTATTTCTTTATGACAGCGAGGCTGCAGGAACTGCATCTTGCAGCTTAGAGCAGACAGAGTTTTAGCATTTTGCCCTAGCAGTCTAGAAAATGATAATACATTCCCTGGAAGCAGTTAGTGCAGCCAGAATGCAATTTGCCCGCTTACAGAAAGCTCTGAAGTAGTGTTTCCAGCAGCTGGCATCCTGTGGGTCTGAATCTTTATGGATTTGTCCCCTCCTTTGTCACTTGTGCTTCCCCTGCCTTGCTCAGAAAGCCGCCTTCTTTGGTAACACTGGGTGTTTGTACCTGCTTACTCTTTGGGTCCCACCAGAATTTAACTGAGGGAACTACAAATTGAAGTTAGACACCCTCAGACACACCCGCTTGTAACTCCTGAAAGACCTGAACAGAAATAGTCATTGCAAGACTATGTAAAGTACTAAAGTTCTGAAGCACGATCCAAATGCCAGACCCCTTCACAGCCCTTTAAATGCAGTACAAAATCATGTTTAAAGTGTTTTTCCCTAGCTGTGTGAACAAAATATTAAGTTAAAGTAAATCTGATGTGATATAAAAGAACTCATAAGTAATCTTTTAAGATCTTCTGTTCACTGTCAGGAACAGTAGATACTTATACATTACATAAAATTATATCTTTATTCCTCCCTCCTGTTAATTTGCAGCTATTTTTTTTCAACCTAATTGGCTTTCCACACATTCATTTTCTTGTACTTGATGTTTAATATTTAAACTGCTTAACACACTAATCAATTAGTAGAGGGCCAGACCCTGTTACGTGTTTTTATCATACAATTTTATAGACCTATCTACACCTAAAAGTTAATCTTTTCCTTCTTGAACCCAATCAAATTGCCTATATCTGAAGTTTTTGCGGTTCCTTAAAGGCATAGATTTTCACTGGAGATCTATATTCTCATTATAGTTTACAATTCTAGCAGTTTCATTTTTGTCATTCAGTCCTCTAGTCCATTAGGGCTGAAGATGGAGGGGCTAGAGAGTGAGGTGAAGATTTTTGTTGCACTTCTGGAAATTAAGGTCTCCAAAATCCAGGTTTTTCATGCTTGTCAACTGGTACAGCTGCTGATTTGCTAAGTCAACCCTTAATGAGCCTCAGGAACCTTGTACTCTGTGTACTACTGGGTAATGGACTCTGTGTCAACTCCACAGTGAGCTGTCTGCCAGGAAAGTTAGGGACCTGAGGTAGGCACAAGTCTGAGCATCATCAGGTACTGAGGTGGTGCAGTTCCCTCGTTAGCACCAGGACACCAAAGGCTGTCTTAGATGGTCTTATGGCTTCTCCCCAGCCACCAGCTGAGCACCATGTAGTCACTCGCTCATCCCTCCCACCACTCCGTGGGATGGGAAGGAGAATCACAAGGAAAACTTAAAACTTGTGGGTTGTAATTAGGACAGTTTACTAGGACAGCAAAGGCTATTCTCACCCAAAATCAAATCTCCTTGAGGTATATACTGGACTTGCCCATCCTTCTGTATCATCCATTGAGTGCACCCAGGTCCTTGAGCATAAGCAATCCCATGGATGGGTTTGCCATTGCGTGAGGCAGGGCTAACCCAGACTGTCTTCCCCAGCACAGCCTTCATACTCGCTACAGGGACTTCATGGCTGGCCCAGCTTGATTGGTAGACCCCCTGGAGTTAACTCACCAGGTGGCCTTGGCTAAATGTGTATCCCAGTGTTTGAGGGTCCCACCACCCGTTGCTCTCAATATAGTCTTTAGCAGCCCATTATGTCGTTTTATTTTCCCAGAGGCTGGTGAGTGATGGGGGATGTGATACGCATGCTCGATGCCATGATCTTTGGCCCAGGTGTCTATGATGGTGTTGGGAAATGCGTCCCGTCATCTGACTCCATTCATTCTGGGGTACCATGCATCCACCATCCTCCGTACCATAGAGGCTTTAATAGCTTGGTTTATCTGGCTTCTCTAGCCGGGCAGCAAAATATTGCCACAGTGGGACAGCCCAGATGGGTTTTCCTTTGCACTGCCAGTTGCTCTGCTTCCATTGCTGTAACCAGCCCCACAGGGCATTTGCGACCACCAATGAGTCAGTATAGAGGAAGAGCACTGGCTGCTTTTCTTGCCCAGCAATGTCAAAAGCCATCTGGATGACTTTCATTTCCACAAACTGATGTAATTCACCTTCTCCTTCAGCAGCTGCTGCAACTCGTCACATAGGATGCCATCCAGCAGCCTTCCAGCTCCAATGCTTTCCCATTCTGCCTTTTTCTCCTGTTCTCACGATGGTCCCAGTTGTTCATCATCCCTTACTAAGCGAACTGATTTTTTTTGCCTATTTCTTTTTGTGTATAGGAGTGACTGATACAAGCAGGGATTGGCTTTCTGATTCATCTGTAGTGTCTATCACAGGGGGCTGAGTAGCCACAGTGCCTCTCAGTCTGGTTTTCCTCTCTCCTCTCTAAGAGTGCTGCCTGCTATCAAGCAGTGTTTGGCTGGCGTTGTCCAGGGCCCAGCACAGTGTAATATGCTATTACATCATCAGGGCCCTGTAGCTGTTTGGGAGTGAAGTTCCAAACCACTGGAGGTGAGACGATCACTAGATACCTGCCTGTACTCTACCACGAGTATCCAGCCTTGTGGCAGATCTCTGTATGGCATTGTTGAAACAATTCGTTACCCTGAATAAGACCTGGAACGCCTTCAGGAGACCTAAGAGCATGCTGGCTGGCTTGAACATCCCAAAGATACTTAAAATTCTCCAAAGCTGTTGTTACTGGCCTAAAGGAGAAAGGGGAGTTGAAAGAGCATTTCCCCCCGTCTTCCCCATACGTTGGGTGCGATTATTAATCAATTCTGAGCAGTGTCGTCGAAGGCACAGGCATGACAGCAGTGCCACATACAAATACCAGCTTAACCTCAAGAGCAGTGATGTTATCGTATCGTAAGTCAATATTACACAGTACAGCAAAATGAGAATCCCAACCCCTCTCCCAGAGGTGATTAACAGCGCCGCAGGGAATACATACAGCAAGTATGGGTTTACACAGCACAACCATGTGAACAAACTAAACATTGTGCCCAGTGACTATTTAACTCATACAACAAATGTATATAACAGCTTTGTCTTAATAGCAACAGATCTCACCAGATCTATCTCAACCCTTGGGGTCCCACGTTAGGCACCAAAAAGGACTGTTGTGGTTTGTCCCCAGCTGGCAGCTGAGCCACCACATGGGTGATTGCTGACCCCTCTCTCCTGCCCCTGAACAGAAGAAAAAAAAAAAAAAAAAAGGTAAAACTCATTGGTTGGGGTAAGGACAGTTTAGTGGGACAGCAAATACAACAATACAAATTAAAAGACCCAGAGTGGGTGACACACAATGTGGTTGCTCACTGCCTGGGACCCAGTGCCTGATCCTAAGCAGAGACTCCTCTTCAGCCAGCTCCCCCCTTGTATGCTGAGCAGGATGTCGTGGGTTGGAATACAGGTAGTCTAGGTCAGCTGTCCCCTGTCTGTGTCCCTTACCAGCTTCTTGTGAAAATTGTCTCCGTCCCAGCCGAACATCAGGACAGCTGGATACAAGCCCTGTGATGGCTGGTGATCCTTGCTCAGAGAGGCTTCTTCCTACTGGTAGCCTGACAGGTCTGTGTTACCCTGATTTAAAGAGGGAATAGGGATGTACATGAGGTTAGGCCAAGAAACGATGTTTAGGGTGGAATGGCTTTCCAAGGTGCTCAAAGGGAAGTTGGGGGCATCAAGGACACATTGTGTCAGTGCAGGGAGCATGGTGCAGGGTGGCTGTAGTGTGTTTGGGTGTGGGTGGATGGCACTGCAGGGACTTGGCAGGAAGCTTTGGAGATTATGTGGGTTCGGGAAGCAAGAGGTCTGACTACGCAGGCACGGGCTGAAGGATATGGAGGCCCTATATGGAGGGGGAACAAAATGTACAGTGAAGTGGTGTTGTTTGGCTTTTTTTTTTTTTTTCCCCCCTTAAAGTGGTATGTGCTTTTGAAGAATGATGCTATTTTAGACTTGGGCCAGCATGGTATTCCTTTTTCCTTTTTAATGCAGTTTTATGGCCCTCAGGAATTAGAGAGAAACATCTCGAGCGTGGTGTTTGTTTTATTTTGTTTGTGTTTTTGAAGGATGTGAACAAGCAGTCAGAATATATTTTCATGTTCTGATTTCAAAATAATTTAGTGATTTAATCAGCCAAACTGCCTTTTGAAACTCGGAAGGATTGCTTAGAAACCTTATTCCTTTCTAAGTATTAGGCTGTTAATTCCAGTCATACACTTAGCAAAGGGAAGAAAACCTGAGTTTAATTGCAAACCCCACTTTCCTTTACAAGAGCTCATAATATTTTTCAGGCAGCAAGTCAATGTGGAAGCATTTATGTAGATTCCTCCCCACTAAGCCCATTATATCTGTCTTTGGTCATGGGTTTGCTCTGTTAATATGTCATAGACAGAGCAAGCAGGTTACTAATCAGAAGGTTAAAGGTGACTTGCTGAAATGGAACTACATTAGACAGACTTAATGTGAAAAGGCAAAGAAAAGCAGGGCAGAGACAAAGAAGAGAGGGCAGCACCAGCTTTATCTGTGATCGTGCGATGAGGGTGAGGTTAGCCTACAATAAGTCAGCTTATTTTGGTCTGGTTTGCCCTATTTCAGCTTACCTGAAACATACAAATTGCATCACAGGTTATTTTGGTAGGTGTTTGTCTAAGATCAAACATTAAATCTATATTTGTAATAGGTAAATTAAAAAATAAAACAACAAAGGCAGGAGTGTTTCAGAGAACACAGTGCAAAGACAGGGCTTGTTTCCACCCAGCAACGAAGAGCAGAAGTGTCCCGGTTTGCACTGACCCCAGCTGATAGATCTGCACCTTAAGAAGCAGCACTCTGCAGACTTGCCAATTCAGGTGCAGAAGTCTGTCTGCATTAGCCAGGAGCTTCACCCAGACTAATAGACCTTGTCAAGAGGTACGGCGTAGTGCTAACACGCTTTGATGTTCTGCAGCTCAGAGGTACTTGCATACTTGCCAGGTCAGGTATTTCAGCATCCGTATGTAGACATCCATCTCTGGATGTGTAATTTGAAAAATGGTTTGATGAGAAACGAAAGGAATGAGTGTCCCTGTTTCACAGAATCAGTAGCAAACACTTGAAAGTAAAGTTCTCACTTGTCAAGCACATTTGTTTTTAAACCTGCTCTGGTTTCTGGAAACAAAGAGTAATCAAGAAATTCAAGGATTGAGATGCAAGTAACAGATTCTTCTTATCTTTTAATTACCATGGTTACTTCCATGTTGGTTATATGATAATTGTTGTTAATGTCTTACTGATTTCACCGAGAAGAGATTTGTTTACAAATACAGAAATATAATAAAAGCTTAGCATATAAATACTAAGATAGAATGAAACATACTCTTGATGTTTTTATCAAGTGATAGAACATTTTTATATTAGCACTCATTTAGCTAGTATATATAATATTTTCCCAGTCATTCAAATAATTACTAGTGAATAATGTGTTGTGAAGAAGCATCCTAGAACAGTCTGCAGCCTTTCAACTCGTTTCTTTCATGTCATTTCATTCAGTTTAAACTTGTTTAACGTTGTCCAAGCTCACAAGTTACTCTCCTCTGTTCAGCACCTACTGGTGGCAACCCATAAATCAACATCTCATCCAGAAGTATGAAAGGCCTCATTAAATCTGTTTTTGTGGGAGTTTTCAGGTCTCCAAATTAACCTTTCTTTAAAAATAAAATAAAATAAGATAGTAAAGGTCAGCCTTTTGGTACAACAAAGTTTGCTGACCACAGAGATTTTTCAAGCCTGATGGCACATTTGACTGCAGGGTTGTCTTATCATTTTGGCAGTAATCTGTTTGATGCCAGTGAGGAATGCTAAGACTCTGTCTGAAATGTGTTAACATATATTTTTTTTTTTCTAAAGCAGGAAGTGATAAATAGAAGAAAAATGTGTTTACTTTTTTTTTCCTCCCAAAAGACATAAATTGTTGATATGAAATTACTTTTGCTGATAATTTGGGAGAAGTCCTCACCTCTCCATTCCCATGCTAACTCTTTGAATGCAATGCAGTCTTGCGTTTTGTGTTTGGTTTGTTCTGTTAGAATTATCTTCATTTCACTAATAGGTAAATCAAAATAAATATGTATGACACAATAGGTGCAGAAAGGCCACTGAAGAAAATTGTGTTTGGAACGTAGACTGTTAATAATTTAAGTCAAAAACTAAGCCCATTTATGCTGGTAGTCATAATGATGCTCAGGTATGACTGCAGATGTAGGGAAAATTCGTTTTAAGCGCGACACTTCTTCAGTGTAGGGTATAGAAGCTAATGTGCTTTCAACAGAAATCACAAATATAATTCACCTACATTATACATGAAAGACAAATGACAAACATTTCCAAAATTTGAAAATGGGGATGTCTATAAATAAAACCACTTTAGTAGCATCAAATAAAGACAGGAGAAAAAGATAATAAAGCATTAAGAAGAAAAATGAAGATGTTAAGAGTACAAATAGCATTTTAGTAACTACGTTATTACAGCAACATCTATACTTTAGAGTCTGAGTGTGTCTTATAGAGGACTGAAATCTGATTATAAAATATGCCAAGTAGCGGACAGCGCAAAGTGCAAATATTTATAGCAAGGTGCAAGGCATTTATTACATTGTTTAAAATTATGGCTATGCTGAACCCGGTAATTTTCTCTTGTCATTTTTTATTTCAATTTACACAATTTAAATAACAAATAATATGCTTCCATTGCAAGAGGACACTGTATGGTCAAGGTGGGTTTCTCCCCCTTTTATCACTGCCTAATAGAACGTGTTAGTGTTAAAGTATTCAGGGGTTGCTTCTGAAAAGCTGCTCAATGTTGAACTTGATTGAGCTTTTATGACATAAAATCACACCAGGGGACAATGTGACTCTAAGAGCCTACCTATAATACCTACACGGGGGGGGAGGAAAAGGAGTGTTATCATGGGGACTTCAGCGGAGAGATTATGTTCTGTATGTCTTATGCTGACAGTACTAAAATGACTCTGATGTTTAAAAAATAGGTAACTGAAATATTGGTACAATAATTTCTTTATTGAGCATCATATTGATGGCTAAAAAAGAAGAAAAAAACATAGGTAATGTTGGCTTAGGTGAGTGAACAGATCAATTTTGGAATTTGTTAAATAGAGGAAAAATTAATGTAAAATCTCTCTCAGTAAAAATTCCCCATTTTTAGAAACTCATTTTATAAACTTACAGAATATTTACATCCAAAAGCCCATGGCAGGGGGTTAGAACTTGATGATCTTTAAGGTCGTTTCCAACCCTAACCATTCTATGATTGTGACTCTTTCCAGTCTGTGCTGAAAACTGCCCTTAATGGGATACAAAAAGCCCTGTTAAATAAATGACTTTGAGTGGATGCATATTGAAAAACAACTGGAGAAGAGCATAATTTGATTATAAGGACTATGTACAAGCTAAGAAATACAGAAAACTGAATGGGCAGGGGGACAAAATAGGGAAAAATCCATGGCTGGTAAATGGGGCAGATGTTGGGCTTCTTGTTGTAGCCATTCAGATGAAAAGGAATGAAAGGAATCCTAACAATGTTAACTAAGTCTAGGGGGAAAAAAAGAATTCCCCAAGTAAGACAGAAAATGCTGAGGTATTCCGTATTTATCTTCTGTACTCAGATGGAGGAAGAGGAGGCAAAGAGGACAGTTAGATCATAAGAGAAAATATCTACTTCTTTTTCCTATGGAAATACTAAATTGTAGCTATTAATATTGGATCATTTCAAGTTATCAAGCTGTGGCCATATAGCTTCATTCAACAGTGCAAAATCAGGTAGTGAAACAACAGGTGGTTGTAAACCAGACAAGACTGCAAATGCTGCTGCTGCTTTATAGTAAAGTTAGGTTAAGATTATTACTAGAGCTGGCTGAAGAACTCTTGCAATTGTTAATGTTAACTTCTACGAAGTTGTCTAATCCTGGAAAACTTTTGAAGTAGTGAAAGTGCAACAGTGCTGCTCCCTATGCTTTGTAAATACTGACCATGTCTAATTTCACAAGCTTGATTGTTTTTCTGGCAAAATAACTGAATGATGCAGGAATCATCCATGTGAACTTTCGCGTTAACATTTAACATTCAGTGGCATTTTAGCATCAAGACTAATTAACCACTGAAGGAGTCTCTGTGGTCTTACAGAAGATTTTTAATTGCCAGAGGTTTTAGTCATGATCTTTTCTTGAAAAATCAAATGTAACCAGAAATGTAACCAATGGTAGTTTTGTGGCCAGTGTTCTTGCAGTGATACTTTGTCTGACTTCAATTTTGTAGTGTGCAAGATGTGCAGGGCCATAAACCTTGACAGGTTTATGCCATGCATTGTTTATTTAAAAATCTTCATGAAGGAAGATATTAGGAAACTTCATCTGTAATGTCTATTTTATTTCTGTCAGCTGTCTGTAGGCTGTTCTTTTAGAGGCACAGTTAGAATAATTGATAGAAAGTCTTTTGAGATGATAAGGAATGTGGTGCCTCGGACCATCTGCAAAATGGTGGCATTGCCGTAAAAATGAAATGAATAAAAGAAGGACTAGCTACTCACTGTATTAATCTTTTTCTTCCTCTGTCTATGATCTTTTTTCTTTTACCTGTAATAGAGCTCTAACCTTTAAATGTTCTCTGAGTTGAACAATTTTTCATGATCCAGCTGTCTCAGGATTGTTTTAGTTCGGTTTAGTATTTCTTTTGATTCACTGTTGGAGGGGTTTTTTTTAGCTATTTATGGGCTTTCACTCCTGTGCCAGACAGGGATTAATAAATCATTATTTGAATAATTATAAAATTATTTCAGTTGAATAAATAAATATGACCACATTAGAAGAAGATCTTAAAGCCACTGTTTTTTCCAACAAATAGCAGTTTGGTGTTACTTTTCCATACCCCTTCTCTCAATAAATGCAGAAATACCAAATCTCTGCTTCAGAATATTAAATAAAGTGCTGAATTGAAGCATATTGATGTTTTCTTGATCTATTGATGTAACTGTTTTCCCCCTACATTGTTATAATGGAAAAGAGAGTTTGTTTTGAAGGATGAGCCTTCGTACGATAGGTAAACCTTCCCTGGAGATATTCAAGACCCGTCTGGACGCTGATCTGCGCAATATGAGCTGGGGAGCTGCTTTGGCAGGGGGGTTGGACCTGATGATCTCTGGAGGTCCCTTCCAACCCCTACGATTCTGTGATTCTCTAAACCAGTCCAGTATCCATATGCATCAGAAGGGAATGATCCCACTCCACTTGACTCCAGCCAGATGCTGTGGCCATTTCTTGCAGACCTTGCACTTAATTACAGGGGCACAGAGCAGGTCAGGTCACTGGATGACCTAGATGTGATGGACAGTGCTAGCGCATGCTACGCAGGCACTGCCTTCGTCCCGAGTCTTGCCACGTAGCGTCTGTTATTTCTTTGTACTGGGGCAGGGCTTTGTCCAGACTCTTGGTGATCTAGTTGATGTTGTTGAGCCAGCAGAGTGTTATTCCCTGCTCTGCTCTCCACCTCCTCTCCCCCCAATTTCTTAGGATGGTTTCCTGAAGATTTAGTAGCTTGAACCTGCTCCCTGCAGAGTCAGGCTAACAGCACAGTTGACGTGACACAGGAGGCAGGGTTTGGAGAAGATGGACATAACTGCAGCAGCAATAAATATTTTAATGTCAACTCTGATGGAACTGTATTCTAACCCTGACAAAAATTTCCTTCCACCACCAGCCAGCTGACCCAGCTCACCCTGCAGCTGCACAGGCTGATCTAACAAAAGGGGGAGGAGGGAGGCAGGCAGGAATCTGTGGCTTCCAGGAGTGGGAAGTGGGACCTCCCCTTTTGGCAGCCTTAGGCTGGAATAGATGTAATATGAAGCTGTGTAAGGTTTACTGAAGAATCCGGAAGGGACGGATTCAGTTTTACATCATCTTTTTGTGCTCACATGTACTTTCTCATCATTAGTCGCAATCTGTATTTCCTTTACACAATTATTTGTGAGGCAGAGGAAGAAAGAAGTTAATTCAATACCAAACTTTAAAAGTGCAAATAGGACTTTCCATAAATAATCTGTCGAAATATCTGCTTCAAAACTACATGTCATTTATTTCAGATCCTAATAGTGACCCCCAAACCCCTATACTCCCTCTTCTAGCTTCTCGTGCCTTCTTACTTAACCTCCTTTCCAAAGAGGGTGCAAGGTGTAACAGGAATTCACTGTCTGTTCACTTATTTCTTTCAGTTGTATTTTCCCAGGCATCAGAAACTGGGTCTCAGGTTACAAGTGTTAGATCTTACCATTTTGATCTGGTGCTTGGGTCAAGCAGGTAAGGGCCCTTAAACAGGAGGGAGAGGGGCAGTTACATCTGATGTAAGTTGTTCCTGCTCCAGAGTCCCGTTCGCCTCTTCACTGATCCTCTCTTGTGGCTGTTTAACCATTGTTCACATACTTCAGAATGACACCTTTGTTTCCACAAGCTTTCTTAGGTTGCTGATGTCCACATCAGCTCCCAGCTGAGTGAGCTTGCTGTCAGACTATCCAGATGTCCCCATATGTGTGAGCAATGCATGGGACTTCACAGTGCTGTTCATTGAAATGCGCAGGAGCTGGTCTGTTTCGGGTAAATCTGAGGATGTGAGGACAGATCCGAGGAAAGGCAGCTCCCTCCCTTCACTTGTTTATTCTCAGTGCAGTTACAATTTTCAAGCCATAGAAAGAGTGACTGACTTCAGCCTAGTCTAGCTCACTAGCCTTGTTGGGTATAACACAGTTTTCTGAACAGATTATCCAGAAAACGATGTTCAGTTAGGGAGGGTGAAGAACATTGACTCGTAGGCACCTACGGTTTTAACTCCCTATTGAGGAAACTTTTAATACATAATTCAGTAGCTATCCAGATTACCACCTTCTTGTCCTTAGGCAGATACTGGAACACCCATTTTAGAGGTGAGGTAACACCATGTTAGTCATCCCGTATACATTGATGAATTATGAGTCAGTGCTGCATCATCTGAAAGCAGCCATGGGATTTGTGAGATTGATACAAGTTGCTTTGTTGCCTTCATTGCTCATCACAAGTTTGAGCAAGGCGGGAGTACATGTTGGTAATTGAACTTCCACATATCTGGAATTGCAGGCCTAGGTTTAGAAATGAATGGTCAATATTATGGTAAAATAAGAATGTTACTTATAACTGAGAACAAATAGAGTATCAAATTAAAAATAAACTTGTCCTTCCATAAGTTCTCTGCAAACAATTTAACTGGTGGGTTTGTGGAGTTTGCAGGGATGTGCAGCAAGTCCTGTACTTAAAAGATAATATAGCCATTTACTCTCCAGAGTCCTACTAAAGAAATAATGTTAAAAATTACTTGTTCTCTGCTAGTTTTGTCAAGCCACCTGAAAGCATCCTTGATTTTTAAGTTTTGACACCATGACAGGTTTTGTAGTGTTCTTGAGAATTAAATGCTTCCATTTATCTTAAGTCTGAAAATCAAAATTAATAAATACAAAATCAGTAACTTCAAAATTTGTAATATAAAATATGGTTCAGCTAGTGATGAATTTTTGTCTCCAGTCTATAAGAAGTCCATGAATAAAGACACTACTACAAATATAACCTTTTCTCTTACTATTTCAGAATTAAATATTATTCCTTTATACATTTCATTTTCTGCAAAAGTGTTGAAGTCATGCATAGCCATTACTTATACAACTGTTAAATATCACTGGCCTGAGGACGTTGCACTGGTGAGACCCTGCCAGTAGTTTGGGGCAGCATATGAATGGTGCGTGCAGTGAACTTGGATCCTCATCTTATCGAGGAGCATTTAGGAGGGAACAGAAAAATCTGAGCTCGGCCACCAACTGCTTTAGCGTGTCCAGTGTAACTCTATCATCTTGCTATTTTCTGTGACTCCTAAATTCAACTACCTCTGCCTGAGGCCTGAGCTACTGTACCTACAGAAGTGGTTCTGCCCTTGCCACAAGGATATACAGCCCCATCATGGACATCTTTTCATGTGAGAGGGGGACTTTTCTGCTAGCACTCATTGCTTCAAGTAGATTTCCCACAGCAGAAAAGAGAAGAAAAAATGATGTAATTCAGTGAGGAAAGGAATTGCAGCAGTCTCAAAGCAAGTAGAGTTCCCTTTATACTTGGTTTAATATGGGTTTTCCTGGACTCTAGAAACGTATGTATACACACACATGCGTATGTATCTAAATGGAACTTAAAGATCGTAGCAGTGTTTGCAGTGGTACACATTTGGCAATGAGCGCTCCCGCTATTACGAGGTAAGGATTCTTCTCAAATGCTCTGTGCCTGTATGCACTTGTAAACCAGTAGAGCTCATATATGCTGCAGTTCACTTCGCTGTTTAGATCAGTTAATCATACTCTGTCATTAGTTCTCTGTATGTCACTCTGTATGTCGTGCTTCCCATATTATTGACAGATGTAGGTTTCCCCATCAAGAAGTGCATGTTACTCTTATCCAGGTAATTATACAGAGGGAGAGAAATATAACGACTATTCAGATTATTACGGTCAACGTGCTCCATTGAAATTACCAGCTTTTGCTGGCAGCTTCTCAAAGCACAAGGGAAGAGGCACAGGTGAGCCTAGGGCGTTCTGTAAATATATCGGTACGTAGGCTACTGGCCCACAAGATTTATTTTGCAGATCCCTTGAGCACCACAAGAATGTATAAAAGAAAGTACGTAGGTAAACAAATAAAGACTCTTGCTAACAATATAACTGAACTCTTTTATCTCCTAGGTTTGGTGTGGGTTTTTTCCTTTCTCTGTGTGTGGGATGGTATTTTGTTTGGCAAGATAGTTTAAGAACAAATGGTGATTTGGGGATGAGAAACAGTGATTCAGCTAGGAAGCCTTTCTTCCTCTAGCTACAAAACACAGCCAACTGAGAATGTGGAATTGCGTAAAGCTGGGGTTGGAAGGGATCCCAGGAGCTCATCAGGGCTGTTGAAGGCAAGGCCTGAGGCTTAGACAATCCAGGTCTGTGTCTGAAGCAGAGATTGAAATAACTTCCACCAAGGCAGATCCCAGCTTTTACATGGGCATCTTATTCCAATTTTAACTGTTCTTATACTGAAGGCTTTTTAATATGCAGGCAGAATATCCCCTGAATCAGGCTGGACCTATTGTGTCTTGTCCTGCCACTGCACATCCTTGTGAAGAGACTTTTCCCATCTTCTCTACTATTGCTTTTTAGGCATTGGGACACTCTGATTAGCTCCCTCCGAGCCTTCTCTTTCCTAGGCTGCATGAATCTCTTCTTCCAACCTTTCTTCGTGTGGCAAGTTCTCCAATATTTAAATCATCCTGGTGGCTTCCCACCAGCCTCTATCCAGCTTGAGCTGGAGGGACCAAATTCCTGATTTTTTTTACAATCATTGTCTTGAAAGTATTTTAAATGGGCACCCTGTCAGTTTAGTGCTGCACTGTATGGTGTTATATATCATACTTAAACTTGTGATTTATGTAGTCTTTGTATGTGTCCTCAGTAGGCTGTGAGATTGTAGTTATTTTATCTCAAGACATCTATGTTTTGGTGCAATGTTTAGTAGCGTTAAAGCATTTCAGGTGTGTATGTCTGTGCTTTCTCTTTTGTACTTTATATGGTGTGGGTACCAGGGTTTGGAGGGTAAGAGGAATAGATCTCCTTTTTTGAACAAAGCAGAAAAAGCTATTCACTTGCTCTCATAGGTTTCATAGAATGCAACACAGATACTGTACCAACCAGTGCTGAACAGTAAGCAGTGGTTTTAAATAATCAACTGCATAATAGAACATATTTTGAAGCCTGAACATAGCATCAGTAGGGTTGCATACTGGAGTTGAACTGCAGTCCCAGAAATAATATAAAATATTTTTTCAAGGAAATCCAAGAAACCAAATTGTGCTATCATCTTAAGACAATGACTGACGGCATTTGTATTACTTATATATCCTAAACTCCAGTGTTCCCTGACTCACATTAACCTCTTTCACAAGGATCACAAATCTTCAGAGGATCTGCTATATCTATGTAATTTACTCTCTGTCTAACATATAAAACAAATCTCTGTAATACTTTCTGTTAAGGGAGAAAAGGAACTTGGAAAGCAAATATCTCTAATGGCTGGCCATGCAGTTTGACTGTCCAGATCAGACAGATGTGAAAATCCTTGTTTCAACACTCATAACTATGGTTAAACTGATTCTTGGTTAAGTACATTGGCTCAGTCTAGTATGGTTTTGTTGTGGTTTTGGTTTTGGTGAGGTGGTGGTGAGGGGACTATTCTGTCACAAGATTATGGATAGAGACTTTTTAAAATCACATTAAATGAGCCAGAATAAGATAAAATATGTAAAAATCTGATATTTTGTGTCTACACAGCTACTGGTGTTCAGTTTTAGCTCCCTTTTAAAAATAAAATCAGAAGTCCTGGGCAGAAAAATATTTGGGAAAGTTTTAACTTTAAGTACTTTCTTAATTGTTGCTCTTAGTTCTTTCTTGTTACTGTGCCAGGCTCCATGTTGTGAATTGTAGCTTATCCTACTTAATTTATAGTTCTAGATCCTCCCTGTATCTTCTTCGTATTTCCTGGTTTGTAACACGGATCTTTGGTTCTCAGTAGTTCATTTTTAACTTCCCATGTACTTAGATGGTGTTAGAAGTATTTCTGTATGACGACTAATAGTGCAGGTAGACATTGTTTAGTTGTCTCCTCCTTGCTTATGAGCTTATTTTTGGTCCTTTTTGCTATACAAAAATGTTCCTATCTTTGCTGTACAATGTAATTATTTTAAACATATGTTCATCCATAGTTTTGAATCTCACTCAGTTGGCATTACAGAGTAGAATTTGACAGCTGGGTAAGTCCTATTTAAGAGCATATTTTGCCAGGAACTACTTCCTGCAAAGAAAAACAGAAAATACATAAGGTCATACTTAAACAAAAAAAACCTGAAAGAGAACAACTCTTCATTATCAAATTTCCTAACCATCCTTTCCAATGCATAATCAAAACCTAGGCAAAGTAATTTAGGATTATACCCATAGCTTCATTCCAGACTGCTGCTCTTTTTTATGTTTTCTCTGTATTAGGAGAAAATCTGTATACCCATGTGTTTAGGTTAAAGACTCCTTTTGGTAGCAGAGTAAGATGTTGAATCTTGCACCACTATGAGGAGATAGGTTAAATGCCTTCTTCAGGGAGTATGACCTGTGTAAAATCCAGCATTTAATCGCAGTCCTACTTATACCACTTAGTTACGGTATCACCAGACCAATTATAGCAACATCCAAGCTTATCAGAAGTCTGGGCAGAACAAAGTCCAGAGCTGTGCACTTATCCTAGAAGTTGCAGAGGCTCAAACGTGAGAGCTCTGCAAACCACCGCATTGCTGCTGCTCTTACTGTGGTTGGGCTGCGGACAAATGTAATTGTAGTCTCTGCTGCTGTCAACCTGGCATCTTTCACAAGTAGTGATTTTATTACATAAAAATGTAATCTGTCTGCTGTATCTTAGAGGGTGGTTATGTAGAAAATGATGCAT
This sequence comes from Laterallus jamaicensis coturniculus, assembly GCA_022605575.1. NCBI lineage: Eukaryota > Metazoa > Chordata > Aves > Gruiformes > Rallidae > Laterallus > Laterallus jamaicensis. The sequence goes on along the minus strand of JAKCOX010000005.1, from coordinate 14,136,502 downwards.
TAAAAAAATAAAAAAGTTAGAATAAGGGCAAAGACTCCTAGAAGTTGTTAACTCTGTGAGGACAGACTTTTGAAAGCCATTCCACCAGTGCAGAGTGCCAACCTTGTATTGAAAAGTTTTGGCTGAAATACTGGGGCATATAGATAATATGGTCCCAGAAACCTTGCCAAGGAAACTGCAGTCAGAAATGTAGGAAGCAGTCCAAGACCAGGCCTTGAACATGCTGCATTCATTACCAGCAGCTGTGCATATAAGAAGTGTTTCTTTATACCACACAACCAAAACCACTGTGGCCTGTCACTGTCATTTTTATAGCAATTTGCTGACTTTTTAAGAAACAGGAAAACGTTTAGCTAAAACAGAAGTTGAAATGACTGACAGAAGATAATTTAAGGGAATTTTAATGGCTACTGAGTGCGTACGGTAGGGCTGTGCTGAAGAGCATGTATATTTAAGATTTTACTTTGCTATAAAACTCACTGAGAAAACTAAAATTGTGTTGATAGTGGTTTAATGTTTACTGTAAAACACAGATGCCTACCTTAAAAGATTCCTTAAAATGCCAGAAAGGGCAAAGTGGTATGACAATAGTTTTATTATTTTCAGCATTCAGATTTTAAGTTCCTGAATTTTCTTTTAAGATAAATTCAAATATGCCTCCATTAGGGGGAGTTACACATTCATCACTAAGTGCTTCAGACTTTCAGACACTGTTTGGTATGATAGATTTTCTCTTGGGTGTTTTTTGTTTCCTTTTAAAAATACTACTAGTACCACCTTCCTCTTCTGTAGCAGGATGGGTTTCTGACTTTTTTAATCAGCACGCAGAAACTTGCAGTAAAGAAGAATGTCCAACCTAATCAATTTCTGAACACTTCAGTGAAAGAAAACCTATTGTAATAGCAAAAATGTATTTATTAATTGGATGATGTTCCGGAATGAAATACAGATGGTAAGATTTAGAAAACCTGGAGCAAAATTCTCTCTCTCAAGCAGTTTTTCCTTTGCCCATCTTTTTTTCCTTTTTTCTTTTTTTTTTTTTCTTTTTTCCATCTGTGAAACTGCTTCTGCCTCAGGGTAGTTCAGGAAATCTATCAATGTCTGGTTTGTTTACTTTGGTGCAGGAGAGTTTTAAATAGCAATGTGACCCTTGAGCTGGATGTTAGCATGAGTGTGATCAAAAAGGCAAAGAATACTGATGGACTTCAGCTATTGATAAATTCTTGTGCCAGACTTTTAAAGTATAATAGTTTTAGATGAGGTATTGAAATAGCACGGTTACATGCCTAAGCACTCTCCATCTAGCTTAGCTCCTGTGTAACGTCGACAGTGGCAGATCCCTTTCCCTTATGGAGAGGACTGAGAACCACAACCATTTGAATTCTCTATGGAACAAGCTTGCATAGCCCTTGGAGTGCTTTTCTCAGCTGCAGGAAACACAGGCTCCTGGGAAACTTCAGAATTTCTGAGAGGCTACATGAGTAGAAAAAGGGATGTGAAACACCTACAATCTAGGATTCTGATATACCATGTTTGAGGGCTTGTCTCAAAATGAATGCCAGTATCGGTACTCTGCTGGAGAGTTTCTATCCCTTCCTCTCACCTGCCCCCAAAGTTAGCACAAGGGTAGGTGCACAAGATGGAGGGGAGGAGAGAAAGGGAGATGGGGAGATGAACTGATGGCAACAGTTCCTGAAGTTCATCTTTTAACAGCCATGGTCTTTGCCTAGATAGATGACTGAGTTGTGTTTGCGTAAATCATCCTCATAGAAAAAAGCATTTGGGTCTCTGGATGGTAGACGCAGATGTGAGAATAACCTGTTTATCAAAAGTGGTTTGACACATTAAATGTGGAATTAGAGATCTTTCTCATTATAAAATTAGCATATCTTGCATACATTTTTCCATGCAGTTTAGGAACAAGCTGTTTTCCATGCTTTTCCGCTATTTTGACCCCACTTTAACCAAGTACTGAGCAAATGCAGAGAGATGAGTATTTCAACTCTAATGAAGCACAAACATCCCCAGCAAATGGGAGGGAGGGAAGAGTAATCCCAAAGTGTGGGAACTTCTAGGTTCTCGAGAAAGGACTGACAATGCTTCTTGCAGTATAATAGATAGCAGCTCAGGTAAGGAAGGGGGGAAGAGGGTGGGATACTTCAGGAAACACTGCTCTAGAAAGCAGGGTGAACTCTTTGAGACACTGATAATGCTTGATCTGCCTTTTTATCAATATTAAGGACAGCTTCTATAAATTGTAGTATCTTCAGGATGCTTGCAAAAACAGCTGTGTTTTTACTGAATGCTTTTCTTTTAATCTGTTTCTAGCAGACTCAGCTCTTAGGAGCACTGTAGATTTTTGGCCTCAGAATGGATCCATTCACACTGGCATTTTCATTCCTAAACGTAGCTCTGTTCTTCCATGTAGGTTTTCGTTTAGGCTTTCACTTTGCATGCTTTGCTGTTAGAGTGGTTCCTGGGAAGAAAGGGGGGAACCATTTCTTGTGACTTGCACTGATTCATTAGCCATCAGTTTTTGTGTGCCCTCAGAATAGACACACTATATTCAGGTCCTTTATTTTCCTTGAGAAATACCTTTTATGCTGAATATTCTCAACCTGCCCGCATTTTAAGGGCTCTTGTATGAGAGAATTCAGCTGGCCTTTGAGTTCCTTCTCTTGGCAGATAACACCAGAGTTTGCAAATCTGGCAGTGCTTGTGGGAAGGCCTTTAGTGAAATGCATTGTTAGTGAAATCATTTAGATGATGGAATTAGGAAACGATAGTGATAAAGTTGGCTGCTGTGAAAATAGCAACTGAATGGCAGAGCAGAATGCTGTGTTTTCTGAAGCTGTTTAACACACAGGGATCCATGGCAGTCTGACATCTGTGCTGTGGCTTCCCGAGCAGACAAATGGGAGTGTGGGGAAGTAGTAGTAGGAAGAAAGACTTTAGGAAGTATTACACGTGATAACTGCTACATAATATTCTGTGTTCTAGAAACTTGTGCGATGGTTAGCTGTACTCTGAAGGAAGTTGAGCCCAGATACAGACTCCTGGCTCTGTGTGTGAGCACAGGGTGAAAAGGCTCACTAAAATGTGAAGCCCATCAAAAAATCCTGAAGTATAAATAAAATGAAGAAATATTTCTTCTTCCTCTCCTCTTAAGTAGGTAGCAACTTTAAATTCTTGATAGTGTCTACACCCTGTTTCTGAATATGCCATGTCTGCTGGGGTCAAGTAAAATTATTTCACTAGCAGTTTGGTATGTTGGCAAATGCTGGGTGTTGGGTTGAGTGTGCAAAATGATCACCTGCTCTCTAGGAGAATAAATTTCCAATAAATCACTTCAAGGTGTGCGGTATATGCAATTCTGGATGCACTACAGAACTTAGGCTCGTGCCTACAACCCACCTATCTCCTCAGACATTCATCATCTATACCACTGGAGAGTTTGTTCACGTAGGCAGTTCTGAGTGTGTACATAAAGCTCATATAAACACTGTCCTTATGGCTTATGAAAATACCTTTTTTCTTCTTCTTTTTTTTTTTTTTCCTGGAAAAAGTGGCAAGGTATCTACTTAGCAGCCTGCAAAGCATTTATTTTTAATATATACCCAAGTTAATAGTTTGGAAAGCATTTATTCTATTTTAAACATATAAATTTTATAACCATTTTGTATACAGACCACTTGCAGTGATATGGCTCACACCAGGTGTCAGAGTAGTGTGAAATAATTTTTATGCCACCTTTCCAAGGCAATAAATGTCATATAAGCATACACAAGTGCAGATATAGTGCTTTTAGATGAACGTTCTCAAACTGTATGTTAAAAATCTGTTTGACAGACTTACCCAAAGGATGACACTTTTTTTCTGATCTTGCCAAAGCTGCAACTGTGTAAAAAGAAAATTTGCTCTGGTGGTTGGTTTGCTTTTTTTTTTTTTCCCCCAAGGAGTTGAGATGTAAAGGGAGGGAGGAGAAGCTGCAATTAAGAAAAAAGAAATGGTTCCTACTGAGGAAAAAAAAGACATTTCTGACCAAAATGATACAGTGAGTTTTCAGTCATCTACCCTACAATAAAAAGACAGAATAGAAGATGGACAGCAGCAGCTGAACCCACAGTCCCAGCCACATAGTTTCTGTCATGATCAGTATAATGCTTTTTCCAAGAAATATGTGAAACATTTTTGGTGAGAACCACAGATACTGATTTTGTGTGTGCATGGGCCTCTTTTTAAAATACTTCTCTTTCTAAATGTTGTTTCAGAGAAGTACCTGTTTGTTTGTTTGTTGGTTAGGGTTTTTTTTATGATCAGAATACAAGTTAAACTTTTCATGAGGTTTGAGATTCCAGCTTCATCTTTAAGAAGAATAGAGTGGTTTTTCATAGAGTTTGTTCTTTTATACGGATAGGATTGCTCTGCTGGTGGTCTTTACCAGTTCTAAGAGATTCACAATAGAGTAGTTTTTTCCCAAAAGCCAATTCTCTTTGTCAGACCTCTATAGAAAACTATTTTATTCTAAATAGGTTGTTTCAAACAGCCTACAGATGCTTTGCTTGTTCTGAGATGTCCTGTATCCCATAACTTCATGTACCAGATTAACATCTTTCTTCTGTTACTTTTTTTTAATGTCACTTGCATCTGCAGTAAATATCTTACGCTTTTTCTTTCTGACAGCAGTGTAAATTTTTAATTAAAAAAATATAATCCAGTAATCCAGAGGGATTTAGAGCTGTGGACCCAAGTATTAAATGTAAATCAAAACTTAGTCAGTTGGAAGCTGCTTATTATGAAGATTAGACACTCAGTCTCCAGTTTGGAGTATTAGCTGTGCAAGCAACTGCTTCTTTGCCTTCTTTTCCAGATGAAAGCCAGTGAGTAGCAGCTGCTCGTAGAGGTTACTGAAAAATCAGGAAAGTGATATGAAAAATTAAGGGGAGGGGGGGTGTGACACAACTGTGCATGTTTCAGGATTTTTATTAGTTTTCTCTTTAGGGTCCTGAAGTGTGATGATGTGCTGAAGTTAAGTCTTGCAAGACACAAACGGGATTCAAATGCATAGGAGTTCAGTTAAGAGTGAGATAGAAGGCTCAGATTATAGTTGGTTTTGGTTTTTTTCAGTGAAATGTTGAAACTTTTCCCTAAAATACTCTTGCCTTTTCCTCTAAAATTCAGTTAAATGGCCTGAAAACATCAGAGTACTATTATATTTTATCGCTTTGCTTTACTACTGTTATTCATATAGGCGTTCTTCTGAAACAAATAGGATTAACTTTGGGGGGGGGGGAAGGGGGGTGTAACTATTTCTTTGAAAGGGCTCATTGATGTGTCATCTAATCCCCCAGAAATTTCATGACAATGTCTTCCTCCTCATCACTTAGCATCACTATAAGATATGGAAAGCATGTGTGCTTTGTGTTTTCCAAGAACTCTGTTAATCATTCAAAGCATATGTGTCCTTTTTCTCTGCAGTCTGCTGGCTGACTGGTACTGTTTGCATTTGAACACAGGAATGTATCGGTGAAAAAGTAACTAATAATATATATGTACTATGAAGAGCATCACGATCAATATTTATGTCTTTAATGAGTCAGATTTTAGAAACCAGCAAATAAAATTTGAATTTTCCTAAACATTTTTTTAATGACAGAAATTAGAGTAGGATGATTCTAAGCAGGGTGTTGTACTGTTAAACAGCAAAATTCTAGGTATAGTTGTGTAGTTGTAGAGAAATGTTTTGATTTTTTTAATTATTTTTTTTTAACCTGGTCTGACTAACTACATTGAGCTCACTGGGAAATTTGACTGGGAAAAAGAGAGCAGAGAAATGTTATTTACTTCAATATATTAGTCTACAGCACTCAAAAGTCACAGCAGAAATACACACTGGGAGGGGTTGTGTTGCTTCTTAGGGGAAAAAAAAACAACACGTATATTATTCACCCCCATTCAAGAAAAGTTTCGTAATTCAATCAGGTTTTGAAAGGATTCTATTTTTGCTCTACCCCTTGCCCTTCCCCATTTTCATCTACTTGCTTACAATTTCCACTTGTATTTTCAGTGAAATGCTAATCTGAAATGGCAAAATTCTTAACACGTTCTTGGAAGGGTTTTAACAGATAGAGTTAGGCTTTATCTATGTGGATGAAAAGGGGAAAAAAATAATGTTTTGAGATTTCAACACTGAATCTGTGATATCCTCATGGTCTTAGTGTGTTCTCATTTAAACGGGCATCATTACTGCATGAAAAATGGCTCATCTTAATCTGTGCTTGTGGGAAAGACCTAGTCAATGCAGTGTACTATTTAAGTGCTTAAGAACTACAAGATGTTCTACATCTAAGTGTATTTGTGCACATGTGCTTTCTCATCGGAACACATTATACTGCTAATCCTCTTGAGATCAGATAGTATTCTTAGACTTTTATTTCTAGACAAGAATTTGTCTTTTTTTAATACATGTCTAGCAGGAACTTTCCAAATTACAAATACTTTCTTGAATAAGCCTGTTTTGTAAGACAGACGTGAGAACGTATCTGTCTGTTATAAACGATACCTTATCTGACAACAATCCTTCTTTTAGGCTGTGCTTAAATTTCATAGCTTTTTTGTAGGGTTGTAAGAAAAATGTGTTCCAAAGTGACGTACTGGTACTGTGCAGTTTCAGCTTCTGTGTGGATACCCCATTCATGCCTGGCCCTAATGCACGTGCAGACAACAGAGTGTTTCTTTAAACTATACCCAGCATTTCAGGACAAGTAGCTGTAATACTAATTAACTAGTTATGATAGGATGTCTTAACGGGGCACTTTGGCTCTTCAAATAGGTGAATTAGTATTTTGCTAAAAAGGTGTTTGTTCCCTTCTAATAAAAGGGTCTGGTCATCATTAATGTTGATAAATAGCCGAAATTATTATGTCACTGATGGCATAGGTTCAGTGATTAGGATAGTCCTTGGAAGACTACGTGAGCTGTCAGGTTTTTCCCCTCCCATGGTACAGCTCCTGCAGTATTGACAAGTCAGCTTTGTGCCTCCGTTTGCCATGTTAAAAATGAGCGTAATGGTTTTCTGCTTTGGCATGATGGGCACTCAGAGAAACTGACAGTAGGGACTGAATCAGTACATGCTGTGGGGAGCACAGCTACTTGTACCTGGGACTCTTGTCTAATGATGATCCAGAGTCACCTCCAGTGTAACCTCTTAAGTCCCCTCCTGGCATCAGCTTGAAGTGATGGAATTACTGGGGCCTCGGTTCCCCGTGATAGCACTTATCTGTAACAGAGAATGAGTACTGCTTTTTGTTACTACCTTTAAATTCCTGAAAACCTGACACAAATTCAAATGCAAATGTAAAAATTAATCATCGTGACTAAGCTGCAGTAGCCCTCCCTCCTCAACCAAATGCAAACCAGCCAGTTTGAAAGCTGAAACAAAGCCTCCAGAAACTAACCACAGTCACAGTCACAATTCTCCCCTGTTCTCATACACTGGAAAAATACGAACTATGCAACATGCTATGGAGGCCATAAAATTTGAGCTCTTCTGGATCAGGGAAGAGGAAACAGTTCCAAAAGCTTTGAGTTCCCACAAAGAACATCCTGTTAGCAGTTCTTCGCCCTTTTATACCAGCAAGGCCCCAGCTCAGTTGTTTTGACTGATCTAAATTGTGGTGATATGACAGAGAGAGTGAGAGAGAATTTCTTTCACATGTGTCAAGACCCGCTGTGCGGTACCTTTCAGTCTTCTAAAAAAAAAAAAGGTAAGTTTTCAGGTGACCCTGCCAGTGACCTGAAAAGGCCACCGTGACTTGAGTTCAGCGGGGGATGAGTCTCTGTTGCCCGCGAAATGCAGCTTCCAGTAAGGAGAGTAAAAGTGGCTCCTGTAGTGATAAATGTACCTGCAGATAGCTGCATGGATTAACACAGCTCTAATTTATTCCACATTAAGAAAAAGGACCGTAATGAGTTATTAATAAAGACTAAAATTGGGTTCAAATTCAATGGTGAATGCTGTGCATAATTTACTGGAATAATCCCTCTGACCAAATGACTTAAAAAAAAACCCCTCCAAAGTGTTTTTCTCTTGTTCCTGTGAATGAAATATGACGTACGCCATTCCCTCCACCTCCCCACCCCCAAGGCTCTGTTTCATCTTTCTCCTGTTTGGGCGTGAGCAATGTTGGCATAAAGTGCGGTGTCTCTGCTGGAGTTTGCTTCACCCCCATTTGTCTACTCCATATAAATATTTTTTTCTCAAGCAAACATCTATGTTTCAGATGTCTTTAGTGTTGCATCTAATAGATTTCATAAATCATTTGTGCTGGCATTAATGGGACAGTGGAATCACAGCACAGGGGGTATCAAAGCGGAGGAAAATTCCATTGCAGCTGGCTGGAAATGGAGGGGAGAGGATCCTCTGCAGTGTTGTCCAGGTCTGTTCCTGGATGGAGAAATCAAGGGACAGTCAGGAAAAGGAAGAAGGTCAGCACTGGCATAATTAAGAAGTAGAATCCTCCTTTTTTGATAGGCTGCAGTGCTCAAATAATGAATGTATAGTGGTACATATGTGTCAAAAAGCGGTGTAGAATGTATACAGTGGTAGCCACAAGGTATCTTGCTGGTAGCTCATGTCTTCTATAGCATCTGGGAGGGCCCTGCTTCTTGCATGGGTCAGTGGCAGCCTTCTGTGGAGGGAGTGCAACTGTAGGTGCTCTCCAAGGGCAGTGATTCCCAGAAGAGCTCTAGCGCTCTGCATGGGCTGGCTCCAAGCAGCCAGTTCCCATTCCTCTTCCTTTCAACTTCTGTAAGACTTTATGCCTGAAGTAATTACCTACTTAGTAGATTTTGCAATGGCAGGACATGCTTATTCATAGGTATGCCATTCAGGCAGTTTGGAAAATGGTGTTTGTGTGATCTAATGCTCCATTTATTATAACTAGACCTCTTGGAAGAGATGCAGAGAATAGGAGTGTTGCTGTGGCACTGCTAGAGACTTCCTTCCTGACTATATTCATTCATGATTTCATCTCATACCTCTCTTCTTGGCTGATGTTGCAGCTGTCGCAGATGTGAGAGTCTGTCCAGAATTTTAACTGCAAAAAGCTTCCAATTTTCAGCACAAATCCACAAAGTCTGAGCAAAGGATCAGTCAGTGGTGACCGGATTAGTTTCTCCTTTGTGCTAAGTCAAAGCACACGTAGTCTGTCACCTCTCCAACCTGAAGAGCTTCATTTCAAGTATTAGTGCTCTTACTTCTCCGGTTTTCCCTGCCTTTTCCCCCCACTGACAGCCAAGGCTGCCCTCATCAGGACCCAGCTACTTAGCTCATTATTTCCCCCCATTTCACAGAATTCTACTTTCACTCTGTATCATCATTGTTTCTCTTGGAAGTTGCAAATGAGCACTAATTGTGTAAGCTTTTTGAATACTATTAAGTTTCCTATGAATAATACATCTAAAATATGTGCTTTTATTTCAGCCTTCTACACAACAACCTTGAAACATATTCTGGAATAGTATTATCTTCCCTGGAAGTATTGTGTAGTCATTAACAATATCTTGATCCGATATTTTGGCAAAATGTGGCATCTGGGTTGTTGCTTTGATAGCTTGGCCTCTGTCAGGTCTTGTAACGGGGAGGAGAGTTAAGGTTAGTGGGTATTGGCAAAGGTCCAAAAAAAAGGTGGCATGAGACCTTCAGGAGAATTACTATGTGTCGCTGTACTTTCTAAGTCAGGTCAGAAGAAGGTTCTTTGTGGAGTGATGGCTAGAGAGAAGTTGCAGATAGCGTTCCCACAAATATTTTAAAGGACTTCTGTGTTCCACAGGTGGGTGATGACCAAAAAAATGAGTGACGCTTTTCTGGTGGTTCCTTTACTGAAGACAGAGGCACTAACTGAACCTTGATTACCAGCTGAAAACAGGAATTTCGATTTTGAAGGAGTGCATTGTTTCAGCATGTTTTGTAGCCATCTAGTTGTCCTGGCTCTCTGCAGGCACGTCAGAAAATTCTGGTGAGAAATGTGAATGCTGTGTTCTGTATCTCTGATTTGATAGCTTTATCTGACAGCTGTGGTGCGTAAGGTAATGGGCCCGATGCTGTGTCCGGTCAGATCGAGCTCCAGCTCCAAAGGCTTCATTAGGTGCGGGCTTGATTATAATTGCCAGGTGTTTTGCGGTTGGCCGAGGTGCTTCTGTCGCACCCGTACAGGTGTGAAGAGAAGCCGTGCGCTGAGGGGGTGAGTGGAGGGGCAGGTGTGTCTCCTTCAATTCGGGCACAGGTGCTGGGTGACGAGAGGGTGGGCTATGACACCTGTGCGTTACACCTGTGCCGCGGGTCCGGCCCCGGCTGCGAGGGGGCTCCTGGGCCGGCGGAGACAGCCCTCGCCGCCGGACGAAGGCAGGTTAGTGGTGCGTATCCAACGGGAGTCCGCTTTCTGTAAACAGCGCTTAATCGCGTTGCCGCGAATGCCGCGCAGGCTTCGGGGGCGGCTTGTGTGGGAAGGAGCGCTGCGGGTAAAGTTTGGCTTGTGTCGCGGCGAATCTCTGCCGTGCGATCCAGCCCCGCGGCCCCCCGCCGGCCTGCCGCCAGCCGCCTAACGCGCCTCAGCCAGCTGCACGGAGGAACCCGCGGAAGCGCCTCTGCCCTCCGTCTCTCCGGGCAGGAGCCTCCTGCCTCTCCCCGCAGATCCCGACCTCCAGCAGTAAGTTCTCAGAGCCGTTTCGCGGGCGAACCGACCGCCGCGGCCCCGAAAGGGTTACGCGCTGCCAGGCCCGGCCCCCGCTCCTCGCCGGGGAGTAAACACCGCCGCCTCAGCCTATCGCGGCGACCGGCTGCGCGGGGCCGGGGGCGAGCGGGGCTCCGCCGGGCGGGCCGCCACAGTCGGGGCCGGGCGGCGGCGCGGAACGGCACGGCACGGAACGCTGAGGTGGGGCGCGGGGCGGGGCGCGGGGCCGCGCTGGCTCCTGCGCGGAGCCGCCGGGCAGCTGGGGCTTGGGAGTCCTGCGCGTAGTAGGGCTGAGCCGGGAGGTGACCGCTCGCTCCCGCGTCTTGCCTTGTGCTGCCGAAAGAGCCCGAGCCGGCGCTCGGTTGGGATGCGGTAGGACCGGTTTGCGAGGTCGGAGACGTACGGGATTAGAAGTTTTTTTGCATAATCTGCATTGGAGGAGTCGCATCTCTCTGTGGACCGTAAGCCTTTGAGCCCCCTGGCCGAACTCTATTACGTCTGTGTAATGGGGAAAGTATGAAGTGCCTCCGAGCGGCTGCGATACCTGCTGGAGGGGGGGAGTGGGGGGGAGGGGGGTGGCGGGGTGTGTGTGTGTGTGTGTGTGTAAAATAGGTTGCGTTGGTTCAAAAGTCTACAAAGAAAAATGTAACTTCACAACAGTGCGAATTATGCAAATAAAGGTACGAAAGAACCCGACCTAGGTTCATCTCCAAAGGGCTGTAAAATCCCCCGTTTAAAGCTTAGCGTAGTCTTTGACATTTATGTGGGCACCTGAAAAAACCCCATCATTCCCTAAAGCAGAGCGGTGGCGGGGAAGCGCGGTGCTGCTGCGGGCAGCCACGTTTCGGTCTGCTGCTCATTGAAAGTGCTAACTCCTCCTTTTTTGTGTGTACCTAATAAATGATAGGTATAGAATATACAGCTGTGTCACAAAGTCATTCTGCATCCTTAAAGCTTAATATAATGAAATTCATTGCCTAAAGATGGTGTAGTTGAAGATTTGATCCTTTTTCACTGAAGTGGAAATACTTTCAGTAATTGAAAGCAGATTCACGTCTGGAGTTGTACTAGCCAAGGTTTTCATTTTTTAAATAAACCTTTTGTTCCCCAGCTTTAAATGTTTCAGTGAGCCATCCGGAGACCTCTGTTAATTGCTAGAGTAGACATCAAGGAAGGATGGGGGGGGGGGGGGGGGGGCACGACGACACCCTGAGAAGCGTATGTCAGCAATTAAATTTACTTAACGAGTCTGTATCCCGGTGCACGGACATACCATTGCAGCTTTTGTGCCCACTACGTCTTGGTTTTCCTGTTAGTTCACGTGCATCAGAATTTGAACTATCCATCTGTCTGTAGTGTTTTGTTTTGTTTTAAACAGGCTTAGCTTATGTTCACCTCACTTAGCCCATTTGCCGTTCCTTTAACAGTTTATTAAACAAAGTCTGAACTTTGAAGATTGGGGGGAATGCTGATCTGCTCCAGTAAACAAGCGTGACACTTCTGTGGTGCTGCCTCCCCTTTGTTAACTTTGTGCCTGTTCCCTGGCCGTTACTGGGGAAAGCTCTGGGAGACCTCGCCTTCCGATATTTCGTTTAGGCGGTGGGGAGAGAAACTTGGGATGTGAACCGCATAACCCTCAGACAAAGACTGAGCTTGAGCTGCTCTCCATCTGTTTTTACTAGCTTTGAAGGTAGATAACAATGGAGGGGGGAGGAAGGGAAGCACCTTCTCTCCTACGAGCTCTAATCCACAGAACACATTCACTAAAAACGTGTGGGAAAGTTAGCGAAGACGGTAGGAGTCCCCCAGCCGTTAGAAAGCGTGTTAATTGCTCAGTACACATAAGGCTCTGATTGCCAGATGTTAAATACAAGCAATCATTAAGATAAGAATTTGTATATTTGCATAATGGTACTAAATAGGCCAGGTTTATTTTCCTGAACTTCTTGATGGTGTGTGTGTAGTCGATGTAGTTCACTTTTCCCTCCTTTCTTTCAAAAGAGAAATCTTTTAATGTATCCTTAGTAAGTTCAGGTGAAGTATTTGAGTAATGCCTGGGAAGAGGAAAGTGTTCAAACCAGAGCAGAGTCTGGTTTACCATTTTTTAAAAATTCTTCGTATTGAGGCTCAAAGCTGCCAAGCAGCTGAGGAACTGCAAATGAGAAGGTACAACATTTTTCAATTAATTGCTCTGCAACTCTGTGGGGAATGGCCTCATCTATGTCACAGTATAGGGGTCTGGTTTAGTTTTGTGAACTCTTTTTTTTTTTTTCTTTCAAGGAGCTGTAAAAAGGCTGTGTTACATTTTAGCAGAACCTTTACAAAAACATGTAATGTTTGGGTGGTTTTGGCTTATCTATCATTTTTACTATGGGATCGTTTGGGGTTTTTTTATTTTTCTTTTGGAGAAAAGTAGCTGGTATGTTAGCTGTCTATTGATAATTGATGCTATAAGAGAAAGTTAAATGTCACATTAGTTATGGATTCATTTTAAAGGTCTATGGTAGGAATGCTGCTAAGTGCCCATCAGTGTATGATGCAAAGTGACCCAACTTAGAAAATTTGTCTAGAGCTGTATTTCTTGAGTTTATAATATGCATCTATGAAGACTTAACACTGACGTACCAAAATACTGAAGATCAGTAGTAATAAGATCAGACTTCACAACTTTCTGTAACTTGTTTTGCATCCCAACTCACTTGCTGAACTAAACAAGAAAAAACCAAAAGACCATAGCACATACGCTCTGCATGGCGTAGGCATTTGAGTGGTGATAACAGAAAACAATACTGCACTGTGGTGTTTTCCAAGTGAGAAAAGACGTTAGCTTTCCTATCTTTCCTGCCTCTCTGTGAAGTTCTTATTGCTGGTTATTTCATTCTAAATACAGCTAGAGGCCTCGCTCTGTGTGGGTTTGAAAGACTTTCTCAAGAGGTAGTTACAGATTAATGCATTTCAGAATAGCAGGAAGTCTTCTCTCTGTGCAGCGTTTTATAGAGAGATGGTGCTGTGAGCTGGTGACCTCACTGAGGGTTTGAAGATGTATACACCTTTTGGGTTGGACCACTTGAAGATTTTTAGCTAAAATAAGGAATTGGGAGGAGATTCTTGTACTAATGAAAGGCTTCTGTAGATGTCCAACTTAAGCCTTTTAAATGTTGGTGGCAAATGGAAAAAATGGCACTTGTATTGCTTTAGAAAGCTTCACCCATGATATACTCAGAACAGAGTAGAGAGGTGGCTGAATGAATAGAAAATAGTCATTCGCCACCTTTGCCTAAGATGGAAAGAGTTGGAAGTGCAGTTTTACAGGGAATCTTCAGAACTCAGTGGGAGTAACAACAGGGTGCATAGTTTTGGGACTGGCTAGGGCGATCCTTTCTCCAAACTTCAGATAATTGTTCTGTGTAAACTGCTGTCAAGTAGATGCTTTATGAAGTCCTTTAAATGTAAGAAAGTGATAGATGTCTCATACCTGGACACAATATATCATTCTAGTGGGATTCACATGGGAAACAAAACAGGGTTACACTTCTGAGACCTATCTGAGAGTGAAAGGCTTGCTCTTGACTCCTTCTGTACAGCAGGAAGGATTTACATAGCGTTTGTGTATGAGTCATTGCAAGTTTCAGGTATTTGATATGGTAATCGGTGATGGTAGAAGCACTGTTTTTTGTGTTGGGTAGTAGAATATATCTTTACAGGAGGTTTCAGTTCTGGTGTACTCAGGATTCAGGAGTTGAGTCTGGATTAAGAAGTGTCACAGCAAAAGATTTAGCCCAATGCATGAGCGCTTTGAAATTTGGACAAACTACATCTACAGCTCACAGGGGTGGTGGCCTGACAGAATGGCAAAGGCAGCTATTGCTGTCACACTTGAAGATCTGCATTACGGTAAAACTGCGATTAGCTATAGCATAGCAGGTTCTCTGCATACTGTTTTCTGTGGCAAAGGAACGGGAATTTTTGCAGTAGCAGTAAGTTCATATATCAAGTATCATATCGACAGGGAGTTATGTGTTTTTATCTTTCTGGTACAACTTGCTGTTCTTCCTCTCTTGTTGGCTCTTACAGAGGATTCAGACCTATACAACAGTATGGCTAAGATGCTTTAAAAAAAAGATTTAGAAGAAAAAAAAAGATCAATCTAAAATAAGATCTCTTGCATGCAACTACAAAAAGAACATTCAACCGCTTTGTCTCCTTTTTTATTCCTTTTATCGTGTTTCAGTTCTTATTAGTCCAAGTGCTGTTGACGTGGGCTTTTTTTCTTGGTATGAAGAAGAACTAGTCCTGGAGAATGCTTTGGGATGGAAGAATACATATGAATAAAAACTTAAGAAAAAAGTACCCGCTATTATAGAGCGTTATTACTTGGTGATTTCCCATCATTGCGTAAATGGTGAGCAGGCGTGACCGTGAGCTTCCAAGTTGTCATAACGGCTGAACTAATTTTTCAGCCCCTTTAATTTGTACCCCTGGTATAGTTGCTGACCACACACAAAGGCAAAAAAGAAAAAAGAGAACGGAAATGCCTTTATTGGAGCTGCTCTTGGTTTAATTATCTAGACCTGCTTTTTCATAAAATGTAATTGTACCCATGTATGAAATATAGCCAGTTCCAAATCTGCAGAAATTTCAGAGTTGTTAATTTTTGCAGAACATTGTTCCTCTTAGTGAGAAGCTGCGTTAAAGAAAAGACTGTTGTCCGGGGAATTGTAAAAAGTAGTCTGGAAAACCTTTTATGCTCTTTCTTTTAAATAAAACAGAATTGCCTTATGTAACGAAGTTAACTTTGTTAACCTTTTATAATTATTTAACCATTATTTCATTTTACCCCCTGCTTAACCGTTGTACATTAATGCAATAGACACCTGGCTGCGCTCTTAAAAGTTTATTTGTCTTTCAATCCCTGTGATAGTAGGGGGCAGTATATCTCCTTAATTAGCTTTGTTCAGGGAAATGTTGAAAGGCCAGGGTAGTTAAACAAGGCCATTTGGATTTGCAATAAGGTCGAAGTCAGATGCAAGGAAAGTGGTTAAATGCATTATCATCTTATTGAGCACATCATCAGTAAAGTGACCTTGATGGAGGTGGAAAAAGCCATTTGGCTATTTTATGACAGCCACCTCTCTGCTGGCTTTATCCCTGCCAGAGAGTACTTCAAACAGCTTTATCACAGTCTCCTCTTGTTGCTTTGAAATCTGATTTTTCTTAATTACAGATAACGAGTTAGAGGCTGAACATTGAAATGAACTGTTCTAATAATGGCAAATTTTAGTACTTAGGAGTTTATCCTTTGGCTTGGAAGATACTGCTATATAGTGAAACTGAATGTTAAGATGACCCTTACTGTTGACTATTACATACCTGCCTTTAAGGATCTTTTAATGATAATCATTGTTTTTTCTTCGTGCAAGCTGTCATTCTGCTACTTTTGAAACTGTTTTTAAGTTACTACAAGGACAGGCAAGCCAACTTCCAGCCTTAGCAGCAGGGATGCTATTTGTTTTAACGTGTGTATTTATGTTTTTATAAAGATACTCCAACGGTGGGAGGCCTGTGGCTAAGCTGGAAATAAATAGTTTAGGAAATGTGTAACTAATGCTTAAATTCCTATGTCACTTAGGCTTCGTAATGGCAGTCAATGCTGGTACCTTAAAAGCTTACAAAATGAACATTTTGGCTATTGTACATTAATTTAAGTATTTAATCAAAGTAATCTCAACTCTCCGTCTTCCCCCTCCTCCCTTTTTAACTATCTTTTCTCATTCAAAAATGGTTTCTTTCTTTAGTGTAAAACTGTACTAATTTGGAGCAGACAGCATTGTTTTAAATTTCTGGCTTTGATGAGACCTCGCTGCTAGTTGTACTTTATGTAGTGCTCTCTGTACAGGCATCAACATAATTACTAAGGGAATTTAAAAAGAAATTTACAAAATACAAGGGAAAACGATACCAGGAAAGCTTGGATCCAGACTTAAGCACCTTAAGATATAGGTTAATTGGTCGAAACTCACAGCAGAGCATTAAAAATTATTAGAGACTAGAGGGGATGGTTCATAAGAAGAGATGAAAGAAAAAAATACATAGCGTAGTCACATGACAGATCTGCACAGATAGAAGAGCCATCTGCAAGTTTTTTAAGGACCCTGTGGACTGAGGTGGTATATCTAGATGGAATAAAATGAAATTAAGGACCAGAAAAATATCAGATGTATATCAAGACACATTTCGTAATGGTAACATCCTGGAGGTTATGGAAAATACCTCAGCCCAAGTCCCATTTTCTGAAAGAGTAAACATGACTTGCTCTGTGGCAGTGTGGCTTTTACGCTTTTTGTTCCTAAGTTTTGATTAACTGTTGCTCTTTGAAGGTAGATGTATTTAACTTCCACTTTACAACCAATGATTCTTCAACACAAAGGTGATCTCCTAATAAGACAGCAGGGTTGTTCTTCCCATCCTCATCTCTTGTCTTCAGAGCTGTAAAGCATCTCATGGTCATGTCTCCTCACAACTTCTACAGCAGTAAGGAAACATGTCGCCCCAAGGTACGTAGTACTTTCCTGAGACCTTCTGCTTGGGTCAGTTAGGATTTTAAAGTTGCCATCAGTGTTTTGGTGTGGTCTTTTGCTCTGGGTTGCAGAGTCAGTGTGTACTTGGTGTGAAGCATCATTCAGATGGAGAGAGAATCTCCCTTATCAGTCATACCAAGTTGCCCTTGTTCCTCACAGCCTCACACTATTAATCTATTCTCCTGTATGATTGACGTGCCTGAAGAGTTTTCCACTTTTCCTACATTTTCTTTGTTTAATTATTCTTGCTTCCTCCTCAGCACTCTTCTGGTGCTTACCTAGTGGGTTATGCCATAAAGCGGGAGGATTGTGTGTGTTTCCATGTGCCCATCCAGAAGACAAGCCTTTTGAAGACAGGAGCACAGCATCAGAGTTAGAAAATGTAATTCTGCCTTCTCCCTCAGAAGGGAGATACAGATATGCCCACAGATATGCCCATGCGTGGTCTTATAATGATACTGCATCTTAAGATCTCTCCCATCAACCAAGAGACAAGCAGTGAGCTGATGCATCTTGTGCTGAAGAGGATCTCACTGTTCCTTGACAAGTGTGCCGAAAGCACTGTCAATATTTGAGTCTTTTCCATAGCCTAGAAGTACCTCAAAGAATTTTTCTTTTCCTCCCCTATGTTCCTTTTCTTTTGCTCCTCCATCGACCATTTTGGTTCATGGATCCGGGCACGTATTTCATTGCCAGGAGAGTTTCTTTTTAACGGCTGTCCTTTCTCCAAAACATACAGTAAGGTTCATGACATTAAATAGGCATCTTCAGAGCATTTCATATAGTCGTATTCTGCAAGCCCTGCTGCTACTCATTTGTGTGAGATCCCCGTATTTACCACTTTCTTTTTTCCCCTGAGGTCAGGGAATCTCAAGCAGACTTTCAGACAGACGGTTCCTCTCCTTCTCCCCAGACGATTTTTTTCTATCAGTAGAATTTGGATAGTATTTCCAGTTATTCCTCAGCATCTCTGCCAGCTTTTCACAGAAGAGACCTGTGTATTATTTATCAATTCTCTCTTCTCATTCCTGCCCTCCAGCTTTTACATTACCCCCTCATCCTAGTCCTTTCTGCTTAATCCTAATTTACTGCTGATCAGAGCCATGGCAAGCAGAACCAGTTACATGAGGTGAAAAAAAGAATAAAAATAAAAACCTACATCAGACAAAGTTATGGTTTTGCCTTTGAGGTAATTGGGTTTGCTTGCAGTGATCTCAGTGAAACCGGGCAGAGCAGAGCATTCTTCATCTCGCTTGTATACTGTCTGCTTTTGTTTCCTGTAGTGTGACTGTGCCCCATAAAATAACAGGCAACAAATCAGGCTTTCTGAGTGTTCAGTTTCTCTGCACAGCATTGCACAGAGCTTGTGCTAGAATCTGTTCTTTGATTATTTCTTTTTTCATGGAGCAGAGTTTTCATGTGTGTTCTTGTGCCAAATGTAGTCGGTATTAAACTTGTATGCAATAAACTGCATGAGAGTCTTTACTAAGAAATATGAAAATACACTGAAAATGTGAGTCCTCTTCTAGCAGACTTTGAATTACCTTAGTTCCATGGAAGTAGGTTTATTGGGTACAGTTTGTAGAGATATTGCAACCTTTATTAATGTTATTTGTAGACTGAACTGCGTTAGTCTGAAAGAGCATTGCATGCTTGTCTGTAGGTACGTGTTTTAGCTAAGGGACAGGGTCCCATACACTCAGCTGGCTGATATTCTGTTGCTGTTCATAGCTGTAACACAGTGACTCTTCAACATTTTACCTGATGGCTGCCAGAAACTGTTAAAATCTATCTGAGAATTCACTAGGTAAAAAGCCATGGATACTGATAAATCCAGAAGCCTGGTAAAAGCCGGTAATACTTGAGACTGGTTGGGAAGTATCATTTCTGCCCTGCCCTGCTGCCAAGAGCTGCTTGGAGCTGTAGGGTGGTGTGCTGCTGCCTCGCAGCTATAGCCATGAGGCCTTCCCTCCTCCCTCAGATTTCCCAGATCCTTCAGTGTGGTGGAGGAGAGCAGTGAATAGGGAGAGAAGAGACCAGGCAGGTGCCTTTCTTTTTCACTGTCCAGCCTAAAGCTAGGTTGTACTTGCTAGTCTTGGTCTATACTGGCAATGGGGAAAAGCTAAGGTCTGTTTTCTGACCATCAAGGCACAAGTGTCACTGCTGTGCACGTGCCCAGGGACCTCATCTGTATGGCCTGTGGGGAGCAGTCCCTGGTCCGCACCCTTCCTTGAATTGGGTGGGCACTACCTGGGAGAGTGCTGGCTGTCAGCCTGAAACTAAGGCAGGAAAACCACTATCAGTTACAAGTTATTGATGATTCTGTGCCAGTGCTTGCACAAAACCGCTCCTTTTGAGTTAGTACAGATGTAAGCACTGAGCCTCAGGCTCCTGGTAGGGATAAGAGGGCAAGAGTAAAACAAAGGCCCTTGCAGGGGCACCCCTGTCTGCTCAAAACTAATTTGTGTTTGACAGAAGCTGTTAACACTTTCCAGCATAACAGTGCGAGCTTAAGGACAAACTCACCCAGTATGGCTGCCTTGGCATAATTTTCACGCCAGTTAGATATTGTTTTGTTTTGTTCTTTTTCTCTCCCTCGTGGTTTTGGTATGGGGCTGTCGGTGAGGGAACCCTTTTCAGCGCGGTCCTGTCAGACCTGGAGCAGATAACCTCTATCTTTTCAGAAAAGGAGAACATCTCCACTTATACTAACTCCTGAATCAACAAATCCGCTTCCAGTTTTAGGAATAACTAGATTTCTTTTTTGCTATGTTACATAGCTCTTAAATTAAGGGGGGTTGGGTTTTTTCTTTCTCTTTATTGCTTTTTAGAAGAGAAGAAAGAAAAAACACATGAGAGTATGAAATGTCAGCTTCCCTTCAGCACTTGGCCTAGTTGAGTGGCTGCATGTATTGGTCCTCTATGCTCAGTGAAACCAGCTTGAGGACATTTCAGCTCTGCCTCATTTTCATACACATTTCCATATTTTTAGCGACATTTAAAAATATTACAGCTCATATTAGCGGTCACACTTAATTTCTTAAGTGAGATGATTCAGCAGCCAAAAGTGGTTTAATGTGTTTTATGTTGGGTGTAGATGGATGCAGTACACTTTTTATTCCGTGGAATCGAATTTTTCTGTATGCACACACCATCCTGAAAGTCATAAACCTTTGTACAGTGGTATTTCTACTGCTGCAGTTGGGTTTTAAGTTAGTTAAGAAATGTTCAACTACTGCCTTTTAGCTACCCATCTGAAGAGCCTAAAGAAATGCACTCAACTCTGGTCTAAGCCAATTGTAACTCACACTAAATAAATCGATTCAGCATCTCTCTGTGGCAGAGGACTGACCTAGCTAGCTTTTGTTTTGGCTAGAACTGTACCTCCTTCTCTAAAGTCACCATTGCTCTGTTTAAAGAGAATTATTAACACAGAAGCCAAATTTTTGCAAAATAATGGACTCTGCCAGCGGAGCTATTCATCAGTCATTTACAGCTCTCCCTTTCAGTCAAATGCTGCCTGTAATTATGCATCCAGATGACCTACCTTTGCTGCTGATAACTCTGGTTGGCTCTTTTCCGCCTCAGTAGGATTAAAATAGAGCAGAAGGAGAAAATGTATGTTTACTTTTCACAGCCAAACAGGTAATAGGCAATTAACTGTCGCTGTGGCCAGCCTTTAAGATACGTCACACTTTAGGGTGACTCTCGGCCTTTTCTGTGAGGCAGACATGTGTGCATTTGTGCAGTTGACGTGCCTTCTGTCCAGGCAGGCTGGCGTTTGTGAGAGAAGCTCCCATGGTAAACGTCTCCCTGACCCAGTGGAAGGAGACTTAGCTTGTTGGCCTGATCAGTTAGGGAAATGTACTCATAACAAAAAAAAAAGCAATAATAATGTATTTTTTTCTCTGAAATATCCGAGTATTGCAAGTATCTGTGATACACGTTGTAAGGCAAATTTTATTGAGCTGCTTCCATGTGGTAAACCTAATTATTTCCTTAACATGCTGTGTAAGTTTATGTGCCACTGCACGGGGAACAGGATAACGCTCTCAAAGAGGAATGAAAGCTTCATCTATAATAAAGGGTATGGAAAAGTTTTAGAATTTTATATTAGTACTTATGGAATCAGTGTAATTACACATCTGTGGTAGAAGCAAACTGGTATCAAATCAATGCATGTACATGTTGACTTAAATGCATATATTTGGTTTTCTGATATTTTATTCTTGTAATGTCCTGAGTGATGCCAAAGAGAAGACCATGAAAGATAGTACTGTTGGTTTCGTGTAAGTTAAGATAGCCATGGTTAAAATCTCTGCTCTTTGAGCTATTGGGTTTCTACTGACAGACACCCTGAAGATGATTTAGATACAGCCTCATAAGATAGGAGCCCTTAGGTCATCCAGCCTACACCTAGTCTTCCAGTGAGCTTGATAAACTCACTTTTGAATACAAAAAGTGGTAGATGTTATTAGAACACATTGTATATGCATTCAAACTTTGGAGGCATGTTAGAGGTATTTGAGGAATGTGTAATAAGACTTTGTTATGATGTTTGTGCGTTGACATCTCAAGTTCCTTATGCAGCCTGACTAAGAAACCCATTGCAGGCCACAGGTGGGATCTGAAGCCTGAAGCTTTGGTGGGTTTAGCTCGTATTGGAAAACAGGGATCATTGCCTCCCACAAGTATTTCAAGATAGCATGAGCTAGTTTGTTGAGAATATCCAATGAGGTACAGGGCCAGCATACAGTTCTGGTGTCATTTAGGTTGGAAACCAGTAATCCAGACCATTAGACCAAAGCATTGATTATTAAAATTAGATATTACTACAAATTGAAATATTATTAACATTAAGGTTAAAAAGCTGGAAGAAATCTTAAGCTTTGTTTTTTCTCATCTTTTCAGAGGAAATTGGTTTGCAGGCTGACTGGTATACCAAACTTCAGCCAAATGTGAATTAAAATTGCTAAGTTATGAATGCTTGAGAAATGGAGGGCATAGTGGAAATGACAGCTCCAGCACAGGAATGCCAGGAGCTGCTATAATAACTTAATATTTAAAATGCAATAAAATCAGCAATAAGCACCTTTAGATTTTCATGTTTCAGAAGGAGATTACGACTGAGACTCATTGCTTCTGTAGACAAATTCCCTGCTATGTTGCAGCTACGGCACTAGCAGGTCTTCTCATGCCTACAAGAGTAAATCAGTTTTTAAAGAGGTAGTGTATTTGAAACTAGCAAATCAGCCTTTTTCTTTTTTTTTTAAAGTTTTATTGCAAACATCTGTAAACTTTGAAGTGCTGTCTACTGCGATAGAGTTCCCTCAAACAGATGTCTTGTTTGTGTTTAAAGTGTCTCATACCTCACTTGCTCCTCCTTACAGTCAGGAGATAATAAAATGTTTATTTTACAGGTTGTGGTGGTGTTGATTGCAGGTGCTATTCAGATGGTCAGCATTTGAGGATTGTTATCCTTTTCATTCAGTGAAAGCCTTGAGAAAGGGGGAAAAGCCATTTACTGAGTTGTTACCCTTGTTCTGAGGCATCCTCCTCTGTCTTTGGTATTTCATAATTGATCACAAGCACTCCAGTGTGTTTGGTTGGGGCTTTTTTTCTGTGAGGAAACACTCTTGAAAGAAGGATTGGGAAAGCAGTTTTGCAGGAAGCAGGGTAATGGGAATATTTTAAACTCCACCTAAAAGAAAAGCATGTTTGAAGTCGTTATTTTCATTGTAACACATGAATAATGAAATACTACCAACACCATAGCAACAGGTTACAAGTGTAGCTATGTTTCATATCACAAATAGGTATAATATTTACAACAGTAAATGCAGTAAAACCATCTTGCCACTCCTTGGAGAGTATGGAACAGAGTAACCCCAAGACAAATCTAAATGTAATGGGATATGCCATCTCCTAGTGAGGTATATTCCTCCTGTGTTTCCTAGTAAAATTAAAAAATAATCCATATAGTAGTTCTGATACTTTTATGTGACTGAAATTACATGTTAAGATGTTAAAACTCAGAACTGTAGCCAATAAATAATCTTCGATAATGTGTGGAAAATGGGTAATAAAATAATGTTCGTTAGTAATGAGTGGAATTTAAATGTTTAGGTCTCCAAGGACTTGAAAAATCTTTTACTCTCATCGTTTCTTAAAGGTGCTTTGTGTAATGCCAAAATTCCTGCAGGAACAGCTAAAGAAGATTGACTAGTTAGAAAGCCAGACTAGCAAGTTGAAATATTTTGAGTAGACGGTATTTATTTTTTTTATTCTGTAGAGCTATGGAGGAAGTGAAGACACTGAATTCTTGAATACAGCATGAAACAGTCTTAAAATTGTTGAAGAATCTGTGGTTTAGCAGCTGCATTTGTCAGTATGTGGAGTAAATGCATTTTGATTTGTAAACTTAAGGTTTGTAAATACAAAAAGTAAAAGTTAAAACTGTGGCACCTTTTTTTTTTGAATTGTAGAAGATCCTAGCTGCAGATAGATTTCTGGAATGAAATAGTAGATCACTTTCTTTGAGAGATCCTAAATTTAGATTTATTGCATAAAACATGCTTAGGACATAATGAAAAAGAACCCACAAAAACAAATCATAAACTGTTTCCTCTCATGCATTATGGGCTTGCGTTTCCAAAAATGGTTGGTAGCAGAGGGGTATCAGCAAGCCCTGCCACCCTTTCACAATGGTAGAAGCAGCTATTATTTCAGTGAAATAATTTTACTTCCATAGTTCTGCTGCTGTTACAATCATATCTCTGGTACAACTTTTGTTGGCATAAATGTGTGAGTTTAGCAGTGTCATTGCTTTTTTCTGCATTTCTATTAAGAGAACTAGTCTACCATCACATGCACACTCATCTGTTTGTTGCAGTTTTTATAACAAAAATGATCTTATGCGTGGTAAGTATTTTGTCTACTGTTTTCACTGGGGAGAAGGGGGGTTAAACTAAGAAAAGATTTTAATTGGCTAGGCAGAGAAAATACTGGCAGTGGGCACTCCACAAACAGTTGCCAATTGAACCCCAAAGTATTAAGTTGACCTCCTTAAATGTAATGAGTTTGCCATAGGGGCTCTCCAGTGACCTAAAATGGGTGCTTGCAGAAAGAAGCTGCGGGTTTTGCATGTTGTGGTTTTTTTCCTCTGTGTGTTATCAGTGTTATACCCATCCTTGAAAGTCTTACCTCTCCTATGTTGGCAGTTCAAACAGAGTTTTGTTCCTAAAGCTTTTCAGTAAAAGCCAAAAACCAAACTCCTCAGAGTTAAACCAGGACTTAGCTCAAATTTAACTGGCTGCTTTGGGATAAGGGTGAAGGGTTACAGCACATGGCGGAGTAGGATGAAAGTTGAAGTTCATGTTGTGCTGTAATACAGGTGCAATATTCGGGTTCACAATTTTATCTAATGCTCCACCACTGCTACTTTGCGTAGTGCATGCTGTTTCTCAGGGTGGCTAGCGTAGCTGAGAGAGGCATTGATGGCAAGCTCTTGTTTCAGATGTGTTTGGTGTAGGCATTACTTGTCTCTGTTATGAAAACATTTTTCTGGCAGGATTTGTCTGTGTTTGATTTCTTAAAATCATGGGGTTTTTTTAAAAAAATAGTAGGACAAATCCAAGTAGCTGGAACAAGGTGGTGTTTTAGAGTTTGTATAATTATTTGTGGCACAGGAAGCTGGCCTGTATTTATTTCAGAAATATGCTTAAAATATGTTTAAAAGGAGAATAAAATAGCAATACGTCCTCAAGTTAAAACCTCCTCAATGCATGCAGTTTACATTTAATATCTTAATGTGCTATGCATTCATTAATTTAATACAAAAACACCATCTGTATAAAAAAGATCAAATAAAATAACTGCTGTTTTTCCCTCATACTAAGCAAAGTAGTTGCCAGACAGTGTACAGCCTGAAGAGTAAATGCCTCCCCCCTCTTCCCCCCCAGCTCTGGCCTCTGAGGTACAGTTTTCTTTTCTACTCTCTCCTTACCGGTGTGGTACTGGGCAGAGAGATTTTTCGCTAAGGGGCAGCTGGCTGTGTACTTCTGAGCTGTGTTTAACTCCCTGATTGTAGTTTTTTGGCTATCATCTTTTTTTCTTTTTTTTTCCCCCCCATGTCTTATTCTGAAATCCTCCTGATTTTCCTGTCCCTTCTTTTTATCTGCTGTGATTTTTTTAAACTTAACTGTTTCCCTGTGAGCTCTTTTGGTTGCTTGGTTGGTCGATGAGTTGTTTAGTGCCTCATCCCAGACTTGAGCTACTTTTTGGTGCCTCTTTCCCATCTCACTGGAGCCAGCAGTGCTTTTGGCCTGGGCTCACCTCTGACTGGACCACCTAGTTTTAGTTCAGGCCAGTGGCTTGAAAACTAGACATACTTTGAAGCAATATGTGCTGGTTTAAAGGGGTGTAGGGGAGAGCAGGAGAAAGGCTTGGGCACCGCTGAAACTTCAGGGAGATGTGCAAAGCAATGTCTCCCTTCTTCCACCTTCCTCTCCTTCCCTACTTTCTTGTGCAGTTGATAATCACCTCTTCTGTTTAGTTTGGTTTAGTCTCAGTGAGAAATTGAGATTAGGGGACATCCCTTCCTTTTCAGCAAGCAGAAAAAACTCAAAAAACCTCAAACTGCCCTTCAGTTCAGTGCCCGGCTAGAAAGCACACTGCCTTATGGGGACCACATAGATGTCCACGCAGATCCTGTGTTGGGGAATTAAGTGTTACCAGAGAGAAGAAGCTGCTCTTAGGCTGTCCAGTGGGACTTGTATGTACTGGCTTCAGCAAGAGCAGGACTGGTTGCAGGGATTAACTATAAAGAAGTTCCTTACTACTTAATCCACAGCAACTGTTCAAGTGGTGGTTGGTGCGTCTCCTTTTACCATTCCCATGCTTCTGCTCAGTCCTGGCCTTTCCTAATCCAAAGTCGGTATTGGTGTGGACAGCAAGGTTGGAAAATACTGATTTAGGAAATGAAAGGTGGCTTACTTGCTATCTTGAGGAACCAGGACCTTGACACTTTGCACTGGAACCTATATGTTTATGATTTGCCCTTTCAAGTTGATGCAGGAGAAAGGATCAAATCCTCTTCAAATTTCAGATAGTTACTAAGTAACTTATTCTGAGATTAAATTTGCATTCTTAAAGGAAAGCTATGAGCCTTGAAACGTTTCTATTAGTAACACTTTTTGGCTTCAAAATGCTTTCAGATTACCTGTGAGCACTTCTAAAGAGATACTGTGGAGGTTGTGGCTAATTATGAGAACTGCATAATAGCGTTGTAATTGGCTAGTTCTGTCTCCCTCAAAGAATAAAAAAAAAAACCCAACCACCAAACACAGACATTTAGCACGAAGTGAAGCAGATAAGATGAATCCTAAAAGGAAGGTATTTATTAAAGAGCAAACTAGAAGTGATTGGTGTATCTCCGAGCAGTTACAATTTCAGTATCCCAATTCTAGAACTACTTTGTTATTACTTCCCTTTTTGTTCAAAACCTGACCTGGACTGACATTAATAAAATACTGAGTTTTCCTTGCAGATAAGGGTCTGCTAGAAAATTAAGATAACCAACTAAACTTTGATTGCTTCCCAAATAACTGCAGTGCTGCATAGATCAGAAAAACAACCCCTCATATGTCCAGTACCTTAAATGATTCCGGTTTGAGGTGTCTTAGTTTCTAGCTTGTTTTTTACTCGTAACTGCTTTCTCAAGCTTGTCACCCACAGTTTCAGAGTAGCACACACTGCTGCTTCTAGCTGCTCTGCAGACCTGCAGGCTACCCAAGGCTTGAGATTAATCAGGCATTGCCTTATTACTCTGTTTGGCTAGCTGATAGTATTAGGTGTGAAGTACGGTTCCTGCTGATGTCAGTAACATTTTGGCAAAGAGCTCACCTATGCTGGCTGTGTAAGAAATGTTAAGCAGAGGGTCTGGTACCAAAGCAGACGAGTTTTATACAAGGGTTCAAATCCTCTCTGTTACGTAGCAACTCCCCATATGAGTGTAATAGAAATTTTCAAAGGGACTGGAGAGGATGAGAAAGTTATGTTCTCCCCTTACTATCCTAAATCTTGGGTACTAAGGGAGGGAAGAGGAATTGGTTGGCATGAGCAGGGGGAAGGTGAGGTTGTGTGTCCCCTTTTTTGGTGGGAAACCATAAGAATAGCTCAGTCTTAAACTGTAACTTTCAGCCTCTGTTCACAGTGCTGGTATCTAAAACCTGTGATCTTTTAAAAACCTGCATCCTATTTTACAACTTTTCTAGCATTCAACTGGAGGTATTTGTCGTGACAGAATGACTTGAGTTACTGTGGTGTGGTGGCAGCTTTTGCGCCCAGTCTCAGTCTCTTGTTCTTTAAGGTTTTTCCCTTGCACTTGGAATCTCTGTAGGGCGCAGTTGTATTCATTAAACAAGTACGTTGGTGGTTGCAGTATCAGTGAAAGTGAAGGTTTCAGTGCTGACTTGCAGTGTATTTGCTATTTATTTACTTTTTGGGCTACCCAGTGGGATATGAGAGTTAACTTGTCCTGCTCTTATTTGAGCCTCAGTATGCTTACTGTGCACATTTGTGCAATTGCTGTGAAGAAAAAAATCACTACAATAGACTTGTAAACCTGAGCAGCTGTAGGGGCTTTCTCCACAGAAGAATAAAAGGAGTCCATCCTAGTCGCCCTGTGAGTTTGCACTCTGTGGCTTGCTGCTTCTCTGCCCTAGTAGCCTGGGAGCACGATCCTGCATGAAAAACATGCTACAGTACAATCTGGACTACAGTCAGTCCTCTTCCCAAAACCCTGCCACTCATTCTGATCCCCTTCCTTCTTTCAGAGACTGTTTACTCCCTAAAAACACCTTTCGAAGCTGCACAAGGTACATGCAGTCAAGCACTTTTAAATAACACGGCTCCTTTAATAACTAGTCTTTAGAGCAGAGTGAGATGATCTAAGATGCTTGATTTTCACAGAGCTGAATGTTTGCCCAGTTCCTCTCTAGTGTACACCCCTAAGGAGAAATGACAGCCTGCAATCACTTTGGCATAGCCAGATGCCGTGTAAGTGTCATACAGTATCCACAGTTGGTTATGCACAGGTTATAAGGAGGCTGCTATTTGTTAGAACTGCACTGCTATTTGCTTATTGTTCATTGAAAAGAATAATTGTATTGCTTGGTTTCAGGTACTGCATGTGCACTCCTATTATTTGCTACTCATAGTTGTACATGTTTTTAGTAACAGGTAGTTTCTTATTTCCATGAGAGATGATGAGGAAGTATTTTGAAAGAAAAGGCCTAAACCTCTATTTAAAAAAAAAAAAAAGCTTTGCTGTCAACATTTCGGTCTTTTTACTGTTGGACCCTCAACCTTACTGCTCTGGTGATTTTAAAATCTCTTGGACAAAACTGGGTAACAATGGGCAAAGCTGAGCTGTGAGCCAGCAAAAGAATTCATTGCTCAATTTTTATTATTTTTTTTAAACAAACCAGGTTTTATGTTGAGTCATCCCCATTCTCTTTTACTATTTCATTTTGTGTAAGTCTATAAGGGAGATGGAGAGAGGGCAAAATTCAGGGGAAAGATACCATCTAATCCTGTAGCCTGCCAGGAAGGAAAGGCTGTGCAGAGGGAATGTGTGCGCTCCCGGCGCGTTCATTTATGGTAGTGCAGCTGTGCTATTTACCAACCAAATGGATATTTAAAAGAGGAGATGAATAGGGGAAAACGTCAGCTTAAACGTACTGTGGCTGTTTGAAATAAGGCTTATCTGATAAACAGTATCTCTGAAAGGTCATTCTGCATTTCAGTTGGTTTACTGCAGGCTCTTGCTAATTGATTTCAAACTTGTTTGGAGAGGTCAGTTTTGTTCCTTGGTTTTGTTAAGAGCAAGAGCTGTTAGACATGATGTGAGGCTGTACAGCCTTTTCGGGCAGTGAATCCCTGCTGAAAGACCTCCTGTTATCAGTGTTGTAGGAATATGCTCTTGATATGTAGACCAGTGGGTAGGGACAGCACGCTGCCTCTTGGCACTGAGCCTGTCCTGGTGCTTGTTCTGACGCTTGCTTGATTTTTGAAGCGGTGTGCAGATGTCTCCATCTTGAAGTTCAGTTTGTTTAGAAAACAGACGAGCCCTAAGAAGCATATTTCTTCAGATATCCTTTAAATTCAACTATTTCATTGATGTTACTAAGAGTGGAGGAGAATGAGTGTGATATGGCAGCAAACAAACTAGTTTTTAATTAGAGAACACATAGGTAATATTGAGCAAAGCACTGAAATGCCTGATGCAGACCCCTCTTCTCAAAGCACTAAGGTACAGCGTATCTTTGGTGCAGTATTGGTATTTCATTGCCTTTGCTGAGATTTGGTTTAAGAATATGCTGAACTGTTTTGCAGAATTAGATAGGAGATAAACATCAGCTTTAGTGCACTGAGAGGAACCTGTTTATTGCTAAAGCTAAGATTACTATCAGCAGATAAAACTTTGTATTTTCCACAATACTCTTCATTTCCTGATTTAAATATAAAATGCTTTCAGAAATTGAACTTTTAATGTCATTTGGTTCAGCTGGTGGGAGGAAATATTAAAAGACAAAAACGTGAAGATATTTTTTAGTTGTGGGATTTTTATAACGTTTTATTTTTTGTTTAGCTTGTTTATATTTAACTCTGGGTTTGTAGTGAATCATCCACTTTGTTTCTCACTGGATCATAGAGCCACAGACAGATATTAAGTCTTCCTCTTAATTCCGTGTGGGACAAACAAGGCAACACCATGTGTAAAAGTCAATTCTTAGTAAAGCAGGAGATATTTGTAAAGAGAGCAGATAATTCAGATAAATTTCAGGTTCCGAGTA
Source organism: Laterallus jamaicensis coturniculus (assembly GCA_022605575.1). Taxonomy (NCBI): domain Eukaryota; kingdom Metazoa; phylum Chordata; class Aves; order Gruiformes; family Rallidae; genus Laterallus; species Laterallus jamaicensis. Next base: position 14,106,334 of record JAKCOX010000005.1, on the reverse strand, counting down.
GTTGCTGCCTTGTACTTCATCTTTGCTGAGACTAGATTAGGAAACCAAGTTAAATCAAACAAGCGTGCTTTCATTTCTAGGACTTTGTTCTAGGCTAACACTGACCATGAAAATACTGGTTGCCAGATGCATGAATTCTTCCCAGAGCCTTTCACTGGCATACGGGGAGCTTTTGTCAGTCAGTACTGCAGAAACGCTCCCCTACTGGAAGTGTTTTGTAAGTACCAGTGCCACTTCAGATTTCTATGTAAAAATTTTATTTTGCTTTTTCTTTTTTCTAACCAAGCCTAATGTAATCAGCAGAGGCATCTTACAGATCCTCTGTGACAGTTCCTTACCATGCTACAGGTGGTTTCACTGTCAGTTCTCAGCAGCTCGGCAGGAATGGACGAGGCCCTCCATTTTGAGCGGCTTCACTGATTCCTTAAAGTGCCATTTGTGGAAGGGATTGCTGGATGTTGTGTCAGAAGATTTTTATTTTCTTAAATTGGATCCAAACCTTTCATAGATGATGATGTACTGAAGGTGTAAGTCCTTATCTGAACAAACACTTTTTCAAGGCCTTCTCTTGTCAGGAAAATCTCCTTACGGGTTCCTGCCAAAGGTCTGTCTCCCACAGGCAGTGCCTGTAGCTGCCTCAGGTCTGAGAGGCCTCAAAAGACTTTCAATATCCCCTGTGCTTGGCCTGTTGCCAGTAGGACATTTTTGTGTGGATCGCATATAGCACTAACACCTAGTCAGGTACTTGTTTTTGTGGTGGGTTTTGGTTTTGTTTATTTGTTTTTGTGGGTTTTTTCTGTGGTGGTGGTTGCTGTATACCAAGTACTACCTACAGTTACTGCTGCCGCAGCCCTAAAATGGCGTCGAGCCCCATAGGTGCTCAGCAGTGTAGGTTTCTGATGTTTCATTTTATAAATTACCTTCATTATTTTGTGTGTTGTGGAATTATTTTGTATTTTAACCATGATAACATTAATCTGGTGAGTTAGGAACTTCAAATCTTTTCATATTTACAAAATGCACTGCCATGAAATAAAGCTACAGAGGACAAAGTGTGTGTCAGTGAGGGTTGTCCTGCAGTGTACCATGAAGGCCTTTTTGTCACTGTTGCCTGGGAATAAAATGATATATTAGTACCTAGGCAAAGTAAACTGAACATTTTATGGAACTCTGATGTTGTTGCTTGTCCAACTTGTGGCATGTTTAATATAATCAAATAAGTGTGTACTTCTTCATGGAGGGCTTATAGGTGCAGTAGCAGAAAGATATGAGTGAAAGATGGGCTTATTTTTGGAAACCTAATTATAACAGTATCATTTAACTTTTCTGTTATTGTTGCCCAAGGTTTGCCATGTTTCTAGTGTTGCTATTAATGTCTTAAATGTCAAATTCAAACTGCTGATGGTGATCATCTCCTATCATACTGCTAAATATATACAAGCTGCTGAGAGTGTCTGATGTAAACGTTATGCCAGACCCTCTACATATGCATATTAGAAGTCTTCTTATGCTAAATAGCTGCTATCAAATATATACTTAACTGTTTCTCTAAGTGGCACGTAAATTGAGACACTTTTTTTTTCAGGACACCTCATGCTATTGTGTTATTTTTAAATGATCAATGATAGGGAAGATCTTGCTTCTGAATAATTGTGACACTAAATGCTGGTAAGTAAGAAATTCCAAATATATGTTCACTGATAAACTGAAAGCTAATGTAATTTCCTTCTAAATGTTGCTCTGTGAGATCTAGATGCATATGACTACCACCTAACAACTAGCAGTCAAATGAAGAAAAACAAAAGATGCCTCCAGGAGACTCTTAGTAAAACTTTACAATATAAAAAACAAAAATAAGGTGACCCTTGTAGCCTGGTAAATTCAATACATTTTCCATTACTAATGATAAAGAACTAATTTTCTTTTTTCTAAATCACTTTGGAAATGAAAAGTCACTTTGAGATGTAGGTTCTTATAGTCCTTAAATTAGTTGTCTGGTTAATTGTATGTGAATGATGACCCTGTGCAGCTGAAGCTGTGGTATTGAGTTTACTAATTCCTGGAAGTAGAGTGTGTGAAGTTTTCCTCTGATATATATTGAATTTCATGCTTTTAAGCTATTTGAAGCCTAAAATGTTTATGATGTGAATTGAAACTTCAATTACCTGCTGTTGGAGCTGTTCTTTAAACTCTTCTTTGTAAGCAATTACCTGTAGCTTCACTGTATAAGTAAGATTGCAAACATAACTGAAAAATGAGTTAGTATCTTGTACTACTAAAAGTGGTTGCAAATGACTGTGGAGATTACATGGTAAGGGAATAAGATTTCCGCCTTTACAATGATTTTATGATGTTTCCAGTGGTCTTTAATATCTGAAAAAAAATATATTTTCAAAAGCAGATTCTTGAAATTATAGATTTATAAATATATTAAATTTACCCACGTCTGCAGAAAAAGATGTGTCCAACTTGTGGCACATGAATGCATAATTGTGGCATTTCAGAGTACGTGTATCTTGTTAGAACAGCAAACCTTTGAATATCAAATACGCAATTTTGAAGAAATGAGGGATGCCATTTGTTTTTATTAAGCTGGGATTTGAATGTTTGGAGAAGGCATTGGGGGAGGCATTTCTTTTGAAATGGAAGTAATATTCCTCATTTGTGATCTTTAAAATACTATTTTTGGCATACTTACTTTCTTTATAAACAAACATAGGAATCTGTGCCTAAAAGAAATACGTTTATTTTCCATCTCTACTTATAACTTGGGTTTTGTTATTATCATTTTCACTTCCTTGAGGGTTGCCGTGTAACAACAAAACCAAAATTGAATGTACAGCTCTTAAATGTGCCATTGCTGCTTTGTAATTGAAAGGCTAATGTATTGGTTATAAAATACATTGAAACCCCTTCAACCTATTATCAGTTAGTAAGTCCTAAAGAAAATCAGAGTGATATTTCTTCTGTCAAGAAACTACCAGATAAAGTTAAAATTTAACTATTTTAGCTGACCACAAACAGAAAACAAGACAAGGATAATAAAACTTGGAATTCAGCCATTAGCTCTCTCTTCTTTTGTTCAGTGAAAACCTTTCCCCTCTTGTCTTTTAGGTTGTCCACATATTCCAAATACCAAACCTCATACAAGTACGCTTTTATATCCTGAGAAGCTTGCATTTTCCATGCAAGGTGAAGGTCCTGGTTGGACATACTTACATGGTTTTAGTTGTAATGTACAATAAATGTAGATTACGCAACAGAAGTTTACAATTTTAGACTTGTTTTAGATGCTGAGCAATCCTTTTCACCTCAAGAAATTACAATTTTCTTTCTACATATATATATGTATATTTTTTAGCATCTCACCCTAGGGCATTTTGTACTGTTTCTCTAATTATGCTTATGAAGTGGCATTCAGGAAATCCTTCAGGAATATTTGGAAATAATTTTTTAAAGGTTGCTCTTTAGTACAGGTTGTGTGTGGAATTAGCTTTTTTGATGGATTGTTTTTGATTAGGAAATTGTATTGTGCATTTAGTAAGGTAAAATAGCACACTTTTCTTCATGCTATAAAATTAAATTAAGAAGTCAGTAAAATGTATTCTAACTCAGGCTTACAGTTTTAGTGCATTTTGTGTTTGTGGTGAATGTGATTATTGCTAAGTGTGTTTGGGATTAAGGACGGTTTTATGAATTCAGTGTTATAATTGTTTAGTTGAGGGTCATTTTGATGTCTTGTATTTCAGCATAAGCATGAGGACGTTTGTTTTGTTACAAGGAATTCTTACAAGAAATCAATATGCTGGAGAACAAGCTAGTATGGAGAAACTGGCAGATACAGGGAGGTGCGGTAGGAAAGGAAAGAAAATGATCTGAAGTGATATATAGGCAGTAATAATTAAAATAAGGGGGGGATTATATGCTAGAAAAAATACATATATTGGAGAAGAAAACAAGTGTAGCATTTCTCTGGAGAAAGTTATCCGAGGCCTAGAATTCTTTGAGTAGGCTGTACACAGCATTGTGATACGACACATATGGAAGCAAGGAGAGGAGAGGAGTAATTTTGTCTTTTTTATCCCTGGCTTACAGCTGTAGACAGTGCGATTCAGTGAAACCCGAACCTAAGCCACAGGTATGGGTGCAGTATGGGCTTCATCATGTCGTGAACTGCGAATCAGGAACAGCTGGGCACATGAAAGCCCTCTTTTGCAATGGGGAGATAACATTAAGGCATTCAGTAACTTTCTTACGTTAATTGAATATAAATTTTTTGTGGCTAGTGGGGAGGAGTTAAGCTAATGGTAAGGATGGTGCATGTGTGACAATGTACAAGAACCCTTGCACTAGAATATATGGTGGATCACAGTCGACTATTGGCATTATTTCCCTTTATTTTATTTTAAAGTTGCATAGTGCTGATGCAGATCTTGTCAAGCCTGCATTTTGTGGTGGGAAATGCAGTCATCGCAGCTACCATGTACAGCGGGTGGGATACCAAGAGGGCCCTTGCTGTGCAGCTTGGACAGATCTGTGGGCATGAGTGTTGGAAAATCCAGTCTTCCATCTTTCTGAGCTTTCCTTCCCTTGCCAAGATTGCACCTATGACAGCCCCACAGAGATATTTGTTGCTGCTCCTGATATTGTTAATATTAAATATTAAATTTAAGTATGAAATATTAATATTTTAGTAGTCACACAAGTCTCCACACATCTTCAGAGCATCATTCTACTAAGCACCTCTCAACGGCATAGAGGCACGATCCTGTCCTGAAGACAGAAGAGCTTGTAATTAAAAAAAAGGATGTATGAAAAATAGGGAAGGGATGACTCAATTGCATCCCTCTGTATTAGATATTTTGATTTTAATTTATGAGTAAAATACCAAATGCTCCTATTTTCATTTTAACGTAGTCGTTGGTTGGCTGATTTGGAAGGAGAAACTGCAAACAGATGTGGGTTTGTGTTTGGCCTTCATTCATACTTTTGCACATTTCTGTAATTCATAAAAGCTTGTAGCTTCTGAATTTTTAAAAAATAATTTCAGATGCAATTTTCAAAACTATTGCAGGGAATTAAATTTATAGGTCATGTTCCAGGCTGCTTCTGTCCTGTATTTTATCATCTAGAGAATATCCCAATGCTAGAAAAACACCTCTTATAGCTAAATTCTACTGGTTTTAGTTGAACTGATGACAGTACAAATTGATTCCAGATTAGGATCCAGATTTATTGTAATTGTTTGAAAACAGATGCTGATTCAAACTACTGCGTTTAACAACTAGAAAGAAAATGCTATTGTCTGCTGGTCAGGTGTTAATTCACATGACTTAAGGGTGTGGAGTAGACTGTTCAGGGGGAGCCTCTGCTGTGCCATGTGTGGCCACGCTGCATAGGATAGGTGGTGGGGGCAAAGGCAGTAGGAGGATGTTGCAGTGTGATGGTCCTGCAAACAGGCTTGCTCTGAGTGCGCTGGAAATGCCCTCTCCATGAGGGCAGATGGACAGGAGTTGGATTTGGGCTGTAGTTGCTTGCAGCTCAAGTGATTGGGAAGTTGTTGTTTAGGTACAATTACTTGAGGCCAGACATGTTGGTATGGAGTTTTTTTGGTTGCTTCATTGTATCGGCTGAGCAGCTCTGATAAGACAAATTCTTAAATTTGTAATGACTTGAGAGGATTATTACAGTCTCTAGTATGCAAGGCCTGGCAGTGCCTTTTGACCAATGATGTCCTTCGCAGAACTACTGCACACTTCATTCATACAAAATATATATATATATATATATACATACATAATAAAAATATACACACCATCCCCAGTAAAAAATATCATAGACTGGTAGGACATGGACCTTGAAAGGGCAGAAGAGGCTTTGGCTTTCATTAGGGTGTCTAGTACTACTGAAAATGTACCTGAACGTACAAACATGGGAGAACCCCCTGGGTGTGGGCATCTGACGCAGTTTCTACTTAGAGGCAGGCAGATCCTTCATTCTGCGTCGTAGCCTTCTCAATCTGACTTTGTTAACAAGCCTAGATTTACTTGTGTCTACTTATATGTGCCTGTGGCTTTAAAAGTTTAGTCATTCTGGGTCTCCTTGCTAGGGATTCCTTACTTCCAGAACTTCCTTCCTAGCACTAGTCCCTACTGCTAGAAAGTAAAACTAATCTGTTCCATAAAATGAACAATAATGCCACAATTGAGCTTGTTTCCTTTTGTGGTGTTATAGTAAGTATGAAAAGTTCCTGACCAGTCCCTGGCCTGCCAGCAGGCTCGTCTGTTTTGTATGGCACTCCAGCCTTGGCTTTTTTCTCAAAGTAGCCAATCCATCGACACTTCAGGCTTTTCTGCACTCTCTATGTGCTGTGCTGTGGGATTTTCCAATTATTTTTCCTCCACTAACCTCTAACCTGTCATGTTAGTACTGTAAATGTTCATAATTTCTTGAAGTGTTTCTGTGCTCTGTGAAGCCTAAATATGAAAAAGTGACATTTTTCAATACTGTGTCTTCCTCTAGTTATTGGCTATATTCTTTCCACATATTAGTATCTCTAATGTTGCTGTACTTTAAAATTGAGGTTTTTCTAACAGTCTTACTTCTTACAAGATTAAAACAGTCTCCTTGTCCTATATTTAGCTACTGCATTGTGATGTTTCTTTGTACATGAAATTGGAAGCGATGCCAGCATTTCATGTACTATGTATGGGAAGAAAGTCTCTTTGTGAAAGTACTAGTTAGCGTTTAAGTGTTTTCATTATTTGGGGCTTATTAAACTTTTTTTTTAATCAGCTTGCCTGTGGTTACATCAGACCATGGTGCTGTTGTGTCTTGCAGTGATTGACTTACATATATTATAGCAAAGCTTATAGTCTTGTGGTCTCTCTCTCTGTTGCCACAGTCCTTGAAATAAATCAATGCGAATAAGGTTTAAATCTATGTGATGACAAATGGGACTGTGATGTTTTCAAATTGATGTGTTCGTGAAGCAAAACAGCGACGTGGCCACTCAATCCAGCTAGCTTGTGTCACACCTAGTTACAAGAGCTTGTTTAGGTGTTGCTCTTCTACTCTTTCTTTCTTTGGTTGCCATTACTCATCGTCGTTTTATAGTCATTTTTAAGAATTTGCATGGTCTGACTTCTCTAGCTCTTTTGATTGCTTCTTTAGTATAGTATTATTATACAGTTTCACGGTGTCCTTTACGTGCATCCAGCAGAGTTCACTTGGAAGCCCATCACTGTGATGCAGCTGTTGCAATGTAAGGTGCTGATTCCCTCAAATGTTATTTACATCTTGGGTTGCTGCCCCTTGTGCTTCCTTCGTGGTGGAGTCTCCCTCCACCCCCTTCCACACTCCTGGCAATCTGTGAACTTTGTGTTGGGTATCTGTTAAATAGCTGGAACAGGGAGCTATAAAACAATTCAAGTGAACTTTGTGCTCTTGACATTCGCTCAGTCACTAGTGCCCTAAGGGGTATCATCTTGGAGCTTTTGTTTCCCCTTTCAGAGTTAATCAGACACATGAAGACTATTTTGTCTCAAGACTTACAACAACGGAAAAGCAACAAAGCATCAGCACAAATCACTAAACTTCTTATGGCATTTAAGACTTGGTCATCTCATTAAGTATTTATGTATGCTCTCTTTTTCTTTTTTTTCCCCTGCAGCTGTCATATTTCTCAGAAGGGACACAATTCCTTATCACCACATCCACTTGTCTTTATGCCTCTTTGTGAAGCTGCAAGGGGAAGCTCAATCTTCTTTTAGCAAGTCAAAGTAGAACTGCTTTCAGTTTAAGCTTTCTGCAGTCTTGTAAGAAAATACTCCGGGTGTGATCTGTTTATATTCTGTTTGCCTAAGTATGAGCTGGCTTTCATGATTATGTTTTTCAGTTTCTGAATTCTGGGGGTTTCGTTTCTGGTGGTTTGGGGTTTGTTTTTATTTGGGTTATTGTGGGGGTTTTGTTATTGTTACTAGCTTTCTAACCTGCATGTTAATATGGTTTAAACCTTAACATAACAAGGCATTTCCCCTTTGCAGGCTTACTACTTTTCTATATGAAGGATTTCAATCATGGGAGAGGAATATCTGGGTTTTTTACAGTTTTGTAAATCTACTACTTCGCAGGTTCCTGCACTCTTCACGTTGTTCTTTGTGTTGAGCCTCATTGCAGCCTAGATTGTGTTGGCAGTGAGCGTGTCGCTCTTCTGCCATCTGGGTCACTATGTATTGAAAAAGTACTAAGCTGCAGTATATCCCAAAGAGTACTTTCTGACCCAAATAAAGAAGTGAAAGTACAGTTCTTGGAACTCTGCTGCAAAAAGGAGCTAAATTTGTCTTCCTGCAACATCTGTACGTACTGAAGATTTATTTTTTTACCTAGACTTCACAGGGTGAAATAATATTACTATGTTTTCTGTGTTCTTTAGCTTTTGAGGGTCAGTGCAAAGCTGTACTGTTTTTTTTGTGTGTGTGTGCATATGTGTGTTACTGTGTTCTGGATTTTCTGGCTTTCCTATTTCATAAGTTATATTTATTTGTGGTCTTTTTTAGCCTTTTTTACAAAGCATAAAAAATGTATTAGAGGACATGTATGCAGGACTCGGGATGCAACCACAGGCCCAAAATCAGCGACACTTTCTCATGCTTTCGTATCTTTGATTTTTGTCAGGAGGATTACTGGCTGGTCATTCTTGTATGTTGATGTGAACATTTGTATTTCTGTAACACTCTGCCCAAGGACTAGAAGTCATTCCCAGCTATAGGTCTTTCCCTGCATTTTGAATTTTTGTCCTGTATGTTTGAAATGAAATAGCAATATTGAACCTTTCTGCTAAGCTACAGGCACAACATTTAGGTCATATTTTCACCTAACATCTTTGTATTTCAAACTATTATCATCATGCAATGCAAATATTAAGTAATTTGCTGAACTTCTAACCTCTGTAACATTGCTGCTAGAATTCACTTTTTATATTGTTTTCTCACGTTTTCCCAAAATATGACTAGTTCTGTACTCCAAGAAAGACATTTCCATGTCTGTAACAGCGATCCTTTTTTTATTTTATTTTTTACTCCCTATTTGAACGAATTAATTGTCTTCTGATAACTGATACTCTGCTTTGTGTGGAAAACTCAGAATAGCTGAATCTTCTCTGTGGTTGTCTGAGAAATTCACACTGAAATGCAAGTAGATGAGACGATTTCTCTGAGTAAGCCAAAATATGTTGCATAGTGGAAAATCCTAGTCTGAGAAGCCTGCAGAGAAAGTTGTATATCTGAAATTGTGGAAGACCGTTTCAGTTGTCAGCTGTTTTGAAAAAAAAGAAAAAATTGAGGCCAGAAAATAAAGAAAACAAGCTTCAGCAGTTGTTAACAGAAATATTTGTGTGTGATTCCACTTTTCTCCTTTTTCATGGGTTGTGAATGTTGACAGCAGCTGTAACACAGAAGTTTTACAGGAGTTTTAGCAGAATCTTTACTGATGATGAAAATTTATTTCCAGAGTTGTTGTCTAGATCCATTGTAGCATTTGAGTCATTAAATTCTCTAATTGGGCAGTGCATGGGTGAAATTAAATTAGCAGGACTTTAAAATGCGCTTAAACTTAGGTCTAGGAGTGAATTAGGTCCTGTGTTCTGGGCACAGCAGACTTGAATGGCTCCTTTGAAAGAATCCTACCCTAGAGGGCTGAACAACTTCATGCTCATTAAAAGTAAGAATCATAACTTGACCTTTGGCAATAGATTTTTGTATGTGTTTGACTGTGCTTTAGATGCTGCAGATAAATGCTTCAGATGCTGGTGTAATTCATACGAAGTAATGAAAGAAAAACTTGTCTCTTTCTACGTAAAGACATTTTCATCCCACTGTTGCTACTGCTATTGTCCTGGTTTGGGCTGGAATGCAGTTAAATTTCTTCCTAGCAGATGGTGTAATGCTGTGGTTTGGATTTAGGATGAGAATAATGTTGATACCACAGCTATAGTTTTATTAGCTGTTCGCAAGCAGTCAGGGACTTTCCAGCTTCTCATACTGCCCTGCCAGTGAGAAGGTAAGGAGTACCCAAGAAATTGGGAAGGAACATGGCCAGGACAAGTGACCCAAACTTGCCAAAGGGGTATTCCATACCATATGACGTCGTGCTCAGTATACAGCTGAGGGATTGGCTGGGAGGTGGCATGGCTCAGGAACTAGCTGAGCATCAGCTTCAGGTGGTGAGCAATTGTGCTGTGCATCACTTGGTTTGTATTACTATCATTGAAGTATTTATTTATTTATTATCTTTTTTTGCCCTGTTAGACTGTCTTTATCACAACCCATGAGTTTTTCCTTTTGATTCTCTCCTCTGTCCCGCTGCAGGGAGGGGAACTGAGCGAAGGGCTGTGTGGTTGTGTAACTGCCTGCCAGGTTAAACAATGACAAGGATGCATTTAGCTGTACTGGCATCGGAAAGAGTGGCATCACCAGAGTCAGGGAGACCTTAGGGACGCTTGTTATTTTAACTGGTGTGACTGATACATGTTCTGAACAAGGTGAGAGGACAGTAGTCTGGAAACCTCTGGTAGCTGCCCCTTTTCTTAGCAACGCAATTGCTAGTGGGAAGTGTCACCGACATGACTTGGTGCTTGGCAGCCTTTACGGCCTTGGATGGCTGCAGGCAGCTCTAATTATTTGTTAAAGTCTGCTGCTAGCACAGCAGGTAGTGTCCCATAACGGTGCCGCTCAACTTCACAATTTGCTTCCTGCTTAAAGGTGAGAGAAGGGCTATTGAGCAAGAGCTGTAGGATTATCAGAGGTGTCAAGAGGAGGTCCTACCTAGAGGGGGCTACGGTTTGTTTTGTAAAGGTGTTCTTATTTGAAAAAGTGCATTTTAACAACCACTTCCATTTTAGCTTTACAAAGTAGTTGAAGCAATATATGCTTCTCCTGCGGAAAACAGCTATAAAGTAATCTCAAGATAGTTACCAAACCTTTGTGGCTTTTTCCCCTTCTCTTTTTGTCCTCTTTTCATCTTCCAAATTGCATTTTCTGGGAATTAAATAATAATGGGCCTGCTTTGTCAAAACTCCCTAGCCACTGCAGTGTTATAGCCCAAAGAGAGTGTGGGAGTTTTCTAGCAATGCATTGAATTTCTGGTCTGATAATTCTCAGCAGCAAAAGTGTGATTTCAGCTGCTCAAATCCCAGCTGCCATATTTTCAGGTAATTACTGGGGAAAAAATTATCTTCCTCTCTGAGAAATAGTGACTGAGTATACCCTAATTGTCAAGTACAAGTAAGTTTGGAGAATGCCGCATGTAATGTGGATATCTGTTGCTCTTATACAATGGTTAGCTAAATTATATAATAGTCTTTGAGATGTTATGTCATCTACCTGATCAGTCTGTTGGAATGTGTAACTGAGTTTTCACAGTTACATATTTTATTCCTTTCCCCATTCTTTTCCCTTTTTTCTCTCTTCTATTCTGTTGCATATATACAGTCATTATAGAAACAGAATTTACAGTATTTTATAGTGTCTCTAGACCATGTTGTGCATAATACTGTAAACACTCTAACAAAAAGTCATATGATTCTTTTAGGGAAGTGTTGCATTAACAATTACTGCAGACATTAGACAGTAACAGTCATGAACCTCTGATTTTGACAGATGCATGGTCATAATTGTAGCCTGTCTGTAAAGGTTTTGTATCTCACATTTAAGAAACAAACCATGGAATTATCATGTAATAGTGCATGTAAGATAGTTTTAGATGTCTTAACTCCGTCAATACTTGTTAATATTGGCTTTGGTCCTTTCCAGATTATAAATATTTTCTAACTCAGATGAGAATTAACGATATAATTATTTTTAGATTCTTGCGAATATGGTAAAATAAAATTTTTTAAAATCTGAATTTTAAGAGTGGTACAGGATGCAGATCCAGGTTACTTTCCTGGTTGTTTTGCAAGTGACTTCTGACTGTAGGTATACTGTTTAGCTTCTCATCTTCCAAAAGGCTTAGGTAAGCAGCCTTAGTTTCTCTTCTGTCACTGGCAGTGCTCTCCATAGTTGGTGGCAGGGACATGCTCTGCCTTATTGTCACTTTAAGTTTCTACAGATTTTGCATGTAGCACTGACTAAATGCCACAGCTTCTATTAAAAGGAAAAAGATTTCTTTTAATAATTAAAAAGGGTCATGTTTCCTCTCCTGGTTCTGATTTGAATGACCAGGGAATAGTGCTGAACTCAAGTTGTTGGCAAGTGAGGGTTACAGTCAGACAACATCTCCCTGGCAGCAACTGAGTCACTTAAGGGGTTTCTGCTGCCAGTTGCTTGTCCCAGCCTCCCTGCCTAGGTAGTGGCGAAACAGTCCCCACTGCCTTGCTCATTTCTGGTAACAAAGCCTTTTTAGCCTGTCATCCGGGCTTCGGAAACGAGTGTGCACTTATGACGCTGAGGGGTGATGTTCCCTCTGGTGATGAGCAGCTGGGAGCAGTAACCTCTTCACCCCACTCAGATGCATCCAGGGCAGCACATCTGATGATGGCCTTAGGCAGTCAGAGCTTTCTTACGACTTGAGAGCCTCAAGAGATTTTGGCCGGACTCATTTGTGGGTAGTGAATGGCCTGGAGAGGCAATATATTCAGTTAGAGTAAGGTAAGGTAATGCTGCTGAGAACTTGGACTTGTGCAAGTTCTCGGGCATGTAAGGTGGGGGGGGGGGGGGTTGGATGCTGTTCCTGCACTGAGGCACAGAAATTCCCATTGTAAGCATACACAAGTCTTACAGCTCTCAGCTGAGATCCAGTCCTACTGGGTGTACAGGTGGATGACATAACTGTGATTTAACTCTGTACCTGAGGTATATAAACAGAGTATACCATGGCTCGTGTTCTCCTTCCTCATTACAATCTGAAGCATTAGACCGGGCTGCCTGGGGAGGTGGTGTAGTCTCCATCCCTGGGATATTTAACAGGCAGTTAGATGTGGTGCTGAGGGATGTGATTTAGCGGTGGTTGGCAGGTTAGGGTGATGGCTGCATGGACTTGATGATTTAAAGGGTCCCTTCCAACCAAGACAATTCATGATTCTATGACACTATGTTGCATGCTTGTTGAGTAACAGGAACAGTCTGCATAAATATTCTGAGTAGAACTAAAGAAAAACATAGCTTAATGTTTCAGGATGAATGTTCCCATTCCAAATCAGGACAAAAAAAGTCCTCAAAATTTTCATGATTGCAATAGAACAAACCCCCAAAACCACAAAAAACACCAACCACAGTGATATCAATGTAATTCATTGGCAACATTTCCCAACAATAGTTTTGAAATGTTTTGTTTAGATTTAAACTATATAAAACCACTTTGAATGCTGTTTAGATTACACTTGGAAGAAATATATTTTTTAATGTACAAATAGGAGTATTTCTGAGGTATTTCAGAGGAAAAGTTTTGAAGTGTGCATCCTCCTAGTGCCTCCAGAAAACTCTACAAGTCTACTCCAAAATTACAGAGCCTTTACGTATATAGCATACAGGTCTTTTAAATCCTCTTTGGAAAGAGAGGTTGATGCAAAAATGGGGACAGAAGTATTACAGTGACACAGACATTTTTTTCAGAGTAATGGCATTTCAGAATACATGCTGTCTACAGCTACAGATTTACAAAATACTGTTTCAGAGGATGTGGCTTTGGGTTAATCAGCACAGAGATGGATGCATGCTTGGTAAAAAGAAAACCAAGCATGCTTTAATGTTGTTGCATAACTGAACTTTGATAGTTGGGTTTTCCTCCTCCCTTCACTTTGCCCCCCCCCTTTTTTTTTTCACTCTGATACCTAAGTGCTCTAAATGCAGTGTCATAAAATTATAGTAAATGGAACTAAAGTGAAATGTCTATTCTTAAAGCATGCAACATAGTTTTAACGTCACTTACCTTTCGTTTGGACTTTATAAAAGCAAAAAGCAGTCCCTTTGTACCTGCCTGTTGCAGATTGCTTTAACAAGGTGGTATTATGTGAGATGTGTACACTTGCATGTTTCCTTCAGAAACCATGACTAAATGCTGAGGTGGAGAAAAGGATTCTGATCCATTCATTTCATACGCTTGTCGGTTAGAGCGTCTGCCTTTGTAATACGTAAATCTCTGCTCAGAGAGGTCACACTAGACTGAGTTTCAAAGGTTGAAGCAAAATTTCTGTTAGCATGTTTTTGTGTCTGTGTAAGGAATCGTTTTGAGGAATAAGGAATCACTGGGGGGGAATTACGAATGGGAGGATAACATTACATAATTTCCTTTTGTGTATGAAAGCATGCAAGTTTTAAAAAGAAAAGCCTTTTCTGTACTATTGGATATAACACATGGGACTTTGTTTAAATTCTACTTTAATGGAGAAAGAAGAAAAGACTGCAAAAGAGCAGAAAAGGTATTTCTGCCAAAGGTGCACTCCCCTCTGAAGAGAGGGTACTGCTGCAATTTCATGTTCAAGCTTTTAGCAGTGCCCATCGGTGTTTGTTACGATCTACTGAGGCTGTACTAACAGTCACATTATTTTATCCAGTATTGGCATTGTCTGACTAGCAGGGTTATGGTATGCCTACAGGCCACTGACTTCTTGTGGCTTTGGGGACCAGTTGTGGTGTAGTGGCATCGGTCTGAACTGTGCCACTGAGTCCCACAGTTGGAGCTCAAACCAGTCTAGGCTGACTTTTTTTCTTTTTTTTTTTTTCCTCCCCCTCCCCACCACTTGTACAATGATATTCACTATCGATAATAATGATTTACAGGTAGATGAAGTATGCCACTTTTCTAAAATTATAGGCTGCATGCTTTAATACCTGGCTTTTTTTGTCAGCTGTGTTAAAGAGGAAGATTTTCCGTTTATTTTATCAGTCCCTGAGCTGATAGGGCCTGAGTAACTTGGCTAACCTGAACCTTTGTTTTCAGTTTTGGTAACTGCCAGACAGATCTTCAGATCTGTATTGATGGACGCTAGTGTGTTAACTACTCTGGATTAACAAACAAAAAAAGGAGGCAGGTGTATGTGAACCTGTTGTGTCAGTGCCTCTCGAATTGAAGGGAGCCCTGTCTTATATGGTTTATTGCTTCTGGGATTTTAATGACAATGAAATGGTTCTGTGTAACAGTATTTTTGTCGTGCATATAAGTTTTCTGAACTTTTTAAAAAAATCTTTTTCAGACTATAGGCTGTACTTAATTGAAAGAGGAAACATAGCAAACAATGAACTTCACAGCAAAGCCACTGCTATCAGAATGAAGTGTTACAGACCAAGAGTACTGATTTAAATCTGGATTAATCATCACTGCTTTCAGAATACAAAATCCTTAAAATTCACTATAGCTTTTCAAAACAGCGTTGATTGAGAATTTTCAGTAGCACTGCAAATGGCTTTCTAGTCCTCACAAATGCAGATCTTTGGCAAATGGCTGGAGGAAGAAAGTAAAAGTCTGTAGGCCCCAGGGTTAAAACAGGCAGGGATGGTGATCTTGGGGAAAGTGGAAACTGGAAGGCTTTTATGTATTGCTTGTTTGGGATTGGTTTTGGATTTAACGCATTGACAAAGAGAAAGGAAAAAATATAGGTACCACATCTGCAAATGGCTACAAGGTTGCGTAACCCACTGAATTGAAAGGAATTCCTTAGAGGCACAAAGATCTGCCCACGTGGAAGAAAATGTGGGATTGGGCCACAGTTAGAGGACTTATGAGTGTTACTTATATTAATTGCAATCAACACAACAAACCAAGATAAAAGTATACTTTTTTTTCTTCTACACTTTTGTTTACTGTAAATTTTTTTTCCAATTTCTTTGGCTTCTCACCCACGCACCCCAGGACTCCGTTTTTTTAAATTAGAAAAAGCTGTTACCCAGTCTTGTGAACAAAGCTACAATTACCTGGTTAGAAGATAATCTGCATGAGCACAAACAAGATCTTTAAGGGTATAATTTAAGGTTAAACAGCTATGCTTATATATGAAAACAAAAAACTCTTGGGTTTTGAGAGCAATATAGTTTTACTCTGATTTTTTTTTTTAATCCTTTTTATTGTGTTACAAAATTTTGTTAAAAGTTGAGCTGCTGACAAGAATATGACATTTATTATATACAAAATGGGATCTCAAGTCTCTCTGCAGAACAGAGGAAGGATTGTTTTGCTTGTGACAGTGGCAGTACTGCTTTTCAGGCTTTTTCTTTCCAGTCTTTTTCCTAGTTTCATGCCTGACTTTTATAGTATGAAGATACTTTTATTTTTCTTCAGTAGGACTTTTAAAAAGACTAACTCATTAAATCTTTGAAGAACTTACGTTGGCTTCTGTTGAACGGACTGTAAATGTCTAAAACACAAACTATTTTGAGAATACATTCTCTCCAAGACGGTCAATCCAAACTAACGAAGCCTTGAACGTAAAGTGTCGGCTTGTGCAGAGAGATGAACAAGCAGAAGCAGTCAGGGCTCCTAGACTGATGAAGAAAGTAACCCCTTTTTTTCAGGCTTTGTGTTCTTGCGATACGGTAAACCAGGCTTGCTGAAAGGCTTGTACATCTATCGCATTCTGAGATGAATAAGTATTTGGCAAAAAAGCATGTGTTTTTAGAAAAGCAATGCTCCATTGTTATTAATGGAGTCACAAAAATCGATGGCTAGTCTTGTCAAATACACCAACTTCCAGAACCTCAGTTAAAATTCAGAAGTAGCAACAAGCATACTGTTTAAGTTTATTTTGGTTTTGTATCTTTATTGACTATTTGTATCTTCTTCAGCATTTTCCTCATTTGATGGTGTGGTCAAGAAACATAGGAATGTGCAGAGCCAGAATCAGATTTTTTTTTTTTATTTTTTTTTTTTTTACCTGAGTAGTGTCCAAATATAGTTTTAGCCTATAAAATGTCTTTTCTGCCCAACATATTCCAGGCATGTCATTTTCAAACATGGGGTTTGCATTTCAAATTTGTATTTGAAATTTTGTAGTAAGATGGAATGTCTTGTAGAGAGCAGGAATAACTTACACATATCTGATTGTGAAGGGGAAAAAGAAAAGCTTATTGTCTAATCAGACATATTTTTAGCAGGCTTCCGTAACTGGCATGAGACCCTCAATCCAAGTACTTATTTTAGAATGGAGATGAGCTGATCCTTTCATATTTACTGGTTAGCTGGAACACAAATTCAGTTCACACCAGGCTTTATGATACCCTCTTATTTAGGGGCTAATGCCTAAACAAGGTCCAAATCTCTGATTGGAGAACTGACAAGTTCTTACAAGAAATTGCTTGCTATTTAATGTAATAATCACAGAAAACTAATCTCCATTATTCTGGTATCATTTTTTTGAAAATACTTTTATTAATTGGTTTTGATGTAGGATTGTTCTTTTAATTTAGCTATTTATAAATTGTATAAATTTAGAAATCTTGGAACATGTGTGTTTTGATGCTGCTTCTCTAGGTACTGCTACTCTGAGTACAGATTGAAATATGGGTTTGTTTAATCCACAGAGAATGTGGTGTAGAGGTACCAAGCCACTGCCCAAACCAAAAGTGATGCAACCATGTGAGCTCACTACAAGTGCCTAAGGTCATCAGAAGCTCGCTTAATAGCCTGTGCTCTGTGCTGCACGGTGGTAGTTAAACTGATCCCAAGATGCAGCTGCTGTTCTGCACATTTGGCATTGTGTTAATTTGTAGAACTACACTGGCTCCCTCAGATAGCTGCTTTTCTTCTGTTTGTGCTGCAGTCCTCTGTCCTGGAGAAATTACTACAGACAGTTCAGGCAACTGTCGCTTACAGAGAACGTTCCTCTCCGGTTTAATATTTAATTTAAGTACATGTAAATAAACGTGAAAAGCGTTCTTTACAGCTGTGGTCCATAACAACTGTTTTTTTCACAGAGCATCTCAGCTGTGCTCTGTGTCATAGTGTACTTAACATGTAAGTGGGCATGCTATATTAGTATTTCAAGTTTTAAAATTGGGCAACAGCTTTTTTATATAGCAGTGTTTAATTGTGAAACAATCATCTGGAAATACAGATCTGTCCTTTCAGCTGCTTACAAGGTACTGCTTTTCTAAAGGATTAATCTTGTAAACCAAAAGTTGCCCAGGAAAGTGTCACCTATGGTGGCAGGGTGAAAGAAGCCGGTTTCATAGCTGGGAGTGCTCATTGTGCGCTCCTAGTGAGAAGATCCGTATTCACTGTCAGACTTAATTAACATGGTTTGAGAGGTGTCTTGCAGGTTAGTTTTGAATCAGTCATCCGTCAGCTGCTACAATTGTCTCCTGCTTACTTGAGCTATGATACCTCTCGATGTCTTCATCAGAACCAACCCAAGCAGAGTAATCGGAAGTGTACAGGGGGTGACAGTCACTCAGGAAACCCTCACAAACCTTAACTCTTCTCCACTGCTTCAGTAAGAAGTAAAACATCACCTGCCTGCTCCTTTTGGTGTCTTTGACTTTAGAGACTGATTGGCTCTAAATACAGCAATGAATAAAACCCAAGCACTGGGAGTTACTAACATGTAGGGCTTTTTATTTTGTGCCAGGTTTGGGGGGGTTTGTTGGGTGGGGGGAGGGTTAAGAGAAAATGTCACCAAATTCCACTACAGCTCTTTGAGTAGCACCTTGGTTCTCACTGAACTGCTACTGTACTTCAAGCCAGTGCTGCTGTGTAGATAACACTGTTGGTAACAGGACAGTTGCATGTCCGATGTTAGCAAAGGCTGTCAGGAGTATGTCTCCAGGCGGAATACTGCTGAATGTCTTCCCCAGGGCTTGTATCTCAACTTCCAAGCTCTGCCTAGTATGAGATTGGGTGAAATAATTGTTCTGAATTAGAGGATTTTTGTTGCCTTTTCTAGTCACTAAGAATTCTTAAATAGCAAATCCTGCTCCTCTCTTTGATTGATACTTATTCATCTCAGGAGGGGCAGGGGGTATTTCAGTTTTCAATTAGGGAGAAAGAGTTGTGACACAAATCTGATGGCAAAAATGCTTTCAGCCAGATTTGTGTACTTTGATAGAAGTAATGCACCAAAAGTAATAAAAGATTAAATGGCGACACACGTTAATGTCAAATTTAGTAGTTATATGGATCTTTCAGGTATTCTGTAATTGTTATTCAGTTCTTCGTTCATTAAAAATACATACTTGTCTAGTTTGCAATTGAATTGGAACCTTGGCGTTTTTTTGCTAGTTGCAAAATGCCTATGTCCTCTCTGTCTTAGTACTATTAAGTGTTTCCAAGTACAGCATTTTTTTTACAAAGCACAGTCACTCTTATATCTAAAAGTTCTCTTTCACAAATAAAAAGTGCAACTAAAACCTGCCTCACAAGCACTGTATGTGCTACGTATTTCCATGTGCCCAAGTGCAGGCTCCTATTTTTCCTCGGTCCCACAAACCCTGGCATGACACAGTGATATGTCATTTTTCTTTTTTCCCTAAAGATTTTGCAAATGACCTTTTTGTGGAAATAACAAGGTGAACTTACTGAGAAGTGACGTAACTGTTCATATTAGTCTAGCTTTGATTAATGTCTTGACAAAGTATCTTTACCGGGAGTTCCTATGGGTTTCTCTTTTGTTGTATTCTGTAGCTGTTGAAGGGTAAATAAGTTAACTGAATATTCAATGTAATCAGTTGGGTGTTTTATTCAGGTAATCATTCGATCAGTGCAGTCACATAGGTATTTTAGAAGATGTGGTGTTTATTATGAGAGAATTTCTACAGTAAAGACATGATCAAACAATGTGCTTCTTGTTGGCAAACGAGAATGCTTGGCTTTGTAAAAAATGAAATGATACAAAGGACTTGTTATCAAGTATTGCTTAGTACATTGTTGTTTAGAAAACCAGAGTACCTCTTGAGTACTCTAAGCTGAAATTGGAGTCCTGAATTCAAAGTTAAAAGTGACCATATCTGGAAGAAAGCAGATGAATATCTTAGGCTTTCAAAGCTTAAATATCTAATCCAATTTTACTTCTGTGATTTAATATATTCTTACAATGTAATGAACTGAACATTAGCTTGTACCCACACAAAAAGAAAAAAGAAAAAAAAATCCTTTTTCCTAGTGTTTTAAGTAAGTTTTAATGAGGGCATGCTAGGGGAGTGTAAAGCAGAGTCTCCTCAATTCTAATAGTTTTGATTTTAAAAGCAATTTCTCACAGATAATATACAATAAGTAGAGTGTGCCCATACAATTTGGTATTAAAAGAAGAGTTACTTCCATACTGTGGTGCAGCCACAGTGTCTCAGAGATGGAAATAGTCACGTGTCTGCAAATAAAAAATGTAGGGTGGAACAACAGATGTGCGGCACAAATTTAACTTAAAAATTCAAAATTATGTGTTGGATTTGAATATATTTCTTGTACTTTCTGTAAACTTTAGGAAGCTCTTTTGTGGAGTGCTATCACTTCAATTTCTTAATTGTTTTCACTGCATTCTTCAAAGTGGTATATACATTATGTGATCCATGTATATACATATGAGTATACCCATTGATTTATGTGGCTACATACATAAAATATTCATACCTTAATAGAAACTAAAACCAGTCTTTATTGAGTTAAGTTGTGAATGTGGACACCAGGCTGCAGAAGTGATTGATGGTCTTCTTACCACATGTAATAGTCTATAACAGGATTTCACAAAACCTTTGTTCATACTCTTAAAAATTACCAGAACATTTCCTTAAAGAGCAGACAGTATAATCTTAAATTGCTGCTTCAGTATTTCAAAAGAGATTTTCCTGAATGTTGCTTCAAAAGACGGGTCTGGAATTTAAGGGAATTTTTCTGTGGAAATAAACACTGTATATTGCAGCTGCATATAGACTGAAATGCACTATTGGATTCTTTTTGTTGAATAGAATTCATTTGTTGCATCTTAATTTGGCTGTTTGGGGTTTCTTAGAAAACTTTGCAACAGAGAATTTGTGCCTAAGTTTAATTAGAAAATATGATTCTATTATATTTTCTTTAGTTTCTGTATAGAAATTACCCCCATGTATCTTGAAACAGTCACAGTCAGATTACATCACTTTTATTAAAAACCTCCTAAGCCTGCACTCCTGCCTTCTATTCTGGCGGTCCCTGCCCCTTACACCCTTATTACAAAGCTGCCACTATTGCTTCCTTGCTTGCTGGAGCGAACTCTGCACCTCGCCGGTGATGTTACACCTCCCCTGTGACGCGCCTACTGTATCTGTGTGTCAGTGCGGCGCAGGAGGGTGGCCTTTCAGCGCATCTTCTGGCTTGCCATAGTCTGATTTGTCTCACGGAGTGCTATCAGAGCCTGCGCGCCGATGCCTGCTGGGTGGCACTAAGTAGGAAAGCGTGCTCCAGAAGTGCTCTCCCCATCCTCAGCTGTGCACGTGCTCCTGCCCGCAGAACCGCGCTGGAACCTAGCCCAAAGCGAAACTCTTAAAATACGAATCACGTGGCTGTTGGGCTCTCAGCAGCAGCTGCTCCACACAGCAGATCCGCTTCTGTTGACATGCTTTGCTTTACCATATCTGAAGTAGCTGCAGCC
Source organism: Laterallus jamaicensis coturniculus (assembly GCA_022605575.1). NCBI lineage: Eukaryota > Metazoa > Chordata > Aves > Gruiformes > Rallidae > Laterallus > Laterallus jamaicensis. Next base: position 14,084,787 of record JAKCOX010000005.1, on the reverse strand, counting down.
CGTGAGCCCCGTGTCCCTGGTGGGAGACCTGCTTGCCTAGGATTGCAGGGTACCTCCTCTGATCCGGCAGTGCTGGTGGTGGCACAGTCGTGGTCCTGGGAACAAGGATTTGAGAGCGGGCGCTTTAAGAAGGGGGTATCGGGAGTTCATGTCATTCATCAGAGAGGAGTTTTCATGTTGTATGCTGTAATCACTGTAATTAAGGACTATAGTACTATTTTGTTGTGGGTAGCACCCTCCCAGTACTTTTTTTCTATACCTCCTTTTTCTGAGGCTTGCTTATCCTCAGGAGTGAAATTATTCATGGCCAGCGTACTCACTCCTGTATCACCTCAGTAATTTACCACAACTTCTCTGTTACTTGTTCCCCTTTGATTGGCCTCTCCATGTAGTCATGTAGAGCATAACACAAAGATGGATTGTATGGCATTCTCTGCTGGGGAAAATCAACACATAGAGCAGGCTCACTGCCAAGATGCTCATAATTAAACTGTTGCTATGGACAGGATTACATCAATGTTTCTATCAATCATTTGCTGCAGTTTTGTGGCTATTGGTACTTGGAATTTTTTAGGTTTTAGTTGCTTTCTTCTACTTCCTTTAATTTTTAATTGAAGCATTGCAGCACATAGAGACGTATTAAAAAATAATTATTGGAAAACCTAGCAAAAAGAGAAGCCATTCTGTCATTCCCACTCTCCGTTAGAAGCCAGTGTCTTTGTGAGGTATTTGCATTCAGCTAGTAGGGTGCTCTGATGCAGTCATTGCTGTTGTATTGTTGTGACCTAGGTGTCTGTTACAAAGCTACCACAACATGGTAACAGTTTGTACAGGCAGTGTGCTGTCAGCCCGCATTTAAATGTTGCAGATGCAGTAGAACATTTCTTTTTTCTTTTAGTCTGATTCCCATGCCCTAAATTGTGACATGGACTTAAGGACACTCTAGGGTGAAGTATGCTGGTGTATCTGGAACAGAGTTTGCTTGCCCGAACACAATGGCTGTGCTTCACCTGCTTGCAGTATCGCTGTTACTGTTATCCCCTATTACAGTCATCATCAGCAAATAATTTCCTTTTGGTAGCACTCAAAATGTTTGATATTATAGCTAACCAGTGAGCAGTGCATTAAATGTGGAGAGGTCCAGGATTACAGCAGAAATAACGTAGTCTGAGGGGTAACAAATGATATCGAGTGCAGCTGAGATCACTGTAACGAGATAAACAGTGTGGTGTCACAAAATTGTCTCCCAGTTGACAAAACAATCCATATTTTATAGATTGCCTTAAAAATTGAAGGATGGAGTCAATTATAGCCAATTATGATGCTACATTTACTGGAGGAGTTTTCATATCCTTTGGGGAGGAATAAGGAAATGTTCAAGTCAGTCAGAAAAAGCTTTTGCATTTGCTTCCTTGTTTTATCTGAACACAGATGTGGTTTTTTTTCTTATCTTTTGAGGTGAAAACTGCATCTGAAAGCTGGAACCAAATTATCTTTAGGATTGTTTTTTTGTTGTTGTTAGGTTTTTTCTTTATGCTGAACATAAAATTATGATAGGTAATACGGAAAACAGAACAAGAAACTTGTCCATCAGGTCCCCTCAGTTATGTTTGGGTTTACTCCAAAACAACTGTAAATGCAGCCTGGTTATGACAAACGCTACGTGGTGCATGTTGATCTCTCAAAAAGGAGCCTTCCTGTCGCTAAAGAGATACCTGGTAGATAGGTGTATTTCCAAATTTATTCTATTAAAGTGAAAATAGAGTGTGGCACGGTTTGTGTAGCTGACAGTTGCTTTTCAGTGGTTAGACGTAAAATGAGATACAAAAGCAGTGCACTGAAGATAAACAGGCCGATAGCCTTGTTCTTAAGTGATCTGGTCATCATCTCAGCAGCTGAGAGGCAAGCATTCACTCAGTGGCCTGCTAGTCTGTCCTTTAGATGATCTCATTTCTCCAGTTTGGATTCTCAGGTAGTGTGTTGGGGAGTCACACATCTGGTCTCTCTGATGCTGTAGGACTGACTTTGAGGAATAGTTTCCCTTCCCTGTGAAAGCATGCTGTTGGTAATTAATGAAAGATTCAGATCTATAGATAAAGATGTATTCAGAGACGGAAGGAGATGGTAAACAAGTTGTTTGAGTAATGTTTCCAAGTGTTACCCTCCTCCAGTGTTCAGGATTTCATTTCCCCAGCTAGCTTCAGAGGGTGACCTAGTACATGTGCCAATGACAAAAGCTACTTGTAACAATTCAGATCATGCTTTCTGCTTTATGAAATGGGATTGTAAAAATCCTCTCAAAAATGACATCTGAAATAGCATTAAAACACAATTTCCCTTTGATAAGGTTTTAAGGCACTCGTATGAAAAGTGACACTGCTTTGAGTGACTCTGTGTCAGCATTATGCAATGTGATGCACCTAAGTGACATTAATCCATTAAGGGTGTGAGGGCCACTTATTTTTCTCATGAAGTCATTAAATACCTTTATTGATTTCTGTTCAATCAGTTGCATTCTGCTGGTGTACAGTGATCTCTAGACATGCTAATAGTGCTGTTTCTAATAGTGTTTATAGATCATCGTTTTTAAAGACAGATATTACATTCAAAATAAATTATCATGCCTAAGTGAAACACAAAGGAGCTCAGAGAAGCAATGATATTTAACTGTTTGCATATTACCTGAACCTACTTTATTGCAAAATATGATTTTGTGATACAGATGTTCTAAAATCAATAATTAGCCATCTTCAGTACATTCATTACTTTTTCTAATGGTACAAAATTAGTTTATATATTTGGAATGTTTTCTTACACGATGATAAAGCGTTTTTTTAAGAATTGAACACAAACCTAGAAACCCTGCCTTAGTAAATATGAAGTTTGTAGTACTGGATTTTATGCTGAAGACCACAATAAACACTGCACATAGAACTGGCAGGTACTTAATTATAGTACTAGGTTATTTTGTCATTTTAAGCTGTGTTGTGTATGAGAAACGCTAGTGGACCAAATGTCAGTAAGAGTGTCTTTCTTTTTCCTTCCTAATGAACAGATCTTGCAGGAGGAAGTATGTAAGGCTCAGTTCGTCACGGATGCGTTTTAGCTCTATATGAATGGATATGCACTAGGGGAAAAAAAAAAAGTTAAAAAGTCATGTTCTGCCCTCCCTTTGATGCCATCCCAATGACTTTATCTTGATAGCCTGAGCTGCTTCCCTTACCTAACAGACAACTTCAATTGTGTTTTCTGGTTTTCTTGCTTAGCAGGAAATGAGGCTTCAGATTAATTTAAAATATGATGGAAGAGTTCTGATGGTCCTGTTAATTTTTGCAGTAATCTGATATTGTAGTTGCCTTTTACCTCACCTCTTTTAGCTTTTTTCCCTTTGGATGCAAACAGTTTATCAGAGTAAATTGCTGGCTTTGCCTGGGGCGTATCAAAAGCAGACCGGTACATTTACCTCTGCAGCTAAAATGTGAAGTTTTCACTTTGAAGCAGTGAATCACATCCTGCTGAGGAACTACCAGTGGTTTTTTTGAGTTTCTTTGCTGGGACCGTTAAGGGGCTCTGACAGGTCTTGTCAAATAGCGTTGATCATCCTTGTCTCAGACCCCAAACGATGCCGAATAGTGGCAAGTTTATTGCATTGTCCCTGGAGAAGCTGTTGTTCGCTCAGCGTTTTCTTCATAGGTCGCCTGCCTGATTTCATTGAAGGAAACCTGAGCAAGACTGTGTTATTAATGAATTATGACAAGCCTTTTGCCTATCAGGCAGAGGTTCCTGCAATCTCCTTTTAAGACAAAAACTTAATGGAAGATGCTCAGCTGGGCAAGCTCTCCGATGATACTCCTTAAGTGCTCATCCCAGGCTGATGCAAATACGCAGAGAGCCGTGAAGCTGCAAGTGGCAGCATTTAATACCGTCTCCCTCATAATGCCTGAATAATTTTCCGGAGAGCGATCGCCGCAGCTGCTGTGAACGTGGCTATTTGTTTATTTTTCACCTTGGTCTGGGCGGATTGCTGACCTAGCTAATCTGCTGCGTGCACGGGGCTGGCAGAGAGCGGGGGGGACAACACACAAGACGACGGTTCCCTGCTCACAGCGCCAGCGCTCCTGAACATGACAGGATTGGCAGCTGGAGCCTGAGACAGGCTCCCAAAGCCTGGTGGAGTTATGCAGGCTGGCTCTTGGTTCTGCTCTGCAAGGGGAGCTGAGCAATGCTAGCGAAGGATGGGAAAGAGGCAATGAGGGAGACGGCTTATGTTTTTCTTAATGGATGTTTGTGAGCAGGAAGGAGATGGCTTGGGCTGTCGGGGTGAGTTATGGAGCGCGTTTTGCGATCTCCCTCCGGTCGGGCGGCTCATTATGTTAAACAGTGCAGCTTTTAAAGCGCCGTAGCGCTCCTTTTATGTGCCTTGGCCTTCATTTGCTGAAATGCTTTGAGTTCACAGTGTTCAAGTCATTTTGGAAACGGGATGTAATTACAAAGGTTTCTTATGCTTACCAACAGCTTTTTTGAACCAGTGTAATTATCATTACTTGTGGATACTGTAAATTGAATATCCCCTCCCTAATTACATTAAACTCAAGGGTTGGCTGCTTAAACAGCCAAATAAGAAAAGTTCACCCTTTACTATAAATAGCAAAATTGTTCTTTTGGTTCTGCTGACCTTTAAAGTGAAGTGCTTTGCACGATGTCGTCAGGTGTACATTATAAAGATAGCTTGTAATTAGATCTGTAATGAGGAGCTCGGTTAGAATGGCTTTCTGAAAAACTTCATTTATTCAGCATTTTCTAACTGCTTTCAGAATTAAAGTTTCAGGGTGCATCAGGGCTCTTAAAGGGGCCAGCTGGTGTTTTGCATTTCACCTGCTCTGCACCACTGATTTCTGGCTGCCCAGTGCAACTGCTCATGCTGGGCTGCTGGAGGTGCAGTGGCTGCTGGAGGTGCAGCGACTTAGCCCTGCACTTTGAAAACAGCACCAGGGTTAAGGGGACGATTTAGCCAGTGATCCAAGGGTTTCTGTGATTGATTAATGTTTCTTCTCACACTTCCAGAAGATAGATGATGACTTAATTTGTAGTGAACAGCAGAATAAAGATTGCGGAGATGTGGTTGCCTAGTTTGTTTTTCTCCAGTTAATGCAAGTACCTGTGTTAGTACTGAAATGTAAGTTGCCCTGTCTGGTACAAGGATGCAGAGCTTTACTGAATTGATGTGCCTGCCTTGGGTTCAGTCTGCTGTCTGGCACAGTTTCACCAGCCCTGTTCATTGCTTTCAGAACACTGAAGCCATTTCTCAGGGAAGTTTGATTGACTTCCACTTACTTGAGGGGACTGAAAATTTCAGTGCATTGCTACTAGCTAATACTTACTTTGCTTTCTTCATTCTACTTGAATTAAAATCATGCCGTTTATTCCCTGTAGATGCTTTTTTGTTAATCGGGGCTACTTATATTCCCAGAGTGCTTCCTGCTGAGTGTCCTTCATGACCTGTCATAAAAATGTGCTTGGACAGGACAAATTGAAGAGTGTGCCTTCAAAAAAGAAGAAAACTTCAATTACAGTTCAGTCGTAGAGAATTACAGTTATAGGAAAAGAATAGGAGGAAAAAATCCTTATTGCATAATGGAATACTGTAACATTTGAATTGAAACAGCTCCTAAGGGAGTTTTAATGAAATCTAAGGCTAGAACAAAGGCAAAAAATAATTTGCAGCTTGGTCTCTTTCAGAATAAGTGTTATTGGTCCGTACGCACTCTCCTGTAGCAACTCTTCACTAACATGTTAAGAAATACGCTGGATAGTTCTATTTCTTGTTGAAAAATACTTATGTTCATATTTCATAGTTATGGGTTTTAAATTAAAGAATAATTGTTCATCACAATTCTGTTTTTTCTTCCAGCATATTTTCTACCTTTCTGTATTTATTCTGTTACAAAATAGGCAAAGCTACTGTATAGATTGTTTGTAGATTGTGGCAGCAGTGTATTCCTGTTGTGCCTGTGCATGTGTGAAGTGAATAGACAGTATTTTATCTAAGTAGAGACTACGCTCTGCGCAGCCAGTATTAACAGAAAAATTCTGTCTGATACGTAACAATCCAAAGAAAACCAGAGCAGTCTGTCTCATGGCTCATGCAATTAGAAGCGGTATCAATCCATTAGCAGACAGGCGAATCCTTTCTCATAAGAGCAAGGAGTAGATGTTTTAGTACAGACATGTAGATATTAGCTAGACATCTGAAGGCCTAGACTGACTTTAATTGTTCCCGGTTACAGAACCTCAGTGGGTAAAAGATTGGTGTGTTGTTCAAGCACTAAAGGGTCTGAGTCCAGAAGCACCTTGAACAGGCTAGCTGATAGGAAAGAAAATGAGGAAAAGAGAGAAAGGCAAGACTTAAAAGATTTTTACATTTGTTTCTACTTACTCTTTTGCAGGCACTTGTGCTTACACTTAAGGCTTAAAATCTTTAGATGCTTCACAGTGGCGCAGCAAAGTGATTTTTAGCTGGCTCTGTACTGCTAGAGTGAAGGCAAATCTTCAAACTTATCTTTTCCAAGGTAATTGAAATAGTAACAAAACTTGTGCGTTTAGCAAGAGGTCAGTTTTTCTAGACAATAATGCTTTTTAATAAAGCTCATTGATTGTATATGTCTACTTTGTCAGCCTCTTTTGAATGGTTTATCTGCAAGTGTCTAGAAGGTTCTAGACAGGATTCTCCTTGAATTTTGGATACAGACGCAGAGAAAACTCTTAGGAGACTACAATGCAGACAGTGTTAAAACTACTTTCTTTGTCCTCCTAATTATGGGTCACTCTTCTGCATTAAGCTTCTTTCTGTTACGCTCCTACCTCTGTAAAAGTAAACACAAAAGAGTGATGAAGCACACCTCTCAAACTTCTTCCTGCTCGAAGCAGGGACAGTGTATGAACTGGTTGGCATTACAAAGTGACATAATTGTGTTTCTTGTTTTGCTTTCTGTTGGGTTCCCAACCATACCTAACATTTGGTCTGCTGTCTTTCGGCAGCTGAGCACTGAGCTGACGTTTTGATGGCACAATTTATGGTAACCCCAAGGTCTCGCTCCTGAGCGGTAATATTCAGCTCGGAGCCCATCACTGTACATGTGAAGCTAAGGTTATGTTTTCCCATGTGCATCACTCTACATTTATCCACACTGAATTTAATTTACCATTTCATTGTCTAGTCACTCAAATTTATAAGGTCCTGTGATTCTTCACCACTTGCCCTCATCCTTACTGCCCTGAATAAGTTTGTGTCATTTGTAAACTGTTGCTTCAATGTTTAGCTGCATTTCGAGGTCCCTTATTGGTGTTTGAGAGAGGAATGCATGCAGCTGAGGAAAGGGCAAGATTTAAAGTCTCATTCCTGGGCAAATCAAAAATCCTGAACATATATAGTGGTTGTTTCAGTTACATAAATCTGAGATGTTTCCTGAACCCATGGTCCTCTAGAAAAAGTCAGATGGAAGCGGTATTTTTAATTTGAATGTTTCCTTTTAATAAAAACACATACGGCCTCTGTCAGTTTATCAGTCTTGCATTACATTAGTCAAATTTCAGCTTGTCTCAAGAGTAAATGCACACCAGCACCATGCCTGGTTTCTGAGTGAAGCTTTTGTGATGTTTCAATTTTGTGGAATATTCCTTTGGCATTCCTCACCAGACAGCTCTTGTGCAAAACTGAGCAAAGTTAGGAGTTTGGGGTTACAGTCTACCATCTCTTTGGACAAAACCGTGTCAATGTTTGTATTATATATTCATATTTTAGGGATTCAGAACTGGGCTTTAGTCACAGGGGGTTAAAATTTTGAATCCATCACGTTTTTGAACTCTTTTTAACTTCCCACCCCACAAGGCAAAAGAGCGTTGTGGGTGAAATGTTTGACAGCAGGTCCTTCTGCTGCTTGAAAGCAAAAAGCAATAAGACTCCTGAAGTGTCTGCAGAAGCATAGCCATGATTTTACTGCAGCTCTCCTCTGAAGAAAGCTCCCTCCCATTCAGGGTGGAAGCAGAGCAAAAGATTGTCCATTATTGTGTCTTTATCTTAAGAAAATGGGCTTTCCTGACGTTTTATAGGGTCCCACATGATGTCAAAACTGGCAGCTCTGGTCCTCCAACTTCATTTTGCTCTGTATTTCATGTCCTGTCAGCCCTCAGTGGGAGAAATAACTGATTCTCTTTTTCTTCTGCCATGGGCATTCAGGGCCATGAGGTATGATTCATCACAGACATGCCACTCAGTCCGATATTCTGTTGTGCTCATATCGGAGGCATGAGAAAAGAATCCTGTTTTAACTGGGATTACAGCATTTTTCCAGTTATGCTTAAGGACTTTGCCAATTACAGGCAAACAGTTTCTTCACAGTTAAGTTTTCAGTTTGTCAAGATGAAGGTAGGACAGATAGAGAGAGAGTGAGAGTAAAACATGGTAAAAATGACCAAGTAATGAGGTAAAATGAATTACAGATGATACATGGAACTAACATGATGTGCTTAAACTGTTTGGCAGGCAAAGATTAAGTGGGAATGTACCTACAGCATTGAGCACTGCTTATGTAGGGGCTTTGATAGTGATTTAGTTCAGGGGTGTGGGGGTGCTTGTTGTTTAGGGTTTTTTTTAATGACTTCGGGCAGATCATGAAACTGATGTATCCTTACAATTCTTCACCTACACAAGGAAATACAATGTAAAAGAGTTGCTAAGTTCTATTTCAACCTCACGTTTTTAATGAAAAATAACATGCATTTAACAGAATTGTAAGCTTCAGGAAGCCTCCCCACATCCCTCCCACCTACCCTATTCGTAGTTTGTAGAGAAATCTTCTGGTTTTACTTTCAGAAAGGTCTCTAGCAAAGTATCTTGAGAGTGTAAGAGACAGGGCAAGGGGCAAGGTGGATATCAGCGCTCCAGTTCACTTGGGTGCTGACAAGATCCAGCTGTTGGTTTTGGTATTAAGGAGAAAAAAAATCTCTCGTCGGTCTCAATGGCAAAAAAGCTGAGGCCTTTGGTCTTAGGTTGTGCTTTCAATGAGGATCACCTGCTGGGATTATATAGGCATACTACACCCGTATTAAATCCAGTTCATTACAGGGACCTTGAGCATTGGTCTCTTGAGGATTGGATTGCTAACATCTACATAATAGTAATTTGAAAACTGTAGGAGTGCAACTGTTTAAGAGGATTTGGGAAGTTTATTTTTAAAACAAAATAAATATGGAAGAAGACACAGACTGTTGGGGGTTTTTTTTAAAGAAAAAAAAAAAGCAAAGTTGGGAGTTCAGGTAAGGATGATGAAGATGGACAGACTGGTCTTAGAGAGCTTTTTGAAGATATGCCAAGGACAGGGCTTAGCCTTGGTCTCATGACCTGCGTATCAGCTTGTCATGGTAGCTGAGAGAGATTAACACATTGCCTTCTTAGTTCATAGCATCTCCTCTATAAGACTGTACATCCACATGTGTACTTCTTCACACGTGCCTCGAGTGTCTCTAAGGCAACTTTGTTGAACTTCAGATTCCATTTCTGGCATAGTATTTTCTGGCCACAAATTGGCCATTTGTGCTTCCTTTTTAAGCATATAATAGCAATGACTGTAAGGAATAAGAGACCTGAAAGCAAACAACAAAGCTTGGTCTGTTTCTGTGCCCTCTTTGGAGAGAGCAGCCAACAGAAAGTATATATAAACTGGGAATGACCATAAAATCATTTCAGTGGGTGACATAAAATCCAGATATTTGGTGTAGGGAATTTTTGAGTGTTCTTTCAGCTCCTCCCTGTAGTTCAGGGATGCACAGCTTATAGCCTAAGTGCAGTCAGCCGCCTGCAGCCTTTCAGGGCCTGGCTGAAATCTTCTCATGTTTGGCAGCCTTTTCTCAAGCTCCCCCTTTTTCGAGGCACAGCAGGCCAGCATCACTTGCAGCCAGGATGCTTTCTGCTCCAGAAAGGGCTTTGGCAAGGAGGGTAACCAAGGCCAGGCTGTGTGAATTGTTCTTCAGTCATGGTCTGCTCCCAGCCACCCCCTTTTCTGGCAGCAAGGGAGCAAGCAGGGACTCAGTTGGACATAAACCCAGAGTTAATGCACATTCAGAACAGTCATTGTGTGCAAGTTTAGTAAATCCAGCTTTTCTGGAAAGTGTTATGCCTTCCACTCCAGCTGTGCACTTGCAGTCCAGCTGATTCTCCCAGGCTCAGCCCCATTTGGCTGGTTCTTCCCAGCTTGCAGACTGTGCTGCTCCTGCCATGGCAAGGAGCTGAACCCCACCGCGGTAGCTGACACAGCTTGATGGGTTTGTTGCCAAATGTACCGTTGTTTCACTGGCAACACTGCAAATAATTTCCAGACTTCACTGGTGTAGACACTGCCTCCTTAAAACATAGACTGGGAGAACAACTAGTAGATTCCCCTTTTTTGTGTGTTTATTTTAGGTCTTAATAGACTTAAGTATTTCAGGACTCCGTAGTAAAATAGATGCCTGAGGGAGCCTAAATGTTCACACATAACTAGGGCTGGCAGAAGAACAAGAATTCAGTGTCATGAAAAATTTAGCAGGCTTGGCATTTGTCTTGATGAAGAACTAAACACAGTTCTTCAGAGATTTTAATGAAAAAAAGAGAAAGAGTACAAGTTGCTCTGCTATTAGCTGAGGGCTCATAAGCTGGGGCACTCACCTGGAAGGTGGGAGACACAGACTTAATCCTCTGGCCTGAATCCAGCAGAACATTCAAGTGTTTTTCTCTGGTTAGCTACCTGAGATGCTGCCCCAGTAGCAGGTGGTTCTGAAGGTAATCTGATTCTCCTTGCATCTGCAGTTCCTTTTGGTCAGTGGTTGGGAGATACAGCTGGGCATGTCTCAGTGGAGTATCTACCTAGCTAATTTTTTTTAAAAACATATCTGAGTTTTTGCTTTTAGCAGAAGAAAAAATGGCATTACCAGTATTACCTGTGTATTAATGTTATTCCATGTGCATGTCACAAAAGGCTGCAAATAATTTTTAAGTATAATATGGTATGCCAGTTGTGTAGATTAAATGACATAATTATTTAACTAGTGCTGCATTCAACACTCCCACATGTTCTTGTCTTGGTAATTTTTTTGTGGAAGTACCCTTCTTTTCTATGGTAAACTAATTAATTTGTAACAGAAGCAGCATCTGAAACTTTATCATTGCTGTGTGAGGGGAAAATAACGGTGTCAACTAATAAGACGGGTGTATGGAAATAAATGTACAAAGAGAGGTAAGGTGGAAGAAGGTAAAGGTTTCATTGGCTGTAAAAGCAGACAGGGACATCAGGATGCTTTCTCTATAGGAGGTCGTAGATGCCATGATGTAGGTTGTGCTGCCTTCACTTCAGATCTGTTGTGCAATTCTCAGAGTACCTTGCCTGCCGGCTTTGCAGCATTCAATTCCTAACCTTTGCAGGGGGATAGAAAGCATGCAAGATAAAAATACAGTACTTTGCAAAGCAAAAAGGAGAGGGACATGTGTTTCTGCCCCCAAACTGGGATCCTGGTAGGAGATGCCTGAAGCAAGAAGATAATTTGGTGCATTCTGTCAAGTAACTTTACATTCAACTAGCATGGGCGCCCCTCCTTCAAAGCCTGGTTTATAGAAAACTAGAGGGTTTTTTTTAATAGATAACATCAATGAAGACTAATCTGAGCTGGGGGTAGAAGGAGAAGAGCTGGAGTTGTGTTTTAATCCAATAGATCCCATGAAAACAGACTGTAACTCATAAAAATGTCAAATAAAGCAGTTGTGTTGTATATTATTGTTTATAATGAATTGTTTTCTGCTTTTTCTGCTAATCAGGCATTTTCATAAATGTATTTTCTTTCCAAATGGATATGTTGTTGTTCCCATGGAGCAGCTGCAGTAACATATTGTACTTGCACATTCTGATTTTTTTCTTTCAAATGGAATGATGTATGAGTCATTTATGCCTTAAACATAGTAAAACTTATTATACCATCATTCATACCACATCTTCTGAAATCAACAGATCTAAAAGACCCTTGCAGTGAAAGCTGGATTCCTGAGAGTTTGCATGGGTTGATGCATGCTATGGGCTGATGCATCATTTTTATTCAGAACAAATTTGTGTATGGTTCTTAATAATTGCTGCCTGCTCACCTCAGCACACATAATCTTAACAGCAGTGTGACAGAGGAGTTTGTATTAAACTGTGTTGATTAACATCCTCCTCTATTTGACAGGATCTGACTTTGAAGTATCCTGTGATTTGTTTTCTACTCGCGGATGTAAAAATTCTGACCAAGAATTGACTTTGCAGCCTTTAACTGCTTCAGAAAACACATAATGAATGGTAACCGCTTCAGAAAACATGTAATGAATGATTATTTGGACTACTAGGATCCCTCAAAGATAAATAACAAATACAAACAACACAAAGAAAAGAAAACATCAGATAATTGAGCAAGGGAGCTAAGACAATTCCTTTGTCTTTAACTCTCCATGTAGATAACATAGCATTTGCAGTGTAGGAGGCTAAACCAGGTAGCATGGAGAAGCAGCAACACCACCAGAAAACTGCATGCATGTTAGGCATAAACGTGCCCAAGTACAAAAGGAATGTAAAGTGGATAAACCCAGTTTCAATTCTGTATTTCTCTCTTTCTCTGCACTTACAAATTGTGTTTTATACAGTCTGATCTTTTCAGAAAGAATATGTTTAGCTTGTAAGTGTTCCTGCATAATACTTTCCTTACATAGTGCTGCATTATCAAGCATCGTACAAAATTAGTTGCTTTGTGCTGATATGAATGTGGACAAAGTCAAGCCATTAGTTGGCTTTTTCAGGGGCTGCTCTCATAATTGGTTGTATTACTTCTTTTTATAAAAGGAGCATTGTGTGAATACAAATGTAATGTTGGCCAAGAACCTGCTACAACGTGTCCTTTGGGGGGTGGGGGAAATAGCAGTCAAATAAGAAATTTGTTCATGTCTTTTCCTATCAGTAAGTGCTTTGGTAGATGTTTTGGCAGTAGAGATTTATGAAGGTTGATGCGAGGGAGTGCACAATCTTGGAAAGCATGTGCAATAAAGTATATGGGGAATTTTAGTTTTACAGGGCAGGGCTTCCAGACGGGTGCCTTTAAATGCTTTCTGTGTAGAGATGGGCTTTTATCTGGCAGGTTTTACAGGTACTGAGAGGTGCATCTTGAAAGTATAATGCTTCAACATTAATAATTTTTCAGGTACTTGGAGGCTTATACAGCTTCTGCTGGTGATCCTACCATATAGATGGAAGAGCAGTTGTTTCAGAGTTTGCAAAGCACTCAGACAAGAATTCCCTTTCATCTCTTTTCAAAGAGATGGATAACCTCTGTCTGTCGGCAGATTTGGATGGCCCAGTTGGCATTTCCCTTGTCCTTGGACAGAGGCCCAAGGTTTCTGGAAGCAGCTTGGTAAAGAGGGTTTGTTACCCTTGGCTCCAGTCAGGCATAAACAAGTATTTTCTCTATTTTGGAATTTTCCTTATATGTATTTTGGCCCAGTCATTTGGGCCTTCTCTATTTTCATTGAGATAAAACCTCTTAGAAGTAACCAGTGCGGTTTGGTTTACTTTGTTTTTTACTTTTCTGAAGTGGTCAAATTGGCAAAGAACTAAAGATTACGTTATTACTGCTGGATATTATAGCTAACATCTCATGAAACTTTATTAGAACCCCCTTTTGTTCATTAGCTCATAACTTTATGCAAAGCACTTTTGGACTGAAACTTTCCATGTTTAGTCTGAGGCCAAAGGGATTTTTTTACCTCCATTCAGCACTTTGTGACCTACCTAAACTAATGTGAGGAGTTGGTATATTTTTATAAGAAATGTTAAGTCAGTGTTTTTCTGAACTTAAATGGATAACTAACCATATTTTAAATTTATGGTTTTAAAGCACATATAGCTAGAGCACAGTGCAGTCCTGCCAAGTGTAAACAGAGATAAAATATTGCAAAATTAAAAGCTGTCAAATAGGGGGGTTATATAACTAGCCAAAATATATTCTATTTTAGATGACAACTCTATAGTGGAAGAATGACTGTAAAATATGCGACTTTGTAGTGCTTTACAAATGCTGTACGAGTTTTCTCCCAGTTTAAAACATTGTTTGTATACTCAGGCAAAGCTAGGGAACTTTGTTGATGTGGGTTTTTTGTTTAAAGGCTTCAAGAGACACCTAAATAAAGAGTACAGCTAAATAAAGAGTACAGCTTTCTCTGAGTTCTCAGTACCCCACGGGCTTTACTGTTCTCTGTTTTCTAAATCATCCCTCAACGAGGCTAGGCTTTGTCAAAAGTCTGGCCTTAAAATGCCACCTCCAGCCCATTTCAACATGGCTGCCTTAGTGGCTTCGGTAGCAAGCTAACTTTGGTGATCATGTGGCGGGTTTTCACTTAAGCTTTCCAGCTTCCTGCCTGTGGTGGTCTATTTGTTTCTAAGGTAGAAACATTTTCTCCGCATGGGCAAAGCTGATAAGTTCTGTTCCAGCAGAGAAATAAATTACATACTAGATGTAATGAGACATCAATGTCCAGTAAATGTCCTGTTGCTTCTGAGAGTGGTACTGTGTGAGACAACGGTCGATAATTTTCTGGTAACTCTAATTCCTCCCCTCCCTAAAATTCCTTTGTTAAGGAGTTACATTTAATACAGCAGGAAAAAAGCCCCAACAAGGAACAAAACTTAAAAGTGCAATGGGAAGGGAAGGGCTTTTGAAAATGGTGCATCAACAAGCTAACAAAAATACCTACTCAGCTGTTACCTGCAGGCATAAAAACCCTGTGAAGTTTGAGACATCTTTGCTGGTTAGGTATTTCATGTTTCTTTAGTAGGACTACTTCCTTCTCAGTAAGCTTTGGGTTTTGTAAGCATCATGTGGTTCTTCAGTTTTATGGGAAAGTTTATTGGTTTACTTACCTTCTTGGGAAAACACAGACTGTAGCGGCATGGTGTTTGATTTCATATGGAAATCTCTGACGGTAGCATGCCTCATTCTGATGGCTGGCTGATGGCATGCTGGTCCTTGCAGGGCTGGGCTGGGAGGTGTCTGAAGCTCATGTCAAGGCGCTTGCCAGTCCCCAGGGCAGCTTTCCATCAGGACCTGGTGAAGATGGCAACCGTCATCCCATCCTTCCTCCTCCTCCTTTGCTTTGTTATGCTACAGCCCTGACCTTCTCAAATACCTAGTGGTCAAAAAAGGCAGCTAAGAGCATTATAAATAATGACCTTAAAAGAACTGATTTGAGTATTGAAAAATAAGACTTTTTTATTGGCAAGTTTTATGGAATGCTTTTTCAGCAGTTTGTAGCTTTTTGTTAGCTTCTAACAAAATGTCTTCAAATTTCCATATTCCCTTTTAACTAAAGTCATATTCTGTGGTCTGCAAGCATAGGAAATCCAATGTTATTAAGAGTTTCTTTAGATGCTTTGCTTCAAAGCTTGGGTTACCTTTACAACAGACTGCAAGGCAGTAGGTGCACTGGTTGCAAGAATAGGCAAAACTGGCATCCCTACTTGCTTTGACTACTTTTCTTGTGTAGGATCTGCTAGAATTAACTAAGTTTGGTTTTCTTAATTAGTATTTGTTTTGATTCCTCTTTAGGCTACTTCTGACCAAGGTGGGAGGAAGGATAGTGGGAAATTACCTGATTCTGAAAGCTGAATGATTTGTGAGTCATTCTCAGAAGATTTTTTTTCTCCGTAGAAAGGCTTTCTCCCACTCCCTTCCAAAAAAAACCCCAAACCTAAGCCCAAGTTGTCTTGTGTTCTTCAAGATGCATTTCCTGTGCTATTCCACCCCCTCCTAATTTAACCCAAAGCAACATTGAAAATACAAAGTACAAGCACTACCACAGAGTCATCCTGGAAGAATGATAAACCAAATGTGACATGGCTCAATCAATTTAACCTCTAATAGTAAAAAGTCATGGACAGGAAGAATAAAGAAGCATTTCTTCAAAGGTTACTTTTTTAAGGCGATTACTCTTTATGAATTGCTATCCAAAAGAATATCAGCATCCAGAAAAATGAGTCTTTTGCAAAGGTCAGGAATGAGAGCAGAAACTTGGTAAACTCTTCAGCCTTGTTGCTAAGTGAATATAAGACACGCACAGACTGTAAGTGGTTATCCTCCAAACACTAATTACAGCAGCTCCTTTTTTGATGCTTGGTTTTGTTTCTGGAAATGAAAAAAAAAACCACAACCCCACCAAACAAACAAAAAAAACCCCACCAGAAACAATCAAAAACCAACATTGGTGGGATTTTTTCCCTGGTTTGTGCTTGTATCTGCAGTGAGTTTGTATTTTCAGAGGTTTTAACATGAAACTCTTGGCAGAATTTTGAGAAGGGCTGGGTTGACTACCACACTCTGTGAGGCTGGCTGAGTTGCTTGTTTTGCACATGAATTGTTGCATTGGGAGTAGAGAGAACAGCTGGCTGCACATCCCCTCTGCTCAAGAGACCTCTCCTGCCCTCTTCCAGCTCTGTGTAGGGGTCAGTGAGGCAGTAAGCCTGGATAGGTAAGTGCAGCAGTGCAGGGCTGTGACTGCAAGAGCTGTTAGCCACAAGTGTGGGTGCCGTTTGCGTTGCCTCAGTACACAGATGTGCTCACGTGCCTGCATGTAGAGAGATTTTGCACCTCTAATTTGGACACTTTTAAGCAGGTGCCAGCTCAGTGGCTATGGTAGGGAGGGACCGGGTCTGTGGCCAAGCCATGTAGGGTTCAGAGACCTCAGAAGCTCCCCTGCCTGCACAGTCTGGGCTCTTGGAGACCTCCAGGCCACAGAGCTTCAGCTGCTGTGTGCTTGTTGCTGGGGCTTGCAAGTTGGTTGCAGGTGATAGTGGCTTGGCCAAAACTGTGAGTGTGTGACTTGTACAGCTGTAGCCAGTGGCTGAGCTGCTGTATCCCTGTCCTGGCTATGCTGGGTGAGGCTTTCGTCACAAGGCGGAGGAGCTTGAATCTCAGCAGATGCTCTAAATGGAGAGGTGACACTTTCATGTGAGAACTTCAACATCTCAAGTGGAGATATGAGTTAATCGAAACATTTTGCAATCTGGTGTTGATTTCATCAGCTTGCTTCTGTCCAAACCCCTCCACCCCCCAAAAAGAAAAAAAAAAAAAAAGAATTAAGCATCTTCTTCTAAAAATACAGAGACCTATCACTTAAAATGATTTTCTGAGTGGAATGAGGATTATCACTCTTCTGGAAATAGTTCTCTGTTCCTCTTCCAACATTTTACATGCCCACTTTTAATTAATATTGTGTGAAATAAAGTGGAAAGTTCAGTTGAGTTGAGCAGAATAGCTCCTAAAAATAAAACGTGGATGCTGGAAATGCTCAAGTTTTCAGTTCAGCTCCTGAACTTCCTGCCTGGCTGAGTGAGCCCTTGCACTGCACCTGGCTCTTATGTCATAAGGTAATTCCTTTTGAAAATGATAACATTAAAACAATGAAAAGTAGTAAGAGGAATGTGCTGTGGTTAGGACAATCTGTTGGCTAAGGCTCAGATTCTGCAATTACTTTACAGACAAAACTCCCATTTAAAGTGAAGATGAGCACTGCCTGAACTCAGGATTGAAGAAGGAGCCACTGTGATCATACAGCCTGACCCCTGTAAGAACAGGGCACTCCTTTTCATTTAGCAATCTGTTGAGCAGCAGCTGTTAAATTTCTGAAACCACCAAAATGCCTCAAAACACAAAGTGTTTGCTTCAGAAATGAGTGTCAGTTCTAATGCATAACCATTTTTCTTAAGAAATCTTTCTCTTTTTCAGAAGACAATTACAAGCTTTATATTACAGACTGTGATTATTATACTACACTTCCAAGACGAAGAAAAAAAAAAAAAGACAATAGTTGAAGCCAGCATTTCTCTTGCTTCCTAATGGATTACTTTTGTTTTCAAATCAATGTCCTCTGATTATAGTCTTGTTACAGCTTTCACAATCTACACCAGCAGTTGCAACTTTGTAAGCTAAAATAGGTGTCAAGATAATGCACCTGTTTTGTTTAAAAGTAATAACTTTTCTGGGAAAGCTAGGAAAGGTAGATATTGTTTGTGTTCAAGATTTGCATCTGAGTTGTAGTCACAGTTCATCAGCACTCAAAGGGATTTGAAACTTGGAAAATACACTTCCCAATTCAGGGGTAAAAGGGTCATCATCTGTTACATGTACAAAGCAAGCAAAACAAAAACAGTGAAATGGAAAACCCACGGTAGACTGCAAGCATTGTTTTATGCATTTGAAAGCATTTCTTTTCAAAAGAATTCTTAGCATGTAGTTCTCACTGGAGTGTTTTTCAGTATGGATGAATTTATACACTCTTATTTATATATGGCTATATGTGCATGTGTGTATGTTTGAAACACCACCTATGCATGTATTTACTTGGGGAATTCTTTGCAGTAGCTACAGTGGTCAACTCTGGTATAAGTAGATACAAAAGACTTGTGTTGGTTATAAATAATTGTTCTTTGTGTGCTATGCCACATTTTCAGTAGTTCTATTTGCATGTAGAGTTTTAATTAAGAGATAACTGTCACTGCAGGTTGACTACAGAAGGCTGCAGTATCCAGCAGAGAGATAAATGCCAATGCCAAGTCATACAGGTTGGAGAGCATACAGAGAGTCCATAATAAAAAATGGGTTTACAATTAACACTCACTTATTACTAACCTACTGTGTTATATGGAGAGATGAAGAGGTCCAAAATCTGGTTGTTTAAGGTAGTGCATACTGGGTGTGGGATTTGAGGTTTATTTTTTGGAGGGAAGAGGGTGAAGGCTTGTGTCGATATACACGTGAAATATTGGAAATCAAAACTTTGGGGTGCAGTCAGTAAACTCGTTAGGAGGGTGTAGGTGCCCTATTTAATATGAGTGTGTTACAGCTTTCAGCACACTGGGAAGTCCTAGAACAGATTGCAGAGATTCATCTCAGCTTGATTCAGAAGGGCTATAAGTGTCCTTCTGTCTGTTTGAAAGTATTTTAGTTTCTATTTAATTTAGCCATAAGACACATTATTTCTGACCTTCACAAACCACTGCCTGTCTGATCCTAGTTTTAAAAGATCCCATTAACTCTTTTATTTGAAAAAAAAACCCAAAACAACCTTTTTCCTGTTGTGAGGAGCAGAATCTGAAATAGATATATATAGCTACCGTTAGTGAGCCATTATATGTATAACACATTTTTTCCCCTGTATGTGGTATGTTTCTGGGTTTATATGACATAATAGTGTCATTTAAAATAACATGAAATCTTTATTTCCATGAAGTCACCAGAAAAAAAATCCCATTAGTTTAAATAAAGGAAGGAGATAGCTACCTTGCAATTTGTAATTTAATAGCATTTTCTTACTGGTATTGAAGTCAGGAAGTACTCTTTACCACTAACTTCAAAATAAGGCTCTCCTCCTCTCTCTTTGAGATGCAGATAGAGGAATTTTTTTTCTTCAATCTCAGTGACAAGGGCTGGCAAGACTATGAAAGGAAAAATCCACTGTTCTGCCATAGCTAAACAGCCTAAACAGAGCTGTCTACTCTTTGCCTTAAGCAGCCATCAGCAGTTGTATCCAAGAGTTAGGTGTGGGATTTATGCATCTTGATTGAGATGGAAATAATGGCCCTTCAAAATTTCATAGTGAAATTACTTTTGCAAAGTATGTAATTTGCAGTGCATCTTATGCAAAGTGAATTGATAATGCTAGGTTTTAAGACCTGATCTGGATATATTAGCAAAAGTTCACTGTTGAAGAAATTCATCAAGCAACAAACACTTTCATGAACTAAAACATGATCTTAAGAATGTGTAAACTTGTAATCACAAAAGAAAATAAAGGGGGTTGGGGTTTTTTTCTTTCTTGCTGGTACCATATTGCCAGCAAAATGTTTGTGTTGTAGAGTTTGAATCTGTTAGGAAGTTTTTGTAAATTCATGTATTTTAGGGCTCTGCAGAGACTTTCTGGGTCATCTCTTCTAGCCCGCCCACCTTGTAACAGCAGGAGATCATTACTACTGCTACTCTTCCATCCTACTTTTCTCCTAAGTGCTGTGTTCCAAAAGTGTCCAGTACTATTTTCTGTAAAATGCATCTAGTGAGAATGCAGTGTGTAATTCGTCTATGCACCTCATTGGTGTTGAAGCAAAGTGCTGCTTTAGCATGTGATGACAGATAAAAGATGAAAGCCGAACCATTGTTGGATTCATTCTTCATAATACCATATAAATAAGCTTATGCACTGTTATTGGCTTTTGTTTAAGGGAAGGGGTGTAGGCGACCTGTACATGACCGTAAGCTGTGGGTTGTGGCTAGGGCCAAGTGTCCCTGCTGCTCTGGGGACGAAGGCACAGCTCTGCCCTCACTTCCCACAGCATTAGGCAGCAACAATTGCCAGAGGCCCAGCCTCAGACTTACCTAAGCTTAAGTATACTTATCGCAGAAAGTCCCACAAATCCCTCTCCATCCCGTTAATACCAGTCCATTGATGGCGGTCTTCCCCCTTGTTTGGGTTTTTTTATGGGCTGTACTTATCATCCTTGTCCCAGTCAGCTTTTCCATATGTTCTGTCAGTTCTACTTCCAACTTTTATATTGTCTTGTAGATCAGGGCTGATCTTTGCACAGAGCAATGCAGTTTAACATAATAACCTTGTATGTATGTATTTAATGTATCCGTTAGTAGCTCAGGTGCATTTCTTCATTAATGTTCTTGGTGTAACCAATTTTCTTTGGGTTTTACTTTCTTTGGGGACTCAAATTATTTCCTTATCAAATTTATTCACATCTTCCCTTATTGCTATATTCAGTCTGTTCCTGCTGGTGTTCGCCTGTATTTTCTGCAAATCTTCTTTGCATTTTCATGCAAGATAAGGGTTTTTTCTGAATTACAGGAAGAACGTTGTGTAATTTTGGTTATGAAAATGCCAACAATTTCAAGTGTGTTTATCTTCCTAACTAACCTAAAACAATCTATTTAAGTACTCTAAAGTCCAGTATAGTTTCTCATTAAAAATTAGCATACTATATTATTTCAAAGCCACATAGTAAAAACAAGATTATTTGGTGTTTGTTAAAGCATGAGCAAGAAAATTAAAGCAGAGCTACAGAAATCTTTGCTAGATGTGCACCAAAAGAAGCAGAACAGGAGGGAAAAATAAATATTTGTATTTTTGTGGGTTTCCTTAGAACAAAATATTGTTTGCATCATTGTGTGTCTCCAAGCTATATGGAAAAAGTGTTATAATAATCAATATAATTGGCTTTTGTCACACTTCAAGATTTTTGTGATTTATAGATATGTTTGTTAAGACAAAGTGAGTGATATTACCCAGTATTTTTAAATGCACATCACGATCCCTCTTTGTAGTGTGTTAACTATTTTTTTTCTTAACATGTAGCTTATTCTATAAATGGCAGTATAGATAGCTGTCTGCCTTTTCACTTGGAATCTAAGAGAAACTCAGTGCAGAAATCTGCCAGTGCCGGATGAAGCTGTACAGAAATACACGGCTCAGCTGGTTGGCCTAGGGGTTCTTGTGAAAAATTGGCGCATATTAAAACTGGCTCCCTTTCTGTGCAGACCATGTAACTTTGTGACAAGACGAACCTGCCTGCCAGAATTAGTTTCATTTCTAAAAGCCAAATCACCAACGTTGCATAATTTCCTGGTGGTGTTAGAGCCCTAATCACCTGATGTTTGCAGTACCAGAAATCCAGCCCCACAGAGCGTAGTAGTGGGAGCTTTGCTCCAGCCCCCCACCTCCAGTCCACACCTGAGATGCGGTGTGTTCTGAACTGAGAAACCAGGTGAGCCGGAGCACCCAAGTGATGCTCTTTCCAGATGGCTACTCATCAGTGCCATGGAGTGTCAACTAGCCACATAGCACTGAGAAAATTAATAAATTTGGATAAATGAAGGAATTTACAAAATAATTAAGGGAACTTGGACATGACAGATTTTCAGGCAACGGGATATTTTGCATGATTACGGTTTGTGTAATCAAGGCTCTGTTGTGTTTGAAAGTTAATGAGTGTAAATTGAGGAGAGAGGAAGCATATTGAGAACAATGTTGTGCATAAGCTCCATAGGTATTACTGAGATGCTTATTTGCTTCAGACAGTATACATCTGGAACATATTACTGTAGCTCTCCTCTCTAGTCAGAGAAGTCCAAAGCAAGTAAAGGAGATTTTTTCCAAGCTAAAAAAAAATAAAGATCATAGAGATCATTTCTGTTGACTATTATTGGGATCATTCAAAAAGAATAAATATAATGACTATTGAAATCGGTTTGGGCACATCATAAATAATGCATTGAATACTCCATCAACAAATTACCACAAACCCAGGTTACTGAAGCAAGCAGTGTGACAAAAAAGAAAAAAACAACAAGGTGTTGCAGGAAATTCTGGAGTCGCTTTGTCTGCCCATCGTTGGTTTGGTTTCGTGTTTTCTGGGTATAAGCCTTGGGTTTCACATAGGAGTTACTTGAGTAAGTCCTCATTTCCCTTCCAGAGCCAAACCTGACTCTTAAAATTGTTTATAATACATATTGTGCTGTCCACTGCAAGTTTGAGAAGAGGTGAATGACATGTGAAAGAATGAAGCAAACCGTTTGTGGTGAGGCTGTCACAGGTTTCTGTCCAGGGAAACCAATTAGTTGGGACTTTGCAACCTATTTTAGAGATCTTGAAGATACTGTGTGATGGGATATAAACTGAATATGAAAGAAGAAAAAAAAATTAAATCGGCATGATTCTAGCAGTGTACAAGGGAGATGAAGGCAATTCAAGCTGTTGGTGCCACTGTAATTTATTATATTAAACTTAAATAAAACGTTGAGGGGTGCTGCACCTCACCAGCATAACTGTACTACAGAGTACCGTAAAAACAAATCATTGCATGATGAAAAAAACCTGTATTTTCCTTAAATTTAGTTTCATAGTTATGAATGGTATCCATGCAGGTTAATCTAATTTTTTTAACATAAGGTATGTAATAAAGCTGCTTCATTTTCTGCTACAATTCCCCACCTACAGGCAACATAATACTTTATTCAGAAGTAGTCCATCAGTCTGACTCGCACAGAGTGAGACCTGTGCTGACTAAATACTATAAAAAAACAATATATTTACTGGTAAATTAGGTAACTTTTTCCACTGCTTACTGGGTTTAATTATTGTTTTGTTAAAGGACTAAATGCATTTTTATGATATCCTAAAGCTTTATTTAAACTGGTCTTCCACCATGATGCCTTTGTGATACTTTCAAGATGTAGAAACGGGATGTAGTCGTTGGGTATGCATGTTTTAAAACAACCTGTACAGATGGACTCAAGTTTGACAGGTGAAACTTATTAAAATTTTAAATACTATATGTATCAGAGAAATATTGCAAAAAAACCTTGAATTCCTGTCAGAATAATTTGTGTGGTAGAAATTTAGGACTGAGTTTCCCTGTGTTAGCTTATAAAACTGTTCCTGGATTTTGTTTATTGCTATTATTTTGTTCTATAAAGTAGATTTTAGACAGGAGTGTCCCACTGAAAGAAGCAACCCTGTATTTGGCCATATATTTCAGTTCTTTTGTTCTGCTTGAGGGCTTGGAAAATAGAAAAAACTGTCGTCCAAATGGTTGTACAACAAATACCTCAGTTGGCACTGGTTCCTCTGTCTCTGTGTTGCAGAGACAGGGTAATTCCAGGTAGGGCTGAGCCCTGTGCATTGAAATAGCAAGTAATGGCATTTTGTTACGCTTTCTAAAGCACTTAAACCAGTTTATTACATGTAATTGTCATATTTTCTTTGTCCATCTCTTATTATCGTCTGAAGTAGACTATTCACCTTTCAGTGATGCAAAAAATAAAATAATTTGTTGTTCATGTGATACCTTGACCCATATTTTAAATATTTTTTATTTTCTTTCATAGGTCCTCCCATGCCATCCTCCTCATCTAGTCCATCAGTTACTGAACATTTACACTCCCCTCCTCCATCACCCAATCTCCATGAGAACCAGAGGTGGTTATTAAGTAATAATGCCAGCCAGCCAGTTCAGGACTCTGATACAGATGAGGACTATACTGCCAGCTCATATCTAGTACAGACCGGTACTGTTTCAGTGTCTGTCCCAGGTCATGGTAAGAAGAGGACATTTTGTCCAGAGTTTGAATACACTTTTATTTTCCATCCTATTACAAAATTGCCTAATAAAACTTAAGGATATCAAAATGTCTTTGTATTTTAAAATTATTTTCCTTTGAATGTCACTAGTTATGTTCTACTTTACTGTAAAATATGAAAGTAGAAAGTAATTTCTAATACATAAAACTCATTTATTTTAAAATGCAGTACTTACATGAAACAGTAGCCATTAATGATATATTATGTAATGGAATTTGTAGTGAGTGAGTAGCCTTTAGTCGTACTTTCTTAAGGGCGGGCTGAAGTTGGTTAAACTGTCATGATGTTTAGCTTCAGAACAATGTAAGACTTACCTTTTACTACCTTATCAAGTTCAGCAGGTTCCAGCCATTACTTTAGTTTCCCTGGGCCAGGTGAATGGGATTTGTATGTTACCAGATAGGGCACTCAAGGAAGGGAGATGTGTGGTGAGAGAAGGTATCAGTGGCTCCTGAGATGTTCTTTGCATGTCTCTTGTCCTCTCAATCAGTGTGAGTAACCAACAGGAGTGACGTGTATTTGAAGCACTGGTGCCCCCTTACTTGTGGCATAACAAGTTGCTTTTTTTTTTTTCCCCTAAAGTGACAAAAATAGCCACAGGGTTACATTTTTGTTGTCTGACTGAGCAGATTTCCTTGGGGTAGTCAGACCGGAGGAATAATTTGTTGTCACACCTTTCCCCAGTAGCTCAGCAAAGCCTGGAACAAGCCTCTTCATTTTTTAAGTGCCTTTCGTGTCTTTGGATTGGCAAGAACGCTCCTACAGACAAACCACTAGAGGGGGTTTTGAGAAATATTTTCCTACAGATTACACATCAGTTGGTTGGACAGAACTACTTTGCAGAGTAAAAACACTGGCTTTGAGCTTCTCTTCTAGCTTGGAGTGCAACTTTGGAGTTGTGTCTAAAAGGCCAAACTACCTTTTACAGCAGTTGTGTGAATTTGGCAACCCTTTTTTTCCCCACTGGAATGTTGGTGTTTTTTTCTTTCCCATGTTAGGGGCTTAGATTAAAATCTTTAAAATTAGCCATGGTAGCTCTATTTTTCCATGTTCAACTTGCTCAGTATTTAATCTGTGAAGAATTGGAATTGTTAATACATCACCTTAATCAGCGTATGTTTTGAAGATGTTTCGTTTCCTTACTGTCTAGGAATATGCAGTTTGTTAGAAAATATATGAATTATCCAAAAGGTAGCCAGGTCTGTTCACTAAGACAAAACATTTAGATTACTGTACCCACCAGCCTTTCCTCTACAAGTGAAAAATGCAAAAGCAAGAGAAATCAGATAAAAATTTTGAATAGTTGGGATGAATTCCTCATACATCCTAGCCTCTTAAGGAGCTAGTAAGTGTTCATCATTCCTCTGGTTTTAGCATTTTGCTGATTCTGAAATTTTCAACGGCTGCTTGCTGGTTTGAGTTGGCCAATCTCGAGGAATGTTCATTAACCCCTTTTGCCCCAGACTAGCCAAAATAATTTCAGCTGGTCCCATGGCAAGTCTTGGTCTTTTAGTAGGACGAAATAAGGTTTTTCAGAAGAAGCAGGACAGAAGTTAACATCATGGTTTATGGTGAGAGTTGTTCTTGTAAAGTATTTGCTAAGCAGAAAGGAAATGCAGCATACTCTGTAAGTACATGGTCGCTTTCCCCTCTCTTCTCTTTTCCCGCTGTGCTCCCATCTCCTCTGCTTGCAGATGTCTGAGAGTCTCCCCTTCAGTATATTTGTGCAATAGAAGTGCTTGCAGTTACTGCTTCCCCACTGTCAAAGAATTAAATCAATGATATATATGTACTCATAATCTAGTTGTGCTGGCAGTCATATAATATAGTTAATGATCTTTCTCTCTCTCCACAAGATTAGACTTGTTTTCAGAAGTGCTTCAACACACAGATAACAGAAGCACTAACCACAGATACTGTATTTGTGATTGCAATAATTTAAGTAGGGTTTGTTTGCTTTTCTGCTGGAGTAGAAGACCATAGGTGTTCTGGTAGTGGGCTGCCATCCCTGCAGTCAGCAGCCGGATGAGGGTGGGCATTGCTTGAAGAAAAGATGTTGTCATCCGGCACATACGTGAATATTGCTTGGAATACCTTATGTGGTTCGCTGCTCATTGGTTTCTCGTATCATACGCTGTTGGCCTGTTAAGGAGGAAAAGGTACAATCTTTTGTGAAACAAGCAAGAGAAGAATTTCATAATTAAGCTAATGATTTCTTAGTCAGATGCAGCTTTGTTCTACTCTATTTGTATTGCTGAGGAGCTTTTCTACCAGTCTGTACATCTGCCCAGATCTACCTTAGAAAATAGATACTATTTAATCATGATCTTTGCTACAGTCTAACTCAAATGTTGTATCTCTTCAGCTCAAATTGTAGGTAATACAGTGTATGGCACTTTCACCGGAGCCAGTTTTTGTTTGTTGCTTTTTCACAGGTTCTTTTTTAGTCTATCCAGACACAAAAGAAGGTTTCCATGCTGACTGTTGTTAATGGGTACAAAGTAACGCCACTGACATGTTCTGAATGACTTTGTCCAGTCATATCAATGGGGTGGGGGTTCACTTCTCAATTGTTCAGAATAAAAAAAGGTACTGACTGAAAACTATTGAACTGGTTTCGGGTTTTTGGACTTTATGTGAATAGCAAGTTAAATTACCCTCTCTTTAGTCTATGCAAACATCTGTTTGTTTTCTTTTAGCCTGAGTTCATTTGATCAATGTAGTTTATTTGATCAACTTCCTCAAAATGTAAAGGATCTGATTATGTATTTAGAATTATATTAATCTAAGGATTTGGGTTTGATTAGTTCATTTTGTTGACCAATGGGAATTAGTTTTTATTTGACAAATGAGCTAAAAGAGAAATGAGGATTACTACAATCAGTTATCAAATGCCTGCCACATATGAAGAAAAGATCTTCATGGAGATACTGCAAGTAGCTTTAAAATTCAGAACAAGTAAAGACTGTTGTGCAAAGTTTTCTAGGAATCACTGGTTTTCTCTAAAAGCAGTGAGTTAATAGGTTGTAAAATTCAGGAGGAGATAAGTTTTAGGCCCGTCAGTCATAACAGTGTTCCTTTACATAGAACCTCCAATTCATTCTACTTCTTGTTCCTCCTCTCTACAAGGCAGCTCAGTATAATGACTCCGTTCTGGCAGTCATCCTATTTGTCTGCTGATTTCAGATCAATTTATTAGTTTTTACTGTTTTTAGAAAGAAGAGCAAATTGGTTTATAAGAAACAGGGTTATCTGAATATGTCTGCAGGGAAGAGGAACAGTTGTTTAAGTGAGAGGGAGACTGAATTAGGAGCTGAGAGAAGATTCTTCAATCTGAGGTGAAGAGGGTTTATTTATGTAATAGTCTGCTTGTAAACAATAGACGTCATGTAAAGTCTGTAGTTAAGCATATTAATAAGCTGCTTAATTTTTTTCCACCAAAAATTATAGATTAGTAAGAATTTAGAGGTGAATTTATTGAAATTACTAGTAGCTTATCTTTCAACACAGGCATCTATTATAGTGAGAAATACAGTGCTAAATTCTTAGTATAAGCAGGGGACTATGAAGAAAAGATGCAGTTAAATGTTAATGCTTACTGCTAACAATGGAGACAAAAAGTCTAAATTAGAGATTAAAATTTGAGGATTCTTATGCCCTAAACTTGAAATGCAATGGCAGAACCATCAAATGCAAAATAGAGAGAAGTGTATTCACAGCAGCATTGGTACAGTGTAAACGTTTACATTGTACAAGACACTAATGTTTCTTAATAGCAGTTTGCGTTGATAGTTTATCTGCTGGGAAGATCTGAAACAAATTTCAATATAATATAAAATACTTTTTGGTTGTCTCTGATTAAGGATCTGCCAGGTGATGCAAAGTAAAAAGATTTTGCTCAAGGCACATGGGAATTAGAGATTGATGCGCTTTTCAGCTCAAAATGGCTAAGATTTCCTGCAAAGAGAAAAAAATTGAAAATATGGAGTACAACTCTGAATATTAGTTTGGGAAAGAGAACATCCATGATAACGTACAAGAACTCTTCATATTCAGAGATGTCATTGCAGGACATCTCACTCTACAGACGCTAAATGTTCTGTGGTATCGTCCTGCTATAAGCACACTTTGAGGACTTTAGTTCAGGGTGGCTCATTAGAATTGGATGGGAGAGGTTATGCAGATGTATCTGTCATACAGAAAAGATTGCTATTTTATCATACAGCAATGCTGAGAAACCAAAGTCACAACTTTCTGCTTTTGTACAAGCACCTGAGAGAATAGAGGACAAATGCTCAGGAGTGGTAGCAGTAATGACCAGCCCCAACAACACATGTACAAAGCACAGGCATGAATTGTTTGGTTTTTGTTGTTGTTACAAGTCAAAACTTTCCCTCCAACTATCACATTTTATTTTTCTGCCTTGATATCTCAATTAATGAATAAGCATTGCAACTAAACAAGCTGTGACTTTGTTTTCTCCCCACTTACGGCTTTTTCTTCTCACCAGAGGCATGAAATTCAAGTGCGAATGGCAGTGTGCACAGGGATTTGTGCGAGAAGTTAGTGGAAAAGCCAAGTGACTTGAAGGCATCTTTTCCTCCTTTGCAGCTCTTACACTTGCTCATGTGAATGTAGGAAGAGAGTATTGTGATTTCCACCTTTATTACCACTCTGATTTATGAGAAGGTTGGAATTAACCTCTGAATATGAGAAGTCCCACAGTAATTTCAGTCAGTCCTAGCCAACATCTTGGAAGTACCTCATGTAAGTTTTCTGCCAGTCTTGCTCCATTGCACACAACCACTTCCCAGACCTTACTCCATTCCTGCTTTGCCGTAGTTACTCCACAATGGAAATTGCATGTGCTACTGAACTAGAATTTAGCAACCAGACTGTCACCTGCCGTGTAATCAACAGCAGTTTATTTCTGATTATTGGGGAACAAAAGGGAAGGGGAGAAGTGCTAGGGGAAATGCAAACACGATGGTGTGAGATTGAATTCTCAAAAGCCGCTTGGGCTTTTCTTGATGAAGTGTAAATTCGAGCTTTTTTTCTATCCATCATTGTGAGAATTGATAACCCATCTAGATTCTCTGGAAACTGTAGGTAGCCACAGGCCTTATTTTCATTTTCATCTTACACAGTGACTAATGAAATAGATCTTTTTTTTTTCTTTTCTTGTAAATTTATGATAAAGTAAGTTTTGTCATTGTCGTACCAATACCTACAATTTGTCTTGAGATCTGACACTGGTTCTAGGATATGCTGCTTGAGAAATTAATTTAGACCTGTTTGGTGATGATAAATTAAGAATAATACATCAAACTAGGAGGAGTTGTGTTGAAGAACATCATGGGGTTATACTATAATCTTTCTTTTATTTAACATCATCATTAGTTATGTGGATGAAGGAGTAAAAATGGCACTAATAAAATTTCCTAATGATGCTAAATAGTGAGAGTTTTGAGTGCCAACTGAGGACAAAATGTTAATAGAAAAGGACTGGGAAAGATCATTAATTGTATGGCCAGAAAATAATAAAGTGACATTAGATCTGATATACATAAGCTAGTTTGAGATGCAGAATATTCAAGAAAAATCTGAGGAGAAATGGTGATAGAGAATTTTAATTGGATGTGAATCTGCAGCATGGTCTGATGAACAAGTACAGTTTGAGCTGGCTATACAAACACATTGGCAAAGAAGGATTCATAGGCACAGCAGCAATGGAATTTAAGTTTGGAATTTGGGCCTCCTGGGTTTTTTTCAAATTTCCTGTCAAATTCTGATACTGCTTACAGAGTTATTGATCTTTAGTCTGCCATTCAGATAAATTTGGATGAAAGCAATTCAGGAGGTTAGAGGTTGAATATGTAGGAATAGATAAGAGAATAAAACTTTGACTCAGTACGTAACCTAAGCACTAATGAAGTGCTGACCAATAACCCAAGATGGAATGGACCATGTAGAGGTACAAAAGCAATACGATGAGAATAAGGAAAGAAATAGGGGTTTTTTTCCATTATCAGGAAAAACTATCTAGCAATGATCTCTAAGCCTATCCCAAGGGAAGTGACAGAAGTTTGGTTACTTTGTAACGTGAAATTACACTTTTAAAAAAAACACATTTGGCCTACTGCTGAGAACAAACCTACATTCACTTTAGGAGAAGGTGGTCTGAGCTAACCTCTGTCTAGTAATACCTGTGTGCATTCCAGATCCAGATATATGTGAGTTTGTAGTTTGTAACAGCAGTTACCACACTAAGCTGTGCTGTGTTTCATGAGCAGCGTGTGCGTAACAATGCTTTGTCTCTTTAGATGTCACAGAAAACTACTATTTGTCCTGTAGCCCAGACTTCACTCTGAAATTGCCCATACTTTCCACAATAAATGATTTGCAGACATTTTCCCTTCCCGCTTGCCAGACCATTTTTCTATCCTGCAGGATTACAAAATAAGGCTGCTTGTTCTTAATGAAGATTCCCAGTGTCTTCTGGGCACAGCCATGCTGGTGTAAATGTTTTGTAGGCAAAAATGGTTGATATCTGTAAATTCAAAATACCTATGATGCAAAATAGAGGCAGTGGACAAGCTTTCTGTAAATACAGGTAAGTTCATGCTCTAAAAATATAGGCGAAGTTCTTTCTGAGGCCAGAGACTGTTACATTTCAGTCACTGTGCAGGAGAGCTTGCAGGCTTCCTGGGTAGCTACAGGAGCACTTCATCTCTTACAATCAGAAATCAGATAATGCAGGAAGGCTGGTCTCATTTAGGTAGAGCGTGACAAATTTATCTCTTCCACGTGCTTGGGGCAAATATATTTGCTTTAAAAACTTTAAAAATGTGTCTTGAATGCTAGCCAGTTTATTTTTGATCCCCTTTTGATATTTGATTTCAGTTTCGTGAATCTGTCTTTTAATCCTCTTTCTTTGCTTTTTAAGCCAAACTTCTGTCAACATTGTTCCCTTAATGTACAAAAATGTACATTTGTTCTGTTTAATTAAGCATTCAGTCTGTTTGCCAAGAGCAAATTACAGTTCCCCAATCTCACCCTCACCCCTCCAAAATCAAATTTTGCAAAGTGGTGGGCAATTAGTTCTCATATCTGATTGTTGTAAGTCATGCTTTTTTCTTAAAGGTTTTTGTAGTTTTCAATCTCTGTTACTTAATAGAAGAGCCAAGACCAATTATTTCTCCTCAGATTGTGGCCTTTGTAGCCTTCAAAGAACAGTCTCCCCCACACCTCCTGTATCATTAGCTGCAAAATATCTTTCCAAAGATGATTTCGGCCTCTTCACAAATCAAAGGATTCAGAGTGACAAATTATCCGTCTTGAATGCATGCCAGATGGGACAACCTGCCAACTGCGTATCGTACTGCGGATATGATCTGTTGTAGAGACGTTTCCTCCCCTCCTCCCTTCCCCATCAAAAATCATATTACAGAAAATGCAAGTTAAGAAAATCTGTGAAGATAAATTGATTCTGAAGCACAGTGAAATATAAAAGCAGGATATAGTTTTATTGAAGGAAGAAAGCCGCATCCAAAAGTCACATCGGTTAAACTGAACAAACGTGTACCTGGAAGTATAGGTGAACATGAGTCTCAAATGCATCCCTTCCCTGCTTGCCAGTGCTTGCACACACATCGTTTCCTTTGACTAGCTTGATTACAGAACAGACATTCCTAATTGCAAGATAAGGAGGTTGCATTTAAATTCTGTCGTGGTTAAGGAAGAAACCTGAAGTCACATTCAGGAATGAGGAGGTACTGCTCTTGTGGGGGAAAGTAGACTCTAACAAATTTATGGTAGATGTTAATTTATAATACTGAAGATAAAAGGAGAAGGAAACAGTTACATAGAGAGCTTATTTTCACTATAAATTACAAAGCGAAGGACTTTACCCAGCTACTGTCTAGGCTGACTTCCAGAGATGCAAACAATGTGCAAGCACACAGCAAATAATTTGTCTCAGGTCAGGATGAGCTGCAAGTGTCTCTCATGTCATCACATTAAATTCTGTTATTTATGATTTTTCATTATTTCATTTCAGGGGAAGGTCTTAATACTTTTCGATCTGTGCGACTGCACAAAAATTTTTTTAGAAAGCCTTATTTAGGAGGAGAGCACCAAAGGTCTTACACATGCTCCCATTTGTACATCACTCAGTGCCAACAGCCTGAACTTACAGTTTACAAGCCCATCCTGTCAGCTCTAGTGCTCACCAAGCCTTGGTAACAGAATACAAAAGTTCTTTGAGAACCGTAGAATGAGTTGAAGGTTGTGAGGCTTTGGTAAAACCTTGTTTATTTGTTTGGGTGGGTTTTTTTATTTCTTACCTTCTGGTTTCTTAGTCCTTAGGCTGCTCTCATTGGGTGTTGGTTTCCTTTTTTATTATTTGTTTCCCCAGCTGTGAAAGCTTGGTTAGTTGTTTAATTTTTTGTTTGTTTTTGCTGATTTAAAATTAGTTATGTCATGCTCATTGTAAGGAGCTGGTGCTTTGGAGTGCACCAAATGTCTACAAGCTTGGCACAAGTTGCACAAACTCAGTAAGGATAACACGCACTGTCCTACAGAGTGTGGAAAAGTTTCTGTGGGACTGAAGATTTAATTCCTGCTGAAGAAACAAACCTGATTTGTTCCTTAGTTTGGCTGAATGTTGACAATTGCTAGGGCCTGATTCTGTTCTGCCGAGGAAAGCCAGCTTGCTGCTGGATTTAAATGGAAGCTGACAGTGGGGGTTAATGCTGGAGTCAAGTCACTGCAGTGCTACTGCAAACATGCTTTGTTCTCTAGTGCTGCAAAAGTCACTGTAGGAAACAAAAAAACCCACAGAAACCCCTTAAAAAACCCAAAAAGCAAACAAACACACAAACAAAAAACCCAAACAGAGTATTTGCAAAAATTAAAAGTCTGATTTGTCTTCACATTTGCTTCTGGCTTCCACTTGCACTCTTCTGGCTAGCTACAAGCTGGAGAATGGTGTTTTAGTGCCTTAAACATGTTGCTCGCTGGAAGTAAAGAGGACTCTAGCAAATTCTGCTGGCAGATGCTTGTCAGAGTCTCTCATAGGAGAAATACTGAGGGTTTTGCTCATAAATAGACATGCATTGAATGACTGGGAAAACAGAGCTTGCCTCAAAGTTGCTTTGAAGAGTAAAAGGCTAAACATTTGGCACCATGATTTTAAAAAACTAAGGACTACGCAGGAAGCATAATTCCTCTGCTCTTTTACCTCACACACAAAAGGCTTCTCCATTTAGTATCTCTCAGTGTCTGGACCTAGCACTGACATGAATTTCTTTGTCACTAAGCCATTAGGAGTATACAGGAGTAGTAACCCTACTTTTTAAGGATGCAGAGATCTGACTAGAAGGCACATCAGCCTTCCTCTCTCATGCAAGGCCAGGGATTCCTATTGTCAGATGCAGTGGGCATGAAAGCAGCAATTTTACAGCACAAAAACTCCAATAACATTTACTGCGGTTGGCTGAGATTGCAATGCACACGGGCACTGCTCAGTCTTGGTTGCTTAAGCACCAGCTTCCCTTGGCTTTTTGCCAGCCTGTGCTCTCCAAAGAGACAAGTCCTTTAAGGGGAAAGAGTTTTCCTTGTAACTTGCTGTGGGGTAAACAGACCATTCAGGCATAGTTTATTGCATTACATACTTGACTATGCATACTGGAATGTAGCAAAGTAATTGGTGGAATTATTTTAATCGTTAGAATTCATAGGTATGAGATACGTTCTCTGAGCCAGGAGGAAAAAAAAATGTAAGCACGTTTCTGTCTGCTAAGTTGCTGATCATTTATTACAAAGGACTAAAGATATTCTCTCGGTGGGAATTCTGTATGTTTACACAAGTATCCCTGCTACAGTTACAGAAAACTGAATTAATTTGTCTCTTTATTGCTATTCGTCTCTTGAAGATAAATCCCATAACTGTTAGCAGCATGTTACAATGTAGAAGAACAGTTCTCTGTGTGTAGCAGGATACTTTGTTGTCATAAAAAGCCCTTCAATGTGGAAATACTCCAGTTCAGAGTCCTTGCAAATTAAACTGAAGTCAGTTACTGTAAATTCTGCCATCAGTCCTACTCATCTTTGCATTGCTACGTGCTCTGTTTTGCAGCAATCAGCAGTAAAGTTATCCCATCATTGCTGTAACCTGGAGACTGTGCACAAAATAGTCTCTTAAATATTATTTTATGTGCATTTCTTAAAGCTTTAATTTAACGCCGCAGTACCTATTCAAACAACAGATAACAGAATTTATTTGTGCAAACACATGTTATGATAGCTGAATGTACAAAAGGCTGACTTGGCTATCCCTGGGTACAAGACATCAGCTGCTGCTCTTTGGTTCTCCTAGTTTATTCAGAAAGCTCCAAAGAAGGGTGAAGCTTTCTCTTGATTTTGTTGCTAGTAGCTGGTCTCCGTAGACTTGTTGTTCTGATCATTCTTAAACTCAAAGACTGCAAGGTTTTTTGGTTGTATGCTCCTTTCTCCTCCGTGACCTTTTCTAGTGTGTTCAGGAAAGGTTTCAAATACTGTTGGTGGTAATTCTGGCATCTCTGGGTTACTTTCAGGTAGCTTGTCCTTTTTAGAGCAGTGAGAAGGCGAAGACCCTTCTCTCTGTGTACACCAGCATTGAATATGTTCAGAAAGCAAGTGAGGCACGTCTAGCAAATTGCCCTTTTGATTCTTTGAATCAGCACAGCAATTTCCGTTAGGTTTTTACAGCTGGACTCTTGCTGTAATCACTTACTGGGATGAGATGCGTGACATGGGGTTTTGGAGCCAAGTACTTAACTCAGGTTGTTTCACAGACCCAAAGTATACAGCGTAGTGAGAGCAACAGACTTCATGAAATTCACACTTGTGTATCTTCGTGTTCTTCACCCCTTTCCGATGTGCTGCTGACTTACCAGCAGGCACTCTGGGTGGGGGTGATAAAAATGGAAAAGCTGAAAGATGCAGTTTCTTTAAGCAGTGGCATATTAGTAAAGAAGTTGCTTGTGATTAGGAATGTCTGATAAGTGCCCAAAGATCTCTTTTTCATTAATTAGCTTAAAAGTAATTTTTGCTGGTACTGAAAAATTAGAAAGAAGTGCTTAACCATTTTAATCTTCTTGACATCCGAATATAAAATAATGCTGAGATAAAAAGTAACCATAAAAAAAGAAACAATTATTGGTCCCTTGTCAGCTGCAATTTCCAAGTCCTTTAGATCTTATGTGTCTCAAGGTATGTATCTTTTTTTGGCATATTTACTTGCCTAATTCAAAGATAATGCTTCATTCCTAAGTCTTTATGATGCATTTTTCAAGAGAGATAAAGTTGTTACTTATGCTCTGTAATATATACTTCTCAAAATTCACTGCAATATTTTTCTTCAGACGCCCTTCCTGGTCTATTTCCTCGAGGTCTTTAATCAGTGGCTTGTAACAGGGAATAGTTTTCTGTTTGTTTACAGTTTTGTATGAATTACTCAAAATTATTGGCATCTGAATGCTCAGCAGCATCACATATCGACCTCTTCCTCTCTCAAGTTGGATTATTTCTTATTTTAATGTAGTCCTCCTTTTAAGAGTCTTTGTTGTCTCCTCTAGTTGTTGTGAATGCTGGCTGCCATGATCCTCAGCCAGTAAACCCAAAGGCAGAGAGGGAGGACTAGGTAAGATATTTTTAAAGCTCTCTTCTAGCTTCCAAAAAGCCCTCTAGAATAAACTGCTCTGCAAGCCGCCTGGGAGGGGAGGCCCTGAGGGGCATTCCTGGGCAGGGCGGAGCAATCAGCCAGTGTGCTTGCATTTTTTGGAGCCTGAAAGGGAAATTCCTCCCTCGCATATTAGACTTAACTTCTGTTGTTAGCTAGACATTAAAATGATTATTGTTGTAGAGAATGACTAGGAGAATAATAGCTGAGAAAACAGTACTGCCTGCCTAAGTTTATCCAGTTGTTTTATCTTTAGTAATACTCAGATCAAAATTTCTTTTAAATTTATCTGGAAGTTCTTTTGATTCGGTCTTGAACTTTGGATACAGCCTGGCTTCTTTACTATATAAGATTTATTTTTTTTATGATCAGGGCCACAACAAAGCAGATTTTATTTTTCCCCTTTGTGTGTGGAAAATTCCTTAAGTGAATTAAAATGCAAGTTAATAAAGAATAAAATGCTTAAACTTAAGCAATTTAACCACACATCCCTAGAAGTAAGTACAGTGTGTAGTACTAGTTTTGTGCTAGGGAAGTTGGGGAAGCTTCCATATCCTTCATGCATGCTTTAGCAATGTTGATGTTCTTGTAAGGTTTTCTGCCCCAGATTTAATCTCTTCTGTCATATCTTAAAGGAGCAGGCAGTGACTGTGAGTTATGCACCTGGAATTTTAAACTAGCAGCATTTATGTATATTTTTTTGAGTTTTGGTAGGATGCTGTTTTCACTAAAATTTGAAGAACTTTGAAGGCAGAAAGAAAAACAAAGGAATGATTAAAAGATTTTTAGCTTTTTCTTGTGATTAGTAGTATAGAATTTTTCTCTGACACTGATCCAGAAATAATAAAATGTGAATACTAAGTAGTCTATAATCAGTGCAGTAACCTTTCATCTTAGTGATGATGGTTAGTGACTCTTGATTTACACAGTGCAAACAAAGTCTTAAATCCTGGCAGAATCAAGTTGTAGTTCCTGTATGATTCTGTTCTGGTTCCTGTTACTGTATTCTCATGATTACAATGGAACTTGAAACCTGTTTTAGAAAAATGTGAAAACTATACCCATGTGGTTACAAAGACTTGAACAATTCAGTAGTGTTTGCAGAAGGCCTCTGGGAAAAAGCTTTAAGAGTTATAAAGTATGGGAACCTTAGGATTCAGTGTTCTTCTGCTGCTTGATCAGTGCTGCTCGAGTTCTGTTTGGCTCCTTGGGAGATGTTGAGTAGCAAGGTGAAAAAACAGGAGCAGGTCCGGTATTTCCACCACTCAAAAAATATGTTCTCTGCTAACCTAAGTATCAGACAGCTTCTTTGTCAAGACTTCTGCCTCCAAGAGCAAAGCTCTGCTGCTGCTTTGTGGGTTAATAATCCTAAAATGGCGTGCTGTTTCCATTATACTGTCTGAATCTCTGGAGAGAAAGAAGTTGCCTCTTGCCATATCTGTCTGTTAATCGTCACTGTGAGATAGTGGTGAAGCCCAGTGGTGATGTTTCAAAGCTTCTTAATTTTGAATCCACAGAAGGCACTAGAAAATTACTTCCTTTTTTCTTGGTGCATTCATTGTTTACCATAGTATGAACGATGGTTTCTGTTGCTGCATGACTGCTGCAGAGTGTCAGCAGGCATCGTAAGCATAGTTCCCCCATGTGGAGAAGTAAATGGATGAATAATGGAGACTGTCATCCACCACCCCATATCAATTTTTGGTGTTGTCAAATGCTCGCATCTCTTATGAAGAGGCAGGCATGAATCTCCTGTTCCGCTAGGAGCGTATTAAACTGGCTAGAGGACAGGGGTATTTTTGGATGCCATCCCTCATCTTGGAAAAATAAGTAGGGAGATGTTCTTTCTAGGCTCTTTCTGAGCCTAACTGCTGATAGCCACCATGTGACAAAGCAGGGAAGAGACAGGTGTAGATGAGAAGGCAGAGATCGTTCTGGACTCATCGTCCTTACCTCCATCCCTGATGCCACATGTTTTTAACGCTCCTCAAGTCATCCGAAGTGCCAAGGAGTGCTATACAGTCAGGTGTACAATATAACAGACACAAATGGGCAGGAGCCTTTTGCTCCCTGAAGTGATCTGTATGCATGGATGTGATTATGTTTTTGCCTTTTCCTTTGCATTCTGTGGAGAATTTTGGGGTGGGTTTTATTTCCTCTTGTTCCATGTTAGTTTTAATCCTCATTCTTTAACTGTTCTCTTTTCATTTCCTCCTTTCCCTCATTTTACCCTTTCTCTTTTGAAGCCTTCTTTTTCTTACCAAGTCATTTAACCTTTATTAGACCATACCATGCCACTCCATCCCACTTCCTACTTTCTCTTTCATCCTTTTTTCTCTTTTCTAATGGACTCTTTTCATATCATTCTCTCCTTGTTCAGGCTTCCTACCTCCCCTTCCTCATTCCCTTTGTTGTTCTCTCCATGGGACAGGTATATCTCATGAAAAGGTGCTTTGTTCAGAATGTATCTGCCTTGGGGCAACCATTTAATGAAAAAATCAGCTTTCCATCCCATGCTCCTATCCCTCTGAAGCCCTATGCAATAAATGCCAATTACAGTTTTACATAATTAAAATAACCATGTCATATTTCTTTTTTAATATTACTGTCTTCACATAAAAGGAATAGAATGGTATGCAGTGTGTATGTTTTTCGAAACAAAAAGTAAAAATGACGCTTCAAATCCATATTACAGTGCTTATTATCCAGAAATTTCTTTAACCCTTGTTTTCTGTTCTGGGACTATTCCAGCCATCTAAAGAAGGGTCAGGAAAAACACGAACATGAACGTTTATAAGAACTGTAGCTCCTTTATAATTGGGGATGAAAACTAACATCCTGCCTGCTTCTGGTCCCTCTTGGGCTCTTGTGGCAGAAAAGCTGTTAGAAGGGATGAAAATTGATCAAAATAACCCAGAAGTCTTTTCTCTTGATGGCTGCTGTGGTTATTGCAGGAATTTGCAGTTGCAGAGAAGACAATGGCAGATAAGATATGGAAAAGTATTACTCTCAGGTGTTTTTAACAGTGCAGAATAATCTTAACCTTTTGGGTGCTGGGCTACTGGTCTTGTCCCAGGGAACTGAGATATTCCCGTATACCTTAATATCCTTGTAAGAGGATTAAAAGCAGAAATGAAGGACATGCTGGTACCAGTAATGGTGCTAATTTCCACTTTTGCTGTAGAGAGTAGCTGATTTCAGATTTCTTGGTGAGATGCTCCCACTTAACCTGAAATGCTGCAGCCTTTAATGTGTAGGTTTGATATCAAGTGTCTCTCTGCGCTCCCTGTGTGAAAGTTAACATCTCGATTTGTGCTTTTCCCCAACCACTTTCTACATCTTTTTTATTTTTGCTTTATATCGAGTTTCCTATTCCTGCTCATAATGCACAGTATTGTGCAAAAGGCTAGATTCCAAGTAACTCAAGGTAACTTTGGTATAGGAATTAGCACGGGTTAGAAATAAGGATCTTATTCCTTCCCCCTCCCCTCCAATTTTGTTATTGTTGTTAGATGATATTTAGAAAGTTAGACTTTAGTAGACAAAAGTCAAGTTTGGAATTGCAGATTTCTCCAAAGAGATTAATAATATAAAGGAATTAGTTGAGAGCGGTTTAGAACTGTGTTCTCTGTAGTGTTTCTTGCTCAGGTAGTCCCATTAGAGAAAGTTGTTTTTTTTTCAAGAGGTGACAGACAATCAGCAAGTAGGACTTGAACAGCGTTGCTCTATGTAAAAGACTGCTTTTTGCATAAGTGGAAAGATCATAATATTAGAGTGGCATCAGGATGAGATTGCTGTGGTGGTGACATGCTTGTGTCTACATGTGAGATGAATGATGAGCTGATGAACAACGGATACAAAAAAACTGAGGTGTGCTGGGAAAAACAATCAGTGATTTATCTAGTGCATGGAAGATTTTACAAAAAAATTATCCTGCAAAGACACCACTTGGAGCTTTAGCTGCTCCAGCATTCAGGCAAGTGAGCTTACACCTGAGTCCTTCGGAAGTGGAGGAGCTATGTATCTCCTCAGAGAAAGCTCAGTGATTCTGCCCAGCATCTAATTCAATAGTTCTGCTCCCACCGCGCTAAGGAGTCATCCAGCAGTGTCTAAGTGGGCCGGACTTGCCTTCCCATCGTCTGTCTCCAAGGGGCACAGAGCCCTCAGTCACACACCCTCCAAGCCCGACTGTGGCAGCACTGGCTGTGCTGGTGGTTTCCAAGGGGTTTGGGTGGTCGGAGGGAATGAGCTGGCATGATAACACAAAGCAGATGGTTGGCTGCGGCATAGATAACCAATCCCAGGATCCCTTCCAATGCTCTAGTTCTGTGGTCGGGACCAGTCTACTTTAAAGGAAAGAAAATACGGGCAGTATAGTTCTGAGGCACCCTGGAACATGGTCAGAAAAAAACCCCAGCGTTGCTCTTTGAAGCAAATCGCAGAATCAGGGTAGCTGCTGCTTTTATGTCCTAGGACAGAAGTTCCTCTTGGGTGCCTTTGTCCTTCCCTTGTCAGTCTTTTTTCTTTCTTTTTTTCCTCTTTTTTTTTTTTTTTAAATCCTTCAACATTTTTTCTTCAGTGTTTTTTAGTTCTCTTGTATGCTAGTAGAAGCATCTTTGACATGTCTGAGTGGTTGTCTCTACACATTTGCCATTGTGCTTTATTTTTTCCTTTCCCAGATGTTTGCATTTTTAAGGGATCTTACTGCCTAGAGGCTATTATTTCTCAAAAAGAAGAGGGGGACACATGATATTTAGTTACTTTTCTTGAAACACACAAGGAAAATAAGGGATACATTTTTTTCATCTCCTGTCATATTTTATAAACTTGTAAGAATGTTGCTAGTGATTATATTACCAGTTTTCCAATCTAGGATTTCTCAATCCTGTTTCTCAACCATATGTTCAGTATGTCATTGCTAGGTGTATGGTGCAGTAAGATACTATGTAACAGAACAACGCAAATTACCCAGGATATATTAAAATTTGCAATCAAGCACATAAAGTAATGAGGGAAAAAAGGGGAAAAAACAGGGTTTCACATTTAGTATTATAATGCTTCAATTCTTTATACCCCTTTATTTTTTCTAATTACAGATATTTTACTGTTTTCTTACATGTTATGTAGAAAGAAGACACCATTGACTGTGTGGAGGAAACTACCTTGTAAAAGAGACACCTTACAAAGAAGTCATTTCCATTCATTAATACAGCACTGAGCAGATTAATGGGAGCAATATAATTTTGCATTTCAGAAGTAATAGCTTGAATGATTTTTTCCAAATTTTTCATATTTTATTGGCTGTTTATTTTCTATTACATTGCTTTTCAGATTTATGGATAGTACTTGTAATTATCATATCCTCCACTTGATGCAATGAATATATTTTACTGGACAGCTTTATGCCTTCAGTGCTACATTTTCGTTTTGCAGCTGAAGACCAATTTCCTAATTCCGCTTACGCACATAGCCGGGTATTGAAGTTTTGGTTTTGTTCTTAGTGTTTTGGGGTCTTTTTCCAAGCTGCTGTGGATTTTGCAGTTGCACGTGTTAGGCATGTGCAATGAAGGATTAAGTCTACAATTTTACAAGTTGCAAGTCTAAGAAGGCTCTCATTAGCTACTCTTACAGCTCTGAAGATTTCAAATTATCCTTGCACCTTATTTCTACAATTGAATTTTAAATAATAACTTCTAGGTCAATACCCAGTAGCTGTTGGTACAGAAGCAAAATGTTTGTGTAAGCTTTTCCAACTGTTGTTTAAAATTTCCATAGTACCTTCATCGTGCAAAGAGAAAGGGCAAGAAAAGAATACTTTTCTGTCCAGGGCTTTTGTGCTTTCATGCCATGGAGAGAGGAGCTGTATACAAATTTAAGTTTTTCATTTATAGCCAGCACTTTGCTTTTTGTCTGAACCCAGTGATTTTAAAACATCGTTGCAGGAGTCATTTTCCTCTTGCAAGTAGTAAACATGACACATCCTTAAAAGACAAAGCGTGAGACATAGCTATAATTGCTCAGTTTTGGTGCCAAGAATAAGTGGTTTGGAGAAAGCATAGCACCCTTATCCCTAGGGAGATGAAAATTATTACAGGCAACACCAGACACTAACTTCTCACTTGAGTTCTAGTAAACAGTCAGGATGTGTCACAAGTATAATAGATATTCACAAAATAATAATATACTACTTCTGACACATACTTATATTTTTACTACTGGTAGTTTTGTATGCATATACACAAATACCTAGAGTATAGTGCAATGTATTCATATTCCATGAGCTGTAACAGTCCTGCAAGTATCAAAGACAACATGAAATACTTTTTTTACTGTGTAAGACTAGATGGCTTTCCTGCAGCCACCTGCTCCTCAATATGTTCCTATGTAAGGACAAAAAAAATCACGGGTCAAGAGGGGTGCTCTTACTGTCATAGCAGTGAGACTGAACCTGGTAGCTTTCCTGATTACGCTTTCTGAGGTTTGCTTTTCAAATAAGTTCTTATTTGTTCTTAAACTTTATATGTTTTTTCTGTATGCATGTCCTATACAAAAAACACCTTCACCAAAAACAAAAAAGTAAAACATGGTGACTATAGTTAAGCTCAGTCTTTAATGAAGTGGTCTGAATTAACTAATTGGTAGACAACAAGGACACTTTCCAACCCATTCACATGGAAACTAGTCTACTAGTTTCTTGTTCTGTGTACACAGCTCGAAAGAAGACTCAGAACGCATCCCTCTGTTCAGTGTGACTTGTTTCTGATCTCAGAGACACGCGCCAACTGTGATTGGCTTTTATGACCTATATATCAGTAACTAGAATTCCTCTGGTTAATGAGGAGGAGGAAGCTATTAAAAAGCTCACTGAGAGCTCATTGAGACTTCCACTATTAGTTGAAAACCTGGCCGTGAAACATCTGAGCACTAACTTCAGGAGGAGAAAATCCTCTTTGCCTGTCTTGAGCAAAGATCTGTATCAAATGCTAATGCAACTTGAAATATATGGAGAGTTTATAATGTACGGGGGTGGGGGAGGTCACACATCCCATTGTATGCGTTGACCAGTTAGGACTATGAAAACTGATATGAGATGAGCTATACATTTAACTGTTACAGAAAACTGCACTGGCATGACAGCAGCTCATCAGTCATCAAATTTCTTTCTTGGGATTTACTAGAGAAGAGCCACCATCATCTCCCTTCAGTACATGAGTCATTTGTTTTGATGGCTCAAGCAAACAATTGTAATCTGTATTTTCTTAGCATGAGGAATATTCCATAGTGCCCCCATAGCCTACATTTGGGTGAGGATCAAGTATAAACATGTGTCTTAGCTTGAAGGAAGCATGGGGCCTGAGGTCATTGCAAGTGTCTTGCTTTTATATACTTTCTTGCCAGTTTCACTGATCCTTGGTTATTGTCAAAGCTATTCAAGACCAGGACATGCTCATCCATGTAGTTATCTGTTCACCAAGAGTAGATTTTTTTACATGCCAGTAACCATAGCCAACTCATTTTCAGAGCAAGTGCATCCATCATCTTTCATGAGATGCAGGCTTAAGTTTCTTTTGTGTCTAGACTTCCAGCAGATTGAGGTCTGGCTGGTAGCTGAGGAAGTGTTTTGAAGATAACTTAGTCCTTGACTTTTAGAGAATTGCTGTTACAGTTGGAAAAAGGTTCGGATCAAAAATTGCTGATCATGAAAATTCTTCAGATTTTCCACTGATCTTTGAAGAAGAGCATATAATACATGTAGTATGCCATGAAGAAGTCCATATTTAATGAAATCCTTTACAAGGTCTTCAACCAAACTTTATTGAGACCTATAAAATATTTTGGAATCTAGGCTTCAAGTTTCTGCTGTTATGGAAGAATATTGGAATGCAAGCATCCTTTTTTGTAAC
Organism: Laterallus jamaicensis coturniculus; assembly: GCA_022605575.1. Classification (NCBI taxonomy): domain Eukaryota; kingdom Metazoa; phylum Chordata; class Aves; order Gruiformes; family Rallidae; genus Laterallus; species Laterallus jamaicensis. The sequence goes on along the minus strand of JAKCOX010000005.1, from coordinate 14,040,926 downwards.
AGTTGCAGCAGGGTGTAAAACAGCTGTTAGCCTTCGTTAGGTGTGTCATCGGGATTTAGAAATTTTGAATTCTTATTGAGGCTATCTACAGAGTCAAGATTTTACTTTCAGAGGTTTAAAAAATGAAAAGAGCAATTTGATCAAATTATTATTAAATGGAAACAACTAAAAGAGGAAAACTTGGGACCAGAATATACCTATTTAAAAATATTCACACATACAGGGCTTTACACTGTTTTTATTGCCAGTTTAGGCTACAAATTAATCAGTGCTTCTGTTATCTTGATAATCTGTCTGCTTGCTGTTGTAAATAACTTACTGGTGGAGCTGCTGACAGCTATTTAGACTTTCAGCTTTCAGAAATGCTACTAATTGTCCATGTTTGCGGCTTCTAAAAGCATTTGCTTCTGAGGTAATTTTTGCAGCTAATGTACCTCAAAGCCTTCGCTGTTTGTTTGTATTTATTTTCGTTAGATGTGTATTTCCAAAGTGTGAATTTTCTAATAGACTTAATTTATCTGAGACTCCAAAGCAACCAAGTAGCTTTACCTGAAAATCTTACCTGGTTTATCTTTGTGGAAGACACAACATTCTCCTAATGTGCTGCCTATAACCTGTGAAACCTCGCACCTTGGGGAAGGATGCATCCATGAAATTTTCACACTTACACCTGCACGGAGCCTGGGAATTGGGCTGCAGGAGTTCTGCAGGGAGCAGGTAAGATGGGTTGCATGCCCTTCCCCACCTGCAGGCCCCCTCTGTGGAAAAGTGCTGGAAGGTTGACACATATCAGAAAAAAAGTCTGATATTCTGTATATTCCCTCCCATTCCACACTTTGGCGCTGGTTTGGAGGTGCCCCTCAGCAGAACACAAAGCATCCCCTTACTCCTGCTCCGCAAACTTGTTGGTCTGTGTGTTCTTCATCATAAATTCAGGCTGGGGGCAGAGGACCTTTACTTACCTCTGCCATATCTGTTTGAGTTTCACCCATAGAACATCCTTCCTTTCAAGAGCAGCGAAGAGCTGTTGGGCACATAATTGATTCCTGCAGCCCCCTTTGCCTTGGCAGGTATCGTTAACCAGCTTCAGTGGCCAGAGCACTGGATGTACAAAGGTTCTTGCTGCTTGTGATCACGCCGTCAGCCACTGGCTCTGCCAGGAATAAAAAAAAGGCATTTCCTGCCTTACTCTGCGGTCTTACCACAAGACAGTTCTCCCTTCTGAAATGTTTGGGTTTAGTCCCCTGTGGTAGTTAGAAAAGCATGTTAAATATCAGACTTCTCAGCCCAAGACCATCTGTTTCCCTCGCAATCGCGTATTCTCCACACACATGGGTTGCTTGTCACCAGTGTTGGGGTTGCAGCAGAAGACAAAAAGAAAGGATTTTTTTCCCAAACGAAGAGCTTAACCAAAAGATGGACCAGGAGAATGTGTTTAAGTGGAGGGGGTGTGATTATGCTAGAAGTAGATGGGTGTTTCCCCACAAGTAGAAGGCAGCAGGCTTTCAGGGACTCCAGTCATTGAGATCGCCCCTGGCTCTATGACTGTGTAAGATCTTGTCCCCCTGACTGGGGCATCGCTTGCTTTATGAATCAGCTGTGTTACGTGGTAAGCAAGCTGTCTTTGTAAGTGCTCCCCCAGTATACCCAGAAACACATTTGCCAAATATGTTACTGGTGAAACGACAGCTGTTAGGTATAAAGGGAGTTTACACACTTTCTGCACTTAAATAATTTGAAACTCAAAATCTGTTTATGTAGAAATTAGATTACTATTAGAAGGTTTCAGATACATTATTTTTTAGAACTAAATGATACACAGAATTTGTCATTTTGCCAGAAGGACATAGAATTGTAATGAATCTTTCTTTAGCCTTTGCTTACCCCAGCAGAAGCAGCAATGCCTCTTATGCTGCTGCAATTGCTTGAAAAGCAGGAGCATCATGGAGTTCTACTTGTATTTGCTACCAGACTTGCTTTTTTCTCTGCACTGTAGTGATTCACTTAGTGCTTATTTGTATATTTTTGCCATTGTTTCAAAACAATTTATTTTAGCTCTGCCTTTTGGTGGGAGGGGTTTTGTGTATAGTATCTATTTGGCTATTTAAATCTAAGGGTGTAGTTGTGAGCTGTGATTTCTCTACCTTTTATCTGTTCTGTCAGTGTCTGTCTTAGAACTACAGCAGTGTTATTAAAAGGAAGAGCTTAGCAGGACATGATTCAGCCATGTTTTTTTAAGGAGCTTGATTCAGGCAAGAAGCTGTAAAGTTGAGCTAGAAGCTGATGTGAAAGATCACTGCTGAAACAGCTTTGGAGCAGCAGCACAACTGGGACATAATGAAAATAAGAAAAAGGCAAAGCCTACTGTCATTTATGAAAATGCATATGGAATTTAAATGTAAGAAAGACTGATTTTCATAATGTGCTGTGCTGCTTTACTACTTAAAGTATTCCTAAAATTTCCCTCACAAGTTTGTTTATTGTTGGATATAATTGTTATCATTAATTGTAGTACAGTCTATACAGCCTATGGTGAAGCAGTTGAAGCTGCTCAGTATGCTGCTGGTCCTTCATAGCAATTGCAGAATAAATACTGAACACATACCAATGTCTAATTAAATCACTCTGTGTCCACTGATACCTGTGAAATTATAGATTTGCGGCAAATGTTGTGCTAGATATGTGAGAGTTTGGTTGGTAAGTTACGTGTACTAAGACAGACTGAAAGGTAGTTTTTGTTTCAACTCTTAGCAATTCAAAGTTTACATTTGATTTGAGGGTTAATGATTGACTTCCTTCTGAAAAGGGAAGCAGCTGTACTGGAAAATCAGAACATCCTTTAAGAAATCTTTTGCAATGGATTTGTTCTTTTGATTGATACCTAACTAGACTTGATTGTCATTAGAATAGAATAATACCTTACTAAAATCAAGCAGGGTTTTGGTTGGGGTTTTTTTTTTAAAGCATAAGGAGGAAGAGAAAAATTCTAATTCACATGTAAGCCTAAAAGGCTTATTTAAAGTCATTAGAGAACAATAGTTCCTCAGTTTTCTCTTGTGGAGGCCTCCCCCTCATATGTGTTTCTCTTCCCTGACACAGTTAGAAGGAAAAAAGTATTTAAAAGCTATTTTGGAAGCTTGGTTTCCCTATTCTTTTCTCGTCTTTCATGATCTGCATATTCATCATACTTGGTAAGAGGGATCAATTAATTGTTCTGGAGACAAAAATTCAGCTGGTGACCTCCCGCTTCATTTCACTCTTACTCAAGACCCTCCAAGTTTTTGCCTTTAACTCTAGAGGCCAGTATTAATCTCCTTTTTTAAAAGTCAAGGCTGTAGAGTAAGTATCTTTTGTGTTTTCCATAGAAGTTTTGGTAGTTACGATTTTTTTAAATAACATTTTATATGCTTTCTCATTTTTCTTATAATTTTTCTCTAGGCTGTTCACTTAGAATTTTCATCCTCTTTTCTGTTCAGTTCTACCTTTCCTCCCGCCCCATGGTTTTCTTTTCATCTCACTACCCCTGTTCCTTTTTCATTTCCTCCAAAGCAAAACATTAATCCCTCTTATCTGAGTTCTTTCAAATCTGATGAAACAAACTCACCTATTTGTGCCTAGAAGTTTTATATTGTGTTTTCCCATTCCTAGCTTATCTTTCACAGATTTTATTAGTGTGGCCTTGTGTTCCTAGACAAGGCTGAGCATGCAGAAATTGGTCAAGAATTTCATTGCTTGCCATGAACTAATTTGGGTGTCTTTTGGATTTGTAAATTTACAAAAGTGTTCAAGAGGCACCATTAACCTTAACAAGTCCATGACAAAAATTCAGTTGACATAATTAGCGAAGAATTTTCCTCCTGGCTCTTGGAACAGAGGAAATCTAGTGGTTTGCTCCTTCTTCGTGAATGTCAGCCATATGTCAGTAAAAGTCAGGTTTAGTAAACAGTTCAAGAGTCTTTCAGTGGTATTTCATTTATTGGGAAGTAAGGCTGGTTTTTGCAGCACTGGTTGCGTCAGCTGTAAGCATTACGTAATCATGGCTTGTGTCAGTTTTCAGGTTAAATCTGTTCAAAGTTTGTGGGGTTTTAACCTGTATAATAGTAAATGTGCTTCTAAAGTAAATAGCTTTAGCAGTTTGTTTTTCCGGGAAGTGTTAAGAAATAAAATCAGAAGACAAAGAAAAACACACAGTCATAGCTCACTTTGGAATAATGATTTTGGATAGGAACCAAAATTATCTAACACTTGAAAATGCTAGGAAATCTATTAAGAAGTCGTACATCAAACTTTGCAATCCATACCACACTCTAGTTAAATGTGTGGTGTGAAATGAGTACATATATTAACACACTGTCATTTTGCCTGAACCAGGATTATAGAACTTAGTTTACAGCTGAAGCATGGTATTTCTTTGTTATAACACTTATTTGTCACAATTTTGGCAGTCCAAGTTAAATGGCTATCTGTATTTGGTATAAATATAAGGTGCCAAATGAGCAGGAAATGGGATACTCCACAACTTTTCACCCATGTTTTTCAGGCAAGTTTTGACTATGTATTTAAAAAATTCAGATTTATTCCAGTCCCCTGTCAGTGTTTCGGAAAGCTGATTTCTTCTCCTCCTCCTACAAAGTTTCATTTTTCTTTCATGCTTTCTTTTCTTTCAATGAAAACCTGACTCTTCTGGTTAAAAAGCTAGCCTCAAAATGTACTTAGCCACTGATTTCCATGAGTTAGTGAAGTTAGTAATAATTGCATAAGTCTCTCACTTCTAACTCTAAAGAAGGATGATCTGATTTATGAAGACGCAAAAAAGTGTATTTTCAATAGGAACAAACATGACTTCAAGTGAAGGCTACAGGCTTGGTGATCATTCCACCCCCCACCCCCAGAGTATTATTCTGGGAGATTGCTGTCCCTCAGGGAAAAGAGAGTGAGCCCACAGTCCCACCAAAGCTCAGAATCCCACTGCAGAGAAGCCTAGACAGGAGCACACCACTAAAAGTTGTGTTACTGTATTTGGAATCTCTGCATAATGTAAGCTGAATGTCATTTTTGTGTCTCAAGTGAGCAAGCTTTTGTCACTTCTCACTGTGTGATAGCATCTTTTCCCAGTTTGATCCCCAGGTAAATTGTGGGAAATAAGTCAGTGACATTTTACCATTCGAGGGTTCCGTTTGGTTTCACAGACCTTGGGTCCTAAAGAGAGAATAGAAATCATGCCTGTTAGTATCTCTGCTAGGTACTGTGTGGGTTAGCCTGGGGTGGAAGGAGATGGTGTTTGCGTAACAGGACAGCAGGGACAGCGGGATTGTAAGTACACTTGCTTTTAGTTCATCCTGTGCTCATAGTTGCCATTGTGCATTTTATGTTATCTGTTTTATTTCTTTTTCTTGTAAAGCAAGATCATAAGTATGTTACCCCAGCAGGTTAAATTTCAATTTACTTTAGCGTTGTTTCTGTACTTTTCGTTTTTCATCTTTCTTCCTAAATCCCTCTGGGAATACAGAGGCCTCTGTTAGGAAGGTTGGTTGCTGAACTAGTTCTGCTGTAGCTTTTTTCATTGAAACTGAAATATTTATCTCTGTTTCTGCTTTCATAAAGTGATTAAGCTATCCTCAATCAAAAACCTGCAAAGTTTGGGTTCACTTTGTTTCTTTAAATGTCTGCAATGTGGATGGCAGCATCACCAGTGTTTTCCCTCGATTCAGGTGAATTTGTTCTCCCAACCTGAACTCTTTCACCCCTTTGGCTTTTGTTACTGGCTTTGGTTAGCCAGCCTCTGGTATGGTACCATGGACAGGAAGGGCATGTATCATTTTATGGTACTTAAAGAGACCTTCCCTGATGTAATATTGACTGCATGTTACATACGTATTGAAGGGGTTAATGGAGCGGGTGCAGGCTGGAGGTGGATACGTAGGAATGCTTTGAGAATCGATTCCAGCTAATGGAAAAAATGTTTTTAAAGTGAGCTGGTTCAGTTCCCACAGTGAACAACAGAGAGTGGAAACAACGGTTAATAAACCTTTCAGAAGTAAATCCTCTGATTTTTCCCTTTCACCACCATCTGTGGAAGGAAAGCCTGCTTTCTTCTCAATGGGCAGTATTTCTTCCCACAGTGTATTTGCCTTACTCTGTTAGGTATCAAGAGAAAGTTCTTTATGTCTTTGGACCAAAAAAAAGAAACAGTATTTTTGATTCATATGTCCTCTTAGACTTAAGTTTTATTGACTTTGTGCATAGGTGTTTTAACGTTGGGTTAACAAAAAATAACCAGACCAACGATTCCTAGTCAGTGGCCCGTAACTATCTGGTTTCCAGTAAATCATAGAAGTTCTAACTGTATGCGTCTTGTATTATAAAGGTGGATGCTGCAAATGAAAGTCTCTGTTGTACTTGGATTATAGGGGAATGTTGCATCTTCTGACTTACTTGTGTGTCACCTCTGTTTTAAAAATTATGGCACTTAAAAGCAACAGGTTGTGTTTGCTCTTACAAAACTAATACATGATTATGCCTGTCTGAGTTTTTTCTGTGTAGTTCTCATGCAGAGTTGAGAGGTTTACAGTACTATTTTCACTTTGCTAATTAAGATTATTATATACAGATATAGATTAAGGAAGAGGTTTTGTTCTATCAATAAACCTCACTGAAAAATCTGAGGTTTATTTTGCATTTGAGAATTGGCACCGTTTTAGGACATATTTGTTGTGAACCACGAACAGTCTTTATGAAACCTGAGGAAGATTTGTGAAAACAGCCTGTAATAAAAATCACACATGCTTCATAAAACACTACTTGATAGATATCACTTGCACCATTAAGAACTAAACGACAAAGGATGTAATTTCAGTTCTGGCATGCAATATTAATCGAAAGCCTTTAAAGCATCTTGCTGATGGGAACTATGACAACATGACATTGAAGAATTACGAACTAGAGACATCTATCTTAATCAGATTTTCGAAGTAAATGCCATAAAATAGAAAGTTATTTTATCTATCTTCACAGGGTCACATATCATATAGGCTATACAGCTTTTTGGCTTGTTTATGCTAAAAATACCCAGGACAAAAAAAAAAAAAAATCTGTCTTTGAAGTAAGTTTGAAGTTCAGTTTGTCTACTTCAGAAAGTTTTTGTGAAAAGTTTGTTAGTAACTGATGGTTTCCGCTTGCTGCAGTAAGATTTCTAAAGCATTTGGAGAACTTAATTATAAAACACAGCTGAGCATGCACAGATTTTATCACTGTAAAGTTGTTGAGAAGATATATTACTAAATGGATGCAAAATGGAAAGAAGGTTACAGGTATACCTTCAATCTGCAGTAACACTCCTGTGGACAGCACAGTCCTAGTTTTGGCTAGGATATGGCTGGGGCTAAACCACAACACACATCTTAAAGGCACAATGGAAAGACATGGTTAAAATATTTTTCCCTCACTTCCTAGAGTTTGGATTTTTTGTGCATGCCTCATTTCTTTGTCTTCCAGTGTATATTTAACTGGTTCCTTATAATACAGGATATAGGAAATTATCAAACATGTACTTTGTGGTTTAAATTGCCAGTGTTACATGTTAGGGACTATCCGGCTGCCCTCCAGGGAGCTCCTGCTGCTCCTCTTCTCTTGCCATCTGGTAGATCTTAGACAGACAGCGTGTGCGCACCATGGGACTGTTTTGAGTTCCTTCACAATCAAATAAGTCTTTCTTCTCTTTCTCAGCAGAAGTTTTTACTTTTCTTTAAAAAGTGATATTATGTTGATATTTTGCTGTGGTTTAACCCTAGCCAGCAATTGAGCACTACACAGCTAATTGTTTACCTGCCTCCCCCCACACCAGCAGGATGAGGAGGAAGATAATTGGAAGAGTAAGAGTAAGAAAACTTTGGGGTTCAAAAAGGGACAGTTTAATAATTTAAATAAAAATAATAAATTTTAATGAAAAGGAAAATTCTAAAAAACCTGGAAATGAACCCCAAGAAGGACAAGTGATGCAAATGGAAACAATTGCTCACCACAAACTGAGCAATGCCCAGCCAGACCCCAAGCAGCAGCCCGCATGACCAATTTTCCCTCTAGTTTATAAACTGAGCATGATCCCATCAGGTATGGAATATTCTTTTGGTCAGTTGGGGTCAGCTGTCCTGGCTGTGTCTCCTTCTGACTTCCCCTCACACCTTGCTGGTGTGAGGCTGTGAGAGTAGGACCAACCTACCTTGGCTCCCTGTAAGTCCTGCTCAACAACAACAAAAATCCTTGAATTATCAACATTATTTCCAAGATATACCCACTACTATAAAGAAAATTAACTCTATCCCAGCCAAAGCCAGCACAGATTTAAAGAAAAACGTGTCATGCAAATAACAAAATTCAAGTGATCTTTATCATTTCTTCCAAGCTTAGGCTCTATAAGCAAGGCAATGCAGTCTTTCAGAGCACATCCTGCAGTTAAATTTGCTGGTAGCTTCTCACTCCCAGGAAGTTTGACGGGCTGTCAGACCCTACAGGCAGTGTACTGGTGAGGAGGCAAACATTGACCCACTTTGATCAAGCTACTTGTATGACTTTTTCTCATTTTATATTATAATAGTATACACGCGCACACGCATGAGATCTGTATCTTGATCAAAGTGGCCTTGTCACTTCTCCCCATTCTTGTTGCCACGCAGCTAGCACAGGAGCACGGAGTGCTTCAAGAGGAAGTTGGCAGCAGTGTCTATGGGTTAGTTCTGTTTCCATCTGTACGTCCGTTACTTGTAAAAGCGGAAAGGGATAGGGCAGGCTGACAGCAAATCAAAGTGACAGGGCTCTCCAGTGGTGGTAGGTGCTGTCACCTCATTCTTTGGGTTGAGTCTGTGGTTCGGAAGTTGGCAGGGCAGAGCCACTTTGGACACGGGTAAGATTAGAGGAACATTTGGGATGAACCACGGAATGAGCAGATAGCGCAAGTTATCTTGGGTTGCCACTATAGCTCGTGTTAAATGATCAGAAAGCAAACTTGGAGTCTTCCACACCGTGGCAGAAACGGTTCGCTGAAACAGTGGTTCCTTCAAAAGACAGCTCTGCCTAATTCAAAGGGAGCACTTAAATACGTAATTTTTCTCTAAACCTGTAGCCTTTTTGTTTTCATTAATCAAATACATGCTTCTCATGAAAGGTGCTCCCAGACCAGAGACATCTGGGGTGAATAGTTTTATTTGCCTGCGGAATCGCTGAAGTCACAGCTATAGTGATGCATGTAGCCAGTCTTACCCCTCCATAAGCAGGGGCTTTAAAAAAGGTGCTTCTCTAGGAGCTGTAGGAATAATTAAGCCATAATTCCCACTCTCTTCAATTTACAGGAATTTTCAAGGTAAGTCCCACTTCTACTCACAGTGCTTTTGGAAATATATCCATGTGTCAATTAGGTAAAATTTCAAGTCCATCAAAGTGTTTTATTGAGGAAATCAAACTATTTCTTACGGAAATTACTTTTGACTGCTAGCAATCAGGAGCTAGCAGACCCGGGGCCAGTGACCTGGAAATGAAAAGTTATCTTTCTTGTTACCAGTTTTCTAAAACATGCCATCTAGGCCAGCTGCTTACTTCTGGTATATACTGCAGATATTTGCAGACTCTTCTACAGAGACAGAGCAAATAAGCAAAAAAGGAGCAACCTGGCTAGGAAGAGTTAAGACTCTCATAGACATAGATACTGAATTACATTATGTTCACATTTGAAATGTTTGTATCATAATGGAAGTCTTCGCTTTTGTGTTTGTCATGGAAACTCAAAGTTAACATTAATTATACACTATTGAAAAGCCTAAACTTTATCAAATGGAAATCACATCTTTTTCCTAGGTGAGTAGCTAGCTGACAGGTCTCAGTGATCTGTCTGTTAGAGAAAGGCTATCAGGCAAAATGTGCAACAAATTACTTTTTTTATGGATATTTGGTCTGCTTTTCTCTTTCTGAATTAACCCCTTTCCTATAAACGACAGTTATAATAAATGTCACTCCTTTTTTGCTTCCACATACGCATTTTTCTGTATTCTTTCTCATGCTGTTCAAATTCCGTAACAATTAAATGATAAAATTAATTAAATGTAAATTACTTTTTGAAAAAGAAGAGAGAAAAGGATTTTGTGAAAGGCTACAGAGTGCATGTAATTTACCTCTACAATTGAAATGGCTGCTTTGCTTCACTGTGTTTCCCTAGGGTAAATAACAATTTAAATGTGTTTTGAAAAATTCATATAACAGTACTAAGACAGCTTTCTACCCGATTTCTTGTGACTTTTCTGAGTTCTGTACATATGTTTGCATGCATAATTATCTGATGCTGACTTATGCAGCAAATGCCTCAAAAATGTGGGGCTTTTTTTTGTTGTGCCTAAACAACTTGAATGCACAGGCTGGTTGCTGGGCCAATTTGAATTTGCTTTTTGCTGCAGAAATCACTTGCTGCAGAAGTCTTCTCTGTAAGATGAATGGGATTGCTCTGCAGTCATTAAGAACTAAACCAAACAAGGAAGTTTTAAGTTACCATTTTTAGGTATTGGCCCACCTGTACCCATACCTGTTTATTTTTAGTGTAAAATTTAGTTTAAATCCATCAGCATAGCCTTAAAAATCCAGTTTAAAGCAAAGCAACTATAGCTTTTTGTACTAGATTTTAAGCATTTCAACACAGTTGTACTTTATCAGATTTGAATTCTCTTTATTCTTCCTGACAGTCTATAAGAAGAAAATTCCTAGTAAGTGGTTTCTTCTGAAGGCCTTGGCCAAGTCCCAGGAACACTGATTCTTTCAATAATTAAGGGAAGAACCGTTTCCCTCTAGGATTCCCATTTTCCAACAACCTATTAATAGAAAAGAAGAAGGAGTTACGGGGGTCTTGGTTCTGGTTTTGTGGCATATGTAGTATTTTTTTTTCACCAGGAGTAGTCTCCAGTGCTGCAGAGCTGATGAAGTATGTATTTTTGTCATGAAACTCCCACTGTCTTTATTGATTCCAGTGGTCTTCTGGCTGTGATGCTGACTTCTCAAACAACCTGTGTGAATCACTTACTATCTATGCTTCAGTTTTCCTGCATGTACAATGATGAGAGTATTTTCCTAGTGTCGTGAGGACATCAAGAAGCTTAGTTACTCCCTAAGACTAATAGCTTTGTGTGGAAGTTGCAGTAATACTGAAAATTAGTCTTCAGCTATTAACTCTTTTAAAAGAGGAGTTAAAAGTGGGGTGGGGAGGGATCTGACTCTGGCTTAAGATCAGCACTCGAAACATAACTGTTGTGACGATTGTATCTTCCTCACCAATCAGTGGTGTGAGCTTGAAGTTTCTGTTAGAAATTCTGTGGCAATCAAAAGAGCTGTGGATTCAGGAAATCTGGCGGGTTAAGAAAAGATTGAAAGAGCAGTCCTCGGTGATCTCTCATCCAGAACGACAATATAGGACTGAGGAAGTTTAGATGAATATAGATTTTAGCTCCATTGATTTATGGAAAATCTAATCTTGTTAGGCTCAGTTCTACCTGTAGCTCTTGCTCAATTAGAAGAAGAATAAATCATTCCAGATTTTTCAGGCATTTCTGATTCTGTGGAGGCTGTAGATTCCCTGCCAACTGAAGTCGCCCTCTGACACTAGAAAATGTCACCTGGCAGCATCCTATGGAGAGACACAGCAGGCTTTGAGGATGTGTGATCTTTGCAAAGTTGCACTTGCTGTGCTCTTCTAGCTCCCTTCTAGCCTATGCCTTATGGTTGCAAACTCATCCCAAAACTCTGTAGTTACTCTGTAGTTTCAGTGTCAGCAATGTTTATGTGCTATATAGCAGAAGGGCTCTGTAGGTTCATAGTAAGTTTCTGGGGGAATACTCTAAATCCTAATTGGTGGCCTGGGTAGCTGGCCTGTGGGCTGAAGAATACAGTTTCACTTCTTCTGCATCAGTGTACTTACAAGATCTGTACATTTATTCAGGGAGTGCATAAATACCCCTTACAGAGCTTTTACCACCCCTCTTCCTCACTGGTAGAGTGTGAGAAGGTCTGACGTCTACCTGAGACAAGCCTGCAGGCCTGGCATGGTACCCTTACTCACACGCTCCTTGACGCCAGAGAGCAATGTTATTTTTCTCCTCTACTGTATCCTTAGCAGAGGATGATGCAAGATCTTTAGTACTAAAAATGATAGAAGATTGATTTTCAGCTGAGATTTTAAATGAGAGGTAAAATTAATGAAGAAGAGGGATGGGAGAATTATGTTTCAGCTGGTAGGAGCTGCAGAGGAGGATGGTATTGCACTGATCATGGCAAAACTGTTGAACGAGGCTAGGCAGGTAGGACAGTCAAGAAAGGGAATAACAAAGACAGAAGTCAGGTACTTCGGACAGTTTGGATTACATAATATATCTGTTTAAAAGTACTGAGAATGATATCATTTCACTTTTGGTTTTGTTGTGCGGTTAATCTTTTATACGTATGCATGCTTACACCGGCACATGTGCACATATGTATCTATATAAACATATACACCTATTTATGATAGAATATGGGCCCACAGGTAATACTGCACCAGCTGATAAATAGCTTGTAATCTAAATCAGATAAAACTTTAAATAGACATGGGCAAAAGTCTTTGCTAGTGTTAGTCTGTTAACTTTGCTTTCACTGGCTTGTTGAAATGTGAGTTGTTGAAATGTGGCTTGGCACCCTTGATAGTGATTGCAATCACATGCAGTGACACCCTTTATAGTGGTGATGGTAAAGACAAAGCTGATTAGTTGTATCCTTCCTGAAGGCAATTTTTCATTAATATGTGGGGGATTTGGTGTTGAAAACCTTGTTGGCAATGTAAATGCTTTTGTTGCTGTGTTAGTGACAGATCTGGCATTGCTGCTGTTTGTGACAAAAGCAGTATTGACCACACAAGATAACTGGAAAGGGGAATGGGGTTCTTGAAAAGAAACTAAAGGCTGCATTGTCTGTTTAAGCTTACAGTCTATTCCTTAACATTCTCCAATTTTATTGTGTTCACAACATGAGAAATTGCTCATTATTACTTTTTCTTATAGTAGTCACCTGTAAGTTACTGGAAACATCTGTTTCCACACACTTTTCTTGTGTTCACTGCACTGAGGAATTATTATTGGGTTTGTACCAATTTGCAGTTATAACCCGTTCCAAACAGGGAATTGCTTATGAAGATCAAACAACTAATTTGCAAACTATCTGAAAGCATTTACACTGTGGGCTAAGTGCAGGCCCTGTATCTTCTGCTCTGCTTAAGACTTGCATTAATATTAAGTATGTTCTGCTACATTAGTTTAGGAAAATGATTGCAATTTGAGTTATATATTGTTAAACTCTTACATTTTTAAGTGTCATCAGTCATTGCTATATCATGATAAATGAAGGGTCTGGAAGGTTTTTTTAAATTTTGTGTTCAGTGTGTTGTATGGCAAGGTTTGTCTTCTAGTTATGACTTACTACTGATTTTTACAGAGCATGTTGCTAATACCTAACATTGATGGAGGTACTTGATTGTGGGTTTTGCTGTTCTGAGGTTTGGGGTTTAAGATTTATGGGTGTTCTGTGCTTTGGTTAAATCAAAAAATACTTCCTTTTGTTTTGATGGCCTGACTCTCTGAGCACCTGTGACTTACTCTAAACTAGTTATATTGCATAGTGTGTAATTGGAAAATCTGTTCTGTGTGTGTTCTAATGGATGTGACGGTCATTAAGTATATGAGTCTTCTGACGTTGTAATCAGATGTGATTCAGTCTGTTAAATATCCATGAAGCAACATCTGCTTCACAGAGTGACCTTCTGCTAAAGAATACTTAGCATCTATTAGCAGATCATAGTGCAGATCTGCCTTATTTGAAATGCACTAAACTAGAGTAGTCTACTGCTGTTTAGCAACTAGCTTGTAATAATTTATTGCAGTTAAATACAGCTTAAAAAACTCCATTAAATAATTACAGGGATTATATGCATTTTGAAAACCTTTGTGTTCTACTGAAATTACCCATTTAATTTCAGGGTTGGTTTGTTAAAAAAAGCTGAAATCTAAAGGCACGTTAGGGGATCCGTCAGATGCTATTTTCTGTAGGTGTTAATAAAACCAGATTAAAAAAAAAACTGAAACAAATTAAAACCAAAAGCAATTTTACCATCTGTTGTATATTAATTAGAACTTTGTGTATCAAGGGTAAACTTGCTCTTAGAGAATGTCACTGAATGTCTGCTAATAGAATAATATGCAAATATATTAGATTATAGGATTATATTGAATTTCTCATTCTGCTTTTGTTGTAGCAAATGCTAAGGTGGCGTATAATGAACTTTAATTTTCTTTCTTCTTAGAACAACCTCCAAACAACCAAGGCCAGTCGACCCTGCAGCCTTTACCACCTTCTCACAAGCAACATTCAGCACAGCATCACCCATCCATCACCTCACTTAACAGAAACTCACTGACAAATAGGAGGAATCAGAGTCCGGCCCCGCCGGCTGCTTTGCCCGCCGAGCTGCAAACCACACCTGAGTCAGTCCAGCTGCAGGACAGCTGGGTCCTTGGCAGTAATGCACCACTGGAAAGCAGGTAATTACTTAGGTACTATTACAGACTATGGCATTTCTACAGAAGGTGTGTAACTTGATGAAAGATGACCAGCAGCTAATAATTCCCTTCATTCAGCAAACAAAACTGAAAACTTTTCAGTACTAAAAAAATCTGTTCTCCCTCTCAAATCCACAATGCCCCACTCTTTCCTTATGATGCTTATTGCAGAGTATTAGCACTAGGAGCATTCATTATATTTTCCAGGTAAACATTTTCCTTCCTATTCATAATCTGTAATTTTTGACTGTTGGGAGATGTTTCTTGCCTTGCTTCACAGGTATTATGTGTCAAATACATGCTGCCTTGCAGATTAGATGTAAAGAAACTTTCAGTAATAGTTGTTCACCCTTGTACTTAGTCTCTTTAAATAAATACTGATGTGAGACCAGGTGTTTATTAAATAAAGTTGTCTAGAATTTGGTGACAAGAAGGAGCTTGCTTACTCCTGGGAGAATTATATGTTTGTCCTCTTTCTTTGTTTTGGTTTGGTTTTTTTGGTCTTTTAGAATTGATAACTGGCTCTAGGAAAGAAGCATCTAGTACAAAGGGTGACACTAGCTTCTCTAGATGCAGAATGATCTGTTCAAAGAAATCTTACAGGACTTACTGGCACAGAGCTGAATTTACCTACAGTGATTAATTAATGCTCATGTAACACTCAATCAGCACTAATTTTTTATTAAGGAAAGCCATAATATTCCAATTTTGTCGTCAAATGGAACATTTATAACTACATCAAAGCTGACAGTGATTGTTGAAACTGTTTATGAAATAATTTCTGTTCATCCTCTGAATCCCTTTAAATTATGTTTGTAGCAAAGTAAAGATAGTCCAGCTGATTTTTACTGATTTAAAACATGCATGACCTTAAGATTCTCAGTTAGGTGGTTTTGTTCTTGTAGGTGCTTCAGGCAACTCTTCTGTCAGGCTGTTGGGAATGGCTATTTGACTTTCCTAGTTTTCTTGGACCCTCCTGTATTACTTATGAGACAGAAACTGTGGAATAGGATTCCACTGAAGGAATATGATGATCATACTCAGACAATTTAGTCTATTTAGAAAGAGTTTCCTTACAGTATCAAGTAAGTCTGTAGTGGGAATAAGATCTTTGAAGTGAGATGCTGGTTAATCTTCAGTAGGCAGGTAAGGTTTTTGATGTTTGCCTCTATTATCTTTATTGTGCTTATGAAGAAAAAGACATGGGACTTGAATGAGAATACCACTTCCAACCTGGAGTAAATACTTTTTTTGCCAGGTGGAATCTTTTCGTCTTTTAAATGTTCCTGATGAAAAGCTAAAGGGTATTTGAGTGTTCAAGTTTCGAACACTTGTGAATGAGCTGAAATGTGAAAATTTGACAGAAAAACTGACAGAGCCCTACTGTAGTTTCTCTAATAGTCTCACTTGGTTGGAACTCTGGAGGTGAAGAACCCATCTTATTTGTCATTGATTTTTCCCTTTTTGGTTAAGGTTCCCTACTGAGTGTGATTCTTAGACTCGGTTTCAACTGTATTAACAACTTTGTGATAGGTCTCTTCCTTCATCTTTTTCTCAACCTAAAAGAAAGTTTATTTCATCTTTGGCAATATTTTAGCTTACACTCAAAGTCAGCTTTTTTCTCTCCTTTTTTTTATCTGACTTAGATAACGGCCATTTAGAGGTACAGAATGTGAATGTCAGCATATATACATCACTTTCTATCTCTGTAGGCTCATATTGGTGATGAGTGGCATAAAAATGACATATAACTTGCTGTCATGTATAGCTAGATAGTTAATAGTCTTTTTTTGTGTATGTGCATGTAGGTGAGAGGGATGTATATGTGAAGCCTGAGGGTGGTTTTAGTCCCTATCGTTTTGCAGTAGCAATGGAGGTGACTTTGAAATACGTATTTCATAATATTGGAGTCAGTTGTATATTTAATAGAGTATTCTGCAATTCAGCTTTCTGTAGAGGTAATACTTTTGTGTAAAACATTGCTGTTACTGGTTAAATGAAAGAACTGTGAGATGACAGATCAATAACATCCAACAGAAATTCCAATTTATGGGGGTTTTAATATAAAAAGATTCTTTGCTTAAAATTTTATGAAGGCCTAAAACTGTAACTTGGATTATGCGAGTGCTGCTTTCATCTTCGATGCCATTTTTAAATGACAATGAGGTTACTGAGGAATGGCAGAAATTGTCTTCATTCTATTTGGGCTGAGTAAAATCTACATTTAAAAAAAAAAAGGCAAGACAGTAAGAAAACATTTCCTGCAGATTTCTGACTGCAGGACCATTTCATTGGGCATTTAATGATCTTCACTATATGACTCTTCCTCCCCACACCTGCTGCAAGTTAGGTTCAGCTGTAGACCTAATAGTGCTGCTGGATAAGTCAGCACCATAGAATATTAACTTTAGAATAAATTAAAAATCCAGACTATATTGAATAACTTCCTACTTTGTTCTTTGAATTAACTGGTTGGACAGACAAAATCATGCAAATTCATGGCTGTATGTCCAGTGTCTGAATATTATCAGTTATGATTATGTAATTAAGTATTAGTAGGTTTTTTATTAACATTGGTCTTTACGTTTTTATTCACCTACTGGTTTTAATAATGAGTTCTTGAGCACCACGATCATTAATTACATTCTCGTGGCTTTGCGTTCTAGTAGGAAAAAATATTACTGATATTTAAAAATACTTAGTAAATCACTTATATGCTTTCCCTGTTAAATATTTGAATGTGCAGAGTTTTTCTAATGCAGAGACAATTATTTATGTTAGAAATGCATAGAGGAAAAAAATGTTAGAATTCATAAATTCATTGGTAAATGTAAGCTAGTAGCATCTCTTTATGCATTTCTCAGGTAATATTTAATTACTTGTAAGCATTGAATGTCTAAGGTAAGTCTGTCAGCAGGGGAAATATGCACATTCCAGTCAAGGAATAAGTCTGAGAGAATCTTATATCTAACTTTATTCAGTATCTCTGCTAATGTGTCAGTGAATCAAAGAAGAGCTTTGCTTTTTCTTGATTTGCTGTATAAAACACCTAATTTTTTGAAAGATGGGTGTACTTTGTATGATGGACTGTGAAATTTTTTTATAACAAAGAAACTAAAATGTTTTTCATAGTCTATAACGATACTGCTTAGTCTTCTCTTACTCCTAACTTACGTATAAAAATAGACTGCGTAGGAACATTATTCAGTTTTCTATCTACTAATTTTACTGAGAAGAAAGAGGGAACTGGTTGAAGAAATATTTAATGGCTGCAAAATATTTCAGAATTTTGCAGGATTCATTTAAATTATTTGAATACCTCAGAAGTGATACAGACAAAACAATTCCTAGAATGTATTACTTCAAAACCCTTCTGCAAGCTTGAGCCAACCTTCATTTTAGAATGCAAAGATTTTTAGAAACTCCTAAGTGTGATGAACATACCCATATGTCTTTATTGAGGTGGATTGCCAATGAAGCTAGCGCCTTCAGTATTGATTAAGGTGTGGAAAGGGTGTTGATAGTTTCCAGAGAAGTCTTAAATCAATTTGTGTAGAGGCTGATTGATTGTCTGCAAAAGCACAGTGTTGCTGGAGGTTAAAGTCTGCTCAGAGCAGCTATTTTATGCATTCCACCCACTAAGTGCCTGGTTTAATCAAATTCAAAATCGTTCCATTCTGTAAGTCTTACGGGTTTTTACACACAGACTTGATAAGATGTGTTGCACTTATCAAGAAGGCATGATAGAAAATAAAGGCAGAAATGGGGTGGAGTTCAGGTCCTGCTCTTCCGCAGACCCCACGTGTCATTGTGGGCATGCCACGTTGTGGGTTGGCAAGCAGAGGAAGCAGGACTCTACTTAGATTGCTGAGGATGTGAGTGCTTTTCTTAAAGACTGACGTGCCATAATTATGGGGTCAGTATATACACACACCAGTCACGTTCATTAAGTCAAACAAGCAGTATTGTTTTCAAAGACTGGATAAAAACGTTCTGTTTTCTTCTGACATTTTCATGCAGTCGGGTGCTCACCAAGCATCTGTGTTTGAATCCTAGCGCACACCGGGCCCATATGCTTATAAGCTTCCCTTGGTGTGAATAGTGTCTTACTTTAGATTTTTGCTTCATCTCTCTGGCATCCTTCCTATTCAGAAATCCCTTGCTGACACCATGAATACTTGGAATTTGACTATGCTGTGTATTTTGTCCTGTCTCTTAGGCAAGCACTGCTAGTTCAGAATTCAGTAGTATTTGCACAGTATTCCTTGAGTTTATAATTCCCCTCTTCAAAGATATGCAGTCATTGAATCAAGCATGGGCCCAATGCCTCATACATACACACCGCCCCCCAAATAACCCTTTCCCAGTTTAGATGGGACAAAAGAAAGACGCAGTTGTGAGCAAAATAATTGAGCCTAGCTTTGTTTCTTCCCCTTCATTTTATCACCGTTCCCTGAGGGAGACGGAGTCTGTGGTCCTTCCTTTCCCTCCCCTGCTGCTGTGCAGTGTCATTTGCAGAACATGAGACCTCCGCTCACTCTGGTAGCCAGCCCTCTGCATATTTTCTGGCTGACCATCCATGCCAGATAGCCAGCAAGATACTGTCTTTTAATAGTCTCAGTTCAGTTTTATTATTTCATCTCTGGTCCAGCCTCATCAAGTAAACAATGTCCCCCACCATGCACCATTCAGTCCTTAAGCCTGTCTTGCCACAGGCAGTTTTATTCAAGGACTTGTACATAAATCAGGGATCACTAAAGGGTAGTGACCACCTGATGTTAGCCTTGTAACACCGTGTCTTCAAGTTACGATCCAGAATGTAGTTCAGAAGACAGCACGGGAGGCAGATAAACCCCGCGTTCATGTGGCAGTTGCAGTCTTGCACATCTATGGAAAAAGAAAGTTATGCAACAGAATTACTATATTCTTTTTGTGGGGTCATCTCATTCTTTAATTTTAAATTGCCACTCTAATTTCATCTTTTTGTATCTTTGTGTATAGAGAATTAGGAAATCAAGCAGTCCTTGCAAATGGTCATGACAACCTTATAGAGATGGATGTGTTTTCTCCAACATATCACGATAGCAGTTATGGGTATGTGACTCTAAGTGTTTGCATGATGCTAACTGTTAACAGAGAAGACAAAATGTGATTTAAAAAAATTTTGGTTACAGTAGTCAAAACCAGCTGGGACAGACTTCAGCATCTTTATATCTGATTTTTCCTTTTTAATTATACTTTAAATAATCTGTCATACTGACTCATGGTAAATACAAAATGACTTTGGGTGTCAGATCTTGTCTGCTTTCACTTAAGAAAATAAGAGTGCAACTGAGGTTTTTTTTAAACTCTCTATGGCCTGATTCTGCAAGCTGTTGCAAACTATTTGCATTCTTACACATTTGCCAGATCTGATCCTTAGTTTGTAATATATTTACTGCTTAGCAGATGTTTGTTTTAGAAATACTATGACATATTAACGGCATAATAAAGAATGACCAACCAGTCAAAGAAGCTAATAAGAATTATATATCTAATCTGTAATATTTTTACCAGCTACTTTAAAATCAGAACTACTGATAAATAGATAACTACAAATAAGTAATTTCATATAAATTACTATTTCAATTGGCTTAAATAAAGTTTCTGTTATAGAACTGGTCCACATCTACTTAACTCTGTCATCAGTATCAGTCTTATATTTGAAATATGCTTTGGCATGCTTACCCCAAACCAGTATACCTGGTTTCTCATCTGCGTACAAAAATTCCCTGACAAAACAGTAACATATCTTATGTGTTCCAGCCTGTTAATCAGCACAGTGTGCTAAATTTTATTAAGGAATTATTAATCATACTTTTACTTTTTCTCTTTTTTTGTATATACTATGGTAAAAATCAGAGTTTTATGTCCAAATTCTGTTTTGCTAATTGTAACTCTTAACATCACAAAAGGGATATGGTGCTATTTGATTAAATTAGATCTGCATCTGCCCGTTAATAACTAATTCATCTGTAAAGTATATTGACACTGTACATTGATCTGCTTCATATTCAAAAAAGTCTTAAAACTTCCATTTAGCCAAAAATTAAAATCAACACCAAGAAGAGAATGGTATGTTAAATTCAATTAGTTAATCATTATCAGC
Source organism: Laterallus jamaicensis coturniculus (assembly GCA_022605575.1). NCBI lineage: Eukaryota > Metazoa > Chordata > Aves > Gruiformes > Rallidae > Laterallus > Laterallus jamaicensis. The sequence goes on along the minus strand of JAKCOX010000005.1, from coordinate 14,020,166 downwards.
AAACTCAAAAGATACTGCAGATATTTACCAGAATACCCTAATATATTTTCTTTAAAGTAACAATGCAAGCATACTGTATTAAAAAAGAACAGAACCAAATATGATTGTTCCCTGTAGACCAATTACTGTACAGTACAGATTCAGATGCATAATTGCTGAAGTAGAGTTAATAGAACCATGCCTGGTTTATGCTTTATATGTTTGTAATGGGACCACCAAATGCAACTGTTTGGGCAAATGGACTATGTTATATGAAATTCCTGTTAGTTGAATCTAATTCAGGTAACAATACAATTAAATTTATCTTGTTTGTAACCCCTTCATTTTTAAAATTACGCTAGCAGAGATCATCGCCTGGTGTGAAAGTTGTCCAGAGATAATAACACATCAGTTCCAAAGCATAATAGATTTGAGACTACAACATGCTATCAGCATGAACATTCAGTTTAGCAACCCCATTAACATACTGTGTCACAGCTAGAATCGTTATATATTTGTTTCTTTGTTTTCATGTCATGCGTGTGTTACATTGCGATATACTATTTCTTCATTTGTATGGCTTATGGAGAGGATATTAATCTAATGAATTTGACAATTTTACCATTAATAATTATAGTAGAAATAGAAATTTTGTGTAGACATTCTAATGATTCGTGTGCCTGGACCTAAAGAATAGTTTTTATGGCTTCAAGAGAATTGCACACAAGGTATTAATTGTCAAAAGGCAGCTGGAAATCTCAAAGAATTTTAATGGTGTGTATTGCTGGCTTCGCTTGGTGCCACTACTCTTTTCTGTAATATGTAAACATATGGTGGCATACATGTTGACAGATCAGCTTAGTTTGAAGTAAAAGGTTTGGTTTTGTTCTACCTAATTTGATCGTTCTCTGCTCAAATTATCTGGCTGTCAAAAATCTGAAAAAAAATATAGATTCACATTTAGTAAATGCCCATATTTATATTTTTTATAGATAAAGCTTCCTAGCATTTTGTTGTTTCTACGGAATCTCCTCATTTTATGAAAATTTTGTATTTTGCATGGTTGGGGTTTGAAAAATTTCAGTTGTATTTAAGTAAGGATTCTTTATAAGGAAGTTGGCTAGGGATTCTTGCCATCTGTGGGGGAACATTCAGGAGGGGCAAGTTTAAAAGATGGCAGGTTGTTATAAGGGCATAGTGAATGAAATTTGAGGTGAAGAAGCCAGGAGTTGGAGAGTGGAGAGGAGAAAACTGGCAGTAACAGAACCCAAAAGGGAATAGTATTGGGTGTGCAAATGGGTAGATGGAGTAATCCAGAAGGAGAAACTGAGAGGGAATGGTTAGGCAAGGTAGGCCTTTCTAGAGCATAAGAGGAATATCTAGGTTGAAAACCAAGATTATTCCTTTACTGCTTGTGATTATTGTGAAATCCCTTTGAATAGTATGCACCTCATCACATAGGACTGACTCAAGATGGTGCGAAACCTTGGCTCTCAGTATGTGCTCTGCAAGTGACAGATGACAGAAATAATCAAACCAAAGATGTTGTATCTCTGCTGGCCTATGTTGATAAGAAGCCTTTCAATGCAATCTCGGAAGTTTCTTCAAACTTGCTTTAAAAACAACCCCAAGTTAAACCAAAAAGCACTTTAGTAAAAAAAAGTTACAGACACCAAAGCTAAGCACACAAAATTTACAAAGTTAAAAGCTAACCTCTTCCTGCAGTTGCATGGCTGCAATTAAGCCTGCCATTACAGTAAGTGCAGCTTGAGTTGAACCAGAAATGAATTTTAATAGATTCTGGAGAGTCTTTTTGTCACCTTCAGACAGGTGAGAAAGCAGTATCAAGGATCATGGCAAAGCAAAGACCTGCGTGGCTGTATAGTGCCCGTATCCAGTGTCTCTGGTAATGTAGGCTGCACCAAAAAAAGTCGTGCTCCAAAATGGCATCTGTCAGAAGGAGTACTGTGTCACCCAGTTCTGGGCACCATGTGTACTCCTCTGCCTTGTTGAATGGTGGTCCCTCAAATCTACAAATTCTCTTCCATATGAGAGAGTATCCAAGTGTAGTATATGAGTCTCCACCAAACAACTATAAGGATTGGAAAACAGGAATGATGGTTGCATCACATGTAGGTACACAGTTGCCAGGTGGTAGTGCCTGTAACTCAGAGGTTATGACAGTCTGTCACTGCAGTCATACGATTCTGGCTGTTTTGAGTGACTGCTGGTAGCATAGTCCTGGCAGCATAGAGTTCATCATGGGTTATCACGGACTCTGAATTGCAAGAAAACCATGGCTGTGGACATCAGTAAGTTAACGAAGGTTCATAGATCCATTATGATGGAAACTTCAGCCTGCTTGCAGCTTGAGGCAGAATCAGATCCGATCAGTCACTGGCAGAGCAATGCTTCACTTTAACTTCCCTTTGGTTTTATCTCCTTTTAAAATGTCCGGTATCTCATTCAGGTTTTTCAGCTGCGATGAAATTTCAACCTTTGTTCCAACTTCTGAATTAGTCTTTGGTTAAATAATGCAGCTCAGAGTCCCTCTTAAACCATGTTTGCTTATTGAAATTGTCTCCATGTGCCTTTTGAGACATTTAGAGCAATTGTTCTCTTTCAGCTTTATGAAGACAGCAAGGGTAGTAAAAGAGGTTGGAGTACTTTTATTTTCTCCCTGGAAAGTTTAACTTAACATTCAAGACAGTAACTGGCCAGGATTAGAATACCTCATCTCAGAGACAACTTTCTGTCTCTCTTGGTAGGGATATGATTCCAGAGGAGCAGAGAACAAGCCAAATAAGGAATTGTAATCTAAATTCTTACTGCTCACACAAGCATTTCCAGTCCTCAGTGCAAAATTCATATGCTTTCCTGCACAGGAGGACTGGAATAACATGAACTTTCAGTATCAGAAAGGGCACTAAGGGGCTGTCAGGTTCACTCAAGCTGCTGCCACCTTCAGAAGTGAGTATCACCAACATCCAGAGCGAAGTCACTTACTGCACCCTCAGTGGAAGTCTGTGTAAGTACTAGTCCTGTGAGAGCCTGTAAGGAGAACAGAGCCAGTTGATATTTTTTCAGCAATGCTAAATCTACTTCCACCATCTTCTGGAGGGTAGGTAATGGGATAATCCTGCAACGAAGAGTATGAGTAACTAAAATTGTGTCAGGTTTCTTTGCTTGTGCACCCAGCAACATGAGTCATTCTTTGCATCCAGCTCTCCTGATCGCTTCTGCAAAGTGTGGCTTAGTGTTGTTTGTTTCCCTTTCTCATCTTCACAGGGTGCAGCATAGCAGAGAGGAGCACGAAAGAGCAGGCTTGGCAGTGCTGGCTGATTATACTGGTTCTTTTGATCCAGACATATCTAGGATCAAAAGGATCACATGTATATTGCATGTATATATATCACAGAAGTGAACTCCTGCTTTCTGGAAAAGAGAGCTAGCAGCCCAGATCTGAATTTGAAGGAACAAATAATAGGATGTTTACAGACACCCTCTTCATGCTGTGTTCTTTCTTGCACCACCAAGAAGGTAGGTGTATCGCAGGGGAAGATACTCTTGGCACGCCTCAAGAGAATAAATTCTGGGCTTTTGTCAGTACCCAGACCTTCAAGTTACTGTGTCCTGTTAGCTTTCTCAGCAGATCTGGGATACTGTCACTCATGGCAGAATTGTTGTCTGAAGCTTCAGCTGCAGGTTGTGGTGCTAGACTGCTCTAGTTTTTCTCCAGCAGCAGCCAGCAGAGGAGCAGTAACCTGCCAGGGGCCAGATGTGAAAGAACACACAAGCAGTAAGGAAGACACTTTCAGCCCTAGCAGTATATTCTTTTTCTTCTTGGCTTTCCATCTTCAGTTTATAAAGAAAGTGGGTCCTCAGTGTAAACCAACCCAAATTCAAGGAAGTGTTACCATATGCAAAGTGGTTTTTTGAAAACATTTGAATAAGCTGTTAGAGGAGACTTATCTCCAGTTCCCACAGATGTTTCCTCTGGTTTTGCATATGGATAATAGTTCTCTCTCTTTCTTTGCACCAAACTTTGATCATCATTTGATCTGATGTGATCTTGGAGCTTTTTTCCAGGATTATGGTAGTATTAATATTGGCTCTGAGGAAGCAGAAATTCACTTTTATCTCTTCCTAAGCAATTTTTTTGATTGTAATGCTGCACAGAAAATAAACTGAGACAAATTCACAGAATAATGTCATTTCTGTGCTGGCTTAGATTTATGTTAAATGCAGCCATATGGCTCTGTGGAAGTCAGTCTTAAGCCTGCGCTAAGGGCAAACACCACCAGCTACAAGGTTTCATCTCAGAAGAATGTTAACAGAAGATGAAGACAGGCATAAAGTGCTCACGGAGAAACAAAAATCCAATTCCTTCTGGAGCCTACTGGGAAAGCTGATCTCATGCATCAGTGAACCAGAGTTCATATGAGACCAAGTCAGTAATTTCTGTTATCTCTTACATCTTCCCTATAACGTCAGTCATCAGAGATTAATCTTTTCTTTCCATCTGCTTCCTCAGCTCAGTGCAAGGAATCAGGTTTATGGATGTGATCTATCCATTAGTGAACCAGGTTGAGCTCTCTAATGTCAAATGGCAGGTGAGGGTCGTGGTCTCACTCAGAGAACCCAGTTCAATCCAGCATGAATAGGGTCTGTCAGCAGAGAGAGAGCATACCAGTTGGTAGAAGCAGTGCGGTGATTGATTGCAATCTCAGACCACCGTTATTTCCACAGGTAATGGTTTTCTTCTGATTCTGACAGCTAATGTGTTTGATAGGGTTTGTGTAAACAAACAAAAAGCGTGATAACCCACTCCCAGGAGGAAAAATTTCAGCTGGTTTGCATTAAAGAAGGTCAAGGAAAGATAAATACAAAAACTTAAGAGAAGTTGGAGTAAACTAAAATAGCTGCAGCTGGATATATCCATCCTGTCTTGAAGTTACTTTCTCAAGATCAACTGATTTATTTGTATGGAAATCGTGAATCGAACAGGTAACAGGTTGAGGACCTTAGCAGAATGGGTAAGAACATTTACCTGGGCTTTCATACCAATGTCTTAATTCATATAGTAATGCACAGAGATTCAACACTCCGTAGAGGCAAACAGGTAATTGGGTTGTGGGCAGGGAATGAACCTGCGTTCCATAGTATAAAAATCGGTGTGTTCATTTTATGAAGTACCTAACCAGTGACTACAGAAGACAGAATGGTATTGACTTGGCTGGAAGAGCCAACAGTGGTCCCTTGTACTGGTAATTCCTAATATGCCCAGGGTTTTTCTCAGATTGGAGGAGAAAGATGAGTCATGTATAACAGATTAGTGGACTTTGAATTCACATGGAAGAAATTTTTAGAGACTCATTGAATATACTTAATTATTTGGGGGCCTTTTGGCACCTAACAGTGAAATAAACCAATATAAAAAAGATTCGCTTTCTTCCACCTCTCCTCAAGTCGCTTCCTATTCTGTCATCTTCCAAATGTCAGTTTTGTTATATTCTGCACTGAAAACAACTTTCCTCAACTCCATGGTTGCCTTTGACCCATAAATAGCCTAAATTTTGCTTTTTGCTTTTTTTGCTTTAGGCAATTACTTCTAACTGCTTTTGTATCTTTTACCCTAAAAATAAAGTGAATGAAACAATAATACTATAAAAATGTTGTCTTTATGTACTGCAGGGCACAGTACGTACTCATTGTACAAGAACAAGGCAACAATCAGTTAAATTTAAATTGAAATTGATAGAAGAAAATATATTTTGACAATATGTGTGCTTAGCCTGGAGAGCAAAATGCCACAAGACATCAGTGAGAGTATGAGTTTTAGGCTCTTTAGAGGAAGAGTGAGTTGTTAGTAAGTAGTCTAGAAGGTGTTCATCCCCACTTTGTACTGTCCCTTTCAGACAGGGTGTTGTTCCTGTTGATCTGCCCTACTTCGCTAAGTCCTGTTTCTGCTTATTAGATTACAGCTACACGTAGGGTTTGCACATGTGACTGTTCTCTATCATATAAGATGATTCTTCTTTCCACATTTTTTGGAATAAACTAACTTGCTCATTGTACTGCATATGCTCACGTGAATCTTACTCCTTAGACTGCTTTTTTAGACAGAGACCTCCTTCAGAAGTCCAGGTCAGAGACAATTTCTAACACTGAGTGCCTTTTGTAGAGCAGTCTTCTGAGTGTTAAAGCTCTTCTTCAGTGGTCTTCTTGTAGTGGTCCGTAATGATCGGAAGAGGCACATATCATTGCCACCATCATGGAACTGACCAAACATACTGCACGTAGGATGACACAGGAGACAGTACTGTAAGAAAACCTGTACTGCAGTGGCACTATGACGTTTGTTACTGAGCACAGTGGAAAGTATCTATTCAGAAACATGACCAAGCTAATAGATATTCTGCTCCAGATTCTTCAGGTGCTGGTAGTATATAATACACAAGATTTAAAGGTTTGGGAGGAAGGGATTTAGGGTTTTTTAAGCACATATATTCTAAATACAGTTTTATTCTGGATCACTGATATTGTAGCTCTTACGGTGAGTAGCTTTTTGTTGTTGTATATGCCATAAGGCTTAGGGATATTGACCTTTATTCTATGACAGCAATCATCGTCTGAATAATAACGTTGCACAAAGTAACTATAGCTACCTTTAAATCTGATTGGCAAGTTGTTAAAATATGATGCATGTTCTGACATACTCAGAGAAGTTCCATAGAATTTTGCTGGGCCTTATTCACAATTCCTTATTTAGTATGAATTTTGTAGGAACCCTGTGTGACTTTAAATATGTTGTGACGTATTTGCCATGGGATTCAGTGTGCTATTGGTGTGGTTATGCCATATGATGTATTTTAACCCAGAACTAAAATGCTGCCAAGAAAGTTTAGAAATGAAAAGGTAGGCTCTTTCATATGCCTTGCTAACATATGCAAAGCGTTCTATATATGATGCCCAAAACCAGAGAAATCATAGCTACAGATCACAGTGAATATTTCACAAGGTGAAACAATCGCAGTATAAGCTAAAAAAATAGAATTCATGTGTCTAATGTAAAAATTATGCTAGGAATGTTAAAATCACGTGATAATTCTATAAAAATTGAGACCAATCTAGTTAAAAGTAACGTAGAGTACTCCTTTTTGCTTGCTGAATGCTTGTTTGTAGAACATCTGTGCTGGCAGTCTAGAGTTTCCAGACTTCTATGTAATATTGCATTCATTGGTGCATAGGATTCATTTTCTTCTAAATTCAGGTCAAAAGCTTTTGTCGCAGATCCTGTCGTAAAGGAAATTACTCCAAATGACATATCTGTTGCTGGACACTTGGCTATCTAATATCAGAAGCATTTGGGTTTATGGTCTGAGCCTTTACTGTCCTTGAATATTTCAATAATCTATCTCCATTTCTCTGAAGATGCAGTTTTCAATTAAGTTAATTTTTCTGCCCAGTTCATGGGGGGGGTTATCACTTTTTCCCCTCCTGCTTTCCCGCGTCTTGAATTTAGTAGAGGGTGCTTCAATTTTATTTTCCACAGAGCAGGTGGCAGCACAGGGAAAATCTTACTTATTGTGAACCCTTCACCCCAACGTGAGGAGGAAGAAAACTGCATGTCAGCAGGCACACACCAGCACTTGGTGCTCAGGGAGTATGGAGTTAAATTAAAAGCATGATTATTTTACTTTTATTCATACACGTCTGCTTTCTGAGCTGCCATCTTTGAGGGTTTTGATGCTTCATTTCTGCCTTATCTTTAAGGGGCAGAAGCTTAAGTAGAAGGCCTACCGTTTGTGAAATAAGGGAACTTTCCAGCTGTCTTTGCATCCAAGGATTAGTTTATGTCATAACTTTGTATTTTGCTACCAGTCTGTAGCTTAGGTTTGTTAGGTACGGAGTTCTTTTCCCTGTAAAATTTTAAGATTAGCTGCAGATCTTAATAGAAACATTCATTGAATAAACATAACAATAGAGGATTATTTGCTTTTAAAAGTGAATTGAATTATTTAATAAAAACAGAGTTAGCTTGTCTTGTAAAATATTAGCATGATTCACTGGATTTTTATACTCTAAAGCTTACTAAAATATTTAAAAGGCTGCTTACGTGAAGATCTAGCAAGTGCTTGTTAGATGATCAATTTTGAATGGCGGATACGCCATTGCAGATGCTATAAGCTCCCTATGAGATGAGACATTGTGTAATTGCCAGTAAGTCAGTGCCTGGTCAAGTAGTGCAAACAGTTTAGGCTTTAGAAATTAGCTCTTCAAGTTCTGTGCTTTGAAAAGACAAGGTAGATGGATATGCAGGTAATTAAAATCATTTGTGGATAGATTATGTTTCAAGAGCGTAAGAATGTCGGCATTATCTGGAAGCAGCCTGGATTTGTTGTCAGATACCATATCCTTCTGAGCGTCTCATAGGAACACTGTTTGGCGTGGCTCAGTGAGGCAGACAAGATGTGCAAGTCTGATAGCGTTACACTTTAAATACTTAGCACTCGGAGTTAATGTAGCAGGCGAGTTTCTGGCAACTTTGTTAGTAACTCCACTCATTAGGAAGAGAGATATCCAAACACACTTTCTTAACCCAGAAGAAGATGCCAGGCTGGGATTCTGTCACTATTTTCCTCTCCACATTTCTCCAGCCAGCCGGTGTGACCGCTCTGGCATTGTATCCGTGGGATTCGAAGCAAAGGAGGAATAGCTTAAAGCGCGGAGTCGTGCTGTGTGCTGCCTAGGACTACACTGCTGACTTCACATATAAAAGTTACAATTTTCTTACATTGCCTTGATGCCTGAGGTGGACTGTCAGAGCTATGACAGCTCACACCACTGCAGATATGCAGCCATCTCCCGAGTTTATCTATAGGATTAACTCCTCAAAGGCTTTGAGAATATGGATTACAGTCTCTAGTAGGCTGCAGTGTACCAAAGCCAACGTCTCAGCTCTCGCTTTCTCCGAGGGAAGAAAAAAAAAAGGAAAAGATCAGAGACAGACTGTTCTGTTGCATTATTTTGTTAAAGCTTAGAGTATATGGAGTTCCATTCAAGTGCTTGTATAATGCCAGTTTCCATTTTTAGTCTTTTGAGCCTAACAGCAAGAGCAGGAGGATGTAAAAATTGTAGGTTTGCGAGGCAGCTTCTTACTTCTAATGTGGAAGTTGGTGTTTAGGAGGAGTAGCAATATATCTACTGTATAGCTTTCTGTCAGTCCCTCAAAACTGGAGAGAAGGAAATAGCCAACTTTGTGTTTGGCATTTTATCAAGATCTATGTAGATATTGTTTATGAAATGTACCTGGACATAGCATTTACCCTATGTAGCCAGAAAGGAAAGAGCAGTAAGGTTAAGTGGTAAGACACTTTGTCAGGACTTAATGAATCTACATTCTTCTGAGAGCCTGTAAAATCACAGTAATTTTGTTTTAAGGTGTAAAACATTTTTTTTTATGGAGAGGTAGTTATTTTGGTGTTTGCTACATGTAAGATGTCACAACTTTTAATGAAGTACCTTCTTAGAGAGGATTTAAACCACTAGGGCTTTGTATTTTGAAATTACTGGTAATCCTCTGAACTCAGAAGCCAAGAAAAATTGGGATGTGCTGTTGTGCACCGGTAGATCTACTGTATATCCTTCTGTTGTTACTGCCAGCAAGTTTAATATTGTGCAAAATGAAGTAACCTATGTAGCATATTTCATGGGATCATGTTCATAATTTAAATGTTTTGAAGGAGAAGGCTTATGCTAAGATGTTCTAGTTCATCTGTTAACCTCCCATAGCAAAATCACCTGCAAATAACAGACCTTGTTTATCAGCTGCTGGTATTTTTCTCAGGTTGCAATGGGGCAAATTAAATTCTACTGTCTCTACAGCATGTTTCTGACAAAGCTGCTATACCTGTATAGCTTGGTCCATTGCTATGCAAGGATCCAAGCATGCATCCTGGAGGATGAAAGTCCCGTCAGCTGCGAACAGTGCCACAAGGTGTAATGAGAGGGCTTTCCCTGCTACAGCTATCTCATTTGATGCTGAATCCCCTGACCCATGCTGGGTGGGTGACGTGCAGTAGGCAAACACAGTAGGCAAAACATTCACATGCCTTCAGGAGTACCTGTGTATCAGCAATTCATGAGTGTCTCTTGCCTGTTAAAAAATGCAGACACCTTTCTAGTTCTGTTTAGCTGTTCCTGGGCTTGGTTAAGCTCAAAATTATCCACAGTGTGCTTTCTTACCATTTTTAGCTATAATGTATTCATTTTGCAATGTCTAATTAGGTAAGGCCAAGTTACCGAGTTGCCAACGTAACATACTGGTGGAAAAAACCCTGGTGCAATGATCTTTGCTTGGCTGGGGTTTTGTTGTTGTTAGATTTGTATACATGCATGAGGAGAAAAACTCCAGGTAGTATATGACATGCTTAGAGACTCTTCCAAAATAATTATGCTTGCATGAGCTAAAATTAAAGGATTCTAGTGTAGATAAGCTCAGGGAGTAATACTTCTTTTAGAAATTTTAATTGAGCAAAATTCAATTTACAGCTAACTCAGAAAGTGTGTCTTAACTTTGGCTTTGCTTTTCTGTTGCTGCCTGTGGTTCTTTTTCAGCACTCGCTAAATATATTTCTTTAGAGTACTTCCCAGACTGTAACTAGCTGCTGTATCCATAATCAGATCTTGTTGTGGTAAGATTATGTGCAAGGAGATAGGAATTAGTGAGTTGAGTATTTAGGACACACGCACAAAATAATCTTTTAACTAGCTAATTTTGGCGAACTTGCCAAAAGTTTGTATCTGAGCGAGTGCTATTTTCTTTGTACTTAACCCAGGAAAGCTGTGATAAGTAGTGTGGGCTATAGTCAGATTGCTCATTATTGACTTTTTAATGGAGTTCCATGTAGTCTGTAGCGGAAGCCAACAAAAATAAGCAGCAGCAGCAGAAAGCCAGTCCCTGTTTGTCAGATAAACTCCAAGAGACATCCTCCCTACTGGAACGTATTTTGGGTAGTTCTCTCTAGATAACAACGTATCACTGATGTTTGGGGGGGTTCAGTCTTTCTTAAAGTGCTTTTTTTGCATGCAAATGTCATGTCAAGAATTGCATCTGTGACCCTATGTAGACTGGATGTTAGCTATTTAAAAAATAGGTACCGTTAAACAAAATAAGTATGATTGCCTGTGCTCCAGCTCTATTTACTTTTACACTTTGCCATTGCTCTTTCTTCCACAGGCATTTCCTATTCAAAACAGGAACAGGGACCACACCGCTGTTCAGTACTGCAACGCCAGGGTACACAATGGCATCCGGCTCTGTTTATTCCCCTCCTACTCGGCCACTACCTAGGAACACTCTATCCAGAAGTGCTTTTAAATTCAAGAAATCTTCAAAGTACTGTAGCTGGAAATGTACTGCACTCTGTGCTGTAGGGGTCTCAGTGCTGCTGGCAATACTGCTGTCCTACTTTATAGGTGAGTTCCATTTTTTATCATTGTCACCATGAATAGGGATGCCTGATGAACTGTGACATCCTACTTTAACAAGCAACAGTTTTGGTTACAGTAAAAGCCACAACAATGATTTAATGAAAATTCCCAATTGTTTAGAGGAAATAAAAAATGTTTTGCAAGCATTCTGTAGCATGATAATGGGTGAATTAACTTCAGAGAAGTATTTGAAATATAGTTAAGTTTTGTGATGCCTGGTTCTTACAAAAGTATGTGTGAAATGTAGGCTGTAAAAATTCTGTAAAGTGAAGATAACTTGCAACGTGACCATGGAATTCTTCTCTCCTTTTGCATGAAATACAATACGGTGTTTAGGAATGCTAACTATTGCTTATTTCATCATTTCATACATGTATGTTTGTGTATCGGGCTAGAGCAAAAGCCTAACACAGACTTTTGATTGGAAGATGGAAAATAATTTTCTAAAAGGACAGTGTACAGGAAAGGTGGAGACTTCTGCCTTTCCTGTGGGTTGTTTATTTTTAATTATTTTCTTTTCTCTATTTGTTTGTTAAATTCCATTTCCCAATTTTTATTTTAGAGGATTTCCTTTATTTCTTTATCTCTTCAATTATTTCATTTCATAAGTGTTCACTATAAATATATAATTTGAGTTTTAGGCAGCTAATGGGGGTAGTGCTTGTCTGAGAAAAATGTCGTTGACTTTAATAAGAGAATAGGGCACGCTTCTTTTTGTGCTTCTCACTTCTTCTGTGGCATTGTCCATAGTATAGATTCTTTTCACCCCAATTTCATAAGTGGTCTTCAAAGACTTTGTTTTACTTGATTTGTTAATTGGAAGTTTAAGTCACTGCAGTTATGGAAATATAAGTGTAAGGGTCTAGTGTTTGGTATTATTTGCACTCAGATTCAGAGGCTTGAGAAGTCAAAGAAAGAAAATAGAAAGAGGGTAGTCAGTCTCTCCTTCCCTTCCTCGTTTTAAAATCAGTGTAAATTAATAATAAAGCCTAGAAGGCCTTCTGATCCTTAAGTCTTCATTGCCTTTGTTGAAACAGGCTTGCTATGTTTCAATCCAACGCACAATGTAAGCTGTATAAAGCCTTTGAAGTCATTCTTATTGGGCTGAAGACCTTGTGAACAATGCAAGAAATCGGGTTGCTGAGTAGCTGGAGAAATTCCTCTCTGCCCCAGCAGAGCAGAGCTCCCTGAGCTCTTTCCACCTCAGCTGCCAGCCCCAAAGAGCAAAAGGCATGTATGCAAATGTGGGGTTTGCCACTGCTGTCCAGCCCCTTTTAGCCACTGATTTGTGGTTAGTTTTGTGTGAATGTGCACAGGAGTATCAAAGGGCAGTTTAGACTTAAGCTTTGACACTACATCTTTTTGAAAGTGGGATTGAAATAATCCCATTTATAAAGCACATTAATTGAACTCAGTCTCCATAATAGTGCCTCTGAAGTCATCAGAAGCAAGCATCCTCTACTAAATAAATACATAAATAGAAAAGAAAAAAATCAGTATGAAGTATTACTGTCAAGAACTGGGAAAAATGGCCATAGAGATAGTAAAATATTGAAGACCTGGTTCAGAGCTGAGCTCTACACTTTGCTAGCCCCAAAGAGCCAGATTACTTATGAATCTGAGGGGCACAAGAAGATAGCTGTACTGGATTATTTCTCCCACAGGCACATTAAGAAATATAAGCATGTCTAATGTACCTCTATTCCTATATTCGGGAAAAAGGGACAAGCTTTCCAGTGAGTGAGAGCTTTCAGCTCCACACATCATTTATTTGTAAAAAAAACCAAATACAGCTGTACAACATTTCATGGGCACACGCCAGCTCACATCCTTGCTGAGGTAAACAATGTGCAAGGACCTTCCTCTGCCCATAGTCAATAGGGAGCTCTTTGCCTACTGGTGATACTACACGTATTTCAGCTAACTCAGCAATCTAAATGCAAAATCCAGCACTCAAGGACACTCTCTAGAGAACTTTGGGTCCATAAAACCATGAATGGATTATACTCATTCATATGTGTGGTTTTGCCATCTCAATAGATGTAATATCAGAAATACTTTCCAAGTATAAACTGCTTGAAATAATTAATGCAAAATAGAAATGATTCTTCCTCTTGGTTAACAGTTTCATATCATAGGTGTATAAGGGAAATGACTGAGTAGGAAATTGATCATAACAGAAAAAGGTGGGAAGGACTGTGGTATCGTGTGACCTCTAGCATCCCATGATGTGACTCTAACACAGTGGTCTGGCTTGTCTGCTGAGGTTTATAGCAGCTGAGGTCACGTGTCACATTTGTAAAGCCAGTTTGAGACATGTTTTGAACAACTTCACAGAGAGATATTGCCACAAGCGTGAAAATGCTACAGCCCTTGCTGCAAAAATATGCCAGCACACATTGATACAGAACACAGTCAGGCTGATGTCCACTGTGTGACTGTGGAAGCTGCAGCCTGAAGATCTAACAGGACCACTTACCTGGTGACTGGAAGCATAACCAGGCCCTTCTCAGAAAGGTAGAGAAGTTAACATGTCATGCCCTGGCTTACTGTAGTTGCAGTGGGTATGGGGTAGAGAAAGTGTCTTCAGATTCTGCTGCCTCTGCTCAGGCAACATAAGGCAGGAGAGACAGTTCGCTAGACTTCATGTCTGCCTTTGCAGAACTGCTCAGTCAATTACTGCTCCGTCAATTAGCCCAGCCAGAGGAAGGAGTCTGGTCTGTCTTGCAGTTCTTCCATCACTGACAGGAAAGACTCCTACATTTGCAAAGTTGACAAAGAGGAGGTGAGAGCAGAGGGTGTCAGCATGGGGAGAGACCAGAGCAAGCCCCGCATTGTAAGGCCAATTAATGCAGACTTGGGGGGTCACATGGAATTCAAAATGTTATTTCAGACTAAAGGAAAGTCTCACTTCCAGCCTCCCTGTGTAATTCTTGCTTTTCTAGCCCTCATGGTCTCTCTCAAACATTTTGCAGTATACAAAGTGTTTGTTTGCCATTCTTGTCAGTAATTTTTAGAGAAGATAGAAGCGAGTTGTTGGTCCTTTGTTTAGAGGCTTTGCCTACTTGTTAAATGGTTGAGAAAGAAAGAATTAGGCATTGAAACATGAAACAAGAAACATGGAAGTGCTGAACCAAAAGGTAGTGCAGCAACATAGAGAAGAGTGGAATTAGAAAATACCTCTAGTTTATTCAAAGTTCCTTGAAATAATGGGTTAAAAAACTCAGGAATACAGAATATAAAATGCCTCATTTGGGGATCGAGATTAAGCAGCATAACAAGGAATTTCTTCAAGCTGCTCATTTGCTTAACTGCTATCCATAGTCAGATTTGCAACCAAGGAAGAAAAGGACCAATTTTTTACAACATGGATGTTTCGGCATCTGTCTCCCTGTTTGGAAGGCTAGGAAGATCAGTACTAAGTTTAAGCCATGAAAGAGTAAGAAATATCAAGAAGTCCTAGTTTGACCTTTCTCTATATACACATTAATAGTTTTACACAAACATTGTACAGGGAGCCCATGTGAGAGCCAGAAATGGAGTCTCGCTTTACAATGTGAAAGACAAAACAGAATTTCATCCTTCACCTCTCCATGGCCTAATGCCTTCCTCAGCATCCATCCTTTGCAGGGAATGAGCAGAGGGAAAGTTTTGTGGAGCAACTCCTTGGTCAAACGTCCAACCTTCAGTTCTGCCTTTTGGGATCTTCTCTGTCCATTCTTGGTTTTATTAAGGAGAGGAATTTGTTGTTCTTAGCTCTGCTTTTTTTCCTAACAGAAGAATCCACTGTGCAATTGTAGAGAACCACATCAGTTGGGAGCTGTTTGGAGTATGTTGTTGCATAGCACAAGCTCTGACCAGCTATATTAACTATTAACAGATTGATTAGAATCAGAGAGGTTGGAAGGGACCTCGAGAGATCATCGGGTCCATCCACCCTGCCAAAGCAGGCTCCCTAGCTCTTATTACACAGATAGGTGTCCAGATGGGTCTGGAATGTCTCCAGAGAAGGAGACTCCACACCCCCTTGGGCAGCCTGTACCAGGGCTCTGTCACCCTCACTGTAGAAAAGTTCTTCTGCATGTTGGTGCGGCACTTCCTATGCTCTAACTTGCAGCCATTGCCCCTTGTCCTATCTCCACAGACCACTGAAAAGGGGCAGGCCAATTCCCCCTGCATCCCATACTTAGGCTGAACAGTCCCAGCTCACTCAGCCTTTCCTCATAGGGGAGATGCTCCAGGCCCTTAATCATCTTCGTAGCCCTCCTACGAAGTACTATACTAATTATTTCTTTAGTGTGACTTGACTGGATGAAATGAATAAGATTTTGGGTATTTCAGGGCCCCTCTTTCTTCCCCAGGAACTGCTTTGGCAATGGATTCTCCATTGCCAATGAGACTACCTTACCATTGTCAAAGTCAAAACAAGAGGTTAGAGCCATTTCTTACTGTGCATGGAACCGGCGAGGCAACTGGCTTTCCTCAGTTCAGTGCTAGAATTGCGTAGCACCAGATTGGGTCAACCATGCTTGAAAAGCTGCACACAGAAAGATCACGTGCATCTGTCATGAATACTGTGTCTACTAAGTAGGTTTCTATTAACATAAAACATTCTTGAATACACAGCGAGTCTTGACCTATTCAGTCAGGCCTCTGTTATCCTGACTTCTTCACAACAATCTGTCATACTTGTGAGCCTGTTGAGCATCTTACCCTCTGTGTGACTGATCACTTTGTCAGCCTTAGCTCAGCAGCCAGTGGTCAGGACAAGATTATACACCAGCCAACTATTCTTTGTGGTAGAGCAGATATTTAAATACCAGTGATAACAGAAGGACAGCTCTTCTTGGGGGAGGCAGGAAAGAAAAAAGGAATTTTACTTAATTTAAAAGGCCACGGGACTATTTTTATCATTACTGTGAACTTGGTGTGAACAGTTAAGCAAATCCATTTTGGACAAAAAAAGAAAGCTAACATTTAGACTTAACAACTGAAGCATCTTCTGGGCAAACATACGTTGTAGTTTGTATTTCATTCTATGAGAAACAGTAGGGAAACCGCTGTTCTGCTATGACACAGAGATGACCATACAATCATAATGCAAATTGCAAAAGAAATGTGAATGGAAAAGAGATACCAGACTTAAAAGCTGTGTTTGATAATTACAGATAATTCACATTTTCCACATCTGTATAAAAATAGATACATTGTGCTTATTCTGTGGTTATTATGTTGTGCATTCAGGCTTTCTGTCCATCTGAAAATGTTGCTGTTTTATCATTATCTCAAGATATTTAAAGTAAGCTGAAAATTTATATGCTAATAGATTTCTAATAATGGACAACTATCTTCAGAGTTATTTCAAAAGCTTCCTGAGAATAATAACACAGCAACTTAAGATGAGGGGTTGTAAGATAGAAAGAGAAGGTTGCCAGGAAAGATAGCAAACAAGTTTCATTATGAGAAGACTGACACAGAAGGGTGCAGGGTGTGAAAATTACAGCTGAGGGTCAATTAACTATCCTGCAGGTGAGTTTTGAATAATGCTTAAAAATTAGAGAACTGTCTGTTCCTGCAGACTGAAGTTAACTTTCCGTGTCTGCAGTGCCGTTTCTGAGTCTGTTGTCTGTGGTTGTCCTGTATTACTCAGGATTTAGTGTGACAGCTGCTGTCACTCACTTCAATTCCCAGATTGTGGAGACCAGATGCCTTTCCTGTTGGGCTCAGTGGCAGAAGTCATAGTATGTCAGAACCACCCTCTTCAAAATTAATGCACTTGCAACCATGACAATTACAGAACTGAATTTTTGAGACTAAAGCAGTGACTAAACGTACCTGTAATCAAAAGGAATCTATTTTACTTTATCCATAAAGAACAATCTAATATTTCTTTTTGATTGCAATGCCAAGTTAACATTATTCTGCTGTTTGTAAAGCTCAATTACTGCCAGGAATGAGGAAAACAACTTAATTAATAATGCTATTTAAATGGAATTCTTATTGCAATACCCAGCATAGGTATTGTAATTAATAGGCACAAGGGAGTATATAGTTTAGTTGCCATTAATCACCTTTACTTTCATTATGTGTTTATAGAAACTGTTTTTCTCTTTGACCTGCATTTAATTTTGAGTATTGTAATCCTATTATCACTGAGAGCATCATCAAGAACTTTTGTTTTTCTGCATTCTCTTCCCATTTCTGCCTGCTTCCCTAGGTTATACAGGGACCTTAGCTGTAACTGGAGCTTCTCTGAGGTCTGTGGGTTGGAAGTAAGTTCTATTTCTGCAGATATGAGGTGGATTTTGAATTGACCAGGTTTATGGTCTTGCCCCGTTTCTCTTTCCATGAAACTGGAGGCATTGAGGTAGACTAATGCATTTGTACATTTGAGTCTAAAATCATATATCACGGTGTATTCAAACTACCATCCAAAGATCTACAGAGAGGAAACTTCTGTTCCATGAACCTTTCTGAGAAAGCATGTTAACTATCTAAGCATGACTTTTTGGTGTTGTCTGATCACACCAGGCACTTAGGAGAACCACATTAGTCTCTCATGTTCTTGTTCAGTGTACGCCTATATCTAGAGCTGTGAAGGCAGCCAGTGCCTCCAGCACTATGGAAAATACATCATTCCTTGCAGAGTAACAGGCAACTTCTAATATTAACAATCCATGGGTCTCTTAGGGAAGGCTTCAGGTGTCTAGTGCTTTTGGAGGCAGCAGCAGTATGCCCTGTCATCCCTTCCCAAATTAAAGGTTTCCAGTATCAGTTCAGGCTTGGTGGGAGTTGGAAGCAGCTGTCTTTCAAAATAAGAAACTGTGGATTAGATAGATAGAGATGTCTTGCTTCTGCCCAGAATGGATGTTTCCAGGTCTCACTCAGCTCCAAATGTCATGGACAGTCAGGTTCTGGCTGACTCTTCTGGCAATGCCATGTCTAGGGCTCTGCCTCCCCATCATGTCTCGCTCTGCTGTGCCCCCGTCAAAAGCTGCTTCTCTGTTGTTTTAGACATCAGTGCCACATGTTGCTCTTTGACAGAAGAGCAGGTATGTGGTGTAGCTAGGCAGGACCAAAGGGTGTGTAGACTCTTCAGTTGGCCCTTCAGCGCATGGTCATGTACCTGATGAATGCGATACAGTATAATTATTTGGCAGGTAGGTGAAATTTCAAATGGAATGTAGCACGCTGAATGAACCTAAGGAAAGTCCTCAGAGTCTGAAGAACCAACCTCCTAGTTCATTTCCATACTTCATTATCATTAAAATCTGAACTGTAAAAGCCAAATAATTGGCATTTGTAGGCCATACCTTACTAACGTTGGTTCAAGAAACTCCTTTCAGTCATTTCTGATATCTTCTTGTAATTGCACATGGGACTGTCCACATTGGTTTTATTCTTTAACAAGAGGCTTAGTATTACAGCTAGTACTTCCATGACTTTCTCCATGGCAGAGATTTTCAGCTCTGTCTATCACGAGATAAATTTATTTTCCTTGGTATCCCATAGCTGTGACCTTTAGATATCTGTATGAGTTTCATATAATGTTTACAGCATTGCAGATGAGCTCATGGTGCCTCCTTAGCTTGGAAATGTTTTCTAAAGAATAATGTAATTTCTTATATTTACCACACTGTTTCTTTCAAAACTGGGAGACAGACTAGTAAGAAAATGAAGTTGTTACACTTCATTGCCACCTTATTGGGCTGAATTGGGATGAAAATGTTTTTAACATTTTTCATTGCACAAAATCTGAACATGTTGAACATCTATGTCTTGAAGCATGAACATTAAATAAACTTTTTGTCTCTTGAATGAATATCATGAATAATGCTTTTAGTTGATGTTTTCTAAGCAGTGATCTTCTTACTGTGTTTCAGACTAAGTGCAAATCATAATATAATATTTACTATTTCAGGAGTGCACAGTATTAATATTTGTTCCGTGTTGTGGATGTCATATACTATTATTGTTGGAGGCACTGAGAGTAAAACATTCACTGAGAAAGATAATCCTCACACAGAAGGATGTAGGAAAATGTAATTGGCAGTCAGAAGGTTAAAAGAGACTTGACAAGATTGCAAGGGATTAAAAAAGTTAATCCGTCAAGGAGCATGCCCACCTCTGCTCCAAAAAGGCTTGTATTCTAATTAAGATTTATTACAAGTTTTTTGGCAATAGTGCTGTCACCCTTCCACTTTTGTCCAGTGGAGCAAATTGAAACCCAGTAATCCTGGCAGTGTAACAGGTGTAGTGATAAACTGCAGGTAGACATGATGTCACTGGCTGTAGTTCCCACATTGTGTCATTCTGCCATCCTAGTGTGATGCAATGTGATGGTTTTGCAATATCTGTATGGTGTTTTCGGAACACTGCAATCTCTTGGCCATTCTGAACTCCACCCCTAATAACCTGGCAGACCCCTCAAGTAGTAACCATTTTCCAGTCTGAGAAATTAAGTTAAATTACACCAGCTATTTTTTTTTCAGATAAATTCAGACAATCAGAAGGATTACAGCCTTCTCTTCTTTGCTGGTAGTTGCCATTAATTTCTAACCTGTATTTGTTAAGACAAAAGCCAGCCCTTAGAGATGTGCTGTCTACTGTGATATGTGAATTATAATATACATACTAAAACTGTTTGGTTTGTGTATAAATTGCATCTTTTCTATAAATTGCAATGTTTTCTTGGGTCTTTTCTATAAAGAGAACAGCTTGTTTTTAAAAATTCATGCTGATTTAGATGAGGTTTTGGTCAACCTCTCCATACACAAGCACTTCAGAATAAAACAGTCAAGTGCATATGTCCAAACTTGCTGTGAGCAATTTCATTTGATGTTACATTTATGACTGAGATTGCAAGAACACATGGGTTTTATATAGGTATAATTACCCCACCACAGTGATTAATTATGGATGAAAGCTAGGTGTCCCCAGCAGTAGACAGGAATCTTTAAACCTGAGATCCTTCATTTTCACATGAATGCCATTTCAAACAATTCCATGTACAAAACAAAAAAAATGCTGTCTCTTAGGAATTGCCACCTGTAAGAGCATTTTGTAGTTTTACAGTCCAGAAAAAACAAATGTGCTACAACTGTTGAGATGATGTAGGCATTTTGCATTTGAAATGCTTTATTCTACAATTAATTTTATGCAATAATAAAGCCCAAAAAAAGCAGAATGGTTTTGCGAACTCTCAGTGAAATAGGATCACACAGAACCATCTCTTTTAATAAATATGGAGGAGTAGGGGCAGGGAGGGGGCTAGGAGATGGGAGGTATTATAATTAATATCAGCCATTTGCAAAATGAGCTACCTCCACAGACCTTTAAGTAAAGAAACATATATGGGTTTTTTTTAATTTAAATTGAAAAATACAGAAAAATACTTCTGCATTACTATGATACAGGAAGAGTGGTATTCTTATTTCAGTAATGCTCACTGAAAAGTCTGAAGCAACCACCAGCTGCACAGTTTACACCCTTTGCTAACCACTGGTTTTTATGAGTTTCATGAGTAACACAATAACTGGGTACAATAAATTTATCTTTGCTTGTGAAAGCTCCAGGCTCATCTGTTGTTTCATCTCTGCTTTCATCTTTGAAATGCCAAGTTTCACACAAGTTTTTATTGATGCATTTTAGCTGGACAGTAGGTCCCCATTTGACTGACTCCATGTGTTTTCATGCTGACAAGGAATAGTTCTGTATGTTTTCAACTTATTTGCCAGGTTTCTGTCCTCAGCAGCATCTTTTCTGTCTCTCTCTCTCCTCATAGTATTTATCAAGTAGAGGTAGTGATATGCAGGTACTTACACCTTTGACAGGGGAGATACAATCCTTTTTGTAATTTCAATTCAGCTGGAGCCAAGAGCAGAGGATATTTTTAAAACACACTCTTATTACTGATACATTATCTTTTCACACAGTCAAACCAGTTGCTGGTTTTCTCTATCAATTTGTAAAAGACTGCTACTTTAGAGCAAAGACTTCCTATTCTTAATATAGCCTGTAAGATTTTATAGTTCAATATTGTGCCTGATTTTATTTTAAGGGGAGAAAAAAAATCAATGTGAAACTGTAATCCTAACTTGTTTTTCCTAAGGCTTATATAACAAAGTGGCTTACAAACTAGCTTGTAAACAACAAATCATCAGCCTTATAAACAATTAAGAGTAAGGTTGCCCTTATGTCCTAGGTTCCTTTGATAAATTATATAAGCTAAATTAATTTTTCTGTTTCCTTGTTATTAATACACTTAGAGTTTATCTTTGCTCACAGGAATAGTTTCATAAAAACTACATGCCACTTTAGTGAGGCCTCTGAAGGAACATGGTGTGTTATTCTGATGAACATAAAATGCATTACTGACTGTGTAATAAAGGATGCTTTATCTAGTAGCCAGGCCCCCATGTTTGTCTCTGGTCCAGAAGCACAGCTGCTTAGGCAATCACAAGTCTTGATGATGTACTGAGGAGCTTGTGTCCCTGTGAGGAACTGAGCTAAAACAGAGGGTGGTGGAGAGGTTTCAAAAGGGGCAGTGCTGCAGTCATTGAGCTGACTTAAGCATTGGGTTCTTTCAAATGAAGGATTTGCACAAGATTGATTGCTTACGCAGATAGCTCACAACTTGAAAGTTTCTTTTGGAAGTGTTGAGGTAATGTAGAGTTGTGTAAGGCCTCTGATGGTGGACTCAGAGAGTTCATTCTGTTCTTAAGTGTGGATTTAAGTGGAAATTCTGTGGTTTTGCAAGTTGATCTGAATGTAGTGGTTCGTTTATGCATCTCCATAATGGCACAGTGCAGGTAAGTGGTAATTATCTCAGATCTAAATCAGCGTGAAGAAGTTTTGTTAAGAGGGTGTAGGTTATTTTGTTTTGGCCTCAATCACATACCTTTGATCTACAAGTGGACCGCTGTAATTGTGATATCATTGAAGCCTAACAAACAGCAAAGGATTAGAAAACCTATATATTGACTTGCACGTTCAATCAACTTGCATATGATCTCAGCAGGAAATTCAAAACAAAAGCTAATTTATGGAAAAATATGTAGTTCTAATCACAGTTTAGCTCTGTGGGGTTCCAAATAACACACTACAATCTCTACATGCAGATGCTTTCATCTTACATTCCAGATTTGGTGACATTCCAAAAGTTCTTATCAAACCATATTATCATCTTTTATTAAAGCTTATTACATTTCTCCTTATTGCATGTTTGCTGTAATATTCTGTCATTCTTAATATGGAATAAAAAAGCTTTGATCTTTTTTAACCAGTCATGAGCTAGAAATAAGCAACACGAGTATTTCTTTATATACTATAAAATCCCTGCTCGGTGTGTCCTTTGAACATCACATTAATTGGCCCCTCTTTCTTTTTCCTTTGGTTCTTAAATCTTTTCATCAGACTACACTTCCCTGTGCCATCAACATGCAAATAGGTTATGCATGATCATGTAGTGGTTGGTGGTGTCATCAGCATTTTTATAATTGGTATATGGTATTTATAATGGGTATTATCCTCAAAATATTTGTGGGTTTCTTGGGGTTCTTTGTAATAAGTAAGGACTTTGAACTATAAAATTGTTTGGACCTGTTCATTGATGTTCTTTCCTGAGAAAGATGTTTCCAATGAATTTTGAGACATTACATTGGCATTGCTTTTCTTAACACTTCTGTTTTATGAGGGCTGTGATCTAAAGGATGTCGCCCTGAGCAAGACTTCTGTTGGAGTTGTGGGGGAAAAAAAAAAACACTAAAACACATAAGCTCAAACCTGAGCCTCAGCTGTTTTCCAGAAAGCAGGGAGGAAAGGGAAAGAGTTAAAGATTGAGAAGGAAGAGAGTAAAGAAATGCCTGAAGGAATACAGAGAAGTAATTATCCTGCAGTCTTAACCCAGTCTTGAAAAGCATAAATCAGGGGAATTTTTTTCTCCCCTACAATACTTGACAGCAAAATCATTGATTATGACTTTATTAGATGGAAACCCGAAATTTATGGAATGTTTTTCATTCCTTTGTGTGAACTAAGAGACAAAACAACCCTCACCTCAAAGGAGTCAGCAATCTATCTAATACGTACTTCCCATCGTTTCTGTATCTGTAATGATTTTTCACCATCTTGTTAACTGAACAACAGCTGAAAATCAGTAAGCTATGTTCAGGAGAAAGCCAGGGATGATACTGAAGACTGTTTAGGTGATACTGGAGATTATTACATAATAGGCAATGTTTCATCAGAAAAAATGGACACATCTGAAACAAGACAGAACAGAAATATCTTACTTAAATAAGATGTTACTGAATAATGATCTTTGTTTCTGTTTTAAGAAGTCTGGATTTTCCCTTAAGCTTTGAATGTGCCTCACATAATGCTGTTGACAGAATTAAAGCATTGTTATATAAAAGTCTCTGGCTTGACAGCTGAGCCATCTAGTCATGCAAGTTTTAAGAGGAATAAATGTTCCATTTTTGGGTGAATGTAGTGAAAATAGCTACACCAAGACTACCACACACGTATCTTAGTTCAAATGCAACAGTACTTTGAAATGTTACATAATTATCTTTGATTCATGGTCAAAGGAAAAAAGTTTATCCTTAGTAGATAGGTGATACACCTTTGTAGCTGTACTTTTTTCTAGGCATTTTTCTGTGATGTGTTTTGCAAATTCCTTGTTAAAAGAAAATGAGAAACAGGAGAGAAAGGTTGGATTTTTTTTGCAAGTGAAACAGTAAAATCAATGGACCCATTCAACAGTACAGGATAAAAGGAAAGAGACCACACTTGTCAGTTACTGTATTGATCTTGATAGGTATCACCAAGTTTTTCATATAATGCTATTCTGAAATGTTGTACATTGAAAATATAGGTTCAGAACCTATATGATGCTCCTGGTGGCTAGCCTTTTGAAGATGCTCAGAAGCACATACCTTTGAGTTGTTTCTGAATTGAAAAATAACATGCTTTTTGTTGATTTGAGAAAAACTAATAAATAAAGAACTTGTCTTTGTAACTTTTCATTCACTTTATTAAAAATTTTAATTAACTCTTTTAATTCACTATTTGATCTGCAGCAACATCCAAGGCATCCTATTATCTTAGAAAAAAGCAAATTAATGCAAATCACTGACAGTTGATTTGCACATCTTCTGGTCCACTCCAGGTCCTTCAGAATAAAATAGGTTTAGATTCTAATTATAGCTGCAAGAAAAATATATATGAGATAATTTTAAAAACCACTTCAGTGTTCAAATATTTCATTTGAAAATGTATTGCCAACAGGGAGATGAACTAGGAGATAATCCTTCAACAAGATTGAGCAATAATTGCAGTTTCCTTAGTTTAAATTATAATCTTTTTGCATTGCTTTAAATATAAATGATATTCACTTTTCCTTATGTGCAAGTGTGCATATATATTATTCTATTAATTCTAGGGAAGCAATTTTGTAAATCATGGTTTGAAAGCACCAGCACCCAGAAATACGTAGCAGTAGCAGTCCTGGAAGATGAGTTCAATATCTTAGCAAGAAGCTCATCTTCAAGCACAGATTCATGAATAATAAGACTTGATTACCATACTTTGTAAAGCACATGGGGAAAGGAGGGATGGTCGCCAACATCATTCAGTTCCTCTTGCCAACTTTCCCTGCAGAGTTGACTTCTGTATGTTTATAGAACATGTGGCATAGGCCTTATCTTCAGTGGTCTTGGGGAGATGCTTCCTACTTAGAGATATCCAGTGTTTTTTTCTTTCTGCTGTCTAGTGTTAACTTTTCATCTGTCATTATTCTAAGGAGAGCTGGAGGAACATTGGAAGTCCATTTCCCAATTCAGGCCACTCTGATTCAGCTTCTTTCTACTTGAAAGAATCCTGGCCTTGAGTTCTTGTTCCCCTGAAACACACTATGTCACCTTTAGATTTCTTGCACTGCAAAAACCAAATTCAGCCAATTTGGGCTGGAAGCTCTTGAATTACTGGTGCTTCTGACCAGTACTTCAGAGACTTCACATGCAAACTTCGGTTACCTCTCCAGTCACTATAGGGCTTCCTCTGTGAATAAAGCCTCTGCTTACATGCATATGGTTTTGCTTGTTCATCCTTATCACCTGCACCTGTAGCGCTTTTACTCGCACAGCTCATAAGGGTGTTCACTGTGCCCCTCATTTTTCATATGAGCCTGTTTGTCACTTACAGAACAGTAAAATAAGATGTGGTTGATTCTGGTGAGTTACAATAGAGATGCCTTTGAATTTTGACCAGAACAATAAGCGAGTTTCTCTGGCTTCTTATTCCATATTGCTACTCTTTTCTACAATGAAAAAAATATATTCTCTTTTCTAATAACATTCATAAAACCCAGCATTGCATGTGTACTCACATCTGTGTCCAAACTTTGTGTTCTCTTCAGAGCTCCATCCTGGATACTGGAGAATGCCAACACCTGTCTGATTGCTTTATCAGCTAGCCATCCCCATCCTCTTACCATTCAAGCATATGAGGAGAAAAAAAGAAACCAGACAAGACCAGGTTTAGCTAAATGGAAAAAAAGCTATGTAAATTGGGTTTCTGTTACCGTTCTTTTTTATGTCTCTCCTAACTTGGGCAGAAGAGAACTTTGAGCCAGTGAGCAACGCAGTGAAGGGAAAGCACTTCCCAGTCAAATGCAGCAGCTATTTGTCAGCCCCCACAGCTCTAGTTCTGCCACGTCATTACATAAATTATCCGTCTCTCATAGCACCTACTAATAGACTGGTTTCTTTCTGGCTTGCTGAAGAATGTCTTAGAGAGGGTTTTGAAGTGATAATACAGTGTGTTTGCTCAAGAGTTCCTTGTAAAGGGAGTGAATAAAGCACAGCAATACTAGGTTGAGCAGGGAGTCTGCAAGACAAATCGACTGGCAGCTTTGTAAGAATGAAGGGGCCTGATAGCAGCAACTTTTTCCTGAAGCAGGTTATTGTAAAATGTTTTACATGGTGTAAATGAGTCATAAGAATTTTTTTTCAAGTGTTTGCTGTGAAATGTGTTCTTAGTTGCTGTTTTAATTATTGAGTGGAAATGAAGGCCTTGTAGACTGATTACAGACCAAAATAACTAGACCTCAATTACAGAGTGAAAGGTAAGATCAACCAAGCTTGAAAAAGCAGTTTAAGGTGGTTCAGAAACCCTTCAGTGAACCATGTAGTGACAGATGGTAAAATTACCTGATAGCCTGTAACAAGTTATAGCATTTTTGTGTTAACATCAATGCTGCTGTAGGTATAAATGTACTTCTTTAACCTGAGCTCAGAGTCTTTTGAATATCCCAGTCCATTTGGAACAGGCTGCTTTGCAGAAATATATAAAGGGGCAGGAGTGTAAAGTCCAGCTTAGTTTGATCAGTGCTTGTGTGTTTGTGGTTCTGGAGAATTCAGATGTTGGTGCTGTGTTCATGCTAAGAGCAGTACAGATCCTAGAGGACTCTTTTCTCTCTGGTGCTTCTCCTTCCCTTCCCACTCTGCTAGAGTGAATGGATTCCTCATCATTTAAACTATCCCCACACTCCAAATGCTGGCCATAATGCTCATGATTTGGCTAGTAGCAGTACCAATACCACCTTAAACAACTCCGTCAGCCCCAAGGTAAAGTGCTTTCATAACTTCAGCATGTGTAAAAGATCTGTTGGTAGCTCGAGATTACTTTGCAAAATAGAAATAGGGACTGAGCAGCAAAATAGGCAGAGGATACCATCATCAGTTTCTCTGCTTAAAAAGTCATCCTGTTCCCCAATGGGAGCAATCATCCCACTCTTGATGGAAACAAAAGGAGGCTTTTGTTAGGGTTTGTGGGCACATTTGGAATTGTGACAACCCGTCTTTTCTCCCATCCCCTGAGTGCTCATCCATGCTTGCAGCTGTGGGTTATTTGGATCAGGTTGTTGTGGTCCATGCTCACAACCATCACAAGCTGCATGCCTTTTGGTTAGAGGCATCTGTCATTCTCAGACAAGTCCTCACTGCTATCTAGAGGTATGCCAGTGTTGAAAGCTGTTCCAGTGTTAGTATCCTAATACATTTGGCAGGCTCAGGATCTTAGTTACACTAGGAAGGGCCTCTTGCCTTCATTATCATTGTGTAACACCAAATAAGTGCAAAATATAATGGGAATAAAGCAGACCTGACAGGCAATATCCAATCCAGAAATCAAGAAACTGCTTTACGTTACATCTAGGACTAAAAGCTAAAAAGTAAGTCTATTTTGCTTTAGTTTTGCTTCATATATCAAACTTATAATAGAACTTCTCTGAACATGAGAGATAGAGAGAAGGGAATCGAACCCTTACATCCCCACTGCAAAGCTGGAAGTAAGTTCCAGACCAGAGGAAATAAACATTTTTGCAGACAGCAGTCTGACTGCATCATTTTCCTCCCTGGAAATTCAGAACTAGTTCATAACATTTGACTTGAAGGTCTCAGCCCCTGCTGAGGCGTGCTTTCAGTCTGGTTACCAGTATCAGCTGCTGCTTATCAGACTCTTGGGGACATCAGTAACTTTTGACAGGTGCCTCACTGCCCTTCTAACACTGATAAGGGTTTAAAGTTGGCTTTTATATACATGGCTGGCTGAGAAAAGACCAAGCTTTATTGAATTGCCTGAATTTTTCTTAGTCAGTCAGTTTACCCGTGTTCCTAAAGTTCCGCATCTTTAAAGAAATGGTGCCTTCTGTTTTGATCCTGTGTCAACAAGCCTAAATCTTCCATGTTCTTCTCCTATGTGTGTAGGGAAAGAAGAATTCTCTAAATTCCATAGTGCCGTCTCAGAGAGATTACATAGTTGAATTGTTTAGTGGATTAGTACACATTGTAGGTTTTGGGTTGTCATTGGAGCTGTCAAGCAATGCTTTTGGTCTGCTTCAAAAATATTCCAGTATTGATAGTCTGTGAAACAGCTGCATGTATCCATCTGCTCGTCTTTATTAAACATTGTTTATTGGAGTTGGTGCTAGTGCAGTGTCAGAGTTGAGAGTGCAATAGTATTTTTGAAGGATACAGCTATTACTCACCATCTTTGACAGTGAACTACAGTGGGACTCACATGAGTACAAACACAAAGAAAAGGTAATTGTCACTTACCTTGTAGTAACTATGGTTCTTTGAGATGTAATCAATATAGATCCCACAGTCCTTGCCTTTGAAGACTTCAAATTCCAGCTGTTTTGAATTATGAGGGAATGGCTAGAAGGTCATGTTGGAGCTTCCCCTCCTGATCTCCCAGTGGAGTATGAAGAGGCACAGGGCATGTACACAGCACCAGCAAACAGAGCTGTTAATGATGTTCTAAGCTCATGCCTTTGGAAAGGAAGTGCTTTAGAGTTACAAAACGAGTGTCAGTTTCTTTTTCTTTCCTCCTGAAGAGTATTAAAAGTGATGAGAAGCCAGCTAAGTTGAGGTGATTTAGATCTCCAGACTTAAGACAAGATATGTACTGGGTTTGAGTGATGAAATATTCAGCTATTTGTAGTCTTTCATTGCTGCCAGTGAAGTGAACTAGTATAACAGATAGTAGAGTTTGACCCTAGGGATTTTAATGAAATATATTAAATCAGGTAAAATCATCAGATGATTAATACATAAATAAGAATTTCAGCTGAGGTAGGGCCAAAATAATAATGGCTAATTCTGGCCATGAGCCAAAAATGGTGGTGGTTGGATTTATGGATTAACAAGAGATGAGAGGAGAAAAAAGAAATAAGGTTTTAGGGTCAAGGAACATTCTACATTATCAGGCTTTGACAGGCAATTTAAGGTCTGAGAAAGAAGAGTAATAGTAGAGTCAGAGACTTGGAACAAAGAGAATATGTCATCTATAGTGAGGATTTCAGTCTTTGAAGCATTCTGTAATAGGTCTTTGGTGGCATTCTGGTTTGTTTGTTTTGTTGGGGGGAAGGGGGAGAGTTTCAGGCAAAGACTTGGCAGAGAGGGTCTAAATTCTGCAGTGTTCAGTGTCTCCCAGATTAAACTTCCACAAATTCCTGTTCATCTTAAGTATGGGCTGCTGTGGTCAATACAGAGCGATTGAAAGATCAGAGATGAAACCAAAAGGAAAGAAGAATTGTTTGTCATTAGGATAGGAGGAGTGAATAATAACATCTGTAGCAGTGATCTGTTTCAGAGGCAGAAGGAGCAGAAGCAGCAAGATACAGTGAATTATCTTCTTTATGTTTTGCAGTAATAGTTAAAAAACATTATTAAGGAATATTTTTTTCCAGATTATTTTTATTCCCTAGTAGCACTGAAAGACTATTTCAGCTTTTGAGAAAACTACTGTCATTGAATCATCAAGTTCATGTTATAGCAAATGCAAATTAGAGTAATTACAATAGAATAAATTTGGTGGAA
Organism: Laterallus jamaicensis coturniculus; assembly: GCA_022605575.1. Taxonomy (NCBI): domain Eukaryota; kingdom Metazoa; phylum Chordata; class Aves; order Gruiformes; family Rallidae; genus Laterallus; species Laterallus jamaicensis. Next base: position 13,990,305 of record JAKCOX010000005.1, on the reverse strand, counting down.
TCATAGAATCATTGGAAGAGAGGGAAACACACTATAGATAGCAAGAAATAGCATGTTATGTGTATTACACTATAGCATTAAGGTGATATTTTTTCCATATTTTTTCTCTGAAAGTTTAGACAAGGAGTTTGTTCAATAATCCCTGCTGATACAGAGGTTCCTTAAGTAGTTCCCCCTAACACCATGGAAGGTTGTCTGTCTTTCATAATTAGCTTAGCTAAATGTTTTAACACGGTATCACCTTTCTGATAGACGTGGTTGTAGAGAATTAAGTAGTTCAGAAACCTAGCTTGTGCATTATCATTAACAGAGCAAATGCCCCAGTGTCTCCTGCTCTGCTAATGGTCTTGGCCTGGTTCCGTAGATTAGTGTGGGGAATGGGCATGTAACGAGGTTACACAGGGTATTACCGACAGCACGTAAAGGAGCATTTGTGTTCGCCGTGCAACACCCACAGCATCCTCCTTCTTCTCCTCTTGCATTGTTTCTTTTTCCTTTCTGGCTATCCAGACCAGATCCATCTGCTGGTGAAAACATTTATTTTAGTAGGTCATTTAGGAGCTCACTTAAATGATTTGTCTCTTCAGAAGGATCAAAAATGAAAAAAGAGAAAAGGACATAATTACTGCCTATCCTTTTGAACATTGATTTGGGACCAATAAAAGACTCAAAATGAGACTGGTGAGCTTTCTGTCAACTGCGTTCACCGAAAGCACTGTATCATTAAAGAACAGTGGTAGTAATTGCTTAGTGCCATTGCTAAGTTCAACTATTAGTCTGTGAACGCTTGTTCCTGTAATTTAATTTTTTAATGTATGAGTTGCTATTCCGCTCCGAAGCGTGGAAAGCCATTATTTGTGCGATTTGTCATTGTGGTTAAGAGCATCAAATAACCTGTATCCTTTACCACCAGCAATGCATCTGTTTGGCCTCAACTGGCAGTTGCAGCAAACTGAAAATGATACATTTGAGAATGGAAAAGTGAATTCTGATACTGTGCCAACACATCCTGTAACAGTACCTGCTGGAGAAAATGGTAAGTGAAACAGGCACCAATTTCTCTCCTTCTTTCAAAGCATTTCCTTTCTTTGTCTCTTATTTATATAACAGCTTTTAATGCTTTTCCCCAAAAATTCTGTAGATTTAACGAAAGAGCATTTGTGAGTAACACTGATTTAAATAGGCATGTAGATAATAATCTGTTGTATTTCAATTGAAAAGAGTGCGCCGATTCCCTTACCTAGCATGTGAAGGGAGAGATGAATCCCATGCAGTAATGGTGATCTTACGAGGAAAGCCGGCAGTTAACCAAAATTCCTCATGGGTATTTACATCTTATATGTGATGGGGATAGAAAAGCTCTCATCACATCCAGAGAAGCAAAACATTCTTTTACACTAAAATCCTTGATAAGCTAATGATTGTTATGGGGTCCTAAGAGATAGCAGGATGGTGCCGAGGCTGGCTCGGACCATCCTGGCTGGGGTGGTTGGGGCCTTGTGATGCAGAAATGGTCACAACAAAGCCAGGGAGCCTGAGGTGATAGGACATGCTACTTCATAAGGGAGACTTGATACCAAAATTCAATCTTTGGGAGTCCCTGCAAGTTCTGGATAGTTTTCAGACCAAAGCCTTGTCTGTGACAGGGGGGCATAATCTCTTTTTCTAACAGATTGACACCAGAAAAGGCTCTTCAGGGGAATTTTGTATATGTCGAAGCTTCTCTCTTAGCTCTGTGTAGAACGCAACTCATCATCACAGAGCTTTCTATGGTATGATGACCTTGCTGTGGAATGGCTTGTGTTTTTCCTTATAGATGATGATGTTTTCTTCTTTTTTCTTTTTTTTTTTTTAATTTATCTCTGAAACTTAACAGGTCAGGTGTAATATTTTCATTTGTTTTCTCAAAGTCTCTAGCATATAATATTGAGTCTGAATCATCCAACCAATATATAGAAGAAAAAAAAATAAAACCACCAACCAAAACTTTATTAATTTTGTTGTAGGAGCTTTTAAAATACAAACCACATAAAGAGATTATTTTTTATCGACCTTTTTCCATGTTGCCCTTTAAGATTCTCAAAACATTTAGGAGCCTGTGCACTTTTGGCTAACAGAGGCTTTAAAATCAATAGGTTTTGAATGGAAAACTTGATTTAAATGGTTGACGAATGCGGTGTTTGCTTCATTACACAAAAATCCATTTTCCCTTTCACAAGGTAGAGCTGACCTCCTTACCACTGAGGAGGGGGAAGCCTCTGCCAGCAGTTGACATGTTGAAAATTTTGCAAGATATCACAGCTCTAAGTTATAGAAAATCTACATCTCAGCTCATTCTGTCGTCTTTGTAAGCAGATGAAACTTCTCCAGTAGGACTTTTTTCTTTTTTTAATTTCCTTTACCCTAATGCTTTTTTCTTGCACTTAGATATTCATTATCTCTTTCTGTGTTCTTGCTTGTTTTGAATGAATAGTAAAAAGCTACTGTATGGTTAATGAATATTGATGCTGCGGTGACAGCTCATCATCCCACTGTCTTCTGCCCTGAGTAACCAATCTACTTTCTTCTATAAAACACATACATATTATTGTAAATATTTTATATTTTTCCCTTGATAATTTAAAATTTTATTTTAAAAATTAAAGCCTATTGAATTTTGCCTCAAAAATAAACTTAAATAACATATCTCAAATTCCATTTTTCCTTCTTTGTGTCCCTAAATACTGTACAAGAGAACAGAGTTAATTTCATCCCCTGTTAAAATGCTCTCCTCAGCAGAATATGATAAGTGGTCATTTATCAGCGTACATCAATACTAAGCAATAGACAGACCAGAGAACATGCATTTTAAACCACAAAAGGAAAGTTAAGCAGAATGGAAAGCATGATGACCACATGTGAAGTTTAAGGAGTGGGCTCCTGTGTTATCATGCTAGTTACTGAAAACTGTAAGGAAGAAGTCAAGCCTTGGTTTGGATACTTGGGCAGCTGCACAACTTTCAGTACTTCCCCTTTTGAGCAACCTCTGGTAATTCTCTGATACACTGACTCAGGTAGGAGAAATTCCCACTATTGTGGGGACCTGCCAGGTTTTGTTTGTTGTGTTGTTTTGGTTGTTTTGTGGGGTTTTTTACTCCTATAAACTGTGTATAATTCTGGGCCAACTTCAGTCAGAAAATCATAGCCCACTGTGGCTTACATCCCAGGTATGGGGTTTGTTTGCCATTCAGATTCACAGATACTTTCTGTGAAGTTTAAACTTGAAAACGTGTCCTTATGACCTCTGAAGAAAGTTCAGCTGTGGTTTACCCAGTAAGCCAGTCATAAACTGACAGTAAAAGCATGTTAAGTCATCCTTAATTACAAATTATTTGTATCTAAATCTTGTTTAGAGAAACAAGATTTTTCCAAAAGTTTTTTGTTCGTTTCTTTTGGGGATTTTTTTCCCCCTCTCCCTCTATATGAACAATAACCTGCATATCACCTGCTTTTCTAGAGAGGCGTGGTTCAGGGCTCCATAAGAATGTGCTTTCTCTTTGGAAATGATGAATTTTATAGGGCGTGTCAGTATGGGTTCTCCAGAGTGAATTGTGAGCTGTACTTAATCCAATATAAACATTTACTTGAGGTGCATCAGTGCTCTATCTGTTTTCTAACTAGATGATAGAAAAGAAAGTTTAACAAACAGTTTGTTGAACCATTGTGTTCTAGCAGTTGGTTGCATCTTGTGTTGCTGGCTTTGTCCCATCAAATCTACGTGCAATTCAGAAATGCCTTACCGTAATTTATGCTTAATAGCAGATTTTTTTTAAAAAACCTCAGGGGAGGATAAAACTGAATGGGAAAAGAAAGGGGCATTTCTTTTTCCTTACCTACATGTTTTTTGGGTTTGTGTTTTTTTAGATTGTAGTGGTTATTATGCGTTATACTGGCTTTGCCTGATGTGTGTTGAGCTTTTTTTTTGTTTACAGTATCTCACGGTAATGAAAGGCATAATAACTTCTTAATTAGATATTATATTATGGAGTTACATTTTTAAGGAGGATTTTTATTTAATTTCTGGAAATGGTTGTTGCAGAGGTATATGTAACAGAGGTCTCACAGAAACGGATCTGAATATATGGTTATTCAGTGGAATGGAGTGACGCTACTGACTGTGAATCCAGCCTTGCAACCTAATATTCTAATTAGTATTGCCTTTGAAGGATAGAAAATTATATTATGTGTGACACTATGCATCAATTATTGTTTAGCATTTTTGGGTTTGGATTCTGCATTTGTTTTGATTCTGTGTTACAGATACTCAGTTATTCACAATGTATCTTGTGTTTTAATCTTTAGAAGGCTTACAAATAAGGAGAGGGAGTTTGGCTTTAAGTCATTGTAGTGATGTTTGTAAATTATTTTCTTGAGTAATGATTAAATATTGTATATCACTTTAAATATTTTTAGCTCAGGATTTTGTCCACCCTAACCTTGGACAGTTGAAATGTAATTTGCAAATAAGAAGCCCGAACAAATATTTTACCTGTTAATTTGCTATGATGCATTGGATTATTGGTATCATAAATGCATCATATAATGTTTGTATGTATTAGTCTGTGATACAGCAAATTAATGTAGTCTTTTAAGTAAAATAATAGCATTACCTAGAAATCAAGCACAAGTCTTGATTATATATATTATTTACCTATAAATATTTTTGTGTATATATATTATTGTCATTTGGGGAGAGTGAAGGAAGAAATTTGGGGGTAAGAGAGTATAGTGAGAGTATATTTGGGATTATGGGTATTTTAAAATGTTTTCTTAGTTGGAGTGTTTTGTCATTATGGAATTGTGTGAATGAACTTGACGCTTCATATTTTGATTTAAAGCTATGCATAAGAACTGTTACTGTTTAGAATGTGAAAAGGAAATGATGGCACCACTAAGATTTTTCTCTTGCCCATTGAGATATAGCAGGAAACAAAGAATAATTAACACCCTGTAATCAGAGGGCAAAAAACCAGTGGTGATTTTGAGAGACATAGTGTGTCATTGAAGGGGCATGTGGCTACAGGATAAAACTACATGAAAGGAGCATGTGGCTACAGGGTAAAACTACCTCTTTTTTGGTGAAGAAAATGGGAGTCCCTAGGATCATTATGTGCTAAGGATAAGTGTTGAAGTGCATTGATAGACATTCCTGGTGAGCATTTAAAACGTTTGATAAAATGCACGTTCTCAAAGCCTCCTAATTCATCTTTTTAGTACAGAGGTAGGGGTTTTTTTTATTTCAAATGTAGAAATAGGGGAAGTTTCAGATCAACCCTGGAAATGAGTGTGTAATGATTACCAGTTATCAGTGTGTGATTTCGTACCACACAACATGCTTAAATTTGAAGGAAGTAGTAAAAAACAAATGCTGAAATGAACAGAAATAGTGAATATGGATCCGTCTTCCAGAATAAAATAGGGATATTGTGAAAGGTTAAGTCAAAAGTTAGAAAAGCATCGGACTCATCCTGGAAAGTATAAAAGGGTTTCTCCAAGATCAGATATTTCACTGTCTCTTTTTAGCAGAACACTGATCAATATGATGATCCTGTAAGTGAGACATTTTCAGTGACTGCAACAGCATTGTGGCTCAGTTCTGATGATACAAGCCCCCACTCAAGGACTCTCAGTAGCGTTTCTGTACCTGTTTAATTCAGCAGCAGTCTCTCTTCATCTTGGATGCACAAAAAGTGGCGAGGATCAATCTGTGACCTCACCTGGCATTTCAGATTTTAATCTAGTTTTTTAAAGTCTAAATGTTTGCAGAAAGGTTGTGTCAGTTTGTGCCATCAAATGATGAATAATGTAGAGTTTGAACATAAAAGACAGGGCAGCAACTGAGCATTGTCAGTTCTTCAGACCAGTTGTATGCAAAAAAAGTCAGTACCTCTTGAATGTGCTATCACATTCACGTGGGCTGGTTTAGTTCAGTCTTTGTAATAGACTAGCTGCTGAAAAAAAGGAGTATAAACTACTGGTAAAAACACAGCAGACTCAGATTCTAACTACAGTTCAATTTTTCTTAATGTTGCCTCAGTCAAGGTTCACCTTGATGTGCCAGCTGCTTAGATGTGGCATTGCTTCCTTACTCTAGAGTTGACGTGTTACTAAGCAAGTTCTTTGCATCTTAGTCTAGATTTGACAGCACAGATTCCATTGATTTGAAGGCTTTGGTGCTGGTACCAGCTTCCAAGACAGCCTACGCCCAGCTGCATGGTGTGGAGTTAGTGCCCAAACATCAGATCTGAGTCTTTGGCCTCAGACTTGATGCAGACTTACCTAAACTATCACAAATTCTAAAGCTGGATCAGTTTGTACAAACCACTTCTCTAGTGAATCAGTCTTCTTAGTTCTTTTTCCTACAAATCAGGCAGGTAGAAAACACTATCACAACTGAAACAGTTTGCTGATGAGCTTCAAGAAAGCTTTGTAATCTTTGGCAGATTCAGAGCTCTTGCAGACCTGTGGTGTCCATACTGTACAGTCCTGTGCCTTGCGGGCCATCAGCTTGGATGGGAACAATTTTACCCCTTTTATTCATTTGATAATGCTTCCCAGGATGGCACAGAGCCTTGCAGATTGGATGGTACTGTTCTGTACTTGAGCTATAGTGGAGATTGTCTCCATTGCCTGGAGGTACTCACCTGAAGGAAACATTTGATGGGGGTACCGGAGACTGACTTTCCTTTTTAATGCCACAACCAGCAGTCCAGTTTTTCGGTGTTAGCATTTGACATCGTGCGTCTTTTGCATGCTAGCATCTTCTTTGCTGCTTCTGGGTGTTTCTAAGCCATCGTCATGGGCCTCTTAAGGCTAACTGATGGTTGCACAAAGGCTTAGTAGAGAAAAATCATTAATGCCCTTCAGTTCTTATTCCCAGTAATTGGCTTGCAGGATAAATACGTATTCATGATATAGAAAAAAAATTAAAGACTTTGACATGCTGCTAGACATTTAATTCAAGAGGTAATGTGGGCAAGGAGGTGATAACAAGCTTGAGGCTGAGGCTAGGGAGTGCAGAGGACATAGGAGTTATGGGGTGATGAAGGCATAAGAACATAGGCACAATGGAGCAAGAAATATTGCCTCTCTTTTGGGGAAATGCAAACAGACGCTAAAAAAAAGGGAAACCAGGGCTCCAAATGTGGTTAGTATCATATAAATACTCTGACATTTAATGTAGACAAGACTGTGTATTAGCTCTCTTGGCTGCTTATGTATCTGTTACACTTAAAATTGGTATGCTACATCTCCCTTTACTTTTATTTTTTTTCAGCGTGAGACTTTATGCTGGAAAACCCTCTTGAAATACTTGGGGAAAAGTGAATAGTGTAACGTAGACTTTAAAACGTTTCTATAATGCTATTGCTTGGGGAAGTTACAGTATTTTTACTTGGTAGGTATTTGTAGTACCTTTGACTTTACATTTCCAAATCAGTGAATTCCTTGGGAATCTTATAATCTCATAGATTTTCAGGTAACATTTTGTCAGAGGTGATTCCAAATATTTGATGGTTTATCTGAAGGATGATTGAAAGCAAGGAAGGAATACTAATTTTTGATCTCTTATTATTCTAACCTCTCAGGAAAAGGTGGGGGATTTGCACAAGAAAACAACACTATAGATTCTGGAGAACTTGATATAGGCCGAAGAGCAATACAAGAAGTTCCCCCTGGAATTTTTTGGAGATCACAACTCTTCATTGATCAGCCACAATTTCTAAAATTCAATATATCCCTTCAGAAAGATGCATTGATTGGTGTATATGGCCGGAAAGGCTTGCCGCCTTCACACACTCAGGTAAGAACTGCTTGCATTAAAAGTAGGAAACGCTATTGAAAATTATGAGTTTGTCTCTTGTACCTTTTTTCTTTCTCAGGATTGCCTCCTTTTCCATTTTTTGTTTTACTTTTATTTTTACCTTTTGTACGTTATATGTCACATGATGTCCAAAACATTTATAGTACTGTAAGTTACAGGATTTTAAATGGTGGGGGGAATTCTTACCAGTGAGCTGTTCTGAATGCCACAAGCGAAGATGATGCTTTAGATGTGAAGTTGTTTCATGCGGAATTTATTGGCACTTTTTTTTCTTCTGTGGTATATAGAAATATATTTTAAAACATCAGCAAAGTAATGCCCACACTGGTTAAAAGAGCTAGGCAAGGATTGCATTTCCCAAATTTCCAAGCCAAAAAAAAACCCCTTTTTTTTTTTTAAAGGAAGTTTCAGTTTGTTCTACAAGCATATGCTACAGTATTTAGAGCTTGGTGTCTCACTAAATGCATAAATACATAAAAGAGAAAATGTGTAATACATCTTTATGAAGATAAAGTGAACCAGGGATTGTAAAAGTGTTGGTCTTCAATATATATTTTGGGTCTTGAAATTTTGTTCCTAAGTGTCCCAGAGGATTTATTGTGCTCCACCTCTAAGAAGCCTTCCAATGAGACTTGTTATTGCATGGTGTGATACATTTGCCTAGTAACAAAGAAACTTCTTATCCATAGTTATAGAAATGTTAAAGTGTAAAAGAATGACAAGTCTTCTGGATTGGCAGGAGAAAGCAAGAAGTGTTGTCTGAGGTGGTATTTTAGAATCAATTGTATTCAGATTTTATTTTTAAGACTGAAGACCTCCTAGTTTAGATTTCCTGCAGCTCAGTATTTGTCCAAGTGCTGGCTCTGAACCACTCTTTCACCTGAAAAGGGAGTTGAGCTCATCTTCTTCTGCCCCGTTTGGAGAATTATGCAACCTTACCGATTGTTATTTTTTTTAAGTATATGGATTTGCCCTGGACACAACTCAAAGCATATCAGCCTAATGGTATAATTGGAATGAAGCTTGACAAAGTATGCCTGATACACAGCTGCAGCAGCAAATCCATAATTGCAAGCTTTTTTCTTTATTTTTTTTAATTTCACATTTCTTTTTCTTTGCATGCTACTGCACTATTTAAATTTATTTTGCTTTTTCTTCAGGCATAACTTTTAGAAGATCTAGAAAATAGAAATATTGTTAATTATACCACCTATTTAGCAGTCTCAAACCACAGGGGAAGAATTAGGGTCAGCAAAGGAGTTTCATGCAACTGAAATCACAGAATGTTGCATTAGCTTTATTTTTAGTTTCATTTCCATTAAACTGCAATTTACTGAACACAGAAAGTACAGTTATATTTATTTAAAAATTTGATCCTCATAAAAATTATTTAATGGATTTTCTTCAGACCTTCACATTTGAACACCCACCCTGAGGCTGACAACAAGCATGAGAAATTCTAGCTCAAAGAAAATTGATTCAGAAAGTTATCAGCCATTGGAAATAGAGGTTTGGAATACAAATGCCATCTCAGTGATAACAATAATCACAGGAGCTGGGGAATACATGTGTGGCAAGAATGAATAAAACTGAAGGAGCTGATCTGGACTGTGTAGTTATATGAGAAGTTATGCAAGTAGATATGTCTGTGAAAAATTATCCTTCCTTATTATTCCTTATCCTGGCAGAAGATTGAAGAAATAGGAGTGCCCTTTATCGAAACACTTGAGAAAAGGAAATAACTAAATCTGTTTCCCATTGTCTGCATAACACAGACTCCTTTACCAAGTTTTTATTCATGTTTAAATATGATACAACACAAAGAATCATATGTGAATCCCACTAATATATCTTCTGTAGTTTCTGTGACATTTTGGTTATACTGTTGCCAGGATATAGGTCAAGCTCTCTTGTCCTGTTTTTGCCTGCTATATAATTAGAGTATTTTTTTACAGACCATTTGAGTGACACTTGATACCTTGAAAATTAGGCTTGTTTACTTACTAAAGCCCCGTTGAACTTTCAGGGCTGCTGAGGATTCCCAGGGGTTATCAGAATGCTTATATGGCCTTGGACCCAGTGATGTCTGGCTTAGATGCCTGAGATAAACCATGTATGTAGTCTCCTAAAAATGCAGTACCTGTTAGTAGATGGGTGGGTTTTGTTGGTTTACTGGGTTTTTTTGTGACTGTGCTCCTGCACATAGCAGAAAAAAATTGGACTAAAATATTTCCCTACAGGTTAGGTCTTTCTGCGCCAAAGTCCTAATCACAGGACTTTGAGGAAGACACAACCTGTACTAGTAAAATGTGTATTTCACCAAGGTAACATATATAAGCAAAATAAGGTATTTAGACAAAAGAACATCTAATGAAAGAGAACGTGGAGAGGTTTACGAGCACAAATCTATTTGTTGTTTTCTAATTTCCCCTCACCCTTATGGCTTGTACTGACAAAAGCTCTCACTACAAGCCAGGCCGAGCCGGCAGGGGCAAATTAACATGTAATTCTGGGGTTTGCTGCATGTCCTATTGGACCAGACAGCTCCACGTGTCATGAGAGCATATTAGAAAAACACATGAATAACTACACTGGGTCTCACTGAAGGCCCGTGTAGCGCAGTGTTCTGTCTGATAGTGGTGATTAGCAGGTGTATGGAGGTTAATATAGCAGCATGATAGACTTGTAGTGATTCTTCCTACAGTGCACTCTTGGCTTCCGGTGTTCTAAGGCCAAAGGACTTCCTGAGTCAAAGATGCTGACTTTGTATTTTATAACCTTTGACAGATGCTTTTTTCCTCTGAATTTCCCTGGTCCCCTTTGAACTTGCGGAAGCTTTTAGCATCAGCGACATTTGCAGCAAGGAGTTTCACAGCTTAACACTGCTTCTCACAGTATACTCCTCAGTGTGTTTAAGGCAGCCTTCTGGTAGTTTCAATTTGACATCCTGTTGGTAGTGTTTTGGAAGAGACTGTGGAGAGTTTCACATTGATTTCTTCGTGCCACCCTTGGTTTTTAGATCTCTGGCATTCTTAACGAGGTATATTTTTTCATCTACTTGGTAATTCATTGTATGAAAACTGCTTCGGTCCTTTGATCATCCTTGTCCTTTCCTGAAGGTTGTCCAGTTTTACCACAGGCTTTTAGAGATGATAAGACCGGAACAGCACAGAAGATAGCCAATGTTGAACTGTGATGGCTTCATACAATGCCTTAAATGATGTCTTTAGGGTTTGGGGTCTTTTTAATCATAGAAATGATGTTTCTGTAGATCTGTCTACTGTAGCTCCAAGATCTCGTCCCAGAATGATAGAAGTTGGCTCAGAGCCTGTCTCTGGATGTGTAAAGCTAGGGTTGTTTCATCAGGACTTTGAAAAGTAGCATCTCACCCATATATATCACTTCTTGTCTGTGTCTCTTGAATGCTATGTGCCCTTATCTCCTAATCACAGAGTGACAAGTGCTAATAACAAAATTTATGCAAATGAGCAACTGCTGCCTGTTTCTCAAACGTCAGTATTTGAATTTTCAGATCTCATGCTAAATAATAGAGAACTGATTCCTACCTGCACTCTGCCACTATTCGTGAAGTTTCCTAACCAGCCGTCCCCTTCCAATTTCTCTGCTCATATGCCTGTGATAGACTATATGTGTAGCCACACACCTCCATCTTTTTTAGCTTCTTCCTTACAGCCTCAGTGTTTCTATGGATGTCTGTCTTCTCTCCATGTTGCTTCTAGGTTGTATTGCAAAACTTTCATATTACATGTGTCACCTTGTTCTGCACTTCTCTCCCAGCCTCTTTGCCTGTTTATCCACTTTTTTTTTGTATCCAGTTAAAACCACACAGTGAGTAAGAAGAAATTGGAGTCTGTCTCTCCATAGCTCTACAACCTTTGATGCCAGTTATCCTACTGCTGTGATGGATATAATGAAAGCATAGAAATGAGCTTGGGAAAGATCTCAAGACGTTTTTAGTTTACACCCTTGTTTGGGAACAGTTTTGACTGTATCTAAGCCATTCTTATCAGTTGCTTAGCATTTCTTCATAAAATAATTACAGAATCACAGGATTGTAGGGGTTAGAAGGGACCTGGAGAGATCATCGGATCCAACCCCCCTGCCAAAGCAGGCTCCCTAGCTCATATTGCAAGAACACAACAAGTTTTACCTTCCTTCTGTCCCATAACCCAGAATAATAGGGATACAGCACATAGGAAAGGGTTTGGCATACTGTAATTAGGACAGAATTTTTGGTTGTGATTCTGTATTTTCTTCAGGCACTGAAATGAGTCTCAAGCAGAGCTGCTGTGCGTGTGTCACAGACTGATCTGAGATGCATAGTTCTCTCTTTCTGGGGAATCATAAATAAATCAACCAGAAATAATTGACGGTGGCTGCCCATTCAAAACCCAATCAATGCGAGCCTGAAAGTCTTTGTGACACTTTCTAAAAATGTCAGTTCCATTGCAGCCACAGAATCAATATGTTTATTTAAAGAGACTTTAAGAATAAAACAAAGGGACTCTGGTTTAAAGCAAAACTGAATGGAGTGGTAGGGCAAATCAGTGCATTTAGACTCAATATAAAGGTCAATTTATTCTCATAGAAGGAAAACAAAATTTGTTTGTTTTTTGCTCATGAAGATAATGGTCTGTTTCTGTTACTGTGTCCTAAATACAAAAAAACCCCAGCCTTTAAAAGGGTTAAGATCAATCACTATTTTTTGCTGGGGGACAGACTGAACAGTAAATTCCTGTCTGTGTGGCTTTTAAAATGTAGTTTAAAATGGTGTTCTGATAACAGCTTATGTCCTTATGACATTACAAATACAAAATCATTAATTGTACCATGCTTGTCAGGCATTAGTATACTCTTCGCAGTCAATCATGTAGTGTAACCACTTTTTCTTGTATCAGAGAAACGGTTTTCATCTGAAATTGTTCTCCTACAAAAAAATGATCTTCCACAGTATACAAATTACAAGGTCACTCCTAACGTCCATAAATGGCTTGTTAGAACTCAGAACTCCCTGAGCTTCCTCTTTTTTAAAAGATTGGTGAAAAATGCAACCTGAAATAAGTGTTCTTGAGTCAGGCAGGAGGGAAAAAAAAGAGCACAAATGTTTTTCTCTCTGTGACAAAATAAGATAAATATTTAATTCTCTGACAAATGAGAATGTTGAATGGTTTTGAATAATTGGTACTCTCCTGAAACGGTTGGATTCGTTTTCATGTGGTGCTGCATGTGCATTCAGAGTGACAGCGTACTGAGGTACCAGCTTCTGCTCATCCTAATCACATTACGTTCTATTCTGCTGGTTCAGACATAGCTGGAAAAATGGCGATACCAGGTGTTGATAAGGGCATATTAACTCTGCATTTCCTTCACATCCCGAACAGTTGGAAGATAATTCTGATTACTGGGAAGGAACATTTGTACAACAGCAGTGAATTTTGGCCTGTGATTTCAAGAAGAGAACATTAGTACTTAAGCCCTTGTTCCAGGACAAAGGCTATCATGTTTTCTTTTGTCCCAGGAAGAGTTTCTGAAGGTCACAAGTCAGTGTGTAAAACCACTAACTCTCTGGTCCCGTAGCAGTTGTTATCCTAGCTCAGGTGAATCAGCGGTTTCACATACTGGCCTTTACTTTAATAGGCCCTGGATGTGATTCCATTTGAGAGAGATCTCATACGTGTGAGAAGATTGAAGGCTTGTGTGTTACAGTTCACTTCATATAATAAACATCTGTCAAGTGAAGCTGTGAACAGCTCGGCAGGAAAAGCAAAGACTCTCTATGACAAGGAAGAATGCTCTTTAATTTCCCTACCTGTTTAATTTTGCTATATACGCGTAGATCTTTACATGGTAAATGTGCAGAAGATGTCTTTCAAGCCATGAGAGCAGACTCCCAGGTAGTATAAATCAGTGCAGGGCAGGAGCAGATTTAACCTTCCAGGTACTGTTAAGGTTAGTTGAGATTAACATGTGTAAAGCCTGGTGTCATGTGTTTGCCTGTGTGAGCTGAGATGCTGCTAGAGTTTTCTGACCCCACTGATCATAGAATCATTTAGGTTGGATGATGGTTGTTAACAAGGTTGTTAACAAAACAATATGTGCTGTCCACTGACCTGAGGTACCGTGTTTTTTGTCAGTTTGTAATTTCCAACAGTTCCAATGTTGTATGCTTTCCATCTCCTCTTTTGGACTTCTGTGATAGGAGGAGCTCTTGCTTTCCTTTCTCCAACATGTCCAAAGGGGATTCAACAATTTAATCCTGAAACTAAATGAAAAGCAGAGTAGATTATTGGTGTTGGATATTATTATTAACCCTTATGCATATAACACACTTTGAAAGTTATCTCTCACCTGTAATTCAGGTGGCAATCATGACTGCGGGTTCATTTCAACTTATCTTTTCTTCCCCCAATATATGTAATAGGTTCATTGGCCACTTGCCACCAAAAAAGCTACTCTAGTAAGACTGAAGTCTTAGCAAGGGGCAAAGAAGTAAGCAAGAGTTTGCTTCAGCTCCTGCTTCACTGCTCTAAAAGGAAACTCATTGTCAGAATATGAGCATAGTGTAGGATGTTGTAGGAAGCTGGCAGTGCTGTGGGTCATCCGATGACTTGTCAAGCTCATGTCTCTTCCTCCCTGCAGTATGACTTTGTGGAACTCCTGGATGGCAGCCGACTGATTGCAAGGGAGCAACGCAACCTGCTGGAATCGGAGCGAGCAGGGAGACAGGCAAGGTCTGTCAGTCTCCATGAAGCAGGTTTTATCCAGTATTTGGATTCTGGCATCTGGCACCTGGCCTTTTATAACGATGGGAAAAATGTGGAGCAGGTGTCTTTTAATACCATAATTATAGGTAAGCGTAATCTTCAAAGCTCTTACCAAATGCTGGGCTCTGGTCAGGTTTTAGGAATACGTAGATAAGTTTTCATAGTTAAGCGATCTGACTGTTTTTCACAGGTTTTTCATTCACATTGTTTCTTTTGCCGCTCAGAACAAATGGAGAGTATCTATTTTAATTACTTGGTCTAAGGCATAAGGAGCTTGTAAAACAGCGCTTGAAAGGAGGGCACCGTTTTGAAGTATTTTTTAAATGGCACAGGGCTGGATTTTAAGTATGGAGCTCACATGGTTTTACCATTATAATTTGAGCCTTTTTGTTGGAATGTGGGATCCTGAGGTACTAGAGGCATTGGCAATAGAAAATCACAGCTATTCGTGCTCTTCAAACAAACCAAATGTAAACACTTCTCTCGGAGCAAGAGCACACTGTCAGTTAATAGTCGTTCAAATGATAGGTACTTCGTATGGTGGGCGTCTGAATTATCCTCCTTTTTTTCTCTTTAGAGTCTGTGGTGGAATGCCCCCGAAATTGTCATGGTAACGGCGAATGTGTTTCTGGATCCTGCCATTGCTTTCCTGGATTTCTGGGCCCCGATTGTTCAAGAGGTAAATCAACCCAAATGCTTTTCTCAAGTCAGTTAAAGCAAGCATAAAGACAAATACATCAGGAAAGCAACTGGCATGAGACTTGCTTCTTAGATGTTCTTTACCCAGCTTGGTGAAGAAGCTGCTGTTAATTTTTTTGCCGTGCTTTATTTCACAGCAGCCTGCCCAGTGCTTTGCAGTGGCAATGGGCAGTACTCCAAAGGACGCTGCCTGTGTTACAGCGGCTGGAAGGGCACCGAGTGTGATGTGCCTACAACTCAGTGCATCGATCCCCAGTGTGGGGGCCGGGGCATTTGCATCATGGGCTCCTGTGCCTGCAACTCTGGATACAAAGGAGAAAACTGTGAAGAAGGTAAAGGAGTAAACATTTACCTCAGTGCCTGCCACTGTTGTCGGTCAGGTTTTCAGCTAGTGCATCTAGCTCTATCGATTTTCCTAGATCTAGATCATATGCACTGGCGGTGTTTCTTCACAAGTCATTTTAGAATACTAAAAATCAAGTTTGGGAATCACTACATAACTGAATTCTACAGAATAATTGTACTTTATTCAAGTAATCATGGGGAAAAATCTTGTGTAATATCTTTTTGCTTGTCAGGATTTTTTTTTTTTCTGGCTGAGGTCAGCTAAGAAGAAAGCACACAAAAAACAGATGATGGAATACAGAAAGACTTATTGAATTTTCACAGTATAGAATAAATCATTAATGTATCGCATTTGTTAGTGATCTTTTCCACCAACCACATTGTGAAAGTGCTGATTCGGATGCATCAGAGTGAAAAATGATGCATCATTTTTGTATTCCAGAGATGTGCATAATAATATTCATTCTGGTGTGCTGCAAAATGCAGTTCATTTTCCATTCTACTTTTTTTAGGGAGTAAAAAGTGCCATTTTCTTCTTCAATCAAATTGATTTTATTGATCTCCACGTACAAAGTAATGCAATTAAGTCTCTGGAATTAAATTTTCAGACCATTGACCCTACAAGTGTAACATTTTATTGAGTCAAATTGCTAAATTAAATCTCGTCATCTAAAGCACATTAAAGTGAATTAAGATGGATAGACAGTATGCAACTCATTTATTTCTGAAACAAGTTGAGGGTCCTGTACAGCTGTCAAAACTCTAGCGGTAGATCGGTTCATTTGATAACTGAGGGCTGCAGGGAATCCAACACTAGTTACACTGTGATTAGACAGAACAGAGATCAGTTGCCTAAGACCCAAAGCAAACCTTGTAATTCAGAAAAAATTAGCAGACCTTGAAAGGTTCTCCGTTAACTCGGTGGTAGCCTGTAAATGCCTTGATGTCAGTTGTATGCACGCACCAATTCCACAGTATCAGAGAGGGATGTGGAAGTAAAGTGTCTTTACAAAGAGAACTGCTGCTATGAATTACTGACAATGGAGAGTGATTTACCTTGTAGCCAGAGAAGGGAGGCTGGCACCAAGATACCTTGGTGCACTCTGTCTTTTCCTCACTCATTGCAGTGAAACAAAGATGAATTTCTCAGCTTCAACCTACAAATGTTTACTGTTAAGATGAGTGCAAAGCTACTTGTTTCGCAGGGTCTTAAAATGTGGATTAAGCCCAAAGGTGCTGTGAGCAGCCAGGGGTTGATTACTGCTGTTAGGAATGACACGTTTAATCTGACCTTTCTCATCTTCCCATAGCAAATTGTTTGGACCCAACCTGCTCCAGCCATGGTGTATGCATCCACGGCGAGTGCCACTGCAACCCAGGCTGGGGTGGCAACAACTGTGAAATCCTGAAGACTATGTGCCCTGACCAGTGCTCTGGCCACGGCACATACCTTCAAGAGAGTGGTACCTGCACCTGCGACCCCAGCTGGACAGGTCCAGATTGCTCCAATGGTAAGGGTTAAATGCACTCCTGTGGTGTAAAATTACATTAGCAGCATTTTAATGACATTATTGTGTTAAGAGTTGACCTGCTAAGCTGAGGAAGGTCTTTGAGTTGACTTCAGCATGATCTCTGAATCAATTCAAAGGTTCCAAATAAGTGATGAATTTGAAGCATTTGAATATCAATATACTTGTTATCATCTTTTCCCTGCCTTCATCTGGTAATTTCAGGTACTTCCTATGCAAGTACAGAAAGTTCTTTGTACAATATGTGGATCTAAGTATCATCTTAACCTATTACACTTAAAACAACTATAGTTAAACTAGAGACAGTCACAATTTTAAAATCTCTCTGGCCAAATAGATATATTTTTGTGAAAAACACTCAGCATTCCTGTTTGAAGGCAGAGGAAATGCAAGAATGAATCCTAAACAGCTTTCAAGGAAGCACGCAGGCTGCCAAGGTGGAAGGAGTTGGTAGGAGTGAAGCAGAGGGATTTCTTGAAGTTTGAAACTGAGCTTATTAAAATCATAGTCTGAACTTAGAAACAAAAGGAAGAAAGGAATGGAGCTACTATCACAGAGAGCAGATTGTACATATTTATAAAGTATCACAACAGCCTTTTGACAAATACGAGTTTTTGGAATACTGTTTGGTAGCCATATATCAAAAAAGAAATCACGTCTAACTGTGAGACATACATTTGCCTAAAACAGTTCAGCTAACAACTCAGATGATTTTGTTAATGAAAACTGAACACATGGGCTAGCTGGGTTTATGCCAACTTATGAATAAATATAACCTTTTCATGAGGAACCATCTTTTTAAAACAAATGTACTTCCTGACCAGGATCTGTGATACTCCATAATGGTTTATGCATACAAGAGAGAAAGGACAGAGTTCCAAACATTCAAGAAAAAATGTCAGATTAAAGAAAATGTTGTCTTCAAGAAAAAAACTCTTCTCTGAACATTTCTAGCAGTACAAATGGCTATTTGTGAGAGACCTTTTGTAGTTCTCAGGTAAAATGTGGATCCTCTATTTCTTGACACAGTGTCTGCTATGCTATTTTTGATGATTCAGTTACGCTCCATCTTTTAGTTATGTTTCAGGGCATGATTGGTCATTAAAATAATATCAAATATTTCTGATCTCAAGTATTTTAAAAAGTGACAAACTCACAAAAGGGCTAGGTAAAAATACACACAGACTATCGGGTAAAGTCATGCAAAATGACCTTCAGACTGCTACACTAGAAAAGTAAGTCTTTTTGTTAACCTGTTAGAAGAAAAAAAGAATGAGTTATTTCCATCAGAGGGGTTTATAGGCTTGAAATCAGCAGAGCTTTCCTCTATCTTCATCAGCAGTTTGTCCGTTAATTAGCCCTTCAATTCCACTTCAATTAAATTAACTCTAATTAATAAGTTCATTACAAAGATTGACGCACCTTGCTCAAAGCTAGTGTGCTAAAAGCTGATAAACACCTTCACCCTAATGAAAAATTGATTAGATTGAAGAAAAATAAACCTTGCTTTCTTGGAGCTACGTTGACGTTTTGTGACTCTAAAGTTAATCAAACCATCTTGCATCTCTTAATCAAAAATTTAATTCAAAGTAGATATAAAGAGCTGTATAGGAAAAAAAGGAAGGGGGAAATTACAGCTGTCTTTATCCATAAAGGTTTTAACTGTTTCTTCTGGGAAATAACACAGCTCCTTGATACTGTTTTTAATGTTTCGCAGTACTTTGAGACAGAGGGTTATACTCTGTGGGGGAAGTAAAGCACTGTTGAATGGGAAACTTCAAACCTTTCTTGTGCTGAGTGCTGCTTTTTTTCTTTCTTGTTGCAAATAATTTTAGTCTTTTATTACCAAACTGTTGTCTTTCACAAGAAAACAAAAACTAAATTCAGTATTTCTATGAACCAGTACGTGGTTACAGTCAGCTGTATGCCAAGGAACTAAAGAAGTCCCTCGGGCTGTATTGTATCTCCTCTTGTTTTTCTGTTGTCTGCTTAGCAGCAGTAAAGTTTGCTGGATTCTGACTAAATGAACCAAAACTGTAAATACAAAATCTGGCAGTCTAAATTACCATCTTGTATTAGCTGAAACTTAACATGCGTTGTTTGGCCTCTGACTACCTTTGGCTGTTAATGTATTTTTCAATTATTCTATCGGTTACAAGATCCTGTTATGATATGTAAATGACAAGCGAAATTGCTGTATGTTGATTTATTTTTTTTAACAATCTATTATTTAAACCAGACTGTTCATAGCTGTCACTGATGCAAAATTACAGAAAGTAAAAGAGAATCATCTTTTATATTTAACAGATGTGTCAGTATGTCAGCATAGTACTAATTTGTCTCACTGAGGTTGATTCTTTATAATGAAAAAAAAGCGTCAGAAATGGCACAGTTTTACTTTGAAAGAAAACAGGGGCCAGGGTAGGGAGGGGAAACCTTGTTAAAATGAACTTTCATTAATAGTAGCTTTTCATTCACAACACACAATGACCGAGGTATAAGGTATGTTTAGTCTCCATGAGCGCACTGCAAGTTCCAACAAGTCAAAGTGCCATGTAATCTAAGTTCCAAAAGGTTACTCGTGCGACACACGTGATCATAAAAAATACACCTGAAAACTACACAGAGCTAACAGAATAGCCATGGACACTTAAGCACCACTAGGTACGCTGGGTAACTAAGCAAGCATTACCCCAGAGATAAACACATACTCTGTATTCTGTTGTGCCCTACCTGAAAATGCTTTTGACAGTAAATTCCTTTGATGTAATCTGCAAAGATTTTGCCTTTCTTTGCATGTTGAATTAAAATGCAGCAGTGCTAATTAATGCATACCCTCTCTCTTCCATCTGCACTCTCTGCCTCCTTTTCTCCCCCTCTCTCCTCTCCAATCCAGAAATCTGTTCAGTGGACTGCGGCACCCATGGTGTGTGCATGGGTGGCACGTGTCGCTGCGAGGAAGGCTGGACGGGCGCAGCCTGCAACCAGAGAGCCTGCCATCCCCGCTGCGCGGAGCACGGCACCTGTAAAGACGGGAAGTGTGAATGCAGCCAGGGATGGAACGGAGAGCACTGTACCATTGGTAGGCTGGCTATGCTTTGCCCTGTCTTTGCTGCAGCATTCAAACAGCCGGCATAGCTGGCCGCGCCTGAATAGAAGTGAATTACTTTGAAGCTTATTGCTTCAAACAGAATATTTGCACGTGTCAGTCATTGTAAAGGAGTTGATATTTTAAGAAAGGAAATGGTTATATAATGGCTCATCAGTTCTTCATACCTAGTTTGCTGTGAAAAGGAGGTGGAAGAATTTCCTTTTCAATCTTTTCCCTTTACCTGCCTTTTGCTGAGGGGGAGGATACTCGATATTTTGAACTGTAAATATATTATTTGATTTATGCTTTTCTATTTTTATGTGATAGCTTTATGTCTTTTGGAAATGAAGCTCCTATTCTTTCTTTCTTTTTTTTTTTCTCCTATGGAGAAGAACCTCTAAAAAGTATCTTATACAAAATGTCACTTCCGCCTTGTAATGAATGTCATCTAGCTGCCCAAAATTATCTTCTTGTCAGCATAATGTTTTATTTTAGAATTACATCAAATTTCCTACGTGTAAATAATGTAACAGCAGTTTAATACAGTTGATTGAGAAGAAGCCATTCTCATTACAGCTTGTATCTTTCTGTAATCAAGTTAGCTCTAGTACCTGGAAACCTTTGGAAATCACTGTGCTTGATGGAGCTTTTCTTACTCGGTTGTTTACAGTCCATATGTCCCATATACAGCATGATATCCCTTGCCACTGCACAGGGCTTGATGGTGAGCTAGCATGAGAAATTACGCATGAAATTACTCAGAAAAGGTGGAGTAGGAGTTGCCAAAAGGTTTATCACTTTCATATTGATTTTATATAGCCACAGTGCTAAGAAATTCCTTACCACACTAATCTCCCTGTGTGCAAGACACTGCAGGTCTTTAACAGAGGAGGAGGGTCCTGTCCAAATGATTTTTGTCTCAGCATAACCACACAGAGAAACCGTTGCGTGGCAGCAGATAGGAAGCACAGACAAAGGAACTGACAGTGGTCTGACAGAAGTGATTGACAAGCTTGTATGTAGTTGTGTGGGGAGCATTGCACAAAGCTCAGCAAAGGCACACAGGAGTAACACCATGGCTTTGCAGGTATTTATGGGGCACATCTTCCAAATGTGAGAAGCATCATGGCTAAGCGCTTAGAGATGGATGAATTGATTAGGCAGTGAAAGAGGTCAGACAGGCAGGAGTAACACTGAGTGATGGGGAAGTCACAGATAATCTAAATAGTAAAAAAACCCCATAATCCAGTAACTGCACAAACCCCATAGTTTTATGTTCGGAGAGATGGAGGAGAAACAGTTTAAAGAAACAATGTAGCCAATGCAGCAGGATAGGGCATTAGTCTCATAGCAGTAGAGCTGATGGAGATGAGAGTGTAGCATGATCGGCTTTTGCCACAAGCTAAAAAGAGTCTGGAGAGCTTTAACTTTCATGGATGTTTTGGAAGGGCTGTAACTCCAAATGTTGTAGCACAGCTAAGCCATCACCAGGACATGAGTATCTGGAAAACTGCAGAACCCAAACTGAGTTCCCAGGTAGCTTACAACCCTGATCAAGAGGTGGGGTGGTGCTGCTGTGCTTTGATGGTCATCGGAAGCAGTGGTTTGAGCTGTGAGGGCCTGTTGGAGCTGTACTAACTGATACCCAAATCATTACACCAGGAAGATGATGCAAGTTTTTATTTTATAGAAGGAGTCAGGTGTGAAATAGTCAGATTGATTTGTGACTTATTTTTTAGAGAAATCACAATTGATTTTTTTTTTGTTGTTTACTAATGAGATTGCTCAGACGTTCGAGGGAGAGGGAACCAAGGTGCATCTGCAGAATCCCAGGGAGAATCAGTAGCCTTAACATTTTTGAGGAGCTTCCAGAAAACATGCTGACGAGGGTAGCAAGGTGGGGAGAGAATTGCTTTCAGAACAATAAAATAAAGTAAATCTTCAGAAGCCTTTCCCTTGACCGCTTTAACTTGCCAACGAGCAATTACTCAGCAGATCGCGCTGCTGTTGGTCTCACTGACCTTGGCAGCATTTCAAGGGTTGTAGTTATACACGGATGAACTGCTCTTGAACAATTTTTCCAACATATTAAGCACAAGCAAGTTTTTCCTCAGCACTGGGTGAGCAGGTCTGTCTTCCCACCTGTTTATTCTTTAAATGGGTGTTTACTTTGTGGCTGCTGCTGTAAGGATAGTTTGATTTGTTTATATTGCACTTGCTGCCTCCAAGACAAGTAATGAGGCACAAGCTCTAGCCTGCTGTTGTATTTATTTTTCTTAGAGCTGTTTCCTTCAGGAGTCCAGTGTTACAGAGAAACCAGGTCATTTCATTGCTCATTTCCAAGAGTATTTCCACTTAGTGGAGTAAAAATTGCTCCCTCCTCAGCTTGGCAGAAAAAGAGTCAAATTGCCTTTCTCTCACCTGCCCTAAAGTAGGTAGCAGCTCTTTCTGAGCAATAAATTTCAAACACATAAGGGGCATTACAATGTTTCTCCATGCAAACCATTTTTTTAAGCTACTAGCAACTCTCAACTTGGTATGAGCATATTTACATAATCTGTGTTATGCATATGAAAGACTCCCACTCTCCCTTTCTATCTCTAAACTATTGCATCCTTTTTCTAAAAGTCATTAACCATTTAGCTGCAGTAATGTGAAGTATTTTAGAAATGCAGATACATTTGTTTGCAGCTATTAGCTGGAAGTCACATGAAGTGCAACAGCCTTCATTTACAACCTCTTTGCGAAAGGAATATTTCAAAGAAGTTGTAGATTTTAAGGACGATGCACTTTATTCACTTTTTGGGAAGGGAATAGCTCAACAGATCTCTGGCTGGATGCACAAAATGGGGTAGATCTGTATGCATTAATCACAGAGGTGCTAGCAGGAATGTGTACTGAGTCATCTAAACCCATAACTCATTTGATCAAAGACATCGTGGTATTTTTGTGAGGCATGAATGCAGTTTAAAATGGTAAGGATGTTTTGCTCCTCAAGTAATGATTTTTATGCATTACTAAATGCTGACTGTCTGTCCAGTCTCATTTGCGGTTAGCCCACTGTTTGTATTACTAGTTGTCATGTGTTAAAGGGTAGGAAAAAGGAAAAAGCAAATCTATCTCCTTAATTAAAACAAGGTAGTCCTTAGTTTTCTTTCCCTCTAATATCTTTCAAACTCTAGGTTGCTTCTTGAATTATGCCGATTTTTATGTATATATTGAAACAGGCATTTGGCCAAGGGAAATTCTAATTGATCTAAACTTCCAGAGACTATGTTGGTTTGTGGTTTTTTTGTTTGGGGGTTGGTTTTTTTCCCCTTGGGAGAAGGGACTTCAGGACATTGAGAAACAAAATCATAGGTGATTGCAAAGGTTTCTAGTTTCATTCAGAAAAAATGTAGACATCTGCTTACCTGGGTTAAGCATCTCCTTAGGGCTGAGGATTGCAAGACCAGAATTGGGAAATAATACACATATATTTTGTAAACTTTTTATTTGTGAGAGAGAACAGAATAGACTAAATAAAGCAGGGTTGGTGGGTTTTTTCTTTTTTTAAAGCAGTGTGTATAGTAATGTGGGCAGGATTGTTTTGTCTAATGCAGTAAACCTGATGTGTGTTGCTGGTAGCTGCTGTTCCATTATGCATCTCTGGCACAGGGTAGCAATACCACACCTGATGCGGGCTGCACTCGAGGGCCATTGCCTTTGCTCTGAACACATCCTTCCAAAGATGTTCAGTAGATAACAACAGTTGCTCAGTGTTGTCATGAAGTTAATCTAGTAAGAATGAACAAATCTCAAGACTTAGTGCAATTGTTTAGTGTCTCTCACGTTTGAACTAAATGCTGGCAATGCATGTTTCCAATACTAACCATTTGAAGGCATCTCAATTGTTTACTGTCTTTTCCCTCCTGAGAACTGTTATGTTTTACCATTTCCTGTATCCACATGAGAACAGGTTAAATCAACAGTTTATGGCAAAGCTATAGGAAATCACCTGTCAGTTGTTTATTTGGTCTGGGAGTGACACTCATGGGTCTGAGGTGAACATCCATATATTATTTTGTGATGCTCAGCCTGCATTTCAATGTGATAGAGGACCGCACGTGCACAGCTGGGACCCAGGTGATAGCCTGGATGAAAATTTGCTCTGTAATTAAGTTTTCGTAGCACAGTTGTGCTAAAATATGGTTTTGTTTCCTTTCTGTCCTGGCTTGCAATGAGTTCAGTGACCCTCTCCTATCTGAGGAGTTGTTTTGTGAAATTGGAACAGATACTATTTCAGAAAGTCTATTATTTTTTGTGATATAACTGGTGTGTCCACGAGTAAATTAAGTCACTGTCATAGGAAGCCCATAAATATGAATACTTTTCCAGCTGCTTTTCCATTAAATTCTGTTAGCTGAATGAAATTAGTAAATAATTATGTTGGTGGGGAATCTGCTATATCCATGTGCTATGTAACATCTCAGTTTTACAATGCAGCTTAATTTTTTCTATAGACCAAATTAGTTTTAGAGTAATTTAAATTGCAAATTGGCCAATTTGCATTAAAACTATGCCTTCTTGTTCAGATTTGTCAACACCTCTTTTTTAAAGTCTTTAACATTAAGCATGGGTGGGTAAGACCATCTGTTTATGGAGCTTGCCTGCAGCTCCATTACTTAACACATGAGACAGGTTACAGATGTTTAATTGTTACCGTGTTGAACGATTATCTTTCAGTCCAAAATTAATATTTATATATGTATGCATGGAAAGCCTGTCGTTAAACATAAGTGATCTAAATGTGGATTAATGTCATTGAGCAGCCATATTAATCCCTCAGGACAGCTAAAGTTAGCATCGCGGCTCTTTCGTGCTACTTTGAGGGCAGCACAAAACTACTTTACCTGGTACACAGAACTGAGATTCAAATCCTGTGGCAGTCTGCCGCAGACGTGTGCAGCTCCTGCGTGTTTGTATACCAGTGAGAACTGGGATTTAATCGGTTTATGTTCTAAGAATTCCCCCTAAAATTTAGTTGAGGAAAAAATAACAAGGGACAGGCAAGTATTTATTTTAACCTTTTTCTTTGCATGAAATTCCATTAAAATGACATAAAAATTAATTTTAAAAATTCTTCAGCAAGAGATTTCTAGTTTCAGCTAAAAAACCCAAGAAAATCCTCTGGTTTAGAGTCTCAGAATTAAAAAAAAAAACCAACCAAATAAAACATAACCCCCGAACATCTAGAGCACCCTCCTGTAAGTGCTTTTCCATTAGTGCAGACTCTCTCCTGGTTAACAGATTGAAATGGTTATCTGACTAGGGACAAACACGAAGGCATCTGTGAGATGGTTTTCTGTGTGACCACGAGCCACATAAGCTTGGGAGCCCTGCTAGTGTTGAGGAATGCTAAGTACTCTCCTCCCTGAAGTTACAGGGCGTACACCTGCTCCCTTCAACACGTGTTTAGCTCAGGGCTCTGTATATTACCCATTTCAAATATAACTGCAGGAGATGGCACTTTATCTCTTTATAAGATCACAGAGCAAGTCAAGACTGATGTGATCCTCCTGTTAATTAAAGGAAGTGCTTATAGAGGACTTGGTGTGGCTGTATATCATTAAACTATATGTTCTTGCAGTATGGGCTTTACAGTCAGTCATGGACAAATTTGAGGGCTTGATTGATCTCTGCATTTGCAGGTTAGGGGGACAGCACCATTAATAACTGGTATTATGATGACCTCTTGCATTTTATTACTGATGCTGCATTGCCAAGCATGGTTTACTTTTCTCCAAAGGTTAAATTACTGAGAATATTCACATTTCATAGTGTTTTGATGTGTCAGGTATTTAATGTACTGTAATGCATTCATTCCAAGGCTTCTTCATAAATTTTAAAATTCTTCCGAAGATTTAGAATTTTGATCAGAAGGGAATTTTTGTCCATCAAGTTAGAATAATTACTACTGTGTTAATATATTCTGTAATTATCAAAATACCTAAATTTATGTTTTTCCTTAATTTTGTGTTTGTGGATTTATACCTTAGTACAAACTTAATTTTGAAAGTAAGGTTGTATCTCAATGAAAGTATGTCCTTTGACATTCAGCCTATTCTTGGATAAAATTAACCAAAGAATCAAAACCAATTGCATCAAATATCAATTAGTTGACCACAACATTGCTAGTGAAATCCTACTTCCAAAACACCTGACTACACTGGAGCTGGGATTTCACCACAGCATTTATACCCTTAATGAAAAAACCTCATGGAAAAGAGAAGATTGCTTTCTTGGCACCCAGAGGACAGATAACCACAGTTTTAAGAAGATTTCATGAAATTTAGTACAAATATGTTTCTGAACACTCCCGTGCATGAAGAGCCTGTTATTAATTTGCCTGGCCAAGTTTTGAATATGCAAAATAGTTGTATATTTGGTAACTATAAAAATATGTAATTGACAGGTAAATTTAAGATGGCACATGTGTATCTGAAGCTGTGAAAAAAAGTTATTGGTCAGGCCTTAACACATTTCAAGACCAAGTATCTCAAATACAAATTATCTGTTAGTATACTTTAAATTGCTAATTGGTTGATTTGCATTTAAATGAGGACCACATGTGAAGTTCAAGTTAGGCACATTTTCAGAAAACAGCAGAATCCTCTGTGATAGGAAGAATTTCAAAGCACATTGCAAAGCTTACTTGAGCCAAAGTGACCACAAATAAGTGCTTTTGTATGTTGTATGGATGCATGCTGGTCAGACATGTCCTGAAAGTACTTCCAGTCAGGAGGAACGATGGAAACAAGAATGTTTCCGTTCCTATTCCATCCTCTAATAATGTTTTGAAGCCAAATTTATCTTTTGGGCAGTTCTTAATGTGTCGGGACTTACCTGCAGCTGAGGTAGTAGGTCTTTGTGAGTTTGTTACAGGTCTTTAGTCAGTACTTTTTCACACTTTTACAGCCTGCACATGTTGGAACAGTTTTTATCCTTAATGGCATACACCCTTTCTTCTAAATCTTCTTCCAGCTAAATAGATGTACAACAGGAAACAATCCTGTTCATGAACACATCAGCAGTCCCAAACTTCTAGTCTACTATATCCTGAAAAGCAGCTGACCCTTTTATTATTTTATTATAGGTGTGGCTTTCCATTAATAATGGTGAGAAATCTCACTTCATAGTAAAACATTGGGATGGACACCAGGACGAAAAATGTAAAGGATAGTGGGCTTATGTGCCTTTGTACATAAAGTCTATAAATGGTTGCTGCAAAGCATGGTTGCAATTTTGGCAAGGGGTAAATGGTAGTGAATTCAGGTCCCTTTGCAGTAATGTATGGAGCAGATACCTCTGCTGCAGGTCTGCAGGGGCATTGTAGAAAAGTGCAGAAATGATGTAGGAGGTGTGATTTCAGGGTGAGCATTCTGTTTTGGCCTATGTGGGGAGGAAAACAAAGAAAATTGACTGCAACTATTATTCCATCCATGTGTTTTCCTTTACAAGAAGGGCAAGATAGGAATTTAGGAGTAAAAAAGTACCAAAAGGGAAGACTGTAATCCTGCTTTATTGGCAGTGATGGTCTGAACATATGGTATGTCTATGGCAAGGTTCTTATAAACTCAGAGAAAAGATGCCGACCATGAGCTGCTTACAGTGGAAGAGCATGTGCTTTCAGTACTCTTCAGTGATGAATAGAGAGAATTACATTTGCAAATTATACCGAAGCCTGCTGCCCCCAAGCACTTTGGAAGACAGGACAAGAATTTAAAATTACTTTAACAAATAGCACAGGCTATGCAGAAAAATAAGGTGCAATTCAACAAACGCTGAGTTCTGTGCTTAAGTGGGAATAATCAGCTGTCCAAATTCAAGTTAGGAAGCAGGTCGCCAGACAGAAGAGACTCAGGAAAGGCTATAGCGGGTGATGAATTTGACATGAGTGAACAGCTCCAAAGACAGGATAGAACAGGGGCTTTAAAATTGTATGAATTCTGGACTCGTGTAAATTTTCTGGTAGAAGTATGGATCTCCTTGGAAATTGCATATGGATGCCTGGCTTTCTTTAGTCACTCTTTGGGAGTAAAAGCAGTTAAAGGAATTAATATGCTATTCTCCAGGTCTGGTGTGGGGAGGATAAGAAATACTGGGTTTAAATATCGCAAGGGATATTTGGGGTGTTATGTACAGAAGATGCGTTAAGAGTCAGGATAGCTGAACTTTGGCTGGGTGGAAATGAGAGGAATTTAAGAGTGGTCTGGTAGCCATGTCAGGAGGCTTAAACCACCATGGACTGAGTCTTGAATAGATTAGAGGGGTCAGGCCAGAGCGGTCAGCTCTGGGTTTTGTACTAGTTCCCCCAAAACAAGCACAAAACCCTGCTGACAAACTACGTTCTCAATAAAGCTTTCAGTGAAACCCTCGGTTTCTCTTCTGTTGGCAATCATCTGTGAAACCACTGATCACGTGTACCTCATCCCTTGCTACTGCTTGGCTGTGCACAGAGTAAGAAATAATGTTCATGACACTTCGCTAGCAGAAATGGCAGACATGTAGGTGGTTCATCATGCTTCCCTGTTGCTCACCATGAAAAAGATGTCACAGAATGGAATCTCTTCTCCCCCTTGCTTTTTTCAGTTTACTTTATGTGCATAGGACTTGAGAACTCTCAAATGCAGGAAAAACATGTTAAAAGAACATGAGTAAAGTTGAGGAATCAAGAACACAAAGTTAGGAAGCCACAAGACAACGTTGTTCTGTGTTGTCATTATCATATAACAAAAGACATATATTCTAGCATATGCATACAGTCTTTGATTGCTTTTCCCTGTCCATCTGACGGACCTGATTTTAGAACATTGCAAGGTTGTGAATGGCTGTCTCTTGTGTAGAGACTCCCCTTGGCTTGTGCAAGAGACACACGGGCACACCAGGGATCTCCTGGTTAAGGATGATTTTGAGGAACTGGATTCCACCCTTGTTTGTATCATGTATTTTCTGTTAGTTACAAAGGCAAACTTGAAAAGAGTGTCCTCTGACCACTCTCTTATTTTCACACACAATTGTGTGTGAAATGTGGAAGTGCTGGTTTGTCTGTGAAATCCTGTATCAGTATACTGAAAAATCACGTTGTAGATGTTTGCAACCATATGGGTGGAGATTTTCTTACATTAATCTTCCCATGCTTTAGTTACCCCCCCTTGTAAAATGAGGTGAGAACACATTCTTTGCTCACACAAGTAGCGTAAAGATACTGTATTAAATAATTTTTATTTTAGGAGGAAGATGATAGAAAAATCTCTAAGAAAATGTATTTGCTTGGTCAGTGATAGCATGGTGTGCCTGTTACTAGGGCATCAGATGTTGTTCATGAGGGAATGGGCGCTGAATGAGTCAGTTCTGTATGTTGATAAAGGAGAAAGGGTATAAGAGTTGCACGGGTAGCCATAAACCCCACCTTCCCTAAATGTTACATGTTTGACTTAGCCACTCTCATGATATTCTTGTAAGGGGAGTGGGGGGTTGTCCTGTGGATCCTAAAAAAGGATTTTTACCAATATTAAAAATTACTGAAAACATTTAAGTGAAGATACTGAATGTCTCCAAATACAATGAAATAGGCAATTGTATAGAAAGCATAAGGTAAACAGTATAATATCAACATACCGTAGCTGGTTGGCTGTCAGTTTTTCTACGGGGAAATTAAGATGGGGTTTGCCAGGGTATCTCCTTACTAGTGCAGAGTTCCGCAGAAGCACGACTGGTGCCAGATAGGTTGTTCACACCTGTCTGTGGCTCTGTGTCTGGGAACCTGGCATTTGTGCTGGCCGCAGAGACGTGCACAGCCGCTGCCTGGTGAATGGGGATGGCCGTACTGAACTGGAGGGATGAGGAGAGGAAGCAAAGCTGAGCTTGCTAAGAGAGGAGCAGGAGAGCGTTCTTCATTGTTGCTACTTCCTGAAATTCTCTCCATCATCTCTTTTCATTTTTTTCCCCACCCCTCTTTGTCTCTCTTGTCTCTTTCTAATCTTTCTGTTCATTTGGGGTTTTTTTTAGAGGGAGAGGCTGTAATGTAGTAAGGAAGGAGAGAGCTGATTCTGGAAAGGAAGGCAGGGTTCACACTTTCAAGGTGGAGGAAGCTAAAAACCTTAAAAATAATTACTCATTTAGGCAGAACTTGATCGACATGGCTGTGGTGTCACATTCTGTTGTGGTTTTGCTTTGAGTCTGGTGGTGCTGTGAAGTCAAATTCTGCTCTTACGGCCAAATAATGTATTACTCCAGTGGAGCTGTTGTGAGTTGACACTGTAATAGGACCATAGGTTCCCTGCAGAATTTACATAGCGTGTTGTAGCCTAGCATACAGGTTACAAAGATTGTGACAGGTGAAGATGTCTGGTGGAAGATTATAATGTAAACTAATAGAAAGGTAAATTTGCTACAGCATTTAGAAGCATGTCACTGTTATAATCCTTTATGACAGAATAATCAGAATAAAGCAGTGTTATAAGTACCAATTAAGGAACATCAAATCAATGGGTGTGTGACTCATGCTGATTTAAACATGAGCTGATTGGGATAAATGGGTTTAATATGTACTTTTATTCTGTGGCTAGTCTGTCATACCTGGAGGAAGTAGCATATGAATAATCTAAGACAGACACTGACTTACATCTCTGATAGGAGACTAATGGGAGACATTTAATTAAAAAAGAAAAAAAGAAACCTCTGGTTTCTAACTGGTTATAAAATACAGCATGTTAAATGTGAATTTGCCTGACTGCTACCAGGTGTTTGTAAAACACCTCTATCTGCCACGTATTTATATAAATATCCACACACGTTGATAGCACCATTTTATGTTCTACAGTGTATGAATTTTGAATGCCACTTACATCTTGGATTTATACTGTCCTAGAAAATGTACACATTTTATATCTTCATTTTGGTTTTTCTTTCTGTTTGGAGCTATATGAAGTCCCTCTACTCCTGGAAATCATAGAAAGTTTTTAAATGTCGCAGTTTTAAACCCTGCTAGAAATACCCTGTAGGTATATTCTCTGGTCTATAACCAGAATTTTTAAGGACTTAACATAACCCACATGTGCCAGATGTGGAAATACCTTGTCGAGGAGTACCTGCTGAGATGCTGCATCCTGCCAAAGTGCTCCAAATCCCACCTAGAAGTCTCTTTGCGGAGGCAAAAAGCCTTGTGTTCTGTTCTTCCACACAGAGCTAGGTTCTGTCCTGTTTCAGCTGCAGTGCCATAAAGATAAGGAAGACAGTGAGGACAGTTAAACTTCACTGTAAAGTTCTACTATTTATGTCACTCATTTTCTGCTTTTTGATTCTTCCAGGATGCTGCACGTTAGCCAAAATAATTTCTAACATTGCCCTTAAAGTCAGCTGACCATGAGTAAAAGGATGCTGGAAGGTAGAACTTTTTTTCCAAGGATTATAGCTTTATGATCTGGAACTGACCTCTTATAAGACTACAGGATACAAAAAAAATCTTTAAAAACATTTTCTTGACTTTTTTTTTTTTTTTTTTTTTTTCAAATGCAGATTGGATTTCAGTTATTAAATAGCATGTGGAGCCCTGGGATTGCCAGGACTATTTTCAGTTGCCTAGAAGGTTTTTTTATGTTCCATTTTGTTACCTATCCTTACATCTGTAGAGGCATTTAATGTTTCACTGGTGGACAGATACATTCCCAAGACAGACCTAATTGCTTCCATTTTATGGAATAAAGCTTGATTTTTCTTCCACACATACTGTACCGTGTTCTAAGAGCAGCTGTGTAGAAGCAAGGGGAGTTATCTTGGAAGAGTAAGTGAAGAATTTGATCCACCCTGAAATGCAGCTGTATTATTTTTCTTTTTGTTTGTGGTTAATGTGAATAGCTGCTTTGTTGCTGTTGTTCTAAATGTCCTGTAATTGATGTTTTCATCTTACTTTGTCTCCCTTTAACCTTACCACTGGAAGGGGAAGAAGGGGATGGGGAGGAGAGGAACAAAAGAACAAAAAACTCTGCAGTGGACACCTGACACTTTTTTCAACAGAAAGGGACTAGAAAATTTCCACCTCTTAGTCATAGCAGTGAGTGTGGCTTCTGTGAGACTAGATACCTTACCAGCTCCCTCCTTGGTCTTGGGTAGAGCTTTTCCCATTCATCTAAGCTGGAGGAAAGGCTGTGGTTGAAAATGCCTTTCTTACCTATGCAATACACAAAAGTTGAGGGATAACAGCAAGCCACAGAGTACTTGTCAGACAGGGGCCATCATCCTGCAGGGATTTAGAAAAGGTCAGATTTTGAAAGTAAGAGAACCTGTGAGGCTCTGTTGAGAGACCTTGTCCACAGCAAAAGCAGGCGGCGATTGAATCCAACATTGTTCACTCAGCGTTGTTGTTGGTTTGTTGTCTCCCCACTGCAATAGTCTGTAGTAACCTGTCACCTTATGTGCAGGTGGCCATGGTTGGTAGCCTGCAGTGGACCTGCCCTGTGAGGTATTGCAGTATGACATTAACCCTTTTAACACAACTGCAGTTGATACCTGTTGCCTGAAAGTAAGGAGGGAGCATATACCCTCTCTCTGCTGTGTTTCATGTCTTAAAAGTAGGGTCTGATGCTTTAACTCCATCTTGTGCTCTGTCTGTCATTCACAAATCAGCCTTCTCAATTTCTTTGTGAAATTTTAAGTGTCATAACTCAAGGAAAAAAAGTCTGGCTATGCTTGGATATACCATGTTACTTATTTTTATATAGTAAAGCCCAAGTTTAATTTTCACCTGTTTTCCAGATGAAATGGATCACCATACTACTAACACCACTATGCCCTCTACCACCCCACATATATGATCTAACTTATTTTACATAAATGCTGTGTGTGCTCAAAGAGTTACTGTGGCTGAATTGGAGCGGAAGAAAATTACTGCTCCTAAAAATCCTGTTAGTCCAGTCAGAATTAAGATAGTGCGCTCGTTGTGCTGTCAGGCTCTTTCATGGCCTGCAAATAAGGTCTTTCAGTATGGTCAGTGCTTTAAAGCTCGTAAGTTAAGTAATTACCCTTCCGTTGTGTTGAAAATGTAATTTTTAAACTAGCTTTGATTGGTTTTGTTATATGTAAAAATCAAGCCATGTTAAGAGAAGCTAAAAGAAGCCTGTAGTCTCAGAAAGGTAGCATCTCTTTCTTCTGCAGGCCTCCTTTCTAAACTAGTGTCATTGATTCATGACGATGCTTGTTGAAAAGAGAATTTCTTGCATTTTGAGAAGCTTTGAAATACATTCTCATTCTGTGATGTAAGACCTCTCATGTCAGGTGCACCTGCTTGATTTGCATGTGAATTCTGAACAATTCTTGTTTTATGTGACACTTCTGAAATGTCTGTCTGTTTTTTTTTCTTTCTAATTCTCAAGCTCACTATTTGGATAAGATAGTGAAAGGTACTGTATATCTGCTCTTTGATGACATGCCTATACCTACATGTACTTTTTTTATATGAATACATATTTACAAACGTATTAGTCTGGGCAAAAGAATCTTCTACATACATTCCATGGATGATAGATTTAACTCATATGACCTTCAACTCATCTCAAATGAAAAATGAAATGTTGCTTATGTTATACAATTATACGTTATCATTAATTATGCATTTATATGCAAACTGTATACATGTGTTAGATTTTGTTCAAACCAAAAACTGAAGATAGTATTCATTTGCTGTTTGTTAGTTTTGTCATGGGACCTCTACCTCCAAAACTGGAAATGTTTAGGAAAAAAAGCAAAACAAGACTCTTTTCACAGAACAAATCTCATTAGTTTTAAAGAAACTATTAATTATAGATATGCACATGCTTATGTATAGACAGATCAATAGAATACCACAGGCTTTTAAGCTTTTGTTTATCTGAATGTAGAAAATCTATAGGAAACTATGATTTATATTTTGTATGAAGCTAGAAAAAGCTTGTATACTCTATACAACAATTTCAATTTCAAGGTTCAAGGATGCAAAAGCCTAACATGAAACAGCAAAGATTCCTGTATCTTCAGTTATGGTGAAAAGTTGATTTAGAGAAATGTTTAAAATATTCCTACCCCTCTTTCCCTGAGTATCTTTCTCTATTCCTTATTTGTGTTTTGTTTTTTTTTCATTAGAATATGGCAATATTCATGGCAATATCCAGGCTTTCACAAAATAAGTCTTGAATGTACCCAGTTGACTCCTAAAACCCTCTGTCAGTATTGCAATTAAATATGTAAGTTGTCCATAAATTAAACAGAAGAAAGATTAAAAAAAACCAAAAACCAAACCTCTCAGTACATCAACAGACATTTTTCACAGCTACAGTCTGAAAGAGTAAGAGTAGCAAGACTAATCATGGCCAGATACAATGGCACAGTATCCATAAATATAGCATCTCACTAGCCTTCCTCAGAAGAGGTTTTCCTGATTCACTGTCTTTTAAGAGTAATTTGACAAGAGTTAAACATCTTTTATAACTTTCTTTTTTTTTCTGGGGTTATTTGTAATTTGGAGCTACGTGGTTGAAAGGAGTCAGTCAAAAATCCTTAGAAGAAAAAAATAGACGGTTACTTCTGAGAGACTGTTCTAAGCCCAACTAAGCTTAACCAAAATGGGTCAGTAGATTAGTTCATTAAGATAGTAGTTCTACAAAGCAAAGAAGTGTTTAATTGCTTAGGGAGTTTGGATAAAAGTTAACCAAAAACTGTTGTGTCCAAAAATACCTGATTTGTAGCCACCTTCTCATGAGATACTTAGTACCATATCTGTACTTGCTTTTGTCAGTGTCTTATCATAGTCATAGGTAAGGAACACCAAAAATCTGCACATCTATAGTGTTGTCATCCTCATACAGATCATGTTGGCTGCATGCCAGATTTCATCACTAGGAAGTGACAGAAACTGTATTTTTTTAAATGCAATGTTAGACTGAAAACAATTATCGATTTTGGATATATTAAATTATTTTAATTGTTTCCCAAATTTTCCCTCCTTGGCCATAAAAGCAGACAAGATAGGATATAAAGGTAACAGCACAAAAGCCTTAGGGAGATTGTCACCAAAAATCACTCTCTGCTATCTGTCTTGAAGCACGTCACTACCGTGTTTTTGTTCAGTCTATCAATGTTTTATTGTGGTCCTTATGGTATTTCATTTTGTCCGTCCTAAGTAATCAAATACGCACAGCTATTACATTTAGTTGGAAATCCTGTTGGTCCTGTCCCATCCGTATGCAGCCTGAATCCTAATGTTTGTTAGAATAGATGCTAAGCTGCTTCACTATTTCCTGGGCTTTGCTTATTCTGTGAAAAGGAATGTATTTTCGGCATAAAGTATAGTCATTAAAACTGGCCTATACTTTGTGCAATTATTTAACGCACTGTAATTTCACATGAATATACGGCAACTCTGAGACCAGATAAAGTTAACCTTCTCTTTTATTACATGCCTAAAATCATACGCATTTTCCTACTTAAGAATTTGGAGGGATTTGATCACAGTTAACAGGGAGCTTAAACGTTTGTGCCAGTAAGTAGCAAATACTGCATAGAGCAAATAACGATCTATTCTCCAAGCACAGAAAAATGTATCGTTTTACACAGCTGTGTTTGCGCTATGCGCTTGTCTCTTGCTACCTTGCAAAAATAAAAGGAAAATAAAAATGAAATTAAAAAAACAACTTAATTTTGTCTGGCCTGCAGGTATTTAGAGGATTGGTGCATTTATTTCCTGCCTGTACAGGTAAGTGGTGTCTCAAGTGTCAGGCCAATCAAAGATGCCACTTTGTTAAGGATTAAGTTCCCCAGGTAGTGTTGCTGTTCCACTCCATGTGCAATTACAGTATCTGTGCTGTTCTTAAGGCCTGTTCCCAGTAAGTGTCCCTTGTTTGTACTTTTTTTTCTTTTTATACAGAATTGCAGTATTTAAATCACTTGTGATTTTTCTTCTTTGTCTGTTTCAACAGAGGGCTGCCCTGGTTTGTGCAACAGCAATGGGAGGTGCACGCTGGACCAAAATGGCTGGCACTGCGTCTGCCAGCCAGGATGGAGGGGAGCAGGCTGTGACGTAGCCATGGAAACTCTCTGCACTGATAGTAAGGACAACGAAGGAGGTAAGCTATACCAAATGGATCCTTAACACTGGGGAGAGCATGTTGAGGAACGGAGATTTTACAGTCAGGTGATTAAATACTGCCATGAGAACCGTACACACATTGTACTAGCTCTTATGCCTGTAGGAACTCGCCACTGTATTCAGTGCTTTTTTTATGGTGTATCAACAAAGCCTTACAAGATGCTTGTGACAAGTGAGATATGTACTTAGAAAGTGATGGGTGTCACCTAAGTTTCCCTGAAATGTTCTTTTTTACTGGAATAAAATACAGTCTCAACTCAGGGAACTGTAGCAGAGGATAAAAAGAAGGAAGTAGTTTAAATTGTCGGTGACCATACAAGAATATTACCACAAGAGAAAAGGCCAGAGAGGGAGCCGAAGAGAGAGTTTACGTTTTGACCTTTGGTACTATTGCTGAAAACAATCGGCCGCCCAGTCTACAGAGATCTTATCCTTCTATATCCTTCTATAGCTCAGATAACTGACAGGATGCTCCCAGAAGTCTTTTTTTCTTCTTTTTGGCTTGCTTTTCCACAATCTGTCATTCAGGTGACAGGTAACAATCTGCAGCAAGATGTGGGCAGGACTGTTGACTTAAGGAATCAATCTGCAATCATGGTTGTTGGGTAAGGAAGCTACCTAGGAGGGGCATGTGTCCAGAATCGCACCAAAAAACCCCATAAAAACAAGTTTAAATGTGTTTGCGGTAAAATACTAGATCAGGGTAATGCTCTTATTGTCTGTCTGCCTTCCCCTTCTCTCTTCAACTCTTTTTGTTTAACACCTTCAAAATCAGAGCAGTGATAAGAAACTCCATTAGGGCCTCTGGTTGATGATAAAGTGATCTGTGCCCTCGTTTTACTGCTTTGGACTGCGTGTGCCTTTGCCTTGCTGGTTGGCTGTTTGCTGTCATATCCCTACTGCAGTTGGGATCTTGGACATCACAAACTATAAATAACGGCGTCATTTACTTCCCAAGGAAAACAAGTAACACAGTTAAAACAGTGCTGCTGTTTATTCCTTTGCATGTTGTTTGATTTGTCATCCTTTTCCGTTACATGCTGTGTATTTTGAGTCAGTTCTGCACATGTAGGGGCCTACAGAATCTGACGTGAGCTGGTGGACGCAATCTGAGCTCTTGTGGAGGTGAAGGGAGGAAGGGAGCAAGAGGAACAGTTAGCCACAGCATGTAGGTGCTGTTCGGGGGATTAAGTTCAGCTGAGCTGAGGCATTAAGAATATAGGGAGGAAAGAGAAACCTGCAAGTGTGAAAAGAGACGGAGGAGGACAAACTAGGTTACAGCATAAACAGCTTGGAGGGAAAAACAGATTGTGCAAGAAAAAAAGGGGAAAAAATTTGAAAGCCCAGTGATAGACTAAAACAGATTCAGAAAATGTTAAAGATGATAGAAGGACATGACATCAGAAGGAGAGTCAAGAGCCGGTAACAGAGCCGTAGGAGGAAGAGGAGCAAGGGGAACAGGAATGCATGTAAGCAGAACAAGAGATGAAGATATGCTCCTTCAGACTAAAACCAATAATAGCTGTGAAGAAAAGGGGAAAAGGAACAAGGAATTGGAGCAGCAGGATCAAACAGAATGACTTCAAGAAGGAACAATATTGAAAAAAAAAGTCTAATAGTGTTATTTTGTTGGGATTTTTTCTCTCTCTTTTTTTTTCATATTACCTTAACAGACATGTATGCACAAAGTAAGGATCGGCCAAACAGTTGTTTTGTCATGATTGACCTATATACTTTATGTTCTTCAATACAGAGCACAGCTGCATCTATTTTTGATAGATAGAAAAAAAGGGTTAAAATACGACAAATTAAATTAAAAACTGAAAGCATACAAAACAAAACTGGGGAAAAAAAACCCTATCTTTGCCAGAAACCCACCTGGGAAGTGAAGCAGTGATTCTCCCTGTGGTGGTTTGGCCCTGGCTGGAGGCCAGATGCCCAAAGTCACTCTGTCACTCCCCATTTCAGCTGGACAGGGGAGAAAATAGCTACTGAGAGGTTTAGGAGTTGAGATAAGGACAGGTCACTCCACAACCAGCGTCATGGGCAAAACAGACTCAACACAGAATAAAGGAAAGAAAACTAATTTATTACACTACGCACACAGTGAAACCAGAGTTGGGTAATGAGAAGTGTGACCAGATCTTAAAGCACCTCCCCCCACCCCTCCCTTCTTAGCAGACTTCACTTTAGTCATGATTTCCCTCCTTTCTTCCCCCGGTCCCCCACCTTGTGGCATGGGGAGGGACAGGGGATGGGTTTTCAGTCAGTTCCTCACGAGCTCTTTTCCTTCTTAGGCAGGGGGGCATTCTTCACACCCTTCCTGTGCTCCAGCATGGGGTCCCACCCATGGGAGACGGTCCTCCATGAACCTCTCCAACCTGAGTCCTTTCCCACGGGGCTTCAGCTCTTCACCAGCTGCCCCCGCGTTGGTCACTTCTGTGGGGTGCAGCCATA
This sequence comes from Laterallus jamaicensis coturniculus, assembly GCA_022605575.1. Lineage (NCBI taxonomy): Eukaryota > Metazoa > Chordata > Aves > Gruiformes > Rallidae > Laterallus > Laterallus jamaicensis. Next base: position 13,951,379 of record JAKCOX010000005.1, on the reverse strand, counting down.
AATCATAGAATGCCTCTCAGTCTCTCAGACCCAGACTGCTCCAGCCTTGTCCTCCATGGGGTTACAGGCCTACTTCCCCCCAGCAAACCTGCTCCAGTGTGGGTCTCTCACTCATCTCCGTGTCTCTCTCTCTGTGGTCTGCAAGTGCTGGCAGAGGCTTTCTCCGAAGCAGGTCAGATAATCTCCTGTATGTCTCCACCTGCTCCAGTGTGGGGCCTCTCTACAGGCTGCAGGTGGGGTCTTGTCCTTTTCCATGGGCTGCGGGGGGACACCTGCTCCACCATGGGTTTCTCCACAGGCTGTAGGGGCATCTTTCTCTCCAACACCTGGGGTGCCTTCTCCCCCTGCTTCACTGGCCTTGGTGTCTGCACAGCTCCTTACATGTTCTCGCTCCCTACTTCCTTCCCCACTCCCTTCTCTGGTGGCAAAATGCAGCTGCTAGTGGTTTTTTTATTCTTAAATGTGATTCCCAGAGGTGCTGTGACCATTGCTGCAACTTTGGTCAGCAGCAACTCTGGCCTTGAGCTGGCTGATATTTACTTTCTTGTAGAAGCCACCCTTGCAGCCTCCCCTTCTCCACCAGAACCCAGCCACGCAAAACTACAATGCTTCCCTTTCCAAGAGTAAGTGCAATCAGCCCACCAGTCTCTGGAGCAGTCCATTCAAATTCCAGACAGCTACAAGGAAAGATACAAGGATGCCTCTGCTGTATTTGCGTATTGAGGGAGATTAGGTTATCTGAGCACTTAGGCTGAATTTATACCGATGACTGCAGGTAGTGTGATTAACATCACACTATGCTCAGTGGCTATATGATTAAAATTATCTTGTTTGTTAGCAAATTGATATGCTGTGGTTAATGTTTATGTTTCACCCCATACTGGATAAAATATATTCCATGTATTAATATAAGTGTAATTTGTTAATAACAGTGTCTACTGTTCCTTTGATTCTTGTCTCTTTCTGGGACTGATTGTTCAAATTCTGTGAGCATAAGCATCCCAAGGACCTCCATGGGAATGTTCTCCATAGGAAATCCTAATGACGTCACGGCATACTTGATCATTTTCCCTCCTTGATACTGGTGACATCTGATGGGATGGTTTATTGCTCATCTTCCTTTTAATACAGATTTCTGAGAGTCTTGCAGATAATATCCTTTATCTTTAAGGATCACTCTTTTTCCATGTGTCGGCTTGGATAATAAAATGCAGAGTTTTCTTTACATTTTAGCAACCCACAAGGAATGTGGGTGCAACAAAGAGACCGTAGGCTGAATGAAACTCCTAATGACTTTGTGGAGAGGGGGGAAGTCAGAGTTGTCCGTGGGTGGAACAAGCCTAACTTCTTGACTTGGGGAAAAGAATCTGTCATTATTATACTTTAACAAAGCAGGCCATGTTTTGTCATCACTGTAGGAAGACTAAGCTGTTTACTCTTTAGTTTGGGTAGGTCTTTATTGAACTGATTCCTTTGTTAAGTTTGCTTTTTATTAGCTCCTATCCAATTATTAGGAGTAGTTATAGGTTTCCACCAGCAGGATTTAAGGGATTATTAATATTATTTTATTACTAAAATGAAAATAATTACTGTAATAAAGCAAAGCATACTTAGCTCTAGTGTATTTTTGTAGTTACCTGCATAGGCTAGGATAGCCTGCCCCTGATAAGCATTGTCACAGGGCAGTGCAAATTCAGCCCAAAGATAACCTAAACTAGGGCCTCTTCTCTGATAATGGCTAAAAGCAAAAGCTTAGCAAAAGAATGTAAAGGGACAAATTTGCACTTTTCTTTAGTGTGCTAGCAGGCTACTAATTAAAGGAAGAGATTCCTGCTAGGGAATGGTTTGGATGTCAGAACTACTAAGTACAAAGATAACCTAAGCTCAGGAAATTTCAGGAAACCTGTACTTCAATTAGGACTGATGGGTAGGTGTGCGCATGTTCTCTGGTTTGGGCTCCAGCGCTTCCCATTGCTCTCCTGTTTACTGTTTGCTTCTGTGGTTGCTGGGGAGTCCACAGTGACTCCCAAGATTTTCTTCTGGAGTGACAGCTCATTTAAACACCAACACTTTATATTTTAGGCTTTTTCACTCCAGCAGGAGTGTTGAATTTGCGTACGCTACTGGTGTGCTTACACAGATACTGCAGTAGTAACACTGAACAAGGTCCTTGTGCACTGCTCAGGAATAAATCAAGGGCTGTTTCCACTTTTGTGGCTTTCCCAACCAGCTGCTCCTACAGGCAGTCATTTTTGATGTCTGTAATTGAGTCTGTTCATTATAGCCTGTTGTAAAATTGAGCTATGAGAGGGTAACTGAGGTCTGTTAATTCAGTTTTCTGTCTTTTCCAGCCTCTTATTTTAGTGTGCCACAGTCCCCAAAACTATCCTAGTAGGATAGCCAGCATCATAGCTCCAAAACTGTATCCCTCCTGTGTAGGCACTGAATTTCACTTCATGAAGATATAGAGTTAACTTACGTACTAAGAATGCATTTTATGTAGGTCCTTGGTCACAGTCTCACCTTGACAATGGCAGAACTTGTGCACAGGGCTTACTTTCTCATCTACCTGTTTTATGCGTACCCTTTAAATTCCATTCAAAAGCAAAACCACTCACCAATAGATCTTATTTTTTAGACATCTGTAAGTGTGTGAACCCTCTGTCTTGTCTCCTCACATTTCATGTTTTGGGGGTTTTATTACTCTTTCAAAATAATCCATCTTGTCACCAGACCATGCTCCACTACAGTTCTTAACGTTGGTCAAGACTTTTACAGCTAGACTTTAGCTCTCGAGGAGGAAAACAATAGTGTAGTCATTATGTCTTCTGTATATGGAAGAAACAAGTAAATACAAAACAGCCCTGTGAGACCAATAGTGATTGTCCAGCTGGCCGTAGGAGCTTCCATTTTCTTTATAATTTCAGTATCACATTTGAGTGATATAACTGATATGCCAGTGTTGAGCTCTAAGTCTCATATTTTTCAGGCTAAACAAAGTTCATTAATAATTTTCAGAAAGGAAATTCTACTCTGCTTTCTACACTATCCAGTGCAGTAGAGTACTCAGCTTAGTGGTACTCAATGGCTCTAGCCATGCAAGTACAGGGAAAGAATGAAAAATGTTTTCTTAAGTTATAAGGAGCCAGATTCATAACCATCCGTCACTCGCCTGGGCAAGTTGCTGATAAACTCCGCAGAAAAATAACAAACAGTGTATCCCTGTATCTTGGCTGGTGAAAATGAGATTCTTTCTCTGATTGATGTTAGCAGAGAGGCTTGTAAAAATGCATTTCCAGCTGATTAGTTCAGAAGGTGTCAATCTCATGCAGTTTTATGACCTGCACACTATACTCCAGATGTGCATTTGCTTTTTATAAGCTAACAAAGATGAATGATGAAATCTGAGCAATTCTTTGGCAACTGCACCAGATATTGCCTGGGAGACTGTAGAGATATGAAACCCCAAAACTGTGCTTTTAACCATCAGTACCCCCAGCTTTGACACTGATCCAGTCTTCTAGAGTTAAAACCAGCAAGGGAGGTCAGTGCTCCAGCTAGGAAAGGCTTTTTATATTGCACAAGAATGAGACTAGGTAATCTCGAGAGTTGCAGGCTATTTGAGGATGGAAAGGCCTCTGGAAATCACCTAGTCCCAACTCCCTGCACAAAGCAGGGTCAAGTAGAGCAGGTTGCTCAGGGCTTTGTTCAGCTGGGTTTTGAATTTTCTCTGAAGATGGAGGCTCCACAGCTTCCCCTGGCAGCCCATTGCAGTGTTTGGCCACTTCCTGCGGTAAAAAAAAATAAAAATTCTGATGTTTAGACAGAATTTCCCATGTTTCAGTCTGTGCCCGTTGTCTCTTGTCCTTTCGCTGGGCACCAGTGAATGGTGATCATTTATTACTCTCCATTAGGTATCTGCACACATTGATGAGATTCCCCTGTGAGCCTTCTCTTCTCCATGCTAAACAGTGTCATCTCTCTCAGCCTTTCCTGATAGGAGAGATGTGTCAAACCCTTAACCGTCTTTCATGACTCTTCACTGGACTCTCTCCAATATGTCTATGCCTTAATTGAACAGGGGGCACCCAGACTGGACCCAGCTGTCCAGGTGTGGCATCCCCAGTGCTGAGTAGAGGGGACGGATCACCTTACTCAGCCAGCTAGGCAGCACTTCTCCTAATGCAGCCCAGGATGTCATCTGCACCTTCACTGCAGCAAGTGCACGTTGCTGGCTCATGTTCAATGTGGGGTTCTTCATGGTCATCTCCACAAAGCTTCCTTGCAGCCAGTTTTCCCCCAGCACATACCAGTGCATGGGGTTGTTCCTCCCCAGGCGCAGGACTTGGTACTTCTCTTTGTTGAACTGCATGAGGTTCTTATCAGCCCACTTCTCCAGCCTGTCGAGGTCTATCTGAATGGCAGCATGACCCTCTGGCATATCCTCATCCCAGGAAAATCAATGTTCTTTTTTTTTCTCTTAAAAAAAGTTTAAACTTTGATATACTTAATGATGACTTTTTCATCCCTTTTATTTTCCCTGAACTGACTTCAATGTCAGCTGAGTTAAATAAGAATTTTAGATGTGTGAAAGAATAGAAATCCCAGTCCTTCACTATTTTGCCAATCCTCTAAGTGATCCGAATCGCACAGCAATCCTTAGAGGAATACCTTTAGAAGATCTCTGTTTACTTACACTCTTTCAACATATAATTGAACAAAAATGGGTGATATTTTTCCCTTCAGAAAAAGTTTTACTCTAAAGCTGGATTATTTTGTGAGAGCAGCAGTCATGGGCTTCCTCCAAGTGCTGCATTGATAGATTTTTCAGGTTAGTGTAGCAAGCAAGCTCCCTCTGTAAGCTAAATGGAATAATAAAATGTTTGAGCTATTTCAGTCTTGCTGTTCTTTTGGGGAAACAATTATCAGCTATGTGATACCATATTACATTCATCTCGAAATTTTCTTTAGCTGACATTTCCAGGCTCATTTTCCTTATGACTTTACTTACAGCAAATTAGTAGTTATCAATTTGATCTTGATTTTAATCTTTCACCAAATTAGATTTCCAGCGATGTGACAGATCTAATGCTCATTATATGTGAATATTTCAGCACATAAGCATAAAAGCACCCATGTGTTTAAATCTTGTTTATACTGGCCAGCATTCCTCATCAGTTTATTCAGAATAAAATGTAAATGTTAAATACAGATTTTGTTCCCTCATACGTTTTTATGCAAAGTAGTGGTGGAAATTGCCTTTGCCACTAGCAACAGAATCTTTCTGCTAAGGTATAAAGGAATCCACCTTGATAAATGTTGTGAAATATTTAAAGCTACTTGTGGCATAGATATGCTAAAAAACCTGAGGAAAACAGCGGAGTGGGAGTTACTTGTTTCTTTTCTCTAGCAAGCCAAATAACCTCATATAAAAGCTGCTTAGACCCACCTAAAATGTTTCATATTTATCAGTTAACAGTGTACGCGGAGCCTGAGCGCCTTCATTTTCTGGTTTGTTCAACATGTTTTTAGGAAACTATCAAATAAATGGGTTTAATTTATACACGATGCTGAGCGTATTCAGCTTTGCATGGATTTCCATGGGAGTTTTAAGAACTCAGTGGAAACAAGCTTTCTTTCTTTAATTGGAAGTGAATTCATTAAAATCTTAACGATTAGTATTCTTTCATACGACATAATTTTTTTAATCTCTGCTGGCTGGCTCATTCACATGCAAAGGGGCAAGAGAAGGAGTTTGCTCACTTGTGTGACTTTCTGTCAACAGATGGGCTAGTTGACTGTATGGATCCTGACTGCTGTCTGCAGAGTTCTTGCCAAAACCAGCCTTATTGTCGTGGACTACCTGATCCCCAAGATATTATCAGCCAAAGCCAACAGTCGCCATCTCAACAAGCTGCCAAAGCATTTTATGACCGGATCAGTTTTCTCATCGGAGCAGACAGTACTCATGTCATACCTGGGGAAAGCCCTTTTAATAAGAGGTGAGCGTGACTCATCGTTTACTCGTGAGTATGAAATGGAAGAGCACGTGAGAGTCAGGTTTAGGAGAAGACGCGCTGTGACTGCGAATTTCACAGCATGGGCTTTTCTGCAGAGGGCTTTTCTCCTAATATGTCACATGGCTTATTTTGTATCATCTCCTGCAAAATTCAAATTGCCACTGCCAGTAGGTTACAGAAAGTACTTGCCATGCTTAGTACCTGTATCCTAACAGTGCACTTCATTAATGATTAAATAAATCTTTAACCAGTTGATTTGGGCTAGCACAGTTGGAAATACATCAAAGCAATGAAAACACTTCAGAAGGAAAAGCAAAGCTGCACCTTTTTAAACTGATCTCACTAAATAATATAAATTATGAATTAATGTAATAGAACTGTTAAGTGCATGACTATAATTGCATAAACTATTTGACTGGTGCTCTACGAAGCAATAATGACCTGAAAATAAACCAGTAACAGGAAGCAGGTGTCTGGGATCTCACTGAGTGAAAGAAGAAGATTTACACTAGAACAACTGTGTTTGCAGTAATTTAACAGCATTAATGTGTTTGGGCACAGCAATTGATTAAAAGTTGTTGCACAAATGTTCCCTTTAAATTTTGTACTTCATAGTCCCCGCAATTTTACAGGTTGCTTTGATACTAATTTAAAAGTATATTGGTCTTTAAGAATCTGCCAGAGGTATGACTTATAGTGGAACATCTAGAGTTTATAAGTTCTTAAAATTCTTCATGACTTTCCAGCCTTAATAACACAGTACAAACAAAATGAACCAAAGTAAAATCAACAGTATTGAAACAAAGTTGTTATTTTTAGACTTCGAGGCATTTGTTTATACTGTGTAAATGATGTGAACCTGTAAAAGGGGTCAGAGTCTCAAGAATGTTTTTTTAATGGTAGTTGATGCCATGTGGAGTTGTGTGTGCATGTTCCCTGTGCTAGCTTCTATTCATTCAAAAGAGAGCAAAAGAAAAAGCAAATTTCTAATTTGATCCTGCATCTTTTTCACAGTCTTTCGTCCGTCATAAGGGGCCAAGTATTAACTGCTGATGGAACTCCACTCATTGGAGTCAACGTCTCCTTTCTACACTATCCAGACTACGGGTATACAATCACTCGCCAAGATGGAATGTAAGTTCCCTTCGAAGCACTTCTAAGTCATAAAGACAGCCAAGGTGTTACTGAAGGGCTGCATATAAAAATAAGATAATAACAAAATAATGGAAACAAAAGACATTAAAAAAGTGATTGACCAAAGTTGTACTTTGTACATTCTTCAAACGTAAAACATGCTGATTATATGCTTCAGAAGTAGAAGGGCTTGCTCATTTTAAACACAGCATCCCAAACCCTCCATTCTCTTAGTGCAGTTTTATGTAATATATTTTAATTGATTTCTCCATTGCTTCCCATAGAGCCATACTGCTTTCAGAGCTGTGCAATGGAATGAAGAACAATCTATAAAATGAAGGCTGTGGGTGGCTTTAGGAATTTGCTGACTAGCTATCCCTCTTGTTGGCTTTTTTCCTAGGTTTGACTTGGTAGCCAATGGCGGTGCCTCTCTGACACTGGTGTTTGAGCGATCACCGTTCCTGACACAGTATCACACAGTATGGATTCCCTGGAATGTCTTTTATGTCATGGATACCCTGGTCATGAAGAAGGAAGAGAATGACATTCCTAGTTGTGATCTAAGCGGATTTGTAAGGCCAAACCCCATTATTGTGTCATCGCCTTTATCCACCTTCTTTAGAATTTCTCCTGAAGACAGTCCTATCATCCCAGAGACACAGGTGAAGTGTGCTTCAAATAAATAGCATTTTATCACAGGCTAGTAGTAAGAAACCGTAATGAAAACCTGGTCTTGAATGCTTCCAGGGATGGGGCTTCCACAACCAGTCTGGACAACTTGTTCCAGCACCTCACCACCCTAACCTTTTCTTCCTTACATCTAATCTAAACCTCTTTCATCTTGAGGCCATTTCCCCTTCTCCTATCATTACACTCCCTAGTGAACAGTCCCTCTCCCACTTTCCTGTAGGACCCCTTTAAGTATCAGTAGGCCGTAATTAAGGCTCCCCCAAGCCTTCTCCAGGCTGACCAAGCCCAACTTTCACAGCCTGTCTTTCGTAGGAGAGGTGCTATGGCCCCCTGATCATCTTCATGGCCCTCCTCTGGACTCACTCCAACAGCTCTGTGTCTTTCCTGTACTGAGGACCCCAGAGCTGGATGCAGTACTTCAGGCAGGGTCTCACAAAAGCAGAGCAGAGGGGCAGAATCACCTCCCTCAACATGCTGCCCACACTGTTCTTGATGCAGCCCAGGACACAGTTGGCCTTCTGAGCTGCTAGTGTACACTGCTGGCTTATGTTGAGCTTGTCATCCATCAGCACCCCCAAGTCCTTCTCCTCAGGGCTGCTCTCAATCCATTCTCTGTGCAGCCTGTAGGGTTTGGGATTGCGCCAACCCACATGCAGGGTCTTGCACTTGGCCTTGTTGAACTTCATGCAGTTCCTATGGGCTCATCTCTCCAGCCTGTCAGGGTGCCTCTAGGTGGCATCCCTTCCCTCCTGTGTGTGGACCTCACCCCACAGCTTGGTGTCATCAGTTTACAGCTCAATTTATGTTTAGTCCTAAAAAATAGCATGACACTTAAGAGTTTGATAAATTAGAAGCACTCTCTTTAACACTGAGGACAAGCTTACCATGCCAGTGAGCACATGTGCTAATTGACTTCTTCAGAACTTCTACCACCAGAAGTAAGACTTAACATCATAACTTTGTTTTAAACAGAAAAGCCATGGCTGGAATGTTTTTTCTCTAACATAAACGTATTGAATTCCTCCATCTCAAATATCTGATTACTATTACAGTCTTCAACAACTGTTAAAGCAGTTGCATTTCAGGAATTAGTATTTATCTCATTATTGATATCTGATAAAAATTTTCCTCATGAAACAGCACTCTGTCTCTTCCTCTCCTTTCTCTCTCTCTTCCTCTCCCACACCTTCACAATATCATAATTACATAGGACATTCTTTTTCCCATTCAGTAAGAAATGTCCTTGTTGCTTCAAGGGAAACACAGAAAATGTATTCAAATGTTTTCATGCAGAGCTCTTAAGAAAAGAGCAAAATCATTAAGCAGTTCATGGTAGGAGCAGGTTTAAAGTAAAGAGGTAAGGAAATGACAATGAAATGTTCATACAAATCTAGACTGATAGAAGATTGTTGCTTTTATCCTCACTGTTACGTCTGTGCCTTTGATAGTTGCAAGTCAATTAAACAAATGTATTTGCAAAACACAGTCCACTGAAAATCAGCTGTGCTGTACTTGTTTTGGCAATAGATGATAGATTCGGTTCCTGAAGTGATAGAAAGTGGCTTAGATAGACGGGGTATAAATCAAGAAAAAAGTAATAATAGAAGAATGTCAGGAAATACATATTTTCAAATAATACTTGTAATATCTAGGTAAACAAGTCATTTCATGAGCAGTGGCACTAATGAAGTCTGGATTCCTACGAATGCTCACCCATTGCTACAATTCCAGCTATCTGCCACATCAAGTCCTTCCCCCACGGGCTGCTTTCAGCCTTCCTCTCATGGGACTACCAGCCTGGATGCTTCTTGCCTACCTGAACCCTTTTTTGTATAAACCCTAAAGGAACAGAATTATCTTTAGAGATTTCCATGGTTATTTCAAATGCAGTTGAAATTGGCTACCAGATTCAGAAGCTGTGAGATCTGACAGGCGAGACTGTTGGGTCAAGTTGATTTCCCCTAGAAGACCAGCTGTAAGTGAAGATCTTATGCTGAGCAGATCCTAGGCAGTTGGTGTTGGGTCATTTATGACAAGGTAAAAATAGTACTGCCATTATTATATTTGCAAAAATCTGGTTCCAGTACAGCGTTTAAAAAAAAAAAAAGAATATTTTCTTCTGTATTCTTTGCTCATCACACATGTAATCCCATGCTTCAGCAAGTAGGAGCTGCACAGGCATGCCTGGGACATACCCCGTTAGGGTCAGGTTCCCCTCAGAAATGCCTAATGCTCAACAGTCTGTCTCACAAAACATTGACTGTTCTGATAAAAGATGGGTAGAACCAGATTTCATTCAAAACTGTCTGTTCAGCTCTGGAGAGGAACTTTTCATAAAGAAGGGGCAATGCCAGTTTGATGTGTGGGAGACTGGATGAAGTCACAAAGAAAGAAACCGTTCCCCTTGTTCCTTCAGTCAGTATTAGTCACCCTGTTCATGTGGTGTGATAGCACTCACTGTCACGTGTTACAGGAGAAAATGATGTGCTGCTGTAATCATCATCCCTTGAAGTGCTTCATCATCCCTTGGAGATAATGTTTTCAGAAGAGTGTACTTCCTGGCTTATGAATCCCAAATTGATCAGAGGGGGAATTAAAGTCTGTCCCAAAGAAGCTGCACAAAAGAAAACTGAAAAAAAGAAAAGAAAAGATGGGCAAGGGAAAAGAATAAATGCAGTGGGTAAAGGTGTGATCACACACGGAACAGGTCATTACTCAAGGATGATAATAAATAACATGTTAACTGAATTTGGACTACTTAGGCATGACTTTATCTACTTTTAATTGCAAGTTAGCATTGCCTAGACTTAACTAGCTGAGATTAATCAGTGTGAAACAAGGCAGTAAACTGCATGCAGATGAGGGGGAACAGGTTAAGCTGCAGCTGCTTATGTGATAGGTAATAGCATTGCTCTTTTTCCTAATATCATGTGTCTGTCTGGCATATACTGCAGTGTGGTCCAGCAGAAACCCACACATGAGTCACAAGGAGCGATTCTGATACTGAGGTTTTGAGGCTTTCCTTCTCCTAAACCTCTATTGCCCACTGTTATGTATGCTTGCAAGATGTCTTCCGCAGGGCCCAAACAGCTTGTTTCTGTCACCTCAAGTGTGGGAGAATGAAGACTGTAAACTTTTCCTTCAAATTACATGCTCAAGGTTGCCCACTTTTTTTTCATCTCCCCTGACTCCCTCTCTCACTACTGACAATACTATACAGTGGCAGCTGGCAACATTTGTTTGCCCAGAAGAATTCAGGGTAAAATACAGGCCTCAGAGACTTAATAAAGTAATTAATCTATTTTATCATATAAGCAGGCAGTATAATGGGATGTCTAGGTATTCCAGTGTTACATGGATGCTGCATCCTAGTTTCACTTTGCTAAAATCTCCAGAACTTTCTCTGTTCCGAAAAAAAAAGAGATCACTTTTAGAGGTAAATATGTCCCTGTATGCATCCTTGTTTTCCAGCTCATTCTTTGTCTCTTTTTCTTCTTTTTTGCTCTCTGTTTGAATCTACTATTACACCTCTTCATTTATTCTTTGTGGACACCTTTTTTTAAGGCACATGTATGGCTTTTTCCTATCCCTCTTCTCTGCGGTAGCACTATTTTAAGTCTAGACAAAACAAGTATTTTTCCCCCGTTTCCTTTTTTCTTGCTTTATACTGTTAAAACAAGCTTACTTCTTTACAAGTTAATTCAAAAGCCTCAATTCAGGGGAAGTCTTTTTTTAAAAGGACGGTATTTATGTTTTTCCATCTTAAATGAGCAGTTTCTGCTCCTACTTAAGGAAGTATAATTTTCATATATCTTCATCTCAACCTTTGTGTGATAGCAGGAGTTGTCAATATCTACCTGTAGCTATGAATGACATCTTTACCCCTCTAAAAACAAGACGATGTTGCATTTTAATGCAGCAGTTCAGCTGCTACTTCTCAGTAAAGAAGATTTTTCTGATCTTAAGGCTGCAGTTTGCACTCGTTTGTGAAATTCATTCTCAAAACCTCTCCTAAGTTTGCTTATTATGGGGGGGGAAAAACCCAAAATCAAACCAAAAATCACGGTAATAGAGCAGGCGTTTTTCCTCATAATTGTATTGAATTTCTTATTCCGGGTTTTTAATGCCATCAGAGCATGTCACCTGAATCATACTAAATATTTTGGAGCAGGAAAGCAACCCCAAACCTGGACAGCTTTAGTCCTGCTAGCCGCAAGGGATGAGGAGCCCGCTACAATTTATGTGACTCAGTTGCCAGCTTGAACTCTCAGGACGACAAACTCTGTCTTTGTGAAAATTGAGGTGACCCTTATCTCAGTCCTGTAGGTTAAATATTTCATAGCTGTCCTTCTGAGAAGCTTGATCATCCATAAATAAAATGTCAACTGTTCGAATTTGGTGGTTGGGCTATAACTCAGCTCCCTTAGGGTATCAGCCTTTCTGAAGGTAGTTTGATACTCTGGAAAAGGTAAAGCACAGGCAGCTTGGTTGTGTTGGTGATTCCTGATGTGACTTTTATACCTGGTGACTTTCCTGATTGCTTTGCAATTGATGTGTTGTCATGGCTCCCATAGGACGCTCTCCGCTGTGCCTGATGATTTACCTTTTCAGATGAACATTAAACTGTTTAATTCTCCTTGTAACGCTTGATTCTGGGAGAGATTGAGATGCATAACCTTCCCTCTACATTTCTGAAGTTCTCAAGAAAATAAGTTGCTACAGGGGATATTTTATGGAAAGAAGGAAATTATAAGTCAGATTCCAACAGATATTTGAGGCTTCTGCAGAAACTAATAATAGGGGTTCAGGTTTGGTTTTAAACCTCGCTGAGAACTGCATGAGTGTCCTAGTTTCTAATTTGATAGTAATCCAAATACACAGTGGAATTTCTTGGAAATTGAAACTTCAAGGTGTCCTCTTTATTGCCTTTTATCTCAGCCAAGAGTATTGGAAGACCACCTAAGTGTTTAACACTGCTCTTCCACAGTTGCAGTTGTAAAAGAAGCAATGGTCTTAACAGGAGACCAGTGAAGTCCATTAAATTGTGTCCTATTACAAGCGTATTATTTCTTTTTCTCCTCTTGCTTACAGAGACCTCCATCTGTTAGACTAGTTCTAATGTGCAGTGTATGAGAGTCCTGCTGGTGTGTTGAGGAGGAATTTGTCTTTTGTTCCTAGGTGGTTTGTGTTTTTCCTTCAGAGTCTTAGAAAAGGAGCATGTTCACAATCACTTATCTCTCTAGAGAGAGCAGGTTTTGTTTGTGCAGAAAAGATTTGCTTGTTCTCTGTCTTAGACACTGTGCATGCATTGGACTGAGGGAGAGCAGACTAGATTTACAGACTAATACGATTCCATTCACCTCCTTCCAAGGGAAGGTACTGCTTGTCCCTTCTCAGTGATGGCAGGTTCTTGGTGGGGAAAAAGGAAACATTTGGAGGTTGAGAATTAAGAATTTATAGATCTGAATTCCAATCACCTAATATCTTCCAATCCCTCCTTTATTTTCTCTGTTATTGGCTTACTGGAGAAGAGTTTCATGTCTACGTATATCAGATGTAAATAACCATTCATGCCAGACAATGAGGCAAAATATTATTTTCAATTCTTTGTTATTAGGAAGGAGACAGGTATAATTAAAACGATATGAATCTTTATATCCCAGCAAAAGTGCTAACATAGAGGATGATGTAGCACCTGTTGCCCTCCTCAAGAACATAAACCATATTGTTTCACCCTATTCAACACAGTCTGTTGTTTAAAAGCAGTGTCCAAGGATTCCTCTAGCATGGAGAGCTAACTTGGCATTTGTTTAGTAGCCACCTTTTGATCCCACTGAAGTCTCAAGCTTGCTCCTTGTGACAGTGCACTCCCCAAAGCCTGCTTTACAGTAACATTAATTAGTGTTTGGTCTTCAGACATTAGGACTAGGAGACAGAAGGGTAAAATAAAGCTTTTCAAATCTTCCCCAAGAGACCTCCTTTGGTACCACCAAAGCTCTGTGCTTGTGCCTCAGTATTCTTTGCCCTCTCTTCCCACCAGAGAAAAATTACCTTTATAAATGAGTCAAGATACCTTTTTCTCTCTTCCCCCCCTCCCAGTAAGCGGGGATACTTACTTGGTAGCTGTTCACCTGAAGCGCTGGCTGTCAGTGTTTACGTCCCATCTGAGGTATAGGACAGTACAGACTGTCTTCATCCACATTACACAGAAACCTTTCACATCCATCCATCACCCACAAAAGCTCCTCAGCTCAGAGAAAAAGACAAGGTAAAGGAGGGGAGGAACCTTTTAAAAATAAAATTGAATCATTGCACCTCTCTGAAATGAGAAAGTGGTGAGCTGATGTCTGAGTAGTGAATATTGATCAGGAAATATGGAAAAGCTTTCCCTGAGGCATCCTACTTATCTGTCTTCAAAATAAATGGAAGAATGCTCCAGTTCAGAGTATTTACAATCCACAGGTAATGCAAATAATAAACCACCTAAAAGTGCTTCCTGCTCCTACCGGAGCAATTAGACATCACAACCCAAATCTGAAGCTTTGTGGTGCTGAGAGGCTCTACAGCCTTTATTATGTATCCATAGCTGGGATATGGGGGGCAGCATAAGAAGGGACTATTTTCACGTAGGGGAAAGATGCTTTTTTGACTCTTTTGGCAAAAGCAGTTGGGAATGTTTACCCTGTCTTGTGCGCTTCCTTTCCCCCATAAAAATAAAGGAAAAAAATTTAAAATCCTTCAGCAGAAAGTATCAACTAAGCAGCTTCCCTTTAACAAAGTATTTAGACTTCGCTTTTCAGAAAAAAAAGCTGAAATGTTATTTATTTATGTATTTCTTGAATTATTAAATGAAGGCAGGATTTAGATGATTCTTCCTAAAGGGATTGCCATGGAGCATTCTGCCAGGCCTTCCTTTAGGATAGCTGCATCGTTCTCTTTAATTTCAAAGTCATTCAAATACTGCGTTTTTTTTCTTCCCAATGCATAGGTACTTCATGAAGAAACAACAATCCCAGGAACCGATTTGAAGTTATCATACTTAAGCTCCAGGGCAGCAGGATATAAATCTGTGCTGAAGATTACTATGACCCAGTCTGTTATACCCTTTAATTTAATGAAGGTTCATCTTATGGTGGCAGTGGTGGGAAGACTTTTCCAAAAATGGTTCCCTGCATCCCCAAATCTGGCTTACACTTTCATATGGGATAAAACTGACGCATACAACCAGAGAGTCTATGGATTATCTGAAGCTGTTGGTATGTGCGTTACGGAAGGTTTTTTTCCATTTTTATGTTGTCTTGAAAATAGGGAAGTGCATCTTAAATACTTGTATCCATTAAGTAGAAAATGCTTATCAGAGTAAGATGAAAAATAACACTGGATATTAAAATATATTAGGAAATACTAATCTTAATGTTGAATTTTAAGAAAAAAATGTCTTCAAAAGGAAAAAGAGACCACAGTAATTTTTCACTTCCGTCTCTTCCTCATGAAGTAGCCCTCAGCCTAATAATATGGTAAAGTATTTAGGCTACACCATCCTTGTACTTTACAGGACAGTAGCATTCTGATGTGCTTCATAAAATGGCTTTCCTCTGTACCTTTCCTAATCCACTTCTTTTTAATAACTCAAGTTATTTTAATAACTCAGTGTTGATTTTTAAAAGCTTTTGGAATCCTGTTTAGCATTTTCAGTTCCTCTGAGGAAGCCATAGGGTTTTTCAGGTAGCCTGGGAGAGCAGAAGAACATGCAAGGTGGAAGGAAATGACATTGTTTAAACTCTTCTTCTAAACGAGACCCTGTATTTAATGAGGAAAAATACTGTTATTTCAGTGTCTGTAGGTTATGAATACGAGTCTTGCTTGGATCTAACACTCTGGGAAAAGCGGACGGCTGTGTTGCAGGGTTATGAACTGGATGCCTCCAACATGGGTGGCTGGACACTGGATAAGCATCATGTCTTGGATGTTCAGAATGGTAAGTTTTTCTTCTTGCTAAATATAATACTCAAGTGCCCTGCACTTTAGGTGTTTGCTTTGTTATTTTAAAAAAGGGAATTATGGAATGTCTTGCATATGGTAAACACTTTGAGCTTTACAGAGTATGTCATGTTTTCTCATTCTATAAATACAGATGCATTAATAATTTCATCAAACAGTGTCAGCTTGTGTTAGCTGTGTTTAAAAAAACAAACCAAAACCAACCCAAACACATTGGAATTATTTTTAAAAACCGAGCGATGCTAAGGTGACAATATTTCTAAAGCATTGTTATTTGGATTAACTCTGTGTTCACAGTATCTTAAGCAATGTTTTCACTTCCAGTTTTCATAATGAGTGGCAGTTAAAGAGCAGTAAGAGACATTCCTGCCAAACCAAGAGCTCTTCACTCCCAGTATTAAATCCCTCATTTATACAGGAGCCGTTCCTCTTCATGTCAAGATATCCCCAGCCCTAGCATGGGGCTCGTGTTGAAGTCCTTCCCTAAGTAGTTTTCCCTGGGATGCTGTGATCAGCTCAGCATGCCGAAGGTGGCAAATGATGTTGCCTTGAGTCAGGGAGGGTACTTGTGCCCCTTGTTTCAGGACAGAATCCAGTCACCAGCGAGCCAGTCTTTTCAGTGAAAAGATGAGGAGCGATACATTTCTAAGAACGGTGCCTCGCCACCAGAGTATATTTTTCCAATGTGCTACTCAGCACCTGCCCAGAGGGTGCACTGCTAAAGAAACACCGAACAGGGGAACTTTGGGAAAAATTGGATGGAAGCATGTAAAAAAGGTGAAATAAGCAGTCATGTGGCTCAAGGTGGGAGTCGGTCACACTGCATTTTTATGTAAAGGAAGAGTCCAGGAGAATTCAGCGGGAAGAACGTCACTTCTGCAGTAGCTGGTGTCCCTTGGAGGTCTCCCACTAGTACATGAACTTCTTTTGTGTGATCTACTAATCATCACCTAAAGCACTGCTTCTCACTGGGAGAAAAACAAGGTAACCAGATCAAGGGATAAGGTGTCACCCTACCTCATTTAAAATGTCAAAAAAACCCTGTGCAAATTATTGGAAGGTAATCCATCTGAAAATGTGAAGAGCTATAATTATAAATATATATAAGATTGGTTCTGTTCACAGGGTAGATTGATGGTGGCTTTAAATTACATTCAAGAGTATATTTGACAAGTAATGACTTTTCAGAGTGACGTGTGTCTAATTGAATAAACGAAGTGGAGAGTTGTAATGACAAGGTGGATGAGCTGGAGAAATTTATTCAGAAGAGAGTGCAGACAGTGTTTGTACGGGCATCCCGAACTACTGCAGTAAATAGTCTAATGTACATCTTTTAGTCTGTGATAATAGAGGAGAAATGTGAAGGACCAATTTTTCAAGGTAATGACAGAATAAATCAGGTGCAATAGTGCACTGTGCTGACTTGTAGAATTCCTCTGATGAAAATTATAGAACTCAGCTATTTCAGGCAAAATTATGGTGCCATGATTGTCATAAATGATGTAATCATAGGAGAGGGGATTTTGTATACTGTTAATGCATTCTGGCTTTAACTATTCATGACAAATACGTTCTCCCTCTTTTGATTTAGATTACTTATTTAGATTACTTGCTATTAGGTTTCCATAAACCATTTTCATTCTTCCCAATTTTATCATCTATATTGGTTTTACATTTATAATCTCCTAATTTTTTGAACATTAAAAAGTAGTGAAGACACCTGCAACATTTCAAGGGGAAAACAAAGTATTCCGTCTCATACCTTCAGTATAAAGAGTGCGTTTTGGGAGTGAGGAGAGAAAGAGGAATGCATCTTACATTTCTCCGAAGCATCTCAAAAGAGAAATGTATCCCTCAGCCCCAGACTGCCTTTGAATCTCTGGGCACGCAATCAATAAAGCACGTATCACTCTAAAGTACAAAGTGACATGTGGTTTACCTGGATTATACCACGGAAAGACATATTGTGACTTACGAGTGTAACCATAATAGCTGGCCGTCTGTAGAGCACACCTCACTGGATTCATTGAGAGAGATAATAACAGGGGTCCCGGCAACATTTTCCCACACTGTCAAGTCACACTTTTTTCCCCAAGACTGAAGATTTAGCATAAAGCATGCATTTTTCTTCTCGGATTTCCTATGGAGGCTATAAGGAAGAAAAATACTGCTGGCACATAGCTTTGTCTTCGTGAAATTATTGTTCCTTTCATGCCTGAAAGCAGAATTAAGTTTAAGAGGCAGGTTGGCCTGGCACCACATTTTTTTTGTTGTTTTGACATTTTTAATAACTGCCTATAACTGCAGACATGGTATTGAGGCTGACTTTGTTGCCAGAGGTACATTTTTACTGTGAGCTGAGTAAAGAGTCTTTTATAATGTAAAATTGAGGCAATATCTCCCAACTTTTTGAAGTAGCTCTTTAACTAATATTTACAATTTGCAGCAGTAATCCACTTTAGATTACATTTGACATAATTAGTTGTAGTAGGACTTTAGGAATATGATTTGCAAATAGAATTGTTTTCTTTTCTTGTAGAGTTTGAATTTCAGTAATTTTTGGGCAACTTCAAAACTGTAACAGACCGTGATTTCATTTGGTACATCTTGCATTTCCTTCCATGTGACAGGTTTTATTCTGAATTATAGCTATTAAAATTACTAACATTTGAAAATAGGAATGACTGAAAACTTGTTTGGGTTTTAAATGCTCATACATTTAGTGTTCCTGTTGGGTGTTGTGGACAGCATAATTTAATGCTTTGTATGTCTGTGACAAATACAACCATAAATGTTTTAGTAATGTTCTGTTACTTGCAGGGAGAAAAATACAGTGGTGAAACAATGAAAAGTGCATTATATTAATCAAGTAAACGAATATTTAGAATACTTTGGCATGGTTTTATGTACATACATTCAAAGTTTTTATAAACTCTGGTTTGTGTTTTTTATATGGTTTGCCAGGAATTCTCTACAAAGGAAACGGGGAAAATCAATTTATATCTCAGCAACCCCCAGTTGTTAGTAGCATTATGGGCAATGGAAGACGACGCAGCATCTCCTGTCCAAGTTGCAATGGTCAAGCTGATGGTAATAAATTATTGGCTCCGGTTGCCTTAGCTTGTGGGATAGATGGCAGCCTTTACGTGGGGGATTTCAACTATGTTCGGCGGATATTCCCATCTGGAAATGTAACTAGTGTTCTGGAGCTAAGGTATGTGGGGTTTTTTTATCATCTCAGACTTCTGGAGTTGTGAATTACTGTTGCTATCTGAATTGTGCAATATACTTAGAATATTGTGTAGGTTAAGAGTGTGCAAATGATTGTAGGAACAGAGAACATTGATTCAAAAGCTTTTAAAAACACTTGAAAAAGTGTTTGAAATGGAAGTTAGACAATTTTACCCTGGTAAAATATTTTAACACATTTGAACTGAGAGAATTTAACCTACTCAGTGATTATTCTGTGGATTTTAAGAGTTTAACCACGTAGTCAACATGAGTGGACAAACGATGGACTTTCACCACTAATGATAGATGTAATGTTGCCTTCTTTTCATCTTTTAACAACCTTTCTGATTGCTTTTCTAATAATGTTTTTCTGTTCTTTTTTACTTGCTCCCAACAAGAAATAAAGATTTTAGACATAGGTAAGCATTCCTTAAAGAATATTTCTAGTTTTCTAAATGTTCTTTTTTCTTTCTTAACAAATGAATGCTTATAATGGAGAAGTCATTCCTAAGCTGTATTATTCGAAAAGAGGAGTATTTTTCAAAAAATAATGAGTTCATATGTTTTAGTTATGTCAGCTGTCAGGCTGTATCGTCCTTTCGGATACGAGTTCCTCTTTTCTTATCACTTTCTGTCCGCAGTCAGGCATCTTTTTATGCTTGTGTATGCCCTCTTTTGCTGTCCCCTCATCTCTGCTCACTCCAGTTCCTTGCTGGCAGCACTTTTGCTGATCCTGTCAAAACTCACTCATTAATTAGATACCCCAAATACGATGGAAATGTCATATAAGTAATAAAATTATAAAAGTATCGAGTGAGTTAATTTCATTAGCCTTTTGATGTTGAGTCTGATGTCAGACTCGCATTTAACAGATTTGTTAAAGGTGAATGGTTGAAATAATGAGAGTCCCATACTAACACAGCTCCCAGAGTTAAGATTTTAAAGCACACCCAAGATTCATAAGGCTGATCATAAAAACAGTAGTAATCAGAAGGACTGTAGAACGGCATTGTATTGGGTCTGGCTGAGTTGGAGGTAATTTTCCCCGTAGCAGCCCTCCCCACACTGTGCTGCATGTTGGTAGCGAGCACAGTGCTAGTAGCACACTGGGGATTTGGCTGCTGCCAAGCAGCACTGGCACAGCACCAAGGCTGCTCCCCACCCCAACAGCAAGCTGGGGATGGGCGAGATCTTGGGAGGGGACATGGCCGGGACAGCTGACCCTGACTGACCGAAGGGATATTCCATACCATATGGCGTCTGCTCAGCAATAAAAAGCTGAGAGAAAGAAGGAGGAAGGAGGGGCATTTGTTATTTATGACATTTGTGCTCCAGAGCAACCAGTATGTGTACTAAAGCCCTGCCTTCTGGGAAGTGGCCGCATCTTGCCTGGTGATGGGAAGCAAAGAATAAATATTTTGGGTTGGTTTTCCCTTTGTTTCCACATGTGGCCTTCTGCTTAATTAAACTGCCTTTATCCTGACTCCCAAGGGGGTTTTCCCATCTTATTTTTCTCCCCTCACTGTTCTGCTGAGGAGGAGAGTGGCAGAGCAGCTTGACGGGCACCTGGCCTCCAGCCAGAGTCAGCTCACCACAAGCATTGCTACCAAGAACAGAAGAGAAGGAGATGGGCACTTATGTTGTGCCACAGCAGCCACTGCTGAGAAGGAGACAAAAACAGGGAAATGAAATCCTGCAGGATTTCATGTATCCAACAAGTCTCTGGGGTGGAACTGCTGAGTACAGGGTTTAGCAGCCCCGCTGGTCCCATTACTCCCTTTTTGCAGCGTATCATTTCCCTCCCTTGTTTTTAAACAAATCCCAGCGAGTTGTAGCTCAGTTCTCTTTTTTTTTCCTTTTTCCCATCCAATTTGCTTTGGATATTCTTCTTTATGAGGAAAGGTTTTGTGTGTTTCAAACATGTCAGGCAAAGTCATTCCATGACTAAATGAGGTGTTTGCGTCGGCGCTAATGATCAGAACTAGGAGTTGATGCACAGGCTGGCTGATTTTATGTTACTTTCCAGGTGTGACTCTGGGGCAATCTCATCTATTTGGTGGGTTTAGGTTTTCACTGTTACTTTTAATTTGCATTTGTTCCACTACTTTTTAAAGAATTATATCTGTTGTGGTGTTACAAGGTTGTGTTTGCAGCAGGATAATACAGCATCTTGTCAAGTGTATGGATTGCGGGATAATACTCAGAATGGGAACTGGGAGTGGACAAACGCGACTGAGGTTTGCTTTGCTGTGATTCAGTAGTGACGCCTTCTCCTGCCTCTGGCAGAGCTGTGGTCACAGGCCCAACGGCGGCATTTCAGAAACTGGATCCCAGTGTGTAAGGAGAGCTGGCGAGGGAGAACACTGAAGCTTTTTCTCCTTTATTCATGCCTATGCATGCAGAAGCTCTTGGTAGCAGAACTGCAATCATACTGCACAAATTATCGTCACAACCCATCCATGGTCCCGTGCAGCAGCTGTGAAGTGGGGGAACCTTCCTGAGGCAAAAGGAGCTGTTGAGGATAGTGGAGAACTGACTTTGCAGAAACAGCTGTGGAGCCAGTGAGGAGGTGTGGAGCCCCACTATGTAGCTTGACGCAACCTACTGGTAGTTTGAGTTTTCCTTCCCATCATACAGCATTTTCCCAGTGTCCATTCAGCCTTACAAGTTTGCTGTTCAAGGGCTTCCTAAGCCAAGAGTGGAGGCTTTATGCCTAACATCTGACAGTGTTTTATTCTATTAATGTAGCTGATTTTTATTTAACGGACACAAACTTTTGGGATCCACCAGATCCCGAGGGCATGGGTTCCCCAGCTTAAGGACACACTGTGAGACAAATAGCTTCTCTTGCCTCTCCGAAGTCACACAGAGCCCTGTGAAACGCCGAGGAGATTTCTCCTGAAATCATGGCTCAGAAACAGCCCTCAATAGACCACTTTGCAGTATGTAAGTGCTAGGTATTGAAACCAAGAAAATGCGCTAAAATATGCATTTCCTGAGTAAAATTAATGAGCAAGGCTAAATGCTAGTACAGCTCTATTACCTATTCAAGCATTCAGCTTTCCTCACTTACAAACAGCGTGCTTCAGCACACGGCGATGTGCCTCCCACCTCAAGGAGCCTGTACTCTAGAGAGACAATGCAGATCAAATTATCCTCTCGTGTACCGGTGACCTCTCATTTTTTCAATCTCCGAGCTGAACTGATGTCTTTATACACACTGCTGCCTGTAGGTGATTAATGCTGATAGGCATTCATGGAAGAAGTAATTTTTAGAAGGACTTTGAAGACAGAGAGGTCATTTGTAGGCTGTGGCGGTATCCCAGTTCTGTAGAGAGCCAGAGAAAAGTTTAGCAAAGCATAAAACCAGCTTTGAGGGTATATGGTTTAGAGTGAATTGGCAGGGGGGTGCGGCTGAAGCAGGAAGAGTATTTTTTAAAACTTGGTGCATGGACAGCAATGCAGGTTAGCTGACAAGTGAAGAATTGAAAGATCAGTGTAAGCAAGATAAAATTACACAATGGGAAGTAGGTCACGACAGCTGTGTGCATGTGTGTGCACACTTCAGACTTGAAGCACTGTTGCTGCTGTTTGGCAGGGATAGAAGAAGTTAATTTGTAGTCATTTGTCTTCATAGGAGCCCATGTCAGTATGTGACGGCACGTTTTTCAGGGCTACTGACAGCGCTCAGGCGATATTGAACAAGTCAAGAAGTCACTGACTGGGGATGTTACTTCTTTGTTGTTACTGGTAGAAGGCAGGCGCTTAATATTATCTCAAGGTACAATGCCACAGAGTAAACTTTGTGCAGCTGCTGGCCACTTATCCCTGTGCTGTTTCTGAGATCTGCATAGTATGCGTAGATGTTTTCTGGCTAGAAAAAAAATGTGGTTTTCACTGGACAGTTACTCAGTGCTTCAAATTGTGCCTTGCTCCTGCGAATTAGTGGGGGGTTTCTATCAGCTAAAGCTACCTCAGCGCTGAAGTTAAGCCTCTTGCATTATCTCAGGAAGGAGCCATTAGACATCCATGTACAACAAATTGGAGAGTTTCTATTGAATCAATAGTAATAGACTCTGGGGATTTTTTTTATAAAATGACAAAATATCTTTACATTATCTTCTGAATTTGTTTAGTTTGGCTGAGGATACACTACACACTATAAGAACCCATCCCAGATTACAGCAGCTTTGTCATTTGTGTTGTAACTAATTAAAATGCAGAAACGTTCTCACATTTATGAAGAAAACTGCTTTAAAAATCTTTTTAGAACAAAATAATTATTAGGCATAAATTATTTGTTATTGATTTGCGGACTCTATTTCAACAAATGAAAATTATGATTGAGGCAAAGTCAGATGAGTTAAAGTACTTTAAATTATAGTAGTATAAGAAGGGATTTATTTTAAATTACAATGAAATAAAATTTAATTGCATATTTTACATTTTGCAGTGTGTTTATATTTGAGGTGACAGCAAAGTTTCTTAAAGACCAAAGTAATCATGTAAATAGGTATAATTTAATTTGCAGTCTGTAGAGGTATAAATAATTAGTACACTCTATAGTGATATTAAATGATCTCTGTAAATGAAGGTTTTGAAAATACCTTCCGAGTGTTCAGTGCATTGGCAATACTGTATTCTCACAGAGAGAGAGGTAGCTCAGCTCTGTAGCAGAGCATTTTAAGAGGCGCTAATCGCTGTGTATTTGATTTCATTAGTCTGCTTCACTTAGTTTCTTGATTCTAAACCAACATGTTAAAAGTTGGTTAAAACCAAAGAAAATCCTATTTATGCAACACATTTTTCCTGTTTTTGTAATTGGATAGCTATAAAAAATCTGTCCCTGCTAACAGACATAATTTGTTCACAAGTTGTTCGCGTTGGTCTCTCATTGCCTTTTCCAAGTGGCAGTGCATAAAAATGTACTACATTAGCACAGTTACGTATTTACCAAACGTGAAGTACAGCAAACAGATGTTTGGCTGTTGCCGAGACTGGTGGGTCTGTTTAAGCAGAGCTTTTGCAAGTACCAAAAGCGGGACTGACTGTTCTGACACTCCGCTTCAATCCATTCGGAGAGAATCTCGCCTTACTTCCTGTATTTACATGACCTTATTTCAGCTCTTTGTGCCATAAATTAGGTCAGGCATCCCAACTGCAGTGGGTTAAGTTTCTACATCATCATATATCAACCCAAAAGGTACTCTCTGGGGCTGGTTTTTTCACCAGCAGGGAAGAAAAGACAGTAATTCTCAATTATGTGGCACCAGTGGAGAGGCAAAATGTACGTTTCTGGGAAAATGGTTAGCAATATATATTTTCACTGCAATAAAGACTGTGCTGGCATAGTTAGTGGTTTTGTGCCAATGTGTACAGTTATTTGAAATATGACTCCGTGTTAAGAAGAGCGGCAGAGCTCTGCTTGGCGTTCTGAAAAGATGACATTTCCTAATGCGTTAAATCATGCGTATCACGTCTTTGCAAGCAGTGGATTAAACAAATACTTATGAAGGATGTCTTATCTCTTGCCTGTGAACTAATAACGTGAACTCTGCCTTATCTGTTTATGAATTATATAAACCATGCACCCCAGCAGCCTTATATAAATTATAATAAAACAGATAGGATGATAACAGCAACAAAGTGTAAGCAAGAGCTTGGGTCCTGCTGTAGAGTTTGGAACTGGATCAAGGTTCCCAGAAAGCCTGGGAGGTTTTAGACCCTGCTATTGTGCATTGGCCTGTTGCCGAGACAGGAGCTGTCTCTAATTACAGCGTGTGGCACAAGCATCATGAACAAAATGGATCTTCCATCCCCAAAGAAGGAGTAGTCTAAGTTGGACTGCCTGTGAGACAGGCTAAGAAACATGAACCGATAAAAGTGTTGGGGCCGTGACCTGCACTGCCTGCGCCTAGGTTTTACCTAGGTTCGCTGTTGGTTTTACCTACTTAAATATTCCACACACTGCATATAAACTGAAGCCTTTTCTTCTTGATCCAGCGTTAGGTGCTATTAATTACAGTGTATGCAATGTGTCTTTCCATTTTACAGCAACAACCCGGCTCACAGGTACTACCTCGCAACTGACCCCGTGACAGGAGATTTGTACGTTTCCGACACAAACACGCGCAGGATTTATCGGCCCAAGTCACTCACGGGTGCAAAAGACCTGACCAAAAACTCTGAGGTAATAGGAGGAACAGGGGAGCAGTGCCTACCATTTGATGAGGCAAGGTGTGGTGATGGAGGCAAGGCGGTGGAGGCAACTCTCATGAGCCCTAAAGGTAAAAAGGGTTATCCCTCCCTCTGTAACTTTCAAAGATTACAGAAGTTCAGAGCCAGGGGCGTGACCGTGTTTAATTACTGAACCCAGTAGTTGCCTCAAAAATGTGGGTTTGAGTCATTTTTTCTAACTGGGAAGACGATTGAGTTAAAGTGCTACAAGGGTACCTGGGTTGGGTTGGGGGATTTTTTAGGGATTATTTGGGTTTTACAGTTACTGAGTAGTTTTAAATGGTCATTTAGATTATGTGTTTGGCAGGTAACGGTGAAGATTTATAGTCAGTGTTGCTTTTGGTCCTCTTACCCCATTTTTCAGGTTAACTTAAAAAGTAGGCCCTTCTCAGCACTCTCCAATGATCAGCAAAGGCAAAGAGCAGGAGTAGATTTCAGACAAACAGTGATACGGTGATTTACTTCGCAAAATATATTTACAAGCTGTTTCACTACCTACTGCCTAAGACCACATTTTCTGCCCCTAATTTCCACTGGGTACATGCCACTTACACCCTGATTTCTGTTCTCTTCACTAAAGGAATAGCAATTGACAAGAACGGGTTAATCTACTTTGTTGATGGGACCATGATCAGAAAAGTGGATCAGAATGGAATAATATCCACGTTGCTTGGCTCCAACGACCTGACCTCAGCACGACCTCTAACCTGTGATACCAGCATGCACATCAGCCAGGTACTTAGCTGCTGCTAATCTGGACAGCTGAGCTGGGGCTAGAAACGCAAGTGCAGCTTTCTTGCCCCTTGAAATAAAACTGTGTAGAGTGTGTAATGGATATTCAGCGGCAGAATTTGGGGAGAATGAAACCGTCTCCAGGGGTATGAACTGCAGTGTATTATCTTAGCTGTAAATCCCGCTGTACTCAATTTTTCTGCCCATAAAGTTCAGTTTAGTTTAGAACAGCAAAACTATCAGCAGGAAGCATTAAGTCTGGTAGTAAATACTGGGGGAATGGCAGATCTGTTAGAGCTGTCTGGGCATGTTGAAGTTCCCTGAATTGCTAACTTCCTTGGCCTAGTTGAGAGGATATACACAAAACCCCCTATTTTTCTGTTCATCTCAGGAAGCTCGTGTAGGGACAAAGGAGCATCGCTAGTGGTTGTGTTTAAAGCTGGAGTGCAGTACAGTGGTTTGTAATCTGGAAGTAGGAAGGTTTTTTGCTATTACAGAAGTAGAAGATGAGTACGGGCCTTAAAGTGTGTATGTAGACTGCAGTAGCTGTCCCTGTTTTTCTTTATGCGTTTGTGATACAGAGAAGTATAACAGTTATTGGAGGGAAGTGCAGCCCCCCAGTACAGTTCCAATGTGACTGGCTTTTTTGTTTCAACAAAACAGATGCCTGAACATTGATCCCCTTGCCTACCTGAAAGAAAAACTGTAGTTTGCTGCATGTGTTGTCACACAAATCCTTTTGTCATGATTGATGCAGCAGATGAAAACCATCCCTACCTGCAGCGTCTAAAACTGAAGGTGACTTAGTTCATTGAATCTGCACTGGCTAACAACACACTTCTGTTTCTTCAGGTTCGTCTGGAATGGCCTACAGATTTAGCTATCAACCCAATGGATAACTCCATTTATGTTTTGGATAACAACGTAGTTTTGCAGATCACTGAAAACCGTCAGGTTCGCATTGCTGCGGGGAGGCCAATGCACTGTCAGGTTCCTGGAGTGGAGTACACGGTGGGGAAGCACGCTGTACAGACCACACTGGAGTCAGCAACTGCTATTGCTGTGTCCTACAGCGGGGTGCTCTACATTACAGAAACTGACGAAAAAAAGATAAATAGGATAAGACAGGTAACGACTGATGGAGAGATCTCGCTAGTTGCTGGAATACCTTCAGAGTGTGATTGCAAAAACGATGTCAACTGTGACTGTTACCAAAATGGAGATGGCTACGCTAAAGATGCCAAACTCAATGCCCCTTCCTCCTTAGCTGTGTCTCCAGATGGCACCCTGTATATTGCTGATCTGGGGAATATCAGGATACGGGCTGTGTCAAAGAATAAGCCCTTGCTGAATTCAATGAACTTTTATGAAGTTGCTTCTCCAACCGACCAAGAGCTTTATATCTTTGATGTCAATGGTACGCACCAGTACACTGTGAGTTTGGTCACTGGAGACTATCTGTACAATTTTAGCTACAGTAATGATAACGATATTACTGCTGTAACAGATAGCAATGGGAACACTCTTCGCATCAGACGGGATCCCAACCGCATGCCAGTAAGGGTGGTCTCTCCCGATAACCAAGTCATCTGGCTGACCATAGGAACTAATGGATGTTTGAAAAGCATGACTGCACAAGGGCAGGAGCTTGTCTTGTTTACCTACCATGGCAACAGTGGACTTCTGGCAACTAAAAGCGATGAGACTGGGTGGACCACTTTTTTTGAGTAAGTACATATAGTAACGTCAGATGCCATTGAGTTTTATTGAGCGATAGAGTTCCATTTGAGTATTTCTGGAAACTGAAGTACCTCTGAAAGACAACTCCTGATAACAAAAAGCACAGAAAGATAGTTTTTGTTTCCCATGCTGTCTTCCCCTGTCTGACTGCTTTCTAAACAGTGGGTCTGAATAATTTTAAATTCATTATTTTGGATTTTATTTTTATATATTGAAATAATAGTGAGACAACATTTCACTCTTGTCAAGGAAGCTGTAAGTCAGGCAGTCAAGATTTTGTAGATTTGCATCAAAAACTAGATGTTCACTCCATTTGCTCCCTAGATTGACATAGTTCTTGCAGCAAATACTGACAAGAAATTTGTCTTCCCTGCTTGTTATTTTTCCCTTTTTTTTTTTCCTAAGCACAAGCATGTCTGGGGGTGCTTTTCTTCCAGAAAAGGCAGGCTGGGTATTTTTTTGAAGTTGTAAAAGTTTGTGGTTCACTGAGTGGCGACTGTGCAGGAAGGAACCCGTGAATGACATGACAGGCTTTCACACAGGTGGACCTGGGCAGAAGGAGCTGAGAAAAGAAAGGTGGGCTGCGGGGGGGAATGTCATTCCTGTAGGAATCAACTGAGAACACAGAGACCACCAGCATCGTGTGGTGTACAGGTGCAAGCACAATGGCGAGAGGTATTAGCGGAGCAGTAAGACTTGTAATTTTTCCAGTCATAGAAAAAAAATCTTTCCAGTGAATTGCTTTACCCTGTGCAGCAGTCATTAAGTCATCAATGCCTGTTCATAACAGCCACATCAGCAAAACATTCTACAGAATCCCCAGTTATATTGACTAAGGAAGGTCATGACAACTGATGGATAAACTAGTAGAACCTCAGAAATCACATGCAGGTTTTACAGGCAGCTTCATCCCCAAATGAGCACAACTATATACTGAAATGCAAAAAAAAATGTAGCAAAAATGTTGCTTAAAACGCAAATAATTTATTTCAAAAATGACCGATGTAAAATTAACACAGATTTTTTTTCCAGTCATCTCTGTCAACTGGAAGAATGTGTGTATTTTTAAATCATATGAAAGACATGCTAAGGTCAGGTAAAAATATGTCTATGTAGGAGTGGAAGGCGAGAGCTACGATGATAAGTAGAAGTGTTAGAGGGCCCTCAGCTGAAGTATTGAGGCTTACAAAGGGCATCATGAAAATCCAGTAAGTCCCTCTTCTTTTTCTCTTCTCCCCTCTCCCCTCTTTTCTCCTATCTTTATGATGAAATGCAGTAGCAACTGCTGCCAAGGTCAGGGCCTAAAAAAAAAGCTTTCAATTCAACACGCATGATAAAGAAAATAAAGTGCCGGTGTCAGGCAGTGGCAGCAAAGCCAAACATCTGTGTTCTGAGATAACTTCACATTTCTGTCAGTGTACGTTTGGCTGAGGCACTATGCAGGAGGACTCTGAGCACCTGTATCTACTCTCCAGCCTTTACACATGCCCGTCAGAGACATGAGAGCAGCAGGTGCTGCTTCACTGCACATTGTGTCCTGAAGTGGAGACAGGGCTAGAAATACTGATCCCTAACAAAGACAGCAGGTGGAACTGCGCCGCTGCCAGTTTTAAGGTATTCTTACAATAATCCGTAAATTGGCAGGGCTTTGGCAGCGGGCACGTTCCCAAAGCATTAGCGCACGTCTGTAATATTTAATTGTGCATTGGTGCATCCGCTGCGCATCCTTTTAGGTCCTGCCAAGAGGACGCAGAAGTGCAGTGAGGATACACAGAGGAATGCAAAACTGTTCAGTCAGGAGGGTGTGTGTTCTCCTCCTCATGCGTTAGCCCTGTCCTGTGTGCTGAGACACCAAAAGCACAGCTTGGGTTGGGCTGAGGATGGGCATCCACGGGAGTAAATTCGGTGTTTAACTGTGACATGCAGAACCGCTTGTTTCCAGCAGGCGAGTTGGGCAAGGCAGTCAATCTGGGGGATAGTGAAGTCCCTTTACTGAAATTAAGGCATCTGCTGGGTACAGCAGGCACTTTAAATCACGCTGGCATTCATACTGGCTAATTGAGGACCTAGAGTTCTAATCAGGGCAGTAATTTCTCATCATGTTGCCTGTATTTTTGTGTAGCCTACTGTGGTGTAGTGCAGAAGTAGCTGATGGCTCCTGAATGCATCATAACGGCGTCTGCGTGGTCACTAAGAAGTGGATATTATATTCACAACTAAATGGCTGATAGGTCTGTATTTTCAGCGCAGGGAGAATTTAGGGTACTGTGTGTCATGAAGTACCTGGTTATTTACTGAGTCTGTAAATAACCATCTTTCACACCTGATCTGCTTTCACACAGACTTTCCGGTCTGAGTTAGGTTGTGTCTAGCTGGCTTACGGAGAACCCAAAGGCCAGGTTATTCCCCTCAGTAAGTATTAGTATTATCTCACACTGCTGTTTATGTGCTTCCTAAACAATTACCTCCAACCAGCATCTTGTTAGAATTCCCAAGCTAAAATAATTATGGAGAAAGCTAGGCAATTTTACTCACCCCGAATTTGCCAGTGTATGAGGCTTCTGCAGAAGCAAAGATATTAATCTCCTCCCCGTAGCCATGGTGAAACATTAACCTGCTTAATTGCAACAAGGAAGATTCAGATTAGACATTTGGAAAAACTTCACGGTGAAGATTTTGGAACCCTGGAGCAGAGAGACGACAGTAGTGACCCCTTGCCCTTCACAGCCTGTCTTTAAGAACAGATTAGACATCTTTATGGACTAACACAGGGAGAGCAGATCCTGCCTTGGGGTAGGGGCTGGACCACATGACCTCTCAAGGTCCCTTCCAGTCATGTTTTCTGTGATGCTCTGTACAAGTTAATACCAAAAATAAAAAAATTGCACTGATTATGTAAAGCTGAAGGGAATAAGTGGAAAGAAAGCGCTGTGTTATTTTTCTTGCCAAAACAGCATTTTAAAAACATCCATCGGGCATCACAGCTGCTTACTTCTTTTCAGCATAAAATCCCCATGCACCAAATTTGTGTCTGTAGATTTCCTTTTTGAAGAAAAGTAGATACAAACACAACTCTTTTGCCATTTTTTGTTCTAGGATCAGCAAACATTATTGTGACTTTGCTTTTCAGTGCTGATGATTTGTAACATTAAATCTGATTAGATTTGGTTTCCAGTGGCTTTGCTACTAGTGCCAAAAAAGATGGTAACCATGTCTATCTTGTGTGGGGGTGACGTGATACACGTGTGTATCCCTCTCCCAGCACTTGTATATTCATGTTTGGAGGTCATGTGGCCTAAATTTTCAGCCAAAAGAGTTTTCTGTTGAAAAAATAAAAGTCATCTTAAAATGGCAAGGTTTCCATCAAACATCAGGTGAGGAATAAGAAACTATGTGAAGAAATCACTCTGATTTCCTTGTTCCGCAAAATGGAGGCGTTTTCTTTTCATATCAGAGTTTATTTATGTATTTCATTTACTCTATTGTTCAGATACTCAAATTATTTTGGGAAGGGAGTAGAATTAGTATTCCATGGTGAATTTAGACTTTCCTTCCCACTCTGAGTTAAAACTTTTCAGCAGTTACAGTTTCTGATGGGCTAGAAATGCCATTTTTTTAACTAGCCAGGTTGTTTCACCCTTTGGTTGTCACACATTGTTCAAATGGCAGAAGTTAAATTGGAGTAAAAATACTGTGGTTTTAGGAATAAAAAAGATCAGTGATTGGAGCCAATTTAGTAATAGCTTGTGCAAATGTGCTTGTACAAGTGGAGCATGGATCCAGAGAACTTGGATCGAAATTTCTATTGAGTTCTCAGTGATTTGAGAGCAGATTTATGAAAACCATTTTATCTTTTTTTCTTTTTTTAGACAAACTTGCAGTGAAAAGAGGAAATCTTTGGAAAAAAAATTGCATCCCAAAAATTGGCAATCACTGCTCTGGCACATAAACCATTTGGACTCATTCCTTTTCATGGCTTTTTTCCAGGCTAAGTCATACTAATATCAGATCCAAAAGTAGTTTACTTTTTTATTTCATTTAGTCTGGATATTAATTAATCTAGAGTTTTATTTTAGCTAGTCTCTACTTTGCCTGAAGAAGGGAAGGACTGACATGCAGGAAATATTTTTTTACACTCTCCATGTTTTTTTACAGTGAAAATTTTAAGTAATGACTTAAATTATTTAGGATATCGTATCATCTCTTTTTTCTATTTCTCTTTTTTGATATATCTTTATGGCAAAATGGATTTCTAAATTCCTATTTTGTTAAGGGTTATAGCCTGCAGATCAGAATTGACCCTTTGTGTGTCAGCAATGCATCCTTTTGTAAAGTAATGTTACTAAAATCTGTAGGAACTGTTATCTGTTATCAAAGGTCTAAACACTGGCTGAATTAAAAAGATATTAACAGCATTCACAAGAAGGATTGAACGTACATGCATACTGAGAAAAAAAACAGTGCAGTCCTATAAAGCTAAAAGACCTCAGATTAGGTTTTATAATGAAATTATAATATTAAACAAGATGTAAGAGCAATCAGCCTAATGAAATTCTGTTGTTATAAAATTGTGAGATATCTGAGCTGGAAACTATTAGCTATAACTGCATATTATGTATGCATAATATGAAGATTTAAACAGATAAATCTTAAAAGCTGAACTAACTGTATGCATACCAGCATTGGGAGTGACACTGCCTAGCTAGCCTATAGGACATTATCTGTGTGTAGCAGTTTCCCTTCTGCGTTCACACAGAGCAAGCTAAGCCAGGTGCACAGATGGAGCATTTTTGTCTGGACATTGATCTGATACTTTAAAGTATCAGAAGTGAACTCCTAAAAAAACCCTTGAAGTGCCCCTGTGCAATTGCTCAGTCATGTAGGTCAGACCCACCCCCAGCCTGCAACCTCAGGCCTCCCTCAAAGCCTTGGCATGGCAGGAATTGCCGGGCAGACTTTAAATTTATATGAAAATGGGAAAAAAGCTCACTTCGTCTGACCAAAAGCATCAGGCAGCCCTCTGAGAAGGTCCCAAGCATCTTTAGCCTCAGCTCTTCAGAATCATCTCACTGTCTCATCTCAGGAGCTGCTGGAAGCTGAGCACATGCTTGAGGGGCTCAAGCCCCTCATGACCTCACTGCTCTCCTTCAGCTTGCTGTACAACTACTTTGTGTGACTTCAGCTGGAGCATTACAGGGGGGTTCTTTGGTTGCTCTGCCAGCCTTGGGCTGCTTTGTGCTCCTCAGGTTCCTGGAAGAGTTGGTAGAGGCATCTCTGGGAGGGAGGATTGCTCTAGGGCAAGAAGTCATCCTTAGTTGTCTGGGCTGCAGCACTAAGTGTGTGTTTGACTGTGGTCCTGGCTGGGTGCTTCTGCAGGCTCCACTGGAAACAGGCAACTGTTCCTCTACCTCACAGCTTCCCTGGAAGGTGTAGGCTGCCTGTGCTCTCCTTTGTCTCTAACCCCCTTTGATAACTTTCCTCCCTTAGCTGTGAATTAATTCCAATAGCCACTCTTTCTTATCTCTTCCCTGCCTTCTCTCTTCTTGCCTTTCTCTCCTGTAAGGAGCAGTATCAGCAGGCAGAGATCTGATCCAGGCTGATGCTTCCTCCTCCTCCTCCTCCCTGCAAATTCACTGCCTTTCTTCCACGCCTCTCTTGCTCTCCAGACCTTGCCCTCCTCCTGTATTTCCTTACTTTCTTAGGGTGCATCTTGCTCCTTCCCATGACTCCCGTCATTTCTCAAAGTTGTGTTTGGCTCCCCTGCCTTTGCCTTTCCCAGTGGGGCATTTCCTCTCAATCCCCTCCTGCATCTCTTGACAGTCCGTCCAGCGTTTCTCCAGGCACTTCATGCCCTGAGCTTATTTGTCTTCTCTTTCCCCTCCTCCCTCTCCTGCTCAATTCTTGTCTCCAAGAGAATGCAACAGAAATCAAAGAGAGTGACATTAGCAAGCAGAGCCCTTACAAGTTTACTTAGCTCCCACAGTTAAATTAATGAGCTTTCCAGCCATTCTGGATAGGTGGTGACATCATGCAGCCTGTGAAATCCTTGCAGTAATTTTACAGACTAGAGAGAATCACAGGTAAAAACCTCTTTAGGCTCCGTGCTGCAGTGTGTCACTGTTTGCACATTATGGTTTTATTAGCCATGCGTTCGGTGCTGCGGTTTCCCTAAAACTGTGTGATGCAGAGCAAGATACTGTCTCTGCCTTGGACTTGTTTAGTTTCCCCATGTACCAAGCGCATCATCTGTAACTGTCAGCATTCCGCAACAGGGAACAGATGATACTTTGCAGTTTTCCTCTTGCTTCATCTTAATGTATTGCTTGTGGAGTCTGACTTGGAAGCGCTGAGATTTGGCTTATAAAAAGTCCACAGAACTTCTACTGAAAGATTTCATTTAGATAAAAGCATGTATTTAATTTTGATGTATCTTTAGATAAATCATTAAGTAATCTTTTTTTTTTTTTTTTACATTTCTAACTTCAATTTCCTTTACTAAGAATAGGAGGTATGAGCTCCCAGTTTTCTGAACTTTATGGTAAATTTCCTAATGCAACATGCTGTTGCATACCTCAGGGTTGTTAGACTTGTGCTGACAGCGGAGCACACAAACTTGCTGTTTCAGACTCATCCTGCTTAATAACAAAGCAGCCATGTGAAAAATAATCCATTAATAGATACCATTAGGTATCAGTGTGAAATGTTTGAGAGAACTGTAGTGTGTCTCCTCACTGCTCTGATACCAGTAGTTTACCTTACCTGAGCAACATTTACCTATCTCTTCATTCTTTAACGTTTACTGTTCCTTGTCCTTAGAACTAGGCTAAGTAATGACAGCAGTACTGAGAAACCACTGAATAGGTAATAATATCAAAATAGCAATGCTCAAGACACATATCAACATTATTACATCTTACACGTATGAGAAAGGAAGAAGTGCTTTGATTTCTGTCAAGAAAATCATCCTATGATGTCTCTGTGGCTTTGGAAAGCACTAAGAAGTAAGGGTAGTTAGTTCAGCAAAAAAAACCAGTATTGTTCCCATTAATGACATAACTGTCCTGTGTTGTCAATCCAGTCAGCTCTGCTCAGGCTCCTGAAAGTTTCGCTTCTGGCTTTATCAGGGACTTAATAATACCATTTCTTCAGTTATTGACCTGTTAATATTGTTGTCCCATGTTAATTTTCTTTGTGAAACAGAAGTCATGGAGGCAGCAGCCAGGCTAGCTTGCTGTCCTTTGCGCCTGCTTCACGGGGTGTGATGGGGGGGGTGAAGGGCGGCTCTCTGTTTTCAGCCATGCTGTATTCAAACCCACAGTTCTCATTTTCAAGCCTCATGAAGAGGTTTGATCTTGCATGAGGCCAGGCTGATCTGCACTTCAGGAAGCTTTCAAGGCACATGCAGTTGGAAGTCAAAGAGGGGAGGGGAGGAGAGTCTGTCGCTTCTGAAGCTTGCATCAGTTGGGTGTGACTCATGCTCCAAAGGTATAAGGATGTAACTCTAAATTAACCATAGGACCTAAGTATGGCAATATTTGTTTACCATCTTGGTATTCCACTGTCTCAAAGAAAAATACACCTGTATAATTTTGCTTTCCTTTTGCTAAGTTTGCTTTTCAGACATAATGCAATTTAGTAAGTTCATGATGCCCACTTTCTGTAACCCCATACAAACACCCTCAGAGGGACTTTACCTTTCAAAATGAAAAAAAGAAAAAGAAGGAAGAATTAAGGGGGGAAAAGTAACATTACAGCTTATTCTGTGAACAAAATGTCTGGCAGCCTTATGTCCTTTTTTCACTCAAGGCCTATGCAGTCAGCTCTGAGTGTAAGCAGACCTTACTACAAGGGACAATCTGTCATACAAAGTATATACACACCAACATTTCTCTTATTTGAAAGACCATACTCTGGTATTTATATCGACAAGGCACACAGTTTATTTGTACAGTAACAGATGAGCTAAGAAGGTGGGGGTAGTGACACAGAAACAAACCAGCAGCCTCAGGGAGCTCTGAGATTAAAGACACCATGCACAGGAAGCTGCTGTGGGGCAGGACCTCACTGCATACCCCAGCAGAAACTAGAGTCCAGCCCCTGCAGAGCCCACGGGGCTCAGAGGCAATGAATTCCCATCATAGGGAAGTTGAAAGGCAGGGGATGAGTGTTGAGGTCTTGTTGATAAAAGCCTGGCTACTGTAACTTAGGCTCATCTTTGTAAGGAGAAGCCCCATTCAATTGGTCTTGAATTGGCAGCCCTCTGTTCAAAAGGGTGCGTGCTCCTGAGGCACACTCCAGCCAGGGGAAGCTGCTCTATCCCCAGGTTACAGCTCTTATTTACACCCCACCACCTCCATCCTGCTGCTCCTGGTGCACCCCCCACCTTGTGCATAAACTGAGCTGTTCCTCCTGCCCTTCAGAAAGCACCATCATCATTAATGTTATTCCTTTGTACAGGTTCCTATGCGTGTAAGGCAAATGTGACTCCTTATGAGAATATATATGGCAGGTGCTTATCACAGCAAGCAGCACAGTGTGGGAGGATTGCAACACCATACAGCAATGAGTGAAAAGTTTGGCAGTTGTCTGGCAAAAAAGTAAAGTAGTGCAGCATGATAAAGTCATGTATTGCTGCTTTCACTGCAAAGCACCACTCCCCCTAAAAACCTATCCCTGGAAGTCATTTTGGATTAGGCTCTGAAGGTGGTCAGTCTTGCTGCAGCACAAGCACTGAACTGCTTGTTTGCCTGGTTGGGCGATGAGGTGGAAAATGAGCATCAAAAGCTTCGCGGTATGGAAGTGAGCAAGCTATCGTGAGGGAAGGTGTTGATTCATTTCTTTGAGCTCCCTTTCCAAGAGACACATTTTCTGTTCTGATTTTCATTTAGAGTGTGCCTGTTGTTTTGCAGATGAGTTATGGCTGTCAGGAATGGCCTATTTAGGTGAATTGTTCACTTGTCTAGTATGCTGAATGCCAGTTTACAAAAAAAGACTGAAAACTATCCTTTTAACGTTATGACAAAAGAGACACACGCACAAAAAGCCTCAAAAGCTGACGTTATAACAGGAGAAGGTGAAAAGAGAAATTGTCAATCAGTGTCAAGCTGAGGAAATGTCTTCATTAAACCTGGGCTGAAAAATTCATCCTGACCACGTTGCTAAGATAAAAGACCATTACCTGCATTATTTAACTGGTTGTGCAAACAGTTGCGTAAGACCTTCCCAGATGAGAACGGGATAGAGGCCCTTTCCACATGGAAGGCAGCCATCAGATGAAGGGACAGGAGAAGCAGACACGCTGCTCAAATTTCAGCCTGACACTTGGTTGAGCAGGACAGAAAATTTGGCTGAGAGAATTTAGCTTTTAATGCCCTTGCAGCCTCTGTGGTTTTCCGAGTTTGTATTTCCTGCCTAAAAGATAGATACATTCCTGTCCTGAAATAGACTATGCAGTTTACTTCAAGTCCTTCCTAAAATCATTCCTGGACCCGTTTTCTGTAATTCCTATTCATCCACTATGTTCTCTGAGCTAGGCACAACAGAAGGGCAAGGAGAGCGAGAGGGAAAAGGAAAGGGAGTAGACCAGGAAGGGAAAAGAAGGGAAAGAAGTTGGGGTTTTTCTTAATGTATTTAACATTCTCTAAGACTGGAAGTAATACTGATTTTTCTTGTCATGCTTAACATTTCCAGATAAGAATGGTACCCTTCTCAGACAACAGTCAAGTTTAGGGAAAAAAAAAAAAAGTCAATCCACTTGTCGTAATTTAGAAGCCTACTATAACGTACATCAAATTGTCATTTATGACATCTACTTCCTTCTTCTTAATCAAAACAAAACAATATTAGCAAGGCATACAGGTATCTTATTGTTTACAGTTCCACTTTAAAAAAATAATAATCTGTTATATCTCAAAAGTTACAGTTCAATATTTTGGGTTTCCTGATATATTTGTATTGTGAATTCACAAGCAAGATACTAAGTCTCTTAAGATGTCACATCCAGTATGTGGAAAGAAGGGAATGTGTGCGTACAATATTCCAATTAATTATTTTTTTTAAACAAGCAGGCTGTAATGAGTAGTTGTAGATGCACTGAAGTGTGTATTTCAATGAGGCTAAAGACAAAATGCCAAAGAAAAAAAAAGGAGAAATCATGTCTGCAACTTGTTATTTTCACTTTTTTCATTCTTAGCAAGCTCAGTCGCTCTTCAGACAAATAACAGAGCAGAAATGCATATCAAAGTGAAGAAAGCAACTCAGAAATGGAGTAAAGAGGAAAAAAAAATTAAAATTTCATTATGTTGAAGTTGAGAGTCTTTTCCTCTCCTTCAACAACCCACGTAATGGTTAAAGGTGGTCAGAACTTGAGCTCCCGGTAAGCTGTCATGCCCTATTTTAAACCAGTGGGTGACAGGAGGGCTCCATACAGGTGATGAAATGATAATAAAAGTGATAGTATGTAAACTACGGGTTTCTTATTCATCAGCAAGGTAACTGTTCTGTTACTTGTTTAGCAGTGCAGTGGTACCCTGTCAAGGTGATTTCTCTGTAATGCAGCAGTCCAGCTGGGAGGGACTAAACTTGCAGCATGGGACAGGGTGCTGCATACAAGTGAAAGAACCAACACTCTTTCATGTTAAAGACAATGGTCCTCTATGTAAATGTGAACTTAACAGCCTCAACCAGCTCAAGGAGGCATTTCATTGCCAGGTTAGGACAGGTTATTCAGTATGTGTCAGCGTGGCGAGTACACACCTAAAACAACAGTGTGCTGAACTTCTGAAAGTCAACTTGAACCTTCTGTTCTCACCTGCCAAGAAGCAGCACCTTGGTCTATAAGGCTTCTGACAAATAGTTTGACACAAGTAGGGTAATGTCCTGTACATTTTTTAGCCACTTCTGATAATCTGAGGTGTGTAGAGGAAATGCCTGCCATGCGCTGAGTGAAAGTGTAACAGTTCTTTTCATTTTACTGACAAAATTATACATGGCTCTATTATGAAATGCATTCATGCCTCATTTCTCTATTACAGTATCCTAGCTAATAGTATAATCTGTAACCAGTCTTTAAAGAAAACATAGTACAGCTTTGCACCGTATGTCCTGCTCTGCAACCTGACGTGTTTACAATAACAAGGGCAGAATTTATTTTGTTAAGGGAGTGTGCTGCAGAGGTCTGTGGAAAAACATCCAGTCACAGCTTAGCAACTGGCTTTAGCAGCAGCCTTTAGCAGCAGCCTTTACTGCCCACTCCATTTCTACAGCTCCCTATTTTATGTTGAAGTCGCGTCCAATATAAAACATTAATAATGCTCTGCTAGTTGGGGTTGAGCTAAATGTGCTCCAAACTAAGACACAATGCACATGAGAAATAAGTCAGAAATAAAGTAGGGCATTTCCATCTGTGACAAGGCTTACCAGGAAGTTATCACTGCAAAGCGAAGTGTCCTACATAGACTAGAACAGAAAATGGTCTGGGAAGGAATGTAATTAAAACTAAAGGAGACGAACAATGGAAGAGAGACTTCCAGCAGGTAAAGAGCAAAAGGTCAAGAATCTGGGAAGCTGATAATCATTATCTCCAAGAAAGTCTCACTGCAGAAGGAGAAAACCACCTGGCAGTGGCTGATCATCCTAAAGAAGGAAAAAGAATTTGATCTAAGAGGAACTCCGGCTCATGGTGGGGGCAGCTGCCCCTGCTGTTGTCTTCTGTAGTTATTGACCAAATAGGAAGATTGTTATGTTAGTGCAGATGGAAATGAGTTGATAGGATTAATGCACATGAGGTCATGCCCAGTGATCAAGTTTCCATTTTAGATTCTTAAAGTTCATGTCGCTCGCTCTTGAGGAATTGGAGAGGTGGGCTGACTGGCTTTGCTGTGGAGCCTGGCATAGGAGAAAGATCAGAGGGCTCTGCAGTAAGACAGACATGTGCCTGAGCTTGTTCAGATGAAAAGATGAAAGAGGCTGTGCAACACCAAATATAGGCCCTCACCCTCTAGACTTCAGATCCCACTCCTCTTAGGGCAATTTAAATATTAGATAACTAGGCAGATAGAAGAAATCTCTCAGTCTAAAACTGGCAGTGTTGAATGAATAAATTCACCTTTGCAGCAGAATGCAAGGATATTTGAATGTAGTAAGAAAAATGGCAGAGGAATGCCCAAAGGAATGAGTGATGTTGCTACGCTGAGCATTGATAAGGCTTTCATTGTGGTCAGAAACAAAGTATAAAGTTCAGTGGTCCATGTGCTGTGAACAAAATGAAGGACGCACATTACAGCCCATCATGAAATGCAATATGGAGTAAATTGTAGCAAGGCCTATTTCGCTTCTTTCTTTTTGTTCCTGGCTAGAAAAGTATGAGAAAACCTATTCTTACCTTTCACATCTCAGTCACATTTTCTTCTTGCACTAGGACATCTGAACCAAGCAATCGCAGCTTTTCAAATTCTTTCTGCTTTAAAGTCATGTTTTTAAGAGCATGAATGTGTAGCACGACTTTTTGCTCATCTTTGAACTCTCCCCCACTGTAATAATATTAGCTGCTTATCTCAGGCTCATGATGTGCTTTCATGTATTCATGACTGAAGAGATGGGTTCAGGAAGTACAGCCACCGAGTTGAACAACAATAACGTGGAAGCAAGGACGCATAAAACAAGAACAGCGATGCTCAGCACTGCATTCTGCAGTGAGGACACACACTGCACTGAATACTACTGATGTGCAGCATTTTCCAACTCAGAAATATGATACATAATTTTTCAACAAATACTGTGATTCGAAGGGTGAAAGGTTCTTCTTAGGGGGAAATCTTATCTCCTGTGGCGTTAGTAGGCATTGTTTCAAATAAAGACTAGGACATGGCTACTGGAATCAAAGGATGCGAGTAATTCCCCACAAAATAATTCGAAACCATTTTCAAACATGAAGCGGAAAAGAGAAAGGGACACTAATTGGACAGCATACATTCCCTTGGGAGTTGGCAAGGGAAGTTGTGCATGAAAAGCAAATCAGTTTACGGAACTGAGGAATGAGACTGAAGGTCGTGAATAGGCTTAGCAGTCACAGCCAGGCACAAGGGACATTGGTATGTTTGTTCCAGTCTCCGCATAACCGCAAGTCCAGTATGTGA
Organism: Laterallus jamaicensis coturniculus; assembly: GCA_022605575.1. Lineage (NCBI taxonomy): Eukaryota > Metazoa > Chordata > Aves > Gruiformes > Rallidae > Laterallus > Laterallus jamaicensis. The sequence continues at coordinate 13,910,458 of JAKCOX010000005.1, read as the reverse complement.
AAAAGAGTCAAAATTAGGGCTAGGAACACACTGGAAGAAACATCATTATCTTGAAATGTACTTAATTTGAAAAAAAAGTAAGCTTCCCCACTTGAATTCCCTGGCTTGCAGTATGGTTTCTGATTTTTAAACATTCTTTTCTTTTTCCTGTTGCTAAGTGAAAGTCTTATATAAACAAAGGAAATCAACTGTGTTAAAAGGATGGAAATGACTGTATGCAAAAAGCTGTCAAATCTACAGAGTAAGCAAACTGGAAAAAACATTTCTTAACCTAATCCTTTCAGTTACAGCAATGTTGAGCAGCACTTGAGATGTTCAGAGAAAGTTAGTATGCTGTGGGTTAAAACTGTTTGGAATTAATTCTCTCAATTTAAGGACAAGAGTTTCTGTCACCTCAGTGATATACTTGGGGCTTTTTTTGGTTTGGTTGTGGGTTGGTTTTGCGTTTCTTTCCCAGAAGGAACAATTTTAATGATGATTGTGAGCATGAGACGTCTAGGGCACTGTATGGACCTGAAGGGTTATGTTCTAGTTAGTTTTAAGAGACTAAAGCTTACTTCAGCTGCCCATAGCATGGTCCCAGGAGAAGGATGGAGAACTCCTGAGAGCAGACAAGTCATATGTGGGCTGAATTGCCCTTTGGGTACGTGGGTTTTTTCTGTTGCTGATACAGGGAGGCTACATCCTCCCTGTAAAACTGAGGAGCCTCAGCTGAACACCTAGGCTGACGAATCCAGGCTCAAGTACTGGGCTATTTTATGACCCAAAGCGCACACAATGCCTTACCTCTATACTGTGACCACCATGCACGTTTGAAGTGAGCATGGTCTCAGGTCTTGTACCAATGGAATATGCCTAACACAGCATAGGAAAATACATGGTTTAAACGTCATAGGCCTACTTCAATTACAGAAATTGGTGAATCTGCTGCTGTCACTAGAGCCAGGAAAAATGAAAAAAGCAAACCACAAATAAAAAAAAACCAAACACTTCCTGTATGGCTTATGCCACAGCTCTCAAACTATGATTCACAGGCAGTTAACAAGTTATATATGCTAGCTGTTCTGATTTCCAGCTACAAGCAGCTTAAGCAGATTAAATATTACCCCAGATTCTTCTCTTAATAATACAAGGGATGTTAAGCACTCAGGAACAGGAGTGCAGGTGGTCTGCATAATCATTGAATAGGAGAGGCCCAGGAGACACTCATATTTAGACACCCTTTTTATGAAAAATTTTGAGGATTCTTACAATAACAGCAAAATCTAGCCCAATAATAGGGAGTGAGTACAGAATGCTATGGAATTTAGCACCAATAAATATGCTCCCTTTGAAATGGTGAATTAGATGTGCAGCAGGATCTGGTCACACTTCAAAGAATAATATGCAGAGCTGAAGATCCATCTGTTTGCTCTTGCTATCACTACTGAGGCTCCTATATGTTAAGCAGTCTTTTGACTACTTCAAAGCACGTTTGAAGTCTTTGCTGTGCCTATCCCATGTACAAAAAAAGCAAATGTGCCTCAACAATGTGAGTAGCTGGTATTTTTGTTCATTTTACTTGTAAATGAAAACAATTTGTTCCTGCTATTTATCATTTCTGGACCTTTTTCTTTTTTTAGCTATGATAGCGAGGGCCGGCTAACAAACGTTACGTTCCCAACCGGAGTCGTCACTAACCTTCATGGGGAAATGGAAAGGGCCATTACAGTGGACATTGAATCATCGAGTAGAGAGGAGGATGTCAGCATCACTTCCAACTTATCATCAATCGATTCTTTCTACACCATGGTTCAAGGTACTGACCTGAAAACTGTTTTCTTATGGCGTGAGCATCTCCGATCAGATGCATTAGAGGGGAAACTTTAGAGGCAGAGTGTTTGGAGGAAGGGGTGATATACAACACCATTTTATACACATAGAGAAGGAGCTGAGGAAAGGAGGAGTTGTAAGGAAAGGAAAATTAAATATGGTTTCTAATCAAATAGCTTTGGTAAACAGCTATGGGAAGTAGTCAGAATATCTGCTTTGCATTAACAGGGGATTTTTGAAAGGGAAATAGATGCAGAAATAGCATGAAGTGGGATTTTAGCTTTAAAATGGCATATGACATCCCAGCAACCACATCCTTCTAAAAGTAAGTCTGAATTAGGCCAAAAATGCCTATTTAAGCAGCAGAAAACAGGCTTTGTGCCAGTCCAGAAAATATATTCTGAGGGTGGAGTTTCTTGTACTTGTACGTACTATAGACATTCTTACCAACCTCACCCTGGATTTTTACTACCATCCCATCAGTTATGTGACATCAGGATGTTACATGCACCTACCACACAGGGCACATAGGACAAAGGCAGCCTTCTAACCCGTGTAGGTAACCGCTGCTTCCCTTTTTTGCCTTTTCAGATCAGTTAAGAAATAGTTACCAGATCGGTTACGATGGCTCGCTGAGAATCCTGTACGCCAGCGGCCTGGACTCCCACTATCAAACAGAGCCACATGTGTTGGCTGGCACTGCCAACCCAACGGTGGCAAAGAGAAACATGACCCTTCCAGGGGAGAACGGGCAGAACCTGGTGGAGTGGCGGTTCCGGAAAGAGCAAACCCAGGGGAAAGTCAATGTGTTTGGCCGAAAGCTTCGGGTAAGCACGCGAGCATGCGTGGTATCTACTGCAATCTCATTAAGTAAGAGGAAATGTAAATACTCTCCTGTAGGTATTGCCATCCAGCAACCACAGGATATTTACAGGATATTAGCTTAGAGATGGAAGTACTTGCTTTTATTGCTTCGTTTATTGGCTTTTTCCCTTTTTAACTGTTATTTTCTGTGGACTTTAAACTGTTGTTTTTAGCCTGGAATGTATCGGAATGAATCAGGATAAAAGAGTAATTTTCTGCTTTCTTTCACTGGTACTCAATTCACACACCTGATTTTGAAACTTGTTATAAATTTTTCTCCCATAAGCTAGAACAGTCCGAGGAGTTTCTTTCTTTTTATTTTAAATAAAAACTGTGCTAATGCTTCTTTCTGATAGAAAAAGTTTAACTGTGCGTGCATGTGTACAGCATATCCCTCTAACATATGTCTTTACCATTTTGTTGGCATTTCTTCTTCCTATATAGTGAGTGAAATATAAGTAGGAGGCAAGCTATGATTTATGACAGCCATTTGGTAAAGACAACATAGATTAAGCATTTAAAATTGGGTTGCCAGGAGACCATTTCAAGACCACATCGGAGGTCTGACTTACTGTTAGAACTGAACTCGGTTTTTTAAAATAAGGCCTAGGCAATATATCAAATGAAGGTAAGTCATTTCAGACCACTTGACTTCTAAGAGGTAATATGCCATTTAAAATCTTAAAATAATCTTCTTCAGGATGAGAAAGGAGGAAATGCTGTCATGCACCTTATATTCCACTCTACTGTTTGCCTGGCAAGAAGAATGGATTTTTTCAAGAAGAAACATAGATTGTGCACAGTAGCCACTGATTAAGATTAACATACTTGTACCTAGCTATGGCAGCTGTCTTACATGGGTAAGGAAGCCCTGCTTCTGGACATCATCCCTGAGGTTCTGGTTCACAGGCATGACATTGTACTGCACGGTGGGGTAACACACCTGCCAACTCATTTGTGAAAGAAGCCCCAGAGAAAGTAATACAACCACACTAATGGCATTTGGTTTTGGCAGTGAAATTGCTGTAAGTGAAGTAAAATTTTGGCATGTGCAGGGGAGGTAACAGAAATGTCCCGGGCAGTTTTAACATGCAAAAGTTAAGAGGGACAAAGGAACAGCAAAGAGGGAAAGATTTAACAAGAGGGGAAAGTGAGAGATTATAGATTAGGATTAAAAAGTGTATATGCACTTTTAATTACTAAACAGGAGAAGGCAGGTGGAGAATATGGGCTAATAAAAGAAAAAATCCTCAAAAATATTAAAGAAACTTGGTAGTAAAGAAAAAAAAGGAATATTCTGAAGTTGATTTACATGGGAAGATATTACAGAAATGTCACTCGGGGGTGTATGGGGGGGATGTAGCAAAGTAGGAAAGAAAACAACAGAAAGAAGAACAGGAATAACTTAGGGAGCTCATCATTTCCATCTACAGATATGTCAGTAACATTTTGCTACTAAGACGACAAATGTAGACAAAAAACAGTGACAAAATGTATTGCCAGTAAATGTACTCATATATATGACACTTTGACTGTGTTATATATATGCAGTATCTGACATGACAAAGTACACTCTCAGGCAGTCTCTTGGTTTGCTACTTTGTATTAGTTCCACACACTACTGCTAGCCTTTTATAAAGAAATTCATTAGAAATTATGTCACCATCCCTTAAATAAACAGCCCTCTGCCACTCTTACCTTTGTTCAGACTTGTTCTGTCCCTGGGCCTGTACATGCAGGCTGGCCTCTGGCAGAGGTCCTGGCAACCTGCCCTCTCCATGAAAGCATCTTTTCAGGGCACTTGTACAGAGGCCAGACAGACCCGCACTCCCAAGGGTCACCCATAAAGAAACTGGTGTGAGCTCTATCTCACAGGGTGTACGCAGAATAGACAGTTAACAGGCAAGGGAACTCGCAGAAGAGTTTGCTGTGCCTCCTCCTGAGACCTGACGTGCTCCAAGCTCTGCAAAGGTCCCCAGTTTTCACATTATCTCTTGAATCTCTCTGTAAAGCACAGCAACATGCTCCTACTCCTAATGGAGGAATCACAGTCTGATTTCATTCTTCTCATTGGAAAGAAAAACAGGCGTTAAAGCAGAGCAGGATAGATGGACCCCCACATTACTGAAACAGCAGGACAGTAGTAGGTAGAGACTCCATTTCACATCACCAAGCGCTATTCATTGAAAATTTCCTGAACGGCTATTTTGTATTGAGTTTGCATAGCAAGGTTTTAGTAGGTAAGAGTGGCTGCAGGGGTGGCTTCTGTGAGGAGCTGCTGAAAGCTTTCCCTAGGTCTAATAGAGCCCATGCCAGCTGGCTCCAAGACGGACCTGCCGCTGGCCAAGACCAAGCCCATCTTGGGCACAAGTGCCTTGGGAATACCAGAGGGCAGAATAAAATCCAGAACACCAGGAACAATTACAGCCAGAGAGAGGAGTGAGAATTGATACCCTGCAGTCTGCAGACACCTGGGTCAGTGAAGAAGGAGGGTCAGGAGATGCTCCAGGCCTCAGATCAGAGATTCCACTGTAGCCCATGAGGTTGGTGGGGTCTCCTGCTGCATATGCAGACCCCACACAGGAGAAGATGGGAAGCCTATGCTGGAGGAGGCTCCTGGCAGCACCTGCGGTTCTATGGAGAGAGGAGCCCATGCCAGAGCAGCTTGCTGGCTGGATCTGTGACCCCACAGGGGACCCACAGTGGGATAGTCTGTTTCTGAAGGTCTTCTGAAGGAAGAGTGTGAAGGGTCCTACCCGTGAGGAGGAAGGAGTGGCAGAAATGTGTGATGAACTGACCACACCCCTATTCCTTGTCCCCCTGTACTTCTGTGAGGGAGCAGGTAGAGAATTTGGGGGTGAAGTAAAGGCTGGGAAGAAGGGAGAAGTCAGGGGAAGGTCATTACATGACTCTGATTTGATTGCTAATATATGAAATTAATTTCTCCCAAGTTGAGTCTGTTTTGCCCACAACAGCAATTGATGAGTGATCTCTCCTTGTCCTTATCTCAACCCAGGATCCTTCCCCTATATTTCCTCTCCTGTGTCCAGCTGAGGAGAGCAGCTTTGGTGGGCACCTGGTCTCCAGCTAGGGTCAACCCACTAAATATTTTTTGTCAAAATGGAACACAGAGATTTCAGATATATTTGGAGTGTGACTGTCTCAGGCACAATAAAAACATTCAAATTTTGCTGTAAAAAACATTTCAGGAGCAGAGGTGCTCTTAGGAGAACTCAGCTGAAGGCAGTACTTTAGCCGACGTGTTATTCCAACTCATGTTGTCCAGTAAAATAATAATAATAAAAATAATAATAATATCACTAAAAGCTGTCATCGTTATATCTGTCATCTCTATTACAATGTTATGCAAGTACAGCCAAAATTTGACGAGAAGCTCACATCTGAAAACAAGAGCTTTGTCAGCAGACTCCTGAAGCATGAATCTGGCTGGAGAAAGAGGCACTTCCTTCCCTTCTCCTCTCTCCTGCCCCTACACAGACCAGACAGATGGAAAGTGAGAAGGCAAGGGATGTTATTATCCCGTTTAGCAGATAGGGCAGTGAGACCGCCAGATTAAGTACTCTGCTGCAATTTACACCGGAAGGATGTGCTTAGCCAAGAAATTAACCACAATTGCTTGGACATCTGCCTTAACCATAAAACCACCCTTTCCTCTTTGCCAATTCAGAAATCAGAAGCGCCCATTCTCATTTAAGTTTCTAAACCCAAGCAGTAGACAAGAAAATTAATAAAAATCATTATTACTTGTAAAATAGGGAAGGGAAGAAGGAGAGAAGGGAGGGGTAAAAATCAGAGAAGCAAAATAGGGAAGGAGATGCAGAGATAACTGCAGGCATATATGGGAGAGGCTGGGAAATAAAAGCTAGAGATCAGCAAGATTTAAGAGTGAATATACAGAAATGATTGAATATTAAATGTTACGAAATTTAAACAAAAACTACCTAAAATTAAACTTCAAGAAAACACAGAAAGGAAGTGAACAACAATGCTTTATAGTTAAGTTTAACCTAATTCTGCAATCTGTCTTGCAGCACTAACTTTTTAAAGTAACATTGGATGGCTCATTAAGTATATAAAGTAGGTATCCTGAGTTTGATAGATTTTGTGCTCCTTATTTAGAAGATTTACATGAAAAAATTATTGTTGCTCTGAAATTGGTAGTGCAGATTGCTCTCATGCCAGTGATTTCGTATTGAAAAAGAAAGGTAATGTTGACAGACCAAGCAAAAACTAAGCATTTGTAGGATTTTTTTTTCCATATTTGCAAATGGTCCATCACTAGCACTTCAATATTTTTTACGCCAATAATAAAAGATCTAATTTATATTGATTTTTTAGAAGCTTATCAGCCTCAGGGTGTAAGTACCAACGCCCATGATACATGGATTTTTGAACATGCAACGCTGAAAAATGCAAAGATCCTCCAGTCATCTTTGGTCACGATACCCATTTTCTTTTCTGAATGCTATTTAGCTATCTTTCTTCACTTCTTTGTAATGTCTGCATCAAGTACTTGAAAAGGAGCTTTAATCTTAGTGCATGTAGCTGTATGTCCATTTGTCCCCTGCTTCCCATATGTTAGCAAAAGACAGAACTAAAAAACTTTAGTTATTTTCAACCTCACCTGGAATAACTAACGTTAAAAGGACACAGCAGAAATGGTTTACAGATGAACAAAGAAATTGTAGAAGCCTGTTTGAGAACATTAAAAAACAGTTCAGTGCAGAAGGGGAATGGAGAATTACAAAGATACCAATGTGGGAAAAGAAAACCAGACATTTTCCCTTCATAAATCTAAAAATGGGAGCTGATTAGAACACTAAAGCAGGGGCTTTAGTATTATGCAGCAATGACTATCCAACACTACACATTGCATAGACAAACAATGCCGTTTTCAACACTAATGTATCTTGACTAAGGCTTTAATTTGAAACTGAAACAGTTACAAACTTCAGAGCATTTAGAATTGTTTTCCAGTAGTCCGGTAGTCCCCGAGTCATTTATAGCTTTAAGTGGTCAGTTAACTGGCTGAAAGACATAATCCTCTACTAAGGATTTCAGCCTCATAAATACACTGCAGCTGCGGGTGGTGCACCAAGTTAAACTTCCATTTGATCCAGAAGGGGAAAGCCTATGTGCTAAAAACTGTTTCATCTTAATTTGAAGATTTAACGTGCTTTTGGAGATCTTAATTTCCTGTTTACCATTTTGAGAAATACTTGCTGTAGAGGATTAGGATTCAGTTCTTTCTTTCTTTCTTTCTTAGTGTGATTGTTATGAACCTGACAAATGGTTGCCGGGAATATGTTTTGACAAAAATTTGCAGATACACTTTGGGCTGCCTACAAAAGTAGTAGTTTGTTCACTGAAATGGCCCCATTTATCACAAAAGATTTCAGTGCACATCTTTCAGTATTTTCTTAACAGTGGACTAAGCATCAAGAAAGAACACCTTGCAACAAATTCTGGACCATCTCTTTATATAAGCAGATGCTAATGTAGAACCTTGTATCAAGAAGTTGCTAAAATAATTAAGGCACAGTGCAAATGAATCGCTGTAAGTGGCACTGTAAGAATAGGTAGCTTTGTGGAAATTATGAGTGGCCAGGGTTTGAACAGCATGGCTTACTGTGTCATTTTGTTTGCTTTAAAAAGGTTAATGGCAGAAACCTCCTTTCGGTTGACTTTGATCGAACCACAAAGACAGAAAAGATCTACGATGACCACCGTAAATTCCTGCTGAGGATTGCCTACGACTCGTCAGGGCACCCCACCCTCTGGCTACCCAGCAGCAAGCTGATGGCTGTCAATGTTACCTATTCGTCCACAGGTCAAATAGGCAGCATACAGCGAGGGACGACGAGTGAAAAAATAGAGTATGATGCACAGGGAAGGATAGTGTCTAGAGTGTTTGCTGATGGGAAAACTTGGAGTTACACCTATCTGGAAAAGGTAAGGAACGCTTGGGTTTTAAATAATGCCTTGCATGTGCAGAAATTCTGCAGCATCTGACTGCTGCATGTAAAGCAAAACCAGGTACTGGCAGCACATTTCAACTATTCTAAGTATCAGCATGTCATTCCTAGGGCAATGTTTTATACAATAGATATGTAATCACGCTGTAGCTAATTGCTAAGAATTTATGTCTTTTCAAATTAAGGCCACTGACTAACAAGAAGCAGCTATATTTACCTTTTACCTGAACACTTAAAATAAGGTACAGGGACTAGATCTCTGCAGTGTACAGTTGGAAGTAATTTTTGTAAATTCTTCACTGTTGGGCTTTTTTCACTACCAAGAAAAGCTCTTGTTTCCAACTAGTTACAGCTGTCAATTTGTACTTGCTGTATTTTGTAGCATCAAAATAAGTGTTAAGCAAAAGATCAGGAATCTCCATTATATACAACGACTGCTGAATGATAGCTCTCCCTTTAGAAGTATCTCTGAAAATCCCCCTTGTGAGATCTCATGCCTGCTCTGCAGAAAGAGAATGCATTTCTTTCTGGGGTTTGAGTATGTTTCTATTGAAGCTGTTGCTCAGCAAATACTATGTTGCAGACACAATTTAATCAAGACCTATGATACATAATAGCCATGCATCAGAAAAATGTCAGAATAATTCCAAGTAGCTCCATTTGATACAAAGTAATCAAACAATTGTTTTGCTTATGTCTTAAAAAGCTTACAGAACAAGAACACAGGATGCAGGGATCTCAGGCTATTCAAATTCTTCAAAATCATCTCTAATTGTAGGGAAGAAATTGTATCTCCCATATGTTGTTCTCCTCGTGAGTTAATGGCTCTAAGACAGTTTTACTTCTTCCCATATTAAACATGACTTATCTGAATCCATTGACAATCTGCTGTTTAGCTGTGAGTGCTTGATAAAAGAGTGATACAGTCATAACAAGTAGCAAATTATGAATGTGGAACTACTAATTACAGAACCCCTTACAATTAAGCATCCAAGTAAATTAGGCAGGGAGATGTTAACAACATGTAAGGTCAAGGATAACTCAATTAAAGAGGGGATAATTTTCTCAAGTGGGAATGTCACATTTTTTGTAAAGAAATAGTATCAGTATATGTGTGAGGGAGGGTACTCCACCATTTGTCACACGGTAAAAATCTGTTCTTAATTTTCAGTCAATGGTTCTTCTGCTTCATAGCCAACGGCAGTATATCTTTGAATATGATTTGTTGGATCGGCTTTCTGCTGTCACCATGCCCAGTGTTGCTCGTCACACCATGCAGACTATCCGCTCCATTGGCTATTACCGGAATATATACAACCCCCCGGAAAGTAATGCTTCTGTTATAATGGACTACAATGAAGAAGGGCAGCTCCTTCAAACTGCTTTCCTGGGGACAAGCCGAAGAGTATTATTCAAGTACAGACGGCAGACCAAGCTCTCAGAAATTTTATATGATAGTACAAGAGTTAGTTTTACTTATGATGAGACAGCAGGAGTCCTGAAAACAGTAAACCTCCAAAGCGATGGTTTTATCTGCACCATTAGATACAGGCAAATTGGCCCATTGATTGACAGACAGATTTTCCGCTTCAGCGAAGACGGAATGGTAAATGCCCGATTTGACTACAGCTATGACAATAGCTTCCGAGTGACTAGCATGCAAGGTGTCATCAATGAAACCCCATTGCCTATCGATCTCTACCAGTTTGATGATATCTCTGGCAAAGTTGAACAATTTGGAAAATTTGGAGTTATATATTATGATATTAACCAGATCATTTCGACAGCTGTAATGACCTACACAAAACACTTCGATGCACATGGGCGCATCAAGGAAATTCAGTATGAAATATTTCGGTCATTAATGTATTGGATTACAATTCAGTATGATAACATGGGAAGAGTGACAAAAAGAGAAATTAAGATTGGGCCATTTGCCAACACCACAAAATATGCTTATGAATATGATGTAGATGGTCAGCTCCAGACAGTTTATCTGAATGAAAAAATAATGTGGCGGTACAACTATGACCTGAATGGCAACCTCCACTTGCTCAACCCCAGTAGCAGTGCTCGTCTGACGCCACTTCGCTATGACCTGAGAGACAGAATAACTCGGCTAGGGGATGTTCAGTACCGGTTAGATGAAGATGGATTTCTGCGCCAGAGGGGTACTGAAATCTTTGAGTACAGTTCAAAGGGCCTTCTTACCCGAGTTTATAGCAAAGGCAGCGGATGGACAGTGATATACCGTTACGATGGACTTGGACGACGAGTTTCTAGTAAAACTAGCCTTGGACAGCACCTCCAGTTTTTTTACGCAGACCTTACGTACCCAACCAGGATAACTCATGTATATAACCACTCAAGCTCCGAGATCACATCTCTTTACTATGATCTGCAAGGACACCTTTTTGCCATGGAAATTAGCAGCGGAGACGAGTTTTACATTGCATCAGACAATACGGGGACACCACTGGCTGTTTTCAGTAGCAATGGTCTCATGCTTAAACAAATTCAATACACTGCTTATGGAGAGATCTATTTTGACTCTAACCTTGACTTCCAGCTGGTAATAGGATTCCACGGAGGCTTATATGACCCACTGACTAAGCTTGTCCACTTTGGAGAAAGAGATTATGACATACTGGCAGGCCGATGGACAACACCCGATATTGAAATCTGGAAGAGAATTGGGAAGGATCCAGCTCCTTTTAATCTGTACATGTTTAGAAATAACAACCCAGCCAGTAAAATACACGACGTGAAGGATTATATCACAGGTAAAAGGTTACTTAATTGCAAGATTGTCTCCCTCTTGCTCAAAAAAACTACCTTTGTGTTCTCATAATCTGGAATTTGATTACAATGCTATCTGAGGATGGTCAGTAAAGAAACTCTCAGGGAAGATAACTCTTCAGAAAAGTACTTGATGTTTAGAACTAGATCAACAAAGTGATTTTAGCTTGGGGAGCTGGACTTGCAGACATCCAATTTAGACTGGAATTCCCAATTTTGTTCAAGTATCTAAAGACATAGCATAAGAGATTAAGTTCCACAAGCCAATACTAGTTTTCAGATTTAGGTAACTCAACTTAAACCTTCTGCCCTACAGAGTTCTTACAGTGCTTTAATGCTGGTCTGTTGACCCAAAAAGATAATTCAGAGCATCTCAGTACACAGAGGGGTTGGGTTTTCCAAAATACATATTAGAGTACCAATAGAATACATCTCTTCCTCTCCCACTGCAACTGAATGTAACTCAAAGCACCTCAGCTAGTGATCTGGGTGCACTGGGAGAGGAAAGAGAAGCCCTAGGAGTTCTCTTTCCAATACCATTACATATTACCCAGTGCTCTTATAACGAGAAAAATAGATTCCTTGAGTAAGTACAAGAGTAAGAACCCCTCAAGACTGTTCATGAGATCTCCTTACATATGGATTAGTCAAGCTTCTTCACAGCCCTGGGCTACCAAGCAGTAAAGAGCACATATTCATGGACCTTTCAAAGACAAAGAGGTTTCAAGGACAGAAGGGGTCTTTCTGTGACCAATTGAACTCATTAATGTGACAGCAAATATTCACTGAAAGTCAGTTAATACCTTCCAGGGTAGGATTTTACAAGGCTACTAATGTAATTTGGTTAAGAAAGGGAGTCAGATAGGCCCCAGGGCCAGCACAAAGTGATGAGTACACAGCCAGGAGCAGGGAAGGAGGAAGATACAGAAAAGAGTGTGAATTTCTCTTCTGGCAACAAAAAGCTGCTCACGTGACACTTCTAGTAGAGAACTGAGTTCTTGGGAATCTCCTATCTTTTTTGTGGGTCTAGAATTCGTGATATGTAGTGTCTTCAATTTTTCTACATACAAATCAATCTGAGTACATAGCAGAAGTTTCTGAAAAATGCACTGGTGAGATAAAATATGAAAATTCAAATGTAATAGATGTAAATAGTGTTTAGTATTTTACACCAAGAGTGCTAGGCCACAGGAGGGGCTCAGCCCCACTTGCAAGCAGTGAGACTACAAAACTCAGAAAAGCATCTTGGGAATCAAGTAGGTTTGCATTAATTTAACAAACAGCAACTATTAGCAGGGCTGCTAATGGGCTGCCTGTGAGCAAGGATAATGGCAGACCTTTGAACCTGTCCTCTTTTAGCAGCATGTGCTGTAGTGGATGCAGTTGCAATCAGATTCTTTGTGACTTTCAAAGTGATGCACTTAGTTCAAAAATTGCCCTCAAAATACAGTCCTCAATATCTTTGATGTATGGAATACATAGACACACGCTACTCACATAAGGTTATCATTCCAATGAGTAATTTGGCTGACTGAGTTTTAGATGCAGAGGCTCATGAGGTGTATCATTTATCTGGGAAGTTGAGAAATTATTTTAAGGTATTTTTTATGCTTTTAACATTTGGGAAAACTTGGTTCCTTGTTCCACTTATTTGGAGCTTTCTTAAAACTGCTAGACTCAGTAAGGGCACTCCACCAACTTCTGCTAAGCTTAGTATTTGTGAAAGATAGGGTAGAGAGACAGAAACAAGGAACAGCACCCATTCTTGCCCATCAATTGTTAACTAATTAATCATTGGCACCCCCAATTTATTTTTAACAGAGCATAAAATGTATCATAAATAATGTTATCTAATGCTGATTTACTTGCCTCTCTGCAACTGTAATACATTTCATTAGCTTTTCATTTCATAAATCCAACTTCATCTTGAAGGGGGGAAGATTTCTCTTGAATCAACATAGAATACGTGCCAAATGATTTAAAAGGCAATTGACTAGATAGGTGTTATTTCAGGGGTAGTGACATTACAGTGACACATGTAACAAGTGCTCTGCAGTGCTTTGCTTTGTTTTAAAGCATTGATGAAGATGCAACGTAGAGTGCGTTCAGCCTGACTGTGAAATCCCAATTAGGTTAGGCTGTATTAGAAAGAAATCTCACTTTAATTGTGCTCCTTTCATTGTTCTGGAAGTCACTGAGGCCTTCAGAATTGTGGAAGCCTGCATTGCCTTTCAAATGAGCATAGTGCAACTCTTACAGAGCTGCAGTTCTTGGAAGTTTAGAACTCTGAAGTTTCCTGCATAGGCTTACTAGTCTAGCTGTAGTACAAATCTAACTCCATCCATAACAAAGTGAAGTTTGTTGAACATTGTTATGTTTCAGAAGGAAATCAACAATGCCAAAAACTAATCCAGGTAAAAATGGTACATTTGCAGACTATTCTAATATTTTTCATTTTTAATAATTCTCTTTCAGATGTAAACAGCTGGCTGGTGACATTCGGCTTCCACCTGCACAATGCCATTCCTGGGTTCCCTGTCCCAAAGTTTGATTTAACAGAACCTTCTTATGAACTTGTGAAGAGCCAGCAGTGGGAGGACATACCAGTAAGAAACAAAACTAAACATACACATGGAACACAACATAATGTTCTATTACTAGGCCTGTGTAATCCTGACAAGGTTACTCACTAAGTTAAATCTGAACAGTGCCTTTCAAACACCTAATTTTTACCTACTTTCAAAAGAATTTAAGAAATTACAGATGGGTGTTTTTTCTTACAGATTTGGTAAATTAGGTACCATTAAGTAAGCTTTTGTTTGCTTTCAGCAATAATAAAAATACAGAAAGACAATAATCTATAAGAAAGTTTAAGACCCTTTAGAAGATGTCCAAATCTCATAGCAAAAACTAGAGATTAGATTTGTACTAACACTCTGGCTGAAGGCAGAAACTGAACACTGTAGTAAAAAATAGAGTGTGGAATAAACAGAAGAACAGGTGATATAAATTATGCATACCTGGCACCACTACAATTTTACTTCTCTTTAATATTAACCATGTTTTAGATGTAAAGATAAAATATTGAAAATGAAATTACCTGAGGTGAAACCCATTATGTTACATAAAACCTAAACTCCAGGTGCTTGTGAAGTTCTTCAGGAGGAGAAAAATGAACTTCAGTCCTGAAAATCTGCTAGTTTTAAATGATGTAATAAATAAATGTGGAAGTTAAAATCTGCTATTTAAGAAAACAGTATTTAAAAATCAATCTTACTCAAAGATCTAAGACCTATGCCCTTGAAAATCCTGCAATTTTCAGTTAAGAAGGAAGTGTTAAGATACAGTAAAATGGGTAATCCCATTGTAAACAAAAATAGGGATCTTTTTAGAAGACTCATGATACAGAACTTTAGGAGATTAAAACAGGATATGATCTCATAGAACCTTACAGCTTAATTTAGACAACTAATTATTAGAAGGGAGGCCCAGTAGAAGGTAGTATATGAAAGCTAATTTTGCATGCATCAAGTTACCCGCTATATATATATATAAATATTCAAGGATGTAGTAACAGGGAAAGACTGTAGAGCACAGCATGGGAACAGGCTCTCCCATGAACAGTAGAAGTAGTGAAGGAGGAACCCTGCAACTACTCCAGGCAAAGTCTCTGTGCCAGGAGATGAGACACCTCTCATCAGGTATGGCTGTGAGGAACTATCAGAGGTTGTTTATTTAGATCTCAAAAGCTAAAGAATGCTATTAGCCACTAACACCAGCAAAGATACATCAGGAAAAGAACCAGTTTGGTCAAAGCAATGAGAGCAGACAGCTAGTTGTCAAAAATCTTAACAAAAGAGCCAGGGGCATGTAACATGATAGAGAGAAGTAGGAGGAACTCAAATATTCAAAATTCTCAGGTAGGAAGAAACTGTGACTATGATACTCACTCGCTGTTGAGCAAGCAAATGCAACCAGGAGCCAGAAGTAGTAGTGAGCTTTACTGAGATCTCAGGTTTTGCTTCAGAGCTCTGAGGATACATGTTAAAAATAAACAAACTTTGTCATTATGAAGTTGCTATAGCATCTCGCTGCTCTCACTGATGAGTGGGCTGGCTAGAATGTATTTTTGTGCTCAATAGCTTTTGTGTGGGATTTACAACAGCTGAAATCCATACTTGTTAGCAAGTGCAGACGGGAATCTGCCACATTCAAGAAGAGTCGAAAGTCCAAGTCAATCTGACATTCCGTCAGGAACTGTCCCCTCCAGAAAGCCACCTTCACGGCAGAGCAGAGAGGCCTTTGCAGACTTTGTGCCAGGCTTTGATTAACAGCAAGGCTGAATTAAGTTTGTAGGAGTCTGTAGTGACTCCTGCTTGTTCTCCCACCTGGAAGTTTGGAAAAACCGAACAGGATTTTGCTTCGTTTATCAGCAATGAATCAAGGGAGTTAAACAGTATTTTTACTGAAGGGAGAAGGGGTCAATGGAAAGACAAACTGCATCATCTACAGAAACTAAATACTCCTTTTCAAAGTGCATCCAAAGCTGTTTAAATACTTCTGGTTCCTGTTGAGACAACTGCTAGGTCAGTTGTCTGCTCCACACCTCCATCAATACTAGCTCATTCACAGCTTGTAGCTGTTAAGACCTAGGGTTAGACAGATAAGATGTGCCTATTCTGCACAGTGTAAGGTCTCACCCCAGCCACAGTTGAGCCCATAATGTGACCTACCTCACTAGCTTTGCTAGCTAAGTACAGCAAGAGTTCATCTGCCATACTGGGCCACACATAGCTCTTAACCAGACTTTTTAAACAGATTCTCCTGTCCTTGCTTTTCCATCTTGTGCTTTTGCACCTTTCATTCTTGCCCTTCATAGCACACCTACATTTTCAATAAGAACTCCACAGATACAATAAAACATGAAATAACTAAGCAAGCACAATTTAGACTTGCTTGTTGGTACCTTTCATTTGCTGCCCCTTCTCTTGGCTAGCTGTGTACAGCTGTATAGAGCGCTCTCCTGCATTCAGGACTGCACTCCTCTGCAGTTTCACGGAGGGAAGCTCCTTGTCTCTTTCAGGCAGCACACAGATGCATGGAGTGAAAGAGAAGCTCACACAGTTGAATTAGACACAACTTTTTCACATCCCCTTTATCAGTTTCTACAATTATCTGCAAGAAAGTGCATTGGTCTTCAGTATTCCACCCCTCAGTTCTATACCATTTGCTTCTTTCTCTTTTACTGTAAAGACTGAGTGGTGGTTCAGCCCCAAACGGTGGCTGAGCACACAGGCCACTCACTCACTCCTGGAGAAGAAACAGAGCCTCCCTGGGTTGGGATAAGGACAGTTTGCTGACAAAAGCACCATGAAAGTAGAGCAATAACAGCTAGTTACACTCACACCCAGTGATAACACAGAGCACCTTACTGACCTGATGATTACAGAGAGCTGCACAACACAAGAACAAACCCAACAGCCTGGCAGCTCTCAGACTGCTCTGGAGGCACCCAGGAGTGCCCCTCCCAAACCTCCTTTTATAGGGGAGTGATGTCAGGTGGTGTGGTAACAGCCCAGGCTGACTCAGCTCACCTGAGCTGGCTGTTTGTGGAGGTTACCTCTGGCTTTGCCAGAACCAGGACAGACTGTTATTAACAGTTTGATTCCTTTAGCAGCTTGAGGAGTTGAGAACCTCCCTGTAGCTACCTAAGAGACACTGTCTCCAGATTCAGCATAAAGGCTTGTTCCTGTTCTAAAGCCTGGCTTCCTGACCTGCAAAAAAATCTCCTTGATTTGGGTGGACCCATGGTAGTAATCCTAGTCGAACTAGGATTACTCATTTTACTACAGTGCCATCTCATCTCAGAGGATGAGATGGCACTGTAGTAAGATAGTTCCTGCAAAGGTCTGTCCTGTGCAGTCCAGAAAGTAGCATCTGAAGTTAAATGTTACTTTTGTGCAGGTTCCCGAGGAGACAAAGAGAAAAAGCACTGAACATGATCTAACAAAATAGTCTTGTAGCTCAGCAGAACAAGCTGTATGTAGATTTAATTAACTCCTTGGCACTGTCAGTTGTGGCATATCCTGTTGTTGTCCATGGGCAGCACACCAAGAAAGCCTGGCTGTTTGGCATCTACAAGGCTACAGATGGCTGGTAAAACTTCTGTCTGTTCTTGTTTACAGCCAATTTCTGGAGTGCAACAACAAGTGGCGAGACAAGCAAAGGCTTTCCTTTCCCTGGGAAAGATGGCAGAAGTGCAGGTCAGCAGACGGAAATCCAGCGGAGAGAAGTCATGGCTGTGGTTTGCTACAGTGAAGTCTCTGATTGGGAAAGGGGTGATGCTTGCTGTCAATCAAGGCAAAGTGCAAACAAACGTGCTCAATATTGCGAATGAGGACTGCATAAAAGTGGCAGCAGTTCTGAACAACGCCTACTACCTAGAGAACTTGCACTTCACCGTTGAGGGAAAGGACACTCACTATTTTATCAAGACCACCTCCCCCGAGAGTGACCTTGGGACACTGAGGCTGACGAGTGGGCGGAAGGCTCTGGAGAATGGCATCAACGTCACTGTTTCCCAGTCCACCACTGTGGTAAATGGCAGGACTCGTAGGTTTGCTGACGTTGAAATGCAGTATGGTGCTTTAGCGCTTCACGTCCGCTACGGCATGACACTTGACGAGGAAAAGGCCCGCATACTGGAGCAAGCCAGGCAAAGAGCTCTTTCCAGTGCCTGGGCCAGAGAACAACAGAGAGTAAGAGATGGAGAGGAAGGCGCTAGGTTGTGGACAGAAGGGGAAAAGAGGCAGTTGCTAAGTGCTGGGAAGGTACAAGGATATGATGGGTACTATGTACTCTCTGTGGAGCAATATCCAGAATTGGCAGACAGCGCTAACAATATACAGTTCCTCAGACAAAGCGAGATAGGAAAGAGGTAACACACTGGCTTAGCTCAGGCTGCCAAAGAGACTGTGTACCAGTGTCTTCTAAAAAGGAGACCAAACTGTTTTGCTGCATTACTACTTGAGCCTAAGCTTACACCTTTGCTCAGATTTTTCTGTAGCACAATCTGAACGGACTCTGTAATGAAGAGCGCCTTCCAGAAGAATGATACTGCTAATGACAAAACTTTTTTTTTTTTTTTCTCAATGACCTTAAAGGTGATCTGCTTTAAAGAATATGTTTACATATGCATATCGCTGCACTCAAGTTGGACTGAAAAGTATTGGAAAAAAAAAGAAGAAAAAAGAAAAGGCCTACAGATTTTGCAACAGGCTGTCTGTTCCTTTGAGGCACTGTATTTAATTAAGATACAGACCCGTACAGTGTTTCCAAATATTACTGAATTGTTGACCTTTGCTTATGAGAAGTAGTCTCTCTCTCTCTCTCTCTTTCTCTCTTTTTCTCACTGCATAGGATGTGGTATATATCTGTTGATTTTAAAACGTGGGGCAAAAATTACTGTTTATAGACAACCCAACTGCTTTAAACTGTGCTGCTTTCTAAAAGGACATTGGCACAAGTGACTTATGCTACCATGGGAATTTAATAATGAATTTTACAAAGCTAACATGGTTTGCCTTGGGGGGAAAACGGCAAGTAGAATCCTTGTTGCAGATAAGCAAAGGAAACCCTGATTTTTTTGTAAATTATGTGAGACAAGTTGTTTATGGATTTTTATATGAATTACAATTTACTGTACATCAAATATTAGTCTCAGAGGAGTTAATTTATGTAAAGTGTTTAAAAAAGTTTATACTTAAAAATAAAATGATAAAAACATGTGCTGTGTGTGATTTTTTTAAAGAAAAAGGAATTGCACCTTTTATGTTATAGCTGTACAGTATAAATGATTATATTGTAGAGATATAACAGTGATGACTAATGTCCAAAAGTGTTAATATTTTTGTATTAGGTTTAAAGCTGTGCATCTATCACTCTGAGATAGGATGGGACACTCCAAAGTGGCTGGCTGAATCAGACCGCAGCTCCTTCTCCTCCCGTACCTCTCCTGTCACCCAGGCCAGTGCCACTTCATCAGTCATTGTTAGAAGGCACAGTAACCAAATAAGTCTCGTTTATTATGATGGAAGACTTTAATAGGTTGGGTTTTCCTTGTCTTTTTCCAGCCCTAACGTAATAAATGGACATTTATTCATACCAGGTGGAGTTTCTGTTGTTTTTTTAGAAGCTTTGTTTCACAATGGAGAGAATAGTGTCTCAGGTGCTTGGCAAATTGTATGTAGAAGAAGAAGAAGAAATTATGTAGCTTCATCCAGTTATGTCAACTTTGTCTTCTGTATAATACAGCTCTTTTAGGTGTTATAACTCCAGATAGAAGAAGCGTACCTCTGACCTGATGCTACAGAATTGCTCTTTAGGCAGGCAGGCTGTTCCGTAGGGTCATCTCCTGGCCTTCAGCTGGCAGATCACATCCCGTTACTGTGAACACTGCACCTGGGGATGGAGAGGAAGGTCCGATTCTAGTGCCTAGTCTGCATCTCCACACCACTGCATAGATTTGGCATGCTCTGCTCCAAGGCCCAGTATATTTGCTGCAGGACAGAACTGAAGTGTGCAGCCGGTTCCTTATAGGAAGCCTGTGGTGGCATCTATGGCATCTGTTCTACATCTTGGCTGAAACCATTCTTAGAGCTTTACTCTCACGAGCACTAAATTCAGCCACAAAACATAAATATTTTTAAGATGAGACAAAATTGGGGGGTTTTGATGTTCATTGAAATATACACAGTATTTCTATCCATGTATTATAATGACAAAACATAGTAAGTGAACGTGTCTTAACTATGAATGGTTCAAGTGGATGTAATAAAAAATAGTTTTCTAACTGCTTTGTATTCTGAGAGTCTATGGTACTACATACTCTAAATTGCACATTAGGACTGTTTGATAAACAGATTTGAATTTCTCCCAGCCAAGCCGCTACCGAATCTACAGTATCAGTGCTATTACTGTATGTGTGTATTTGGTAGAGCATACAGAACTAATTACACATATAATGAATGCTAATCATCTATTAGAATGAAAGCACAGATTAGTTGTTAGGATTTCTACCCTTGAAGTCTTGAGGGCCCTAAATTTAGAGAGGATGGTATGTCAGACCCCAGAGGCGTGTCATTGATCTACGTATTCTTTTTAAAGATGTAAAATGCTAGGTGTTTGCAGTTCTGTTGGGTGGCTCTTCCACAGCACTGTATTTAGCATGCTGTAAGTGCTCTCTGTTGAAATAGGCTCATACTCTAAATCATGTCAAATGTTTCTGTTCTGTTTGAATATGAAAAGCTTGTATAACATGTCAACAATGAAATATATCTTCTACTTGACGCGTACCAATTCCTTCTCCTTTGTTCTGGCACCAATAAACAACAAATTATCGTATCTGTTGGTGATCATTTTAGATAAAGTCAAATCAAGCCAGTTAGTGGCCTTGTTAGTAGGTATAATGAGCCTATTTCTTGCTAAAAAAGACTTGCAATCTGGACATGCTCCTGCAGGAAATAGTGACCTTGGGGAATCTATAAACAAAAGATCTTTTTAAAGAAAAAAATATGTATAATTAAAAAAAAGCATATTACAAAAAAAGGAGATTCTAAGTATTTTAGGCAATGCCAGTCAAAATGCTATCCTGATATTTTGAGATGTATATTTCGTCTGATTTGTATTGTTCTTTTAATTTGCCTTCTTAACTTTATATGTGTCCTGAATTTTCCACAAATTGATAACTATAGATTGCATCTAGGCTTTCCAATAAAAGCCAACCCAATGTGTGTTGTGTGTGTGTTTATATTTGTTTTTTTAACTCTGTATGTCAGGTATTGCATCTGTGCTATTGCTTTTCTCTTCATATTGGAAGAAGCAAACCGATCCGGTTGCACTGGTATTGATTCATTTGCTTCACAGTTGGCAGTATCTTTTTTGACTCTGTCCAATGGCCTCATCTGCTAACTCAGCAGAGTGAATTACTCCATGGGATCTCTCAGGTGGCCTACTTTAGAGAAAACATTAAACATACCTCACAATGCCAAATCTTTTCTAGATAAGAAAAAGCCAAAGAACAAAAAAAACCCAAATCACTTTGAAATGTTTTCTCTCCTGTGCTCCAGAGTAAAAAACATGACAACAATTATTTGATTATTAATAATTAGGTTGGCACTGGTATATATACACCCATGGAATAGATCCTTCAATCTGCATTTAGACCTGCTTTGCAGAAACTGCTGACTTCAGCGCTGCTGTATGTCAAAAGACTGCTTTGATTTTGGTTGGAACAGGCAGACTTCACTACACTTACTTTGTAGCGACAACCTCAAGTTGAAAACACGTTGATCCAGCACCAACCGGGTCACTCTGCTCAGCTAACTGGTCTAATTTAAAAAAAAAAAAAAAAAAAAAAGAGCCAGCAAGAGAGCTTTGCATGTTCACACTTCGGAGGTGAGAGATTTGCATTTCACAAG
Organism: Laterallus jamaicensis coturniculus; assembly: GCA_022605575.1. Taxonomy (NCBI): domain Eukaryota; kingdom Metazoa; phylum Chordata; class Aves; order Gruiformes; family Rallidae; genus Laterallus; species Laterallus jamaicensis. Next base: position 13,888,509 of record JAKCOX010000005.1, on the reverse strand, counting down.
GGAAAGAAAAAAATGCCACTTACCATTGCCACTCTTCAGAGGCACTTTTAAAAGTGATGGCTGGAAAGAAAAAACACTGCATAAAATAACAGTTTAAAATGATTGTCTACAAAAGAATGGGCTGCATTTGCAGAGAATCTCATATGACAAAATGTTTGAATGCTGTTTTCAGGGGAAAAAATTTAAAGAAATCTTCTGAAGTAACACTTGGTTTAGTGCTAGCACCAGAATGGCAAGCTTAAGAACCTTTAAGAAATAGAGGAAGACACTGGTGTGTCATTCTTTGGGGATAGGAAACTCAAAGCAAAGACACTTAATAGAAACAGCTTCTAAGCAGCTTATTAGAAGTTGCTTATTTGACACTTATTAGAAGCTGCCAGGGTTAAAAATAAGCCAAAACAGAGCGCATCACACAACATAAATTGAACAGCACAGACACAGTGGTATCATAGCCCTGAACTGCAAAGCCACATCCAAACCGGCCAGACTGATCAGCTTCTCATCTGTAGTCAGTTAGTGCTGTGGACTAAATATGCAATGCTTATAAAATTAAACTGATCTTTGACTGCACACACAAGTTGCTAGGGCAAAAGAAAAAAAAACAAACCACACTTAACTGATGGGTAGGTGCCAATTTTCCCCCCCCCCAGGAAAGAAGGAACACATGGTCTGTCATGCTGATGGACAGAGCTTAAGACTTTAATTTCTCCTCTGAAGTTTTCAGTTTTGTGGCAGAGTTACCATATGAGGCAAATCTTAACTCTACGAGTGCCTAGGCTAGACTTACTAAAAAAAAAAAAAAAACCCCAAAAAACCCCACTAATAATAGTAAAGTCCCACTCCCCCCCAGCCCATTTTTTCAACAGGCTTAAAGTAAATAAGGGTTCCAGTGCATGTTTAAACCAGCACCACCAAAACCTGAAAAAATGCAGCTTGTTTATTCATCCATCCCAGAAACTCGAGCATTGTTGCAGATCACAGAAAACATCCTAGGCCTTACAGGGTGAAAAGATGATGGAAAGGTTTGCTTCTCATGCCACCTCCTAATTGCAAGATAAACAATTAGCTATTGCAGTTGGCACTGTGAGGGTGGCAGAGGAACAAGAACATGCTGTCCGACACTTGCAGTCAGCCGTGCTTTAATAAGGGGATGTGCTGGGGAGGGGGAAGGAGAGGGAAGGCAAAGGGAGCTGGCCTGTCCTTAGGTGCTCTAAAATGCAACAGAGAGAGTGAATCATAGAATAATAGAATCATAGAATGGCAAGGGTTGGAAGGGACCCCAAGGATCATAAAGCTCCAACCCCCCCCTGCCACAGGCAGGGCCACCAACCTCAGGCCTGGATCTACACAAGGTTGCCCAGGGTCCCATCCAACCTGGCCTTGAACACTTCCAGGGATGGGGCATCCACCACCTCTCTGGGCAGCCTGTTCCAGGACCTCACCACTCTTTCCGTAAAAAACTTACCCCTAATATTCAATCTAAACCTTCCCTCCTTCAGCTTTAAACCATTCCCCCTTGTCCTTCCATTATCTGCCCTTTTAAAAAGTTGATTCCCCTCCTGTTTGTATGCTCCCTTCAGGTACTGGAAGGCTGCAGTGAGGCCCCCCCGCAGCCTTCTCTTCTCCAGGCTGAACAAGCCCAGCGCCCTCAGCCTCTCTTTGTAGGGCAGGTGCTCCAGCCCTCTAATCATCTTTGTGGCCCTCCTCTGAACCCTCTCCAACAGTTCTACATCCTTCTTGTGTTGGGGGCCCCAGATCTGGACACAGTACTCCAGGTGGGGCCTCACGAGGGCAGAGTACAGAGGGACAATCACCTCCCTGTCCCTGCTGGCACCCCCTCTTCTGATGGAGCCCAGGATACCATTGGCCTCGCGAGCTGCAAGAGCACACTGCTGGCTCATGTTAAGTTTCTCATCCACGGTGACACCCAGGTCCTTCTCAGCAGGGCTACTCTCAAGGAGCTCTTCTCCCAGTCTGTGGCTATGGCTGGGATTCTTCCGGGCCAAGTGCAACCCCTGACACTTGGCAGTGTTGAGCCTCAGAAGGTTCACCTGGGCCCATTTTTCCAGCCTGTCAAGATCCCTCTGGATGGCTTCCTTTCCTTCTAGGGTGTCAACCACACCACTCAGCTTGGTGTCATCTGCAAACTTGCTGAGGGTGCACTCAATCCCATCATCGATGTCATTGATAAAGATGTTAAAGAGAACCGGTCCCAAGACAGACCCCCCCTGGGGGACACCGCTTGTCACCGGCCTCCACCTGGACATAGACCCATTGACCACCACCCTTTGGTTACGGTCTGTTAACCAGTTCCTTATCCACTGGATGGTCCACCCATCAAATCCACATCTCTCCAGTTTAGAGATAAGGATGTGGTGGGGGACTGTGTCAAAGGCCTTGCACAAATCCAGGTAGATGACATCGGTCGCCTTCCCTTTATCTACTGATGCTGTTACTCCATCACAGAAAGTCACCAGATTGGTGAGGCACGACCTTCCCTTGGTGAAGCCGTGCTGGCTGTCCCGGATCACATGCTCTTCCCTCATGCTCCAGCATGTCATCCAGGAGGATCTGTTCCATGATCTTCCCAGGCACAGAGGTGAGGCTCACCGGCCTGTAGTTCTCTGGGTCTTCCTTGCTCCCTTTCTTATAAATGGGAGTGACATGACCTTTTTTCCAGTCCCCAGGGACCTCTCCTGACAGCCATGACTTTTCAAATATGATGGAGAGCGGCTCAGCAACCACATCAGCCAGCTCCTTCAGGACCCTGGGATGCATGTCATCCGGCCCCATAGACTTGTAGACATTCAGTCTCATGAGGCGGTCTCGGACTTGCTCTGCTCTTACAGTGGGGGGGGGGATTTACTCCCCCAGTTCCCACCTAGAGGTCCAGGGATGCAAGGTTCTGGGATTTGAGAATTATGAGAATCCTGGCTGCCTGAGAAGACTGAGGCAAAGAACTCATTCAGTACCTCAGCCTTCTCCTCATCAGTTGCAGCCAGTTCTCCTTTCTCATTTACCAAGGGAGGTATGTTCTCTTTGACCTGTCTCTTCTGGCCAATGTACCTGTACAATCCCTTCTTATTGTTTTTAACATCCCTTGCCAAGTTCAGTTCCATCTGCGCCTTGGCTTTCCTGACCCCGTCTCTGCAAGTCCGAACAGCATCCCTGTATTCTTTCCAGGCTACACACCCTTGCTTCCAGAGCTTGTGTTTGCCTTTCTTTTCTCTCAGTTTGACCAGCAGGTCCTTACTTAGCCATGCTGGCTTCCTGCCCCTCCTGCTCACTTTCTTATTCAGAGGGACAGAGAGCCCCTGAGCTCTCAGAAAGGCATCCTTAAAGAGTAGCCAGCTGTCCTCAACATTTCTGTCTCTAAGGACCACCTCCCAGGAGATCTTGGTCAACAGGTCCTTAAACAGCCTAAAGTTTGCTCTCTTAAAGTTCAGTGTCCTGATCCCACTCTTCGCCAGGCCCATATTCCTTGAGATCACAAACTCAACTAGGGCATGGTCGCTGCAGCCCAGGCTGTCTCCAACCTTGACACCTTTAATGATCTCCCCCACGTTGGTGAGCACCAGGTCCAGCAATGCATCTCCTCTAGTTGGTCTATCAACTATTTGAACCAGAAAGTTGTCATCTACAGACTCCAGGAGTCTCCTGGATCTCTTGCAAGTCGCTGTATGGTTTTCCCAACAGATGTCTGGGTGGTTAAAGTCCCCCATCAGAATGAGTGCCTGTGACCACGACACCTCCTTCAGCTGAAGGAAGAAAGCCTCATCAGTATTCTCTCTTTGGTCAGGTGGCCTGTAGTAAACCCCTATCACCAGCTGCTCCTTATTAGCCCCAGCCCTAATTCTGACCCACAGGCTTTCGACCTGCTCCTGGCCACTTCTCAGAGAGAGCTCCTGACAGTCTATCCACTTTTTAACATAGAGGGCAACTCCCCCACCCTTCCTTCCTAACCTATCCCTTCTAAAAAGTCGATACCCTTCTACAGGGGTATTCCAACTGTGGGAATCATCCCACCACGTCTCCGTGATTGCAACTACATCAAAGTTTTCCAGTGCCATCACGGTTTCCAGTTCCTCCAGCTTGTTACCCATGCTGCGTGCATTCGTGTAAAGACACTTCAGCTGGGCTTTCTGACTCACTAGCTTTTTTGAGGAGCCCTCCCTCAAACCTCTGGGAGGAATCTGAAGTTTTCCCCCACTGCCTCCTAGAGGGACATTAGAAGGTTCCAGAAGGGGGGTCAGCAATACTACCTCCTCTGAGGGGTCCCCAGAAGTTCCTAAGGGACACTTTAGAGGTATTTCCCTACAGTCTTGTAGAATTTCAGCATCTCCAAGCCCTTCTCTATCCTGTTGAATTTCACCCTCTTCACCCTTCAAATCTTGTATAAGGCTAGAGGCGACTTGCTCAACTCTAGCAATTCTGTGAAACCACACAGTATCACACCAATACAGGCATGAGGATTATCCTAACTGCACTGTTCTTTGTTACACACCTTAAAAAAATTTTTAAATATCAAACCATCCAAGCCTCATTTCTAGCATTACAAATACATGCAGTTCTGAGCTCTGCAAGGACAGCATAAAATGTATCCTTAAATAAATAGCCGACATACTGTTTCCCACTTCTAAATAAAGCAAGGTAAACAGCAATGCCATCCCTTTCTTTAAGTACATGAGAGTCCTTTGTGCAATTTGGAAGGTGAAGAACAAGCACAGTAACATGGCAGCTCATCAGAGCGTCATGTTTTCACAGAACCTATTTTATTGCATTTAGTAGTTCTGCAGGTAAACTCTCTTGCTGTTAATTACTGTAACTTCCTAGATAAATTGAGTAAACCTTTTAATTTGCTAAGTTAAAATTCTGTCATTGAGGAATATAAATTTCCAGAGACATATGCATTTTTTTTCCCTCCTATAAACTAAGTCAAAGCTCATAGTATTGTAATTATGCAGCTTAGAGTTAATGGTTTGCACAAAGCTGTCTTAATAAAGCCTTTTGGGATTCAGGAGGAAAAGAAGGAAATTCAGAAACTAAGAACAGGGCTGCAAGGCGACAACATGTTTCAACTGGCTCTAGTTACTCAATCACACTTAAGCTGTCTGAGGCAGCAGGGAGAGTGCTGTGCACTGGAGAGGCATACGGGAAATTGTTATCCCAACACAATGAAGTATTTTCACATTCCAAGCCCAGGAATCATTTTTAAACCAAAACTACAGGAATGGCTATCTAATGAACCAATTAATCTTACATCAAGCCAAAAAACCAAAACCAACCTCCTTCCTCCCCAAACCAACCCAACAAACAAAAATCCCAACTATAGGGAAAGCTAACGGATTAGTAAATTAAGAATTTACATCTGAGAGTAACTATGAGCATGTGGTGCTGCAGAAATGTCTCTCCAGTGTTTGCTGACAAGACATACTGGGGAAAGAAACAAGAGGGAGGGAGGGGGGAAATGTACAAGACCATAAGACTCGGACCAGGTGCTAGTAACCATTTTCCACAATGATGGGGAAGTACATATTAAGAAAAAAAAAATTAAAAAATACTGACACCAACATCTGCAGATGACAAAAATTGATGGAGTGGGAAATAATGGCTAGGACAGAGCAGTCATACAGAACAATATGGATCACTCGCTGACGTGAGCCCATTCAAACTAAATGCATTTTAAGACAGACAACTCCAGAGGTAAAATATCTCAGGATAAGAATTGCAAATCTTGCTATGAAAGGTATGTAGCTGCCTACAAAAAAAGCAATGACTGGAAAGAATGAGGGGCATATAGTAGATAAATAACTCATCAAAAGATTTCCGTACAACGGCAGCAAAGAAGCACTCATGGGATGAAGAAGCTGAATGAGCTTGCTGGCCTTAGTAAACAAGGGAAATAGGAAGGCAATGTTATCTCTGCATATGGCACCAGCAACATTACTCTTGCATACAGTTCTGATGCATCATGAAGACACTGTTAAACCCCAGGAGAAAGAGCACAAGGAAAGGAGACATCACACAGAAATCTGAGACTTGGCAAAAAAGATCAACATCTTATCGGGAGATTTTAACAGCTCATACAAAAAATGAAAAAAAAAAAAAAAGCCACAACCCAACAACAACCAAAACCCCCCAAAAACAAACAAAAAAAACCCCAAACAAACACACTGTTCTAATCGGGGGGAGGGAAGATGCAGTGGGTTGGAATGCAATTCTGATAACATTCATATTAGGAATTGGGTACTGAAAAATACCACATAGTGCATGGGGTGGCTCTCCGTCATTACTGCTAGTACAAACCACAGGAGAAGTAGCTTCCAGGCACTTTTGGCAAAATCAGCAGCTATAGGACTTAGGTGTAATGTTTCCTGTGTGGCTAAAGAATTGTTGCCATCATCTGGGCTGCTGAAGTGAAACCTTTGTAACTCTGGTAAATGCCAGACAAGAGGGTCGCCATCCCCTCCCCTTTTCCAACCCTGAAATATCAAAATTAATTTAATACACAGACAGAAGCCAACAAAGATTACTCTAAAAGGCCTGAGGTTTTAAACAGTGTAAGAGTGAGGCAGTTTTAAAACCACCCCTTGGTTTCCAAAGCATTGATGCGCTGTTCTATTACTTTTTATAGCAGCTTATTATTAAAACTAAAATAAACCTCCTATTAAATTCTTTTCCCGAGCATGGTTGGAGCCAATATGCCCGCATGCTCATGTCTCCAAGGCATCCAGAGGCAACTGTTTAGGCTTTTAAATAAATAAATAAATAAAGCAAGCCTTGTCTGTGCCAGCAGTGACTGCACTTTGCCCTGAGCGTACACTGCCCTCAATTACCGACTCTCCCTTCCCAGGTGCTTCACGCTGTCAGCCGCGGTGCATGCGGCCCAGTGCCGAGCCATTACTCCGTGCCAAGCAGGGGGGCGCTGCCTGCGGCCTGGCCAGGCGGGATCGCTCTGCGGCCTCCCTGAACGCCAGGCCCGGTCTTGCCCAGGGAAAAGGAATTCCTCTCCTTGCCCGGGTCCTGCCCCACCTCGCAACGAAGCTCAGGCTCCAGGGACTAGATTAAAGGGCGCTCAAAGCCGCAGGCGTGCCGCCACCTGCCCAGGCGCGGCAGCCCGACGCGGTGGCCGGGCCGGGCCCACCGCCTACTCTCCCCCCCGCCTGCCCCCGCGCCTTCTGCGAGAACCGCCGCAGGCAGGCCGCGAGCCTCTCCCCCTCCTCCCCCGTCCCGATTCCCCAAAGGCGGCGGTCCGGCCTTGCCCCTTCAGCACCTGCCCTCCCGTCGACCCTTCCTTCCCCCGCCCTGAGGCGGCGGCGGCAGAGGACGGCCCAGCCGCCGGGACACGGCAGCTTCGCCCGCTCCCTCAGCGCCGCTCGGCTGTGGCTCGCGCGCCCCCTGGCGGGGAGGGGAGGGGCGGCAGCATCCTGCCCGGCGCGTGGGGTCTCGGCCGCCATGTTGAGGGGTCCGGGCGGCGCCGGGCCTGCTGGAGACTGGCGCGCGGTGCAGCTCGCTGAGGCCGGGCTATGGCAAAATTAATTAATAAAAACTAATAAAAATCACAGCCTTAAGATGCCACGTTCCCCGGAGCAGCAGTGTACGTCGTGCGACAGCATGGCGCCCGGCAAAGTGCAACAGGCAGCCTCAGACGTGCTGCTGGGCCCAAGGCCCCCTTCCGCCGCTCCCTGCCTATCCGGTCGCCCAGTGACGTGTCGTACCTGCAGCCCTGCTTGTGGGACCCTCCCACTGCCCCCCGCCCAAGTGCCTGCAGGCCAGCGGCACTGCCCTGTGCTCAGTCCAGCCCCTCCTGCATTGCAATGACAAGTCCTGCTCCGCCATCCTAAAGCGGGGAACTTTCCTTGGCAATTCAGTCCAACCCGTCACGCTCGGTGATGAGTAGCTGTGCTGGTACCACCTTGTTCCTCTTTAAATACAATCAAAGGGCGCCAGCTTCACTGCTGGTACACGCATTTAGTAAAATACATGGGGCTTTTTGTTTTTTACTGCACAAAAGGTATTTACAGATGGCTTTCATCCACAGCCAGCGAAACGCAACAGCATAGAGATCAACTGCTTCAAACAAAGAGCAGCCTGTTTCTCAGCTTAGCTGGAGGGGACGTGCTCTGGCTGGAGGCAGCCCCATGGTAGCTGGTGGCTGGCCGTGGCCGTGGGCACTGCTGCAGCCTAACGCCGATTCTGGGCTGACAGCTTAGCCAGCTCCCGCAGGGCAGCAGCCGCCTCGGCCGGGAGGGCAGAGGGGAAGGGTTTGGCCGCACTGTGTAGCAGCGCGTGTGCGTGCGCGTGCCTGGAAAGGTAATTCGTAATTTTTGCTCCTCAGTACATCAAGGCAGATGCCCCTATAAATCCTGCTCCTCAGGAAGAAAGCAGAAGGCCAGGAACTGCATGGAGTAGAGGACAGGACTATTTTTCTTTTCAGTGCCAAAAGCACATCAGTGACACTCAGCGCAGTAGTGGGTCAGGCCTTCACCCTCTTCTAAGTTAATACCAACAACTCCTTCATCTAAATGGCAAATAGTAACAGTGGGCACACACACACACAAACACACACCCCCTCCCCCGCAGTTTTCTGCTTTTCTTTCCTCCAGTCGCAATAGCAATAGCCTCTGAAGGAGTTGCACTAATTAGTTGCTATTACACTTCTTGGGTGGCTCGAAGAACACACTGCCTCTGACCTCATGCTTTGCAATGTACCTTAACAGCTTATTACTGCTCTTGCATGGCAGCAATGGTTCATTTTATAGTTACTTTGAAAGAACCATTCCTTTAGTGCTGAAAAATAATCTAAGACTAATGCACAGTGTCTCCAGAAGACTGCTGTTAAACTGTCTATAACCAAGTGTCCAAACACTGCACAAAGCTGTTTCATTTGCTTAACATCGACTCACTAGCAATTAATATGCCTGACATAACAGCGCACTGTAAGGCCCATAAAATCTGTAGCAGTAGGGGAGTGAAATGATTATAACATCTTTTTTTTTTTTTTTCCTTTTTTCAATAATACCAGACTATGGTTTGGGCACTGTAATCTTTTCAAAGTAAGAAGCTGAGCCGCATCTGAACAGCTGTTGTTTACTGAAGCAATAATTAGCAATGAACCGGTCAAAATACTTGCTACCTTCCGCAGCAGCTCAGCAGTCCCTTGCACCCTATGCCCAGAAGCAGCAAGGCTCTCAGCTTCACATGTAGGCTATACTCAATAATAATCTCACTTAACTGACTTGAAGAAAGGAAATATTTAAAATGGCAGCATCAGTCAGTCTTATGCATACAAGTAATCAACTCATTGTAAACTGTGAGGCACAGGCTTCAGCTCCTACTGTATGTCCCTAACACAGTGGTTTTCAGCTGGTGGGGGACAGACACACTGCAAATAAGGTATTAGGCTCACTCCTGCTGAATGAGTTCTACTGGCTCCAACCAAGGCTAGCTGCACCCTCCTCCTGGGACTGAAACCGCTGTGAAAGCACTAGTACAAAGCCATTTGCTGGGTCTGCACATCTCCTGATCTCACAAGGCCTTTTTAGCTTGGTTTGACAGAGCAGCAGAGAGAGGCAGAGGGACAAGGAAGCAAAGAGGTAGCCATGGGTTACATTGAAGATGAACCTCCTGATTTCACACCTAGATGAAACCTAGAGATCTTGATGTTCTTCCACTGGAGAAAATCACTGGGATGAAAGCGAGACATCTCAAAGGAGCCATTTGGTTTTTTGGTTAGGGCATGCTGCTGGTACATATGAGTCCAACACCAGGAATCTGAGCCTGAGTGTTCACCTGGTATGTTAACCACTAGTTACTAGGGACACTGGTATTTGTATTCAGCCCTGAGACTGAATAAAAAAACGTGTGTGTACACACACAGACACATACAGAGAGATGTGTACATCTCAGACAAGGCTCAGAAATCAGTGTACTAAGCGAGGCTATAGCTAAACCACTCTAATGGCCTGCTGTTGTCTGAAGGGATAGTTAGTTGTATGCCTTTCTCCCACCTCTTCCCAACCAAAGCTTCCCACCACTTTAAACACAAAATGGAACTAACTCAAGGGTGAGAAAGCCATAACCTCATACTAGCAGTAGTATTCTGCAGCTCTCCCCATCTGGGCCATTAGAGATGGAAGTTTAAGTCTCCAAGTTTCAAGTCTCCAGGCCAGCAGAGCACTGGAGACAGTCCCCAAGGACCCAGGGAGGGCTGCTGGCTGCAGTGGGGTGAGTGGGATTCTTCGCAGACAAGCGTCTGCCCTGCTCCAGAGATTCCTTCTCCTACGTGCAACGATTTGCCTGACAAAACCAATAGGTACATTTCCACTAACAGCTGTCAAATCAGTGGCTTCTGACTAGAGAAAATAAAAACATTTTGACAGAAAATTCCTGACCAGCACTACACAATAAGCCAGAAACTGCCTAACCTCATTACACCTGTAGTGCCTCAGAGCTCCTTTTCCCAGCAAGTCAAGTTGTCCTTTTGAGATGGAGTTCTGGTGTTAGAGACACAGGGATCCAGAAAAGTCAGTTATGAGCTTGAGGAGTCAAAAAAAACATAAACAAACTAAACCAAAAAAAAGCAGGAGACCAATACAGACCAGACAACAGACCAGTACAGTTCCAGTGGATGAGGCCAGCAACGTAAGAAATAGCAAACAGGGAGCATGATTTTAAGTGAATGATAGGAATCTAACTGTCCTTTCAGCTGCCTTGACCACCCCAGCACTGAAACTGCCCAAATTCAGTCATTTCAAATAAACATGGTGATATTTACATAAATGTAAATAAAATCAAGTCACAGCATGCCATACCTTTCAGGTCTATTAAGACATACCCCATGTGGTGCTGTGAGGCACAAGGCCAAATGAGTTCAACAACCCAAGAAATAGAATTGTGCCCTCCAAGTGGCTTATTAAACAAAACCCTGAAAAATCTGGAAGCAGAAGGGATTTGCATTTCCTCATTTGTGTTGGCATGTGCATAAATCATTGCAACTCAGTAAAGAAGCACCATTTGTTTTCCAGAGTCCTGTTTCTTGGTCAGAGCAGACAAGAAACATTTGACCAAAATGCTATGGATGTGATGCTAGCTCACAAACAAAGGGAGATGCGGCACTGAAAATCCATGGCTAAGAAAGGCTGGTGAGCCCAGACCTTGCAGCCCACACATTGCATCAGATCATACCATGCCTTAGCCTGCCATAACATGCAGCAGAGCTCAGATAAAAGTGTGTCTATACATAGAAGGTGCAAGCTGTAACTGTTATCATAGGAGTTCAGGTGATACAAACCCCATCAGAGGGTTCACACAGGTTCAGCTGCTGTGACTAATGGGATTTGTACAACCTTTGATCAGAACAGTTCCAATGCCAAAACGTTTGTACTGTACAAAATCTAGGTATTAAATGAGCACATGACAAATCCCAGGATCATGTGGCAGAGCTTAAAAAAATCCAAACAAACCCAAAAGAAATGCATATTATAGTAAAACCCTCCCATTATGTACCAGTTAACATGACCAGTACAGTGGGTAATGGTCAGGTATCTCCCAACTCCTTATCCCCACCATGGAAGTGCTTGAGTGACGAGTAGTGTGAGCATGTCTTTAATAGGAAGGAAAGGCGAAGGCTGCCAAAGGATGGCACAGGCAGCATAACCCTGGCTTTGCACTGTCTTCCAGACCAGAAGCCTCTTGCACGTAAGGAGAGCAGGAGGAGGCAGTTTCTCTGCACCGCATTGCAGGCTTGGGACCTCAAAAGACCTTGCCCTGTGAATTTGCCTCAGGGACTTGTCTGGCAAGAGCAAAAAATCATTACTCAAGCTCATGCTGTGGCATACGTACCAAGCCAATGTCACAGCGCAGGCATGGTGCAAAAGCAGACGGTCTCCCTGTGCTGGTGACGCACACAGCCTCAACAGGGTGGAGCAGTATCAGGTCCTGAATAGGAGAGGGGAAGCAAAGTGGAAAGCAAAAGGAGAAAGAAATACTAGCTAAAGCAGAGAACGTTGATTAAACAGAACACCAGTAGCACATAAAGGTGCAGGAAGAAAGCCTTGGTACCTCAGTGTAGCCCACAGGAGGCCATGTCACAAGGGTTGAATCAGGGGAGAAGGCTCAAGACCCTCATCTTGCAAGCAGACATGTACCATACATGTACCTCCTCTCCATCTACCCCTCAGGCACTGTCATCTCTCCTTAAAATGCCTCTACAACTCAGAATAGGCACAGGCTGAAGACCAGGGTTCTCTGACATGTATGGGGCTGTCCCACCATCCAGCCAGGGTTACAAACACCTGCTTGTCATTCCGAAGCCACTCCAACCCTCTGAGGGAGTGGCAGAAGGGCAGGGTCCTTTCTCATATCTCCAAGCCACCAAGCTTTTCCCTTGAGTGCTCTGCAAATGCCTGAGAAGACCTACGCACCACACGCTCACAGGAGCAGCAAACAAATCTTGTTAATGGTTTATTGATAACCTGTGTGCCCAGAGAGAGCACTTATTACTTCCTCAGACTGAGAAGCATCATCTAAGAGCTTTCTTCTCATTTATTTTAGGACATATTCTCTCACTAGCTCTGCTGGGGAAAGCCAAGGTGAAACTGTTCGCTCTTCTCCCTCCCAATCTTCTGATTCAGGCTGTAATAACTCTAGAACAGTATCTGTCTAGGGTATTACCCTAGGCAGAAGTGGAAAGTTTCCTAGGGTGAAATTATACAATTACCAGCCCACTGCTCAGCGCTCCCGCTAGGCGAGCTGGCCTCGGAAACAGCAGCAAGAGGCTCATGAGAGAGCCTACGCACCTTCCAAGGCCACAGGTCTTGTAATTCTTCACACCGCAGGGGAGAGAAAGAGGTGAGAATGCTTCTTAATAAAACTTCCTTCTTTTTCAAACATCACGCTTTGAAGTGCTCATAACACTGTGCAAAAGAAGCCGAGCTTTATCCCCATTTTATGGTGAGATGATAAGAGTTGCAGGCAACAGCAGGCCAGGACCAGAGTCAAGAAACAAACCCCAGGCCTCCCAGGTTCAACAGGTGTAATGGTGGGAACAGGCTGCTGTCATGGGGATCTTCTCTTAATGACAGTTTCTCCACAAAGGCACAGACATTTTAGCACTAATTTTAAAAACATTTCCAAGGACAGCGATGGAAGACTTAAGTGCTGATGTAATTGTCATGGAAATGAGATTTGAAACAGGATCCAGAGACTCCTGTCAGAGCCTCAAATGTTAGCTTGTATTACAGCTGCCTTTCAATGAGCATTCAAGCCAGTTTCCAAACAGAAGCATAGAAGCTTTTCATACTCAGGCATGTCTTAAGCCATTCAGCAGATGCTCTTAGGAAGTTTTGCACTTATGTGAGATCCTCTAGAGAAAAAGGAGATGTTCAAAGGGATAACAGCATCTACTTCTGATTAAAAGCCTAGCTTAGTATGCTGCTTGAACACCACTGGGTGCATCCTGCAAAGAACATCCTGATCAGCAGTGCATTCCGAAGAAATATTTTTCTGGTCCCGTTAGTTTATATGAAGTTTAGGATTCTGAATGGTTCTGGGCTGAAACACAAGTACCCTGCAGTCAGCAGAGAGAGCCCTGGACTGACTGTTCAGAAGCACCTGCTTCTGCTCTACCCCTCCTGTCCCAAAGCTCTAAGAAGTGCCAGCAGAGATCTACTTTTCCACTGGTGCTGGTTGTGGGAGTGGCTAGGCTATGGTTAGCTATCAGCAGCTCCCAGCCCTTAGACCAAGTACTTGGGGAAGCCCAAGTCAAATTTTATCATCAGTGTTGAACGCGCTGCCACATTTAGAACTCTCTCGTCCTGTGCCGCACCACACGCTGCGCTGCAGTGGCAGGAGCCTAAGCTCCTAACAGTTATAGTGAGTTAAAAATCAACCCAAACCATGTTGTAAAAGATGTGACCTATGCTTCCATATTTTAAGCATCAGATGTTGTTTCCTTATGAGCTGCTATCAGAGTCTTCCTGCCCTCTAAGCAACCTGCAGACCGGTGCTCTCTTCTTCTTCCATAAAAGAAGCTACACTGCAATGCCCCTTGAGAGGGTCACCAGTGTCATGCCTCCATCTGCCCCAAAATTACCAAGAGTCAAGCCAGATCCATGCATCTCCCAGCAGTGCTGGCTTCCTGAGTGATCTGTGGGCCTGTCAGCAGCCTGCCTGTATGTTTAAGTAATAGTCTGTTAGGAGAGCAAACCTCAACTGAAGCATAGATGTTTGCTTTGCTAGTACAGGTTTTTCTACTGTTTCTTCATGAAAAAAAGAGGGCAGTTTCTTCCCTGCAAATGTAACCATTCAGACTAAGAAGTAAGCAAGCATAAAAGCTGCTGCCACTGCTTAAACAGGAATAACAATGGTATGAACATGAGAAGCCAGGAGAGACATTTCGTATGCAGGGAAACTCATATAAGCAACAGAGCCTGACACCTAATGGAGGAAGGGCCAGTGAAGGTCAAAAAAATTACATTGGGAATCTCTGCACTGCTTTTAAACTAGAAGTGTTGCCTGTTGCCAGTGGCCTTTGGTGTAGTTTTCACTGTGTTCATATGGTAACTATTCATTGTTGGATAATTATCTTGCTTTATTTTATTTTTCTATTTATTTATTGAGTAAATCAAACTAATAAAAATCCAGCCCACGATTGCCATGGGAACACTCCAACAAGGACAGATGTAGTGCATAGCTGTGAGGAAAGAAAGCAGCCTTCAACTTTATTAAATTATACACAAGGCAATCAATACAACTTAACACAAACAGCCCTTGCAGGCTCTGCACTAACCATCCAGGAGGCTCAAACAGTAACTTTAGAGGCTCTTGCAACACCACTCCTTAACAACCACCATGCCGAGTTTCTGTAAGGGCTCACTGCAGAATGCAGTCTTTCTTGCCCTTCCCTCACAACCTTCTAAAGGGAATCCCAGAAATCATATAGTCCACCCCACAAACATGTCAGCTATGTTCTTTCCCTTCCCTACATCCAGTAGTTCTGTGTAGAATCCAGTAGATTCTTGCCCTGGCGATCCTAGATTTTTGCATGGAAAATTTAATCCTAGTTAAAATAATACATTTTCAAACAGTTTCTAAAAGCAGAAATCAAATTGGTTGCAAACAAACCTAAATTGTTGTTTAGCTTAACTTGGTCACTGTCTCTGCATCCAAAGATGGATGACAAAAAATAGGAAAATAGAAAGCAGAGAGGAAAGGAGATTAAAGCGATAAAGGGCCTACAAAGCTCATAGCGATTTTTCTCCTTAATTTCCTCATATTCAAGGTAATGCCACTGAGGGGAAGCCAACAGAAAAGAATTACATGCACTGCCCCAACTGTATTTGTAAAAGGCAGTCTCATCACTCCCGATCCTTTGTATCGCTGGCAGCGAGGGTTGTCTTTCTGGACACCGCAGGGAGAGAAGGTGCCAGGCATTTGATTAGGCCAGATCACAGTCTCCTTAAGTCCCCCAGCTGGGAGCCATCTGGCAGTAACTCGCTCTGTGCAGGTCATCCTTTCTATCGCAATGCTTTCCCACCTGCCAGAGTGCTGTGATTATCCTCCCTGCTCACATCCTCTTAAACTTGTCCCAGCAGTGGTGACAAGACCCCCCTCACCCCTCATTGCAGAGTTAGAAACAGACCCCACCTTCTCTCTGCACTGGGCAACCTGAAACAATCCTAAGAGCTCTTTTCTTATTTCTTCTCCTCTTCTGATGACAGTTTATCAGGAATCAGCTCTGTGATTAAACAATACCTATACTGAGAACTTTGCAGAGTAAGAGATAATACTCATTTGCTTTGCTCCCTCTCCCCATACTCTGCCTGTTCCTGGGATTATTTACTATTTCATTCACGGGACCAGCCAGCATCATCTCTTGGTCCCTAGCCAGAAAAGTGTACTGGCTCTGCCTGGCAGAACTGCAGCACTGAGTGTGCAACTTCAGCAGAGACACCAAGCTTCCCTGTTTAAGTTGTTTAAGCCACCACCAGTGGGTGATACCTCTTGTGGCATTGTTCATCCAGGACAGCCATCCAGCTTCCACCCACACTCCTGCAGCATCTCCAGGACAGAGCTTGGCTCGATCCCTGGGATCTTTGCTTTATCGACTCTGCTTCAAGAAATTCAATGTGGTGCCATTCGTCCCCTCTGCTGTAGCCCCACACATACAGATATGCATAGCTGCATTTACATTAGTTGTCCTCAGCTACAGGGACTGTGCCTGTTTTTATCCCATGTAAATGATCTGCCAGCTGCATTGCATTATTCCTATCACATTGCCCTGCGTTACACTGCACACCAGCGCCACTGTCCTGCAAACTGTGCTGCAGCTGCACTGGAAGGGAAGGGTGTGGCTGTGATGCATTGAAACAATCTCTTATTTCATAAAACCAGCGGAACTCCAACTTGGATGGGGTTACACTCACTTCTGTGACTTCTGCTTGGAGCTTTCGAAATGGAAGTGGGTGCAGAGTGAAGCACTCAGTTACAGCTCTTGCTTCCCATTCCAACCTATTTAGGATGTTATTTGTCTCTCATTTCCTCCTCCACGAAGCATTTAAGCAAAGACTTAAGAGTAATATCATTATTGCTAACAAGATCGTGTCTATTCTCCATTGCAATGCATAAGCACACAGCTACAGATAAATTGAGCACCGCCTGATCTACCTTTACCGTACTATTAAGTTATTGCAACATCTTAATTCTCATCTCTTCCGATCAAATCGTTTTAGTTAAAGTAACAACTCAATTGCTTCCTTTATACTTAACCCTCTAAAGTCTATTTCATCCTTGAGGCTGAATGATGAGTGGTATGAGATTTGCTTCACTTTTCTTTCTGTTGAACCCCATTAAGGCCAGCCAGCTATCATAAATGAGACATCACAGCTCTGTAAATGAAAGATGTTTCCCATTTAAGCTGTGATAAATATTTCCATATAAAATTGTTGTTTTCTAATTAGTATGTCAAGGTTGGTATAATTCAGATTGCTAAAGTCTGTTTTTATAATAAAATATGAATATGCATTTTGTCACAAAATCAAGGTAATAAATTGTTCTGTAGTAGCAACTTGATGATTATGTGGCAAGGCATATGTTTTAATACCAATTTAGCTAAAAACAGTGACTGACTCATGCAGCCTGCATGAGGAACCTTCTTCATCACAGTATTTGGTTCCAGTGAGGATGGTCCATTAGGTCAGGATGCTTGCAAAGAAGCAAACCTGAGGAATCGCTCATCTGGAACCTAATTTTACAGTGACTCCTAGCCTCAGCCTGGAACCAACATCCAAGCCCTGAAAATCTTTGAACTCTCAAGCTCACATCTGGGTCCGATCAGGCAGCTCAAGCCCATTTCCAAGCAGAGGCAAGCTGAAAGGCATGCGGTATGCTGGGGAGACAAACCGCAGATGTTTTATTGTGCTCTTGCACCCTTAGCAATTGTTTTAATGGGTTGGAGCTCCTAGGAGATCATTTGACTTTTGCTCATGTCTGTACTGTTCTCCCATAATGCTGACTCTGCAGAAGCCTGAAGCTGTCAACAATCTGCTTCCAGTGTTACCTCAATGAAAGAAAAGTGAAGTGACATCTGATTTGTTGAGAGAGGAGGGGGGTGGGGTAGTATTTTTAAAATACAAAGCAACAACAAAAACCTGTATGGAATCAATATTACAATCAATAGCTTCTGCCCCTATGGAAAGCACAGCCTAGTCTGAAATAGAGGTTTCTCCCTCTGTGTTGCAACAACTATCCATTAAAAAGACTAGTACTTACTTTGCCAAGACCGCATTGTCAGTAAGTGTTTTGAAGCTCTGCAATAATGATTATTGCGCAGTATTGCATTTTAATAATTCAAATAAACCATGGAACATTATGATCTCAAGGCTCAGTAAATACTTTGTTGCAACTCTAGCCTTGGAAAGCCTCTTCCATTTCAGTAGAACTGTCTCTCTGCAGAAAGCAGCATTCTGGAAACGCGGCCTGCCTCCACGAGGAGGCTGCTGCCAGTCTCCTCTGGTCTGCACAGAGGGGAGAGAGCTGTGGCACATCACCATGCCAAAACTGTAGTTAAGCGTTTATTTGCTGTCTGTTGTACCTTAAGACCCGTGCCCGTATGTGTCGGGCGTTCAGCTCCTTTGCTTTATTCTTCAGTCACTAGCGTTTGGAACTGGAACCTAGTCAGTGCCAACAAGAAACACCGACCTGTTCAGGCAGGAGTGACACCATGGTGTTTCATTTTCTAAATGGCCCCACAGCAGTCTGGTCGGAACACAGAGGGTGTGAACTGCAGAAGTTACTGGGGTGATGTATTAGGAGTAGCTACAGGTTTCCCTAGTTCTTCTTACATCCCAGAGCCAAATTGTGGCAGAGAAGGAAAGGACCATCCTTCCTCTTTGAGGTGAAGCAGAGATGAGGGAGGCTT
The DNA here is from genome assembly GCA_022605575.1 of Laterallus jamaicensis coturniculus. Lineage (NCBI taxonomy): Eukaryota > Metazoa > Chordata > Aves > Gruiformes > Rallidae > Laterallus > Laterallus jamaicensis. Next base: position 13,870,088 of record JAKCOX010000005.1, on the reverse strand, counting down.
TGTAAAGGGCACTAGCAAAGGATGAGTGGATCAGGAGGAGAAGAAAGGCTCAAGGACAGCTGAGGTGAAGAAATGCCACAATGTAACAGGAATGAGTAGAACCCCCCAGGAAAGAGAACTAGACAAAATTAACAGATAAAATAGAGGGCAAGATTTAAAAAAGTAGTGTGATTAATCATGGGCATTGGCTCCTGGGGAAGGAGAGTTAGAAAACGTATTGCTTAGGCTTGAAGGCGCACTAGGGAAGGCTGTCAAACATGGGTATCGGCTATGTGAAAATATACTGTTAGTATTGTTTAGCTGGGCTAACATATGGCACACATATTCCTGGATCTCCCTAGTCACTGGGAATTTTACAGCCTACTTAAAAGACATGTCATTTTACTTTGTGCCCTGAACACAGCCTTCTGCGGTCGCTGAGATTTAGAAAGTAACACAGCTGCAAACTTGAAAAGCGAATGAAGAGGTTTTCTCTTGCTGAGGATACAAAGCTCTATTTTTTCCCATTCTCGTATGATTACGACAACACAGAGGCTCATTTCTCTCTTCAGTCTTAAAAGTTTCTACATTTGCATTGGGCAATTCTGGTACTAGCAGTTTGGTGAGGCAGCCTGCTCTGCTTAGAGCTGAACAGTAAAGACAAAGACATTTTCTAGCCTGCTACATCATGTAGCCCAAGGATCTTCTCCACTGTTGCACGCAGGGCTTTCTATGGCCCTTGAAAGATACGATTAGATTAGCTGGAATATTATCAGAACTAAAATCAGTAATGTATCACTTGAAAATGAAAGAAGAAGTTGCTGTCTATTAAAGTGCAACAAAACTACTAAACAGGAAATGGATGACTGGCTATAATAAATCAAAGCTTAATAAGGCTTTCAATCTAAGCAGGGTTTTATTTATAGCAGAGAACCGAATAGGCTAATATTTCTCATTCAAATTTACATAAATATGTTCTTTATCGTCTGCTAGGTCAAACAGAACCCTGGTTGGTGCAGACACAATTCCCCCGGCTTCTGAGAAGTCAGAGTATCCATGCTTTTGAGGAATGTGTTGATCTGACAAACAGCAGAGTTGAAAGTGCTTTATGACAGGTAGAAAATTTGCATTTCCATTAGTGAGGCCTTTGTCAAATGAAATCCCTGAAGGCAATGAAGAATGTGTGCAGAGGGAAGATGCAGCGTATTAATTTACCGCCACCCCCCAAAAAAAAATTTCACTGTATAGTTCAATGAAACATAAAAGGCAGAAGGAAAAGATTTATATTCCAGGGGCCATACAATAAAGGGATAGTGATTTATGTAGGGTTTTGCCACAGGATAGCCCAGAAAAGAAATGCCTTTAGAGAAGCTTGGCTGGCTGGTAATCTATCAAGAACTCAATCCTCGTATCTGGTTCAAAATTAGCAGCTGCTCAAGTAATGCCATTAAGATGTACTGCGTTAGGGCACAGGAATCGAACTGGGTCTGCACCCCAGACTCTGCTTCTCTGAAAAACCTGCCCTAGGCTCTCAATTTAAAAAGTGATCCCATCTTTTTCCTTTTTTCTCTTTTTTATCAAAATATGGATACACTTTAAAGTATAGTGCTTCATCGTTTTTTGACTGATGTCCTTTAGAAATTAATTTAAATATTATTGATTTTAATGAGATTCGTATTATTATATGCTCTGTACCCCCTGTTTTTTGTGAATGCAATTCTTACTGGAAACTAACAGATCATCAGTGGAATCATGAATAAAACAAGATACTATTTAATTGAATATGTCAGAAATTGGTCCTAACTTTAATTTGGCAGCCTTTAAAACAAATTAATAAATCACAACTAACCCTGATCGTTTTAGGATATCTGTATCATGCATCGGTTCTTCATTTATATTCCTGTTATTTGTCATCAAGGGTCACTTTATCTTGAGACTGATGGAATTAAATTCACAGATTTGGCATGAGGAATGCCCAAAGACAGACAGCATTTTTTTAGTTGATACTGGTTTCCCAGGTATGTTTGCATTTCAGGAGGACACGCACTGCAAAGAATAACTTAAGACCACGCAGAACTAATATTTTCAAATCTTACTGGTTTATCAGTGTGTTCTTGCCCACCGCAGCTCATCCCCCAGAGAGCTGTCCCTTTCTGCAGTATTACTTTCCCTTCTTATACACCTCCCTTTATTTTGGCACACATGGCTGAAAAGCATTTTAGTTGAACTTGTTGCAGTCCTTATCCAAATTTACATATCTGCCTTATTCTATATATGCAATGCCAAGAGTTTGCCCAGACTTCTACATTCAGGTATAGAAACAGGATCCCAGCTCCGAGGCATTCAGCGAGAATACCTCTCCCCCTGTGTGCACTCTCGATGGCTTTAGGAGTATGTGCGTTCTCTTTACCAAGTCAGATAATGGATGTAAATTTCTTTCACCAAGAAGTCTTTTCAGGAACATCTCAAATATTTACATGCTCCTTTTCATGCAAAACTCTCACAAGCCAACTCTATTGATCACAGCTCAGACCAGATAACTGCTAAGAAAAATTATAGTCATTCCTGGATAGGTATTCTGGTTTATTTGTTCCCCTGTATACAGTCATGCTGTGCTGGCACATGCCCCTGTGTGCTGTGGGGTGCTTGTAAACTATTCCATCAAAAGAAAATCCCAAAGCGTGAACCTAGCCAAAATAGTTATGTTGGAGCAAGGTTTGAGTTAACAGGGTTCAGAAGCATGAGTCCTAATAATATCTTCCCCTTCAATGAGATTTCTGCTCTAAAGTCATACACAAGATTTCAGAAAGTCTTCCCAGAAATAAATGAACAGGTTCTGTGAGTCTCCGAATCTGTTGTGTGACCATCACACCCCCCAAAAAAACCCCTAAAACAAAACAAAAAAATCGCAACCCTACCAGAGTGAGAGTGCACGTCCTGAGCTGCAAACATGACCACAATGAAGCTGGGTTTTTTCTTCAGGCACTAAGAACTATCTCCCCAGATGAATTAAAGAACTGAGAGACCATGCACACCGGGTAGCATCCTGTTTTCTATTTGTTCAGAAACAGGTGTAAATTGCTTTCATTATGCTTTTATAAAACAGTGGGTTTTCTACAGGCTCTACTAAGTATTACTTTCTGGCTTGGGCTCTTCCTGCCTCTGTACTTATTTATTCCTGCCTCACTAACTTTATTGCTAGCAAAGTTTTTCAGCATCTCTTTCTTTTTTCTCTCCCCTTTTCATACAGCAATAAATATTATTCAATTCAACAAATGCATACAAATGGTTTCTATTAGAATTTTAATCTACTCTCAAAATGAAAGAAAAGCTTTGTATAAATCTTTTTAAATTACCAGAACATAAATTCAGACAGGGACATCTCCACCTAGGTTGAGCTGGGGAGTTCACAGCCTGCTGTCCTCGTTCATAAATTAATTGAGGTCTCTAGCTGCTGTAAATGAACAGTGCATCCTGCAAAAGATCATATCTGTCAAGATCGCAGATTGGTTTCTATCAGAGTTTGCAAAAGTCAGAGCTCACAATGCTTTCATTATGTCTATGAGTATGGCTTCCCAACTGGAAAGAAATGTGTGCTTTGTTCTGTTGGGCCAAGATTTACAGAAAGCAATTTTCCTCCATGCTCCAGCTATGACAAACCTACTGAAAAAATGTCATTTCATGACTTCTTTCATTCAGTCACCTTTTTACTGACAAATATATATTCTTTCTGCTCCATGTGTACGCATCAACTGTGACATTTAATGGCCAAGGAAGGTTAATCACAGGTGAGTAGATATCCCTCTTGGATATTGCACACTATACTGCATTCACTGCCACTTCTCCATTATGAAGTAAGCATGGCTTTAGCTGGCTCACACAACTACCTGTTTCATATTACAAATTTATAAATTTTTAAAAGGCTCCCTAAGATTCTGAGCATCAGCCAGCACACCCATGAATGCCTCTTCGGTATCTTAAATTACGTTAAGGCTGTGACAGAGCGTGAAAAGAGTCAAAGGCAGGGTAGATATTATTGAGTCCTTGGTATCTTTTTGTTTATTCCCTTTTGACTTTGCCCTGTGAATTTGCAGGCACGTGAGGGGTGGAGTAAGGAAAAGAGAGGGCATCAGATCCCAGCATTTGGGATGCAGAGGTGTTTTACTTTTTTGTTGGTTCTTCTGTTTTCATCAGTGCTGTATTTGGCAATGGTGGCAGGGACCCTAGATACATAAATGCCTGTTTGTAAGAGCTAGGAAATTAAAAGCAGGACTGACCAAAGTAGCCCTTTACACAAGTGATTAGAATTGGTACCATTCCAGCTTACAGGTTGGGGGCTAAAACTCAAATATAGCACATGCACACATCTCCTTTCTTTCCTGTGTCGATTTGTGCTGACCCTTCTCTTCACGGCTATAACTGTAAAGGAGGCACCCCCAAAGCACCTTAATGCCAACCTTTCACTCCTACCTCTCTTCTTTCAGAGAAGAAAAATCTCACTGTTGGGGTGCACTGAGTATTGCCCAACAACTGAGCGCAGAAGCAACCACCAAGCTATCATACCCATTCTTACAACCATGGGGACATCCACCACAACTACAAACACTGGTCGCAGAGAGGACTTAGTGATCTCAGTACACGAAGACAAGGAGGCAGGCTAGAAGGGCACACTATGGCATTTTGTTCTGTAAGTACACACACAACCTTTTAAAGAATGCAGATTATTTACGTGCTAAAAGTTAATGTGCCTGTTAATCTCCATTTAAAGGCTTCTGCCTTAGCCTAATGGTGCCAACCAGTTATGGTCTATGAAACAAAGGTGGCTGCCGGCCACAAGAGCCAAATATATACTGGAAATTAATTATTTACTTGGCAGGCTCTGCAGCCACTTTATTATCAAAGCAATTGGGGTAATTAAGCTGTTTTATTAAATACTCAATAGTTCTGACCTGCATCACACAGGTGACATTTGGCATCCCCATGTCACGATGCTGCCTCTTCCCACCACGAATCATAAGCACCACACTGTCAAACACTTCTCCAGGAAAAATACTTGCAGGTGCAAACATCAGCAGTTGTCCTGGTAGTCTAGTTTAGAAAGCATTAAAAATAAGTATTTTAAATGTACAACTGCTCTGCGCTGGGCTCACACAACAGGAGGGAAGTTTTTTATTGCAACAAATTACAGACTCTTGAAGATGTGGATTGCAGTGGAAACCCTGATAACATGCTCACCATAGCAGGGACAAGTCAATATGGTGAGAAACAAAATCCCTCATAAGCAATAAGTTTACTCATGCCAACATTTTCCATTCTATCAGCCTATTCCTGATATATACTAGTGTATAGGTATGTACATCACTCCACTGAGCAGCAATAGAAAAGGGAAAATAAAAAAAAAAAGGGGGAAAATAAAAGGAAAAACCCCTCAAGTATCTGCTAGTTTTGAACAGAAATGGAACAGCAGGGATTTTTGTTCAACAACAGTTTGGTCCCCAAAGCTGTGTTGTTGCTGTTACAGGTTTCAGTGATGCTATCAGCACACAATTTCTCTAAATATTCGATTTCTCCCTTCCTTTGTTTTAATGTACTGTCCCTAGTTACAGCGTTTCGAAGCCAGTAGCCCCTCCTTATAACTTCAAATATTTGGCAACACCTCACTGCCCTTTTAGGCATCATTTAAAGAGGTTACCCATTTCAAGTTATCCCTTGTTGTTACAGCATCAGTATTTCTCCAAGCAGAAGCTGCCCAAGAGGGCCCGAGCACCTAACAGTGTGCAGAATACCTAGCTGAAGAGTGCTATGAGGAAGGATAATTTCTCACTTCTTCATCACAGGCATAATCCAAAAGCCATGCTTGGCTTTTGAGCTGCTCCAGACCTTTGCAAACTCACCTATTGGTACAACTGGCTAACTCTTACACTATTTTTTCCAAAATTTCTCCCTGTCAGGAATTTTCTCTGCTTTGGAGGATTTTTCCCCCCAGATGCAGTAATTTTCTTTTCTCTCTTGTATCCAGGTGGAGAACAGCAGAAGAGTGATTAAGGAGTACTGCAGTGAAACCTTTTTTTGAGGGCAATTTCCTGTGTGAGCCTGGAGCAAGACCCAATCAGCCCAACTAACACCTCACTCATGCTGGGAAGTCTAACACAGTTGAATGTGATATCTTCCTCAGACACAACTGATGAGAGAAGCTATCACACTTTAGACACATTAGCCTCACGTACCACCTTGGTCAGTAAGTGTTTGACCTTGATTTGTCCGTGATCCAAGACAGGAAGGAAAAAAGTCAATGAAACTTAACGACCCTCTTTCTCTCGCTGTCCCCTTTCCTAAGATAGGTCAGCTCTGAGTATCTTTACCCTGGTATTTACCTTCAGGTGAGTAATGTACATGCTAAATAGACCACACCAAACCGTAGAGACAAACAACTATGACACAAGGTATAAACCAAGCAGTAACCACCTGAGTTTACAGAAAGACAATCCTCATAATATGCCATCATATATATTTGTTCAGCAGATTGGGGGCAGGTTTAACACTGATTTGAAGCACAGCGCTGTTCCCTGTTAGAATATCTGGTTAAATGGACCAGATGTGTATTTGATTAGATTGCAGAGAGTCCCAATGGCCCAGACAACTTCCTTAATGAAGGTCTTGCCTATGAAATGGATCAAAACCCCATCAGCCAGCTGTAAGGACTGGCATCAATCCATCCCCACCTTTGTTTTCAGCAACAGTGCACAGTGCTTTCCATATTAGTAACTGAGGATCTAATGACCACAACATAGAGATAATTACAGAGTTATATACAAGGCAACAATTTTGTTCTATACATTATTTTGTTGTTTTGTTGTGGTTCGTTTTTTTTTAAATTCAGAGATGGATAATCAGAACGTTAGGAGTTGGAAGGGCCCTTGAAAGATCATCTAGACCCCCCCCCGCCAGAGCAGGATCACACAGGACTGCATTCAGGCAGGGTCTGAATGTCTCCAGGGCAGGAGACTCCACAACCGCTCTGGGCAGTCTGTCACAGGGCTCTGCCACTCTCACAGTGAAAAAGTTTCTCCTTCTATTTACATGGAGCTTCCTATGCTCCAGCTTGCACCCATTGCCCCTTGTCCTATCGCTGTCCATCACTGAGAAGAGCCTGGCTCCATCCTCCTGACTCTGCCCTTTCATGTATTTATAAACATTAATAAGGTCACCCCTCAGTGACCTTCTAATAATGTATGTGACTACCACAAAACATTTAAGGTCTTGCTTAAGAGACCTAAAAGGAGATACTTAAGGGGAGAGCTAGCTCACACAACTGGTGCCAAGTGTTTCTGTCCTATAAGCATGCTTAGAAAGCGGCAGGGGACAGGATCTGAGGACCCTCATTACCAAAAAAGCAACAAAAAAATCAGGACGGATGCTCTGTGTGTGTGTCCAAAGAGTATTTGAGGAATTCTTTGTCAAGAAACTGCATTTCTTTATGGCAAGTTTCGCACTATTACAATCTATCTGAGGTGTTATAATAACCTCTACTTCACTGAAGCTCCCATCTGTAGTTTTCAACAGGAATAGGAGTCAGGAAGCCCAATTTAGGAAATTAATCTACACCTTTGTCTGTGCAGAAACACAGACTGAATCACCATCCCACTTCGGGAGCTTGCGTTAAAATGTGCTGGCAGCAGGACAGAAAGCAAGTGTCCCTATCAGCACAGGTGAATTCGAAAATTTGGAATAAAATACTACAGCAAAATCAGTCTTTTGAATACTGCACTGGTCTCATTTAAAAGCAGAGAGAAAGACAGGATTTTAGGGCATTACTGAGGGGGCACTGAGAGGCAGCTTTCATGTGACATGGAAGACTACACTAATCACCGGTGTCCAGCCCCTAGCAAGCTATTCATCTCTCTCTCCATCTAGCTTTTAAATGAAAGGTGCCTGCTCTTTCTGAAGTTATTGCATTGTATTCTGACAATAAAGTTAAATTACACAAGGAGCACCTAGAATATTTCATCACAAAATCAATGTGCATTATTTTAAATTTTACTTTCTTCCTCATAACTTGCATACACACGCTCTGATCTATGAAAGTTTGTGTTCAGTAAGAGCACCATTTCAAAAAGCTACTGCTGCCTCAAGCAAAATACTGAAATATATTCTAAGACAGAAATAATTCTATTTATCAATCATTTTCCTTCCTCACCTCTTTGCTATTTAGAATATTTGCATGAAAATGGGATCTTTATTTCCCAAGAGTTCATCAGCTGCTCCTGCTATGATATAATTTCCATGGATACCAATTGTATGTGATGTTGCCAGCATATGAGTAAAGGGTAAGGGATAAGAAAGAGAGAAATCAACTGCTTTATTCTCTGGCTATGCTTCTGAGTAACTCCATAAACAAAACCTGAAGCTTTATCTAATCGATTCATCACCCACACAAATAACCCACTCAGTCCCTCTCCTTTCTGAGCCCTCTTGGCAAGTATGTCCCTGCTTATTTAAATGTGTTCAGTCTTTCAAATATTATCTGCTACCTAATGAGAACAAGACACAGGACTTCAGGAGGTGACAGAGAAAAAATCCATTTTAATTTGCAATTTTTTAAAGCTAAACTTTAAAACTTGCTAATTTAGAAATTTAAGCCTCAGGTTGCTCCATTTGAAAAGTCTTGGTAAGGTATTCCTTGCAGTGAAGTGACCAGCAACAAAGAATTCCAGATATAATAAAAATCTATCTAGTAAGAAGGGAAGAAATAACAAAACACCAGGTTTTAAAATGTATTTGTTTCATCAGTAGGTACAGCAATTTAATGCAATGTGCCTGCACAACTACACAAGACTGAGTTACTTCACAGTCTGCTGTGGATTTTGATGCCTGTGTCTTGTTAAAAATCATTTGAAGAATATGTTATCTTTGGTTTAAAGCCATTTCTAATAATAGGTTTTGGATGAACAAGTTTTCTCATTTTGTAACTATATAAAAAATATTTTTCAGATAAGCTTGATCAGACTATGACCCAGGGATTTCAATTTAGCTCAGAAGAGAAATGTCCAGAAGCAAAAAGCAGAGTAGGCAGAGAGAACTGTAGTCTCCAGGGAACCCTGATGTGACTTGCAGGCAAGTCCTTGCAATATTTTGATGCAATGGTAACATGCGTGACCTATAGAGACGCAGGAAGACAGTCATAACTATAAAGCCTTCACCATTATCTATGATCCCTCTTTCCAGCATCTCCAAGGACAGGAGCTATTTCACAGTGAAGGAAACATAGACAGAGCGAGATCAAGAAGCTTGGCCAGAGTCAAACAAAGGCAGGGTTGGGAGCAGAGCTATAGAGAGGTCCCACAGGAAACCACTAGCCACCCAGGCATGGTCCTGGTCCAAGGGTGGTCAGAGGATAGCAGCCAGGAGCAGTGGGAACATCTTGCTCATTGTGTTCCCCCAAGCCCTAAATAGCATCTCCCCCCAGCATCTCTCAAGTCACTCCTTAGTTACACTTTGGAAGTAAAAAACTTCTCTGCCAGCAGCTATCAGTCAGCAAGCCCCTCGGAGTCCCTGCTACTTTTGCTTTTATTTATCCCAGGCTCAGGCAGCATGCTGAGGGGCAACCACAAAAAGCCTCCCTGTAGCTTGCAGGCTCCTGCCTCGAAAGCCTATTCACCAGCTGAGAAGAAAAGGATGTTAACCTTCAGCACAGCTAGGAAGAGAGCGATTTAAAGGTTTCACATCCTCCCTTCTGGTAGAGGAGGTTCAGCCCAGACTGGGTTGATACAGGCTGGCTGCTGCTCAGCCCCCGGGCAGGCAGAGCGTCCGGAAATTCGGTAGTCTCCTCCCACAAGCTGAAATCCAAGGTGTGCATAACCTGCAACACACAGGGGCAAGGCTCGAAGTACATGTTTTCTGTTCATTCTCTAACTTCTCGGTAGCCTTAACATTATCTCTAGGGTAGATAGAAACTTTTTTTTTTTTTAAACTTTGCTCATCTGTCAAGTCTCATTGCCTGACATCAAGGAGATCAATGTGCCTTCCTTAAACACAACTCCTGGCTCTTTTGAGAGGCTTCCCTTTTTAGATGTTGGTCTCCTAAGCTCCTCTCCACAGCCTGTCTCCTCTGCTGCATCCTTCAACAGATTTTTTCAAATCAGAACAGACAACCCATATAGGCTGACATGCTTTTTGCAGTGCTCACTGCTCACATCGGAATGTTACTAACCAATCTGCCTGCATTCCTGGGCAGCATGGTGGAGGGGAGTGGGGACGAGAGGTGTCTGCTACATGTGTCTAGGCAGGCACCTTGGAAAGGACTTTTTTTCCTGTCATCAGTAAAAATGACACGGGTGAGGAAACTCATAAACATTACTGCCAGATAGTTTTAAGCACCAGGACCAGAAGATTTCTACAGGAGGAAAAAAATAAAAGGAAACCAAGAAAAGGCAATAAACCCCCCAGACATTATCAGAATCTGCCCTCTCTTTTGGAGAATTTTTCCTTAGAAAGAAAATACATTTGGGGGTGTGAGCACATGACCTGCTCTCTCCTGAATGCCAGATTCTCAGAAGCATCGTATAACTTACCAGATATTCCTTCTCTGCCTGAGGTGAAGTTGGTCAGTTCTGCTTGCCTGATGCTGGTAGTTATGCCTTAACCTTAAAAAGTGTGATTGAAATAAAGCAAATATGGTGAACTTTCAATACAACACAATTACTTCGACTTTTATAAGGAGGTATCCACTAAAGAAGACTGCGACCTGAAACAGCTCTCCTTTGCTCTTTCCCAGCCCATTCCACATCCCCCTCCTGTGCAATATGTAAAAAACCACCTTCGTTCCAGCAGTCTGAGCTAAAAGTGCATTTAAAATCAATCCAGGTAATGCTTAGCCCCCACTTGAGGGCAGAATCTCAAATAGGAATATTTATTACCAAGCTGTAAAGCTATGTTTTTGCAGACTTTGTCAGGAAGGCATTATTTGAATGCCAATAGGGATGTCAGGCTCCATCTCTTTATAGACCTCAGGTCAGGAAAGGATGAGAGCACATCGTCAGCTTTAGCCCCACTGACTTAAAGGCTAGTTAAGCACATATTTTACATTCTGTCATGAACAGGAAATATGTAGTACTGCAGTCACCTTAGCTGCAAGGGGAATACACACACTTACTTATACAGGCTGCCTAGCCCACTGCAAAGGGTAGTTACGGCTTTTCTTGCACTCTAAGCTACGATCAACAGATAAGAAACTGGCCAGAAGCGAGCAACGGGATCAGTCTATTAAGGGCTTTATTCAAACCAAGTGTATGAAGGTACCATTTTATTATGCCTCACAGCAAGGGTCAGCCCAGACATTGGCGACCTTTCTTCAGACTTGTCAGTCCTAGGGGGTCTAGAGTCCCAAAGGCCCAACCCCAGGGATGTGCATGCTGCTGGGCGCTGACCTGACTCACCCATGCTCATCTAGCAGCATTTTCAGCCAGGGAGACGAGCAATGAGGGGAAAAGCAGGAGGAACATCCTATTTCCAGAGCTATACTACCTGAACCAAGCCATGGTGTTGCCCCGAGAGAGGACAAGTACACCTCAGATTGAGATGTTCACCATGGCTCTCACTCTTCTCCGCACAACATGATCTTCCCTTCATTGCCTCCCTGTTTCCAGACAACTTTCTTTGGCCTTAAAGGGCCTGACAGGTAACAGACCTTTTCTGCAAACATGTGCTTCCTTTTCCCTCTTCTTTACATCCTCAGACTTCAACATCCCATCACAAATTTGCTTTGCTGTCAAGGACCTTCTAGTCTCCCCTGTCCCTTTCCTCAGGGCAAGTCTCCAAGAACCAGACAACACTCTTTAAAGGTGTTTCAACACCTGACTGGCTTCTTGGTTTTCTCCTCTGGAAGACAGATAAGCAACGTAACAGCAGTGAGTATATTCATGTAGACTAAGGCATTCATAATACATCTGTTTCTTACAGTGCAATGTCCCCACTTGTCACAGAAACATTTCTTCCCAATGAGATTTAAAACCAGAAAGAAGTAGGATACGCATAGCCCATATAACTAAGTACAGTCACCCTTGTAAAACAGAATACAAAATCCTGGTATCTGAATGTGAAGTTCTTTAGCAAAACTTGTCAGCACTTCAAGATATAAATATGGCAACCATACCACAAAACACCAGATGCATTATTATTAGTATCTTTAATAACAGTACAAATATTAAAGTGCCATATTGTTTACAACACAAAATTAAAATTTTAGTTTTCATCAGTCCTGTTTACCCAGCAACATTCTGATTAGCAGTCAGAGTTGATTGAACAGTGGAGGAAAAAAAGCCCGTTCACAACAAGATATGCCACATAAAAGAATTCAGCACAAGTCAACAAGCAGCAATAGCAGTTACAGAGCCAACGAAAGAATTTACCCAAGTCTCGGGCAAACCACGACACAACTTATGCCACTGAAGCAGTGATTTGAATATATTTTGTCTCCTCTCCTTTGGTGCAGGGAGCCCTTCTCAATATTTGCATGGCAGAATTGAAATAACACATTAGCTCGAAACAATGAAGGAATAGGGAGGTAGAGAGCAGAGAGTAAGAAATCCCAGGAAACCATCGGCAATTGCTTCTTTATTATGCATATTTTGCTGCTGGAGCACATCATTCTTGTTCTCCTTGGGGCACCGTTTTTTAAGAGCACTGTAAATAATGTCAACAACTGAAAATCCAGCACATTGAGCCTGACTTTTTGCACACACCTCCCTCACATTTGGATGAGAGGGAGCAACCTGACAGAGGGCAGGTTTTCCAGCACAAATCCTAAAACATACAAGAAGGAGCAGTTTCCCATCCCAACCCTTATTCCTCGATTCCTCAAAAAAAAAAAAAAAAATCAGGTAGAGACACAAACCAAATCACTGTAATTCATATTCCCTGTTGCACGGATCTGCAATGTACGTGTAGCCCTTCTCCTGCATGGTTCCTAGAAAGATGGTGCCCTTTTTGTCTGTTATTCGGAGTGACAGGCAGCAGCCCTCCCACCACCATTATCTGGTGGTGCTTTACAGGCATGGAGCTGCCCAAGGCACCTTCCTCCTGGGATCCTGCCTCAGCAGGGAAGGGGTTCAAAGCCCACTTGCATCAGTGCCTTTGAAGCATTCCGACAACATACATCCACTGCTGCTGCAGACGAACAGCGTTAGGAAGCAAGCCACTGCAATTAAGCTCTTACTCCAGCAAAATAAAATCAAATGCTGCACTCTTCCATAGCTTGATTAAACACACGCTTCATTAAAGCTTTTGCTGCTGTTTAACTGAGCTGTAAATGCTGGGAGGATGGGCCTGGGTTTTTCTGAATGAGGCAGAGACAGTTCACAGATCATTTCTTTTTTTTTTTCCCCCCCTTCCTTTCCTTCAAGCCAGCAAAAGTAAACTGGGATGTAAAGGAAGGGAATGTGGACCTAAAGGTTTCATAGAAGGTTTCTTAGACAGTCAGCTCTGTTTAATGCTTTTCCACCATGTGCCTTTCAGTAGTTCCCGAGGCTGAGAGCATGGAGCAGATGCAGACTATGCACTTGAAACAAGTTTTACCCCTCTGTTCTCAAATCACAGAGTACCACATTAGATAAACCTAGATTTTAAAGGGGAGAGGGAAACCTGCTGAAAGAGGCTTTAGTGGTACAAACCCTTTGAGGCACCACCACTAAAGAGAGAAAGAATTGGTACCTCACACTTTTAGCCCTACATTATATATATCCTTTTCTTACAGCTGAGAAGAAATAGCTGCAAATAAATGGCCTTTCAGCTGTGGTCAATACAGCACATTATCTTTAAGTACTCCCAGTGTAGCAGGACCAAGCCAAGCCTGCTAGATCCATGAAGAACACTGCTCCTTTCTAACTTTCACACCACTCAACTGCAGCTTCCAAACTCCCCACAGCCCCAGCCGTACCTGAGAAACTTATTCCAGGCTTCCAGGTAAGACCCAGCCTCGATGAAGTGGCTCCAAGGCCCTCAGGTGAGGCCTCTGTGCTTCGTCCCATCTCACTCACACAGAGACTCCCACAACTGGGAGAGAAAACCCGAAAGTGACAGGTCAGAATTGTTGTTTATTTTTGCTCATTTGCAACAGCTTAAAATCCCTGCAAGATTAATTTCAGTAGCTGAAGAGCTACTGCAGCTTCTACAGTTATGCACATGGAGCTTTCAGTCTGAGCAGTGCACCACAACAGCTTTTATTGCCATTGTTATCATATGCTATTTCGGAAATCAGAACAATTGTACTGGTCACAGCATAGTTTTTGTTATCTTTATGAAAATATTCCCAATATACATAGCAGTAAGATGCTCAGTCCATGACCAAAGCTTCAAAGAGGGAGATTGCACTCTTGTTCAGTATGCCAGCCTGTGAAACCAGCCTTTCTTAAATGAAATTTATGTAAATAAGATTGCCAGCTCCTTGGGTTCTCTGGCAGGGGAATGGAGTAATATTTAGAAGGAAAAATCTAGATGATGGGAGGATTTAGATTTAATCTTTAAGATGCGTTATATTGAACTGGATAGGATCTCAGCATTTTATTTGTGATTTCTTGCTCCAATTAATGCTGCTCAAGTAACTACCAAAGTGCTCCCCAGAGTCTCCTTTCAGCTTTCCGCACTGGGTTTTCAAGCAATCCCTAATGAAGCCTCAGCCTGCAGTTACCTCCCCTTCCCCTGACAGGCTGGGGAGGTGGTTTACCATGGGAATGGTGCTGGTGGCCATAATGGGATATCTGAAGCATCATGTTGGTGAGCTTTCAGGCTCCAAGAGTAGTGGTCAGCAGTTCGAAGTCCAGCTATACCAGTGGCTGAATATTGATGTCTGGAAGAATGGGTTGATGGAAACATGATGAAGTCCTGCACCAGGAACAGAGCGGCTCCATGCTGGCTGCATGTCCACTGGATGAAGGCATCTTGGAAGAAAAGGACCCAGGAATCTAGGTGGACAAGGTGAACCGCACTTGCAACAGCCAGGCTCTGCTCGAAAGTGTGTAGCCACAGGTCAACAGAAGTTATTCATGGTCCTCTGTTCAGCTTACGTAAGGCCATAGCTCCAGTTGTCCCCCCTTTGGGCTCCCCAGTATAAGACAGCGAGGGGATACAAAGATGGCAATGGGATGGAGCACATGATGGATGAGAAAGGATGACAGCATGGCATTTATTCAGCCTGGAGAAAGTTAAAGGTGGGGCAAACATAACCCCTGACTTCAACTAGTGGTTATAGAGAAGAGAGAGGCTCTGCTTGAAGGCACGTACAACAAAAGGATGAAAGGCAGCAGGCATAAGCTGTAACAATGGAAATGCTGAGAAAGTGAGGGTGTCACTGAGGCCCACGTATTGTAATGGATGACTGGGAATGCTGCAGAATCTTTGATCTTGGCAAAACTCACCTGGACAAGGCCTGAACAACTGGATCTAACCTGAACGGTGTTCTCAGCAAGTGGTAAGACTAAATGCCCTCTGAGATCCTTCCAGGCCAAGTAGTTCTGTTCATTTGAACCCGAGTTCTGGGAGCACAAACACAGTTCATTGTACTTACCTGTAACTACTAGTAGTTACTCTAGTAACTACTCTCCATTTGGAAGCCAAAGCACTGTCTCCTGAACTATTAAAACAAAAAAGCCAGAAGCACACAGATTTCCAGGCATGCACACAAAGGGTCAAACCTTTAAAATTTGCTCTAAAACATTAACCTCAAACTAAGCACGTGCTGTCTTAGGAGTTGTGCACGTGTTTTTTTCCTTTTCCATAAAGATGCCCACTCACTAGCCCGAGTCAACTGACAATTACTCTGAAAGCTTGTATATGTGGCTCTGACACATCGAAAACTGGCCATAAGCAATCTAAAATCCTATCATATTCTCCAGTACCACTCTTTTGTTACACAAACATGAAGGTCCTGGGGGGAGGAGGGGGGTGGTGTGTTAAAAAAAAAAAAAGAGCCATTATAACAAATAACACATTGCTAAAAAAACCCCAACCACCTGGACATTGATTCAAAAAACTCCTGAGTTTTTATGCATATTATACATTCCCATTATACAAGGCCTGACATAAAAATACTTAAAAGTAACCAGAATCACAATGCATGTATCTTTTAAGTCTGAACTTAGATCAGCAATTATCTATGAAGAAAACAGCAATTTTGCTGCCAAAACCAAAAGTTCTGCTTCTTCCCTCCCTTCTATCCCATTGTCAAACTGGTATATCTCAAAATCCTTCTACTTATTAATTCAGGCCAAAGAAAAAGATGTGCATAAGCTGTGTTAGTGACATTTTATTAAAGTAATTTTTCAGGTTTCACCCTCCCTCTCCACATATGTGCAATTTTTGTCTTCTAGCAGCAAGCCACAGAACACTTTTGAGGTGGAAAACAGTTGTAGGAAAAAAAGTCAGAAATTACTTTATAAATGGACACATCTTATAATACATTACAATGCTCCCTTTAGTAGCCAAATGGTTCATGAACATTACACTTTATGTAATATCACAAATGCACAAAATATGCTTTGCATACGATTGCAAAAACAGCAGCAGCACTCTGGAGCCAAGCACATGGCTTAATATTATAATAATGACTCTACTTCAATATAGTGGATTTTAATAAGACTTTAATAATACTGGTATGAAGCCAAATTACATCATGTCCCAAAATATGAAACAAAGCTTTTATAGAGAAAATAAAAGCTCACTGAAGTACAACCACATTTAAGAAAAAAAAAACAACAACCAACCAACAACCACCAATGTTATCTAAAGAAAGCCATTAGGCATATTTAATTTTAAAAAATCAAATTAGAGAAAAGGAACTCAAATCTATTCCCAGATCTCAAGATAAAATTAAAAAGGATATTATTTTAGGCAACATTTATGAAAATGAAGGTACTACGCCAGCACTGGGAAACAAGCTAACATCATAATTACCTCTTTTGGCACAAATACAGATACGGGTTGACTATCTCCAATTTCTCCCAAAGGACAAAAAAATGTTTCAGTTACCTTACAGGTTGATTTTAAGACTAAGCTATGTTGGATTGTCTTGAAACAGCTTAGACCGATAAAATAATTTCCTTCTGCACATGAAAACCAGCTCCAAGTAAGAGTCCCAAAAGTAAAGAGCCAAATGATTTACTCCTTCCACCCGGTACAATTCTGGAGTCCTGGGGAAAACAAGGACTCAAAAGCACCTGTGTAGGTCCATCCGGCACAGACCATTCTCAGAACAACTTCCGCTCTCACCCCTACCCAGGTATGATTGTGTTAGACCGCAATTAAAAGGAAAATCAGTATTTCATTTGTTGGGTAGTGCATGGAGAATATCACACACTGTATAACCTCATAGTGTTATGCTAGTTGGAAGATTAGTATTTGCATGGATAACATTTTTTGTCCTTTATTAGGATGGACTATTTAGATCCACGTATAAAACAGATCAGCGTGTATTAGCGTATTCCACGGTACCACTGGTTACAGTAAATACCTCTGTTAAACTGAGCCTAAATCAATGCTGACAGCCCATCGGAGCGCGTGGCGAGGAATACAGCAAGAATCACTACACTTTTCTTTACATTATATTGTCTCATCTGCATGTCTCTAGGCTTTTTAAGCAGTTTTGATAAAGGCATTAAAAAAAAATCTAAGGAGATTTAGATGCCAGGTGACCAGATGAAGGGAGTGGGACATTTTATTCCTTGGTTTTCTTAGAAGTCTACTTTAGCTACAGAAACCCTTAAAAAGTTGCTAGTAACTTTAAGATGAAAGGCATTAGCAGCTTTTTAGAAAAGGATAATCAGTCTTCTAGAGACTTACTGAGACTTAAATCACAGAAGCTTTTGACTTGGTCTGCTGTTAATTGAATCAAAGTCGATGGTGATCTTGTTACACTTTGGCTTGAATTCCCTAAAATAAAGAGAAAAACAGATATTAGTGAGTAGTTAAAACATTTTGCTTGCTTTAGCTACAGATAAATTTTTGAAGGAATTAAAAAAAAACAAAAAAAAAATCCCCTCCTTGGATTCACATAGTTTTCATCTCTATGGGAGCCAATTATAGTGCACCACACTGAGAGAAACCTGGACAAGAAAGACTAAGACAAAAAAGACACATGGGGTGGGTTAGCCTGTACATTCTTCAGCTATTGGAGTTCATAAATTACCCAGGAGTCAAAGAACTTTTAACAACTTCGCTGCAGGTGGTGCTATCATGTTACGAGGGCTGGGATTTTTGTTTGTATGTATTTGTATTTAAAATATTTTAGCTATATTTGCAGACTTAGGTACACATCTATGAATCTATAAAAAATATTGTCATATACTGTATACATATAATACATACACATGTGTGTACATATATAGATTATAGTTGGAATATATTCTGATAAATATTTTGATCATTTTTTTCCCTGCCAGGTTTTAAAAGAACACTTTCAAACTTTGCCTCAGTACATAAAATATTTCTTATGATATGGGAACACATCACATTATGCATCATACTGGGGAAAAACCAAACTAGTTAAGATGAAATGATTCAGAAATTTTAACTTTAGAACTGCAAAATTAATACTGCCACAAAATATTTCCTTTTATTATCATTTGAGCATCTGCTACAGCAATTAGCAAGGAAGGTATTTGGGGACCAAGCATATATTTTCCAGTCTTCCAGTAAACAAAGGATTATGCAAATAGTGTGGATTTAGTGCCTAATTAAGCTCTGCAGTTCAGTTCAAGAGATTCATTAAGTACCACCTACATCCTTAATAATCAATACAAGAATGAATAACAATCAACACAGAAAAAAGCACAGGCTGCTGACCACAGAAGCTCTGAATACTTTCTCCAGAATAACAATCTGAAATACAAGAAACATTTCTCACCCTGGAGAAGTTACAAGATTTGACTTGTAAGAGAATGATTTATGCCTCTTAGTCAAATAGTCTTAGTAGACAGGAAATACACTGAAGGACTAAAACTACATTTCAAGTACTGCTGTGTTTTTTCATGGATGTTTCTTAGCCCAGTAGGTAGCTTTCATCCTAAAATTTCATCTGTCAGAATTGTTATGTTTGCAAATTTTTTGAAGTCTTTATATTAATATTGTAAAACTTTTTCAAGTTGCAAAGCCTCCCTGACTGCATAATTAGCCTCACCCACAGCATGTTATTGCTATCAAACTAGCTGTTGAACAGATTGTCTTTAGGTATCTCTGTCAGTGTCTGTAAAAACCCCACTCTTCAAACACTTTCCAGATTCTCATTACTTTAGGCAAATATTCTAAGTTTTATCCTTTTCACACAAGAAAAGCTGACCAGAGAAGACTGGACAGCTATAAGCACCAAGAATTAAGTTATGGGTGGCTGGCTGACACCTTCCCAAATTGACTGCAATAAAAACTTTCAAGAAGGATCAGGTAATCCTGAGCACGTGCACACACCAAAAAAAAAAATAGAAAATTGGTCATTTCAGCCCAACTCAAGGGATCATAGGATAATTCAGGTATTCAGGGATATAAGGAGGTCATATAATCTGACAGTAGGGTCATCGATGACTCTCATGAGTACTATGTAACAAATAGCCATCAAATCCACAATTCCACCTGCAGTTCAGGAATGAAATGAGTATTTCAAATGGATGTTTTCCTCATACAAACATTATGAAATTGAAATTTAACCATACACAAGGCAAAAAGAATGGTGCAGCTATCTGCCAATCCAGTATCTTTTGCAGGCAAAGGCCCTGTAGGAGCAAGGCATCTACAAAGACTACCAAAGAATAAAATGCAAAGAAGAGCTTTTACTCTGAAGTTACTCTTTTCACCCACCATCTACTTTCTTTCCAAAATAAATGTAATCCAAAATTCTCTTACCTGTATATAATACCTGCTAAATCAAACATCCGCCGTGCAGCTGTCATTTCCGTAGTGTCATGATACTTGTCAGACATAAAAATAACTTCTTTTATGCCTAAAAAACTCATAGTAAAAAAGTGTTAGATTTAAACTGAAAAAAACCAAGGTCATATAAAAACTGGTGCACAAAATCAGAAAGGCAGCATTCATCCACATAGTCTAGAACCCCTCGGTACATCCCTGCTTCCCCAACTACTACAGATTGCACTTCAGAATAAGGTTCTGTAAGGTAGAACTGGCTTGGAAGACAGCTCTTTCAAAAACTTGGGAAAAGTTTTTCTCCAGTTTTGCCTAAGTTTAACTCAGAAAAACAGAACTAAACACTCACAGACAAACCACAAGACAGACTAGAAGTGAGGCGTATTTGCAAAAGTAATCAAAACCTTCCCTTTTCACCTCTGTAGTACAGATGAAACTTAAAGAATTTAAACCTGAAATCCTGGTCCCTTTCCCAGTGCAGAGGTATAAAAGGATGCTTTTTCCTTTTGTTCTGTTTTATAAATAACTCCCAATACCGGGTTCAAATCCTCACAAATGCATGCTGTCTCAAATTGTTGAATGATCTAAAAGACTACTTAAGCAGCAGAGAAGTGTAAAAGCTGACCCAAGAGAATTCAGAGAATTCACAAGAGTTTCAGAGCCCTGCTCAGCATCTTACTGTCTTTACCAGACATAAATAATACCAATTCATTGCAATTTAGTAAGTGCCCAAGGACAAGTGACTACATTGAGAACAAGCAGCCGATCACCTTGAAGACCATGTGATTTTGACTCAGTAAATAAAAGCAGCCCCAATACAGAATACCATCATCCTTCTCCCCTTCGTCTCTCTTCATTTCAAACCCTACTGACCAAAACAAGGCAGCAGTCTGTTTGCTACTTTCTTCTTAGATTCCCATAGCCATTAATGGCAAGAGAAACTCCCCAGAACAGCAATCCATGCTAGGATCACAAGACTTTACTCAATGAGCAAAGTGTGAGCTACCTTAAGCAGAGATTTTTTTTACAGAACTGAAGCCTACTGCAGATACACCTAATCTGAGAAAAAGGCAACACATTTAGGCCAGCACACTTGCTGCAGTGGCACAGATTTATAACAATTGTAATGAAAGACATAATTAAAGTAGGATCATAGAAGTCTTATGACATTTATGAGCAAAGATATTTTAAAATCTTCGAATATCTACCATGCATCACATTCAAATTAAAATTTCATGTATATACTCCCAACGGACCTTTTGTCATGCAGAAGTTTATTTCTTTCTGCCCTACTCTATTCAATGTGTCAGAGCACAGTAGAATTGACAGTAATTATATGCAAAGCCTGTGTTGTTCTTTGGCAGCTCTTGGTCTAAGAAGTTACAAACCTAAATTAGAAGCACGCTTAGAATCACAGAAGATGCAATTAGCACTGGAAAAATTTGGCACCATTCAGATGCAAAAAAAACCCCACAAGTAGCATCTTATGAAGTTGACAGTGCAATTAATTTAGATCTAACAGCAGCAATTTAACATCAAATACATCCATGATAAGATACCAGCGAGCAGGCAGCACTGCAACCCTGACAAATCAAGCTGGCACTACTCCTTACCTGCCTGGATGATGAGCTTTGCACATTCATTACATGGAAATAAGGCAACATACATGCTGCAGCCTTTCACATCAGCCGAGTTTTTGTTCATGATGGCATTCAATTCGGCATGGCACACTGATTCAAAAAAAAAAAATAAATTCGTAATACCATTCATTAAAATAAATCAAACTAGAATTAAAGTGTTACAGTGTAACTGCTTACATCCTTTCAAAGGCAAATAGCTTGCGCAGCTTGTCATAAAGGGCAGAGGAAGAAGTAAAAGCAGAAATACCAAGATCAATGAAGGTCAATTGTTCTGACCAGGCTGCCGATTAGTAATGATACCATTAAGCGCATTAGCATTGCCTTTTGCTAACACCTATGGCAGGCAACAAAGCCGTAGGCTGTGGGCCAAGTAGTTGCAACCACCCTTAGTGAAGCAATATCTCACAGCTTCACAACTCTCTGGAGTATCTAATTGCCAGTATAAAACAGCTCATTTATGTGTTTACATGCACAGATACGAACAGTCTTACGGTTGTAAGAGAGCGCTGTGTGCTTTTAAAGGCAGGAGAATCTCGAAGTAAAACTGAGCAGCTCTGTCCTCTGGGTCTCAGAACAGCCCAGCACTGCTGCATGATTCTCTCACCCCAAAAATACACAGGACACACTCAACCATAAAACTGTCCCAGCTTTAATATTAAAGTGAGTTTACTGGTCATTAAAAGGTGCCAGACTTCCCAGGCAGGAAAACAAAGTCCTCTGTTTCTCCATGGAGTTGAGATAGGCCAGGTAACAACAGCCGACCCTGCCTTATTCCACTGTAACACAACAGCTCTTCCGGAACAGATCGCCCCTTAGGGTTTAAGTTTTTATGCTGTACACATCAGATTATCGAATGCGTTAGAAGGGCACAGTTTTTGTGTCATCCACACGAACCTCTGAAAAAAACATTAGGATCTCAGAGAGAACTTCCTGTTTACTCCTAGGAATGACAGCAAGTTGCATAATTTATATACCTACCTACTAAGAAACTGTGGGCTGCCCTGACTTACATCATAAACAGGTGCTGAAGTATGGTGTGGGTTTGAGCTCATCTAGAGGTCTGCATGTGCATACCACATCTAACATTTTTCCACTGTTTTTTTTTTTTTAAGAATGGATTTTTAAAAAAAAGTATTTTCCTATTCCCTGCATACATGGGAAAATTAATATAAGCAAAGTTATGAGCACAAGTTCATAGTATACTTGCTACTATGTACTGATCGCCATGCGAATGATCTCACCACGCAAAGAGCTGAGTGTGGTACATTCAACACACAGGAATCCTGGCTGAACAGAAACGTTTTCCATATTCACTAAATGTCCACATGGAATTTTCTATACAGCAGCTAATGCACTATAAATTTGCAGTCAAACTTACAGCACACAAGCTTTCCCATACAGACAAGTCACAAAGGACCAAACACGTGCTAAAGAAAGCTCAGTATTGACTTCTACAAGCAGTCCCCAGCATCACCAAGACCATGCTGTCTACATACCTCCTCATAAACAGTAAAGCCAGATACTAACATAAGATATAGGAAACCAATGACAAAAACCCCACCTCGAGCACCACCACATTGTTTCTATGACTATTACTGTTTCTATTGCAACTGTAATTGAGTCTTGTTGTATTTTGAACACATGCCATTAAGTGTACAAGACAAACAATTCTATGAACTGAGAGATTAGGCAAATCCAGAAAATACATTTCACTCCAAGTACATTACTGAGTTGTGCTAATTTTATGCAGCTTTCAGTACAAGCAGTCAGAGAACTCTATCTAGGGTTACAGAGGACCCAGTGGTAGTGTTTTGTTATTTCCCCAACTGGAACTAAGTTATATCAACAGGACAGAAACATCAGTTTTAAGTTTCTTTCAACAATATAGCTATGATCTAGGCAGCAGTCTAAAATGTGGAAGGCCTCCAGAAAGAAGGATGAGGGAAGGTTTTCAAAGGCTCACAGAACAAAAAAAAAAAACCCAAAACGTCAACCCAACCCTAATTTTTTCCTTCACTAAAACTCAGAAATCTTCAGACATAAAAACCATTTGTACTGCAGCAAGTTGCCTTCCTGCACTGATGAGAAAGAAAGGCTTTTTCTGCAGACTTCTACAAACTTTCAACAACAAACTTCTTCCCAAGCAAAAACAAGTTCAGGCCAAAAATAACTTACAGAAGATAATCAGCTAGCGTGAGGGAAGAAAAATTTTGCCTCCTGATCTTCACACAACCCGAAGTTAAGAACAATTACGACTCTCCAACGTGCAAATAAGACAGCAATAAGGAGGAAACACAAACTAATCATTCCAGGAGAAAAAGTAGTGGGGCCTCTCCAACAAACCCAGCAGGCTTTAATTTCAAAAGCACAAGGAGGTAGGTTTGTCATGCACACTGTAGCCTAACAAAGTATTTATTTCTACGTCTACTGCAAAAAGTAGTACAGGACTAGAAGTTTGCATTGATTCCAGAAGTCATCTTTTTCCTTCCAGTATTTTTTTTTTTTTTTTTTTAGTCTACTGGGCTATTAAATACAAAAGGATTTTGGCTCAGTTGTTGGAACCTGGAAGAATATTCTGAGTAAGTATCATGTCTCTGTTTTATGCATTTCCCTAGACATCTGCTACTGGCCCCTGTAAGGGATATGCTAGGTGGTCATTAAGAAGTTACTTTTAGGCTTTTTCCCATCACTCTTCATCCCCTTCTCCTCATATTCCCCTCTCTTTGCAAGATAAGCATTGCCTCTTACCCAATTTATAGAGAAGATAGTCTATTATCCCCAGATTTTTCTCACAGATCTGCCCAGCTTTATACAAAGCATTAATGAGAGACAGAAAGCAAATCAGGAGTCCAAAAACCCTCTTGTTAATAACTAACTAGTTCATATTTGGGATGTTATCAAGTTTTCTAACCTAATAAGAGCTCCTACTAATAGTTTAATATTGTTCTCTCTCAGAGAATAAGAAACTAATTTAAAATACCCTTTTATTAATTTATTTTAAATAAAATACAGGTGCACAGCATGCATAACTCTGAAAACTGAATATTTATATACACTAGTAAAAGTAAGAATTTTTACAATATCCTCTGAGGGCCCCTGGTGTTTTGGTTTTTAAAAAAATAATATTCACGTACAGCCAACATAATATTAAGTCTGCAATGCTGGCTTCCATTCTGGAAAAGTGGCTTGAAAAGTATTCTCTAAAGGCTTCATTAGCTGAAGAAACACCCGTGCAATGAGAAGTTAGTGTGTGCTCTGACATTCCCACCACCTGCTACTACACTCACAAGAGGAAAAAACCAAAACAACAACAAAAAAACCTGGGAATGACTGCTTCATTACTGGTAGTATTAATTGCTAGTGTTTCAATCTTTTCTCATTGCTGCTTATACGAGGAAGCACTCACCCTTAAGCCTACCTCTAAACAGGAATCCCTGACTTTCCCTACCAATTGTCACTTTTCAGGATTAACCACTTAACATGAACATACTCATAAGCGGGCTGCAGAGTCAGAAATACTCCTCCCACCTTCTAAAAGTGTCCTGACTAGTGATCTTATAAGAACCACAGGACTTGTCAAAGTGTTACTTAATGCTGTTTAAAGGTTTAGGTGCTTGATGAAGTCCTTGGAGTAGGACCCACCATATCACCTTTTAAGAAGCAGCCAAAGGAGGGGCTGGGAGGAGTGACTTTTCTATGTTATTAATTACTAAGCCAGACTAGGAATTCTGAGAAAATATGCACTATAGCGTTACATTTAAAAAATCCAAAAAACAAGCCATAAATCTGCACAGAAATGGATACTGGGAGTTCCATAATTTGCACCCCTTCTCAAGTCTTTTGGCAAAATCTTTACCTTTACTCGTTCATCCCTTGTCCATTCCTTCTTTGTCTAAGCTCCACCTACCAGTTATCCTTTACTCTCTGGATCCCTAATGTTGGACAGAGCAAGGATCACAGAAGGAACCAAAATATTGAAAGGAAGTGGGGTCTGGAGTGACAACAGCTGGTACAGTGGTTGATGGATCTGGAATTTGTAGAATTTTTTTTTTTTTTTTCCCCAACCTTTGCAAAATCGTGAGGCTGGTTGCTGAATTAGGGGAAGGCAGGACACCAATGCTGGCTGATACTGCCCTCAGCCATTCCCACTACTCCCTTCCACACTGTGTGCTGGAGGAAGAGCAGTTTCTGCAGCCAGGGCAGGGAAGTAAGGGTAACACCATGTCATCGTTTAGCCCAACAGGCCACTAAGGCAGTCACACAGCTATTTGCTCACTCCACCTCCCCAGCAGGATGGGGGAAGAGAATTAAAAAGAAAGAGGTAAAACTCGTGAGCTGAGTTGAAGACAGACAGGGAAGATAATAAACAATTTTAAAAAAATATACAAAACAAGTGATACAATTGCTCACCACATGGATACTCAGAACTAGTTCCTGAGCCACGCCACCTCCCAGCCAACCCCCAGTTATATACTGGGCACAATGATGGAACTTGTTACGGAATACGCCTTTAGTTAGTTTGGGTCACCTGTCCTGGCTGTGTCCCTTCCCAGCCTCTTGGGTGTCCCCCATCTTCTCATTAGCAGGGCAGTGTAAGAAGCTGAGAAGTCCGTGACTGCTTGGCAACAACTTAAAACTAAAGCCACCAGTGTGTTCTGAACATTACTCTCATCCTAAAGCCAAGACACAGCACTACCCATACTAGGAAGCTACTTGGAAGGAAATTCTCAGCCAAAACCAGGACACACCAACAGATCTCACTGGAGTCCTGGCTGCTTCAGACTGGAGTCAGAAACAGGAACAGCCCCAGCCTCACTACTTTCCTCCATGAAAAAGGAGAACTCGGAAGTGAAGATGGGAACGACTCAGCCCATTTATGAGCATCACAAAATCTGCCAGGGCAGACCAGAGAAGCTCTTCTCAAAATCTGAGGAGCGTTAGCTAATCCACCCCACTTCCCAGTTCCTCCCATCCTGCTCCAAGTTTGTTCTTCTCTCAGCAGAACAGAGGTGTTTCTCAGTGAGCAAGCAGAACATGAGACATTATTCTTGAAGTTTCCAAATCTGCAAGCTTTCCAGAAATTTGATGTATGACACTGGAATTGGACAGAAATCCATGCAGGACAAAAGTGAGTGGCTGTAGGTGAAGACTGTCTCCTATAGTTCCCCTTTCCAGCTGAAGCCTGAGCTTTGCAACTGCCAGTTGGAGAGAGAACATCACACTTCCTCGTAGTGCCTTATCAAGTTTTCTGCTGTCAAAATAACAGCTTCTACAAAAGTAACATTTGCCTGAGTATCTTTTGAGTGTTCAGCTCTCTAAAAAATTGATGAAAAGCTCAGAATCCTAACACAAGGAAATGTTGGTAACAGTTTGTTTCGTTTTACACAGCAGGTACTGTTCAATTAGAGCACACTTTTTGCCACAGCACATATTTTATCCTATCTGAACCTGTATAAATATTTGTAAGCATATTTACTCAATATTTTGTCTATTGCTCAGAGGTTTCTAAATTTGCCAGTCATTTTAATTTAGAACTCTCTTAATTAGAGACTGGTTGTCAAATGTATGTTCTTAGATTACAGTAGACACAGAGGGCATAACAGGAGCATGGCAACTAGCATTAATTGAAAGATTTGCATTAATAGGAGAAAAATATAGTATTTTAAATGATGGGTGAAGAAGAAACTGAGCATTATCAAATCCTCAGATTCATCTAACAGAAATAGAGGGCATTCACTTTTGACTGTGAAAGCCAGAATTTTGTCTAATCATTAAGAAGCTTCTGCACATGGTACTGAAAATAATGCTTCAGAAAGAGCTTTTAATAACATCTTGGTAAAGTAGGTATTCAAAACTGCACTGTCACTGACCGGCAGCCTGGAAAAAGCCAGTTCCAACAAAACAACAAAAGCCCAGTTTTGTATTGTGAAAAATGGCATTCTGCAGAAGCCAGTGCTTTCTGGCATAACAAGGCTAAATTGTTCAAATATACACTAGAGCTAGAAGGAAAAAAGTCGTTTTAATCCGCTTCAGGAGTCTCATAAGGAACGTGTTATATCAATACAGGTGATCCACACCACTATTCCTGTAATATCCAAATGCCTTGCAAACACCTGCCTCCTCTAAGGTAAAAAGAAAGAGCACTACCTACTACATTTTGATGCTTTCTTTCTGTAGCAGCTTAGGTTACACTTAGATATGGGTAAATACTAATTTTTTTAACCAAGAATTGCCCTTTCCCTAACACTGAGCTGAGCAGAACCCACACTTGAGGGTGCAGAATATGTACAGTATTTTCCAGCAGACATAGATAAATGAGACACTGGTGAATTCTAAGCCAACAAGTTTCAAGACAGAGTAAAATTTCAGAGTGATAAGATTTGTTTAGTCTTACAACAAAAGTTCAAAAGGTTATTGCTGTCAGGAAGCTTACATGGAAAGGGGGGGGAAATGAAGAGTTAATCAGAGTGAATAAGAAAAAGCTAAAAGAACAATGCCAGCACACACAAGAATGTATAAACAAACCAGAAATAAATTTTAGGGTGGAAATTGGAAGTTTTCTAACCATGAAACAGTGAATCTGATCAGAGCTGTAGGGTCAGTGCATCCATCTGTTCTACTGGAGCTCAATAAATTTATTATAGGATCATCTAACACACTTCTGCAAAGATAGCCTCTAGGTCCAATCCCCTGCTATGCTATGCTGCTAAACACAGGCAGGGCCAGGGATTGACCCTTGGCCCTCAGGCCAACTGGCGGAGACTCACTCATGTTCATCTTACTCAGGGCTCCATCAGCATTACACAGCACTTGGCCCTGGGTTTCCTCAAGGCTCCACGTCTCAAGAGTCCCACAGCACCACATACTTATTTTGTATGTCTCAGTTCAAAGTGCATAAAAAAGTGAGATGACTTTTTTGCAGCCCACCGGAGTGGTATTTCACAGCATGAAACAGAGTATGCATTGCATATCCCCCAGTATGGCCTGAGGGAGGGAGGAGGGTTAAGCATACCATCTCAGCAGGCTTTGTTTTATAGGCCTGTACAGGATGATAGTTTTCTTGCAGCCCTGTTTTCACCCTGCCCTCTGGAGCAGTCTGTGAGTGAGCCATTCAACAAGCAGTACTCAGGCTTTGTTCCAGAGAAACCTAGTCAGAGTGGTCCAAAACAGATGAGAAGTCAGCTAACGTTTATGCCTAACCTGTAACAGTACATAAAATCAGGAGGTCAGCACCCAGATCCAACCCCAGCCCTTTTCTGTAGCACTACAGATGCATGAAGTAACTCTAGAAGACATCTTCCAAGTGAGTGTGGTGGTTCGTGCTCAAGTACCACCAGCGCTACCTAATGAACTACATAGCAGCTCTGGCGATGAAGGTGCCAGCATTCCCATAGCCAATGCAGCACACAGTAAGGTTGTACCATCTCTGCACAAGCTAGTCAGGAAAAAAGCAAGGATAGGAAGTTCAATTTACACAAATGCTGTGATGATTAGCAGAAGCGGAAAGGAAAACATGACAGTTTAATGAGATTTTAGCAGCAATTCTATGTGCCTCTGCATCTACCAGAATTTTTTTAAGCAGAAGATTATATATATATATATATATATATACACAGTTGTCTGGTCTGTCAACTGTGCTATCAAGATTAATAAGAAACTGCTAGAGTTTAAATGATCTGTGAATTACAAAATAGGCCGTTTATTCATCACAGCAGACACTTTATGTTGCAAAGTTGTGATTTTTTTAATGAGGTGAAGACTAAGATTCTTGGGGGAACAGCAGTAGTTAAACTATCTCTTCGAAAGGAACTCATCTCTCCAAGCTGTTAGATTGGTTAGTGCATTTTTTAAGCACTGTGTAGTAGGAGATTGTTACTTTACTCCACATCTTTAAGAGATGGAGTTAACTAAAAATAAAAAAAATTTTAAATTCTCAGGTCATCTTGTACAAAGATTCCTCACAAATTCATAGAGTATTTTAAATTTAAATTGGCCTGCTTAGATTTGAGTGCCTGGAACAGAAAGAGGTCTTAGAGATCACTCACGCTCATCTTAGTCCAGAAGATACATCCAAAAATCAATATTCTGCTTTGAGTACTTCATATCTAATCAGTGGGCTAACACTTGTTTCCTCACCCTGTAAATCAAAAGCAGTCATACCAAGCTGTATCATTGCAGTACACCACCATTCTGTGTGAAGCCAGCACTTCTCTTCTTTACAGAACTGACAATCTGCAGGAGCTGGCCCTAGTATTAGGAATCCATCTCATGAAAAATAGTACAGAACTGTCCCAAGTTTAAGAGTTAATGTTAGAGGTTTTATTATAAATTGGTAAAGGGAACAAAGACAAAGTACCAGGGTTTTAACAACTCAAATATGAAACTGATGAATTATGTGCTGAGCCACTGCATACCATCTTTCACTTCAATGCTATGGGAAACCAGAAAATGTAACGTTGGTTTTTTGAGAGCTCTGGGTGAAAGCAGGGAACGTCAAAACTCATGCAAGTCTAATTTCTGTATCAAACCAATTGTTAGAAGTTACAAATAAAAAATAGAGTTAGTAAGCAGAGATAAAAACTGCATACACTAGAAAACAGCCAGTATCTGCTTTGCAAAAACTGAACTTGGGTGCTTATTTTCTACAGCCACACAGGGAGAATGGAAAATTTCTCAGGGCACTTGTTCAGTTTTATGATCTTCCCCCTGCCATTCCTGAGCCCAGGACAGGCTGAAATGCAGTACATGATGCAGGAGCTCCTAATACCCATTTTTCCTGTGCCAGTGATTTCTGATGCACTGGTCTCACCCCACAGAGGTACAGCAAGAGCTGGTGTGGAAGCAGAAAGAAAGGGGGATTTAAGACCACATACACTCCCCACTTCTGTATTAGTCCTAACCACAGTCCCCCCTCCAACATCAGTTACTGCAGGCCACAAGGCATCTCTCAATTTCAAAGAATCACTAGGTTGGAAAGGACCTTTGAGATCACTAAGTCAAACCATACCTGTCCTCTACTAAACTATATCCCTAAGCACCTCATGTACCCATCTTTTAAATACATCCAGGGATGGTGACTCAACCACGTCCCTGGGCAGCCTGTTCCAATGCCTGATAAATTTTCACCAAAAGTGTTTTCTCCTACTGTCTAATCTGAACCTGGCCTGGCACAGCTTCAGCCTATTCCCCTTCATCCCATACCTCCTCAGCCTCCTCTTCTCCAGGCTAAACAACCCCAGTTCTCTCAGCCACTCCTTATAAGGTCTGCTCTCAAGCCCCTTCCCCGGCCTGGCTGCCCTTCTCTGGACACACTCCAGGACCTTGTCGTCTTTCTTGTAGTGAGGGATCTAAAACTGAATACAGTATTTGAGATGTGGCCTCACCAGTGCGGAGTACAGGGCCACAATCACTTCCCTGGACCTGCTGGCCATGCTGTTGTAACTATTTCGTTGCCACATCCAGTAGACAGCACTCACAGCACATCATCTGAGGCAGCCCAACTGGTTCCTGTAAACCACACCTGGCCCAGAGGAGTAACTGTGCAATTACAATTTGAGTACCTGTATTTTAGACCCAGTTATTTGTTTTGCATATCCATGCTCTCTAATTTCTATGAAGATAAATGCACAGAAGCAGCAACCACCTGCATACGCTGTAACCGTGTGCATTATATTGAGAATTTTTCACTCACAAACCAAAATGGCTAATCATTTATGAACATACTTGTCGGGGAAGACAGCAGACCTGCTAGTGGCCTACCTCTCTTCACCCAAGACATAGGCCTTGACAATATTCTCCTATTCCCATGAGAAAAGTTCCTTACACTGACAGGATCCTAACAATCCCATTCTCAAAACACAGGGGCCTTGCTGATAGGGGTACAGGCCACCCAAACCCAAGAAGCAGTTAAGGGAAGGTATTTGGGAGTAACAGAACATGTTAGGAACCAACCATAACAAGAGGTTCAAACCAGCAGGTGTGCGGATGCTTTTAGGTATTAAAGGTAAACTAAGAATATTTAGCTATAAGATAGGTTTATCAGAACTCATCATAATTACTAACCAATCAATATGGTGTGAACAGTGTGTGTAATCAATTAGCAGGTTTTTAGCTTGCCATGTTTGCAGCAAGAAAGGTATCTAATCTGTGTGATTTCACCTAATAAAATGGCTGGCTTCATGGCTTCACCTAAAATTCATATATTGAATTGCGTATTGCTCCTTGCTGGACACCACACATACTTCACCAGGCAGTCAGTCCTTCATAAATGCTGTTTTATTTTGAGAGCTGTGATTTTTATCCTTATGTACCACATATGGGCACATTAACAAAATCAGGTGAGTGGAAGAAAAACTGATCAATATTTTACCAGATGAACTTTCACATATACAGACACCACAAGTCTGACCTGTCAACTACAAGAAGGCTTACCATAAGGATATTTTGTGTCTAGACTGTGCTCTGCTGTTCTTGTCCAGGGTAGTGCATCATCGCTGCAGCCATTAGGCATCCCATTGTATCCAATTCCAACAATCTTGTTTTCTGAATTTACAATGCAGGCACCAACCTAAAGAAAATCAGATTTATGTAGTACCAACAGCATGCAAAATGGTGTATCAACAAGATGAGATCTGAAAAGTCAGTCCTACAATTGTCATTTAAGATACAGGCTTCACTTAGTATTAAGTCCTACCATCTAGTGAGCACAGCTACAGTTGTACCTTGAGCAAGGCTACAGCTGTATCTAATTGGAGGTTTTTAAAGAAATCAGAGCAGATGCAACCCTGTTACCCATCTGGTCATGCAGTTCCCACCCCAGCGGGCCAACAACATTCCTTAACCAGCCACAAAGTAAACCTAAGTTCAGAGAACAGGACTAAACTAGGCACTGAACTAACCCTACTAAACTAAGTTTTCTGTCAGTTCTACTGCCCAAACTAGCTTTCCCAGCAACGGTACGAGTGGCAGCCGCAAAAGTACGGAAGATGGAACAGAAATGCAGCAGTGACAACCTAGACAGAGACAGACACAAAACTTTGTGGCTTATTTACACAAATATGCAACAAAATACACGACCTTTTACCCTTTATTACTGCAGTCCGAGCCTGCGCAGGGACCCTTCTTATTGAATGATTCAGTGTCCTAGTTTTATGTTTTCTGCCCATATCTTAGATTTATTGAAATGGAAATAGTACTGATTTTATTTCATACAATGTATGAATTTATCAAGCAGCTCTTAGGTAACAAAAATTTAGCCCTAATAACCTTCATAGAACTAAGAGCCATAATGTACCCAAGCCAGCGAGTAATTGAGCAGACTGTTAACACACACTTTACTCTGTGGATCTGCTGGGATTTGCTTCCTGAACTTTTTCCACACAAAAGAAGACTAACAGGAGGACTGGGTCCTGCAGAACAGCATGTTTCAGAAGATATATCAATTGCCTCAAGCCAATATTCAACAGATGCACAGGAAAGAAGCAAAGAATGGGGACAGAGAGTGAAGCAGAAGGCAAAGAGGAACCTGCAGGAGGAACTAAACCAGAAGAAAAGTTTGGTCAATTCCAGAACAAACCAAAGGGAATTTTTACACTCTTAAGAGATGAGGAAAAGAAACTTGTAAAATTCTGTGTCTTAAAAAATTACAATTGAAAACCTTCAGTAGTTTTATCCTCTAACAGTAACTATATTTACTGGAAAAAGCACATGTTATTTTAACCTCCAGATGAAAGGAAGATTTATGACCTCCAAGCTGCAAATGTACACACAGAATTATACACATGAGGTCAGGCCCAATAGGAGAATTCCTGTAACAAAAGATGCTGACCATATTAAAAATTGAATAGCTATATACTGAAATAACTTTTAATAAGAACCCCCTGAAAGTGCTACATGTGCATCTGATGCGATGTGCAATATAGATTAGGGTATGTTATTCTTACACGTTGCCTTTTTACCTGAGAACTTGGATCCTTGCTTCTTTGTGCTGACAAAAAAGCTACGGCCATGAAATATTCAGGCCATTCCAAATAATCTTCTCTTTTTTTGCAGGATGCTTCATTGCCGAAACTGTAATTTATGAGAAAAAAACCAGCCATCAGCAAACAAGACCTCGTTAGTTATTACAGACTGTACTCTTTTAACATGCACAAGTTCATAGTAGCCAGGAACAGAACCTGGCTAAGACGAAGGCACGTTCACTAATACCAGCGTTACGTGCTTTCCAGGAACTTCCCTATGCAACATTTCCTTTCAGAGGAAAGGCATCCAAGCAAGGTTGCAAATTTCAGTTTTAGATAAGGTGGCTGAGCTATTCAGAGCACTGAGCTATTCAAAGAAAGAGCATTTTATCCTTTATAGATAACACCTTGTATATTTCTTAAGGTTCAGGTATATCATGTACTGGCATTCTTTTCACCAAACAACATAATCTTTTTCATGATGACTGCACTAACTGCAAGCCTCTAATCTAAGCTATTTTGCTCTTCTGCCTATGACAAGTGCTCACTAGATTTCTATTTGGTAGTGTGTCCTGTGCAGTCATTTGCTTCTCCCTGTACAGTTACTTCCATGAGTTTGCCTCTCATTACAACACTTGCCAGCAAAAATCTGAGGCCATCCTGATAGTCCCCTGCTAAATTTCTCTTGATATTATGTCCTATGAAAGCCTTCTAAAAACTGAAGGAAGATGGGTTCAGGAATTCAAGATATAATGTAAAAGAGTGGCACAAAGGTTGCTTCTTTCCCTGCACTGGGGAATCTATTTGGGGGAGGAAGGGTGAGGGGGAAATAAGTGATACATCATTTTCTCTTGCCTCCTTATGACTGAAATACTGTTCAGACAGCATAAGATGCAACAGGGGAATCTCTGTGCTTTTCATCTCAAATAGAGGACACACAGACATCACTCTCCCCACCCTCCACCCCTCAACATATTTAAGCTTCGCAAATTTCAAGGAAAAGATCAAATTCAAAATTTCCTCATACTCTCTGCTATCATTGCTACGCTAGAAAACCAGAACAGTGGAACATCTCAAATACAATCATTAGCCTACCAAAATACAAGGGGCACAGTACTTTTCTCCTTGGGTGCCCCTTACCAAGGACTGGACCTTAAAACTGAGACGCCCTTCTAGTGATGTCCAGCCACACAGGTAACTGCAAGCAGCAAGACATCACCTAACAACACTAGTACCAGCACTTTCAGAAGACAAATAAGTATTAGAAGACAATAATTTTGTTAATTATTATTTTTATATCAAAAGCTGTATATTAGAGGCTTGCTGTTAGTTTGTCATAAAGAGGTTATGCTATTTGAGTGAAGGCAGTGCCAGCACATGCTAGAAGTGCACTTTAGAAACCTACAGGGTACTATTTACCAAAGACAAATTGCTGGTTTTTAATAGATCACTCATGACATATTACAACTTGCCAATTTTGGCTGGTTCTCAGAATGAGTAAGGATCATCTTTAGAGTCATCATTTCAACCTAAGGAGGGAGAAACATACACATGTAACCAGCACACCTCCCTCCCACTTTGACAGTTGTCTAAACAAACACGCAAATCAAGTGTATGATTTTGAGAATCTCCAATTTGGTTTGAATTGTTCTAACTGAAGGACTGGGACTATATCCTACTAAGAAATAAATGTGTTCAGGGAACAAGAAGCTTGCAGCAGAGAAAAGAAGTTAAAGATACGCCCTCACACATTTCCACGCCAAACTGAACATTGTCAGGTTAACTGAAATGCCAAGTAAGTGCTCCAGCTAATTTAAGTGGTTATTTAAAATATCTCACAGAAGCGTATTTACAAAATCCAAACCAGTACCAGACTTCAAATGATCTATTTAATACATTCGTGGCTACGTGACACCCACAGTGATGCCTTTGGAGAGTCAAGGAACAGGCAATGCAGAACTACACCGAATAAAACATCCTGGGCAAAGGGCTCCAGAAAGACAACACTACTTTGAACTAGAGATCACGAGATCTTCTCTGTTATTTAAATTATTCCCTAGCAACCCTATTTGTTTCAAACACAACGAAAGTTACTATTCACTTTTCTCATAAGTACAGAGCTGTATGTAAGTGAAGGTTTCTCAGAGCACCAACTTCACAGAGGGAAGACTATCTGAAAAACGAGCAGAAGGCTTAGATCAAAAAGAACATAAAAAAACCCCACTTAATTACTTCTACTTAACATCACCGTGTTTGGCAAGATAATTCCCTCAGCTCAGTGCATAGGAACGCAAGAGTGTGAAATGGGTATAAAACACTTAATTTCTGGTTGAGCAGAAGCCAAGGCCTTGGCTAGCAGTCAAGTACAAAGAGGAAAATTAAGTTTATGGATTTGGGGCAGCTGATCCTCTTCCCTACGCTCATTTGTAAGTTCTAGAATTGCATGAATGAAAGCTGCTCTAGATATTATAGCTAGCTGTAAAATAAGCAAACAAGGCTTATCCTTGTGATGACTTAAGAATTTATGAATAAAAATAATGGGAACTGAAAGCCATGAAGGTTAACACTGTTCAAGAAGGGGAAAAATATCCTCAAATTCTAGAGTGATTAGTAGTCTGCAGAAAAGTCTGTGTAAACAGTACTTCAAAGGAAAATAGAGAAAAAAAGAATCCGCAATTAAAAGTCAGTGGCTCCCTTTTCAGTTTTCATCCACCTAGGCTGCAACACCCTCTGCAAAAAGAAAAAAAGAAATCAGATACCAAAAAAGTGTATCTTAATGAAAAAAATTAGTTGAGAATCTCAAAACCGAATACAGCACCTCAAATCTTTTCACAGGACAACTATGGTGGTTACAATAAAGTACACAACATAGTACAACGGGGACACTGATGGGTATCAGACTTTTTTTCTCCCATCTTCCTCTTTTTGAAGTTTTTCCTGTTTTCTTATATCTGATGTCATGTGCTTTGTGTCCCAACTGTATTGTAGCAGTGATTTTCCCCAGTATGAAGTATGCTCAGTATGACCAATATGTTGTCACTCAATTCACATAATTTAAGGTTAAAAAACCCAAACCAAACAAGCAACTTAAAAAAAAAAAAATGAGGTAAGACACGTACTAAAAATAAAACTTAAATCATCTTCAGCAGTTCTTGTTCTCCAAAAGTCAAACAGGATGTGTTCTTGATGACTTTCCATACTAGCTGCTTCTTTAAGCCTTGGAATTATATGATTGCTGCCGTATCAAATGGAAGTGGCGTTTCCTTTACCTGAGGCTTGCAATCTTTCCTCTCATACAGGTACTGAGTGAGATTACCTGTCACTTACTGGGAGGTGAGAATTTGAGAGAGGTAAGAGAGAAAAGCCAACCTTTCTTACAGAGCAAGATCCTCTGTGCGTTGAAGATTAACTATATTGTTTGGTTTTCCCTGAGAGGTAACCCACGAGACCCGCTATAAAACACCTTGTGGGAATAGGGAGCCCGAACCGAGCAGTACAAGAATATTTCCGTTTAGGGAATGAATTTCGCTTTTACGGCATCTTCACTTCCTTGGCTTTAATAAACCGCACACTGCTCGCACAAGACCCTCGCGGCAGGGCCTTCGGAGGCTGCCCCCTCGCAAGGCCGCTGCCCGCGCTGCCCGGCCGCCCCCACGCCCGGGGAGCCGGACCTCCACGGGAAGCCTCAACGCAGCAGCCGGGCGCAGGGTAAGCGCTCAGCCGCCTCTCCCCATCGACACTGCACCGCTCAGAGCCCCCCAGCCAAGACCGCAGCTGCTGTGCTGCCCCCGGAGGACACTAGCTTCCTCGAAAGCAGCCAGAGAACGCCGCCGCTCTCCCCCTCCCCCGTCCCGCCTTCCCACACGGGCACGCCGGGGCCGGCCGCGTGGCGCAGGCCGCAGCCTGCAGCGCCGCAGCCTGCAGCACCCCAGCCTGGTCGTGGTGGCTGCCGGCCCCCCGCCACTAGGCCCGAAAGCCCCGGGGGGGAGCGGCCCGGCTGAGGAGAAAGGAAGCTCAGTCAAGGCAGAGGCGCGAGAGGAAGGGGAACGGGAAGAGCTTGAAGCTTGAGACGGCGCCACGCGGATCCCCCCTCCACGGCCCCGCCACGCCACTACCCCTCAGCGCAGCCCGGACCCGGGCAGCGTACCCGTTAACGTGACGGCTGGGCTGCTGCCCGCTCATACCGCCGCAGCCCGTGTCCCGTTCGCCGCTTGGCGCCAAAGTGGAGGCGGGCGGGGAAAGGGGAGGGTTGCAGGGAGGAGCGGGGCGGGGCGTCCCGCCGCCTGCTCGCGCCGCGGGGACCCTGCCTGGGCATCGGGAGGCAGGTGGACCCCTGTTTTAATGCACCAGCAATGTCCGGGCATTGACCTGGCTGTCCCAAGGGGAGGCCACTTCCACTCCTGTGCACCCCGAACCTCCGCGGTACTGAAAATGGAGTTACTTTGACCCGTGCTCGGGTCGCTGGGTTTCCTGACAGCAGCCACCTCCCACATTGGTCTTGTCACAAGCATGCCGGCTTCACTCAGCTCATGCTCTTGAGGTGAATGCTATTTATTAAAACTTGGCGTTAACATATTAAAATGCCTAAAAATCCTTTTTCCCCTATAAATATGAAATCAATGGGTAAAGTGAATTATGACTTACTAGTACCTCCAGCTGCTGCCAGGTTTTAGAAGTCTCCGAGGATGCTCAGGTAGCTGAACATATATGTATATGTGTACGTATATCCCACTACAGTGCAAAAAAAGTGGTATAATAATAAATACTAAATGTGGTATGGCAAGTTTGTCGTCCTGTGAGGAGCTGTGTACCTTGGCTGGCTGGTTGCCACAGGGGCCTGCCTTTACGGAAGCACTCAAATGGGACCACGGTACAGATGTTCGCTCCACGGGGCTGCAAGACATCAGGTGAAGACTGCCCAAACGCAGCCGTACGTGTCCGATTTGGTTCCCACTGGAGGCAGTGACAGGTGCAACAAACTCGGTGAGAGCAACAATGGACAAAAGAGAAACAGTTGCCTTTGAGAGCATCCCCGAGAGGAATTCGTGCGCACAAGCCATGCAGCTCGCACTTGCACGTGTGCTGCACCATTGATCTGAACATGGGCACCAGATGTGGCTGAGATAATGGATTCTTGCAGCCTGGTCCAAAAATCTTCCTCTTCATCTAGGAGAATGCTTCAGTTTGGGAAAAAGGACAGTGTGACGTACTGTGTCCCTCAACGAATGCCTGTACCAGTGGATTTATGTCTCAACATTGCTGAAATATTGATTACTGCTGATTAGGACTTGCAATTAAGACACTTGTAAAGGGTTAAGGAAGACTTGCAAACAGGATGGTTTGAAGTGCCATAGAGGTGACCTCACATAAACAATGCCTCGCTTGAACAACTCTGCCTCACTGATAAAGAAATATCAATTGAGACATAAGTTTAAGTCTAACACCATATTTTGAGTAAATTACACACTCAAGGACTATGTGCTCTGTGGAAATAAAATTATTTCTTTGACGACTTCCAGTCCCCCCCCATTGCTCTCACGAACTCCTTATCTGTTCATGAATTCCTTGCTTGTCTCATAATTGGTCCTAAATTCAGGCAAAGTATTTAATTGTAGCTAGTTCGAGCTCCTCCTTGTCTTGAAAGTATACAAAATCTGCTGAGACCAAACTTGTAGTTTGGATCTGAGTCAAGGGGTAACTGAGTCTGTGCAAAACAGAAGGTTACTTGTGGTGACAAACAGGAGCCATCTGACTTCATCCCCATGACCCCCGACGACCACCACCATGAGCCAGTGCACAGACGTAACTGGGAGGAGTCTATGGAAATCACTTCTTGGAACTCATTTTAATCCGAAGTGGGACAGGTTATGATTATGTACAGGTGTATGAGGTAACCTAATGAATAAGTATCATTGAACTGTATATAACCAAGAAGAACTGCCACATTAGTGTGCACGTCCGCAGTGAAGCAATGCCCCGTGCACCCAGTGCTGAACTAATGGAACCCCACACCTGACATGAAGTTGACTCAGACTGATGGGACGCCTCAGCTCCGTGGTGGTAGATATTGCAATCTCTCTCTCTCACTCTCTTTCTCACTCTCTCTTCTCTCTCTTCCAACCCCCCTCCCTTCCCCCCGCCCCCCGCACACTTGTTGCAGGTTAAATAAAGTGACCTAAACCTTGACTCTGTTTTGAGTCTTAATTCTGTCCCCGAGAATTGTGAAGAACTGGTCATGATAAAGCACCGAATTGGGCATCACTCAGAGGTTAAGCTCAGCCGCCCCCAGCCACCCAGAGCAATCTGAGGTTGGTTGGAAGGCAAGGGGGTTTAACCTCTGCCAAAGCAGTCTATCTGGTTGCGGATCCTGACAGACAGTCCTATCACAGAAGCTGAAGAAGTTCCCCCTTACTGACAAGCTGTACAAGTGAGCATACCAGGTAAGTTAGTACACCAACATGTGTGCAAGACAGAGGCTAAGTCAAGAAACTTGCCATGCTCATAGTTACTCCTGAAGCTACGCCAGAAGAAAGAAAGCTTGCACTGATCAAAACAGAGGAATGCACTGCTAATATGTTTTCATATTTAGATGCTATATCAGCTCTCTTTTTTTTTTTAACTGACAAACCATCAAGTATGAAAATCTTACTTCATTTCACAGATATTCCTATTCAATTGTAACTAGAAAACTTGGCAAAGCAGCCTGTTGTACTTCAACTGACAAGTTTTGCAGCTATCAGAGTGGGAAAACAGCTATTTCAGCTCACAAGTCTCCTATTATCACAATTTCGTATGGACAACAAATGTTCATGTACGTTTTGTTAATGAATGAAAAGGGGCAATTTAAATGCAAGAAAAAGAAAAGAAATTTAATGAAAGTAGCATCAGTCGGGAAAGTATAAGCCTGAAGGTGAAATGAAAGGCCTGATTATGGTTGATCACGAAGAGAGTTATAGAGCACTCATTTAATGAATCTGGAGGAAAAAAATAGCATAATTCAGTTCAAAAAGTTTTCTACTATCTGTATATGTGTTTCTGCACTCTTGAAATACGAATTAAAATTAATACTGCTGCAATTACTGATGCCAAATTTGTTGTTTTTCATAATAAAGATTGTGAGGACAAACCGTAACAATGACTAACTTTTAAAAAGCAGTGCTTATATTCTGATCATACACAGTGAGTGGTGGGTTTTCTCTTCTGTGAACTCTGATTAGGAGTTCTTACAAAGTATTCATCACGTTTTCCAGCTAATATCTATAAATCATCCAGAACCAAATTCAAAACACAATCACCATTTCTCAAAAAGAAGCCGAACTAAGATTCTTCATCCCTTCTCTTTATCTCCCATCATAGAGGAAAATAAATATACACTGCAAAATAACTGCCTATACTATTAAGCCTTGAGGTATTATATTTTGGAGTGTGGCTTTCAGCTTTCTAAAAAATTACATAAGATTTACATTCTTTTTGAAATGCAAAACTTAAATGATTTTGTCATACTTAGTAAATACATTTCCAGAACAATTTGAAACTAATCTTAGAGTTCTATCTGTTAAGCAAACAAATGTATCATTTTTTAATCTTTTAAAGGTTATTGACTCTTCTGTGTTGTTCTTCCTCAAAAAGCCCAAAACCATTCAGCATTTCTAATAATGCAGCAATGATATATGGCCTTAGAAGGAAAACTCTGGATGTAATTTCAGTTACTAGACTCCTGTTGTGTTGCTAAAGGACACATTTTCTGGAAATGTAGCTACATTTTGGGTTTCTCCTATGGTTTGGGTTTTGGGTTTTCTTGTTTCTTTAGTTGGTTTGGTGTTTTTTAAGAATGCTACGGAAAACTTCTCTTTTCTATCTGATGCTCTAGCTGGTCCTTACACATTGCCCTGCAGGTGAAGCAGCATGGAATGCCTCAGGTAGTCTTTTATAGGTCATTTTTGTTTGTCCCTCATTTCCTTGGTGAAAGTCCTTATCGTGGATTATCATGACCTCACTGCATAGATGTCAATAAACAATCTGAGCTGTTTACAAATATTTTAGCTGCTCTTATTAATGAGAAGTGACACAAGTTTGAAAGACGCTAAATATATAACCATCTGTCAAGATGCTTATATTTTTAGCTTACCGCTTATGAAATTTTCACATCTTCTGCCTTTTGTCAATTTTGATAAAAACAAAGATGAGGTTGGGGAATCCCCTGCTTTCAGGCTCCCTCCTCACTTTCTTACTGCGTGCCAACAGACTCTTCTAATTTTGTTCACAAGTAAGTTCTCTCCCCGAATGTAGCACGTGTAAGTTGTAACTCAGAGAGTAACGGCTATTTGCCAGGATATGGAGAATACAATTTAGTAGACCACCCTGAAATTACTCTTAAGACAAAAGTAAAAAGAAATTGCTAATGAGGTTCTATTTTTCTCTAATAGAATGAATTTTTCAGGACTAATTACTAGATTTGGAGAATAAAGACAAATAAATATGACAATATGTCTTTATATCTTCACATCTGGTTCTTATCTGTCATTCAGAGAAGCACTGCTCACTGACAGGATAATTTTCATAGAGAAAGCAAGTCTCATCTTCCAAATATTTTTCCAAAGAAGAATTACTACTCAAGTTAAAATTTTCCCCCTATACTTGCTTAAACACCAAAACCATACTAAATACAAATGCAGCTGCTGGTATATGCTGCAGCTCTCAATTTCTATAGTTAATTTAATCAAGAATATGAATTTATGGCTTCCTCACTGATCAAATGTCATTTGATGCAATATCAGGCTTTGTTCTGTGATCAAAGGATTATCAATGGAACCTTCTTGCTGGAAGACCTAACCAGGGTCAGCTGCAGCCGCTTGTTAGTAAACCAGCCCATTAACAATTGCAATAAACACTTAATTTTTTATATTGTAGCATTTTGTGTCAGGAGCATATGCATTTCCAAATTTCTACAGAAGTTTTAACCTCAGCATGTAACTCTTCATGTTATATAATTATGGAGCTACTTAATAGTAAAGATCGTAGGAAATGCATCTTAGTACCAGCCTTTGATCAAAGACAAAT
The DNA here is from genome assembly GCA_022605575.1 of Laterallus jamaicensis coturniculus. Lineage (NCBI taxonomy): Eukaryota > Metazoa > Chordata > Aves > Gruiformes > Rallidae > Laterallus > Laterallus jamaicensis. Next base: position 13,827,547 of record JAKCOX010000005.1, on the reverse strand, counting down.
AGGATGGTATCAAGGTAATTTTGGCCCAGATGGAAGCCTGTTGCAAATCCAGTCTTTTCAAACTCGGGCTCCAAAATTCAGGACATCAAAATCTGTGTTTAGATGCCTTCATTTTTACAGATTTGTGAACACTGAATGCCAGTAACTTGTGCATGATGAGTATCTCTGACAGAATCCAGACAATGCTAAGGTATTTCTAAGATTTTCATGTCCTAATGGAAACCATTTCTCTATTAGACTTCAATGGCTTATATATTATCTTATCTTTCTACAGCATCTGCTCTTTGAAAACTAAAGTGCTGGATTTAAGTTTTCTTCCATCCCGTCCAAGTCAGGCACTAATTTGAGTGTCACATTCCCAGTCTTCCCGACTCAAAACTTCTATAGTTCACTAAGCCCCTAAATTCAGGACTCCCTAAATCCAGCTTCTCACCTTCATGAATAACAGTTAGTTTTCTCTGAGAGCTGGCTTTTATTTGCACTTTTTTTCTGACTGGGATCACAAATGAGCATATAAATAAGACTCTTTAAACAGTCCCTTGTGTTCCATTTTTAACATTAGAACTATTTTTCATCTCACCTCAGGTTTTTATGAACATATTTGTTTTCCTAATTTTGGCTGTTTTCTTGTTTTATTCATACTGATGGCTCCAGTTACAGCCAAATACTACCTTCCCAGTGCCCTGGTAACTTCATCATTTCTTTGATATCTGTGTTTTCTCCAACTAGATTTGCTTTTATGCTGTTGGCTGATGCCTTCTTTGTTTGCGCTTTTTTTTTAATTTCTTGTGGGTTTTTTTATTGTTTGTATCTATGTCTCTGACCAGTCCCCTAGTTTTCAAAGTCCTTGTTCCATTCATACCTGACCTTGCATCCAAATTCCCTGTTTTATGCAAGCTAGTACAAGTGACAGGACAAAGACAAATGCTAGAAAAACAGGAGATACTGCATGTGATCTTTTCTCCACCCATGACTGGAAGTCCCAGATAACCTTGCTAAGTTGTCCTTTAGAAAATAAACTGAGACACTGAGACTCAGACTGCAAGTCTTCTGGCAAACAAAGTGTTTTCTTCCAAAATATGAATTACTTTCTTTGCACACCCATACTAGTGATGATCACAGCTATTCCCTAATTAGAAGTGAGAAATTAATTTTCTACTTTCAGTATAGAATTTCAGTGTCTTGGCATGACGCTTCTGTACTCGGCACCTGCCTACGTACTTCACAGCTTTCTATTTCTTCTGTTACCTTCCCCTGATTTTTCATGGCTATTTTTAATATCAAAGAAGATTATTTACTATTTCCATCCCTTCTGATTTGGCCTGATTTTCCTATCATGATGCAGTAGCTTTTCATGTCACTTCCATGAAATTTCCCTAACTTCCAAAATCTGTTGCAATATATCAGTTTGTGAAAATTCCAACTGGACAGTAACATTACCCCTAATCACTGTATCAGATGCATTCTAAAGAAATAAACCTTTACTCTTCCATCACATACAAACAATCTTGAATACAGCTTCATATCTGGGTAGCTAGTTTGCTCTTGTAGGGTTTTTTTGTTTCTTTTTACTCTCCTGATACAAATTCCTTTTATGCTGGTCTCCTTTAACCTCAGTGGAGTTTCTCTACAAGTCTTTTCTTGTTCCTTTCAAATTTTTTTTCATGTGTAATAAGCTTTATATTTCTTGTATAGAGACCTTTCTTATTTTTATGTATAATTTCCTGTCATTTATTTTAGCTGTATCTTTAGATTTTGTTATTATGGTGTGATAATACTGAAATCTTCATGTAAGAGCTGATATACAGAATCATTTTCTCACATCTTTATACAGGATTTAGTGTTAAAGGTTTTAAGTAAACGTGCCAAATCCATTCTGCAATAAGAGATGAATTCCCCTTTCAGCTAACCTGTGGATTGGGGCAAAAAAAAAAAAAAAGATGAGTATTTCAGGGTTCTTGATATATTGCTTTAGCTAGCAAAATTAAACTCAGTTAAAGAAACCAAAAGAACTGCTGCAGACACCCTGGTTTTGTCCTGTATCTCACCTCAGCATGACGAGATCCCCTTAACCTATTTGCCTTTGACATTTGCCAGTACTCCCATTTCCTCAAACACCCATTAGCACCAAAGGTATTTTCCTTCCTTAGTAATAACTGCTCCATTCCTAGGACATGGCACCAAGATAACTGTGAAGCAGGAGGCAGGAAGCCTTTGTTTTGTAACATCCCAAGCGCTAGCTTAGCAGCAAGGCAGAGGGAGCTCAGGCACTGCTATCATATGTGATGACTTTTCATCTCTTCCAACTAAGTTCTGGCTGTTTCCTAAAGTCATTGAACTAATTACAGAAGAACAGCTAACAGCCAGGCTGCTTTAACTTATCAATAATGAAAAGTGAGCTGGAGCTGTCAGGAAGTACATTTGACATCCTGACTTCGAAGAACAGGAACTCTGTGCTCCCTCTGTAGATATGAAGGGAAATATAATCATTAATAAACCTAATTTATTTCATAAGCAGACTTGGCAGTATGATTCCTTTTCAAGATTTGATGGCACTTTCCTATGATGAGATTCTGCTTTTAGTTGTCTGCATCAGACAAACATGGTTTGTTCAGGCTGAAATAACCGAAGCTGAGCATTTGCTTCTACTGCAATCTTTTTTTTTTCATTTTTCAGGTTTTAATGCTATTTTAACTTTAAATCCATTATAAATAAAAACATATTCACACTGGGAAGGCATCGACTCAGATGGCAAAGACAGTATATGGCAAAAGGAATTCTAGCATGGAGCCACAGCAGCTTTGTGCTATAGAAAAGACAATTAGTAAGTGCAGAAAAGAGTGGGATGTGGTCTTTGAACCAGGAATCATTGAGGAATTCAAAGGTGGATGGGCTATAGATTATGGAAAGAAAAGACAGGTATTAGTTAGATATTTCCAGTTCTTTTTCAAAATACATCAGAGTATTATTAGGATTTGAAGTACTCAAGAAAATTTCTTTTGAGGACAGCCTTCACAGCACCCTAGGGAGATAAAGAAATTAAATAACAGATGTACTTCATTTTTTTTTTAAACTAAGGAAGAAAAAGGGAACTGAAATGTGATATTCTTCAGGAACAGTAAACTAAAAAACTCCCTGTTACTTCTACAAAAATTCAGTAGGTTCTCTAAGGACAGTACCAAGGAGAACTAGCTCCTCTTGGCACAATTTTTTTAGAATAAAAATATGTTCATGCAAAGAGTCTGTTAAATTGACTTTAATGTTCTTTTAAAGGATTAGAGAACAGAGGATTCTTGTTGGGAGATATTACATGGGTCATTTTTTTGTATGCTAGAAAATTCTTCCAGATTTTGAACACTGCTTCAGCTGATCTGCAATACAAGAACCTGAAATTAGCTAGCTCAGTGGAATCAATATCGAGCAATATTTTGCCTCTGAAAGAAATTCAGTCTGACAGAGAAGAGTAAGAGCAGCGTAAGGAAACCAAGACTCTGGCTGAAAAGCTGGATACAGAAATTCCCTGTAAAGCAGTACAAATTAGTTGATGTCACCAGAGCAAGAAAACCATAGTGACAGAATAAAATGTTATCCAGGTTCCAGAATACTTTATTATCACCACCTTAGGTCACTAAGCTTCACAAGCTATATCCATCAAGTTTGATAGCAGTATATATACTCACAGTTGAAGCTAGAAGGTGCAGTGCTTTAATGTACTAACGATTTACATTAAAACACCTGGGTTCAAAGCCAGTTTATGACAAGAACAAAATGGGTTTGTTGGTCTCAGCCTGCTCTCTAGTGGACAACTGCACATAAACCTTGTCCTGAGAAGAATCCCAAGAGCGAGATTCGTTGGCCAAGACATATGGTGAAATTCATATTATCTGAACAACATTACTAAAAATAAAATTAAACTGTGTATATGTGCTTTCTGTGCTATTCTGAAACACTGTGAAACGAGACATTTTCCATCAGCATCTCTTAAATACTGTATTCAGCATTCTTGCTACCAGGATTTGAAAGAATACAACAGAAGGGGAAACAGTGCAACAAAGGCAACAAAGGCAATTAGATGCTTCCATGCTAGGGGAAAATGAAGATAAGCTGATGAACTGCCATAAGAGACATTTATAATTTTTATGTCTGGGTAAATTATTTGTCTTTATTTACCCTCTTTCATAACACAAGACACTGAGAAACAAACAAAAAAATTGACACACATAATGTTGAATGGAAATATTTTGTTGATACATTAACTTGTAACTTGTGTCTGAAAGACGCTTAGAGACAAGGGCTAAACAGGATTTTTTAAAATTATGCTTTTATATGCATAATAAGAATAGCAAGAGTTAAGTTAGGTAGTATTAAAACATATGAGGCATATAAACTCTCATGATTCAAGATATAAAACAAACATAAATTGCCCAGAGCATGGGAAGAAACCACACCCAGAGAGATTTTATTTCATTAGCGTACCCCATACAATGGTTACATTCACTTCAGCGGGGCAGGCAGGAGAATGCCCCTGTCTCAGATTTGTGTAGTCTGTGGGATTTCCTACACTTCCAAGATAAGATACTTAGTGACTCATTTGCAGAAATCAGCTGCAAAGAAAATTGTCTGGAACTCTGACCCCATTTCAGGTTATTCCCCTTTACCTTGTTTAACCTTTTATTAGTCAGGAGAACAATACTCATTGCTAACCAATCATTTACAACTAAATCCTGTGCTAACTACAGAGGCAAAGTAAACATTTATTTGAGTTAATATCTCTTCAAAACTTTGTATTTAAATATTAAAACAAATCTTTGCTACCACTAGCTTAAAACTGACCATTACATATTTTTATATACATATGTAATATATATATACACACACTGTATTAACACTTTTTAAGTTTTGCACTTTGTCCTCGCTGACCATTCCATTATTTTTCACCATTTATCTACTTCACTTATTTGCAGGAATATTTGAACACATTTTACAAGCCTGTATTTCAACTGCAAGATTAGTTTAAAATTCAATTCTCATCCAAATAAAGATCATCTTATGGAATGGCTACTGTTTACCATGTTTACAGTGATGAATTTTGATATTTTAAATAACAACAACAGACTCTTTTTCAGTCTCTTAATGCCAGAGCAGCCTGGCATTATTCTGATTCCAAACTTTGAGAATTATAATTTTTTAAAAGAAAATAGTTTTCCCCTCAATTTTGCAAAGAAATGCTAGTTTAAAGTGCAATTTATCAAACATTCATTTCCATTGCTCTCTCAATTAGTAATTATAGTACTAGTTTATCACAACTCTTCTTTCTATGGTGCTTTCATAATTACCACTTCTGTTTATTTTAGTTCCAATCTTCTCATAGTTGATGGTTTACTTAAAGGTTGAGACAGTCAATGCTAGTGTGACAATGTGAATTAGCATTTACAGAAGAACATTTTTTTGACTTGGTAGATAAAAAGTGAATTTTAACCACTTTTCTAGAAGTGATCCAAGTGAATCTGAAAGCCTCTGAAAATCAGAGGGCAAGTAAAGTAAAATCTTAATTTATTGGAGAAGGAAGCTGACTCATAATATCTGTTTATGTGAAGATGACAATATGCTTCCATGAGTAAATTCTTATTTCAAAATTATGTATTTATGGAACAGCTTGACAAGTATAATTTCACTGAAGAAAAAAATAATTACAAATGTTAAATAGGACCTAAATTTATCAAGCTTAATGAAGAGGAATGAAAGAGCTAAGACTCGTATAGCTTCAAAAGAATTTGAATTATGCATTTAAATTCAGACTTGTGGGATAAACTAAGGTAATTACCAGGAAAATAGCAGCTTTTATAGTCAATACCAGACACTGGATTGAGTCTGTCAATTTTTCTGTGCTGACAAACAAAAGATGATGGTTGCAAAAATGAGCTGCAGATTGTATGAGAACGACTATGGTCCATAAGAGCTAATGCTTTTATTCTCCAAGCCTGAAGCTGTAAGAAATATTAATAAAACTATTTATAATTAGCTAGTTGTAGTGTGTTAGGTACCCAGATGAGAAAGGTTTCTTGATGGAGGTAGTCCTCTGTTTCCACCTGGCATCAAACAGAGCTTTCTAAAAATGTTTTTCTGCTCTATTCTTCTGATAATTCAACAGCAGTAGGACCAAGAAAGCCCTGTCAGGAGTACCGACTGCTTGCACAGAATTCCTGTTGTACTCATGACCACCTGCTGGCTAATACAAATACACAGAACAGAAATAAGTATGATGGCTCTAGCTCAGAATGGATAGTGCTGGAGATGGGATATAGCAAGTGTCCTGGTGAAGGAAGAAACCCCCACCCCTAACAGTGGTGCCTCACTGCTGGAGGACAAATAAATGAAGAACAGTGTGTGTGCTATGCAAGATCTTAATCTTGAATTGTGATCTTACAAAAGAGCTTAAAATCCCCTACTTTCCACAGAGCAGAGATCCATGCACGCTTAAGGAGAAATATACTGTAACCATGACTATATATTATACGGATATAAATCACTGAATGACAGCTCAGGATCAGCCAAAGCTGATCAAAGCCTCAGAAATCTTATCTTCCCAACTTCTGTGGGAGCCCGCTGTGACAAGCTTATCTCTTTGATCCCAAATTTAGAATATGTCAGAATGGGTTAATCCTACATGTTTATTTCCAAATTTGACAATATGTTTTAAATTGAAGTAGTAGGCAGGACCCAAGCTTTCAATTTGCTCACTGGTTTCCATCACTGGAAAGTGCTATGGCAGGGAGGAATGTTCTAACTTTTGAATTTCAGCTGAAATATTTTCAGCTTTTCCTCAGCTCTTTCTGAGGTTTCTCTACTGACTTGCAGAGAAACATGAGTAGTCAAGAACCCTGTAAGTCTGAAAAAGTCCCACAGAAAGGAAATAAGAAGAATCCCAGTCTGTTATCATTTTTACACCTCATTGTTTTGAAAAGTGATTGATTACCATTGATGAATACCATTCTTGAACGCTCTTAGCCATGATACAGATTTCCCAGACCAGGCAGTCAGTTCCCCTATACCCAAAGGCATAGCACACCATGCATAGCTACATAGCTGTCACCCTGAGCAATGAACCCACCCATTAGCCTGACCGGCGGCTGAGTTACCTGAGACATGCAAGGTTCCCTGTGTGAGGCTGATGAGAACTCTACACCTTCCCTGCTGCGCAATCTTGTAACCACTCGCTGTAGTTGTCACAACTGACTTCTGCAAACAGGCCTCAGTACGGAGTCATTCCCTTTGGCTCTGCTGACCCTGGGTGTGCGAGGCTCATCAAGCAGCTTGGTCACTGAACAGACAATTGTGAAGAGTTGCCTCTGTTGCCTTAGAAGGCAATCTCGAGAAACCTGCTACCATCTGTAGTCTTACTGCACAGAGCATCACTCTGATTACCATTGTCATTCCAGATATCGTGTCAGAGAAGTCCATTCACTCCTCACTGGCATGGTCCCAAAATGTCAGTAAGAGTGCCACAAAAATACAAATAGGGACGACTGTTTTCAGAAACCAGTAGGGGTATGAGGGAGAGAAGCACAGAGCAGCTGCATGAATTTAATGATCCATAGGAGCAGGTGAAAAGAATGGGGCAGGTAATAACACAGAGAATCCCAGAACAGCACATAAACATTTCCCCCCAATATCTCCCCGTATTTTTATTTCTTTGTTCCCTACAGACCCAGGTCTGAGAAAGGGAACCCTGCCAGGCACCTCCAATAGCATCTAAACTAGACTGTGGTGAAGGAGCAGCTGGGGCTTACACCCAGGCACTTCTTCCCTACAGTTTTGGTTTAATTTGAAAAAGAGTAACAAAGTTAAGAAGAGGAAGTTTGTTAAAAGGAAGCGAAGGGCAGCTCAGAGTCTCAACTTTGCACAGGCACCAAGGAACCTGTTTAAGGATATTGTAGCAGGAATACATTCTTTCACTTAAGAAAGACTTCAGAAAGGGCAGTATGAAGCTGGTGTAACTAACCAGCAGGGTAAGTGAGGTTGTTAGAAGCAAAAATACATCTTTGAAAATGCAGAAGTCGCGTTCAAATGACACAAGAAGAAAGTTACAAACTGGCAGGTTAACGTGTGAAAACATAATAAGGTAGACCAAAAAGCATCTGAAGAATAACTAACAAAGGAATCAAAACTAATCATCCTTTTCCCTACAAAACACATCAGGAGCAGGAAGTTTGCCAGAATCTCTAAGGCCAGTTGGTTTTCAGGGCATAAAAGAGTACTGAGAGAAGACAAGGTCGTTGCAGAGAAGTTAAGTGAACTCTTTACACTGGTGTTCACTGTGGAAGGAACTGGGAAGATTCCAAAACCAGAACTCTTCTTGGCGGGGGACTCATCTGAAGATCAGTCTGAAATTGAAATTACTGTAAAAGAGATTATGGAATAAATAGATGAAGTGAAAATCACCAGGACTGTATAGTATTCACTCCAAATTTCTAAAGGAACTCAAGGACGAAAGAGCTGAATTACTCACAGCAGGGTGTAACCTATTGCTTAAAATTGCCTTGCTTCAGGAAGGCGGCAGATGCAACATCAGTTCTTTAAAAAGGTTTCAGAGAAAATCTGGGGAATGGTAGGAATGTAAGATTACTGGGTGAATTACTAGAAACCATGATAAGGAACAGAATTAGGGGACACCTGGATAGATGTGTTTGGGAAGGGTTATCATTCTGTTGAGGAAAATACTACTTTGCAAATCTGATAAAAGTTTTTCAAAGGAGCCAAAAAGGATATGGCTAGTACAGGGGTGATGATATTGATGCGGTGTACTGTGACTTCTAGAAGACTTGCATTCAGGTTAGGATTAGGGTTTGCTAAACTGATACACCTACAGGTATGGTGAGACTGAGGTAGGAAAAAGATCACTGAGAAAGTGCAAGGCAGGACTTGGATGGGGGTTAGAGTGAGAACATTATGGGAGGGCATCCCAAGTGTGTTCAGCCTGGCCTGACATTAGCCTTGGGGTAAGACTGTGGAAAAAGAATTGGAAAGAGTGTGAGCTTTGTTCCCAGATAGACAAAAGGGCACAGACTTCTTACTGGTAAAATGAGACACTATTCACTATATTATTCTTTTCAGCACATTCAGATTTATCTCAGTAAATATGATTCTGCCAATATTATTAAAAGGCCAGAGACTGTAGTGACCTGACAGTGCAGGGTCTCAGGAGCTGCCTGAGCTAGCCTGACTTGAGCTGATTTTAATTCGTGTTTTTACAGTGTATGACAAGTGGGAATTGCTTAACTGGGTTGAGCTTGGTCTGTGGATATTTTATATAATGAAAGCCTGGCTACCCCACTGTAACACTGGCGCTTTACATTTAAAGGGGCTGTGGGAAGCTGTGGGGCAAATTTTAGACTAGTAATGAGAAGAATGTAGACTCTAGTAAGAAAACCCAAACAGACCCCAAAACAGAGGGTAAAGAATTCCTACTGTGAACATCAAACTCCTTCCAGCAAAGAACACAAGAAGCCAATGACTCATTATACCTTCGTTTCTGATGCAATCTTTTTAAGGAAGATGGAAGTTGCCAACTTTAGTAGAACATCCAGAAGGTGAGAACAATACCAGAGAAACTGAGTAGAAGTAAAGAAGTTTATAAGCAACAATTTAAACTGTATTGTCAATGTATTCTTTCTGTGTTAATAGGGTAATCTGTACCATTAGTTGTTAAAGCATTAATGGGACTAACAGTACATTCTTACCTCCTCCAAGCCATCCCTTCAGCCCATAGCAGGATTTGAAGCCTCAGGTTAGGGCAAGTTCTAAGGGCTAGGTTTAAGGTTTGAAAAACTAGAAAGGTTACCAGGGGGTGATGAGACTGATGGTAGAAAAAGGGCTCCAAGAAGTGTAGGGCAGGTGTCTAGGGGCTTCCCAGGGAGAAGATAATACGAGGGGCCTTAAGCATGCTACAAGGCTTCAACCCAAGTCTAGTGTTAGCCTTTGTCAAAGTTCATAAAAGGTGGTTGAAAAGATTGTGCTTATTGATTCAAAGTGGAAGAAAATGTCTAGAAAAGCAGAAAAGACCCATCACAGCTACAGTCCAAGATTGTATCTTCTATGTTACTCTTTCTGGTGCATTTAAATCTGAGCTCTGGCTAGGTTAGGATTTGTCTCAATACCATGCTGACAGCGTTGATGGGACTGGGAGTAAGAACTGGAACTCCATGGGTGTGGAGGACAGGCCTGAAGAGGTCCTTCAGGGACAACATTAGGCTAGAGGATCCCAAACATACCTAAAAAACGAGGGTACAAACAGAAAGGTTCTTGCATGGATAATTGTTTAAAAATAAAAAAGAGAGTGTCAGAGTAAATGGTCAGTTTTCATAGTGGAGGCACTCACAAGTGGAGATGAACAGTGGTCTGCCTAAAATGTTCTTCAGCATATTCATAAATTGCTTTGAAATGGGAGCCAATAATAAGATGACAGTGTGTGCTGCTAATAGCATAAAATTAAAGGTTTGTTGTGAAGAACTGCTGAAGTCCCAGAGACTGGTAAAGTCCCTAAACATATAATACAAACTGTGTCTCATCTTTGAAGGGACTGGAAGCAAATATGCCAGGAAGGATATCCACTGGTCCAAAATTATGTAGATGGAGATGTCAACTCTGTTACTCCGCTATTCGGCCCCATAGTCACAACTGTATCTAGTGTGGTTCAGGAGCCTTTGGGCTTGCACAGTCCAAGAGATCAACTGTCACAATGAATAATCACCAGGGGCCAGAAAACCTCAACAAGCAATAGTAGGACACATCAGCCAGAGTGGTACAAGCATTAAGTCATATGAACGGCTAGAGAACCAGTCCTCTCAGCTAGAGTCTGCGTCTGACTACAGCCACGTTTATGGGACCATGCCTTTGCATGTGGAACACAACTACGTTCTCTATGCATGGACAATCACAAACTCAGGCTTTGTTCTTCTGATTTCATGCAGCCAATAGAGAAGATGCTCACATTTTTGTTTCTTTATTGTCATTACTTAAAAGCCATAACACTTCATTAAAAAAAAAAAAAAAAAGATGAATTCTGTAAGGGGAAAAAAAAGTGTTAACACAAGTTGATACTGCCTTTAGCGTGCCCACAAAATTTTCAGTGAAGTCAAAAGAACAACATATGGCAAAGGTCTCAAAGCAGACTTCTTTCCACCATGAATCCCTGTTGAATTCACAGAGATTTCAGTGGCACGAACTGTTAAAGGAATTCCTGTTCTAAATATATAACTGCCTAATAGGTTGGAACAATAATTCTTCTTTCATCAAATTTAATGGGTACTTTTCAGATTTAATGAGTTTGTGACATTTTTGCAGACTCATATTTCCTTTGTTGTCTTCACATTGCTACAGAGTCACACCCCAGGGGTACTTTATGAAACAGTAACTGATGCAAAAACTCGATTGGCAGATTTTTGTGTGTAAAATATGTGTTTCATGACATTTTAAAGTCTTGATGAAATCTACTTTGTTCTCTATTAGGCCGTAGTTCCTTGCTGTTATGGGGAAATGTATTTTGCATTGGGTATAGTACCAAATATATTGCTTTATGTACTGGCAGTAAAATGTTAAATATTGTTTATGGCATTATGATGGGTATCTAACAATATAAAAGGAATGTTTCTACATTCAAAAGATCAGTGTGGCAAACCACACTGATCTTCCATGTAAATAGCATTTTTTAAATGTTGGTGTGAAGATTACCAAAATGGAAATAATGCATAACAAACTAGATTAATTTATTTGAGTAAATGACAATAAAAGCAGACAACAGTAAAGAAGTACACATTATTCACTTGGATTACAAGATAGCTTTTAACCCAGTACCAAAAACGTTATTAATGAATAAGGTAAGAAGGTAAGGAAGTAATTCTCTACTGGATAACAAACTGGCTTGCTTACAAAGTCGAGGAATGACCCTAAATATAAAAGGAAGATGAGAAATGCATCGCCACAGAGCTTAACTTTAAATCCTCGTCTTTTGTTATACTAATGATCTGGAAAACACAGAGCTGTGCAATTTGATGTGTCAGGAATACAAGTAACAGCTGGTCATGAACAGAAAGGAGGAAAATATAGTTCAAACTGATTAGAAAAAAAGTGTGGCTATGTATACGCCATAGAAAAGTTAAAATAGATAAAAGTAAGCATAAAGAAGTAAAATAACAGAGATTATGCCTTAAATTGTGGGCCTAGCAGTGTTCAATACAAAGTTTAAAACATCAGGTAATTAGATAAATTATTATATTATGTTCAAACCATTTGGTAAGAATGTAAAATGCCACATAAATACAATTAGCCATTCAATATCTGGCAGCAGCTAGAAGTGACAAAAATTATATGCAGAATATGGAGAATGCTAAATGCAGACTCACAGTATAAAGGAGTGAGAACAGTATTGAAAACTAGAGTATTAGTTTGAATCTGTCCCAGGAAGGCAAAGATAAACAGTTATTTCCATCAGTTGACTTGTTTGGCTGTCTTTGTGCAGTGAACTGACAATTATGCCAGCAGACACATTAGTGATTGACAGAATTGCAAAATGAATTTTTCTTATCTCCCAGTTATTCTAAGCAAAGCAGAAGGAGGTATACAGGCAGAGGACAGTACTTGCTGGAAGACTGCTGCGATACTTCGGGGAATAAAGAGGGATTTAGCACAGGGTATTTCAAAAGTCCATAATACACTGAGCATTAAATGATGCTCTTCATTGCTAACTAGTGCAGCATATGCTAAATTCATCACTGCTATGCACTCCTGGCACTTTACTGCAGTGTGAGCTCCCTCCTACCCCAAAAGGTGCACACGCAAGGACAGTGAGTGGAAGCAGTGCTGTGACTACCGAATCTTCAACTGACATCAGTCACATGGAGGTTTAGTCTCCCACCGGCCTTTTCAGCTTCCAAATGCAGCCTTTAGGAGAACCAGTTGCACAATGTTAAGAAGCTACACTTTCAACACATGCACCGGTTTTGGATGGTGTAGAGTTAATTTTCTTCATAGTAGCTGATATGGGGCTGTGTTTTGGATTTGTGCTGGAAACAGTGTTGACAAATGCAGAGATATTTTAGTTCCTGCCGATCAGCGGCTCACACAGGGGCAAGGCCTTTCTATTCCTTGCCCTAACCCACCAGTGAGTAGGCTGGGGGTGCACAGGGAGCTGGGAGAGGACACAGCCAGGACAGCTGACCCCAACTGACCAACAGGATATTCCATACCATATGGTGTCATGCTCAGCATATAAAGCTGGGGGAAGAAGGAAGGGGAGGAAGGCGTTCCAATTGATGGCGTTTGTCTTTCCAAGTGACATATGATAGACCCCTGCTTTCCTGGAGATAGCTGAACACCTGTCTGCCCATGGGAAGTGGGGAATGAATTCCTTGTTTGCTTTGCTTGTGCCTGCAGCTTTTGCTTTGAGTATTAAACTGTCTTTATCTCAACCTATGAGTTTTCTCAGTTTCACTCTTCTGATTCTCCCCCCATCCCTCTGCGGGGGGAGTGAGCGACAGCTGCATGGTGCTTAGCTGCCAGCTGGGGTCAAACCACAACACTGCATCTGACCATAATCATTAGCATCAAGATGGTTTATTCTTTTGACAACAGCAGCTCACAAATAAACATTTGGCTGAAGTTGAAGCAAATAAGTACGTGATGCTACCTGAAGAGCACTGTCTACCCTGACTGAAAATACAAAACTGTAAGTGGACAACTCCGTCCATAATTAAGGATCATTTGTGGATTCTTACATCTTTGCATTTGGGACTACTGCTTCCTCTCAGGCAGTTAGCCATTGAACTGTGCCAGAAGACAATCTTGCTTTCTTATTCATACTTCAGTAAGCTACATTACAGCAAAGCAATATGAAACCTGCTGCTCTCCAGAAACCTTAACCTGTTACTCATTTTCTGAGTATCAGAGGAAATTCTGGACACAGAACTCAAGTCTCCACTCTCTGTATAGCTCCTTCATAGACTTGAAGACAGAAGATATGAGAGCTCAGTATTCTGTAGCCTCAAGCCAAGATTTCAGTGGAGACAGGACAAGGGGCAATGGCTGCAAGTTAGAACACAGGAAGTTCTGCACCAACATGCGGAGGAACTTTTTCACCGTGAGGGTGACAGAACCCTGGGACAGGTTGCCCAGGGAGGTGGTGGAGTCTCCTTCCCTGGAGATATTCAAGACCCATCTGGATGCCTGTCTGTGCAGTATGAGCTGGGGAGCTGCTTTGGCAGGGGGGTTGGACCCGATGATCTCTCGAGGTCCCTTCCAACCCCTACAATTCTGTGATTCTGTGATTCTGTGATAAGTGAAAGCTTAAGGATGAAGCATGTGAGGATGTGTCTTGACAGAGTTGCTTCTTTGTCAGCCTCTATCAGGATAACATCTACCTGTATGACAAGACAAAATTCTAGAGGGACTGAGGGTAGAGGGAAGTAGAAAATACAGAATTAGTTCTTGCAGAAAGAAAAGACTGTCACACAGAGACACCACCTTCTGTGCAAGACCAGCTAAACCATAAAGCAGACCCCTCATCAAACAAAGCAAACCCAAAAGATGACTATATATTTCCCTCATATTCTTAGGGCAGAGATTAAATGAGGATAGTCATCACGCCTCATTACTGGAAGGAATTAAGATAAGTGCAGCATACAAAAAAAAAAAAAAAAAGGATAGGATAGGAGTAGAATAAAGAGGTATTTTTTTCACAGTGATTTCTAACCTTCACTATCTAGAGCAAAACAGCTGCCTTCCTACTGATGTCAGATGCCCATGGAGAAAATAGGACTGCAAGTAGTGATTGTGGGGGATCCTTTCTCAGAGGCTTTTGTGTTGGTAATGAAGGTACTGAGAAGAAAATAAATTTTCTCCTTGTCCCATGTGTCATGTGTCCCCTTGTCACAGCAAGGGGATGAACTAATCTCTGCCATGCTGGCCTGTTCTGTGTTGGTCTTTGTAGATCCTCTGCGTTATTAAATCTTTCTAAAGTCAGTATGGAGAGCGTTCATGGTTTTCTTTTATGATTCTCTTGCCTATGGCTGTTCTTACTTAATTCTTAACATATCTCAGATATTTTCATCATCTTACTGGGTGAATGGTAATATAAAGATGCTGTCAAACTCTCTGATGAATCTTAGATCTGTACTTCATATCTAATATTTTCATAAAGAATTTTTCCTCAAAGACATTTAGATATCCACCTTTGGTAGATTTCCAGATTTTGTATCCACACATTAATATGCAAATTAGCCTTACTCTCCTGCCTTAGAGCAATCTCCTAATGCTTCTTTTCATAATATTGTCAGTCTCTAACTTTTGAACACTCAGTTTTGCAATAGTAATGGCCATTTTTGGTAGAATATGCAAAATAGAGCAATCTGCTGTTAGTACGGCTGGCATCAGTGGTATTATTCCTACTCTTTGTGAGTACAATGATGAATAGAAATAGGCACAATGCATTCGAGAATAGTTTCTTGGGATCCTGTTCTGGACAATTTTACATTTAATTGTTTCTTCTACAAAGCTTTCAAGACATCTAGAAATTTTTATAAGTCTTTCGAATAGGTTGGAGGAAATATAATAATGTTTTTAATAGGCATGTAGTGAATGAAGCTATGAAAACGAAATGAGGGTAGAAAAAAAATAGAAGCAATCTTACTACTGTACTCAAAAAAAGGGACTTCCTGCAAGTTTCTTGCTTTATGTTATTATATGGAGAAGAATTAGTATATCAAATGTACTTATTGGTAGCTCATTTATAACTAAATGGTCATCAGCTATGGTCTATATCGTGGTCTTGAAGATTGTATTTTATATTCTCTACTTTTACGAACAATCTATTTCATCCCCTCAAATCACAATTGACAAAAATGATGTTTCATCCATGGTGTTTGCAATAAAAATAATATGGCTTCAGGTATCAACTAACAACATTACTTTCTGAGCACAGGGGAATCATTAATCTTGAGAGACAATCAACTGCTAAATCAATTATAAAAACATAGGCACTTTCAGTTACCTTTAATTGTTCTTTATCACAAGAAACTCAAACACTTGGTGTAGCTGCCTAAGGCACCAGCTAAGCAAACCTACAATGACACTCCAATAGTTTGCATGAAAGTTAAGCTAAAATATTTGAGTAAACCTTATCCAGGAACAAATTAATAGATCACGGGTTGCCACACCCATCGTAGCTACATCCAACCTCTATTAGCCTCCTCCACTTCTTAATTCCACTGAATTTTGAAGCACTGACATGTAGTGGTAGGTCCTATTCACAGCATTTACAGTAATCATTTCCCATACAGTTGCTTCATTTTATTCTTATGGTCCACCTCACTCACCAAAAAAAGCCCAAACAAACTACCAAAACCCCCAAACAAGCCAGAAATGCAAAGGAAGAAAGAATTAGATGATGTGGATGGGGTATTACCAAGTCCCTGTGAAGTCCATGGGCTGCACCTCAGCCTGCTGTACAAGAAATTCTAGTTGCAAGCAATACTGAATGAATTTTTCCAAGTATTACTGCAAATCCCAATATTCCCCTTAGATTATCACTGACAGAATTTTAAAATATTTACATTATTTATCAGCTCCTGCATCTCCTCATCTAAATGTAAGCTGTAATCAATAAATCATCAATACCTCACTTCTTCTTTATTCTGTGGGATCTAAATTATACAGTTTTCCATTGTTTATATATATATATATTGGGGGGGGGGGCATATGTAATGCCCAATGTTTCCAAGTCCATCAGAAATAAACTTATTTTTAATCAGTAAAGGTGCAGCTATCATTTGGGAGTTGTGGCTATGTCTATATACTGAGTAATGAATTTAAATACCACAGGATAAAATGTCAGGAGTAGTTTATGCATTCGAACCCTGTGCAAAGTTCCAACTTTGAACATGAACAGAACTAGGTCCAATGCTTGGACAACAATTTTATTTTCTTGGGAATTGTGCCCTTCTAGCTCTCTGTGTCATGAGAATCGAAAACATCTCAAACTCTGTTTTAATGCAGACAGAGTAGGGTAGGGTAGCGCAGTGTAGCGCAGTGTAACGTAGCCTAGTGTAAAACACCTGTAAGTCAAATCTCTTGATTTCTGCAGCGGATTTAAAAGGACAGAACTGTGGGATGCATTACTAACGTTAAGTATTGCCTCCTTCCTGATTTTGTAAGCTTGGGAGTGATTAATACGGAGTAGTAAAGTTAATTAAAACACATCTTTGTTTTCCAGTAAAATGCGTCCTTCAGGAAAGGTGAGATGGTTAACGAAGCAACAGTAAATTCTGAAGGTATAGCTTGGCATACTTCCTATAGTGGAAGTCATGTGGGCCTCGTGGACATTTTAAGTACAGCCATACTTAACCCACAGACTTGAATGGAAGTTGAGTTTACTTAGGAATTTAATTAACTTTATTTCAAACCACAGGGAAAAAAAAATCTTTAAAACTTCTTACTATTACCCCCAAACTTATTTCAAAGGTGTCTTTTGATAAGGAAAACTAACCCATTAATCTGAATGACAATTATTACTGTTCTCAAAACTAAACCACTTAAAGAGTCTGGGAGTTCTTATGGAAAAGTTTTAAACTATTATACTTCAAATTAAATTTGAAGGTATGGCATACTGAGTTGCCTTTTTTTTTCCCTCCCATTGTTTTTAATTACTAGTACATTTGCATGAAAATAGGATCTCTATTTCTTGAAAGCTCATCTGCTCCTGCTGCTTATTCTTCATTGAAGATGTCACATCCAAAGGGTTAGATCTTCAGGTGAAGTAGAAGCAAGAGCAGATGTGCTTAGAAGAAATAAAGGGAGTTTATGCAAATATTATTTTTAATAAACCAGAAAAAATACTGAAAATACATGCTCTGAAAGCAAAATTCCAATCTCTCTTCCAGGAGAAACAGATTTCCCTCCAACAAAAGTAATTCTGAGCTTTGAAACTGAATACAGAACATGAAAATACAACATAAAACCTTAAAGATTCACTAGATCATTGTTTACTAAAAAAAGCCCCCAAATCTGATACTCATACCCTTACTGTACAATAAGGAAACACAAGGCCCAGGCAGCCAGATTCATTTAAGCCCTCAAAAATAAGACTTTGCCTATACAAAAGTTCTAATTTTTTATGGTCCTTTCTGAAACAAATAGCTGATTTCTCTATGAACAGAGGCATTCGTATCATAAAAACCAACCCATCAAATACTTATGCCTCAGTGTGAAAAAAACATGAGCAGCTGATATTGAGTGAACATGAACTATGAACCACCTATTGGCTCCTCCATGCGCAGGTCCAGTTGAATCACAGCACTGCAACACTTTGAGGGAGTTTGCACTACCACATGTCTCAGCTTCCAAAGAGAACTGAAGGCATTTAACACCATCTTTAATATACGACCCCTGATTCTATTTCTTAATAATATAGCTTGATGCCAGCTACCAACAAACCTGAACACATTAAAATAGTACTGAGAGTCTGGGCTGTATTAAAAGTACGGGCAAAGCCATCAAACGCTCACTAAAATATAACTGTTCTGCTTTAAAAGAGCTATTGTTCTCTATCAGATGCTATTGAAGATTAACTCATCTGCAGATAGGTCTGCCCAGTTAGGCAATACACACGCCAGTTCTGTTTGACAGTCCTACAACTGCCTGCTGCCTATCTGGGAAGCACCCTGAAATTCATCATACTCTGGACACCAGACTGGTGATGACAGTAAGTGAACTGCTATTTAGCAGGTATCCAAAAGTTGTACACAAAAATTTGGCTGTGCCAATAATGTTTTGGAATGACAAAATGGCACTAATGAATTCCTTGGTCAGATCACCAGTCCGTTTAAACTGGAGGCAGTGGAGGGGAGGGGAAGGGAGGGAAAGGAGGTTGGGTTTGTAACATGAGTCCTAGGAAGGAAAACAGCTCTGTCAAAGCTCCAGAAGTGGTACAGAAAATGCCACAGGGGCAGAGGCAAGGCCCAGGAAGTATTTCACCTGCAGCCAGGAAAAATTGACAGTGCACACAGATACTCGGATTCAAATCTGCAATACAAATGAATTGCTACTAATAAAAACAAAGCACAGAGTCCCTTCTACATTGTTTCATCCTGTTTAAAAGACAAACATTTGCACACTGCAAGCCTCAAATGGATAAAAGCTACCATGAGAACTTATAAGCCATCTGCTAGCTTCCTAATGAAGCCAGTAACTATTATTGTTTACAGTTGAACACCGGGGGTCATGTGTATTTGCTGTAATGAAAGAATCAATGCATCACTGCAGATGCTAAAAGAGAACTTTTTTTTCCATACGGCTAATTATAAATACAATAAAATAGCAAATTAAAAAAAAATCTGTTCATATCCACAGAGAAACACTGCTTGGCAAACCAAACACAAAATGCAGCACTCTTCTGTTTCCTAGCAGTCCACTTGACAGACTTGGCTTACAGAAACAGAATCACAAAAAGTTACTTTTCAATACTTAACAAATAGATGATCACCAGGGAATGCCTAGCCCCTAATTCTCTAAATCTTTACAAACCTCCTACATTATTTAATTGTATTGTTTGTCTCAATATAATGATGAAGTACACATTAGCAGATTTCTCTCTACTGCTGTTTCACTCTTTCTCTTGCTTGAAGAAGACACCGTAACACAGGAAAACTTGGCTCAGTTAAGCTATTAAAAATGTCATGACTTTTCTTGGATTTTTTTAAATGTTGGTCAAAGAGAAACTGATACACATCAATGATATCAGTCATTGGCTTTTTCATCACTCAGAAGAAAAATACATTTACAAAAATATACAAAAACTTACACTAATCCCTGACATTGGGGGGGGGGGGAAAGCTAAGTAATTGGGCCTTTGTATTTGTTGGAATTCTTAAATTCACGGAAAAGAACCCATTAATTCTAAAATCTTCTTAATGGTCTTTATTTGCCGTAAAAAAAAGGGTGATTCAAAAGATCTTACTTGCTTCACTGAGATGGAACACTGCAAATGACTCCTCATCATCCTCTTATACCATCAGGGCCATGGCACCGCCATCTTGCAGTTCGTAGTCTCCTCCTTCCACCTGCAGCATACACAGAGGTACATATCTATCATATGTCTAAAACACAGCATATGTAGCGAGATGGGTTGCAGTAGACAGGAAAGCTGTATTATTATAGGCAACAAATCAGTAAAGCCATAGGAAAGAATTCCCCTTTTACAACAAAAAATAGTTCTAGCAAGTTGTACTCAAGGCAGAAATAAAGCAAGCTGTCATCAGGAGAATAGTCCTTCCTTTTAAAATTTTGTTTTCATGTTGTGGTGATGGCCAGGGAGAGCTACCACTAGACCAGAGAGGGCAGAGTCCATTAGTGAGGTCAGAGAGCCCAGAGGAGCATTCCTGGGAGAGACCTATCAAGTCACCCTGCTACTGAAGCTCCTGTGTGTCACCCATTACGTGCACCCAGCCCCACACACTTGCTCTGTCCAGTGTGACCAACCGTGTTTGGTACAGGGGCTGGGAGGCCCAAGAAGGGACGCCACTGCAACCCATTGCTGCAGCCCCCTGCTTGCCTGATGGCTGCACGCCTGCAGCCAGCATGCATGGGCAAACCTGTAGTGTGAATCACTGCACATCTTCCTGAGGAACGCACCTGCCCCCAGCGAGTGGTCTGAGAAGATGGGTAAAGAGAAGATGGAGGGACCTGCTTAGCATCCAAAGCTTTGCTTTGCTTTGGCAGACCTGGCTGGACCACTCCAGAGGAAAACAGTGAAAGAGCCGAGTGACTGGAGTACACAGCAGGAGGAGGAGAGTAATTCGGTTTCAGACCCTACTCTGACAAGGTTTCCATTGCTGTGGAACTAAGTGAATAACTTAATCTATATGTCTTAATTCTCTGTTTCATAAGATGTTTGAGATAATACTTTCTTCCCTAAATGGTAGGCATATGTGTATGCATATACTAGCTTCCCCAAATTACAGGGGAGTTACAAGAATTAATTAGTTAATGTTTGCAAAGTGCTTTTAAGGCAGAAAGCAGTCTATAAATGCTAATTATTAAATCAAAGGTTTATCTGATTTTATTACTAAACCACTAATAAAATAAGTTACATTGCTGTTGCAGGTTGGAAAAGGCACTTTTACTGTCTAAAAGATATAAAGGTTTTAATTAGGAAATGTTTTGAAAGCGCTTTGCTGAGGAAAAAAATGCTAACTGTTAATAAAGGTTTTCCCTAATGAAAACGGCTACAAAATATGAACTCCTGGATGCTACTGTAACTTCTGCATATATTATCTAAAGTTTTGTCCCATGACAACAATATTTTTATTTGAGGCACCATTTCTGTAATATTGATGAAAAAAATCATGGTTATGTTTGTCAAATAAATGTTCAGATGCAGCAAGAGATTAAAGGTATCATTCTTAGCAGAGAACAGCAAAACCTAATGTATTGTCAAATTATACATATATACACATAGAATTACTTTTGCTATTTAACTTAAAAATGTATTTTGCGAAGCTTCCAAGCTTCTGCTAATTTACACAACTCAGCTCTTCCAAGCACTTCACTGCACCCATGCATGTGGAGTGGTATCTACATGCTATCTTAAAATCTAAGCATGAAAACAGATTTGTATCTTTTACAGGCAGGCGGTTAGAAATACTCTGTTCTGAGAATAAACTGCTTCAAGCTTCATCCCACCAGGAGAAACCTTTCGTTCACCTGTTTGTGGTACTTGTTTCCTCTCTGGATTTAACAGAATAAACCTGGGTATAATACTGTGAACATGTTTATTAATATGTATTCATGTAATTTATTCTGATTCACCCTCTTCCTATGTACATTTTAGACATGAACTTGCTTTTAGAGCCTTCCAGAGTCACATTATTATTTCAAAATTATCAGATGGTAATCAGGATTTCTCAAGTGCCTAAGCTAGTGGTTTGACAAGAAGTTTGAAAGTAGATCTTGATAACGCTTAATGCATGTTGTAATGTCTGCCTGTGGCTACAGAAAACTTGAAACCTTGAGTAATAAGAAAAGTCCTAATAATCTGCTTTGCTTAGAGGGGAGAGGCATGCCAGCATCCTCCCTACTGTGCTGATGGCACTAGGATGAGGATGAAATCAACCAGGCCTACTCAGTGAAGCAATGCAGCCTGGCTGCCAAGGCAGAAGCTGCCTGTGTCCCGGATTAAAAATACCTCATGCTGTGCCTAGTGCTCCCAGCAGGAAGGGAAGGTCCAGGTGTCACTCCTACGGAAACCAAAGGGGTCAGCTACTTTTGGATGTCACAGACCAGTGGCTCCAGAAGGTCCCTCTCAAACATCCCCGGGGGAGGCTGGAGGATGTGTTCATTAATTTGAGCCATAAATCGTAATTTCACATGGCAGGAAAATGTCCAGGAGATGATATGCTACAGCAAGGGGCTACGTGCATTTCTGTGCTTTTACTATAGCTCTTCCAGGCAGATGGGGAGAGTCAGAGCAGCAGGAGGGGTGAGAAACTTTTATCGCTGCATCGATTTGTCAACCTGTCCCTGATGAAAAGATGACTGAGATTTTTTGGAGAGGGGGCAGGGTTCAGGGCTGGGGACAGGAAGGGCTGTCTAGGAATAGATGGGAAATGAAAAGTGTTCAGGAGACTTGTTAAAATGTCAAAGGGGTCCTTAGCAGAAGAAACTCAAGCTTACTGAATTTCTCTAAGCCCAGGCTTTCTTAAATGTGTTTTCTTGGATTTCAAACTTACCTTATAAAATCACAGTTGTTATATCTTTACAAAACAATTCCAGACTAATAAAGAGTCTGAATTATTTTGTAGTTAGTTTAAAATTACGCATTGGGAAATAAAGTACCAACGATATAAAGCACGAAAGTAGTACTGAAGTGAGGTCCTGAACAATACCTTTGTTGGTATCATTATAACTATTACCCCTTATTTTAAAAAATATTATAGGAATTTTTGTGACATTTCTGGAGAAAGGTTATAGGGTTTAAGATTAATGGATAGTATTAACATTATGCTAATTAATTACATCAAAATGGATTCTGGTAAAATAAAGGCATACACAAATCACTGTTTGGAAAACACTAAAATGTATGTCAACTTCGATAGAATGATTCTGATGGCATCACAGCTCAAAGAGACAGGTCTATCTTCAGTCCCGCATCTACATACCCCTATATTTAGCATTAGTGTGACTCCTGCTGGGGAGTTAGTTCTATTTCTGATATTTCAAACTAAAGAAAGATCTCTTTTAACTGGAGTGGAGTCAGAGAAGAGAAATGAAAATGAGTAAGGGACCATAGACTGAGCTTTATAGCAAAAACTTACCAAAGAGGAGATTGAGAGTGATTTAATCATATTATGTACATTGGCAAAATAGAAATAGTCATTTTGACTTGTGCAAGATGAGGTTTAAACACATCTGATAAAATACAAGAGTGAAAAATTCTCACATGGAAATGTTTACCTCTTTCCTAAAGTTACACTTAATTCTGCTATGTGTAGACCACTAAAATTAAAATCCAATATTTGAAGGGGATGCAAAAGTCACCTGTTTGACTTGCCTCATATAAAAATTCAACACTTAACTAACATTCAGCTCTGTGGGTTTCTTGCAATCATTTGAAGGCAACCCTAAAAATTATTTTTTCTATTTGGTTAGGTATTCCATTATCCTTGTTTACTTTAGTAATGTAGTTTTCCTCCTATTTGCTATGTGTTTGCTTTCAGGAAAGTCTGCTCCTGTAACTTGTGGCAGAACAATTTGCTTATACAAGTACACAGGTTAAAAAAGACAAATAAGCCCAGCTATGCGTGGAGACAATCACACGTCTCAGAAATCATGTGGAACAATCCATGTGGGACTGTGCCAGGAAACGGAAGGCTTTGCAGAGGTTAAGAAGCCCTGCCATACCCTGTAATCGACACTGTTTGCCCTGTACCTGGCTAGACAGCATTTGGAATAGGGGATCATGTGAAGGATTTAAATCATTGGACTAACAGGACTTCACTCGGTGCTGCAAAAGTTATCAACTGTCAGGTAAAGCAGCAGGCATAACGTTTTGACATGCTCATTAAGGATTGTCTTTCATTCATCGTTTGGGAGTTTTGGGGTTTTTTTCCTATTTCTTAGTTTTCTGCAAGTCCTTCAGTTCAGCATTTGACATTGTTTCAAAACATATGACATGACAAGACATCTTAATAATTCTGTCACGATGATTCGGTATATTTGAACATATGAATCCTCTGTAAATAAAGTGAAGGGATATGAAAGAGAATTTTAGCTCTGAAAGCCTGGTTTGAGGCCTTTGATTTTACTTTGATTTGGAAATGTCATGGTTCACTGCAAGCTCACCAGAGTGAGTTTAATGGATTAGAATATGTTATTAAAATGAGATTGCTGGAGAAGTGTATTCCACAGATGTGGAATACTGAGAAGGGAGATTAAACAAAATGACTGGCGAAAGGCCTCTGCTGCATTAAAGGCAGTGTACCCTACTTTTTCTTCCATGCCTTCCAAGATGAAAGGTAGGAGTAGCACTACAGGTTCACTACAACAGAGAAGTTGTCTCTGTTTTCAGTTTTTCTTCATTTGTGTTAATACATTAAAAAAAAATCTCTTAAAGGCATCTAGAGGAAAGCATTAATTTTACATGTGGCATTACGGAAACAACATGTGCATGCACATGTGTTTGAGAATTTTTTAATGTTCTTTTTGAGATTTCCCATTACCCTACTGTTTTTTTGGTAGTAAATTAAATTAATTTCCCTCAAGTTGAGTCTGTTTTGCCCATGATGGTAACCGATGAGTGATCTCTCCCTGTCCTTATCTCAACCCAGGAGCCTTTTGTTGTATTTTCCTTTCTCTGCCCAGCTGAGGAGGAAAGTGGCAGAGTGGCTTTGGTGGGCACCTCTTGTCCAACAAGGGTCAACCCACCACAGTTGAGAGTGGCTCCTTCCCTGCAACAGTGTAGGGACTCCTACACAGATTCCAGGAGTGACAATGGCTCTCAAACTCCAGTTGCTTCTTCTTCTTACAGCTCTCACCAGATGGAGCTGCTCCTGTGGCTACTGGTGGTGTTTCAAGGCCACCCGAGGACATGCAGCATACCCACCTCCACTCAGAGGCCTTCTTGAGCAGAATCCAGGGGCAAGCATTCCTGTTTTGGCTTTGACCCTATTTTTCTGTTTCACAAGAGTGGGGCAGTTTGAGTGGCAACCCCAGCCACTGACTCTATAGCAGCTGTCATTGTTGGCAGCACAGTCCTTTGTTGGCTGTTCACAGCAACAGGTATGAAGGTGACTACAGCCAGACAAGGCCATTCCAAGGAGTGGGGCTGTGGGGTGTTCCAGATAGGAGAGCAGCACAGTCAATATGGGTATGACAGCACACAGTGGGGAGCACAGCATGGAGACACACCAGCTGCATGGAGTAAATGGGGTCCATTAGTGTTAGCTCTGCTGCAATCCTGGCTGACCAGAACCAACAACTACAGAGCAGAGGGTTAGGTGTAAGAATAGGTAGAAAGGTGAAGGCAAGGAAAGGAGCAGGAGCCAGCACCTGCCACAGAAAAAAAGTGACACTACCTTTACTGCCCCACCCCCATCAGTGACAGATCAGAAATTACTGTGAATCTTGGTTTAAGTATATGGAAGGAAACTAGATGGAAGCTGTAGAAAACTAACCCTTGTTCTGCTACATTTTGAAGATACTCTCCACTTTGTTCCCTCTGGTTGAAAGGACAAGTTCTGCTATATGAAAAAAAAAGCCCAAATTGTTTCTGAGCTCCTGGAGTGGGAAGCAGGCTGACGCAGAACAGTATCACATTTCCTTTACATTTGTT
Organism: Laterallus jamaicensis coturniculus; assembly: GCA_022605575.1. Classification (NCBI taxonomy): domain Eukaryota; kingdom Metazoa; phylum Chordata; class Aves; order Gruiformes; family Rallidae; genus Laterallus; species Laterallus jamaicensis. Next base: position 13,801,671 of record JAKCOX010000005.1, on the reverse strand, counting down.
ATGTTAGGAAAAAAAGGTTATCAATGGTTAAGTAATCAGAGAGTTTCTGAGCTAGTGTTTGGAAACACCAGTTCTCCTCTTTATATAAATGAACACTTTTATTCATTTCTATTATTAAAGGTGGCACATTGAGTTGTACAAACATTTATTCATGCTTCCATAGAAGAATTGAGGTCTTTCATGAGTCATGACGTCCACTATATGACTGAAGGATGCAGAGACTGCAGTCCTCAGGAGGCTTATCTCTTCTTCTGATTGTCTAGCAAGATTAAAGCAAAAGCAGCACAGATTCTGAATGCCTGGCTGCTTGCTTGCAGGGGCATATCTGGCCCAGGATTCAAGAAACCAGTGTAGTAGTGCAGTAGTTTCTTTGCAGTGTAGTAGTTTCTTTGTTTTTGCTTATGTGGCATGCTTTTGTGGTCTTTACAGATGTGGAGAAAAGGGCAAATGGGAATCTCATGAAGTTCAACAAATGGAAATGCGTCGTCCTGCACCTGAGGAATAACCTCACACACCAGTGCACGTTCCAAGCCAACAGGCTGAAAATTAACTTTGCAGAAAAAGACCTGGGGGTCCTGGTGTGCAAAAAGATGACCACAAGCCAGCAAAGAACCCAGCCACATTCTGGATCAGTAATTTTGCAAAGGTGATCCTTGGTGATCCAAAGTGATAGAGAAAGGTGATCCTTCCCATCTACTCACCACTGGTGAGGCCACACCTGGCATTCTGGATCCAGTTCTGGGCTTCCCTATACAAGACAGGTAGACATGACATACTGCAGAGCATTCAACGAAGTGCCACAAGGATAAGTAAGGGCCTGGAGCATCTCATATGTGAGGAAAGGTTGAGAGAGCCGTGACTGTTCAGTCTGGAGAAGAGAACATTCAGTGGTATCTCATCAATGTACATAAACACCTGAAGGGAAGTTGCAAAGCAGATGGAGCCAGGATCTTTTCAGTGGTGCTGAGACAGGACCAGGGGCAATAGTCACAACACAAACCAAAAAGGTTCCCTCTGAACATCAGGAATCGCTTTTTTTCCTGTGAGGGTGAACAAGCACTGGAGCAGATTGCCCTGGGAGGTTGCAGAATCTCCATCATTGAAGATATTAAAAGAACTGCCTGGACATGATCCTGGGCAACTGGGTCTAGGTGACCCTGCTTAACCAGGAAGGTTGAAGAAGATGACCTCCAGAAGTCCTTTCCAACATTACCATTCTGTGATTCCTTTGGTATAAGCACAGACTATCTTTTGGCATTACAGAACAGCTAATTATCAGCAACAGCTTTGATATTTGTAGTCTGAGCATTATGTTTTAAAACTTAATTTTGCAGACATTGCCTAGCTTCAATTGTTTTCTTTGAAGTATTGTTCAAATGTAATCTTTTTATGCTGATGGAGGTTGTTTCTTTAGTAGTGTATTTCACTTATGAACACACAAGTACAGCTAACTACAATTTATGCTTTGTGTTTCTCCACCAAGAAATTAAAAGGAGAGAGCTGCTGAAATATTGTCATGTGTCTCATATGTGGGCACAAGCATTTCATAACATATGTTTAACCATATGGAATTGATAACTTTTATACATGACATTTTACCTGGAAATGAGATACTGAATAAAGGTATTTTTTGTATGAATTATAATCTTTTCCTTGTGATAAGAAAGCTTACCCCAAGTATTTCTGAGACCACATATTGAAATAATAAAAATGACACAATGCAGTTCAACAGATTCAGCTCAGGAGCTGAAAGCATCCTATGTTCTAATTCCTATCCTATTTCATTTAGGTGGTTTTTACTCCTTCAAGTCACTTAACACATTATTTTTTTATGCCCACTGCAAAAGAGGACACCATAATATCATTCTGCTTTTTTTTTTCTTTCCCCAGTCCTCCAAAAAATGTATACATTGGGACTCTGGGTTTTGGATAACCAGACTAGAATGAAAATTGCCATGGGATGATTCATACAGTTTAGCAACATCTCTAACAGTCTAGCAGTACAAAATCTTGGAACTGATGCATCAGCCCCACTTTTGCTATAAATTCCCACAGGTTCAGATTTCATTTTTGCAGCATGGTTTTTAGCCTCAGTTTGCAAGAAAACAGGTTTGATAGTCCTTTGCTGTTGGTCAAGATGGAAGTCAAAGTATTTTGCATTCTTGCAAAGAAACTGTACTTTTTTGTAAGGGAAAAAGAGATGAAAAGTGAAAAAAGGAAAGTGCGCTTTTTTATGTTATAGTTTGGCAGGTCAATACCTGCTTTGTGTTTCAAATAACATTATTAATTTTTAGAAGAAAGGTTCCCTAAGCCTCTCCATCAGAGGATCATTGTTTTTTGTAATGCAGGTGTTAAATACTCGATTAATCCAGTTTATTTCATTTACTGCACTGTGTTTTTGAAAGTACATAGATGATACAGAAATGTACTTCAAGATGCTGTTGGAAATACATTCCTTTTCGTATTTCATCCATTGCCTCCCCTAGATAAAACACAGCAGATGTACATTAAGTTCTTTCTCCTGGCTGTGGCAGGCACACTTACTCCTTGTACCAGTACAGAGGGACTGTTAAATGCATTTGTTTTGTTAACCTGTGCGCAACCTGTGCGCTTGTGTACTACTTGGAGTATCTTAAAAACCTGGAGTATCTTAAAAACCTGAATTGCTGTCCTCCACCAAAGGAGCTGTTACTGAGAAATTCCTTCACTCTTCCCTCCCTACCAATGAGCAGAAACCCTAGGTTGCTGGCCTACTTCTGTCTTACACGCAGTCAAAAGAGAAGACCAGGCCCTTGGGAACCTTCTTCGCTGCCCAGGTGTACTTCTGTGGTTCTCTAAAACCAGTGAAGAGACACTACAGTTCCACAGATAAAATGAAAAGTAGGAAAGTTAAATTTGTGTCCACAAGAATCAGAGTTATATTAAAAAAAAATATAGGGCAACTGTTTCTATGGAAGATCCAACACCAAGACAACATATGAAGACTGCATCGAGAAATTCTGTGGGAATAGCTTCAGGAGCTAATTTGGACCTCATCAGACCTAGGGGTTTTGGAACAACCAGAATTCTCCATCTTCTTTTTCCTTTGTCCACAGAAATATCAGCAGTATGAATGAGAATTAACAGAACTGAAATCTAAATTAGTTTAATGATTGGTTTGGGGTGAGTTTGAGAAGATGTTACCATGAAAAACATTACTCACATTTCCATGGTTAGGTTTGAGGCAAAGCTCCTACCACATCATTTCCATTCCACATACCCTCAACTCCTAATCTGACTAATAATCAGTTAAAATCGTTCTGTGCATTTATTTTCAGATTTATAGGATTAGAATTACATCTGCAAGGACTTGAAACGTGTAACTGCTTATTACTTTCTCCTATGCATTCCTGAAGGCAAAAGTAAGGCAAAAATTTTGGGGGGAGGGGAAAAAAAAAAAAGATAGCATATATTAATTTGAAGCAGAACCTGGTATTGTCTTTTTTTCACTGATACTCTGAGAAGTCTTTGTAGGACATTCTGTTTTAGCAGAAAGTTGTCCAACTGAGCATCAGTGGGAAGGGCTTGGAGTAAAGAGAAAAGCTGAATGAGCGTAAACATTATCAAAGGAGTTCTCTGGTTCCATTGCTTCTGCAGAGCTTCATCATAAATCCAACCAGAAACAGTATTATTCAAAGACAGTTTACTCTCAGAAGCTGAAAATAGTTTAAGTAGCACTCTTCCTCCATTCCATCCTCCTGCATGTATGCTGTTTTTCTTTACAGGACTTCAAAAAACCTTTTTAAAACTAAAAATCTCGAAGCATAAAGGAGTCCTATATTTTGGTGTGGGTTTTGGTTGTGGTTTTTTTAATACAGCTGTCATAAAAGTCACTGTTGTTAAATATACATTTATAATGCTAAAAATATTATTTTTATTAGAGTTGTACAGTAGCTGTATGGAGGGAACTCAGACTTCTTGTCCATATTTGGACAAAAACCACACTGTTTCACTGTCTAGAGAAATCCAACATAACCATTTTCAAATCTTTTTTGTCAGACATTTTTAGAAATTCATTCTGTCATCATACTTCATAATTCATTCTGTACCTGAATTCTGTTTGAAAGCAGTGGAGGCTGAACTATGGAGATTTTCAGACACAGCTGAGGCACTTGATTCAAAGCCATTTGTGGATAGTACAAGTTGGAGTTGTAACAGCTGTAAATTTCTTCAGGGATGTCACTCTGACGGATCATCAAGTTAAGGGAGTCCCTTGTTATGGAAGGACAGGGTACAAACATGTCTTTTTTGATCACAGTCAGTCCCAAGAACAGATTTACTGGGGTAAAAAAGGAAGCAAGCAGAGAATATCAGGAGATTAACTAGACTAGTACAGACTGCAGTAGGATATGCTTCTTGTTATGCAACAGGACACAACCACTTGCCCTTGCAGACTCCCTTTCTGATTTCAGCCGCTTCCACACTTGTGTTTCAAATTTTCACCTACACATTTTTTCTTGTAGCTGATGACATTCAGTAGAAAGGACACAAAATAGTTACGATTCTAATTCCCTTTAACTTATTCCTTTAACTCATTCCTTTAACTGTGTACTACTATGAACTTCCCCAGACCAGTTAAACGTGCACATGCAATTAAAAAGGAACAGTTAGCTCCTTTTCATTGAGCATGTCTTGTTATTTATCACACTTACTGATAAACACTGAAGTCATGCCATAGCTACTTTGTTCTGCTTTTTTTTTTTTGACAACTGCTTCATATGCACCCTTCTGTGTTTTGAATAAAGCATGCTTACATCTTCTGAACTAAGCTGTCTTATGCAATTAAGCCAAACAATCTGTGGTATGCTGTCAGCTGACGGTATCAGCACAAAATGCTAGGCAGGTTATCAGTTGAGATGTAGGAGGTATACTTGCAAAACTACTTTTAGTTAGAATTTAAAGCCTATCTTAGGCTAAAAATGATCATTATTACCATCTGTTCTGCCTTTCTACATTAGACATAAGAAAAAATATTAAAGTATAGTGGAAGCAATTACTTTTTTACCAGTCTAAATTGCAAAAGAGCAAAACCCAAGAGGATAATTGGATTCTGTTTTGTACAACAGCAATCTTTCAAAAAGCTACATGTTCTTACTGGTAATATTAAAGGTCTGGCATGTATTTACACAAACACTACTTTTTGTCAGCCTGATTTCAAATATTGTCATTCCTAAACTGGCATTCTGGACCGTAGACTCAAACTACACATACAAACACAACAAAGCATTCAAACAATGGAAAATGGAGGGAAGAAGGGGAGAGCCTAAGACTTAACCATGCAACAGTTTAGTGTAAGTACATCTGTGTATGTTCACACAACCATGTAGATTAGACAATTATGTAATGACTTTAGTATATATATATTTATAAAAATTAAGAACTGCAATTTTGATTTATTTGTGCAAGTGATAATATTGATCTTTGCTGATGAGAAGTTTTGCCCTAGTGATCCACATCCACATGGGTCATCTCACCAATAAACAACAGATGTGGTTCTGACTGCCTTGACAGTGACTCAAGAGTTCAGTATTACCTTAGGTCCCATAATTAACTTCAGAGGAAGTACTGACGTAACAGTCAGGTTTGGATCACAGACTGCTATTACAAATTTTCTAACCTTATGCTTTCTTGTGTGTGGATTATTTAGATAGTAAGAGTACAGGAGTGTTGCTATGCAATCAGTTTGCTTTTTCAACATGAAAAAGGCTTTAAAAAAATCCATTATAAAAACTCCCTTGGTAATGTCAAAGATAAGTATCTAGCAGCAAGTTTCAGAAAGAAAAGTATATTGTCTATAGAGTTTTATTAATTTAGTTACAAAATATTGTAATGAAAAGTCAAACTGAACTTTGAAAAAAGGAAAAGGAAATCCAGCTTATCCTGTCCTACAACTGCCACGTGCACTTTCTCTCTCTAGGATGTCACCCATAAAAAAGATTGTAAAATTACAGAGGAAAATTTAAAAAGACACAAATGCAAGTGAATAGCAAAAGTACTTTTTTTACACTGATGGAAAACAAGATTGGACTTTATAAACCAATCAGCTCATTGAAATTTAATATGCTCAATGAAAATAAATGAATCTGTCACTCTAATAGATAATGATCTCGTTGCTTTTCCTAAACTTCTCAACACTTATAATACCCAGAAGTCAGAACGGCTCTTTTTTTAATCCACTGTTAACCCTGGGACCTTACTTCATGTGTGTAATTTCACTGCACATTACCTTAATGCAAAAGATGTAAAATAAAATCCTCGAGACAGTCTGAAGTTCAATATACAGGTATTTTGGGGACACACACAAGCCATTTGCAGAGATAGTGTTACAAAACAAAGTTAAATTACTAAAATGATAAAGGTCTTAGCTCTGCCAGATTGACAATTAGCTAAATCAAAAGAATATCTTGGGTTTGGATTGTTTTGGGTTTTTTATTTATTTAGAAGCAGATCAAGCAACAGAACTGTAAATTAGTTACTGCAATGCCTGTCAGCTTTGTGGCCTCTAACATAGAGCCCAAAAACTTACACACAGAATAAGTCCATTACTTAATAATTGTAAATTGCCTTAGAAGAATAAATCATACAGCTAAATGCTACAGATAGTTATAATGGAGTAGATAATCAGATTGAAGAAGGGGGGCTGGGGGGGAATAAAATAGAAAAAGGATGGCTCTGGATCCCAGACTTTTCTTTCGCTGGAAAATTCTGTTACTTTAAACCTGTAACTTTAAGCAAAAAGGAAAAAAAAACCCCAAAACATGCTAGGAAGCAGGAACTAAAAGTTGGGTTACCTAGGCATCTTAGCTGCTAAGCTAAGGAGTCATGTTCCCCCATAGGGTGCTCTACTTCTCGTGCCAAATCTTGGGAATCAGATACACATGCAAATTAATAGAGCTCATTAAGTTACCTTTTATCAGCTGAACCATGGTAACCAGTCTGGAGTACTCTTCTCCCGTGGCAAATGTGAGATAAATGCACAGTAATTCACACCTGGTTTCTATACTTAATGTGACTTAGCCGTCTGCTTTTTGTAGGCCACAGCAACTTGGCTCAACTGGTGTGTACGCACGTTCTCCACTGGTGCTTCTGTTAAATAAATATTTTTTTTTAAAAAAGCACTAAGTTTAGGTACTTACAGGGTTCAAGAAGGGTTCCCTTTTTTGTTTACAATCTGAACTCAGGTATTTTAAACGTTAAGGTCCTTTTTAGCAACCCTTGAGCACAGCGGTAGTTCCCAAGGATGCGAAGCAAGGGGAGCGGGACCTGAACAGAAGGGGAAAGGAAGCTCTCCACACCGCCCCGACTCGGGGCGTGGAGACAGCGGTAAAGCTGCCTTTTCCCGGGCACCCGCTCCCCGTGCCCCCCAGGGCCAGGACACCTCCTGCGCCACCTGATGAGGGGCCGGCAGCAAGTTCGCAGACAAAGGGACCTGCCACCGGTCGGTCACAGGGCCGGCAGCCCTCACGCCGGGGCGCCGCTTCCCTCGCCTCACCGCGGCCCTCTCCGCGCCGCTGTCCCCCGCGGTGGTGTTGGGGGCTTGGAGGGGGGGAAACTCCCGTAACTTCCCGGTTACCCAACAAGGTCGTGGGGACGTGGCCGGAGTACTTAAGCACCCGGTAGCCGAAGGCGCGGGGGCACCGGCGGCTGGCAGCCTGGCCTGCGAGGCCGCCGTCTGCCTCAGGTGGTTGTTTCCTACCCCTGCGCCGGCCGCGCCTCGGGCAGAGCTCGTGGGGAAACAGGGGTGCTACTCCCTCCTGCCATCTCTTTCCCTCTCCTGCCCCCGGCCCTCTGGACTGGCCTGCACGCTGCCTCGCTGGACGTTTTCCGTCTCGTATCCACGGCCCAGGGCCTGCCAAGCCCGGCAGCGCCGGCAGGGTTAACCCTGAGGAATGCGGCGGGAGGAATGTGCATGCAGATGAGATAGATGCTAATCTCATGCTAATGAGCGGCGGCCGCGGCCGCCTGGGGCTCAGCCGGGCTCCCCGCGCCCAGACGGCAGCTGGGCTCCGCCGGCAACCCTGACCCGGGCTGCCGCGGCGCGGGCAAGGCGGCAGCCCAGGCATGGTGGACTGAGACCCGGCCGCGGAGGAGGGTTTTCCTGGGCTCCTGCGAGCGGCCCACTGCGTGCCGCCCTGCCGAGTCCCCGTTGCCGGCCCCTTCCCCATCCCCCCCGGTTCGGGTGGGGGCTTTTCCCGCTTCCCGTCTTTCTTTCTGTCCCTATGGAGCAGCTACCCCCGCCGCCCGACCATGCCTAGGAAAGCGGGGAATGGGCAGCTCCCCTTACCCGATGGCTGGGAGGAGGCGAGGGATTACGACGGCAAAGTCTTCTACATCGACCACAACACCAAGCAGACCAGCTGGATCGACCCTCGGGACAGGTGGGTGCGCCGGCTGGGAGATGGTTAGGCCCGGTGTGAGGCGGAGGTGGGGGGTGAGTGGGTTCGGACCGGCGCTGGCGGGCCCTCATCCGCTGAGGCACCTCTGGCGCGAAGAGACGGGACTGGGGGCGGGCGGGGGGAGGGTGGTGCGGCGGAGGTTGATCCTCTCGGGACGGGCAGGGGAAGCCCGTGCGTGCAGCCCGGCACGCTGTGCCCTCCGTCCCACCAGCATGGGTACAACTTGTTCTGAAGCCCGCTGCGAGACTTGATGTTGGGCTAGGGACGCCTGTAGAGCTCTTCCCGGAGGCTACGGGGGACGCTGGTGTTTGGGGAGTTCGCGACAGGTACCGAAGTTTACGAGTCACTGCTAAACTGGAGGCGCTGGCTCTTTGCCATCCCTCCCCCCTGGGCGCCCTGGTTTAGGGCCGTTTCCTTCTCGGCGCCGTGTCCCGGACGCCTTTCTCTCCCGTGCCACCTCCCCCCTCCCCAGCCAGCCCCGGGGACCGCCTGCTCTGCGGCCGGCCCGGGCCGGAGCGGTCTGCGCCGCTGGCGGAGAAGGAGCTGGGGCTGCAGGAGGCCTCGTGTCCTCGCTAGGCCTCAGCAAGCCCAAATCCTCGCAGCCCCCCGGCAGACGGACCCCGGGGTGTTTGCTTGCCCTTCCGAGGTCTAAGCGCCGTAAATCGGCAGACCTCCTTGGAAAGCGCTTCAGTGAGCGAGGTGATCGGTTCAAAGGATTCCCGCCTGCAAGTCACCGGGACAGGTCTTGCTTCTGGGGAGGGATTCCGGCTCCGTGGATAGGCTTCGATAGCCGTTTTTAATAGCTGGATGGTAGACGCCCAAGGCACCTACCGCAAAACGTGTGTTTTGTCTAAAGTGGCCCTGAAAAGTAATTCAAAAGCAAAACTTTGCGTGTATTACGAAGTGCACTGTTGCTGTCGAAAGCGGTGCGCTCTAATTATCCAAAAACTTCTAAAAGACACTGTAAACTTATGGAACAAGCTGCACTGAATTATAAATGAAGGCCGTGGCTTATGTTTCGCTGGTGAAATTAGAAAAGGTAGTTGTGACAAAGCTTGATGGCTGTTCAGTTGCATAGGGAAGCTTTTGACAAGCATCATACGCTGCGTTAGGCCTACTGCTCTGTCCTACTTGCCACAGCAGCAAATTCTTGTAGTGGCAAACTTAATACTTAAATTCCTTTGTACTTCAAAACATGTTAAATACCTTGTAAACATTAGAATGGTGTCAAGGGATACAGGACAGTGTTATTTATTGCACCTGGTGCTCTCAGGTGTGGTGTGTTGGTGGCTTTTTTTACTGCAGACAATAAAAACGTGTGTTTTACTCTTCTCTAGTTATAGGGGGGGTTGAAGTTTTGTTTAGTTTTAGACTTTTGTGTTTGTGAAGCAAATAGAAGATAAGATTGAGGTAAAGTGAAAAGTGACTTTGGTGTGTACTGCTTATAGTAATACCTCATGATTGAGGTAAAGTGAAAAGTGACTTTGGTGTGTACTGCTTATGGTAATACCTCATGAATGTACTGGGCTTTTTTCCACACATCCTGAAAAGTTCTAGAGTATCCATATTTGATGGTAAAACTTGAGTCTGTAATCTCATATAACAGAGTAAACAGCTAAGTCTGTAACACGTGTAACTTGTTTGAGGATACTTTAGAAATTTTCTATTTCCAACTATTTTTTCTGATGGAGGTCATAAAGTTTTCATAATGTACTTGTGGAATATTACAGCATCTGGGCTCCTAAAACCTTTCAGAAGTAAAGCAAGTGTGGAATAGGTACGTTTTTATGGACAACATTCCCTCTGCCACTTGTTACACCACATTCCCTTGATGATTACATAGAAAAGTTGTGCTTGATGTTTTAAAATTATTTTTATCCTCTTGGACTTAGAAGATACAAATACTGAAGACTAGTGCTTTGAGACCTATGCCTATAGGTTGCCTGGTGTATTTGAGGACAACCAGGAACATCTTTGTTCCTCATTTAAAATATGCATGTCTAGAAATAAGCTGACACTTCAAAATGCCATGTTTCAAATCTGCTTAGACATTTCTGTGTAGGGTGGTTGCTTTTTTGCTTTGCTTTGGGTTTTTTCATTGTTGGTTTATTTTTAACATAGTGATGCTTTTTTAATGTGCTTTTCTAGACTGTTCTGATAATACGGATATTTGTTACTGCTTACATGATGCAGGTCTGTTAATATAATGATAGCCTTGTGTAGAGCTGTGAAGGAAACCTCATGTCAGCTTCAAGCTCAGGGCTCAGTTTTCAATTTTGTCCACTTCATTTATCCGAGTAATCCCTTTGACATGAGAGAAGCTCACACTTGTAAGGGCTAGAGTGACTTGGCTTGTTGTGTTTTAGGGGTGTTGTGGAAGCTATTTGAACTGCTCTGTCCTTCAGGAGGTTTTAATGCTTTGCGTTGTTCAACAGTGATTTCTCACTCCAAACACACAGGGCACCACTTTGTTTTGAAGGCTGGTGGCCCAAAGGAGGGGGCACTTTAAGATACAAGGTGTGAGACAGAGAAATGTAGAGGCAAGAATGTGGGAGTCATAGTAATATATTCATTCACTAAATATATAAATGTTACTTGTTTATGACTCCTCCAAGCTATGGCAAGCTCTAAACTTGTTGATCCTGACAGTTCTGAAACCAGTTTATGATAAGAAGGGAAAGAGCCCAATATCAATTATATCCTGCTACTACTTAGGAAAGTTATAAAAAGACTACTGTGGATTGCAGAGGAAGAGCAAGAGCCAGATAAGGTGAGAAGGGGGTTGAGGAATTCATGCTTCTCTTTTGAAGTTCCCTTGAAACTCTTTCAAGTTCTGGAGATACTGAGTTGCAATAAGGTGCTAGCATGGTTTGTTTTGGCTTTGTTTTTTTTTCTTTCTGATAGACAATTAAGAGGGACTTGGGGTTAAGACAGAAATTTGGAAAGGGTATTTTTTCTTTCCCCATCATTCAATACGTTTGAAGTAGGGCTCATGGTTATTATATTCCCTGGTGAAAGGAACAGAGTAGAGAAGGAGCAGAATAGGAGATGGTATCTGCGAATCTTCGGCAGTTGAATGATGTTTGGGTTTGTCACTAGGAATGCAGGGCTTCTCATATCTTGGTTTCTATGTAGTAAATTGTCTGTGTTTCATTCCCAGTCGTCACTTACTCAAACCAGATTTTTTTTTAATATACATACATCTTGCCTAAAATGTGTTACACATCACAAATTCTGAAGCTACAAGTGATCTTTATTTAAATGTTTATCACTCTTGTCACAGTGGTAAAGTGTGAGCTGCTATGAAAACAAAACTAAAATTTCTTTCTGCCCCCTTTTCACTTACCTTTCCATTAAGGAGAAAAATGTTTAAAATATATTTGGACATTTGAAATAGTTCATAGTATACTTTTGCTAGCACTTGAGAAAGTGCTTGAGAAACATAAGATGGGCAAAAACCAGAGAACTTTATGAGTTAAGAGACTGTGAAAGTTTTTTGGTTTTTTTAATGTGTTGATATAGACAGAAAATGTGGATTCCATTGCTGCTCTTCTCTTTTGGAAAAGCAAAACTATTACAATTTTTTATCACAGAATTCTGTAACTTGTACACGATTTGTCTAGATTAGAACCTTTATTATGGTCTAGCTATGAATGTTACATGCCCTTTTTCCTTAGGAAGGAAGGACAGTCACTTTGTTCCTTACTTACTCTCTGGAACTTGCTTTCTCTTGTCCTGTGAACAGCAGGGACTGTGGGGAGAGAAAATACAGAGACTGATGTTGAAGTTACTTGAGCTGGGGGGCTTTCATCTCTCATCTGCCTCTTTTCTGAGCACTACCGTAGCTTAGGGTGTGTGGTAGAAGGCTTTCAGTCACAGTGGAGAACCAGATAAATAGGAGTCACATGAGATATTGTGGTGATAAAAGTTATAAGTAGCAAATAAGAGGCAAGCAGGAAAGGGAATAACATTGTGGAAGGCATAATCAGAGATTGGAAAATACATTTGAATTGATTGGGTTTTTTGGTGGTTTTTTTTACATGGAAGTAAGCTGTGTTGTGACAGAGAAGTAGAATAACTTTTTCCTATCTGACGTGGCTGGTGTCCGAGACAAGTACAGTTCTGTGTCAAATTGGTGATTGCAGGATTTCAGCTAAAATAGAAAAAAATTTGAAAAGCGTAAACTTGTGGGTGGGAGGGAGCAAACTAAGCAAGTAAAAGGAGTATGATTCATCTGTCCTTTGAAGAATAATGATGTTAAATTGAAGTGTTAGTCATTGCATTTTGAAAGGGATGGATCTTAATCTTTTTTAAGTGCAAATCTCAACATTGCTGATTTAAGGTACAACTAGAGCAACTGCCTGATAAATCCTTTCTTTAGGCTGCTGCTTGCTAAAATTGAATTTAATGCCAAACCATCACTGAAAAGGTTCACTTTCTCATTGCCTTTTTATTTTCCTTTGCATTGCCGTTGTTTGCTAGTAACTGAGGAGGGATTAGGGCTTTTTACATTTTTTGATGGCATGGAGTTGTTAAATGATTGTCTCAACATACCTTAGGAATGCTACACTTAAGTAGTAGGTACCTGCCTATTTTGGAAAATCAGTAGAGAATCATTTGATGATACACCAGGGTGTACAACTTGTGGTAATCCTGTAGTGAGATAGGTTGATGATTGTTTTTCTCCCCAAATATCTTCTTATGCCTTGTTTAATCCTGTGGTATCATTTGCTGATTGGTGGGGTTTTTTTATCCTAACTCTACATAATTTGTTCCCATCTCCTTGTCTGCTCAGGAATGTGCATGTTCCCCATCAAACTGTTTAGTATTCCAGTTTCAGTGACAGGTTGGGAGCTGCTTTTTACCTAATTGATGTATATTTATTCAAAATAAAACCTGTGATGCAAGTACTGAACTCACAATGAGAGACTAGCTGTATCTGAACTTCTGACACCTTCATTTGTTTATCCATTGTAAAGTAGGATTCTAATATTACAGTGCTAATATACCTGTGATAGCATCAGACAGTGTTAAAATACATGGTGATTGCGTATGTGGGTTTTTAACCAGGCTGTCATTTGCTTGGGGCTATGTGTTGTTGATTTTTAGCTTTAGTGAAAATGACTATGGTAACTCTGAGATAACACTTTTATTCTTCATTTCTCTGGGAGTGACAGGCCTGCACTGTGTCTTTCATCTTGGAGCATGGGAAGTTAACAAGTCAGGGAATGCTACGGAGTATTTGCTTATGTGTGCAAAGTATGTACCGCTGGTTAAAAGATGTGACCTGGTATGTAAAGTGGGGGTGAGTGGTCTAGACTGTGGTTTTTCCAGACCTCTGCCTGAAGTGCTTGCCTACTGGAGCTCTTTCCACTAAAACCTATCTTGACTTAATGAGATAGTATTACTGTAGCTGTCATGTACAGCATAAGCGAAGGAAAGGAGGCGGTTTCTCAAAATGATGGCGCTGATCAGTGTGCTAGAGGTGTCCTACTACATCACGGTTAAATGAAGGAACCCTCCAGAACTAGCTTACATTTTCAGAGAAGGAAAACTGGCTTTACTTTGAGGTAATGGCTGTGAAAGAAATTTTTGGTTTTTTTCAGGTAAGGGTCAATATAGAGATCAAATATTTATTTACAACTTTAGAGATCTATACAGATTATGCTTGTTCTCTTCCAACTACTCGTGTTCAACCCTTTGGTTAAATTTCTATGCTTTGAATATGCTACTAAGGTTATTCTAATAAGATAAGAGGGTTTTTCTACTTGTGGATGATTTGTTGTTCTACCTGGATCCATGTAAGTCCATGGGCTACAATGGGATTCATCCCAGGGTACTCAAGATGCTATCTGATGTCATTGAGAGACCTCTCTCAATGGTCTTGGGAATCTGAAGAGGTCCCATTTGACTGGAAGCTGGCAAACATCATCCCAATTTTCAAGAAGGATAAGAAAGAGGCTACTGGTAATTACAGGCCTGTCATTCTCACCTCAGGGCCTGGTAAAATTCTGGAGAAAATCGTACTGAGAGTTATTGAAAAACACCTGAAGGGCAACACAGTAATTGGTCACAGCCAACACACGTTCAGAAGAGGAAGGTTCTGTCTTTCCAATCTGATTTTCTTTTACAGCAAGATCATGCATCTGGTTGACCAAAGGAAAACAGTTGATGTTATTTTTTTGGATTTCAGTATGGCTTTTGATACGATCTCACAGTATCTTGCTGGACAAAATGTCCAACCAGCAGTTGGCTGGAGGGTCAGGGCAAGAGGGTGATAGCAAATCTGACTGCTGGCCAGTAACTAGTGGGGTTCCTCAGGGTTTCATTTCAAGTCCAATTCTTTTTTACGTTTTCCTAAATGACCTGGGGACAGGACTAGAGGGTGTCTAAATTTTAATTTTGTTAATTTGCAGATGACACCAAATTGGGAGGAGCTGTTGACTCCACTGAGGGTTGAGAAGCCTTGCAGAGAGACCTAGACCAATTAGAGAGCTGGGAAATCACCAACAGCATGAAGCTTAACAAGGGCAAGTGCTGGATTCTGCACCTGGGAAGGGGCAACCCTGGCTACACATCCAGACTGGGGGAATGAGATGCTGGAAGCCAGCCATGCTGAGAGGGATGTGGGAATCTTGCTTGACAGCAAGTTAAACGTGGGCCAGCTGTATCCTGGGGTGCATCAAGCATGGCATGGCCAGCTGGTCCAGGGAGGGGATTGTCCCACTCTACACTGCACTGGTGTAGCCTCATCTTGAGTACTGGATGCAGTTTTGGGTGCCACAGAACAAGAGGGACACAAAACTATTGGAGAGTGTCCAGAGATGGGCAGCAAGGCTGTTGAAGGGTCTGAAGGGGAAGACTTATGAGGAGAGGCTGAAATCCCTTGGTTTGTTCAGCCTGGAGAAAAGGAGGCTGAGGGGAGACCTCATGGCAGTTGTTGGCTTCCTGGAGAGGGGGAGTGAAGGGGCAGGTGCTGGTATCTCTTTAGCAGCCAGTGAGGGAACAGCGTGAAGCTGTGACAAGGGAGGTTTAGGTTGGATGTTAGGAAGAGTCTCTTTACTAAGGGGGTGGTTGAACACTGGAACAGGTTCCCCAGGGAAGGGGTCACAGCACTGAGCATGACTGAGTTCAAGAAGCATCTGGACGATGCTCTCAGTCCCATGCTCTGACTTTGCTGACCTTCTGTGAAGCCAGGAGTTGGACTTGATGATGTTTAGGGGGCCCTTCCAACTCAGGATATTCTGTGATTCTATGATAAAATTAAACCCCTTGGTTTTTAGGGTGATTTCCAGCAGAATTGGGTCACTATGTCAGTGAATGGGTACTAGTGGTGGTTTGAGACAGGAGGCAAGTCATGAGCTGGGAGCAAAAGGAGAGAGTGGTGCTGTAGAAACCAAGATGCAGATGTTGGATTTAGCTGCCATGGAACTGTCATCTTAGGTGCCCGTTTCTTTTCTTGGGTTTCTCCATTGTTGTCATCTGTGTGTCTTTGTGTTTGCCTTGACTGCTGGTTCATAGTAAAGCACAACTGTTACACACATCTTAATCCCAAATGTGTTTTCTGTCACCAAGAAACCTTTATGATCTCACAAACTTTACTGACTTTTAAAATATTTGTTACTGTGATGCTCTTGTTGAAGAGAAATTCTGTCTTTGCAAAGTTGTAGAATTAGATGCTGTTTTCCAGGAATGCTTCTGTCAACAATATGTTTATGATAGTTCATTTCTACTGTGTATGAAAGATCATAAATTTTTTAACTGTGGTGCATGTTTTTTCATAATTATTCATAAAACATGTTTTAGGTTGTGCTGCTAAGTATCTCACCAGAATGATGGTAATTCAAGATTTTGTTTTATTGTATGAAGCGAACTGGAGCCATTTGTCCTCATGTATTTGGGGCAATCATTTGTATGGACAAATTGACCTGTCCTTCATTTGGAAGGAGCAGCTAGTGGCTGAAAAGAGGAGTGATGCAGTACTTCTGGTTTCCACTTTATAGAGTTTTGCTTTGTGGATGTAGGGTTTGTGCTATTTAAAGAGACACCTTTTGAGTGGTGCTGAATGCTACTGTTCTTCCAGATGATCTTTTCTGTGTAAAACCATTAGTGACTGTGAAGTTCCTACCTGATGAAGTCAGTTTCTGGCTTTTGTTTTTAAAAGGTACTGAAAGAAGGTCTTTAGGGAGAGTGGGGTCTTCTCTTTTCTTCCCCCTCCCTTTAAGTGTACTTTTTAAAGGCTAATTTGCTTCTGGAATTTTCTTTTTCTTGGTGAGGGCTCCTGGGCTAGAGGCAGTCTGTCAATGGTATGTATGTATTTTGTCAACTGAAACAATCATTTGCATCTCATAGAACAAGATCAGATGCTATCCTTTGAACTTGGATACTGTTTGTACTTGAAGAAAGGCAACTTTATCTCATCAATGCTGAACGCACATTGTATTCAAATTAATTTGGTATGTAAAGACACATTGTCTTGGGCCAGCAGACTCAAATTTCTGCATGCTACAAAACTGATTTTGGACCTGCCTTGGTATGTCTCTACTATTTTTTTCAATTCATTAAATCAAGCTTCAATCTTTATTTGATAAATAAAAGGAACAGCCATACTGGGATGCCTTCCGTGCTGTTTGTTCTGATAATCAGGATTTCAGTGTCTAGAAATAATACTTTATTTTTTTAAATATATGTGGTGTCAAGGAAAAGAGCTAAAAGAATCTGTATGTTAACTAAATCCTGCTAGGATGCCGTCTTTGGATTGGCAACTTTCTCATGCTGTTAATGAAGGAGCAGAACTTTACACACCCATTGTTTCTTTTTAAATTAAAGTGCTGAACCAGAGTTTTGTCCAGATAAGCCTATCATTCAGCCTGTGTCTGACCTATGAAGAACTTTTCTCAGATTGAAGGACATTCACTCTTAGAAGCTTACTCCCTTCATCGAGCTGGGAATGTCTGACAAAAATGTGGGTATTTTTAATCATTTGGCAGATGAACTTTTGATGTTCTGCAGCTTGTGTACAGGCACATCATGCCATATGGCAGTAAGCGTGCCCAACGTGTGAAGAATGGCTTCTGCCTTTTAGCTGTGTGTCAGGCGTATGTTTTAGTAGCATCTTGTCAAGTAACAGGATCTGACCAAAGCACAGGTGTCCCCATCATATAGCTGCATGACAGTGTTTTTATTGGGATCTCACAGTGGAGGAGCAATTCTGGTCTCTTCTGTCCGTCACTGTGACTCTTCTGGTCATCAGTAGAGGGGGTGATTTGCTGTGTGGTTCCCTAACACATCCAGAAGAGGAGGTATGGCCTGCAAGTGGGCATTGTAACCTCACTCGCTGTCTCTGGTGGATTGCAGAAAATTGTTAGGAGAAGGCATTTACGTGCTCTTGAGGAAACAGTAGAGTGGGGTTTTTCTTTTGTTTAATACTGTCAACTGTTAAACTGCAGTCTAGTCGAGAAAAGCATGTCTTGTGGCTGATGATCTGATTGAGAGCCTACTGTCTCTGTGAAAACCCTTCCTATTAGAAATAACCCTGTGCAAAACTTCAGTGGGTTAATAAACAGTCACTGTGTCTCTGAGGAAAAGATGTAACTCAGATTTATTAAATAGTGGTTTGGAGTTTATTTAAAAATGCTCTTACTGAGGAAATGATTAGTCTCATGCTATGATTCTGTTCATGTTCATGAGCTGTTCTGGTGGCACAGGACCTCTAGCATGCTGGGGTCCTTGTCTTAGCCTCACCAACACAGAGCCTGTCCCAGACGGTGCTAGTTTTGGCTTCTCTTTCAAAAAGGTTCAGAGGAGACCAGATGTTGTGGAGAAAGATTTGCAGGGCAGTAAGGCTGGAACAGCAGGGAACTGGAGTAGTGAGGGAACACCTGAATGTTTTTCTTGCTTCTGGGAGGGCGGTGGGGAAAGCGGGACACATGATGGAATCTGAAGGACTTTGCTTCTGTGATATAGTCTGTGGCTACTTGTGCTTATAAAGCTCATCCGACCTGTATTTAGTCTTTCATGTTTTTGTCAGAGATGTACGATACAAACTTTCCTCATCTGCTAAGTGAAGTTTCTTTTCCATAAAGCATCCATCACTTGTATGCTTGTACTTCTCTTGTCAAACGTGTTCTTAATTGGGGTTTGGTGTATATCTTAAAAGATTTTGGCTGTCTCGAGTTACACGTCAAAGACCTGTTTTGATGTTTCTTTGTGTACAATTTTTGTATAGCACTGAATAATGTTATTTTTTAATTATTTTAAAGAAATATGACAAGAAATCTCTGAGAATATGATCCTTCAAAAGTTTAGGAACTTAATAACTTTCTTTAGGAAATGAAGGGTAGGAAAAAATTAACATATTACTTCTGTTCTTTAATTTGTTAAAACTTTGACAACAGCTGGGTCATGGCTTTGCCTGAAAGACTATATGGAATTTAATTAGGCTTTTTGTATATTCTTAGGGATATATTCCTGGGGTACCTAAGCCCACTGTCCATCCAGATCTGGCCCCCATATTCCCAAGACCTATACAATGTGTACATTGCATATTTTCATTTTATAAAAAAAGAAAAATCAAGTCCTTTTCAGCTCATTGTCAGTGCTGTCTCAACACATTGTGACCCCTTGTACAGCAATTTGTGATAAATTTTCAACACTGACCTTGCAAATGTTATGTATGATTGCAGTTTTTTCTGAGGCATTGCATCGATTTTTAATCACATTCCCGTAATGGACAGTTGTATTGTCTACATGGTCTGCCTCAAATAATTTTTTAGGAGGTTGTTGCTTTAGGCTTTTAGTGCAAAGTACAAGGGTGTGCAGTTACCTCTACATTGGACAGAGTCATGTAGCAGTGAATGATTCTAGTTTGGAGTGCTGTGGACTTCTCTGAGAGACTTGCGAAGTAGGCTGTGATACAAAGGCACAAAAATACTCGTTACTAAATCCCAGAGTGAACAGTGACAGTCCAAACTGGAATGTCTGCAGAGTTGAAGTGGAGACAAGAAGATACTGCTCAGATGATGTGATCTCTGATGGTCTGACTTGACTTTCAGCCTTCTGAAGTAACCAGTAGTGTTCCCTTTAATGGATTGGAATGCAGACCTGTAGAGTAGTTCTGGAAATTGAGGTCTGTCTTCTGTGTTTCTGTATCTTGATGTTTTTGTGGACACAGGGAGTTTTGCTATAGTTTTCGTATTTCCCACATTCTTTTGCAGCTGCCAGCTTTGTTTTGCACAGAAATGGAAGGCTGAGGTGGTATTTTAGTGGGTTACAGCATAAAGAAGGATCGTTTGGAATGGAGGTATTAAATATTTAAAATATATTTGACTGAAGGATTGAGTAGTACATGGTTGCACATAAGAGGCAGCATTTCAAGACAGCAATCTGACAAGGAGTAAAGACCTCTTTCAGTCATTTTGCGAGTATTGCAGTGTTTGAAATGAACTGTTAACACATTGACAATGATTTGGTGAACAGCAGAATGCTATGGATGTCAATAATAATCTGAGACCCTACAGGACATTCCTGGAATAGTGTTCAAATTACTAGAGAAATTATGGGATGCAACGAAACACAGGAACACCATAAGCCTTTTAGTCAGGCTAATGCAGTCAGTGGTTTACTACTGCAGTAAGTCAGCCTTAATACACAGGAATTTACACTGTAAATGGATTATTGTTCAAGTTTGAGTTTTGCATGTCCTCTTCTCGTTTTCTTCTATTATTTATAATCCCTGGGCTCTCCTTGTATCTATCCTTTGAGAGGAAGACTTTAGTTCACTGAAGTTTGAGGTTTGCTAAGGGGTTGCTAATTGGCTACACTTCAGTTAGCTACACTAACGACACTATGGTCTAGAGGGTAAATTGCTTATAGCAAACCAAATTATTATGGTGATACGGATTAGGCTTTTTGGTTCTTACTTGTGTTCTTGTTTGCTTGTCTGGTTGTTTTTCTGCCTCACTTGCTAGCATGCCTTACAAGGATCTAAAATGAGCCATGGGCTTCTGTGCTGTGGCAGGTTGCTGATTTGCATTCAGCACCTGGCCCGCCCATTTGCTCAGAATACATGAAAGCCATCAAAACTTTATTTTTCCAGGCAAGATTTTGGCAAGAAAATAAGCCTTGAGGACAAATTTAGAACAGTTAAAGTAATCTTTAGGACCTCCTATACTTGATATTTCATGTCCTTCTGCCAGTCAGGTTTTGCTGAAAAGCTGTAAGATGTTTTCTTTCTGGTTGTAGTTATGGTGCCTAATGTGTCTAATATTTTAAAAATGCATAAAGAGTATTTAAGGAAAAATGGGAGGGGGAATCAAAGTAATATTTCCATAATCAACACTAAATTTTTAATTCTTCATTTGGCTGGTGTACTAGATAGTTATACAGATCTAGCCAACTGCCTGAAGTTATCCAAAATACTTTCACTGCAGATGCCTGGTGTTGAGGGGTGACAGACACTCCTTACAGCAGTACTATCATTGCTTATTGAGGTAGTAGGTTTCTAACAGATCTTGGAAGAGTAAGCTCTCATTAAATGCTATTTTGTAACACTTTATTTGAAAAGCTTTTAAAAATGGCCTGTATTAGAAATTTGAGTGCTCTTTTTTCCTTAAGTGTGAATAGTACACATCTGAGGCATGCAGTGATGATTATTTAAAGCTGCTTTTGCATTGGTGACAAGCACAGTAACACTCAGATACCAGCAAAGGTTTCATGTGGCCTTGATGATGGTGGTGTCCTGAGGGGGGGTATTTTGGCTAAGTGAAAAACTATAGAAGAACTTAATACCTGAAACACAAGATGATTGGATATTTGCAAAAATTTTAAAGGACGGTAAGCTTAAAGATCACATTACCTCTCAGCCTTTTAGGCTAATACATGGAATTCATCTCTGCTGGAAATCACCTGTGTAGCTGCTTTATTAAAAGCAGACTATATTGTAAGCAGAGGAGCTTGTGAGAACTTTCTTCCCCCCCGTAGATGTATTCTTTGTGCTAGATTATAAACTCTGGTTGGAGGTATTCCACTGCAGAATGTTTATAGACTCTTTCTTGGGCACTCTTCTTCCACTTTTCATGCCACGTGAATAGCAGAAGTTGAACTAGGTGTTTATATATTTCTACTGTAAGAGAGTTAGAAGGACAGAGAGATTTCTATACTAAGCTTTTGTTTAGATTCTTCCTATGGTGACTCATAATGCTAAGATAAGATTTGATTCTGACTTAAGAATGGCTACATGTAAACAGAAGTATGTGTGATGGAGTATACCATGCAAACCTAGTCCTCAGTCACCTGAACTGTAGTCTTGACCAGAACAGGTCTGGTTTGACCCAGCTGATCCAGAAGCCAGCACTGAGGTATGAGACTGGTACTTAACCAAGTTTCACTTCATTATAGAGCATCTGGTAACTCAGGAGACTCCCAAATCCCACCTTTCCCAGTTGAGATGTAGTCAAAGAGTGCAACCTTTTGTTTTCTCCTCAGGATATCTCCTTTGGTTATCAGTCAGCCTGACATTGCTTGATGATTAAGGTAAAAAGGAGAATTAGGATGCCAAAATTTCTCAAACTGCCCACCTCTATACTGGGTGTTCTGTCCTTTTTTTCAAGAGCATCTACGTGGAAATCATAGAATTCTGAGGTAATCAAGAAGGATGGTCGGTAACCTTCTAGCTGCTGTGGACAAACTCATCAAGGTCCAGGCTAGGCAATTTAGGGACAGGTTTTATCATCTGTAGTGCTGAGACCCTTGGATCTGCTGTAGAAATATTCTAAGAATATACTGGCTAATGAAAATCAGACACTAAGTTGGAAGAGAGGAGAGCGGGCAGAGAATCTATATAATTAAGTGTCTCCGTTTTTTTTCTAAATAAAAAGAAGTAAACCCAGAATTTTACCAAATTCATGTTTACTGTTCTGTTTCAGAATATAGTGTATTGCTGTATTTCAGCTCTGCCTATCTGTTTGAGATGTTTTCATGTGAAAATCAAACATATCTTGAAGTTTCTTTCAGAGAGTAAATGTAATTGGAGCAGTATTTGGCTGATGCTTGTCAGTTTGGGTGGTCTGATGCTCAGATGGATTTATGAAAGAGAAATGAGACTTGCAGGCACTGAAGCCTTGATTTCATAAGGAAAATTTTGTGCTAGCAAAGGCTGAATATACCATTTCCACTGTTTCTGCTTGACACCCCTCCTTTTAGTTGCACTACACAGCTCTCTGTGCAGCTTTGCTGGGAACTGGAGTGGAAAACTTAAAAGCAGTAACAGTAAAAGGTGAAAAACGTATCCCATTAAATGGCATATTGCAACAAAGTGTATGGTACTACTGCATCAATGAAAAGGGAATTTACCTTTTAAAAAAATAAAGTTCAAAGTCTGGGTCATTTTCCTTAAACTAACATTGCTACTGAAGACTTGCATCTTGTGACAGCACAGTCTCTGGATGGTGTGGAGATTTAAGGTCTCCACTAAATTGGACACAGAACAAATACTGGCTTTAGTTTTCCATCCTGATGTTGAAGTATGTGAAAGTAACATCAGGCAACTGATGAATTTGTTTTAATAGAAACTGCAGTGCTTTACCTTGTTTTAACTTACACTGTTCATTATATTGAAAATGATGGGCCAGTATGTGATTAATATTATAGAAGAACTTTAAAAGTAACTGCAAATGGAATTAAAAAAAAAAAAAGTGTAGTTGGGGATTTGTGGACAAACACTGGAACAGGTTGCCTGGAGTGGTTGAGTACATGACTCAGAGCAACCTGGTCTGACTTCAGCGCTGTCCTGCATTGGGCAGGATGTTGGACCAGATGACCTCCAGAGGTTCTTTTCCCTCTCTGCATTGTTCTGTTGATTTCCTTTTTCTAAAAAAGGGAAAACTGTTTGCTAGAGAAGACTGGTCTGCATTTACTAAAAGGAAATATTTCAGGATTGTATAACTGGCCTTCGTTATTTAGCAGGCATATATGGGTAAATGTGGTTTTATCAGGGTTAGAAAATCAAATTACCTAAATGTATTTTTGGAAAAAACAGTTTCAGAGAAGTAATGTGTTGATGTAATCTGTTTAAATTCAAGGAAAGCACTTATTACTGCACCCTGGCATGAAGTCCTTACTCCCAAATGCCTATGCTTTTAATGGAAAAATAAGGTGATGATCAAGTGGCTGCAGGACAAGGACGCTAAAATGTGCTAATGGGAATTAGGAATGTAGCGTGGAGTTGCTTTCATCGTACTGGAAAATGCAACCACTCTCCACTTCAGTGGAGATCTAAAGCTTCATTTTGCTCTAGCTATCCTACAAGTAAAAGTACAGAAATTAAATTTCTGACTTTGAACACCAGCTCTGCTATAGGTGGTGTATAGATCTCAAACACCGAGGAGTTTGCATGTACCTCTAATAACTTGAATTTAGAATTTGATGAGGAAAATATATATTACATCTAGTGATTGGTTTATTAAAGATGCCTGTGTATGGGTTATGTTATTTGCAGTGTAATGTTAAAGTTACTACTACTAAATGTACTAGAAGGATCTAGTTATTTTTTTTCCTGTTCCTTCAAATGTGACTTTGGAAGGGACAATATTCTGAAGTTTGTTCCAGAAGGCACTTTCAGAGATGGATGATTGAAAACAAGTCTCCTGAATGGCACCTTGCTGTACTTCATAGATCATAACAGCTTTTATTCACCACTGTGATTGTTTTTTAAATTACTACCTGTGGATGCATACTTGAAAGAATTGGCCTGCTGGCTGCATATTTGGTTTGATTGGGGGCTATCTTGAAGTTGCCTTTAAATTACATGGGGTTCTTGATGATCCTAGCATTTTCTCATCTTTGTACTGCATGGTTTGTTTTGTTTCTTAGATTCTTGCAATTTTAGGAAAAATAGTAATTCTGTCTTAAATTCTTTGTTGCTTAAAAAAAGTGTCATTTCAAGCTAAAATATACATAGATGTTTCTTTTATAAGTGATAAAGATGCTGTTTATTTTGCATTATTCTTCCACTGTAAGCCTTAAATTATGTAATGAGTAATTATTATACTAATAGTTGCTGACAGACTGGAAACTGTTTAATTTATAAGAGATACACTTCTCCCAGGGGAGGCTCCAAGTGACATCCTTAACAGCAGTGTACAAAAGTAATACTGCTTTAATACTTCATTGAAAAAAATCAATATGGCAGTAGTGTGGTATATATTTTTCCACAGGTGGACGATTCATGAGACTGTCACTAGCATGCCAGGCAGAAGAAAAGAGAGAAAATGAATGTTAGAAGATGAAGTGACAGTTGAAGTTGGTTGAAATACTTGAATTAAACAGCACTTTCAAGAAGTTGCTGTCTTGATAAGTCTGTATAAAATATTCCGTTCTTCTGTTTTGGTGAAAAAAAAAAAAAAACAACTTGTCAGAGGCCCTTTTGGGAGCATAAAAGACTGGGAAGATTTTATTGCTTGTTAGTCAATGGTACTGGTCTGGAACGTGAAAGAACCCGATTCCCATCCCTTTCTTGGCTTAGAATGACTTGGTGCTATTGAAAAGCCATCTTCCCTGAATGAATGAGGTGGAAGAGGTGCCTGAACATCCCAGGTCTGTTTCCTGTCCTGCCATAACACAAGGCAACAGGAAAATCACAGAATCGTAGGGGTTGGAAGGGACCTTGAGACATCATCTAGGTTTTGGTTTTGAGTATGCTTGAAAAATTTGGATGGGGGCTGGGGTGGTTGGGGGGGGCAAGACAAATGAAAAGAATGCTGTAGAAATTCCTGTGAAATGTAATTGTGGTTTTCTAGATAGCATTGAGAGGTGTGCATATCACTAGACATATTTAACTAGACTATTTGTAAACTCCATAAATTCCTCACAGTTTTTTATCAACAACAGTTCCCAGCTTCCCTTTCTATGTCCTGTGTGCTCTGGGTTCCTAGTATTTGATCTTCTCTTTTCATTCAGAAAATAGCTTGAATGAATAAGCAGAAGCCAGGAGCGTGATGGGAAAGAGTGGGTCTTAGCCTGTTGAAATACATCACTCCATCTGTATGAATAGTATGGAGTAAATAAAGGGCAGGTAAGGGTGATGGCAGCAGGAGAATGCAACATTTTTCAATGCCCTAAGTGCACAATACACTTTAGCTTGTTGGCAGCTTAACAACACAGCTAGGATTGTTAGCGACTGGCAAGAGGAGCATTATTTGCTCTGTACAGTTTGTATTAGTTCTGCTCCTTGGGAAACAAAGGCATGCTTAGCCAAGCTTTCCTTCTGCAGAGCCCAAAAACTGAGTTTGTAAGTCCGTAGCTGTGTTTTGGGCTGTCTTTGCCCTTAGAAATTGCTTTTTCCTTTCTGCTTCCCCCTGCCTCCCTATCTGACACATTTGCTGGAGGAAGCAAAACAGAAGCAAACAAAGGCATGGAGGTCAGGGTTGGGGGGTTCAGTTCTTCTATTGTCTTTGTGGGGTTTGCAGACTACAGACATCCCTCATACATCAGCTGAGGGATTTCTCTGACCCTTCTTATTCTGCACCTAGTGGCTGCAAATCGTGCTCTGCAAGCTAAACTCTGTTCCACTCTGCTCTACAGGCACACTTAACAGTTTTTCTCCCCAGTGTGATTATCCCAGGAGCATCATGCCACACGAGTCATTCTGCCTGTGTACCTGCTGTCTGAAGCCGTTACCCATGCTGCAGCCCACTCTCTCTTGCTACCCACTGATGAGTACCTGAGCCATCCATAAAGGATTCTGGTTATAGCCTAAGCCTAGTGTCAGTACACTAAAGGTCCTTTGGACATCAGTTAAGCTTCCTATCAGGTTTGTGAAAGGAAGAGATTTTCTCTTCCCAGAGCCCAGTAAAAGGGTCAAAAAATGCTCTAGCCTGCTTTTTTCTGCTGGCACAGTGGATTGCCATGCTCTATCAACCAGATTAATTCTTTGGCTGCCCGTGAGGGTCACCAAGCACTGCTGCTTCCTTGCCTATCTCCCAGCAGCTGGCTTTAGCTGAGAGATAGGAAGAACAACAGGAAGAAAAATCCAGGCATGGAAAAACAAGAAGACAAGACTCCTAGTTACTTTGCAAAGACCCTGTTTCTTCTGCAGGCTCTGGACAAATGAAACCAAATGTTACTATTAAAAACTAAATGTGGCAGGTTTTTAGTGGTTTTGTTGTGTTTATGTATACTAGGATTCCAAATAAAAGATATTGCTAGATTCCTGAAGGCAGGCATTGCTTCTAGATGTGATGTCTTGTATGTGTTAATGCAGAAATGCTAATAATGGTTGAAATACTGTATTGTTAAGAAATGAGCAGTACTGTTACTCTACTGGTACCCAGAGACTCAGGGTATCTCTAGTTCTTTGAAGTGATACTGCTATATCTGTTAGTTTGTATGAGCCAAACCAGATACTTTGTTACAATGTGTATATTGTAATTACAAGTGATAGAAATAAAATTAATTGAACATAGAGAAAGTAGTAAGGTAAAGGAGAGAAAATGTGATAGGCAAAGTGAAACATTTTTTTTCTTTCTTTGGCAGGAAGCAGTGAAGTCAGGGAAAAAATCAAACACATACACCCCCTACCCCCCAAAAAAGACAAGAAAAACCCACCACCAAGACAGATCTTAGACCCTTTCACCTAGACTTCCACTAAAGAACAGACTATTTCCACTATTTGTTCATGTAAAAACTGATGAAACACAGGAGTTGGGTTGGGAGAGGATAAAATAATCATATGCTTAAAAAACCAGAGAAGAGCTATGCAGATCACCTTTAGGAAGGAATGCAAGTGCCTTATTTAATTGTAAAACCCCACCTTCCTTATTTTTTTGCCTATAAAAGTTTTTATAGTGTGGCACAAAAAGAGATCATTGGTATACTGACAAATGAAAGCAAGAAATGGTCAGTCCCCAAGTGTCTTGAAAATGTTTTGAACTAAATGTAAAAGAATGGAATTTTCATTAAACAAGCACACAAGGCTGCTGATTTCTCTTAACTTCTACCATTTCAAAGACTTGACAGAAGATCAAATCTCTCTTTTTATGGCTGATTTAAATCAATCATTGTTCTGCCCGGCAAAATTCCAAGCCGATGTTTGAAAGCTCTTTTGAGAATTCTCCTTCCCCCACCCTAGGTTCTATCTGCCAGATCAGGAAATTCCAACTTCTTCTCCTAAACTTGCTATGGAATCCCCAGAGTCTAAAATGCAGAAAACAGATCTTTTGCAGGACTGTGAATAATCACCATCCTCTCTTTCTTCCCTAACCTTTTCAAAGCCTCATGGAGTGCCTACAGATAAGCTAAAATAGAACTGTATGGACTGTCATGAGCTTGGAAATTTGTCCTCTTGTTAGGTAAAACTTAATGCTTGTACACACTCTGAATGTTAATTTTCCTTTTATTTATTTTCATTACTTTACCTAATATACTGTAGAGCTCTGAAATGCGTGCAGGTGCCTAATGGCGTTTTTAATAGATAAGAAGTTCGACTCCTATTTAATTGCAGCGTGCATACTTTTAAGCTTTCCAGTGCTTCTGAAAATTGTTTTAGATGACTGATTTTTTTATAGGAGGAGAGTTAGAAGCCTAGCCTCCAAGTAGATACATTTTGTTTTAAAATCTTGAATGATACATGAAGTAATTTCCCAAAGGAACTGAAGGATATCTTGTAGAATTGGAGGAAAAATAGTATTTCAAAGTATTAATATTTATGTTAAAGATTTTTCACAAAAGCAACTGATGTAGATTGATTTATGAGATAGCAAGAGACCTCCATTGAGAAGTTTAAAGAGATTACATATGTAATTGGATAGTAGAAATTTGTATCTGGACTAGCTCTTAAGAGCAATACTCTCTATTCCGTTTAAGAGAATCATAAATGGCAAATGGAGATGTAATGCTTATTTTGGCAAGGAGTGACTGCATAGTTCCACAGTGTGAGCTAATGTTGATGGTTTTCATTACTCAAGCTGTTTAAAAACTTTACATCTAACAGAATACTTGAAGTTATTTTTTTATGAAGGAATCATTTAAAAATACCGTGTCTGTGAAATTGCAGCTTTCTAGTCAGCTGAATTTGTTGAAATATTGCTTATATGGCAACTTACCTCTTCCAGTACAAAAGGTATGTACAGTGTGGAGATTACTGTTTAATCAATTGCTAATGCTTAGGTGTTGTTTTTTCTATGAAACTGCCTCTGCTCAGTATTTGAGACAGTATTGTACCTTTCATTGTCATTAACAATTGTTTGTAAACTCTCCCTACTAGAGCTTCACGAAGGAACTACTTTTGGTTCAAAATGGTCAAAGTAAAGCTTCTCATAGATGGACAAAATACTTTTTTAGATTTTATTTTAACAAATATTACAAATGTCAGGTAATGAAAAGTCTTATTTGTATCCTTGTTGAAGGCAGTGACAAGGCTGCCTTTGACTTTGGTGTAGATGGAGCCTGCACATGGAAAGTTTCTTTGGCTTGTTCAGTGAAATTGTGTATTCTTTGAAGGATCTGGCACTTCACTGATTTACATTTTAAGCTGAAATTCAAGTAGCCAGTAAATCAAGGTATTTATTACAATAAATAGAAATTTTCCTAATTGCCCAAGCATCTGCATTTCATAATATAAGAGGAATTAAACACTGTTCTCGCTAAACTCTTCCTTTTTCTCATAAATAGGACTTTGCAACAAGTTAAGGTTCATTGTTGGTCCAAAAACCCCTAAGCCTACAAAAACCAGTCTCCTGCAAAGTGGCTGACACAGTTGTCTTGAAAACTTCCTCATAGGTAGAGGCAGACTGCTGTTGCATACCCCTGACATTGCCTCTTTTCCAGGCTGAACAAGCTCCAGTTCTTCAGCCTTTCCTCAGGGCAAGTGCTCCAGCTCCCAGCCATCCTGGTGGCCTTCTGGACTTGCTCCAGTTTGATGTTTTTCTTGCCTTAGGAGACCAAAACTAGACACAGTATTTGAGATGCTGTCTAAAGGATGCAGAGTAGGGAGAGTAACCATTTCCTTTGATCAACTGGCCACACTCTTGCAGATTTAGGAGGTTCTTGGCCACCTCTGCAGCCAAGGCACTGGAGCACTGCCAGCTCGCTGCACACCAGGATTTCAGAGCTTCTCCCAGCAGATCAGTCCCAGTCTGTATTGCTGTACAGGGCATTTGCCTCCTGGGTGCAGGACTTTGCATTTGTTGTTGCTGAATCTCTGAAGGTTCCTGTTGGCCAATTCCTGTAGCCTAAATCCTTCTGAATAAATGGTCGCCGTGTCCTCGACAGTGTTGATAATTCTCTTGCTCCCCTCCCCCCAGTTTGATGCCATCTCCAAGTGGGTGATGGTATGCTCTGATGCCTCCTCCAAATCCTTGATTCAGATGTTAAACAGAACAGGTCCTCCAATAATCCACTTTTCACTGGCTTCCAGGTAGAATAAAATCTCCAGCCCTAAAGAAGGCAAGCCTGGACTGCAGGCTGCTGTTCGAAAGTAGGAGACACATAGTACTGTGTTTTTAGTCAAACGCAGCAACTATCCATGGCTTCTTTCTTTCAACTTGAGGTCGAACCTGTTGCTGTGGGATCTGTGCTGCTGAATTGTTATGCTCTCCACTAGGTTAGCTTTCAGTTTTTACTAAAATTGAATATTGACCATATATTATTTGCCATATATGGCATGTATTTGCCATGAATGGGATATTATTTGACATAAATGGGATTGGTGTAAATCTAAGAAATGCCAACTTAAATACTTTGTTTTTAAAAAAATCCTTTGTGACTAGAACTCAACAGAACAAAAAATAAGTTAGGAAAAACTCTAGCAACTCATTATAAAATGTTAAATAGCTAAATGTTTATTAAATAAAAATAAATTAAGGGGACTTCAAAGATACCTTTGCTTATGAGCTGCAGGAGCTCTGTAATCTTCTCTGTAGTGAGGCAGTTTAGGAATTCTTTCTAACAGGAGTCCAGTTTCAAGAGTGCACACAAGGCCAAAGTCTTTCTTCTTTTTCTCTACGTGCCTCCCACCCTGCACTGGGAGCATTCTCTTCACTTTCATCGTTGTAAATTAACTCTTAAGATTTATCTATTGTGTCTGTCTGTCTTTTGCCAAAGAATAATGTTTGTGGCATACTGTTGAGTTTTGCTGCTATTTCAATAGCTATTGTACCACCTCTGTGTTTTGGTTATTTTGTTGTTTTAATAATCACTAATGTAAAGGTCAGCAGCTTTTGTGTAACTAGAATCCTTTCTTTAAATTTACGTGAAGTGAGGTACTGTATCTGACATGGCTTCTGCCTTTGGAATTAGGATTTCCAGTCGTAGCAGCCTGGGGAAAGGAAGGAGCAGCAGATTGAATTGATCTTTCTGCATGTGCTAGTCGAGTAGTGAATTTAGAATAGAAGCTCCAGCAGAAAATGGTTACATCTGGAATATCATGTTTACTGTCACTGTGGATCTATTCTTTATAATTTTTGTCAATTCTGGTTTTGAAAACAATTGCCATTTTGACCTCAGAAAAAATGCTGTGGCAGTGAGGTCTGGATACAGTTGTGTGTTCGACAGCTTCTGTACTTTCTGCACGTACCTCCTTGTAGTGTGAGAAATAGAAATGCTGCCTGTTTCTTTCCTTCAGATAATATTTCCACTCTGTAAGCAACTTCCAAGATTGAATAATCTTAATCTATTCAGTTGCATATACGTTCCATACCCTGGTCAATATTGCCTGCTTTTCTTGGCATCTTGGTGTGTCGCTTTAGTTTCAAGGTGATGTGGTGCGTACAAGAACATGCCTATCAGAGCTGAACAGAGTTCTAAAATGTAATCACACAATAGCTTTACAGAAATTATATGGTGATGTTTTCTATTTCTTTCCTTGTAACTTGTAAATAAGCTGTTTGGTGTTTTGGCTTCTGCTAAATGTGCTGATTCAAAGAGTGATCAGTAAGGAATTGAATCGCTTATTCGGTGGCGTTGGAAAAAATACTTAATGTCTCCTGCTCCAATTAAGAGTAATTCAGTGGTACAAAATCTTCACAGATTTTTATGCATAATCCTTTACCTTTTTTAAATTTTGAATTTCTAAGTGTTATTTTAAGCAATTGAATTTGAAAATTGCAACATAACCTCATTATGGTGTTCTCATCTTCTTTCCATTTCTCGCGGATGCTTTTACCTCGAAAAACTGGACTGTTAAAATGTCTCTGTTACATACTCATAGGAGTATTGTAAATAATTTCATGTTTGTACACTTGTTTGAAGAAATGAGGATAACTTACTCTGTGCTGTTAGGGACCACAGCCAGAGAGTGTAGGTTTTGATATGTACTGTGTTCTCTGAAGTACTTCTTTAACCTGGATTAGAATAATCTTTTTAATCTAGTGGTGCAGACTGCTAATAAACCTGAAGGGACTGTGTTTCCACGTGTGGGAAGGGGCAGACAGCTCTGTCCCAGTCAGGAAAGTAGAGCAATGGCTCATGCTCCAGGTTCTCTTGTACAGTGTCTCACAGAATTCCTCAGCAATTTTGCAAACTACTGCCTTGGAAGTATTTCCCCTGTTCTGAACTACTGTTTGTGCCAAATGTAGAGAGGGATGTGTGATAACAGTTGTATGCTGGGGATAGAGGAAAGGTTTATAAGGGTTCAGTGTGCTCTTTTTTCTCCCTCCTTTTTTAGTTTTCTTTTTTGAACTTCACCCTTCTAGGAATCGAAAAGCATATCTGACCTGAAAGATGTTTAGTCAGCTTCACATGAGAGGCAAAAGCTGATTTCTTCCCCTTTCTTCCCCGCTCCTCCTCCTCTCAAATAGAAAGCTGTCCTGCAGTAAACTCTGTATGTGCCATATTCCTGCTAGAAAATTTGTTAGAGGTTTTGGGGTGGCTTTTTAAGGCAGTTACTGGGAGTGGGTGTTTGGGAAGGAAGTCACAGCAGAACGCTTAGATGTTTCCTGTTGGATAATTGTTGTATATTTCCCATTCCTCAAACCCTACTGCCACTGGGAATAAATTTAATCTAAAACTTGATTTCAGCTAATGTGAATAAAGAAATGTACTAACAGCAGAGGTGCTGAAGGAGCTCTGCATTGACTTCAATGTAATGCTATTTGCGGAGTGTTGTGGAATATACAAAGATAGGCAGTTTAATAAAAGTATTGTGAACTATAGTTCTACATATCAAAATAATTGGGGGGGGGGGGGGGATTAAGCATAGCCCAGAACATAAATCTGAAATCTTACAATTGTAATGTTGTGATACTATGATTTTATAGTACCCTGGCACTTCAGCATCTTGCATGCTTAAGTTCAGCATTAGATTTGTACAAAGCAAACATTTTTACTACAGCACTTACTTGTTACTTAAGTTTTGTGCAGTTTTACTAGTACAGAAGTCAGGTTGTGGTTTCCATCACTCTAATCTCAAGAATGTAAAGATTTTTCTAGCGGCTTTCTTCTGTGAAAGCATAGCTGAAATGATTGAGGGAACTTTCTGAACCATTTGCATGAGGATTGCCAGATGTTTTTATAGTCCTTTGTAAAATATAAATAAAATTCTCCCTTCCTTTAAAAAATATTATTTTTCTGCTTGTAGCTGTATAAAATCAGTTGTATGCTTATTTAATAAATTTTAAAAATTTCTCCTACTCGTGAGCATCTGGAAATAGAGTTTACCGGTGCCCAGAGTTTGGCCAAGTCATTCTGTCACATTTGAGCTCTGATCTAGCTCCATATTTTTGTAATAGGAACCATAGTGTACTGTAAAACACTTGATGATTTAATGAAGTATACAGGAATTTGTTACAAAACAAGTGACCAGATGCACAGCTAGAAATCGAAACATAAAATATTCTCAATGCTGAAGAACAGTGAGTTGGGGTATTGTCTCCCCTTGGGCACTCTTGTAACCAAACTGCGGTGACCTTGGGCAGTTAACTCAAGTTCGCTCTTGCTCACTTCTGGAATGATTGGTGAATTTGGCTGGTGTGCTTCACAGTGCTGAAGTTGTGTGTGTGTGTGTGTGAGGTTATTTCAGATGTTTAGATGGATGGTATTTTTCAGAAGCGGGGTGTGTGGGAAATTAGAAAGGAGGAAGGGGAAAGGTTAGGGATAGGGAAGATCTTTTAATGCTGATTAACTGTTGTAATAGGTTTGAGTTTTGAACCATGTTCTTTCTTTAAAACTAACTTCTCTTTCTCAGATTTAACTTTCACATTACAAAACGCCCTATATTAACCCTTTTGTAGTTACCTATGAAGCCTGATGTTGATACTTAGTGTCTGACACATAGCCAAGCTGACAAACCACCCAAAGTAACAGAACAAGTGTTTCAATTATTTATTGTAAGTGTATTTGTTTGATTTTTTTCTAATAAAGTATTCCAACCTTTTCTCTCATTGTGTTATATTATGGTTCAATTAAATGGTAAACTTTTGAGGAGAGGTGTTGCTTGTGTTCGCATATGGAGGTTACTGCAGAATTTGTGCCTTTTTTGAATTTCACAAGCCAGTGCTTGACTGGGTGGCTTGGTCTTTTGTGGGTGGGTTTTTTTGGGTTTTTTTTTTCAAAACTTGTGTATTTCTAAGGGTACACCTTCCCACTGTATAGGAATAGTGTGATAACAAATCTATAAAATGAGAAGCAGAGTGGTGCAAGACAGGTAATGGAAATATTTCCAAGTCAAGTTTGCAGGTAGAGATTATAGGATTGGGAACATAAAAAATTCCTGGAAAAATATCAAGGTATTTATGGGCTTAGATTAAAAATAGTATCTAATTTTTTTCTTAACAGTGTTCTCAGTTGATGACAAAATGGTTTCACTCTATCAACAGTGTTCAGTTGTGTGTATATATACAAATAACTTATAACAAGACTGCACATAATAGCCTTTTCATAATGTCACTGCATTTGAGCTTTCCGGAGAAAAGCTCAAAGGTCGTATCGTAGGTTTATGGCTGTGGAATTATCCCTGTGCTAGGGTATGGTTATCAGACATTCCTCACATTCCAGGTGTCTGATATTATAGTGCTTACACACCAGCGCAGGACCAACTGCTGCGTCAAAGAAAAACGCAGGGGAAAACATACATGGCGTTACCCATTTCCACTCCTCTGCCCCCTCCCCTTCCCCCCTAACCTTTCAAAATGTCATCTTTGCATTGAACACGGCAACTTAAAGGGATAAACAAATTACAAGTAGTGATTTGGTTGAGAGGTTTTGCCCTTCAAAAACAGCTAGTGTGCTGAGCCAAAATATTGGTTCTCCTGTTCACTATTTGGGTTCTTTTGGTACCTTTAGTGATAAAATGATGTAGCAAAGGGTGTAGCTGTGTCCAGGGTGTGTTAGTGGGTTTTGGGTTTGGTTTTTTTGTTTCCTTGTTGATAGTGATTGTTAAGTGGTCAGTTGATCATAATCAAAGGGAAAAGGAAACAAAACCCCCATGCCAGTAGGCAGTCTGACCTGGTCCTGCAACCAGTGGGTGTGGGTCCCTTTCTTCCCAAAAGCATTCTTCCCCTTCTGGGTCTCCGATATTCAGCTTATGTGCCTTTTCCGAAGCACCTGTGAAGGACAGAGGGAGCTGACAGTGAGCTAATGTTAACCCCTTTGTAGCTGGGAAAAGGCAGTTAACGCTCTGCTTGCTATACAGTATGCTATGGCGGTCATTACCCATGCACATAGCATCTTACAGTACCCTGGATGGAAGGCAGTATATTCCCTCGGTGCTCACCCCCCCACTGTTTTTGCCTCATGTACTGAAGCCTTAGGTTGTCTGTTCTCTGCTTCCTTCCTCGTGTGTGTGTGTGTGTGTGTGTGTGTGTGTGTAGGACATCAGCTCCCCATCTTGTTTATTTTTTTTATTCTGTGGAGGAAACAGAAGCTGGAAGATTTCCATCCCTAATTTCTCTGTATTGCATAAAGCTCAGGGAATGTGTAGGATTTTTGAGTGTTGAATATCAGTCTTTTTAAGTAAAGAAATAAAAAGGATGGGGCTTTATGTGGTGTTTTTTGTTGTTTTTTAATATATTGCAAGCACTTAATTGCTGATGATTTGATAGGACACCTGCAAAGCTACTCAGTGAAGTAAGAAGGTGGAGTTTTTGGGGAAAACTGTTCCACTGTATAAGAATTTACTTTTAAAAATTGGTTTGATTTTTTTTTCACCATTTGATTATTTGTGGAGTTTCGTGGGGGGTTTTTTTGTTTAGTTTACTACTACTGTGGATTTTACTGACCCTTCCAACTCATCCAAATATGTCTTTTATGTTTAAAGGGATAGCATTCATGTTGTAGGGATTTTTTTGTTCAGCTATTTTTATTATCAGGTTGTGGTTTTGAAGACTTACTCATGCTGCTCTTAAAATAAGGTAACTTCAAATTCTTTACAGTTATAAGTAGACTTGTCTTAAAGAACTTGTACAGTGCATCTTTGCTAGTAAATGCATGGCTGTATTGGCTTAAAATGGTTATGTTTGTAACAGGTGTTGGAAGCTAAGAACTTTTTTGAGATTTCTGGGTTTTGATGTTGTACAAGTTTAGTAAGTGATGTATAAATATATCGGGTTTAGGACTTTTTGTTGCACTGAGGTTGCAGGAAGGTTAGTGGGTTTGTTTTCATCCTTGCCCTGGCAGTTCAATGTTTAACTAAAGTCAAAGAGTAGTTCCTGGAAAACATTTGAGGAATGGAGTACAGTTTTCTACTGTAGTTAGAGCTTGTCTCCAAAACCAGTCACTGGGGGAGGTATCAGCTGCTTGTTTTGTACTTACTGAGTATGGTGAACGGTTGTGTGCCATGGTGCAGCGTGCGAAGCTCCTGCGTTGGCCTTCAGGGAGGCTTTTCGGCAGAAGCGGTCAGAACCAAGAATGGGCTGATAATGTCATTTCACAGGGTGGTTGTAATGCAACTGTCTCTGTGGAGGGCTCTAACAGGGAACTAAGACACCATTCAGCACATTGCCCTTTTCAGCAAAGCATTTCAAAACAGCCTTGAGTACTTTGCCGAAAGTACAGAAAAGAAACAGCTTATTCAGTACTCTAAAACAGTTTAAAAAGCTCCAACCCCTGCAAGGATGGAAAAAGATTAGATTTTTGTTTCTGCTTGATCTTTGTGTGCTTCCTGAACACAATATTGTGTTCAACTGGGCCGCTGGCTAGCTAGACAAGAGTCTTTTAATCAAACTTGCTTTCGTCAAAGCATGAAACATGTCATTGAGTGCAGTCTAGTCCTGTCTAGGTGAACCCGTGGCTCACTTGTAACATAGGAGATGTTGTAAACCACTGTCAGTACTAATGTAGTACTAGAAACCAAGTTTTTGAGCTTATAGAATAGCTGTGAAAGCCCATTATCCTAGTAGTATATACCGAAATAATTTCCAGTTCTTCTGTGCCGCTTTAAGGTGGGGAACCTACTTATGTATGTCTCTTAGTGTAACTCCCTATCTGAATGTGTGTACATTTCCATTTGCCAAGAAAACCCTCTAAAACCCAATAAGTGTATTTCTTTTCTTTAAAGCCTGCTGCTTGTATTAGTAAGTATTCAAAGGATTAAAAGAGTCATAGGAAAGAAATTGCAAGCTATTCAAAATAATGGTATGCCTGTGTGGTTTAGTTTTTTGGGGTTTGGCTTTTGGTTGTTCTTTTTTTTTTTAGAAAACTAGAATCAGTGCCCAAATATCTTAAGTTTCCATTCATTTTATAAAAAACTGACCATTTTACTCTTCTGTGTATTATCAGGAGCACAGTGATCTGAAATCTGGAGAACAAGTGAAAATTCTTTAAATATATCCAGGAAATACTTTCCAATAGAGTTAAAAAATAATCTTTGTCTCCTGAAAGTGCATGACTCCAGTGTGCCTTATTCTCTGCAGTTAGTTTTTGGGTATCCAGCTGTGGAAGAAGGCACAGGCGTGATACTATCCATGTACTGCTGTTACGTGTAAATGCAAGGAGCATGGCTAGGAACGTTTCGCTATAAACCTGTACTACTGTGTGCACGTTGTGTAGGACATAGCAAGCAGATGAATGGGGCCCTAGCCAGGCTAGTGGCTGCAGGCATACAGCAGCATCATTTAACATTATTGAGAATTTTTCATCATTAAATAATGGAGAGTCATTTAGTTTGAACCACTCTTAGTCGTTCTGTATTGGTGTAGAGAAGGCAATGTGCATGTTTGCTGCCTCTTGTGTGTAGGTGGTTACACATGTCTAGTGAACAAGGGGTACATAGATGCATGACCTTACCATATTTATTTATTTTACACCACTATTCTAAAACAGGGCCTGCCACCATGGAGCCCCTTGGTTGATGTGTTCTAATATGTTCCTGACGTTTACTTAATTGCTCTTTCAAAATAATACCTGTAATAAAGTGGCAGTATATCTTAATAATACCCTTATTAAAAGAGAATGTACCTAAGCATTACAAAGGTTGTACATAATGTCTTGGCCTGGTATCTGAACAAGAGGCACTACTGTGTTAAGAACATTGTGTTTAGAAGCTGAAATCCTGTCAACAGACTCATGAATGAGCTTTTTTGAGAGAGAAATTGTGTGTAGGATTTGATAGTTCACAGAATGGAATGAACAAAGAATGTGGCAAAAGCGTGTTTTATGGGCATGCAAATTCTGCCCCTTTCTACAGGTAAATGGCCTATTACCACTTTTTAAAGCTGAAAACTTTATTATTAATTATTAAATAGTATTATTAATAGAAAGTATTTTGTTGCAGGTTCAGGGAGGGTAATTTGCAAAAGAGGAAATGTTACTCTCATGCTGTTAATGGGTACTGACCTCAGCCATGGGGAGCGGCAGTGCCTCTCTCTAACTGTTGACCCGCAGTGTGGAGCTGTGGCTCAGTCTCTTTTGCCATTCTATAATCACTGCTATCTGGTACAGTATTCATCCTGCTTAAATTTAGTTACCTTGTGTAGGGTAAGGAGCTTTGCGTTCAGAATCCTTCTGTAGTAACTAGAAAAAGATGGAAACCTTCAGTGTGATTCATCTTCAATCTAAATAAATGTGTTGAATCAGCCTCTCTAGGGAACCAAAAAGAGTAATTCAGGTTATATAACTAACTTTTGAAGTGAATGAGATTAACTGCACCTCAGAGTCTTATATATGAAATCCATCTTGGGTGCCCAAAGTGAGTAAAATCCATGTTTGGGAAGGATATTTGGGATGGGATTAGAAGACGTGTTTATAGATCCCTCAAAGTCATAATGCTATAGCATTAGAAAGTTGGGTAAGAATTGATTTTAGGATCCAACTTGTGCAATAAATTCAGGAGTTCTAGTGAAGAATTTAGAACGTTTTTCTTCTTTTATTTACACATTCCTTTCCTGATTTAAATAAACTGATTTAAAGTTTTACATTTGATCAACTGGAGCTGCTGAATCAAAATAAGAAATACTTTTCAGTCGTGCTTTTGCAAAACAAGAAACTAGCTGATGCTGATCATACATTCCTATTCTTTGTCATTGTACTAACTGAAAATACTTGTAGGGGAGCACATAGAGGAAGCTTTATTGTGTAACTGTTGTGTTATGTTATCGGTAACTCATCTGTACGCCCCTCTGTAACAGGGCATGTAGTTAAATGAGCCAGGTTCTAGGTAAGTGTGCGTATGGTCCTTCCATCATTGGGTTTCTTCTATTAGTGTATTAATAGATGCTCATTCCTGCACATCTAAACAGTAACTTATGTTTTGTCTTCTCATTTCCTCAAGTGTGGGGAAGAAGTAGGTTTTTCAGAACAGTTTCTGCCTAGAAAAAATAATAGGGAGTACTGCATTGTAGGAGAAAAGAAATAATGTGCAATCTACATCATTATATATGACAATGAGTGTGAAATTTCATCAGTACAACACTTCATATAAGTGTCACAAAAGATCTTGCTACATGGGAAAGAACATGGAGGTCATTTTGGGTAGGGGAGAATTAGAGGCTGGAGAAAGTTTTCAAATGCATACTGAAGCCGCTATAGAAATTTGGCATTGACCCTAGTTAAAAATGAATTCAAAACTCCACATCTTGACTGTAGGTCAAGCACCACGCAGCAAAAGATGTATTCTTGGAAGTAATTTTGAAAGAGATTAAGATGAACCTCTTCATAACTCATAGGTATTTATGTACCTCTTACTAACCTGCATTTTCTTTCTTTGTTATTGAGGAAAAAAAGTCTGGTTTGCTGTGGGTTTGTTTGGTGGTTTTTGTTGGGATTTTAGGGGGTTAGTGGGTGGGTTTTTTTAATTTTTTGGATTGTGTCTTTCCCCCTCTTCCTCCTCCCCACCCCATTTTCTGAGATCTGCCTACTGTAACCTGCTCTTTCCCACACCCTCACCACATGTATTGTAAATCAAAATAGATCAGTTTTACAAAATTGATGCAAATAATTCTATCTAAGCAAAAGATGTCAAGCTGTACTCAGTCCTTCCAGAGTATAGATAAAATCAGATCCCGAAATGCACTAAGGAGATCAGTGATGCTGGTATAAGCTGGGTTTAGAAGAAAGTGAAAACCAAAGTCCAGAGTTTCCTATTTCTACTTTAATAGAGTCCTGATCATAATATGGATAACCTCTGGTTTGGTGTTATAATTGATTGAATCCTGAACAGAATTTGGAGGAGAAAACAGGAGTCAGAAAAGCAATGCTGCAAAATGCCACAATACTCTTGCATACAATGTTTGAAAAAAACAGTGTGTGTGTGCATACGTATGCATACACATTTTTAAGAACATGCACGCTGATAATCTCAGATCCCAAAAGTGTGAAGTACTATGGGCTGTCCATGTCTTGACAGAAAGATAGCATTCACTAGTATATGCAGTAGGTTTATCATTCTTGTAGACCCTGGCCTTAGGGAGAGACCTTTCTTCTTTGTATTTGTGTGGTCTAGGGAGTCCATCAAACAAGAAAGTGCACAAAGTTGTCCAAAAGGAACAATATTGCACTGACAATCCATCAGTCTATAGTTACCTTTCCATTTTACAGTATCATCAGCCTCTTTATTAACTTTAGATGCATATACAGACTTACTCTTATAGGCATGGCTGCAGATGCAATAGCAACTGTTAATGCTAACACATATATCATTCTAGAGTCTGCATTTTATGATCTTGGCTAACTTTATATTTTGAAAACTTTGAAGAAAAATGTGGATTGGAAGTGGTAATACAGCTTCTCATTTTGTAAGCTGTATTTGTCTCCTAAGTTTCCCAGGACATCTTTTGAAGTGATTTGCAATAACATAATTATATACTGTTTACATAATGGAATTAGAGAATGCTCCCTGGTTTTCTTGAGAGTAGCCACTTCTCATTACCCACCCTTGCTTCTTGTTCTCTTGATCTGGGGAGCAGACTTAAAGCCATAGGCTGAAATGGGAGTGCTGCAGCCATATGAGGTTGAGAAGATAAAAATGTTATACATGAGCTAAAGGCTAAGAAACTAGTCTGCACTTGGCAGGAGTTCTATAAGGTTAAAAAAACCCAGAAGTCCCCGTAGGTGATAATGCTTGAGCTTAATGACCTGCATTAAACCCCACCACCACCTTTTGTTAACCTATTAAACTTCATAGTGTACTAAATGTAGACTGTAAGTCATCCTTTTTAGAGTATTGGCGTTCTTTTAATAATGTAAATTGATGGCTACAAACTGAAAAAGAGTTACAAGCTACCTTGGAATATCAGTGCCCTTAGACACAGCACTTAATCCTCTGTTATGGTGCAATAAACCTCATTTTTCTTGGGTCATAGTTAATGAATGTGATGGCAGTCCATCCATCATAGGTTGTTATGTCACAGATAATGATCTTCACGCGGGCCAGATTCCTTTAGTCCTCGCTCCCAAGTATTATTTCTTTTCCAACTGCATCTCCTAACTCTCTTTACTTTCAACTTTTCTCTTGCAAATTTTGTCTTGCATTATACTTAGCTTCCTGTCATGTTAATCCCATCCATTTGCCCTATGTATTTTGAAAGTAAATATTGTTTATGTTGGGAGAGTTCTGAGGGCATAAAACAGTCTAATGTCACCTTGTGCTGATTGCTGCCCAATTGTAAAAGTCTGTGTCAGGATCAAAAATCTTTATGCTGTTAAAATATGTTGCAACAAAATATGGAGCTGTGAGGTCATAACACTTAAGGAATTGTCATCTTGTTACGTACAAATCTTTTCATGTTATAAAGAAGTACTTGGGAGCAATTCTCCTGACACAGTTCAGTTCTCAAGGCTGCAATGTGCAAGCATGAGCCAGCAGAGCAGAATTTGTCTGGTATTTTCTGTATTTCAGAACCTCTCTCCCCCTCCTCTTCTTCTGTTTAAGGTCCAGAGTAGGTCACTCAAGTAGTTTTCCACAGTTTTTTAGTGTTGCTTTAATTTATGGACTGTCTGGAGTGAGAGTATGGCTGCTATTCATTCTCACGGTGTCCAGTTTCTGACAGGTGATAATGCCTGGACAGAACTTCACATGGCCAGAGTGGTCTGTGATCTAACCTACACAATGAGCTATAATAGTAAGAAGTCAGTATTTGATTAAAAATCAAATTGGTGTGGAGTGTAGATGAAAAGCCAGGATAATACTGGGATTATATCATTCCTGCGGAGACGGTTTAAAAATCACGTCTTGTGATTATTGCTGTGTTGTGTATCTTTGAAAGTACTGAATGTGTATGCAGAGTTCAAAATCAATTTATTAAATGCCATCTGGGCATGTTTATCCTAGTTTGTTGTGCTCCCTACTCTGCTACATAGTATTTAAAACATTTTTGACTTGAATTATGAGACTGTTTTGAGTTAATACTGTAATACTAAGGCTAAGGATGACATTGAATTTTGAATTTTATTCCATTTAATAAGTGTTTTATGAAAACCCACATTTGTAGTCTAATTTGAGGCAGGACTTACTTCACAGCAAGATGTGGCCTAATAATAGTTGGCACAAGTTCACATGACTAACCAGACTCACCAAAAAGCTGTTGCTTTTATGTGAGTGATGCTTCCTCTGAGTGACAGTGGCCTGGGAACTCTGTTCAGTCCATTGCATGCTGTGGTCAGCCTGACTGAAGTTGTGATTGTGTGCATTATCCTGGCTTTAAACCTGCTTTCTGAAGAGCCATCTTTTTCTGTCCAGCTGTTACTGTTCGCAAACAAAGCAGTAATCATTGAAGTGATGCTAGTAATTATTAATAGGTAGCATTTGGGCAGGTGTATTTGATACAGCAGTGCTAGGCAGCTGCAGCTTTGTGGACTGGTAGCCTGCTGAACTGCGTAGCTGCCCATCCTGCCCGCAGCAGTATAGCTTCTGCTGCCCTGAGAGGATGAGGAAGGTGAGGGGCGGAGTGGCAGGCTCGTTCTCCAAGCAGCCATACTTAGAGCAGTGTTGCGCCTGGACTTCAAAATGTATGTCAGCAGTGGGAAAGGGTACAATGGGTAGGTTTGGCTTACTCCAGACCTGGTTGATCACTGGGGAATTTACCCCAGACGGCTTCAGTGGGATGTCCTCTCCCACACTGTAAGGAGGATGGGTCGTGTCCACTTTTAAGATTTCCTTTAGAAAAAGACCCTTTGGACTCTGAGGCAGTGCATGGTAGGTTAAGCTTGAGAAGGAGAACGGGCACTACAGAAGCTGCTACACCTTGTCATTCAACTGAGAAAAGTGCCTGTGACTGGCTATTTTAATGGATAACCTATTCCAATAAACAACTTTTCTCACAGCTTGCTTGTGCTACTTATGATCTGTATTTTACATCCTAGTGATTCAGATGTAACTCCACACTGGTAATCTCACCTGAATTTTGTAATAGTGTTCAGTGGCTTTGCATAGCAGTTTGTACATGGCAAAAAATTAATGAATTCGCCTTATTTGTGAATTTGTTCAGGACCTCAAAAACAAGCATTACTATCCTTTATAAGATTATGTTGTAAACTCTGAAGAAATGTGAGGAAGTGGATCTGTAACATAGTTGCATAGTTCTTGTAACATAGTTGCGTAGTTCTTGTAACATAGTTGCTCCATTATTAAAAATAATAACTTTAATTGTCTTATCTTCCTAAAAAGGCACCATGTGAACGTTTGAAGGTCCATTAAATATTACTTATAAAATATCTATTCTGTGTGCTCCTTCTCCACACTGCTGCTTATTTTATTTTAGGAAATGTATTCGTAAGTGCTGCTAACTGCATTTTAGATTTCTGTATTGTCTGTTCTGAATTTCCTATCTTTGGTCATTAGAGAAGATGACCTTGAAATCTCATGCTCTCATAACACGATGAAGGGTCCAGTTCTTCTAGGTAGAAATAGGTGTGTAGTTTATTTTGTTGAGGTTTTTTTATTTTTTTTTTTAATTAGCTATTGGTTATTGCTTAATTTTATACTGTTAGCTATGAAAGATATTGCAGTGAATTTCTCACCTGAGTGTGTGTACTGAAAAATGTTTGCATTAACTCCGAGAACCTAATGTAAGTTAATGAACTCAGAAGGATGGAATAAGAATGAAACAATTAAGAGCCTAAACTTTGCGGGAGAAAACAACTTGCCCTCCATTTTTCCTGTTGACTTTCTTTAGCTTTTGTCATATTAGGAATTGATACAAATAGAAACCATATGTATGAAAAAGAGAAAAAGCTCTATACCATTAACTTGTTTCTTTGGTTTTAGGTTAACAAAACCCTTGTCATTTGCTGATTGTGTTGGGGATGAACTGCCGTGGGGATGGGAAGCCGCATATGATCCTCAAATTGGTGTATACTATATTGATCACATCAACCGTAAGTGTATCTTCAATTTGCTATATTGACTATACAAGAAGGCTCATCGTGATTAGACTTTCCTAAGAAGCTCTTAAAGCGTGACTGAGAGCAAGGAAAGATTTATTGTGAGAGAAGTGTAGATAAAGTAACCATTTCTGATTTTCAGTAGACAAATTGTCCTGTTTGTGTGCATAGATTTATTGGGGGTGATTGCAGAAAATCACCTCTTAATCTTTTGCTGTGGAAAAAGTCCACGTAATGTTTAGTAAATAAAGATTGTTTACATCTGTTGGTATCTGTAAAGTGTATGATGATTGGTAGGTATTAAATATTCAGCAATGCACACTGGCAGAGACGGTCTGATACAAGTAACAAAAAATAGTTTCAGTCTAACTTCTGAAAAGAACTATTGTAGTTAAGGTAGTATGATGGGGGTATTTGTAACGTATAGGAGGTCTGGCAAATGTACTGTAGTTCTAAGAATATTGTGGAATACATTTTAGGCTATAAATAATGCTATATTATAGTAATTGGGAAGGGAATGAGGAATCAAAATGCTGGGGGGAAATTGCC
Source organism: Laterallus jamaicensis coturniculus (assembly GCA_022605575.1). NCBI lineage: Eukaryota > Metazoa > Chordata > Aves > Gruiformes > Rallidae > Laterallus > Laterallus jamaicensis. Next base: position 13,756,942 of record JAKCOX010000005.1, on the reverse strand, counting down.
CTTTGATATAACATTATTTGCTTTAAAAGGCTTACAAGAAAATCTGCTGATACAAGATGACTACATCTGTTTCTACATATATTTTTATTTGCATGGAAATTTATGTCTAAACCATACAAGACTATAGCAAAACTTGAGATATAGTGCTGCTTAAACTTGTTGAAATTAATATATTCCTGAAAATGTTACTATCTTTTTATGTGTTTGTTACTTCCTATTAATTGATACCTTTTTCCATTTTCTCAAAAATCATTTTTAATAACAGGGAGATTCCATGTGAGATCAATACCTGATTATAGGTGCCTGCATCAGTGATAGCAGTTCTATGTATTTAAAGAGTAAGGTGTCTATAGCTGTTTGAGATGCTTTAGTTTAGTGCACACAACTGCACAAGGTCATTAGATATGGCATAGATGGTAAGAGACCAGTGGTCTTCTGGAACAGAGGAGATGAGGCTCATTACCCTCTGGCATCTCAGATGTATGGGCAAATGAATAAGCTCTGAGATGCCTTTGTAGCCAGTAGCTATCCAGTCAACACAGCCAGTGTAAAGTGTGATGTAGCTGCCCGGTTGGGTGTCTGCTTTGAAGATGAGCTAATTTAAGCTCCGTTGGTTGTGTTGGACTGAAACTCTGATAACTAGAATGAGACGTTAGACATCTACTGTGCTTATTGAACACCTGCACAAGATTAGATAGACACCTAATCTTGAACTGAATCCTATCCAGTAATCTTAATTAGGGCTTTATGGCTCTGCTTTATTGGCATAACAACAAGAGTCCTCTGATCTGTTGTAGTGTTAAACATTTCTGAACTTAAAAAATCAGGGACATACCTGACTGAATTCAAAAGATGAAGAAAGAAGCTAACAGGATGATGAGTTGCATCAGTCAGGGCATCACCACCAGAGATAAAGTAGTCATTACCCCTCAGTGCTTGTCAGGCCACACCTTGAATACTGCTTCACACACATGTACCATGTTGAGACTTGGACAGCATTGTCTTAGAATTCTCTTGGCAATTGTTACTATACTGCAAACACTAATGCTTCTCTTTGCAGAGAAGAGTTGTGTGTATCTGTCTGTACGTGTCTTTCTGTGGCTGGGATAAATAAGTGTGATGTGCTTTGGTACACTTAATGTGGTTTCCATCTATTGTTCAGTAGTGCATTTGGTTTCTGCTATAGTTATGTGTTGCTTTATAGTGATTTCAGTGAAATTTCTTCTCTTGTAAAGTGGTATGTTTTAGCTCCGTACACTGTATTTTACACAGTGCTTTGGTGAGAATACTCTTGAGTTCCTGGGAGGTAAACTGCTTAAGTGTCTTATAAGCAGGTCACTTGTCTGGCATGCCAGATGTGGAGATTACAGCTTCTACTTTGTCTACTGGGGTGCATATGTTTGTTTTGATGGTATTCAAATCTCTGGTTTGGAGGTTGCTAATAATTAGGGGGGGAAAGCCTTTCTAGAAGGCAGCTTTTGCACCTGCTTATTGCTGTATTAGCAATGTAATAATTCAGATGTGTTTAATATGTTTTCTGGATTTCAACTGTTTAAATTCTGTCAGGACAGTGGGTATGATAGAGTGAGGAAGACCTCAACTTTCACCTGCATAGTTTATATGATTTAGTTGACTCTCTCTTTGACTAAACAAAGAAAAAAGTGCACCTGCTGCTAGGAGGAGGACCAAATGGATAGATGCATGAAAAACAGGTTGGACAAAGCAGGTTTTCAAGACCTGTAAATGGCAGCTTGAGAGATAGCACTTTGGAAAGAAATCTGCTCCTGTGTATTAAGCAGGGAGGGGGGAGTAGGTAAGCTTCATGTTCAGTCAGTGCCTTCTGGCTGGATTTCTCAGCAGAATGTTTAAGGGAAGGCCCATTGATTCTCTCCTCTTGCATCCCTTAATTAATTAATTCTGACCAGCATCTCTGTTACCTGTTGTCTTTTTCATTCCTTTTTCTAGTGTTGTTCCTACTCTCTGCCTCTGTACACAACTATATTTGATGCAGCTCTGAAGTTTCAGGTTGTCCGCAGGACTTGGAACTGTTGTAATAAAACTGTCTAATCCTGTTAGATTTCTCAAACCCAATAAACAGCAGGCTAGACCTTAGCTCAGGAGACTGTGAATTCAGATGGTTGTTCCCTCTTTTTGTGTTTAAAACCTGAAGGTTGCAAATGCTGAAGTGAAATTTCCATTAGTGTTAAGTGTGGGACTTGGCTTCTCTTGAAGGCAGATATTGGCAGAACTCCCACTGATTTCAAGGAAGCAGTTCTAGACTGGAGCTCACAAAGTTGTAAGTTCTACCAGATTTCTATAATGAAAGGTTAAATTCTTCAAAAATTATTTAAATATTTTAAAATAAAATATTTTGCCCTTCTGTGTAATTATCTTCGTCCTTTACATTCCCTTCTCCCATAAAAACCTGAGAAAAGCCTGCTTTCCTGAACTGGTGGTAGAAACGCAGTTGCTCCTCCACAGAGGGGTAAGAGTTGGCTGTGAGCAGTTTGTAATTGTAAACACTCAGATTTGAGGAACTTGCTTTGGATGTCAATATGTTTAAGTATAATTTTGGTTTTATTATCATCACACATTTTCTATAATTTTACATGTTTTTAAGTGTTTTTCAAATACAAGGGTTGGGTTGGGTTTTTTTTCCCCCTAGCTCTTTCTGCCTTAGCTTTCTCATGATCCTTTTGGATGATGTAACCCGTTTTAAGAAACACTGAGGTCATTACTTTATGAATATATTACCCCAATTAGGAGTTTTAATGTGATGCTTTCAGCTTCAAGGGAGACCAGATTACATGCCATCTGGCAAGGCAGAACATGCATATGATGTGGGCAGCTAATACGGTAAGAATCTAAATGCTCACCCCCTGTTCAGTAGCACCCTTTGTTAGAGGGATGGCTGAAGGGCTATTATTTGGTGGGCAGGGTCTGAGGAGTTCCTTTTGTGCAGGATCCTTCTTACTATGGTTTCAGAGGGTTCAAACATTTTGTAGTTTATGCTGTTCGCTTTTACAGTCTTTACTGCATATGTGTATTCATGTGTTCATCTAGGGAGCATACAAACAGGAGGGGAATCAACTTTTTAAAAGGGCAGATAATGGCAGGACAAGGGGGAATGGTTTAAAGCTGAAGGAGGGAAGGGTTAGATTGGATATTAGGGGGAAGTTTTTTACGGAAAGAGTGGTGAGGTCCTGGAATAGGCTGCCCAGAGAGGTGGTGGATGCCCCATCCCTGGAAGTGTTCAAGGCCAGGTTGGATGGGGCCCTGGGCAACCTTGTGTAGATCCAGGCCTGAGGTTGGTGGCCCTGCCTGTGGCAGGGGGGTTGGAGCTTTATGATCCTTGGGGTCCCTTCCAACCCTTGCCATTCTATGATCTACTTCAGCTAACTTGCTAGTACTTAATAATTTTGCTAAGTAACATGGTTAGGAACTCAAGGCAATGCCAAAAATAACACAAATGTATTGCTACACTTTATTTCAGCTATCTACAGGCAAAGTCATCACTTTGACATTTTTCCACTTCTGCAGGGTTTTCAACATCAGGCTTTAAGTGGCTGAGATGTAAACACAAGCTTCTAGAGTTTGGATTTGCAAACGCTTTCAAGCTGGTAGAATCTCTGCAAGAATTGGTCCTGCTCTATTGCTACCTCTGGCCTTTTGTTCTGTCCCTGCAATGTTTTTGCTTATACTGGCATGAACGTTTGCATGGCCAGACAGTGAATCAGATCAGGGAGCTGATTCGAACTAATCTGGTATGGGAAAAAAAAAAAAGTTGCTATTTGTTCTTCTTTCCACACCCCTATTTATGCAAGCAAGAGAAGGAAGGTGACCTGGGGATATGAATGAGCAGTCAGGTAGAGAGATGGGACAGCTGCTTTTTGTGGTAGCACTGGTTAAAGTGATTTTGAAATGACACCCTTGAACTTGTATCTGTTCCGTGCCCTGTGCAGGCTTGCCAGGAGGCAGTTTTGACTCAGAAGCTGTGTTTTCCAGGTGCACTTCTCAAGTGGTGGTGGCAGTGGAAGTAGCAGTCATCAACTGCTCTGGTTCCTTCTCTCCTGTTGTGTCAGCGTGAGGATATATGTAGTAAACACACAGACAGTGGGGAAGTGCTGTGCTTCCTGAGGTGTGCGAGTTGTCATTCCCCACCTCCTCTTCCTTCCCGCAGCTGCTCAGATTTTTCTGATCTGGATCATTGCATGGGATGTGTGTAAATGAACAGCTGTGGAGGTGATGGGATCAGGAAAGGGCAACTTCTACTTCTGTCTTGACATGAATAGTCTGAGGGAATCCTGGGCTGGGACAAGTTCTGCCTTGACTTCAGCAAGTTATATTCCTGAATAATTTACTTTAGATTCAGTTCTTATCTTCAGGCTTAGGATTAACCAGGCAAGTGGGGTTTTTTCTTCATTACATTGATCTAATTAACCAATAAAACACATACTCTTCTGTTAGTAATGTTTGGTGGCAAAGGTGACAGAAAGGAAGTGAATGACAGTATTTAAAGATGAGGTTAGGAAGGAATACCTACTTCCAGCCCAGGAGTATTTTAGACCATCACGTAGCTTTATTTTTGCCACTCTGTACTTTGCATTCAATATGTTTTTTTCTTCCTCCACACCACCCACCACACTTTTCAAACCAGAGCTGGACATCTGCTTTGCCTCTGCAGGTCTTCCTTACTTAGTTTTAATTGCCCAGTTTGGAAGCATGAGTGCACCTTTCTCAGAAGTGTCTGCTTAGCTTGATAATGGCATTCATTGAAGGTCTCTATTTCCTCCTTAAAATTTCAAAGCCCAGCTATTTACCTACATTGTTTGACACTCACAATGCAGTATTTTAACTACAGATATTCATACTATTTCTTGTTGTCATTTTAAAGGCTCTCACACCAGTTTACCCTGTGCAACTGGTTTATCTAACACAGGGAGTTGAATGCATAGACTGACTGTTCTGTTCTTCATACTGGGACTCCAGTACATCTGGATCTGTGAAAGTATGCCAGACTGTATTTTCAGGCAAAGAAGAAATCTGAAAATCCCACCACGAGTCTACAATTGCCATTAGCTTGAGGGAGTCGAATCACGATCATAAATGTGCACTGTTTGTTTCCATGGCCCATCACCGTCTTCTAAGTGAGTGGTGGCATGCAGGCATTTGGGAAACAATTGTGAAGACTCTTTGCTGACAGCAAAGACACATGGTGAAAACAAAAGTGCAGTGTATCTTATCTTGAATCTTGTTTATAGGTATCTTCTTTGGCCTGACTATAGGAAGGGATAAGAGTCATCTAGTCCATGCTGGCTGCAGGAGGGCTTGGGCAATGAAGGCTCTGGATTAAAGCTGGTATTAGCTGCTGAATTGTACGTAGAGAATGTACTTGCGTGTTTTTCTTATGGCATAGTTCTGATAGCCATTAGCAGTAGGACGTTAACTACTTACTAGGTAATGCAAAGCAAAATGCTCAGTTTCTACTGCATTTGATGCTGAGATATATAAGCACGTGCTACCTGATAGCTGGAGGAAGCTAATGTGCCATAAGGATAACATGTTCAGTATTTCTTCATAAAAATTTCTGAATAAATATTTTTTGGAAATCTGCTCATGCTTGCACAGTATAGTTGGAAAACTTTCCCGTTTCTTTTTGTTACTCAAATTCAAGCACAGAATGATTTTTGGAAAAGTGAAGGTGTCTGGCAGAGAGGAAGCAATTTTTTTGTGTGCAAGTGCTATGGCAGGAAACAAACTGTAGAGAGCTCAGTTCAAAGCATACTCTGAATAACCTAATTTTCCTCCATGTCTCTCTTTAGAACCTATATTCCATTTTATTTGGTGGCAGAATGTGATTTTGAGTATCCAGCAATGTTTTAGATTGTTTTTAAGTCACTGTATCTTGTTGAACTGCATGGTCTTACTGAAACTGCTTTCTGTAATGTGCTGGTTTTATATTGTCATGTATCTATTGAACAAATAGAACCCTGTGAAATGATGTGATGTTTGTGAATTCTTCCCCAAATTTTGGGGTACAAATTGCTTTCCTTGTTTTTCGAGTTTGAATTGCAAGTATTTTTTAAAAGGGGGGGGGGAAAGGACTCTGGGAAAAAAATGCATTCAGAAAGCCTCTGGTATGTAAACAATAAAGTGCATTCCTTAAGCCGGTCTAGTAACACTTGGTTATTCTCCCTGAAACTAGCGCTAGTACATTTGCTTCTTTGCTGTTCATTAAGACTTGCATTTCACTTGCCTGCAATATTTGTTATGCCAGTTGAAGTACAATGAAGAAATATTTGCACTCTTTTTTTTCCTGTGTATTTTTGTCTGATTGCAGGCAAAAGTACTGGAGACTTGAAAGCCAGTTTGTTTATCAAGAAATGTGGGATCTACTTGTAGAATAAACATATCCATAGCGATTATGTAATGCTGTTGATAAAATTGCTTTCACCACCCACCCCTAAGCTAACTTGTGTTATCCTGTGATGGTTGGTATCAGGCACCATTTTTCCTCTTCTGATGTTGCATGTCAAAGAGTTGTTGGTTTTGTCTGTGCCATCCTGAGACATTTTTGTGCAAGATAACATTAAAATCTTGAGTCTCCTTCACTGCAACTCCCCCCAGTTCAGTTTTCCTGCAGCCCTTTTCCAGGGGCTTGCTCTCAGCGCACAGGAGGCTGCTTTCCAGGTATGCCCTCCTCCTCCTCAGACCACGTCTCTGGCATAGGATGTAATCCCATCACAGCAAAGGCATTGGAGGAGGGTGTTCAGAAAAACAACTGGGATTTTTCTTGTGCATGTTGTTCAGCCGCTGGGGTTCAGGATAAGCACCAGTGATGAGGAAACCTGAGTGTAGGCAGCTGTTGGGTTTGGGGTTTTGAGGCCTGTGTTACTCTTTTGAAGGTGGTGCTCTGTTTGATTTGAGGTAGCAGTCCTGCGATTATTATGCAAGATAACCAGAGATGTCAGGTGTAAGGGAGTTATTTTAATCACTTCATATTTCAGGCACAGAAAGTGCCTTCCTCACACAGAGTACCTAGCTGAGTTGCAAGGTGTTGCAGCCCAGAGCATAGCTGTGGGGGGCACACTTCTGCATCAGGTGGAACCACCCTATTTTCAGGGCTCTGCCACTGCCGTTTTCCTACCTCTTGTTTTGTCTTGCAGCCGAGGTTTCCATGTCTGGAAGCTTTCCTGTAATTTAGTACATGTAGGAGAAAGCGCATGGTATTGATGAGTAGATCCATGCTTGTTCTAATGGATGAGTAGGTTCCTAAAGTAGGCTTGCTGCTGCCAAAAAAAAGAAAAAAAGTCTAGTTTCTTCCCCAGATGGGTGGTTCTTCCTCCTTTAAACTGGCTCATCAGAGCTTTGATAACATGGCACGATTCGCCTCACCTTCCAGAACATGATGTATCTGCTTTTATGTTATCTTTTGGAGCTGGTGGGTGTTTGAGTGGGTTTAGTGCATCGAATAGGCTTTGTGCTGGGCTGAGTGAGCACCAGAGACTGAGCAAAAGAGAACATGTAACACTGGGGGGTGTGGGTTGAGGTGGCATGGTGGAAACCATCACTGCCAAAAAGGACTATTAGAGGGCTATTAGAACAGGCCCAGCTGCGGCGCACAACTCGCCCCGTTCTCTTCCCTACAAATCTTAGGTCTCTGGTCCTTGTTTCTAGCCTAGTCAACTAGTTTACCTTGGAATAGCCGCCTGGCTTCTGAGATGATTCTGTTAACATTTACAAACTGGAGTAATAAGGGCATGTGTTTAAACAGATCAGAGTTCTCTCTTTAGGATGAAACATAAAGTCATGATTTTGTCTCCTCTTGCTCTGTAAATGTCCTCCTCAAGTACCTAGTATCTTCTGGCATTTTTAGTGGGGCCCCTTGAGAGGAGTTGTTCTCTAACTGTGCTACCTAAATGCAGCATGCCTAACTGAAGACAGCATACTCATGGGTCATTCTAGAGCCAATCGACGCTGCTGTTTTGTTTGGCAAGGGGAGATGTTGGAAAACTATTGCTTCCACATATTGTTAATCCTGTAGTCAAATGTCCAATTCTCTCATGTCTAGCAGTAGGACGTGAGGGAGCCATTCCCTTCCCTGTGGGATTTTCTAGTAGGATTTTAATTTCATGTATTTTAGGGAAATACGATCTACTGCTGATAAGGTAATAGTTTCCTTCTGTTCATGTAGACTGTAAAATTTTGGCAGAGCTTCTTGATCACAGACAGGAACATAACATATGAAAATAACTCCTAGTTAAAAATGGCATGCCTGACTATTGCCTATATATAATATATCCTACCTCTAATTACACATAGCATGCATAACGTGGCTGCCCGCAAAGCAATAAACAAAGCTTCGAGACGTAAAGTCAGTCCTGGCATTTTGGGTTTGGAATTATTCTTTAGGCCAAATTCTTTGCTGAGTTTAAGTGCATCGCCCCTGGCTGGCAGTGAGCCAGGAAGAGTGTGTTTCACGAACAGCAGGATGATTAAAGCCAGCGCAGCTTGCCGCTCTTGCAGCGGGACAGGGCCGTGCTGCTTTCAGCGCACAGGAATGTCCTTGGGTGGAGCGTGTCATCCTGCCGCTCGTGCGGTTCTGCCGGCTGAGACCTCAGTTTCCCCCAGCATGGCTTGTCACTCGGGTGGGTAAAAATAGGAGGAAGTAAACGGCTTGTTTATTTTTTCCCTAAATTTATTAACTACGCACCTAATTTCTTTAATGTTAAATTAATTTGGGTTTAAATCAAGATCTCCTGATAGAATTGAGTAATTTTGATTTGCAAGTGACTTTGCAAAATTATGCTGAAATCACATCAAATTAGGAATTGTAGCCTGAATATCAGGTGCACCCCCCACCTCCCTCATTCCATTACTATGGATCATTATTTTGCATTGTGATTCAACAGAGGAAGTTGATATGTCAATTTTATTTTTTTTTAATCTAAGTGGTGTTCTTGATAGAGCCTGATGTACAACTCTTAACTGTTTAAAGATCCATTTGAAGGAGATTCCTTTAGTTCATATCTAAGTTTATGCCACAAAAAAATGATGGCTAGTTTCTTCTTCATTTTCTGTATGAGAAACAGCTGAACTTTTGTATTTAACTATCTGGTGATGCAGAAAGTGTTGGAGAGGTCATGCTTAGGAGGGTGCTTGTTCGTTCTCTGCTGATGATGATTGAAGTCCAGTTAGTATTTTCTAGAACAGACAGAAGCCCACGGCTCTGTGTAGTGTTCATAAGCAGCACTTACTCCTCACCTGACCAGCAGAAATAACATCTCCCCATCTGCCTAGCTAGCAGTCTCTTTGTTGCATGATTTGTATCAGCCACAGGCAAGGTTGTAAGGCATCCTGCTGCAGTCATCAGTGGAAAACATTCATCTGCTCTAAAAAAGGAATGAGATCTCCCAAGTTTATTTTATGTCACCTGTTGAATTATAAGTATGGGAAAATGTTTGGATGTTCTTTGTGGTTTAAATCTCAGTCTTTGGTTTAAGCTTGAAGGGCTTCGCATCTCATTTTGAAATGTTCAGCAGTCTGTTCCTGCAATGACACGCATATAACTATCCCAGTAATATTCTTGTATATATGAGTTTGTTTTAAGCACCTGCCGTTCAGGTCATTCTTGTTGAAGAAAAAAAAAAACAAAACCGTCAACTTATCTTCTTGAGACTTCACTCTGAGAAGTATAAATATTTGTTTTTTGAAAGCAGAGCTCTGCTTTAAAAAAAAGGAGGGAAAAAAGGTAAAATTTTGGCCCTTGGAAGGTACATATGCTGAAATGAACATACGTTTTAAAATGCAGTACTACAGTACCAGAAATGCTATCCATAGTTCTTCTTTTTCTCCTCTGTGGAGTAATCCTACTGATTAAAATTGAAACAACTGAAAATTATAGTATATAGTACTGCTACATGGGCACACTTACGTTTACACATACGCATATAAATATATATATATATATATAAAAAATACATTAACAACTTGCCAAACAATTCATACCTGTTTCTTTGTTTGCTTGTTTTACACTTCATAATATTTAAGAAGACAAAGAGTGAAAAGCACTCCAGAGACATTTCAGCTTGGTGCAAGTTGACTAACAAATATGTGGTAGTCGTTCAGTACTGCTTTGTTTTTTCCAGGATTCTGTATTTTTCCATATGAGTGTTCATTCTGGAATAAAATACATGCAGATAAAATTGGCTGAGACTAGTTTGGCCAGTCAGGGTAACTACACAGTCAAATACTCAAATCTCAGTATGCTGGAGTTGGTGTGCAGTTTTTAAAATGCAGGGTCACCTTTAACTTGTTTGTGACTATCAATATAAAAGGTGTTAGCTCATATAATCATAGTATTGTTTCACACATGCAGCTTAGAGAGGCAAAAAGAAAACATTTGATTGTATTTGTCAGCAATACAAAATAATCTGCTGCTGATCAGCTTTGTCCTTCTCTTGCAGTTACAAGGACGGGGCATCTGTAGGCCATGTTTTAGGACTCTGCAGGCTACATTTGGTCTTTGGGCTGCATGTTGAGCAATCCTCACTTAAAACCTACAAGGCAATTACCTACAACATACTCAAAGATGAGACCTTCCAATCTTCTAAGATTATTTGGTGGCTGCTGGTTGCACACTTAAAACACAATCACATCATTACATTCTTCTAAAAAACCAACATAACTGCATTTATCCTATTTGATCATTGACCCATGAGCATCCTGCTTCATGCTCTTCATCCTGCTTCACAAAAAAGGACACCTCTGGAAACCAGCACTTCTTATCTTGTGTAAATAACTGTGAATGTGGAGGTGTGTTAAAGCACAACAGCAATAAGTGGCCACAGATAGGGACATGTGTTGACCGTCAAGGAGAGAAAAGGTATCGATTTGCTGCTTTGTGTTCCTGATATCTTTGGGGAAAAAAGCGGGGGGCTATGAACATGGATTTGTGTGTGTGTGTGTGTCTAACTATAGTTAGCTTTTTGGTCAGAGTGTTCCTGTTGGGGTTATTGGAAAACCAACTGTGTATAAAGCTTCTCTGCTTTAATCTTTTATCCACTGCGCTTGGGTTTACGTGATTGATACTCTCTATGCATCCATTGTGTACGTTAAAGAAATACTTTTCCCAAGTTGAAATATAAAGGCTTGTCATTGTTTGTAAATGGTGCAGGGGGTTACCAGCACAAGGGGTTATGGGCGAAGGGGTTATGTGTATATGTGGGTTTTAAATGCATTGTTAGTTCCACAGACATTGTCAGTTTAGAAATGTAGAAAACTAACTACAGGGTTAATTTTGTGGGATGGGTCCTCTTTTTTTCATGTCTCTTAGTTTATATGATATTAACACCAAAAGAGCCTTTTGAAAAACTGGTCGTAAGTCAGTATGGGAAATAGATATTAGCCAGAACCTGCCTGTATCCGCTTTTGCTGTAAGAAAATCTGGTTTTATATATGGAATTGAGATCTGGTTTTATATATGGAGTTGAGAGAGTGCCTTCTGCCCACGAGCGCACTTCAGCTGCAGTTTAGAGCCATTGGATTGGTTCTGTTGCAGTTCTCCCCCCCCCTACAGCTTCATGTTCCCATTTTTTCAATTCCAAGAACAAAGGTGGCAGGAATCTAACCCAGAGAACAAACTTCCTCTTCTTTGCAGAAAAATTCTGAAGTGAATATTTTGCCCTTAAATACTTAGGTACTAAATGTTTTTATCTCTGTAGATTTATCATATATAACTTACAAAGAAAATGCAGTATCATGCATGTTTGCATTTAGATTTCAAACTTTTCATGGTGATGTCTTGTGAGAATGTTTGCTTGTGCACTTAGTGCAGCTTTAAAGGCAGAATATCCATTGTACAGCTTCAAAAAGTGCTGAACTAAGGAAATATTAATCATAAGATTGAACATTGCATTAACTCTTCCTCTTTAATATTTACATTAAAAAGTTAATACCACAATTAGATTGATCTCATCACATAGTTTCTTAATATATATTACGTTATGCCTGATCCTCCTGCCAATGCATTCTGTGGAATTCTGTCATCATGTGGCTGTTGGAGTTAAAACAGTTGATCTGCATGAATTAAAGGTCTATTCCAGCCTGCTCATTTGTGTTACCTGGGCAGTCAGTGGGAAGAAATCGGCACCTCAAGAAGGTGGTTTGAGCCCCTGTATCTTGGGCTTCTGTCTTTGATGCGGGGCCATCCAAGAGCAGCCCTCTCTTTCTACTGACTCGCTGACCGAAAGCTGTATATTGTATCAGATGCCAGCAGGAATGGGGACAGAGTTGGCTGAGATGTCTGGAGAGCTAATGTTCTGTTAGGTCAGTTACAGGGGAAAAGAAACACCTGTTTTGGTAGAGGGGAAGGAGAGAAATAAGCACTGTAAAACATGAATAACATGTGACTGTAAAAGCTAATGAAGTGGGGAGGAGGGAGGTGAAAAATGTAATAGCTAAGGTTAATTTTCATTTTGTTTGGAACACATTTAATTTTAAGATGTTATTGAAAGATTTTACTGATCCAGTTATTTCCAAATACTCTGATGCAAAGCACACTTTTTTTTCTTGAGTTTTAGGATGTTGTTAATTCAAGGTTGAATGATCTAAAATAAGCACTTACCTGCAGTACTCTAATTCCTAATTTTGAAACTGATCTTGCTTCTTGTCCACACTGTGGTGGCAAAGAAAACCTTTAATATAATTGAGCATCTGCTTAGTAACCAAAGCTATGGTTTACACTTCTATAACTGAATTACAGGCAAAGAAACAGTTTAGTCATCAAGGGATTTCAGCAAAGGTGTCTTTAAATGCTTTCTTTTTTCCCCGTAAAGAAACAACACAAATAGAAGATCCCAGGAAACAATGGAGGCAAGAACAAGAGAGAATGTTAAAAGATTATCTTATGGTAGCCCAGGATGCTCTCAGTACTCAGAAGGAACTGTACCAGGTGAAAGAACAGAGGCTAGCACTTGCACTGGATGAGTACCTAAGGTTGAATGATGCCTACAAAGAAAAATCAAGCTCTTGTACAAGCTGTAAGTACAGTAGGAATACAATGTAACTTCTTTGATCTTGTGCCTTGCAGGGGATCCTGTTTCTCTTCAGGATGAGTTTTCAAGGTTTGCTGTGAACGCCTTGTACTCTGGCTTTTTTAGAGATAGCGTCCCTGCTTTTGTGGTGGTTTGGGTTTTTTTAAAGATTTTCTGCTGGAGAGATCCCTCTTCTCTCTGTTACAATTGAACTCCTTTGAGTCTGGTTTGGAACAGTTGGCTCTGAAATCTATTTTGTCATGCAGTTTGTCAGAACAAAATTCTGCCAAATCTGGGTTCAAAGTAAATAGGATCTCTTGCACTTTTTGGCTGCATGCTGAAATGACCCTACTGTGTTGACAGGTGTCTGCAGTAGACCAAGAAGGGAATTTGTTGCTGCTTTCTGAAAATAGCATACAATAATTTTGTAGCTGGTGTGCAGTGATCAGGGGTGAAGCAGAGATACATGTTGTAATGTTGGATGAGGAACTGGCTTGCAGCAGAGTGCTGTTAGAAGCCTGACTTTGGCCAAACTTCTCTCTTTAGAAGTAGATTGTGTGATAGATGTAACATGTACAGCTGTGGAAGAACTGACTGGTGGACCTCTGAGACTTCTTAATAAATCTTCTTTCCTGAAATCTCCTTAGATGTCTCAGCTAGGACAACAAAAGCCAGGGAGGATGAGCTGTTACTTCAGGATCCTAGATACAGAGTGGAGGGAGAGATACCAAGTGGTATATATATAGTTCATTAATTAATACCATCCTGCAATGTTGACTAGTCTATAAAAAGTTACAGGGTTTATTGGATCATTATGGTTTTGTTCACTTTGTAGTTTTAGATCAGTGTGGATTCATTGAGGAAGGGGCTAATTAATGATGTGGAAGTACTCAAATATTTGTCCTTTTTTTGTCTTTTAAAAAAGTATTCTCAGGCTCCTCGTCAAGCACGAAGTATGACCCTGACATTCTGAAGGCTGAAATCTCCACTACAAGATTAAGGGTGAGAGTGCTTAACTCATTTCTATTCCATGTGCAATGTTTATGACTACAGAATGCAAAGCTTGAACTAGCAGAGGTGTCTTGTATCCTGATATTGAAACCTAATGTTCTCATTAAATACCATTCAGAGGCTTTAAAAAAATTTTTAAAGCAGTCTCTGTTGCTTTCAGATAATGTATTTTGTGGAAACTTTGACAGGTATTCTAATTAGATGTGGGTTTATATGAATTTGACAACTGTTTTCACTTGAACGCTTTTGTTTTAAAAAGAAAGTTAAAAAGTTGGTTGAAAACAGAAAAGTAGTAGTAGGGGAGATGCAGCTACATGACCGTTTCTATATGACTTTCTTTTGTGAGAAATGTACATTAGCTACATGAACTGCCTTGCAAATTTCTGTTGGTTTAAAAAACACTTTTTAATAATGGTGTGAACCCTTGCTCTGTTTTATCAAAATGGAACGCTTCAGATCGAGAATGAAAGTTTGTGTTCACATTTAGAAGTAGCTAGCAAGCAAAACTCCATTCTTTGGACAACTCTGTTCAGTATGGTCACAAGCCAGACTCCACGTAAAGAACTTTAGTCTCTACTGAATTAATCTTGAATAGGGAGGAAATGGTGTGGAAGACATTTAAAATCTATCTAGGGAGCACACAATGCTCTGTGAATAACCTAGGCTTTCTGTAGTTAGTAATGAAAAAAATTAGATCTAACCGTGCAGGTTAAAAAGACACTGAGCGCTGGAGTAGAGTCTGCAGGAGCAGCAGCAGCACAAGCGACAGCAGTTACTGAGCTCTTCCATTGCCCCCTCCTGGTTTCCACGCAGAGCAGCACTCAGAGAGCCTCGAGAGTAACATTCTCCTTCACCTGCAGTAAGAGTTATGAGTAGGAGTCTAAACAATTAATGTTTAAAAGGGACCATAGAATAGCTCGTTAAAATTTTAAACCCCAGTATAAATCAGGGATGGAAACACTGGAAAACTGGTGCCTGGATGTCGTCCCGTGATACACCTGTTTGTCCTTACCAATCTCAGTCTGTAGTCCCTTATCCTTTAAGGAAAAGGGAAGGTGGTTTTTGAGAGAACTTATTTCCACACTGGAGGAAGTGGGAGGAAACATTTTGTGTGTTTAGTTGGGAAAATCAAAAGCAGTAAGGACCCTGTCAGGAACAAGAATGAAAAGACAAGGTGAAAGCTTCTTTCTAAAACAAGTGGAGTGGTAACAGATGATCGCATTGGTAAGGGGATCACTAGTATATTTAGGAAATTAACAGTGTTGTTGAAGAACGGAACGTGTAGCCAAATTTAAATACAGCCATCTACTAGTCAAAGAGGGGAAAATTCAGACATGGTCCTGTGCTCAGTGTTTCCTGTTACTTAGCTCTGATCACCTCCCAGCTCAAGATGCAGAAACAATGAATCATCTCTTGGCCATAGATGTACAGTTTGTCCACTCGCTGAGGGGAGAGACAGATGGTTTCATCACAGTAACTAATTTTTTGGAGGTGCTTTCCTCTCTTCCTTGTTTCTTGGAGTCAAGGCACCTAATATCCTGCTGGTTCCCAACACCTGATTTATCAGAGTTGCAGAGTCCAAATTGCATACGTGCCTAAAATAGGTGAATCTTGTCTGCAGAGTTTAGAAGGGTGCAGTCCAAGAATATCTGTGTCAGCATAAAGTGTGTTGTCATCCAAAGCCACTGGATATGAAAATCATTCAGATAAGAAAAAGTGGAGCCCTGTGATGCTAGGGCTGGAAAGTGGTTTTCATGGAAGATGGCAAGAGAGGTATGACTATTATCATAGTTTACCCTTATTTGAATGTTTGAAGATGCTTGCTAATGTGCCACCTTTTGGCATTTTACAGTATATGCATGTGTGGGCTTAATGGGAAACAAAGTTAGTCAACAGTAAGCTGCTAGCCAGCTAGTTTTAGAATTTGCATATTGTTTAGTGACAATTAGGTCAGATGTACTAAACCTGTTTCTCTCTCACACTGGCTGAGGCTTACTGGTATCATCAGGATAATGGTGGCTAGAGAGGGAAATTCAGCATTTGAGGAAGTTCTGAATTGGCCTTTGGCCTTCTTGTTCAGTGTGCTTAATATATATACGTTGAGCCTCTTGGATACATGAACTACCCATTGTACAATAGGTCCTGGAGAAAATCTAACAGAAATCAGACAGCTGTTAAAGGAAATAAGCAGGGAAAGAAAGACCTTTCTCACGAGATAAAAATTGAAGGATCTGATTCTGAAGTGGGCTTTGAGCAGGGCTGCTGGGGTCTTAATAAGCATATCAGGAAGATAATTCAAACAACACAAAGCACATGTGATCACAGTATTTTTTATGCATAGGTAGGGAGATGGGGATGCGCTGCTCTAATGAGGGGTTTTATGTTGTCATTGTTACATTAGTACTCGAGTGCTGGTAACAGAAGGGGGTTAGCAGAGCAGCCTGCCTGAAGAGGCAGGAAGCAAGAGGCCTGTCAGGTGACTTAAGATGATGTGCAGAAGGAGTACGAAGGGGGTGAAGGATAAAACAAGTGAAGAGTTGTGGAAAAAAAAAGGGGGAAATTACATGAAAGTTTTGAAGGAGAGGACAAGGAGCACAAGAATAGTTTAATGCAAGTATAGTGCAGTAAACAGTCTATATTATGATGTAGGTCACATCCTAGGATAATGTGCCTAACTCGCATTTCTTGATAATGAAATGATGATGAATTACAGCAGAGGACACTCAGAAAATGATCTTGAGGAAAAATGTAAGGGTTTCAGAGAGATCCAATCCTCTAAGTTGAAATCAAGTGTGCCTTCAGCTACTACTATAAATTCACATCTCTCATGTAAAAAAGAAGAAAAGTTTAGTCATTCTGTGTTGCTCAGAAAAGTTGGGATTTCTTTCATACTTTACACCCTACTTCCCCTGGAACACAGAGGTGACGTCTGTTCGTTTCCTATAACCTTGGAATACTTGAGTGATTATTCTTGGGGTTTTCATGCAAGTCAGGGAGGAAATAGTTCAGGAGCACTGAAAATGTACTTGGAGATACTGCCTATTTATCATGTTAACTATTCATTATGGTCAAAATAAAAACAGTTTTCTGTCAAGTAAAGCAGATAGTGATGATAGTTTCCAAAAGCCGGAACCCAGCCCCTCAGTTAGAGAACAGGTTCTGCTCAGATGAAAATGGAGGTTGAAAGAATTTTATTTCTGTCACAGAAAATTCACTAACCAGAAGCTACAAAGGTGAACACTTAAGTATCATTCACAAACCTATGCAAAAAACCTCATAGATCACTGCTAACTTTAAATGTACAAAGCATGTTAAGTCCCTTGGGAAGTTACAGCAACTGCTGATGCTTAGTTCTAGTCCCCTGGCATGTTGGGATTTTTTGTTGGGTTGTTTTAATTTACTTGAAGAATAGCACCAAGTAGGAAGTCTAAGGGGATTTGGACGCAAAGGGTCTGGGAGACATATTGAGACATACTGAAATTAATTCCAGTTTAAGTAGTTAAAATTCTTTGGTTTGTATCCATTTTTCAGAAGAGTTGAGTGTCTGAGGACCTATATGAAACCAAGCAAAACTTTCAGAGTGATAGGTGAGAGCAGGGGACTTCCAGCAGCCTTTTCCTTCTTTTTACCTCACTGATTGGAAGGCTAGAAAGCCTAACAAGATCCAGCTAGTATCTAGAGTACAAACAAGACACGTACAGATACATAAATACCAAAATTTGGGACTCCACATTTCAAGGAGGCGTTTCTGTCTCTGTGTGAATGCTGAGGATTAATGTGTGTTAAAGTACACTCTTTTATAGGTGATCCAGAACCTTCATTTTAATATGTTTGGGAAGTATGACATAAAAAATTAGATGGAAGACTTTTAAATTTCATTTTAATTCATAAATATTTTGTAGTGTGCTTATATCTGCTAACATCTGAAATAGCAATATTAAGATTAAAAAGCAATTGAGCATGCAAATTTAGGGAAAGCAGAGAATGTTTTGCCAAAGACATTTGTTAGATACATATATTTGCAATCCAAATATGCTTAGTGATTGTCATCTTTGGATTAAATGAATGTGAATGATGTATTTAGGGATCCAGTTTCTTTAAAGCTTTATAAAGAAAGGGTAGGGGAAAAAAAATAAATAAAAAAAGCCCACACGCTGTCTTTTACAGGGCAAATTACTTGAGAGCTTCCTGGAATGAAAAATTGAAAATATAATAATCCTTAAAACAAACAGGCATGTCCCTGTAGGACAGTTGGAATGCATGTGTAACAAGTGAGAAGTAAATTACTTGTTAAAGTTCTCTCAGGTTTAATAACACAGTGTGGTATCGATACAAATAAGGAATGTGATTTAATCTGCTTGTGTCCCTTTAATACTAAAGCATGTTGCCCATAGACATCAGGAAGTGAACAGATCCTTCTGTTTTTAATATGTGTCAGTAGAGCAATTTACTCTCTTTTTTTTGGTCTCATGTAGAGAATACATTAATTGTTCAAAGCTATGTGTTACACCTTCTAACAAGAACAATTTTCTAACACTTGCTTTGATTTAACACACAAGGTTAAGAAGCTGAAGAGGGAACTCTCTCAGATGAAGCAAGAGCTGCTATACAAGGAACAGGGCTTTGAAACGCTGCAACAGTGAGTAAAAGAAAATAGTTGAAACTAACATAATTCAGTCACCTGGCTTTTTTTTTTTTTTTTTTTTTTTGCATGGAATCGAATCCATCTTATGTGAGAGAATTATTGGAGGGGAAATGAAAATCTAGTAACTCTTTTTGTTGTAGTTAGGAAGCAGGAAATCTGTAGAAATGGCAAACCTATTGTGCAAGTGTTAACATGAGAAATCTGTTCCCCCTCCTATTTTTTTTTTCTTTCCATGAAATAGCTTATGTTGCAAAGAGGCAGAAAGAAGGGCAGTGATTAAGGGTCCCAAGGAAAAATTTAGCTGCTTTGCATGTCCCATTAAAAAAAAAATAATTTGAAAAAGTAATTAGGTCTTTCCTCCTTTCCCATCTCTGAGCTCAAAAGAGAAAGTGCTGTTCTGAAAGGTATAAACAGTGCACAACTGTGCAGGGTTTGAGATGAGTCAGAATTTGAGGATTAGAGACCTGACTTCCTTTGTTCTAGTTGCTGAGATGCCTAGTGCCCAGAGGGCTGGTGCTGAACCAGGTGAGCATTCTGGGTATTTAACTGGTTGGATTATTAGGGAGTTTGGCTTTTTTTTATAATTTTTTTGGGGAAGGTTTGTTTTTTTTAAATCTGACTTACAAAGTTGTGCCCTTAAATATTAAACGTTACTGGAACCATCACCACAGAGAACTTGCTGCAGAGGAAGTTTTGCTAACATGCAAATTTTCTTGACTAATGCTATCAGAAAGTTACTAATGCTGGTTGTTTTCTGTATCGTGGTATGTACCCATACATTATGGAATCATCCCCACAGCTATGTTCTCTCAGTTCACTAGTTCTAGTAGCAGAAACCATGTTGCAGCATTAATGTAATATTGTCTGGATTTATTTACCTTTTTTCTTAGGACCTCCTGTGTATGGCAGCATAGTGTCAGATAAATAGTAATCTCTATCCTGAAGAGCTTGCAGAATGCATAGGGGAAATGGACAAAAGGTGGGAAAAGGAAAATGCATTTCCATCTTCCAGGTGGAGTACTAACATTCAGAGGAGTAATTTGCAAAGGATGACAGAGCATCTCTGCTTGGAGCAGAGAGACTGGAGTTCAATTCCCAGTGCTAAGCAAAATATCTTGCAGGCTGTTGCCTCTGTAATTTAATAGGTCATTTCTATACAGTAGGATTTATTTTTTTAAGTAGGAGAAAAAGCTTCTGGTCCAGGAAATATCCAGACATAATTAGACATGTGAAAGTGGACAAAAAAATGTTTTTCTGGTATGAAGGGTTTGAAGTCAATTGGGAACTGAAAACCCCCAGCACCTTAGGAGGATGCCAGTCAAGTCTCTATCCTTCTTCACTTTGACTAAAGCAGAAATGTAAGATTTGTTTGTTATTTAAATATTTAAAGACTAGTGATGAGCGAAGGGAGGAAAAGATAGCTGATTGAATTTATTTAACCATAAATGAGATTTCATTTGAAGCAAAATTTAGAAGAAGAAAGACGTATTGATTCTAAAGCTTAAGGTAATAAAAACTCATGCTGCAGTCCCAGGATTAAAGGTTAGCCAATCATGCTGGTTTTATTATATTAATTCAACAATGAAGTATTGTTTCAAAGCAGCTTGCTCACAAGCCATTTTGATAGGAATCCAAAGCATGTTTCAGAAACTGTCAACAGCATTCCACAGAAACACAATGGACGTTTGTTTTTAAAATTCAGTCAGCCACTTTCAAACAGTACTAATCCCATTAATTTAAAACAGGAAGATGAAATATCTTATGTGTCAGAGATCCTTCTTGTCCATCTTAATTACATACAGAATAAAGCAGTTGTGATTTGAATGTGGCACATCATATTACTAGGCAGCATGTGGTGTATTGCCCAACTATTCACTCATGATTGCAATTGTTGGCATATCTGTATCTATTTGACCTTGGCAACCTGGTAAGTTACCAGAAATTGAGTGTTGTCAGGCAGTAAGCATATGCCCACTTATGAAAGAGTTTGAGGAACTTTCAAGCTGAAACAAATATCTCCTTGAATAGGAATCTGAGTGCTGAGTCACATAGGTAATTTTCTTACACAAATGCAGTTCCAGTTTGCAGAAAAACTGAGATGTGGAGAAAAGGAAAGCAGTCATGGTCAGATCTTTAAAGACCACTTTAGAACCTTGCTATCTTTGCTCACAAAACTGGAAATGAAATAGAATAATGTTACAGGTGTCTTGTGCAGGTTTCTGTTCTTTCAGGAGGTGCTCAAGATCATTTCTAGTCCTTAAAACGTTTGCTAATTCCTTACAAGGTTAATATCTTCTAGCACAGTTGATGGATGATGATAAAACCAGAAAATCAGTTGCATTATAAAAGAATGTATCCTTTACTAGATGCTTGACTTTTGTGAAGATGGCTGTTGGTTTTAATTTTGTGAAGCACAGCTGCAGTCATTTCTATGATGCTATGAAATATTCAGTTGAACTAGAGATTGGAGAAATGTGTTTACAAACTGCACTTCGCAAAGTAAGCGTGGAATGAAGTATCTTTTTTTTTTTCCTCTAAGTTTCAGGGCTTTTTTTCTTTTGTTACTTTCAAGTTAGAGTTTTTAAAAATCATTGAAGGTTGAGAAATGTAATAAATTGTCCGAGGTATGACATATGGTATTAATTATCCAGAGATTTTTGTGAATAAAGAGAGTCTGGTGACTGGCTGAGCAGAACAGCTGTTCTAGACTGTTAATGCCTAGGATTAGGATGAATGAGAGGAAGTTGAGACAAGAATGAAGCTGGTTATGTTCCTTCTCTGCAAGGCTGATTAGTACCAAGAAGCTTGCCTGTCTGCCCATGTCACGCTGTGTGTCTTGGGCAAGGAATACTACTAATAATAAATTTTGCTTTTGTAATGATCATAAACAGTTCATAGTATGAAAGATGAACCCAAAAGCTGCTTTTGAGCTGCAGAGAGTTATGGTGGGGTTGGGAGTTTTGACAGTGTTGTCAGCAGTACTACTAGTAGCATGTGTAGGGAGTACTTAGTGCTCTGTGCCCTTCATGTCTTTAGGACTGGATCAACTAGAATTGCTTGCGGAGCATCTGCCTTTGGTAAGGCCTCTATAGTTTCACTAAGGTGGTTTTAAAGGCAACAGAACTATTTTTCCATTAAATTTCCCCATGTCAGTGAAACCCATCCGCTGGGCATTGTGGATGTGTTAGGTTGACATTTTTGCTAAGGAATTAGTAGTAAGTATCTTAATGGAGACTTCGGCGTCCTTTTCCCTCTTTGCTTGTATGTTATGGGAAATGGTGTCTCTTATCCCTTTCCTTTCTCTTCTCTAACTCTGCTTCCACCCAAAGCAGAGCAGCAGATTTGTTAGTATTATCTTCTATATCCACTATTAATATTCTCCCTTTCCACAGAATTGACCAAAAAATGTCTGGAGGCCAGAGCGGGTATGAACTATGTGAGGCCAAAGCCATCCTGAGAGAACTGAAGTCCATCAGAAAAGCAATAAGTTCAGGGGAGAGAGAAAAACAAGATTTAATGAAGGTATTTCAATTGACCAAAGTTTTTTGTGGATTTGTTTTAGCATGAGTACCTTTCCTGGTGATAAATACTGAGCATTTTATACTTTTTAAGGGGTTCCCAAAACTCTCTGAGCCAATCTAGTATTAAAATAAATTTCATATGCAGAAACTGAAGCCTGTCACTTGCCTAATTCTAAAAGCTGCTATATATCAGAGAATATAGATATCTGAACTTGTATGTAAGGTACAGTGCAGGTGCTGTGTCGAAATCACAATTTAAAATACTAAATGGTCAAAATTGAGAGATGTTTTTTATATGCATGCCCATTTTTCTAAATCAGTGAAAGTTTTTTCCAAATCTAAATTTCCTAATTTCCTTTTCTGAAAGGATGTGTGTGTCTTTTTTAATCAACCAGGTATTTAATTGGTTGACAAGTTGAAAACAAGAGAAAACAAAACCACTTTTTTTTTTTATATTGTCACAGGTGTTGGTCATCCTTGGTCTCACCTACCAAGTGCTTGGCTAAAAGGATAGTTTGCTAAATATGAAGTTAACCCAGAATTTTTATATTGGAGTCTTCATGTCAACATCTTTTGGAGATTGATTGGTATAAACAGGATAAATTGCAAAGGACTTTAAAATCACCTATTTCTGTTTCCCGGACAGAGTCTTGCAAAGCTGAGAGAGAAATTCAGTCTAGACCAGACTATTGGGACATCTGAACCAGACTTAAGTTCCAGCTCTGTAAAGTCCCAGCTCTGTTTTTCTAGACAAACTCTGGACGCAGGCTCTCAGACGGACATTTCTGGTGAGGTGAGCTTTTTTCTGGTTTGTGAAATGTAAAGAGAAGTTCAATCGGAATGCTGCGGTTAATGGAAGTGGAATCACATGGTTGTTTACTGTTGCTGAGAGGTGTATATATGTATACATGATTAAGAGAAAATTACCTAGAATCAGTGATCTGATTTTTTTCCCCTCCTTGAATATTAAATTGAGATTCAGATGAACTTTATCTTTTCGGCATGGAGCATGTTTATGACAGTTTGATTCAATCAAGGAGTCCCAGTAGCATGAAGAGAGTATATTTTGGATATGTCTATAGGATACATCTGACATTACAGACTTAATTCAATATGAAGACATTTTTAACTGTCAGAAATCAGATCTCAGAATTTAAATGTGCAGCTTCATTTCACGCAGCTGAAAAGCCTAGTGGAACTACTTGTTCAGCAAGCCGTTAAAGCCATCTCTGTTTCACTGACTGTGTTTACATGCACAGAAAGCTGGGCCCGTGCTTTGAAGTTCTGTCAGCAAGCTGAGAGGCAGAGACTGCGCGAGCTTTACCAGAGGGCTGAGCTGGTGTTTCCTACCAAATCTGTTGAAGTCTTTAAAATGCACTGACTTGGTTCTGAGTTCAGCAGACCCCAGAGTAGAAGATCATCATTTCAGGTGCAGGCAGTGCAAGACTTCTTTGAGCACGCTCCTGCTTTACTCCAGAACGCGGGAACCGGTGGCACAGCGGCTAGAAACAGAGCCGGGCCGGGGGAAATCAGCCCTGCGCGGTGCGGCCCCTTGCTGGCCTGCGCGCACGCCTGGCTGCTCGGCACGGCTTTGTAAAGCTCCTGGTTTATTTCTCTCCCCAACAGGTTGGAGCAAGAAGTAGATCGAATTTAGCGGAGAAGGTCCGACTGAGCCTGCAATACGAAGAGGCGAAAAGAAGGTAACAGGGCTGGGCGCGGGGCGAAGGCGGCCGGGCCCTGCGGCGCCACCGTCGGGCGCGCACTGACACCTAGCGGCGGCTCTGCGGGGGCGCTGCTGCGAGCCGCGCTCCCCCCGCGCTGCGGGCGGCTCTGCGGGGGCGCTGCTGCGAGCCGCGCTCCCCCCGCGCTGCGGGCGGCTCTGCGGGGGCGCTGCTGCGAGCCGCGCTCCCCGCGATGCTGCTGGCAGGCTCCGGGCACCGCTTTCCGGCAGTACGCTAAGTTACCAGTGAGAAACGGGAAAAGACCTTAAAAACCAACTGTTAGTCTAGCACTGCCAAGTCCAACAATAAACCATGTCCCTAAGCACATCTGCACACCTTTTGAATGCCTCCAGGGACGGTGACTCCCTGGGCAGCCCTGCCCAGTGCTTGACAACCCTTTTCGTGAAGAATTTTTTCCAATCTGAACCTCCCTGGCACAACTTGAGGCTGTTTTCTCCTGTCCTATCACTACTTTCTTAGGAGAAGAGACCAACAACCACCTCAAGCTCCTTTCAGGTAGTTGTAGAGTGTATAATGGTCTGCCCTCAGCCACCTTTTCTCCAGACTAAACAGGCCCAGTTCCCTCAGAGGGTCTTCCCAAGACTTGTCTAGACCCTTCGCTAGCTTCTTTGCCCTTTTCTGCATTAAGGGCATAGAACAAGCTAACGTTGCTCTGAAAGGAGTCACCAGGTTATTTATGTCTATTACATCCTTCTTTGGGATCATCATTTCACTTTACTAGGAGTTGCTTCAGACATGCAGTGCAGACTTAGCAGGCTTAATTATTTCTTTTTTTTTACCTGGGACTGTGGATAATTTAAATACTTGTTATCACTATGGGTTGGTTTTTAAATGAGTTTGACCTGAGGAGAAAAGAAATCGAGAACTGCTCTACTGATGAATGTGGAATGCCTTTCAAATAAAGTTCTGCTGTGGTTGCTCATGAAAGCAGTGCCATTTTGATGAATTGCCACTGCACTCAAGAATGGGCATCAGAAAGCAGAACATTCAGGGTTACAATGACATGTCTTCTACTACACCAGAAGAAAAAGGAAAAAGAAAATACCTCTCTGTGTGATATTCTCTATTAATAATGCATTAATTGTGTTGTATTATTTTCTAATACTTTCTGAAAGTAGGTGTCAGCTATTCAGAGACAGTTTTTGTTATGGAGGTGCTTTGTAATTTAAAGGGAATAGAAATCACAAATGTTATCCCACTCCCAAAGTTTCTTTTTTACTATAAAGAACTACATGAGGCAATAAAATAAAAAAATAGCACTTTTCCCCAGATGAAAACTGTGCCTAAAATGCCATTTTACCTGAGACTTAAGTAGTGTTTCAGTTGCCATACTGTGGCATGGTCAATTAGAAAACTAGGAAGAGACATTTGCGGCTTCTAAGTTCACAGTAAAGACATAGTTGTAATGTTTTAAAGGCTGGAGACTGTGCAACCAAGTCTCTTTTTGCCTAATTTTAAATAATATGCCCTCCTCATACAGAGTAGCCACTACTATCCCTGCTGGTAACAACAGTAATTCTTTGTGTTCTCATTACAAATCATAAAGCTTTATTATATAATCAATGCATTCAACAGAGTGCTATGGCTATTGTGTTTGTTCAGTGTTGAACACATACGATTTGGGCTTAGAATCATCAGGTACATGATATTGTCAGATGCTGGTTTAGATGCAGGTAGATGGCATTTTTTTTCTTGGGTATAATTGGTTCAAAACAGATCATCTTCTGCCTTGACTATGTCTTGATACCAAGAGGTCTCAGCACTGGGTTTTATATGTCCTTTGTTAGAATAACAATAAAAAAAATCTGGTAGTAAGTCAGTTAACCACTTCTACAATAAAAAATAAACCAAAACCCACACCAAAAAAACCCAAACAATACCCCAAAGAATACCACCCAACTTCCCCCAGAGTTCAGAGTATGGAATACTGCAGCACAAGATCTTACTGTCTCAGAAATTAGCCAAGAAATGGGCCAAAATTTCAGTAGCTCATGTACTGACCTTTGCTTAACTTAGTATTTGTTCTTTGTGACTGTAGTGGTTCAGCCCCAAGCAGTGGCTGAGCACCACACACATCACTCCCTCACTCCTGGAGAAGCAGACAGAGCCTCCCTGGGTTGGGATAAGGACAGTTTACTGACCACCCTGCCAAAGGGGAACAATAGCTGAGCCCCGTGGCAGAATTCACATACCCAGTGATAACACAGAGTACTTTACCCAACGAGACAGTAACACAGAGCACTGCACCAAGGATGACTCAGACTGCCCTGGTGGTACCCAGGAGCACCCCTCCCAGACCAGCCCCTTTTATGGGGGTGTGATGTCAGGTGGTGTGGAAACAGACCAGGCTGACTCAGCTCACCTGGGCTGACTGCTTGGAGAACTTACCTCTGGCCTGGTGGGAACCAGGACAATGACGTTAGTGTGCTTCAGGGTTAAATTATCTCATTTTAAATAGTATCTTTATTCAGTTTTTTCTGAAAACTGCCCACTAACTGACTACTTGTCAGCTTTAAAAAAGGCACCTTGAAGACACTGTGAAAGTCTTCAAAGTGTTTGTACGTACCAGTTGTATCAGTGGCTAAAGGGTGAACTTCATTATTCCAAGAGATGCACACCTTATTAAGGTACATAGTTTGTGCATAAAGTTCAGTACCTAATTAGGTCCCCTTTAATTATTATGGCCATTGTAATCATCACTATAATCAGTAAGTATCAAGCATCTTTTCTGAAATATTAAATATACAGTTTCTTCTTGTTTCGTGCTAAAATAACTGAGAGTGTCTTGTAAGTGAACTTGTCTACTTGAAAATTATCAGTTTATTTTATATGCTGCCTACTTTATGTTGCTTAGCCGGCAGAATGCCTTGAAGAGGTGGAATGTTGATGTTAACTATACAAAATTCAGTTGTAACTGTTACTCAAGAGGCTGTGATAGGACTGTCCTATCCAACGTGCTCTACCTTCATGATGTGGTAAAGAGCTGGCTAATATTCCTTGTTGACCTGTTGAACAAGGACTTGATATCCATCTAGTCCTTTGCATGATGAGGCAGCTGAAGAGACTGTCAGTTACGGTAGCAGAGTTGCCTATAGCAGAGGGAGCAAAAGAACTGTATGGAGACCACTGTCCCATCCCATAAACCATCAAACAGCTGTCAGTAGCAGCTACTTTCAGAGCAATGTTAGCTGGATCCAGTCACCTGGAGGTGAAAGTCTTAACATTTCATTATATATCTAGCTGAAATGATTCGGTTGCTTTCCCTCTGAGCACTACTCCTCTAAAGGACTGCTGAATATAAATGATATATGGAACAGCTGCAAAGTATGTTGAAATGCTTCATTTCATCCAGCCATTTGGCTATGGCAGCACCACTGATAGTATTTCTGTTTACTTTACATTGTTTTTCTGTGAAAACACCCTGCGTCAAACTTGCAGGGCTTTGGTGGGAGTATGGCTTGTTTTCAGTTTTGAAGCTCCTGTTTTTCAGCTGAGGTGCAGATGAGAAGGAAATGTTACCTATGGAAAAGGCAAGGGGAGTGGTTCCCCTTCAGTTTCTAAGATTAGCAATGGAATAGTTAGATTGAACATTGGCTAGTCTTAGCTTTGACCATAAATAAATGCCTTAATGTACTGTAAAATTAATACTGGTGAGGAAAAATAAGCATGATTCTATTAGTTTTGTTAATCACAGAAAACAAACTGTAAAGAAGAAAACATTTTTTTCCAGAAATCTGCTGGAAGTACAGAAAGATTATACATACAAATTATACATGTGTATGTATGAAGTATGGTATGTGTCATTACCTGGTAACATTGAAGTTGCACAGGCTTTTACCAGCTGTTGAGATGACTTAGGTTTAGTAACTTAAGCAGTCACAAAGAAATAAATCTAACAGATCTGTTCCTTCTGCCCTACATTGTGCAGCCACGTTCTTCTGACTTGTGCTTTCTCGGCCTCTTTGCCAGGCCAGGAGGAAGAGCTGCGGAAGCCTAGGAGCTCTTACGTAGTTCAAAGCTCTGTGTCTTTAGCGATACAGCTGGTTCAGGTGTGGCTAAAGCTGGAAGTGACTGAAAGTTACCATCTTGTTATATGGCATGGTACATATAACGAATTTTTAGGCTTTCCTAGAGGTCAAAGAGTCTGTATTGCAACACATGCACTTTTTAAGCTGTGCTGCTGAGCCCGTAGATGGAGTAATTATGGAGACGGAACACTGGAAATAACCTGCCTTGGTCAGGACTGAGCTGTAGTACAATACTGATATAGGGAAGTCTGTTTCCTTGATATGTGTGCATCTATGCAACATGTACAGGTGAACAAGTCTTTGCTCTGTGATTTGGCATCTGCAACAGGAGCAGCTGTTACACAAACTCAAACTGTGGAGTTAATAATCTCCTTTCCCTTTAGGTAGCTGCTGTCCTGTTACCTTCCATTTTAATGGCATAGAAGAGCAGTGCTTTTGCTTTTTAAGGTTTGCATACGCGCGTGCTGCTGAAGTGAGCACCTTGCTATGGTGCATGTTCTTTCACCATGATCACTCCTGTTCCTGAGAAGCAGTCAGTCTCCAACAACTTCAGAGAAATCCATCGTGCCTCTCACTGAGTAAAGCATAGTGCTGCCGCTGTATTACTATGCAGGTTGCTTCCAATAAAGCTGTTATTAACATTGTGACTTCTGCTTAAGCTTGGAATTGGAACAGGAACAACTTGTTTTTAATGTATATGCGTATTGGTGTTGGCCTGAATAGGCAGCTTGCTTTTTCTGGTGTAGTCTGCATTCTTGTGAAGCCAAACTAATTAAAAGTATGGCTTTGAGTAGAAAATGTTGTTATATCCTGATACCTTTCAAAATACTGTATCGCTTCTTTCCTTCCTGGGATTTGTATGCTGTGCTGGGCTCAGACAAATCTGCTGTATTTTATTTTAGCATGGCTAACTTGAAGATTGAACTCTCTAAGCTAGATAGTGAAGCCTGGCCTGGGGCACTGGATGTGGAAAAGGAAAAACTGATGTTAATCAATGAAAAAGAAGAGCTTTTAAAGGAGCTCCAGTTTATTACACCACGCAAACGTACTCGAGATGAGCTAGAGCATTTAGAAGCAGAAAGGAAAAGGCTTGAAGAGGAGCTGCTGTCTGTAAAAAGCACACCCAGTCAAGCACTTGCTGAAAGGTAAGCAGTTGTCTTTTGGTAAGTTAAATGCTGCCTTCTGCAACCTAACCCCTGTACTCATCCAGACCCTGAACTGTGCCTTGATCGGCTCTTTTCCTTCAGTAACTGCTCTACGTAGATCTTAATTAAATTTGTTATTAGCCCACTGAGCAGAAACACAAAGAAGTCCTCTGTACTGTGAGAGAATCTGAACACCCTGTATGTGCTCAGCAATATCAGTCACTCTGCATTTGTTAGCAGCATGAAAATGCCTGTGACAGATGTTGAATAACTAAGGAATGTCAACGTACCAGCAGGAGGGCAATACATCATTCACTCATTTCTGATAATAGCTGTAAACTATTTGTACTCAGGTTACAAAGACTGTCTCGATTGTTGCAATATCTGAAGCCTTTCATTCTGAGTTTTATTACATACAAAATGCAACCGAAAGGGGGGAAAAAAAGTTCAGAGAAGTCTAATTGCTGCAAAAACTTTCCTAACTGGCTGCTACCTAACAGGTAACCAAAGCAGCTCTCTCAGTAGATTCAGAGTTTGAGAAAATCAAAGGTGACTGTCATAAATGGAGTTTTCATCAGCTGTAAGTGGAAATAAATTTATGGGCACCTCTAGCACACGTAAAATGCAATAAACACAGAATGCCACAGAATGTATCAGTGTGCTGTGCCTTCTTGAAGTAATGCAATCAGCACTGTAAGTCTTTCCTACTTCCCCCTGCTAGGAATGTATGTATGTGTGTATTAGGCATGATTTTTTTAAATACATTTGTACACTTTACATCAGTTTAAACTACACTGTATTGATAATCCAAACATGTTTTAGAAGAAGGGTTATGTCCTTCTGGATCTATATTTTTACAGGAGAAGCTACCTGTCTCTGTTAGTGGTATCTAAAGTACCCTGACTTCACTGCTTCCTGATTCCCATTAATAAATGGAGAGTAAGAGATCAATTAAAATTAGTCACAAATAATTTGTATCTAAGATTTTGATACTACAGTTTTGTAAGTAATAGCTAAATCTTGACTTATGATGTAAGTAAGTAGCTGGTTTCTTAGTCTTTTTGTTTTCAGCTTGCTTAAGTGCCAAACAAAATTCTGCATCTCACCTCCCATACATGTCTGATGCCAAACTTGGAGTGCCAAGGGCAAGTAAAATTGTCTTCCACTGTTGTGAAAAAAGGAAATAACAGATAATTATTTTCCCCATGTATAGTGGCACGGCTAGTTGTTAAAACTTACGTTTTTCCCTCCTCTGTTTCCTGCAAATATTTATCCTGATTTTTATTCCTGAAAACGTGCAACTTTTTTTCTGAGGTGACTGTAAAATTTCATGCCCTATACAGCTGGTTGAAGTAGCATTTATGGTGGTTTCTGGTTTGCTTTTTTGCTCTCCAGTGAATCTCTGGTGAATTTGTACCTGCAGCTGTTTATGATATTAAAACTGTCTGCCTTGATGACTTGAAAGCGCAGCAGTTCTTTCACACCAGGCTATTTTGTGGATTATTTCTGGAGTGTCTGCTATAAAGGTTAAAAAAAAAAAAAAATAAATTGAAATCCTCATTTTAGAAGGGTTGAGATGGTGAAACTTCTCCTGAAGTGTTCATTTGAGAAAAGGATGCTTTTAATTGTGTCAGATCAACCGTTAGCATTTGTTTTTTGAAGACGAGGAAGACTCTTCTCTCCATTATCAGTGGAAGAGCCACACTATCTTCGAAGTGCTGTGGTGTTGTCGCATTAATGTTCAGTTCCATGAATGCCTTAGGTTTCCCATGTTTTCACAGGTACTGATAATGAAGCAGCAGTGTAAGAAGCTGTGAATTGTGGCAGAGCTTGATGTGATGAGGTTTTATTGTTTTGGTCTGCATTTTGGGTGGGATTTTTTAAGGTTGGGGTTGGCTTTTTTCCTCTAAAAGGGGGAGAAACAGAGGACTTGCTCTGACTTAAAAACATTATAGTGTAGCCCTGGGTTATTCTGGAGTAGGATGCTGAAATTGCCACTAGGAGATGTACTCAGAATCAATTTACAGAAGGAGGGTATAAATCGTAACTTATCAGCTTCAAAAAGCAGAGATGAGGCATAGTCTGATTGCTTTAAGAAGCCTTCCAGCAGCTATGTAGAAATAACTGGATTGTGGAACTGTTGAGAACTATTTGCTACTTCCTGTCAGGGAGATTCCATTCCTGCTTTAAGTCCTTGGCAAAATTTTCTAAGCAGTTGCAGGCATTTAAGCAGATGCATTATTTAACTACCTGATGATGCTCTTGCCTGCAAAACTGGCCCCTGCACTTGTGCCTGCCATAAACATGTCCCCCTAAGCTTGCACTGAAAGGGGAGCTGTGTGCCCTGAAACTTCTTTTCATGTATTTTTTTAAGATTTCCTGCCCCTCTCAGCAAGGTTACGATTTAAGATTGAGCCTGGAGAAATATGGCTCTCTAACGCTCAAGTTGCTCCTGCAAGGAGTAGTAGGTTAATTTAGAAACAAGGGGGTGCAAGCAGGAGAGATTGAGGCCCCCAAGTCAGAATAGGTAACGCAGTGGTTTTTTAGGTATTTACATGGTTTTTTGATAGTAAAATTCCTGCTTATGCTAGAAAGAGGGAAGGTTCATTGTTTGAAACTTCTGGGGTGGTGTTTGCCGCTTCTAAAATTGGCCTGATGTAAAATGAAAAAAAGCCCACCAAAACCTTGATTCTCAATTTGTTGTGAGATAGCAACATTATTTCCTGCATGTCATGGAATTTCCAAGAGTGAGTCCAGTCAGAGAAGTTCTGAAAAGTTAATTTTCTTTCTTGCCTTTTGCCATTAGTAGTTGAACACATAGAGCAATTTTTCTGCCTCTTCCTTGAAGTTAAAATGATGGTTCACCATTGAAAAGCCACAAAAGCATTAGTGGAGAGCACTTTTACTTGGGAAAAGCAGTACAAATTAGGCTTTAAAAGAAGACAGAAGGCATTGATAAATAGTAAAATGGCTGGAAAGTGTCTGATATTATAGATGAGCATAATTCTTGGTTTGGAAACCCCTGTGTTTGTATTCCCAAGCAAAGAATGAAATACTGTGTATGCTTTTAACAGTCCTAGCAGGTATTGACAGATGAACACATTACTGTGGTGTAAGAGCAGACTCAGCGCAGGCAGCCGAGTGGAAGTTCACACCCTGGCTGACCTCAGGGTAACTTATTCACCTTTGCATAACCCAGATTTGCTCGCTGAATAAGCATGGGTGTAAGCAAGTGCTTTTCATGCTTTGCTGAATTGAGGACTTAATGTCTTTTTGCTGGTGTCTGACACTGGGAGAGAGTGAATCCTGGGAACTCCTGAGAATTGCGTTCAGTTTGCATAAGAAAGCAATGGTTGATTTTTGGGTTTTGTTCTTTGAAGTGGTCTCTGCATTTCAATTTTAATTTATACATCCGTGAGATGCCAGAAAGGCCAAAGGAGAGGTTTCTGAGAACCAACGTCAACTTTCTGTTTGGTTTTGTTTAAGGAGAGGAGGTAATTTCTTGTGTCTCAGATTAGTTGCTCGAGAACTTGTGACATGTATCAGTTGGCTGAGCAAGGGCTAGAGGAGAAAATACTACAGGAAAATAATCGACAAATACAGGAAGGTTTTAGCTGAATCCACTGAGGGAAAGCAATTTATTTGGTGTTGTAAATGGACTGATAAAAGGGAATTATAAAAGGGAAGAAAAAAAAAATCACTGTAAAGGTTAGTGAATCCTTTCTGCTATCAGCCAGCCAAAAGGAATAGGAGAGTTCCACCACTTGTGGTTGTAGAGCTACACTAGATAACGGTGCCGGAGGAAATAAATCCCGCTTTTTCATAAAGGTTAATCTTGATAATGAGCATTACAATGCTGCGTGGCTTTGAGGTGATGGCAAAGCTGTTGGGGATGTAGAAATCTTTAGCTAGGACTCCTAAATACGGCCCATCATCTCAGAACCTTGCGCATGAATGCTGCTTTGATTTAAAGTGCTTTGTGTCTATAGGAAGACTCTGAAATCAAAGGGAGTGCTTTGATTTTTAAACTTCCTGCAGTGCTGCCCCAAGTTCTCGCATTATCAGAACTAATGCTGGTATTAGTGTTCTTTTGGGGTTTTTTTCTGACACTGTATTAAGCGAGGAGCCAGTCTGCAGTGTGGCTTTTTAGAACTGTAGTAGTGCAGCTATTTTCCCAGTGCTGATCTGTTACTCTTTTATTGGGTGCACATTCCTCTTGCTGCAGGGTGAACATACCAGCATTCCGTTTGCATGTACACTCAGCAGGTTTGTTACAGTGCTTAGTGTTGTGCAGGTAAAGTCACTCTGCTGAAGTGGTTAGGGTTTTACCATAGGCCTGGGAGCTAGCAAAGTCTCTTGGATTTTAGTAGTTGGCAACCAGATGAAAATAGGAGGGATCTTCACTTTGGTTTTGTCTTATCCATAAAGTATCGTAGCCTCCAGATTGTTTTGTAATACTTTCCTATGTTTATACATGCCTCTCTTTCCCAGATTGAAATTGGAAGAGAGAAGAAAGGAGTTGGTACAGAAACTTGAAGAAACTACAAAGTTAACTACTTACTTGCATTCACAACTTAGGAGGTGAGACTGTACTGCGTAATGTAAAACCTCTTTTCAGCAACACTGTAGTGGATGTAGAGGTCTCCACTTTGTTCTTAGTAGTTCTCTTAGCTGGAAACTAAAGAATACTTGTTTATTATTCAAGTAAGAAATTGCAAACTTCAAGCATTTTGCCACCCTGCAAACCTGGTGTACCTTTATCATTTCAGTAAGCTCTGAGGGTGGCATTGAATGGGGCTTTTGCACAACTTCCATGATTAAGCAGGCAGATAGTATTTTGCTTTAGTGCAAATAAATAAATCAGGAATTCTCTTATGGGTTGTATCTTCAAAATCCTTTCACTGAGGACACTAAATGGTTTCTCAGAGCTCTGTCTAAAATGAGTTACTAGACCTGTAGCCTTTATTCTGTGTAATAACTGGAGAGGCTTAATGAGTACATATATGCATGTAAATACTTACCTGAATAGTCGATCCTGGTTTTAATCTTCAACACTGACATGATGCATTCCGTAGATGAAAATGTATCTGCAGCAGGATTTTGTTTTTCCTGACAGTCATGAACTCAAAACATGACTCTGGGTTTATGAAATTCATAGTGATAACAGAAGTGATCAGTTGCAGCAACTGAGAACTCAGTCATTGCTCTGATGGGAATTATAATATTTAATGATACATGTAACTGGTCCTAGGGAAGAGTTTCACTTCTGGACTGTTAGCCTGGGCTACCAAGCCACACGTTTGTTATACTTCCTTTAAAATTCCTGAATTTTCCTGCATGTCTCAGTGAGATACTCTAGACACTGCATTAATGTTTACCTATTCTCTTAGAAATCAAAGTGGGGCTTTAAGAGGAAAAATGGTTTTAAAGCATTCTGTAAAGGTGGTCTTACAGTATTCCATAGCATCCTATCCTGGGATCTAGGCTGGCTGAGCTATTTCAGACATCTTGCCCTGGTCCCATAAATGGCATCTTGATTCGTGACCAGTTACAGAAGTATTTTAAATAACTTTTTAAAGTATTTTGTGCTTTTGGGAATCTCTTTGTACTATTTAAAGCAGTTTTTTAGCCCACTGCAAAATTTCTAAAGTTACTGTTGAGTAAATGTCCTTTAAGTGTTTAGAAGGGGCTGAATTGAATTTTTTTTTTCCCTGATATTTTTTCCCAGCAGAGTCCTCCTGATCCAAGGCAGTGGTACTCTGTTCCTCTGGCCTGGCAGGGCTCCTCACCTCCTGTTACCGACAGGAGAATGTTGCATGTTACTTGTCTTTACCATAGCTGTACTCAGTGTGCATATGGAGTATGTGTTGTCTTACAGATGGGGAGCAGTCCTGCTTTAAGTTGTCATCTCCTACCTGCCACCTTTCCCTGGTGTCTGGGCAGAGGGCAGGCTGCATAAATTGCTGTAGAGGGGCAGCGCCTCTCTGCTGCCTTAACTTCATTCCTGGGGAGCCCTTTCTGGTACCACAGACCTCATGGGCACCCACATCGAAGTGGAGCAGTTCTTTGAGGGAATGTAGCAGCTGAGAAGGCTGATGTTACTGTCAGACCAGTTTGTGAAATCTGCAGCCTTCTGTGGATGAAAAGGGGCTTTGGCACAAGGCCGGAAGCTGAATGAATTGCTCTGACAGCGTGCAGCCTGGCCACGCTGAGCTCAGCCAAGTATGGGTGCTTAAAAAGCATAATGCACAGCATTGGGTTGTAGGTCGTTACAGCGCAGCTCCCAGTCAGTCGTACTTACCTCGTGCTTGTAGTGTTTTGTGCTGTTTTAGTTTAGTAACATCAGTGTACGTGTTTGTGCTTTCTTTGCAGCCTCTCAGCTAGTACGTTATCTGTGTCTTCAGGGAGCAGTTTGGGATCTCTGGCATCCAGCCGGGGATCTCTGAACACGTCGAGCAGAGGGTCACTAAACTCGCT
Organism: Laterallus jamaicensis coturniculus; assembly: GCA_022605575.1. Lineage (NCBI taxonomy): Eukaryota > Metazoa > Chordata > Aves > Gruiformes > Rallidae > Laterallus > Laterallus jamaicensis. The sequence continues at coordinate 13,721,339 of JAKCOX010000005.1, read as the reverse complement.
CAGCTCCACGGATCTCTACTATACCCAAGGCGATCAAATAACAGATTTGGACTATCAGTATAAACTCGACTTCATATTGCAAGAAAAAAGTGGTTATATTCCTTCAGGGCCTATCACTACTATTCATGAAAATGAAGTGGTTGGTTCCCACAGGAGACCGGGTTACAGTGACTCTCCTTCAGCTGCTGACCATCCCAAACTGAGTGAACCTCCCAAATCTGTGACGTCACTGTCCTCCAGATCGTCCTTGTCCTCTTTGTCCCCCCCAGGCTCCCCTTTGGTTTTAGAAGCTGCATTTTCAGTGTCAGCTCAAAACTCCCCTCTGCATCACCTCACAACGGACTTTGAAGACGGTGACTTTTCAGGTGATTTTGCAGGCATTAGTCTCTGTGAGAACCAAGTATTACTGGACTCTGACGTCAGAGCAGGATCTCAGATTCTTACGGATGATAAAGATCTTAATGAAGGCATTAGACAACCTCTGCCTTCTCTATGTGAAGGAAGTTCAGGTAATTAAAGAAACAAACCATCGAATGTATGTGTTACATGAAAACTTTGAACTAGCAGCTGGCTCTTGCATGGGGAGGTACCTCACGTAACCGAAGATTGGCACACATTTGGCACGGTGGGCAGTTGGTACATCTGAGGCATGATACATAACCTGTGGTGTTGGGTGGAGCGCGCTGTGATCACCCCAATTCCATATACATTTTTCAGTAGCTGTCTCAGAAGGAAGGTTCATGTACTGCAGACTCTCAAGAAAAAAATGAGAGAAACTTGAAGCTGGATCTTAAAGACATAGAGGACATATGGTTTTTCTCGATGGTCTTAGGTATTGTCAGATGTATGGGGATTGAGCAAAAATGCTCTGCAGGTTTTTGGTAGCTTGACCTCAGATACTTTGTTTCTCACTGAAGAGTAAGTTACAGGCCAATATCCTCAGTAAGAGATTTTGAGGGTCTGGTTATTTGAACCTGCTGACACTGAAATATCTAGAGTTCATTTCCGACATGAGTTGAGAAAGACAGGTGACTGCAAGCCATGTCTGCCCATTTTTAGTATGGATTTCATAGCTTTTAGCTTTTCATTCATCTGACTTAGAACAGAGATCCTAGGAGGAACTCTGAGCTCCCCCTACAGTCTATGGGAATTTCCAAAAGGATAAGTTGTTTTACCCTAAAACATACTTCCCTCTGAGGAAGGTGGGGGAAATGGCCCTGTCCGTGGTAACTAGTTAATGTAAACTTTGAGATGGCTGAACCAGGTGTAATGAATTCCACTCGTAGGTTGCAGTAAAAGCCATGCCACGTACTTAATTGTCTTACATTGTCAAAGCCTTTGACAGAGTCAGAACTACAAAACTCCCAGCTGTCAGGAATTGATGGCTTGTCCTCAGTCGTAGAGCGTTGATTTTGCTGCTTTTTGTTAGGATTGACAGTGTGTTGTGCTTTCTCTACACATTTATTGACTTTTTCTAGTGTCATTGTGTGTCATAGTCTTTTCAGTATCTTACAAACCATTCGTGTGTTTATGTTGCACAGTGGCTGTTTCCTCAAGGAAGAACCGAGGGAGCAGGATTTCCACTGGTGCAGAGCACCGACAGCCCTGTTTGAAACCTGATCAGCACCTCACATGGAGCTTCAGTTGGTTTTACCACAAGAGGAAATTAGTGGGAGGAAGAGTTTTACTTCCCAGCTCCATGTGTCTGAGCTGATAGTCAGGCAGTTAACTAGGGAGTCTGGGTAGCTCAGGAATAAATACAGCCGAGGTCGAGAGAGTGCCTTGTGCAGGCTGGTTGCTAAGCTTGAATCCTTGTGTCTGGGGTTTGTCAGTTTTTAATAAAAGTACCTGGATATATTGATACAGGCCTATTTTAGTGAGAAGTTTGCTTTTATTTATATATAAATCTATCTCAAGAACTGCTGTAACATCTGTTGGTAAATTAGATTAGCTACTGCAATACTGCATAATCTCAATATTGACCAGAGCAATGCGGCAGCAGAAGAGAAAAGTATGGCATACATTGTGGGAGCTGGGAGACTCCCCTCTGCTCAGCTGTGCAGAAAGGATGTTCTCATGGTCTGAAGTTGTGAAATGGAAAGGGATATGGTGGTCAGGGGGTCACTTTGTCCTTTGTCTTCTCAGTCTAGAGAAACACAGTAGTTACTTTGCTTTAGAGCCATATTATAAAAGATGGAAGAAAGAATTCATTTTCTTGCCCATATTTCCAAATCAACAGTAACTTTCTGTCCGTATCTGCCATCTGGCTGCAGCTCATCTGGTCAGAGAACTGAATTTAAGATGGTTTGGAATTTGGGAACACAGAGGGCTTGGAGGAATTAGAAGTATTATTTTTTTAAATCTATTTCTTTGAATCATAATTTTAAAAGTTATCATGTGGTTGCCTAACATTTTTGAGCTTTTTTGAGGACTGGTTATTCTGGATAGTGTCGGGGTGTCATTTTATGTCTACTCAGTAGTTAAGGTTTTAAAAAAAAAAATCATCCTGTGGTTCTTCATCCTGATTCTTCCTCGTGTAGGATCATGTGTATGATTCAAATTATCTTTAAGTCTGTATTATAAAGACTGCCAGAACCAGCACCCAAATTTTGAAAAGCCAGATAGTAATTAATTATGCTTCAATACCTCTAGTTTCCATGGTAAAACGGGCCTTGTGGTGAGGCTTCAGTACGCTATCTGTGAGCCAGAGACCTGGGGTGGTTCTGATGTTTCTGCTCCAGTTTCATTCTCAGAACTGCTGCAATGCTGAATGGGGAGGTTTTCAACAAACTCAGCTGGAGGCATAAGACCTGCATGGATGAAATTTCTGCCCCCACACCTAAGTTTTACAAGACTACAAGTCTGAATACTACTGAGTCTTAACTTGGAGGTAGACAGTACGGGGAGTATTTTCATGTACTGACCTGCACTGGTTCTTTAGATGCAGTGCTCACCCGCTTCTCTGTCTGTCTCTGACTTTTCTGGACAGGTGAACCATACAGATATTTGCTCCTCTGCACATGTCCCTGCTGTCAGAAACCAAGTTGGAATATCATGTAGTTCTTCCACAGTCAGTCTCTGTCATTGTCAAAGTCAATTCAGGCTGCTGTGGTAATTCCTAAGGGTAATCAATAAATCATGTCATCACCTTCACCCCTCACGTCGTGGGGGGGAAGGGGAAGAGCACTTCATCATCAAGGAGAAAGCATTCCTACTGCCATAAATAAAAGCATGAATGTAGCAATCAATCATCTAATCTGAAGCCTTAAATTCTAAACATCTTAACAAGATGTAAAGTCATGATTCAGGTGGGGACAATAACGCATACCAATATCCTCACCCTTTGGCAGACAGAGGTACTGCATAGGCCCTCGGCTTACAGCTGCAGGACATGGCTATCTGCAAATGCTGCTGCTGCCCTGCGTGGTACCAGGGTGCGAATGTGAGTTGAAGATTAAAGCTAAGCAGTAGCTGTGATAGTAAAGAGACCGTAGGGTAGACCCAAGAGTAGAAGTTTTTGGTGACAGTAAACCAGGGGGGATTTTTTTTTGTTTTTCATTTCCAGTAGTTATGGCGCTGGGGAGAGGGCGTCTGTTTAACTTCTGGGTGTTTGATAAACAGGGAGCGATCACTTTGCATGTAGCCAAAGTGTTACTACCCTGCAGAATGTGAACATGGCAAAGGTGGGTTTAAAGATCAGGATAATGAGGGCTAATAATGAAGATAACGAAGGATAATAACAAGCTCAAGAGATACAGGTAATAATAGGAGCCAGTATCTCTGGGAAGGAATAATAGTAATACATTTTCAAGTTCATCAGCTTGGTTATATCCCTAGCCAGAATATGTGATAACAGCCGTACAGTCTCAGAATGTTTAATGATGCGGAACCAAACTACTCTGTGATACTCAGCTACAGGTCACTGCTTTCAGCTTGACAACTTCCTGAGCTATGCGCTTCTCTCTTTCTGGCTGTTAATCTCTTGGACTAATTCTTCTTTCCTTTTGTAGGTGTTGACTTACCACGAAGAACTAGTCACCTGCTTGAGGAGAAAACCGCTTGTGTATCTGCCGCTGTGTCTGATGAGTCTGTAGCTGGAGACAGTGGGGTATATGAAGCGTCCGTGAAGCAGTAGGTTTGAGAAATAACGCGAGTCTTTCCACCAGAAATGTATCTGTATCTGTAAGCAGTTACCTGATACTGGGATAAGCAGTTTGTCAATCTTGCTTTTTTCTATACATATTTTGTCCTTTCACATTGAAAGGAAAGCACGTTACCCAAACAATGAAGTTTCATTACTTTTTTAAGCTAATGAATTTGCATTAGAACACTCATATAACTTGGTTTAGTTGCATTAATATGCTGCCTTCTAATCCTGGATTTGGGGGGGGGGGGCGGTTTACTAGAAGTTTTCCCAGGAGAAAAGCTGTACTTAAACTATAGAAGCTCTGCCACATGGCTGTGTTGAGATGACTCAGTGTGACTCTTGTTACTTCTTGTTTTGTTTAGATATGCGGTCTTAAGGTTGCATAGCATTTTGCTTGAGTATTATCTTTTTTTAAAAGGATACAGAGAAGATAAGAAAATCCTCAGTTGTAATGTTGGTATATAAATAGTCCACGTTGGGTTTAACGCTTATGCTTCACTGCAATGAATCGGGTACAAGAAATGGATTTGCTATTGCTGCTTTTTGGCAGGATGTAACTTCTACAGCATCCCTCATAGTAGTTGATACAGTAGTGTCTGTGTGCTGGCAGCAAGCACGGTGAACTTTAGACTGCGTAACAGAAGACTGTTGCAAACTGAGAGAGAAATGAGTATCTTTCTTTTCCAGCTCAGTTTTGGAAAATTCACACTTAAGACTTTTTGCCCTTTTGAATATTCAGAGAGACATTTTAGTAGGGGCCGTACAGAGGTGTAGATGAGTGTCTTCTGTTGGCGGGCTAAATGCTCTCCTATTAGGACAGGAGAAGGTGCATTATAGTATCATAACTGGGTTTCATTGGCCTCAGATGAAACTATCTCTACTTGTCAACACCTTTCACAAATCAAAAGGTAATAGATGAGACCAAGCAAAAAAGTTGAATTATAAAAGGGATTTCTCCTGAAGTGTTGCAGTGGCCATTCAATATCATATGAGGTCATGGGCCAACATTTCACCGTGAACTCTGGACCCTAGTATTAATTTGCTTTGTATCCTCAGTTAGACCAGATGCAATGTTCTCAAGCTGAAATAAAACTCTACTGTTAAAAACTCAGCCTTCACCTGAGTGGCTGTGACTGTATTTTGGATCAAGAAGCATTATTGCCATTCAGTTCTGTTTCAGTTCTGATCTACTGTGAACAAATTTTATTCTATGCTCTAGTTATAATCCCAGTGGAGAGAAATGAACAGAATTTGGACCAAGAGCCATGAATGTTCTGTAAAGAAAGCCTTTAGCTGCATTCTCCAGTGGCTGCAAGTGGTGGGATAGCTGGAAAAGAAAACCAATTCCTCTTCCTGTCTTTATTCATGAAACAACAAAAAACGACAGTTGCATCCCCTAAGCCCCTGTACAAACAGAAACAATTGCCACTTGTGTGAGCTGAGATTTATGGACACTAGTTATTCCATGGCAGCTCCAGGTGTGGATACTCGTAATCCTTACTGAGTAGCAAATAATAGTGAAGAGGTAACGAGTGTCTGTGTGAGTTGCTTATGTTTAGAAGCGTCTTTTTAAATACTGCATATGGAATAATTTATAATTTATCAGTGTGTTCCTGAAATTACACTGCAGTGACTTCTACTGGGCAGACCAGTCCTTTGTATTTGAGTAATTTAAGGCAGGGGAGGAAATAAATACATGCTATCAAATTAGCCATTCAGTCAGGAAATGAATAGTAAAAAAGGAACCTCTAAATGCAGAGTCTTAAAATAATGCTGTCATGTCTTGATAAGGCGGTGGGATGTCTGTGTCATTCTCCACTTTTCCTATCTTGACATTTCCTATCTTGATCTTGTTTATTGATCCCAACTCTACTTTTAAAAATCAATAGAACACATTAATACCACCTCCTCACTCAAACCTCCCAGAAAATGACTGGAAATTATTTTGCCACATGGATTCTCTGTAATTTCATTCAACACTAGAGTTGCTCTTCAGCAGCGAGACTTTTGGTTCTTTGAATGCCTTCTGAAAAGGCGCTCGGGGAAACGTGCTTCTTGCTTGCACAAAAGCTCTTTATTTTACAGAGCTTCTGCACCTCAGATGTTCTCCAAAGCAATACTTTGCAGCCCGCTAGCATGTGGTCTGCAGTTCATTAGAAACTTTGATTCCTGATTTTGTATTTTGGGGGGTAGGGGTGTGCGTGTGTTTGTAAAGAAGTACTAAGTATGTATGGGGAAATGCCATGAGTTTTTCTCTTGCCTGTCAGTCTGGCCTGCTTCAGTAATCAGCTGGAGGCCTTTCCTCATTACTGGAGTTGTCAAATTGTTCAGGCAGCAACTGTCCCAAAACTGAGCATTGGTACTGTGCCGGCTCTGAAACGCCTCTGGAGTGCATGTAAATTGGCCTGTTTAGGAGACCATAGATAGGTTCTGCGTATGCGTACGTTAAATGCCGCTGAAAGCTAACTGCCATTTTCCTAAATGCATTTGTCTGTTTGGCCTAGACCAAATGACACCGAGGACATTGTGTACAGTGAAGATGATGCAACAGCTCTAGAGGCTGCCCAGGTACAAATAGGATTCAGGTAAGGGACCAGCACAGGGGAGTATTTCTGTTCATACGTAAGTGTGAAGAGTAAACTTCCCTCATGTTGTCCTTTCTTTAACAGATACGACCACAGCAGTTCCAGTTTTGTGATAATCATAATACGGCTCAGAAATTTTCCGGCATTTTCTCTCCCCCTTGGCCTTAAAGTGTAAGTCAAACAATCATTCTATGATTCTATGAGATCTGGATGGGCTGGAGAGTTGGATGGAGTAGAACCTAGTGAAATTCAGCAAGGGCAAGTGTAGGGTCCTGCACATAGGGAGGAATAACTCCAGCCTCCAGTACAGATTAAGGGCTGATCTGTTGGGAAGTAGCTTTGCAGAGAAGGACCAGGGAGTTCTGGTGGACAACAAGCCCTCCATGAGCAGCATGCCCTCATGACCAAGGAGGCCAGTGGTGTCCTGGGCTGCATTAAGAAGAGCACAGCCAGGAGATGGAGGAAGGTTATCTTCCCCCTCTACTGTGCCCTGGTGAGGCCAAATCTGGAGTGCTGTGTCCAGTTCTGGGCTCCCCAGTTGAAGAAAGACAGAAAGATACTAGAGAGAGTCTGGCAGAAGGCTACAGAGATGATCAGGGAGGGGACTGAGCCCCTCATAATATGAGGAAAGGCTGCAAGAGCTGAGTCTAATTAGCCTGGAGAAGAGATGCCTGAGAGGGGATTTCATCAGGGCTTATAAATACCTAAAGGGCAGATGTCTAGAGGATGGGGCTGGGCTCTTTTCAGTGGTGCCCAGCAGCAAGACATGGGGCAATGGGCACAGACTGGAACACAGGAAGCTCCATCTGAACATGAGGAAAAACTTCACTCTGAGTGTGGCAGAGCACTGGAACAGGCTGCCCAAAGTAGTTGTTTGAGTCTCCTTCACTAGAGATGTTCAAAACCTGCTGTAATGCTGTGCAACCTGCTCTAGGTGAAACTGCTTTAGCAGGGTGGTTGGACTAGATGACCTCCACAGAGGTCTCTTCCAACCCTGACAATTCTGTGATTGAGCGGTAGTGTTGAAATGTGAGAGTATAACACTAAATGGTACAAATTCTCCAAAAGAATGGTCTGGTTTACTGCTTAACAGCCCTAAAATATGTCTAAAACTTTGCAAACTGTAGTAGCACTTAGCTTTTACGTGTTCCAGCAATGCTGCAAGAAAGGGAGGTTATCCAGACATTTGCAGGTTCTACTGAAGTGGAACAAAAAGGATTATATTAAATGCTGCTTCATCTAGAGTGGCTTTAAACATTGTGTAGCTTTGTGAGAGCAGAACAGCTATTCTGTAGTTACTGAACACGTTCCTTTGATAGCTGCCATTCTTTCGGCTCAGAATGTTGGCTTTTTGATGTAAAATGATGTTAAATAGTACGTGTCTTCTCAGTGAGCTTTTAACGGTAAGGGGTAATTTGGTAAATTGCAAGTGGACAAGCACAGCTACATCAAGATACACCTTCCCTAATAACTGGAGCTTGGAGGTCTGTGAAGAATAAGTTCTTGGGTTGAATTGGACAGGAAAGGTCCAAAAGGAATTATGGTGGAAATCATATATGGGAAACAAAAAATGCCTGAATAAGGAAATGTAACCCCCAACTCTCATCTGCACAACTAAGTGCAGCTCGTCCTGGGTCCTTGGGCACACTTGCACTTCAGTGAGCTCTTTTAGACTGGAAAGCTTTATTGAACTATTGAGAAGCTTTGTAAGATTAGAGTAGGACATAATCAATCCTTAGAAAATTTGGTTTTCTTGCTGGATTCCTTGTCCCTGTCCCCCATCACCTTGAATTTGATTGGCAGATCAATAGGAAGCTACTGAATATGGAAAGGATGTGTAGAGAGGCAGGCTTGGGTGCTTTTTGGATTTTTCTGTTTGGCTTTGTTTGGTTTTAATAACAAATGGTTGTCCACTTCCTCCTGTGACCTCTGCCTCACCCCTGCTGGCCTTCCAAGTCGACCCCTATTTAGCACAAGAACATAGAAGTACTATAGAAGCATAAACTGATTGACCACTGAGAGGAAAAGTAGGTAAATATAGTAGTAGTATAAACAGATGCAAGGGGCCCATCAGGAAAATGGTCAGTGAGGTGAAGTTTGCCTGTAGCTAGTGTCTTTTCAGGAACTGAGGTACAAAATTGTAGTTCATAGTCAAGTGTTTTCAGTGCAGAAGTCCAGATATACAGCTGCTAAAAACATTAAATAAAACACTACACAAATGGAGGAGGAAGAAGGGACAGGGCAAAGGAAGGACCTTTGCAAATAGTGTTTTTTCTGTCACTTGCCGTCGTGTGCACACATACTGACACACACACAGAGTACAGGTAAGTGCGATGATGAACACTGGGTCTGGAAAATGCTGTGTTGTCTACAACTGTGTTTTCTAGAACATTAAAGCATATAGATTTGTACTTTCTTGAACCTTTACACACAGGAACAGATTTTACAGGAGGTCTTACTGATACCTGTTTGTAAAAGCTGTTCACCTTTAGAGCAGGTAGAGCCTAGCCAAATGCTTGTGAGCTGTGTCAGGGTGATCAGTTGAGACATCACAGGTTTGTCACAACAAAATCCGAGGCATTGGTTGACTTTTTAAATTAAAAGTAAGCACTCTGTAAAGCCAGGCCAGTAAGCAATTTATCTTTTACCTCTCTGCTTGCCCCTCATCCTGGCCTGCCACCGATAAATTGGCTGACAGTTACTCAAAGAAAGCTCCAATAAACCACCTTTTAAAGCTACTTTTAATATACCTATTTCTACCTTTTTTCTAAGCATTTCCTAATTGCTTAGTCGATTAAATGGCTGTTTTCAGTAGACTGTGCAAATGGCTCACCTGCGTTTACATGAGCACAGCAGCAGCACTGCCGGAATGATGTGACACCGCTGCTTGACTCTGGTTGTGGAAACGCCAGATAGCTGCCATCCGGGCTATGTGTGCGAGCCAGCCTGCGTAAAACCTACCTTTTGGCCCAAGAAGTAATTGGGGAATAAAGGCTATGCCCAAACTCAAATAACAAAATCGGATTTCTCATGGGCCTAATTCCTCTTGGCTTAGTTAATGTAAAACTAAATTTTTAATAATAGCAACAGCATGTGCGGAGTCATTACCAGAAGATACAGCGATTGTACTATAAATTTTGGGAGAGGTTTTTTCCAGAATATTTTTCCTTGGCCCACTTCTTTATAGCTTCATTGCGTTCTCTTCTGTGGCGAATGTCAATGATATTTAAAGCCAATCCCAGAAACAGGCTAATGCAGAGACACTGCAAAGATGTAAAACAATTACTGTGCTCATTCACGTGGATGAGAAATGGTGCAATCAGTAAATAACATGTACAGAGTGCGTTAGAAATGGCCTTACTCTGTCAGGCTACTCCTACCGGGAGGCTGGCCAGGTTAGCAGGCATTACCTTTATCCACATAATATCCAGTCATATTTGTTCTGTAAAAAGAATGCGGCTGCGTTAACACTTTCAGGTTATTCCTGGTGCTGAAGTTTAGCGTTGCATGATGCATTCTTCTTCAGTCTCACCGCAAAGATTATGAATTGAACTTTAGCAGCTGTGGGCCTAGCTATTCTTTTCCTCCTTTTCCTTAATTTTCCAGTTTCTTTGGAGGTTTTATTTGTTTCTTTAAAAGATGTGACTGCCTTTCAGTGCTGCTCACATAGTTCTAAGAGCATAATTTCATATCCACCCAATTCTTCTCATTTTTGTAATTAAGATCATGCTTTCTTCCATATGTGACATGATCTTCAGTGTTCACAGTACTAAACCAGAGGATAAATTTGGATAGAGGCAGAAACAGCTACTTCTCTTGCTGCTACCTTAGCAGGCACAGGAACTCCTTTCTGGAAAGCGTTTGTGCAGGGGGCAGGAGGAGTTTCTCCCTCCCCTTTTTCACCTCTCTTCTGTTCTACTTCTGATTTGTTGTCATTTCATTTTTCTTGCCATGCGGCCCTCTAGGCAGTGGGGCCAGCTTGTGTCCCGTGCCACCAGCGAGTGCTCGTTCAAATGCAGGTGATGGTTTTTGTTTTGTTTCTGGCAGGTACATTAGAGTAGCTGTGCTTCCATCCTCAACTGACACCAGCTGTCTGTTCCGCACAAAAGTTCATCCTGCCATGGAAACCATGCTACTCAATGAGATATTCAGAGTAGCCCTTTCCCAAGTAACACTGCTTCAGAAGACGCTGAGATTAGATGTTTGTGCTGTCAGCAGAAGTCGTCGGGAAGAATGCTTGGTATGCAGTTTTATTTCTGGCTTTTTGGGGCACACATTCATTCCTAGTGTCCCCTCTTCATTTGATGATCAAGGCTGCTACAGTACTTGGGGACAAACTCTGCAGCGTAACTTGGTTGTTGCTATAGTACTTGAAATCCTGACTTCCTCTGAAATAACTGATACAGAATCTAATCCTGGATGGAAACCTTAGGAGGTGTTTTGATGACTCGAACACGGCGTTACCTTAACCCTTGACTGAGAGATTGATATTCCATCTTTGCAGTTTTATACATTAAAAAACCCAATAAACTGTTATTGCAACATTAGCACTAAACTAAAATAAAAGCTAAGAGCCACAATATATAAAAAAAGAAAGTGCAAGCCCTCATTTTCCCAACTTGTAATGGCTTTGAGCAAACTAAATTACATTTATGCACATTGTTGTAGATTATACGATGCCTACCTCTGTAGTCTTTAGGACCTTTTATTATAAAAGGGTGTGACCTTCACAGACTAGCCTATTTGAAACTGGTACTTTTAAAATTTTGTTGTTAATTGTAGTCATCACCTAACTAGTGATGCTTCATTTACATTCAGATTGCTTTTGCATGGTCTAGTTGGTACAACTCAGGCTAGCTTTTCACCATGAGCCTGATTTAGTAACGCAGTGAGGTTTTTAGTTACAACACACCGAAGAGATGTGGGAACAGCCTCATGTTTTCAAACACATGGAAGTTAATTCTTGGGGAAAGTGTCGGCCTTTTTTGCTATGTCAGAGGTTTCCCCTCAGGGAAAGGGCAGAACAAAGATGCAACTGAAGGCGGGTTACAGAGGTGAAGGGAAAAAAGAAACAACAACCCCACCCCAAAGATATAAGGGTTAATCACTGGATCAGAAGACAGAGTTGGGAGTACCCCCCAGCAGAAGGCCATCACCAGAGCCTTGGCAAGAGCTGCGTGTGCAGCCCTGTAGCTGTGAAGATTATTTGATTTGTGGAAAACCAGGATTTTAGTCTCCGAGGTCCAGCCCAAACACAAGGACTTCCTGAGTTTTCCCAGAGTGCCAACTCCGTGGATGTCAGTGCTTGTCCAAATGAAAGGGCTTCTTAATTGCTTTTACTCTCTTTTCATCTGCTGCTTTGCTCGTTCGAGCAAACGCTATTGTTTGCCACGCGTTTGTGGTGGAACAACTGGAAAATTGACTGGAACTTGCGGCCTCGTGGGTTGATGCTGCAGGTTTCATCGACACAGGTTTTCATTATTGAATGCTGCAGAAAGCAGGCATGTGCATTATGGGGATCTGGAGGGTTCTCTGTGTGGCATATGTGAAGAAATAAGAGATGCTGGAATGGACAATATTAATTCCACATACTTCTATTTATTTTAACTAGAAATGAAATAGAAAATGGTATGGTTAAAAACAGCATTAAGATTCATGTCAAATTTGTACTGCCTATTTTGCAGGATAAATACTGTAATATTTATTCTCAGCTGCCTGTAGGGGAAAAAAAACCCCAAACTTAAACAATTTTCTTCCTCTTTCTTATTTTGTGCAGGCTGGGACTCAGATCAGTCTGGCAGATTTATCATTTTCTAACGAGATCTGTACTCTGTGGTACAACCTGTTGCCTTGCAAGCAAGTTCCAGGGAAAAAAGGCAGGGAACAAAATGAAGGATCCGTGTTCCTGTTAAGCAAGCAGCCCTCAGGCTCTTTGGACTTGGTGAGCAATGTGTTGGCTATTACTGAAATACGAAGAAAAAAGCCATAGACTCATGACTCTGCCATGGTGCTGTGGTTATTTGAATATGTGACCTGTCCTCCCCTCGCAATCCAAGGCCCTGTTGTCTTGCAGGCACTGGTGTCTGCAGGGACTTTGGGTGGGATGCCAGCCTTGTTAGCAGGTGTGGGCTGGGCTGGTGCTGCTCAGCGGGCTACAAAATCACGCTCCAGTTTGAAACACTTCAGCTGTGTTTTGTTTTAAATGGAATGTTATTGGCGAGCTTCCTTAAGTTTAACATTGATTTTTCCTATCTACAGCCTGAAAATGTCTACTAATTAATAATTTTAATTTGCATACTTAAAGCCATGGCACTGAACATGTTGCTTATGCAAAACACATCCTAATTCTTCTGGTTAAATAAGCTTTTTCTGCTTTAATACATCCTTAAGAGAACTATGTTAAAAAAGGTTATCCTTTAAAGTTGCGGTTTTTTAACAAGGGGTAGCCTATGTACAAGAGGGAGAGAGGCAAGGCATGGAAGGATGCCAGGAGCGTATCTGATTGCATTAGCATTTTGCAGACCATTTCTGATTGAGATTTTCTTTGTATAAAAACAGACCGTTAGTGTGCTGCCCACTGACCATTCAGATCCTTACACTTGCGATCTGAGTCACAGTTTTGCTGGCAGCAGGGTAATTCTGGTTTCACCTTCTCTTCCCCGGTGAGCAGGATGCTGTGTCAGCTCTGCTAGAGAGGACATCTGCTGAGCTGGAAGCAGTAGAACAAGAGCTCAATGAAGATGAGGAGGAGGAGGAACAGGAGCAAAGGGGCTCCGAGGAAGACTGGTAAAGCCACTTTTCCTCCCTCACTGTTCACATTTGAATGATTCCATTTGTTCCTCTTGTTCTTAGACAAATGAAAGGGCTCTGCTTTCAGAGGAGGTCATATAGTGGTTTGGATTGGAAAGCCCATCTAGTTCCAACCCCCTGCCATGGGCAGGGACACCCCCCACTAGCCCAGGTTGCCCAAAGCCCCATCCAACTTGGCCTTGGACACTGCTAGGGATGGGACAGCCACAGCTTCTCTGGGCACCCTGTGTCAGGGCCTTCCCAGCATTGGAACTGTGGTAAAGTTGTTCTGTTGTGCGGTCTATTCGTTCACCTTCTCTTAGGTTTACAGTGTCTTGGCTGCTCTGTTAACTATGACTGCTGGTGTTCCTCCAGTCCACATACATCTTCTTGTGAAACCACCTCGGGAGCCTAAGCCTCTGGAGGCCTAATAGGACATCTTGTATCAAATACTAGTTGTATTGACTGTAGCAAGCACCTAATAGGGTTTGAAAAGACAGCTGCTGACTGAGGATCAGTGTGTGCGTGCTTCCATTTGTGGTCTTGTTTTTGGAGCAGTTTTCCCAAGAAACAGTTTTCTTGCTAAATTGCTGTATGAGGTCTGTTCCTGTGCAATTCTTGGCTGCATTTTTGTGCTTTGTTGTGTGGGTGGGGAGACTCGCTCATTTGTTTTATGAACTTATTGCAACCAAAGTCCTTCAGTGTTACCAGCATGCAGCAGTTGAGTGTAGTGCAGTGTTGTCATAATGATCTCAAAGGTGAACTGTAGTAGATCTTGCTGGATTTTACTGGAGCATGTAATGAAATGTGCCTTCACGTGAGCTTAATGGGAGTATATTATGGATGATATTCTTGTTTCCCACCAGGAAAATGCGTACGTTATACACGGGTGAAGGCCTAGGCCTTCGGATACCTGTCTCTGGTGGGCTTTTTCAGTTTGAAAATAAGCCTGGGCTACTTCTGTTCATACAGGTTAGAAATGCTTGCCGAAGCCTCTGATGAAATTGTGGATGAAGAAGAAGATGGCATTAAACTGGTGGTAGAAGACAGCTGTACTGATGCCGTGGGGTTACCCACTGACGCACCAGAAACCAATGAAGACAAGCAGAGCGATGAGGCCCAGGAAAGCCAGCAAGCTCCTGCAGTCCTGACACTGGTGAACATCTTAAAATACACATTGCGACGGTACCTTACTGTGCCCAAAGATCTGTTTCTGAGCGTTTACAATACGATGTGGGCTTGTCAGCATGTCCTTTGGATGTCATCAGTGCGGTTACTTCTGAAGAGCGTGTTTAGCAGGCAGGCTAGGCGGAGCTTCCGAGGCAAAGCCAATTAACTAAAAATGCACATCTTTGCTTTTTTTGCACAGGGAGAGTATTCCAAATACATGTGCAGTTCAGTAGCTTCGGCCTGAGAGCATTTGAAATACTTCTGCACTTCTCTTTAATTGGTTCCTTTATTTTCCTTTTTTTATTTCTCCTGATTTGCTTGATGAACAGGGGGAAAGACAGACCAGGGGTCAAGATTTTTAAATCTGTTGGGATTTCCTTATTTCTTCCCTTTATTTTAGGGTGTGAAATACAAAAACTGGCTTCGCAGAAAAGAGGAGAAAAGATTAGTGAACAGAAAATTCCAAAATGTGTTTTAAACTGCATACTGTTGAACTACCCAGGCACTACACATAACAAACTCTAATTCCATGTGCATAAGTGTTTGCAGTAAATTACATTCCACCTTTCTGAAAGCACTTGTAGTAATTTTGTAGTAAACATATCCCTGATATGGCAGCACATACTCTAGAAATAAAACTTTTACAACACCTTTCTGCATCTTAATGAAAGCGCTGTTGTATGCGTTAAAGCCACAGGTTCTGTGCAACAGTGAAGGTAAAAAGGCAGAGTGACATCTCGTTCTCTCAAGTTTGTGACAAAAGAAAAGTTCAACACCTCAATGTACTTGCTTGAAACTGTAATTAACTTCCAATTAACGTGGCAAGATGCCAGATGAGCTAAGGCCATGGTATAAAAGGACAGACAGTCTGCTGGGTAGCAAGCAAATATAGATCAAAGGCCCAACTCAGCAAGGGGAGACATCAAGGACAACAACAGAAGATTAGGTACGCACACGGGTGTTCTGCTAAGCCCAGGCCGGATGAACCTGGACAGCGAGCGACAGACACAGCAGGCCTGACTGTAAAGCCAGCCACAGCATAGATCTTCGCGTGCCACCTCCTCTCAGGGTTGCAGGTGTGCGATCTAGGTCACTGTATTTATCACCTGCGCAGTGAAAGCCACGAACCTCATTAAAATTACCCAAGTTGAAGAAAATGCCCCAGTGCACATCAGTAGCATCAGATGTGCCAGCTGCTGCAGGGCTTGTTCTAGCCAGACTGTCAAGATGATTGCTGCACGTAAGCAGGGGCCAGGCCACCTACAGGGATGCTGGCACCTGAGGCTCCCTGGAGCACATGCGGGGCAACTGTTACAGGCAGCAGGTCCTTCTGAGGGACAGCCAGTAGCCATGCTTTTCCCAGGGCTTGCAAGGCAGGTGCAGCTCAGCAGATTGCCATAAAACAGCCCCAGTGTTGGGGCCTGGGGGCGTACGATGGTACGTCTGGGGGAGCTGGGGCAATGAGACTTCCCAGCTGCCCCTTTCAGTGTGTGGAGGCACCAGCTCTGGCATGGCAGAACCTTGCTCTTCTGCAAATGCAGAACAAGGTAAATGTAAGTCTGCAATAATAATAGAGATGTCTGCAAATGGCAAAGCAAACCACTTGTCGTGCCATGGTTGCATCAGATGACCTGCAGGGCAGCAAAGGCCTTTCTGCAGAAGGCTTTAGCGGATACAATGAGCTTTCAAAGGCTCCACACATGGGTGGTAAGTGTTCTGGGAGTTGTGTTTCTTTGCTTAACATAGCTTCTCTGTATGTGCGAGATGCTTTGTGCTGCCACTCTCTTTCCATCTGCTGCAGGGTAGCAAGAATGCTTGTAAAATGCAAAGGCACAAAACCACGTAGTGGGATGTGTCTGGATACAGGAGTTCTTACAGTCTAAATCTCTTTCTGTAGGTTGATAAAGAGACTAACACCGAGGAATCGGTTAACGAGAATGCAGCAGTCCGACCCAAGGACAGAGCCAGCTGGAGCTCCAGACAGCGTCCTTTTGTCAGGAACAGCATGATAGTGCGCTCACAAACCTTCTCTCCAGGCGAGCGGAACCAATACATCTGTAGGGTGAGAGGAAAAACACTTGGAATGAAGAGCTATTAGCTAAAGAGTCATTTAACTTCTTGGGAATGATGCATTAATGACAGTTGAGTCATGTACCTATTTTCTCTGCAAGAGGCAGAGCCTTGTGCTTTCTCTAGGTTCTTCCTTTCCCTTACTGACCTGATGCACAGTTGCGTTGACTTTCAGCAGAGTTGCATACTCTTCAAAACACCTTTACTAGGGCAAAAATACATCCTGTTGGAGAGAAGTAACACAATTTCCTGTGCTAGCTGGTTGCAAAGAGTGTTTTGCTGCATGTCAGCAAACGCAGCTCTCACACAGGAAAATAATCTGTGAAAACATAGAATAGAGTTCACCATAAACTGCCATTGCATTACTATATTTTAATAATGTAGCCATTTAAGGCTAACGGTGCACAAAGAGCTCAGTCATCAATTTTAGACCTCACTTTGTATCTCAACTGGTTTTAAACTTGGGCAGCCTGAACCCTACTGTAATTATGTTTTTCAAAGTGTGAGCGCTGCCTAGGGGCTGAGTTTTAAACATGGCTTTTGGCAACAAAGTTCTCTGGTCTCTCTAGGATAGCAAGAGGGGAAAAAAAAAAAGGTTTCAATTACCAGCCCTGTTGCTGCTAAACTAACTGTGAAAATCACTCCTATAAAGATTTAAACATGGATTACCAGCTCTATAGATTTTAATTACAGGCACCCTAGAAAAGGCTGTTTGGGTTGGATCCTCAGTTTCTACAGGTATGACTTAAAATTTAAAAAAATCCCAACAACAACCATGCCTTAATTCTTCTCCAGTTAAATTAGGGGCAGTTGCCTTAATCATCCTAATCTAGGATGAGAGGAAATGGCTTAAAATTGCACCAGAGGAGATCTAGGTTCGATATCAGGAAGAATTTCTTTATTGAAGGGGTTGTCAAGCATTGGAACTGGCTGCCCAGGGAGGTGGTGGAGTCACCATCCCTGGAGGTATTTAAAAGGCACGTAGATTAAGTTCTTAAGGACTAGGCAGGGTTAGGCTGTGGTTGGACTCAATGATCTTAAGGGTCTGTTCCAACCCAGGTGATTCTGTGATTTGGGAACATTAAAGTTCATCATGTCTGTTGTCATCATCAGTGTAAAAAAAAAAAAATTTTTTAATCTATATTTAGTATCTACATCAGTAACTATTCCATACACCCTTCAGACTGAAACACAGCAGGTCATTGTGTAACAGGTTGTACATAACTTAGATTACTGGCTGAATTCAGAACCTAGCCTTCATCTTCCCACACACTGGAACCTCGTTGTGTTGGCAAAACCCCCCAGCCTTGGCTTGCTGCCTGTGGAGGTCTCTGACAGGCGGTAACACTAGTGGCTGTGATAGTCGACTTCTGTTCCTGGCAGGGCCTGGGGAACTGAAGAGTCCTTCACTTGGTGTAGGCACTACAGCTGCCTAGCAACAGCTAAAACATCAGTCTGTTACCGATGTTCTTCTCATCTTAAACCCAAAACATGACACTGTACCTGCTGCTAGGAAGAAAATTAACTATTTCAGTCAAAACCAGGAGAAGTGCTTAAAAAAACATCAGTGGTGACAGCCATCTGTGCGTACCCAGGGGTGAGCTCGTGGTAGTGGCTGCTTGGTGGAAAGGCACATTTGTGTCAAGAAGTGCATTCCTATTGCAAGAGGTTGTATTTCTCAGCCCTAACTCTCAGTCCGTCCCCTGTAACTGAGCTGTAGGGCTCTGGCTTGGGTCACTGAACCATTACCAGAACGAGTCTTGTTGTCTGTCCTTTTCTGAAGAGGCAAAATAAATACCCTGCAGATAGATGTTTCTGTGTTCTTTGGAGGTTACCACTGCCTGTGCTGATGCAGCTAATGATCAGTCTGCACTGATGCCCGTGGAAGTAAAGCTGTAATTAAGAAGAAACTACTGACAAGCTGTGGTACATAGTTCTGAGGAGCAGGAAGTGCTTCTAAAAGCAGCACTGGGCACACCTCTGCTTGTTACAAATAATAACAGTGTAAAACTGCCAGTTGTTGGGCAGATGCCTGTCTACAGTAATTTACCTTCCCCGCAGTGAATCTATTAAAAGCCTGTCCTGGGTAAATTAAATCCATGGTTTATAATCTGCAGTCGTATACAGTGACTTAGCAATACTTAATAACCACAGGTGCCCTCCTTGCATTCCTGAAGAGTCTGCTTCTGATTCAGGCAGATGAGTGATGCCCCCATCCCTGGACGCATCCAAGGTCAGGTTGAACAGGGCTTGGAGCAAACCTGACCTGGTTGAAGGTGTCCCTGCACAGTGCAGGGGGATGGATAAATGACCTTTAAAGATCCCTTCCAACCCACGCTGATCAGTGGTTCTCTGAACAGTGGTCTTGGTTTAGAAATAGAATTTTAGTTGCAAAAGTTTTTACTTTATGCTAAGAATGACCTAGATGTATTATCAACGCTGAGGTTTTCAGAGTTGTTATATCAATACAGATGTTTTTGTATATGAAGATGCCTTATATCTCTGTTGTGTACATTTTGGCAGTTGAATCGAAGTGACAGCGACAGCTCAACACTAGCCAAAAAGTCTCTCTTTGTGAGAAATGCCACAGAGCGGCGGAGCCTGAGAGTTAAACGGGTATGTGCTGTGTTACCTGGCCACGGCTTAAAACAAAGTACGGGGGGAGAAGGAATGACAAACAACCTAAACCAGGTGCTTTATTTCAAGTGTATCAGCCAAAGCCATGCGAGTACCACACCTGGTCCTGGAGTTTCAAGTTGAAATCTCAATGCAGCAGTTTGTCCTATCTCCGCATCGTGCCATTGAACTGTAGCATGTCACTGTCCAAGGGTTGAAGAACCCCAGGTATTACAGAGTGAGCAAGGTGGCATACGCTGCTGCATAAAAGGCAGCACCAGCAATATCTATCCTGAGCAAATTTTGGTGGAAATGTCAAGGATTTGGATGTCCTTTTTAAGGGGATTTACTCTTCTAGGAGTGTCTGAGTAGCTAAAGGATTGAAGGGCAAGAGAAGGATTGTATTTGTCTTGTATGGAGGTCTTCTTATGTAAGTTGAGAGGCTTACATTTTAATCTTGATTGTAAGTAAACCCACGGTTCTGCAGAAAGGTTGTTTCCAAGCAGGATTATACTGGGCCTAACAAAGAAATGCTGAGTCTGGGAGGGCTTCCCCTGCCTGCCATGTGAAAAGCCACTATGAAAGGACAGTAAAGTGAGATATAACAAAGAAATGCATTGTTTATACTAGAATTCATAATACTGTGCATTTGTTCAAGCCTTGAAAAATCAAATGTTTATAAAAATAAGTAAGGTATTTAAAATCTATGGGGAAGGCAGTATGGTACCGGTCTCCTGGCATTGCATTGTCCTCGGAGTCAGGATGGCTTTGGTTTTTTGGTTTTTAACCTCTAAGTACTGTACACCTGCTTAGAGAAACAGTTGCATTTATTTTTAGCTAGTAACTGAAGAAAAATTCTGGACTCTGATCTTATCAGAGCAGCTTTCTACTAAAGAAAAACAAAAAAAATTTGAGCTTTTCTGCCTGGGTTATGTCAAAGCCCACACTAGCCTCTGTAGATACTAATTTTTATTGTTCTGTCTCCCCAATGATTCAGCCTGTTTGCCAACCAATCATGCGAAGAGCTACGCAAGAGTGCCCCATCCGCACTTCCCTTGACTTGGAGCTGGACCTCCAGGCGTCACGCACAAGACAGAATCGTCTGAATGATGAGCTTCAGGCCTTGCGGGATCTTAAACAAAAGCTTGAGGAAATGAAAGGTAGAGGAGAGACAGACCTTCCCCTGTGTGTGCTGGAGGATGAACGGTTCCAGAAACTCTTGAAACAAGCTGAGAAACAGGTATGAGCAGCACGCGGATACTGTGTGAATGAATACGCGTACACATCCAGAAGAATCCAGTCTGTCATGTTAAAGGCTTTTGCAGGAACTCATGTTTGACTAATTTCACCTCTGAATTACGTAGCAAAAGAAGTATTTATTAGCCAATATGACAGCATTTAAACTGCAGTATGTTTCTAGCACCCTGTGAATACTTTTGTAATTCAGAGAAGCAGCTCTAGTATTTGGAGTAACAGTTGTTGTTGGTGTAGTAAAATAGCATTTACTGAAAAGTTCATTTAAAATTTTCATGTCCTAGCCCTACTTCTACAGACACACACAGCTGTCGGTGCAGAATGTGTAGCACAAAGATCTTTGTAACAAGTAGAGATGGGCAATGACCATTACTCACAGTGGTAGGGGCATGTGGGAAAGGCTTATTTCCATATACAGGACATAATTGTTCCAGTGTTGCCAAAGAAAAAGCCAAATTCTGTTCTGTACCCGATGGTCTCTCAAACAATATGAGTAAATATTCACTGTCTCCAAACTGCCCTCATGTGGATAAAAGACAAGAAGCAAGGTAGGCAAGTGACAGGCTGAACATGGAAAATTCCAACAGGATGCATGAATAAAGGGGCTGTTGTGGAGTTTTTGTTCTGTTTTGGGCAGGTTGGGTTGTTTGGGTTTTTAATTGTAGTGACCAAACACAGGAATAGGAACACAACCTCCATGGCTGGAGATACTCAGAACCTAACTGGACAAGTGCCTGATGACCCAGCTCTGCTGTGAGCAGGAGGTTGGAATAGATGCTCTCAGGAGCCCCCTTCCCGTCTGTATGTGAGTTTTCAGCGAGGGGAGGTTGCTAATGGCACCCAGGAGGGATTTGTACTCTTCTATTTATGGTTGATGGAGATGAGTGTTTTGATGACAGCAGGTTATTCAGAGACACAAAAATGGTAAGTGGTTTTAACAAGGTGCAGAAGACCACCTATTACATAAGCAACAGTTGTTTGGGTGGGTTTGTTTTTTGAACTATACTAAATGTCAGTAAATAGCCTCACACACAGGAGGGAAGGGATGATCATATTTCCATTAAAAAAGTTGAGCTCTGAATTAGACGTCAGGAATGAGACACTTCGGGTAGGAGACAAAATCATCAGCAGAACCATCACAGCAGCCAGCAGATGTCAGAAAGCAAATAAACCAGGAATAACTAGGAAAAGAAGTTGGAACAAAACAAATCATTGCTTTATGATATAAATATACATTACACCTGTAACTTAAGCATTGTTCGGTTCTGATTCCCCTTCTCCAAGTGGATAATAAGACTACAGAGGGTCAACGATGGTCAAAGGAGGAAACAGGTTCCATCTTAGGGAGTAGTTAAGTAGCTACAACTGAAGTCCATAAAGTCACGAGTGAGGTGGAGGAGAGCAATTAATCATTGTCTTTGATAATACAGAACTAGGGAACTGAAGAGGTGGCAGTTTAAATACAAGCAAATGTAGCACTGCATCTAGAAACCATAAAAACACTTTCCCCAGAACACCATAAAACACTGAGTGCTGCAAGTTTGCAGAGGCTCAAAAAGCAGTTAGATACAGTCAGAAGAAAAATCCAGAGGTTATTATCCGTAACGATGCCACCTACTTCAAGAAGCCTTGACCATCCAATAGCTTAGGAAACAAAACTTTTCACCAGTTTGTTCTCCTGTTTATGCCCTGTTGTGTCCTCTGTCCTTGGCACGCAGCTGGAGTTCTCGGGCAGCTGTAAAACACTACCAGAGTTTGGGCTGAGCACCAATCAGTGTTTTGAAAAACCCTTGGGCACAACGGGGTGAGACAATACAACATTTAAACATCACACCATGTAATGGGGGTTGTACCTCATAAATTCATTGTATGAATTTGATCTAAGGTTTAACCCATAAAAGCAGTGACTTATATAAAAGAAGCAAAGCTAAATTTAGTTGAAGGGTAATCATTGTCTCTCTCTAATGCTGGGTGCAGGATAGACATGTTAATTTTGCATTGTTTTTTTAATTTAAAACTAAAATCTAAATGTAATCCAAAGCCATTTTTCCTGGACTGTGCCTCTGCAACATTTAATATCATAAATCCTTAGGATGTGTACTTATTTCATCTGTCTCTTTCCAAGGCAGCAGATAGGTTGTCATATTTTCTCTCTCTGGTGTCAGTGATCCACACCACACTGTGTTGGGGAATAAGGGTAATAATATACATTCCTAAAATACGTGCAGGCCACTAATTCTTGCCTTTCAAGCCACAGCTGAGAACAGAGATCGCAGCCAGTCCACCTCTTCGAAAAGCACTTACAAAGTTTCTAGAAATACTTTCACCCATAAAATCATTGCTGCCTTCCCCAGTAGAGCAAAACAACCCTGAGAACACTGTACTCTGCTGTCAGTGTTCCCTCTTGGGTTAGCAAAACACAGCAGCCTAGTGAACATTGTCATAGATTATGTTTTAGATCCTGCAGGCATTATAATGGTGCAGACTAATGCAGCAGCTGGAAGTGCCAGAGAAACTGAGAGTCTCAAGTGAAAAATGAAACCGCAGATGTGGGGGATGTGGAAAATCAGCATCTACTTGCTGGCACAGTTACTCTGCTTGAAGGCAAATGCACAGGCTCCATACCTCCCCTTCAGACCATACCTTCCTGCATACAGCAAGTAGATAAAGCCCATTACTAGTACCTGCAGATCAGATAACAGTAGGTGAGACTATGCACCAGAAGCATTTTGTTTGACTTAGATTGATGTTTTTTGAGCGAGAAATCTCAGCGCTTCAAAGCTTGAGTCATAAACCATCATACAAGTAAGTTTTCAGACACCTGGTGCCTGTCCTCTGAGGTACTTTCTCTTTGTGTACATCCAAAACCAGATTTGTGTGAATACCTATAAAAATCTTCATTACTTCTTTTCATCTGCTACATAGATGTATTCTGTAATTGTGTCATTAATAGCATGCATAGGTCCATGCTCAGTCTTTTGGAGTTTACCAGCTTTTCTTTAGATCCACTTTCATTCTTCTATACAAAAACCATGGAAGAAGATGACAGGAATTAGTATTTCAGCTTTAATTTTTATAGTGTTTCTTCTTTATCTCACACATAAGCACAGATTCAGAGACTCCTACTTGACACTTCCTTTTGGCAGGTAAGTGCCAGACTGTTGGCACTTACTGAGCATAAGGCCAATGTACTAGTGTGTTTTTCTGCATTTTATATAGATGGAGGATTCACTATCTTTTTAAATCACTCAAGAAGCATGATGTAAATATAAGCCTGGTCATGTGCATACCTTATCACTGCATACTCTTAGAGACATTGGGCTGAAACCAAAGTTTCTCTTGAGAGCATCCTGAAAAAAATAAGATGTTTATAAAAATGAGAAAGTAGCCCATGGTAGTAGAGAGCATTAGAGTCATCTCAGCTGTTAACCTGAAATGCAGAAGCCATAAGAATCTCGTGTATAGTTACGAAAGAGATACAATATTTAAAGTTTTCCTAACTTTGTGTTTAGTGTTTTGATAAATATTATCTGTGGAGCTGATAAAACATATGGCCAGTGACATAATTAATTTTACATCTTACGCTACCACTTGCAGGTTGCAAATGTATAAGGAAAACAGTATTTACAGCCTAATCCCATTTTTAAATCATAGGTATTTTGGAGTTGGGGATGGAAACAGCTGACTGGATTTTTGACTGAGTTTTTGAATGGGTAGTGCTCATTGATGTAAACCACTTTCATATAAACCACTGGAGTGCTTTTCAACAGACAGAGGGTACCACTGTTCTGCTGTGAACAGATTTCTCAAGAAACTGAGAGTAGGGACTAACTTATTTGAATTAGTTGGGTTTGTTGGGTCAGATTCAGAACTGGAGATGTGAAATCCAAGTCACAAACTAACTGAAGATCCCTGTTTCTGGCTTGGGAGTGTGTTTTAATTTGAGGTAATAGCATTTTCAAGTCCAAGTGCCTAAAAATGAAGCATCAAAAATTGACTTCTAAAGAACTTTTTAAATGGTTTTAAGAATATGAAATACACGTATTAAATTTAATGGAGGGCAAAATTAAAAATGAAGTAAATAACATTAGTCCCTGCAGTCTAGAACTAAAGCTAAGCACCTGCATGAGGTGGGTGCCATGCACCCCAGGCAGGTGAGAACAGATGTGGCATGGGACTCTTCTGCATACAAATGGTGGCTGCTTGCCTAAGAAATTCAGGTGACTGCCCACCCAAACTGAGCCACTGTTCAAATTACTGGGCATTCAGAAACTTCATAAAGGTGATTGTTTTTTAAAAACAAAAGACAACTCTTAATAGCAGTCCATTGCTGAAAGGATGGGTGGTGTGTTTGCACTTGTCCTGCTGGTGCAACAGAGCCTGGCAATGACATCTATAGTAGAGCCAGCACTACTGGGGTACAGGAATATGCTAACTTACTGGAGGGTATGTAGCTGCTCAACAGTGGCCCCATCAAGAAACATCCTTGATCTCAGGTTACTGGTGGTGGTCTGTTCGCTCCCCTGGGCTTTTACCCTGCTACAATCCAAATGAAAGAAGTGAGTCTCACATGCAAAACAGATGTCCTGTCATGAATAAAAGCACAAGAATTCATGAATATTAATTTTGTTAACAAGGTCAAGAAAACAACAAAACCTGAACATGTATTTTGAGAGCATACCTTGGGCACTTTTTTTAATTTGTCTGTCATTTTAGATTGGGTACAGACAACTTTCCTGAGAGCTTTCATTAGGAAAGAAAAGTATTTTACATGGAAAGAGAATCATTATCTCCCAGTTCTAACAAGGTATTTGGATAGACATTATTGGTTCATACAAACTTGGGTACTATCTAACTATAGCCCTAAGAAATCTCTCAAACTTTCTAACACCTAATAGCCACCTGTGATGGCAGGGGATTTGCTCTATTTATTTTTATTTATTTATTTAGGAAAAGCTCTGTTATCTCACTTGGTGTCCATGACTTAGGTTTGTGATGTCAGTCTTCTGTCTTGCTGACCCTCTGCACAGAGATTTTCATCAAATCATAGAATCATTTACGTTGGAAAAGACCTTTAAGTTCACTGAGTCGAACAGTTAACCTAACACTGCCAAGTGTTTTGCTTAACACAGAAGAATTTGTCATTTCTTTGAAATGAGTTGTTCATCACTAGCATGACGGTTATTTTTCCTATTTGCAGGCTGAACAGTCAAAAGAAGAGCAGAAACAAGGTTTAAGTGCTGAGAAATTGATGAGGAAAGCATCTAAGGATGTGTGCCGGTTACGGGAGCAGAGCCAGAAAGTGCCACTGCAGGTGCAGTCATTCAGGTATGGCCTGTTCTGCTCCTCATGCTCTTTTTAATGTACTGAATTAACATGAATTATTTCTAAATATAATCAGACCTGCCCTATAATACCTGTCAAAAATCCACATGCTTCATGCTGGTGAGGAAGCAGAGTACAAAGTATCAGATCACTATGTGGCATCTGCTGTGGGCAAGCAGACATCTCACCTGCAGCTGCGGCTTCACAGCAGACTTCAAGTAATGGGGTCTTTCCCAGTGAGGGCAGGTACCTAAGGCAAAGAGCTCCTCGAGGAGAAGTAGGACAGTGTGCATCTCCTCAGGAAAATGACTGACTGCTGCTTGTGCCTTGCTCAAGACTCATTATTATTCAAGGAAGCTCTTGAATCTGTCCTCCTTTTTGTTTTCCCTCTCCTTTTGCTTGCAGGAACAGCAACTGATTACATGGAACAATTCATCAAGTGTTCTTGCTTAGCATAAGCCAGAATGAACACTTTCTGTCTCAAACCTTAGTTCTAACTGGTTTGAATTCCTAAAAGGCTGGACCATAGGTCGCAGCCCAAAGGCCACACTTCTATACAAGAGTAAATACAAAACTGTTGACTGAAAAGTACACTGCTTCCTCCTTCAGAAAGGAGCAATACTGCGAGCTTATTTAATCTGTTTTGTCACTGACACACAGTTTTGAAGTTCAATTTCTGAATTCCTGCGCAGGAAGCTTCAGTTAGCTGGTATTTCTTGCTTTTGTAACCCAGTCTGTTGTGAGCAGTTTGCGATGTTCACCAGGCAACAGGGGCTGCGAGGCAGACACTGCAAACCACAACTCTAAATGACACAGAATGAAAGCCAGAGAGAAGAGGTGTGGTGGTTTAGCCATAGCTGGAGGCCAGACACCCACCAAAGTTGGTCTATCACTCCCCTTTGTAGTTGGACAGGGGAAAAAATATATATTGAGCGGCTTAGGAGTCAAGGTAAGGACAGGGAGAGATCGTCCTGTCATCAACGACATGGGCAAAACAGTGAAGAAAACTATCTAATGCATTACGCTACACTATACACACAGTAAAACCAGAGTCGGGAGCGTGACTGGGCACAGTTTCCCCTGAAGGCGGAATTGTACTCGCCCCGCTGCTTGGACTTTTTACAGTGCCAGGGCCTCAAAGATTAACCCCACAAAGACGTTTTTGAAGCTCTCAAGAAGAATGACTCTTCTGAGCTTTAATTTTTAAGCCCCCAATACTCATAATTTGCTTTCTAGGCTGCTGGCAGACAAGCTTGGGTAAACTTGTTCTGGTTCAGTAACCTCTCAGTTCATAGGGGACAGAAATGGTACAGTGCAGGGGAAGCAACGAGAGAATGGGTTGACAATTCTGCTTCTCTGAGTATTGCCCAGACCCAATTATTTTATTCCCAGCACTCCCCCTCCTTTTACAAGTCAGGACATTTTGCCATATTTTGTCCCCCCACTGAAATAACACAGGAAATTCAGAGACTAGATCAATGTCAGTCTCATCATTGCATTTACTAATGAGATACCAATTTTTTTTTCCAAAGTTAGAGCTGTTTTTTTACATAAATCGGCCCAAGAACAGAGTTATGTCAGAATGCTCTGGCAGCCACACATGTTGTGAATAAATTCACTGTGTATTTTCCAAACCTGTACTGAAAAGTACTGTGCTGTACCATTAGCAACTGTACAGCCACACCATAAATAGTAAAATAACAATTTAATCTCTTTTCTAATTCCAGGGAGAAGATCGCGTACTTCACAAGAGCGAAGATCAGTATACCAGCCCTCCCAGCTGATGATGTGTAATTATGTGTTTGCATTGAAGTGTCTTTCCACTGGCTCCTCTCTTCAGACGGGCTCTGTAGCTCCAGTGACCTGCTTGTGACGATCTTCTATTTTACAGTCACTACCGATACGCTTGTAAAACATAGTGAATGGAATTGTTGTAACCTTAAAAAAAAACAGCAAAGCCCCCAACAACCAGAAAACCAAAGTAGATTAATTTTGGTATACTGATGCTGATTTTGTACAGTTTGTATGTATTGCATGTGTTTTTATTTACTTGTAAAGATGGAACAAAGGCAGTACTAAGCATGGATCCTGTTGAACTGCACTGTGTTGAGAAATTTTAGTTCAACAGAAGATTCCTTTCACTGTTTTCATGTGAGCAGACTGTGAAGATGGCTGTTTTGCCACGCAATATTTTTGTACAAGAGTGTGACTTTTATAGCTTAAAGTTAACCACAAGCATAAGCTCCTTTCCAAAACGTCAAGGCTGCCTCACAACAGCTGCTAATTAGTCATCACCCACGTTGGAATTTTGTTTCTGAAAACAGATTTCTTCTGGTTTTGTTTTTTAATACTTTGTAGGAAGAAAGAGAGTTTAGTTTTGTGAATGTACATTCCTTTAACCTGCACTAAAAGGTTTCTTGCATCTGCGGGAGAGTGAGAAAGGCAAGGCAGACAAGTAACCCTAAAAACTTACTCTAAAGAGACTCCCACAAGGGTCAGCTGCTTTCTGAACTGAATCAAATTCATTAATACCAACACTGAAAGGGGAACAGCGCTATCCACTGAACACTTAAAAGTGCGAGTTTCTCTATGTTACTCTCTTGACCTAGACACTAATATTGCCAACTAGGAAGACGTGTCTGTTAGGTTTACAGATGCCAGGGTGGCTTTAATCAGGTTTTTGTAACAGGAGAAAAGTCTGCCACATAGTAACTGTCAAGGTAAACCCTTTCTGAAAGGAAGGGTGCCTGCATAGAGGTCTTCACCTATTTCAGTACAAGAACACTTCTAAACACACAAATTAACCCTTCCTGCAGTTGAGGGTGCACAGGTTTAATAAACAGACATGAACAGTGTGTTTTGAATTTGTCTTGCATGAAGGAAGGCCAGAACAGAGGTGGATGTTCAAACAGCCCTGTACTGGGAAAGCAGTTGGGGTCTGACCTTCTGCCAGTACTGTGTAAGGAAATGGATATTGCAGCTGACAGAATTATTTCATTTTCTACTTTAATATGTTGCACTCAGATGTATTCAATTCACTGGTTAATGTTTTCTTCCCCAGACAAGCAGCCACCTAGGCATGGACTTCATCTTTCCAAAAGGCTGTAATGACCTGGTGGTAAAATGGAAGCAAATATAAACCACAATATGGCAGCAGCTGTCTCAAATTCAAAGTGACAATTCTGTGATGAGAGAGGCCCATGTAACACCCAAGAGTTTCCTTCTGCACAAATACATCAGTTCACTTAAATGTATAGCCAAACATGCTATTTTGGGCAAGATGACTGATTGAACATCCTTTATGAATGCCCCATTTGGGTTTTGTTTCTTGGGTTTGAGATAACATTCGTGTTAAAGGTCAATTTTTAAAAAAACACCACCACAGATCTGGAATTATTTAATGTAGAGGTGAAATGAAGGTTGACAATTTCAACTTCTCAATTTGATTATATAAGTTGCTTGTAGAATAATGTTTAGAGGTGTACTTTATGATTTTTCTTTTATTTATTTACAGTCTTATTTATGTTCTGTTTAATATAGTTCAGTTCTGGCCATAAAAATATTTGACATAAAGGATGCTATTGTGAAAAATATTGAGAGTTGTCTGAATTTCTCCCAGATTGGCTGGGGTTTTTTTTTAAAAAAAAAAAGTATTGTCTGATTTATAAGCGTGAGGTGAGGTCAAAATTAAAGTATTTGCTGGCTTTAGTTTTCAAAACTAATTTAAAAAATTAAACAAACTTAATCATGGTGAAGTTGAACATATTTCTAGGCAGCTTTAACAATTCTGGGTTTGGAGTTTTGGGGGTTTCTTTACTAATTCAGATTATGAACACTTGTGCCACTCAATAAAATAAGCTAAAAAGAATACATACAAGTAAACCCCCATCAGTTTAAAATTATAAATGTTACTCTTGAAATGGAATTTACTCTGCACAGCAGCGTATAATGAATGTAACTAGTTCTGTTTCCAGGTACCAATCTCACTGCAGTTACATATATTAAAAATTTCAAATATTACTGGTACAAGATTATTTAGCCAAATGAGCAAAGTTTAGCAGAAATCATAATAGAACACAAATCAAGTAATTTTAAGATTATTTTTTTTTTACTATTGCTATGTTTATACTGTATTAAATATCAAATGCTCAGGACTGAACTAAATATTTAATCAGGTTATATTCAGAATGTGTTTCTGTTCTAATTTTGTCTGTAAGAGTATGCAAATACATCACATAGATTAACTTGTCTGCACTTTCCATGTGTTTCAGTGATTGGAAAATACATTTTTTTAACAAAGCTCTTTCCTCGACTGGCGTTTTATATAATTCTTTCCTTGTTGTTCTATGTCTTTATGTGCTCCCTGCAGAAACAGATGGCTGCTACAGCATTGTCAGAGGAAAATCATTGCAAGTTATAGAAAGTTCTCATCAGTCACTGTCAAGTCTTAGGTCAAGTTCCTATGGAAGTGATTCATATACTTGAAGTTAGTTCTTTACATTCTTCAAGTTAAAAGGTGCAATAGCAATGAACATGATCAACCCTGCGCTGGGCAGCATCCCATTAGTACTGGGAAGCAGTGCTTTCCTTAAAGGTTGTGCAGGTGTACGTCCAGTCACAGTCACACACGCGCGATGGCTGAGACCATTCAGTTTACACTAGTCTAACTGATACAGGACCATAGGACATCGTTCAGGATTGCACTGTATTAAGGGTTTGTGGCACTACAACTGGTTCAGGACTGTCTTGTTCACAGTTACAGCATTAGTTTAAGACAGCCCTGGGAAGAGTTCTGCTACTTAAGAGATGGTCAACTCTCCATGCATGCCTAGAGACTGAATATTTTTACTCACTTATCCTTAGGAAATAAAAAACAAAACAAAAAAGCAACAACAAACCAAAACCCACACACAATAGCCCCTCCATAAACACCACAAAACAAGAACACCAAAGTCTGCAACTGATCAGATTTTGGAGAAATAAAGCAGTGACTCGGACCACCATAGATTATCAATTAATATAATTAAAATTGAAAGTAAGTAATGATTAAGATAACCACTTAGCAAGAAACAATCCCTCCCCCGATGTAAACAGTAACCTGTCTGTTCAGTAGACCTCTCTTACTGTGATGGAAGGGTAAGAAGTCTGAAAGCCTGCTATCTACCCTTTTTAAAGTCCTCTATTTCCAATTTCCAGGTGTTGATAGGTGTCTTGCATATCTGCCATTGCATACCGCTCTGGAAAGTGGTGGTCAGATGACAAGCAGATAGTGGAGAGGAGAAAAGAACCTCCTAGAATTATAAAGAATCCACCAAACCAACCACTGTACAGTGCATCCCCTAATTCCCATCTGGGCACAATCTCTGGGAGGTCTTTATCCCAAAATTCCTGGATAATTGTATGGGCAACCCAAGAAACAGGGACTAAGGCCAGAACAGCAGACATCCACAGGAGTATTCCTCCAAGCAGTAACAGCTGTTTCTTTAGCTTCTGCTCCATATTCTCCATCTTTAGGCAGTCCAAACCAAGACTAGAGATCACAAGGCTCAGAAATCCTAGTCCATTTGATGTAGACACTAAAATCCTGGAAACCTTGAATTCTAGAGGCAAAGCTAGGAAAGAATCAAAGTCTTTACACTGTGTTCCTCCTACATCTTGGACTACACAGGTTTGCCAGAGTCCCATGGTCCAAAGCTCCAGCACGTTTAAGTCTAAGTTGAGATTTTTCCAGTCAGGTAAATAGTTACAGGTACCAATTAAAATCCATCCTAGCACAGAAAACAGAAATCCAACTAACTGTAGCCTGTGTCTGTGGACCAAGTTCATGTTTAAGCAGTCAGAGAAACTCTCCTTCACAGCTTCTACTTGTCATACTGAACATAAGCAAAAGGAAAAGCTTTATAAAGCACAACGTACTCCTCCCTCCCCCCTCTTGTGGAGCCGGTGCCACAGGCAGTGTTCAGAGGACTGGGAGGCAGGCTGGTAAACCAGTAGCTGAAGGGAGTGGCCTCAGCAGGGCTCACCTTTCATTAGTTTCTGGGTTGGTGTTTGGTTTGGGTTGTTCAATGGTTAGTGGTTTTTTGGTTGGTTTGATTTAAGAAAAGCATATGCTTTGCTTTCTATTAGTGTGCCAAAGGATTACAGCAGGTCTGCTGGTTTTGGCATCTCACAGTTCGCTTTCAAGTTCAGTTTTAATGCCACACCAATGCATTTCTACTGCCAGCAAGTGAAGCTGGCTGCTTTGTGGTCAGTTAATGATCATTTGCTGAAAGTCAGTCACAGCACCATGTTCTGAACATGGAACAGAGCCTAAGGAGCCTCTGACAGGAAGCATTATGCCTTCATACCTGTGTCAGAAGACTACAGCATGAGCGTTTTCATTAAAGCAGCATTTTGCAGCCTGGTTTTGGTTGGGAACACATGCGGGAGCCAGAAATGCTTAGAATAACTTGTATGGGCAGCTTAATGTGCCAGGCTGGGAAAACACAGCTTCCTGGGTACATAGCACCCACCCCACAACACCACATGCATAGAAGACACACCTGCAAGGCTTGCCAGCATTTCAGAAGTCTACGGTTTGCTTAGCACAACGATTCCAAGCACACAGAACAACAGTTTGATGCAAGGCCATCTATTGAGGCTGTTTAGGACGCAAAATCTCTGGAGATTGTACCTCACTGCAGTAGGCAAGTGGAAAACTGCAACAGGGAGTCAAGCTTTGAGGCTCATTTAATTGGATACATATGAAAAGGAAGCAGATTTTGGTTAAAAGCCACGCTGTAAGGGAACATGCACATTCACTTTCAGGATTTTACAGTGTAGTTGAGAAAGCAAAAGCACCTTTTCTGCACAGCCTATGACGACCTCAGCATTCTGCTGTGAAACAAAGTTTTAAACAGTTCCAGAGGTGAGAGAACACGCCGCCTTCCGATACCAGTTACAGACAAAACAGATGTAGATTTAGGAAGTCAGCTAGGTAACAAAGATTCCTTTGAACTACTACTGGAACAAGCTTCTGGCTTGCACTAGGGTTTGAAAAGGGCAGGGCAGTCTTTCTGTTACACCGCTTAAACCTTTCCATTTTAAGGCCTAGTTTCAGTTTCCAAGTGTTGACACTGATCTTGCTGTTCTGCTACCGCATAACGCACAGAAGATGGGAGGACTTCAGCTGAGCAGGTCGTGCAGTTAAGCAGGGATCCTCCTAACATAAGGCAAAACCCTGCAAGCCAGCCAACAAATAATGCTTCCCCAAAGTCCCACCTGGGAACAATATCTGGTATATTCTCATCCCAAAATTCCTGGACTGTGGAATGGGCAACCCAAGAAACCGGGACAACGGCTGTAATCCCCGATATCCAGAAGAGCATTCCTCCAAACAGCAACAGCCTTTTCTTTTGTTCCTGTTGTCTTTCACCAATTTTCAAGCAGTCCAACCCAAATCCTGAGAGCAATAGGCCCAAAAACCCCAATCCATTAGAAAAAAACATCAAAATCCTAGAAATCCTGAGCTCTGGAGGCAAAGCTAGGAAAGAATCGAAGTCCTTGCACTGCATTCCCCCTTCCTCCTGAACAACACAAGCTTGCCAGAGTCCCATGGTCCAGATCTCCAGTTCATTCAGTTCCAAGTTAAGATTCTTCCACTGGGGTAAGTAGGTGGTGAGGCAGGATAGGACCCATCCCAACAGAGCGAACAGCATGCCACTGAACTGCATCATTGGTCGGTAGACCAAGGCCATTACAAGAGCAGAGCTCTAAAAGCTTGAGGAGGAAGGTCTCCCCAGCAGTTCTGTAACAGCCGCTACCTGGAGTGATGGTGGAAGCTATAATGATTTTAGTTCTCTGCTGCCCCAAATATAAGCCCTCACTATTAACCCTTTGTAGGCTCTGAAACACTTTTTTGTTCTTCCCGAATATAAAGTTTCACATAAAGGACGAAGGACTTCACTAAACCATGAGTTAGGCTTTCCGATAAGGATTTGATCTGTTACCTTCCAATTTGCTTGGTAAAATTATATCCCAATGCCTGATAATTACAAGCCTGAGGATGAACAAAGAGGGCTCTATGACCCCTCACCCTAAAACACAACAGAAATCTTTGTGCTTCAATACGGATTAATTAGATTTTAAGTGGTGATAAAAAGTCAGCTCTGTGTGCAACAGGACTTCATTGTAATAGCTAAATTTGAGATTTCAGGGATGTAAATCAAGGCCTTGTAAAGAAAGGTAGACTGTTTGCCTATAATCTTTATTCTTAGACTTCCTCAACATACATAATGGCTTATCTTCCACTGCCCTGTTTTATGTCCCCAGCACTGTAAAAGACGCTTTGTAAAAGATCCTTACGTTTCACATTTTCTACATTCATTTCTTTTAAAATGGGCTTTGTTGTGACTGACTCTTAAGGGGAAAAGGAGACGGGTATGGTGAAAGTACCGTAGAGAATGAAATCCTAGACATCCCTCCACCATAATGAACCCAGGCAGATCATCCGCCAGCGTAAACTTTACCTGCCCCAAGACTTCAGCAACACCACAGTAGCAGCTTACAGCAGCTCAGTGTCCCCTTTCTCAGAGCCCATGTCCCAGATGGCACAGCATGTATACACTCAGTGTCTAACAACATTTGGCACTCAATGCTCCCAGGCCAGGGATGCCTGGTACCTTTCTGATCAAAGCAAGATACCATTATGCCACTACCCCATTAGGAACCCCTGCTTTTTTTCTGCTCGTCTGCGGGGTCAGCAAGGAGAACATTTGTACACTATTCCCCTCCACAGATGTAACAGCACAGACTGTCTGCAAGGGAGCTGGGCAGCATGAACACACGCATATGTGTATGGCCCAGAGGTGCTTTTTCAACCCGTCTCAACCTCATTTTCTAGACGTGATAATCTGCTTATTTTAAATTTTGGCTGCTCAAAATGTTTTTCCATCACCTGATAACCCA
Source organism: Laterallus jamaicensis coturniculus (assembly GCA_022605575.1). Lineage (NCBI taxonomy): Eukaryota > Metazoa > Chordata > Aves > Gruiformes > Rallidae > Laterallus > Laterallus jamaicensis. The sequence goes on along the minus strand of JAKCOX010000005.1, from coordinate 13,686,437 downwards.
TAATACTGCTTCTGAAGATTCACAAAATCCTGAAGGCTAGTGTTACAAAATTTCACTGAGAGAAGATCCCTTCCTCATTTCTGTGTAGAGTTTTATTTCCTAACCCTTGTGTTTTTCCTGTCACAAGCCACGAAGAGCCAGCACAAGGGAAGATGATCCATTTCACTTTGCTGGTGTACCAACCCAGTCCAACGGCTTACACCTGGTTAAAAAAATTGCCAGGCACAAGAGCAGAGTCAGTGATATCCCTGGTGATAATGCTGGGAACAAACTGTTACAAGCAAGGCTCCAACTTTGGCCATCCACTAGGCAAACGAAAGATAAAAAAGACCAACCCTGCATTCATTCAAACTCCAGATTGTATTTTCAGATTTGGCAGTGTTGTTTCTCTCCCCTTTCTCTGTTCAGAGCAAAAATGCTAGTTCTGGAAACCATCACAACGTTCAATGAGAAACTTCATGGTGTCATTTGACTATTTTTTCAAATGCACAACTACACTTCAGGAGTGCTTCTGCTCATTCAGGGACTACACGCTTATTTGACTTTAAAATCACAGTTCCTGCCAGACTGTTACTGGAAGCCTGTTGTGCTTCTCTTGTCTGCAAACATTCAACATTTTCTTCTCTGCTCTTAATCCAGCAGTCAATACAGTGTGAGAGCATGAGGTCAGGCACATAAAGTCATTCATTCTGCTAATGTTGACCACAGCTGGAGCAGTAAGCCAGCCTGTAAATTTTAGCAATCAGAAAGATTCAGAGTGCTGCATCAGTAAGATCTGCCAATTAAGTTGTGCAACTTATTATTAATCATGCCCTAACTTTAGCAAGCAAAGCTTCCGTGTACTGTCCCATGCAAGATTATAAAAGAACCCTTGTTCTTCCCAGGGTGGGAGGGGGAGGAGTAAGACTTGCCTTGTCACCAGGCTAGTGACAAGGTCTGAAATGCCTTTACTTGGAACTTACCAATCACATGAAAATCTCAGGAAACCCATAAACAAAAAAATCAACCTTCCAACTGAACCAAGATATGTAAATTCTCAGGTCAGTAACTGCCTGTCCTATCTGCCTTGTGCTTCTTTTGCACCTTTCCTTCCCACTATTATTTTTTTTTCTCTCCCACCTAAAAATGCCTCATTTCCATATTAATTTTATTTTGGTTGACTCATGCCTATACAGAAGGTAAGATGCCAGAGTTACTGCAGAGACGAGGGCTAGAATTGGGCTCCCATCAATTTCTGCCTTGCTGCTCAGAGTTTGAAACATAAGCCCAGGGTGCAATGACAAAAAACATCTGCTGACATCTGCACTGCCTGAAACCACAGATCATCTCAAGAGGTTTCAAAGGAGACAGCCACTGCCCCAAGCCAGGGGCCAGCGGGGAGGAGAGGACAGGGGTATGGAAGTAGCCTCCTAGGGACCACCATAGCCAGCCAGTGGCACGGAACCCATGCAGAAACAAGCTGCCCCAGGACAACCCTGCCCCTTCTCCCTCCCTTGCTTTCCTTGCCAGCCTCTGCAGCAGGGACTCCGCTTGTCTAGCACAAGCTTGTCAAGAAGAAAGGAAGAGTGGGTACAGCTATTGCTGACCAGTGCACTTTCAGGTAAGGAAGGTGAGGATGAAGTCAGAGGGGGGTTTGACCAAGTTTAGAGCATTTTTTATTTTTTTTCCTCTGTAGACTTGAAAACCTGATGTATATAACATTCAGGAGTACCATCCTCAGCACGTGGGGAACGAAGCTGCAGAGGAGACTTCTGGCCCCTTTGCCAGTGCCTGGTGCAAGATTCAGCAGAGACTCACTGCCTGGGGTATGAGCCCCCCAAAGACAGGCACTTGCTACAGACAGAGAGACCCATACACCTTATGCTGCTGCTCTTGCCATTTGGCTGTTCCAACTGCCAGTTCTGCAAGACATGGAGCTTTTGTTCCTCCCATGACAGACAATGCCCATGAAGAACACAGCACAGGCCATGATCAGGTTTCTACAGTTTCAGTAATACTGCTTAAAGTGCTGGAGATGACATCATTTATTCAAACCAGTTCCAAGCACTGTTTTGCAACTCACTTTTGACTAGACTAAAGCAAAATGAGGGTGGTCAGCATGCATATCATTTTATGCAGGTAAGCACACTAAATTTTTACTCCCCATAAAACTATTCCATGCTGAACACAAGGATTCTGAATCTTACTGCACATAATACATACTCTTAGCATTCCATGTCCTCTGGAAACCTCCACGGCCAGAGATAGACTCACTAACACTTCACCCCCTGCAAAGAGTATTCGTGAGGGAGTTGATGTCTTTACACAGCTCAGCAGCCCACACCATTACCCAAATGTTTTATGTTCAGCATTAAGAGGAAAGAACTATCAGGTGCAGCACTTTGGGAGCGATTAGGCAATTTAATCCCACAAAAGCAGTCAGTGTATTATAAGAGACAGACTCTTTCCTATACTTTTAATTCCTTCCTAAGGCATAAGCACACTGTTGTGCGCTTGTTTGCTGTCCTCCAGTGGTCTTCCTCATCCGTGAGATACAAGTGTCTCCAATAATGAGCCCCAGACACTACAACTTTTTTGGTAATCTGAAAAGTCAGAGTTCCCTAAACATTTTTCATTTAAATAGCTAGTATTTTCATGAATCACAGGTTTCTCTTATCTTTAGATCCATATGCAAAATACGAGCCAACACATAGATTTTCTATAACTGAATCTTAGTTACAGACAGTAAAACACAGCTGCTGTCAGAAGTTGGCAAGGTGTCTTCAGCATCTTACAAGTGAGTTAATTCATTCAGCTTGGCAGTCTTTTGCCTTCCACTTTGTTCCCTGAACTGGAAGTTGTGGGAGTTTGCATTTTGTTACCAACTAAGAACCCGTTTCTTTGCAATGCTGCAGCACCTTTTGGTTTTGCATAACCAGCATGCCCTTAAGTGAAACCAATGCAAACATCAGGCAGAGAACACAGCTCACACTGCTATCCACACTGACCAACTCTGGTCTGCGTTTAAGTAATAGTCTGACAAAAATAACTATTGGCACTGGTAGATCCTAAAGTCTCAGGGTGCTTCAGAGAGGATCACAGTAGAGAGGGGCTGCCTTCTTCCTGGCTAATTAATTATCTGTGAGTCTCCAACACAGAGTCTCAAACTTTGCAACAGAGTGATAGCAGGCACATTCTGACCTGATAATGAAGTGGACTGATCTGAATTTTATTTATTATTATTAAAGTTATTATGGTTCTACTACTGTTTGACTTCCTCCTTGTTTTCCCCACTGAAATGACAGCATCATTAGACTCAGCCTCAATTAGAGCTGGAAGGGTCTCTGTAGTGCCCACATGAGAAGTCCAGTGATTCAAGCAGACACAGCATACACAAATACCCCAGTGTCTGAGTGGCACTGGTGGTTATACACCTGCTGGCACCCTAGCATGATCCACAGCAGCAACCCTTCACAATAACCACTTAGAGGCCACTGCAAAAGCAGGGGAGAGAGGCAGTACAGAGAGGATATGCTGATGGTGAAGAGAACAATTTCCATTTTGGAAGGGGGCAGAGGGGGAAGTAATTTTTAAACATAGTTAAGCTCCTTGGTGTCATTATATTTCCATAGAACATCTAATTCAATATCTAGAGGCGATGATTTATGAGACTATGTTATTTGTTTCTGTAGATAGTGCCTTTCAGTGAATGCTAGGACACTGCTAGAGCAAAGTCGTCACAAAAACAACTGAGTACTTTGTTGAGAAGTTACAGCAGAAGGGGACAGCCCAGCAGAGACTCAGCAAATCATAACAAAGGCCATATCACTTCTTCTGATCCACCCTCCCCAATGCAGGCAGAGAATACATCCCACCAGCAAGGCCACTGACAATGATTTTATACCACTAGCACAGAGCACAAGGCAAAACCGGAGCAAGGACTCTGTGAGCACATACCACCTCAGCACCTTCACAAGAGCTGGGAAGGGGCTGCAGAACCTTCTCAGCTGGGAAAAAGGCACATCCATCACTGGCTCCTTGAATAGCACTCCACTCCTCAAATGGGCATATTCCCAGTAATGCAAGGACTGCCCAACCCTGCACGCCTTCCCTCTTCAAACACTGCATGTAACCCATTAAGCAGCTTTAAGAGCAGTCCATTATGTGTGCAGAAGAAGCGTACGTCTGGGAGTGAGAGACCTTGCTAAGTTTTACTTCTGTAAGATTAATCAAAATCTTGAAGTGTCATGCAAGATTAATGGCAGTTGGACAAGACCTAGCAGGGAAATGCAGTGAAAGAGTTAAGCACAGCAAGGTGAAACTGCCTATTTGTGCTTTAGGGACTTATTCAAAAGCTCGAAATGAGAGAGGGTATATTTGCCATCATTATACTGGAAGAATAAAGAATGCTTTAAGGCTTAGTACTTCAACCTTTGCAGAAACTTTTCCATCACCATCCTGATCCAGACTTCAAAGTGAGGGTTGACTGGGTTAGAAAATTAGCCTTATTCTTCAGGGAACTGTTTCTGATGTACTGTCAATACAGTAGATTACTGTAAGTATGAAAACTCATGTCACTTGAACAGTGATCGGAATATGATTTCCTGGAATAATGGAAGGCTAAGAAATTAATTTCTGAGCTGTGAAATGTGTAGGCTTCTTTACCATTATCCATCCTTTATTATGAGATTCTGGTTTAACAGAGTGTTAGACATGTATTTCTATAATGTTCTTCATTTAACACCTGCAAACAATTATTGTAATAAGCTTTCTCTCATTCCTCAAGATATATTTCTTATTATCAGCAAACTTATGCAAAATTATTTGTAGTACCCAGCTGAACCTACATGGGGAATTGTTATTGCATCACAAAGACAATATAGACTCGTTAACCTTAAGTTAGAAGACTGTGCATACCTTTTAACATCAAGCTAGCCAGGGTGTGAAATGAGCCATGAGAATTTCTGACAAGTGAAGGAAGGGAGGGGCACCTATGGTGTTCTCCTCACCTGCCATAATTGAGATAGGGGTCAGGAGGGAGAGAGAGAGAAAAGCTGAACAAATTTATAGTAGTCATTTGAAATATGACTGATCTTCAGATTGCAGCAGGTTAAACTCTTTTAGTGTTTTACCTTTTAAGGTGTGGGGAGCTAGGAGAAGCAGAAAGGGAAGGTCTTTCCTAGGAAGCAACTGTTCCAATATTGCAGATCTTTTTGGTGTCAAAAAAAAGCCTCCTCCTCCTCCCCTCCCAAATATCTAAGCAGATTTATAGTTTAAAGAGTTAATGATATCCTAAGTTTTAGCTAATACTGGCAAATGTTAATGTTTAATTTTTTTAAATATATATTTTACTGTCATCTTCATCCCCACCCCTTCTCTCTGCTCACACTAGCCTTCCCTACTTTACATCAAAAACCTTAAAGGCCTCTGTCTATTCAGGTTCCTTCAAGGGGGCAGTGCAGGGAGGGACTTCAGTAGAGATGCCTATGGCTACTCCTTGGTGCAGGGAGAGACGGAGGAAGAGGAGTTTCCGCCCTTTGCTTTCCCCTGGCCCTCCCACCAATTGCAGCCACCCAGCAGCATCCTCAGTTGTCAAATACTGCCTGCAGAGCCCACTAACAGATCTAATGCATGATGTATTGTGAAATATGGTATAGCTGAGATGAATGAGACTGCAGGTCTAAATTAATTCTGCATCAGTAGACTGAAATAAAGCCTGCCCATGTTCAACGTCAACCCAGAGAGAGAACTGCTGAAGACTTCTAATATCATGCCTCTGCAATAGCTATGTGACAGTTATTTCTGCTTTAACTAAATTAATGATAACTGCGTACTGGAAAGTATCACACACTTTCTAAGCACACTTGCACAGAGGTGAGGGCTACTTCTGTACCACTTAGTCAAACATTTAAACAGAGAATGCTTTACTGCAAGTGAAAGACAGTGAGGAGGCTTAGGTTCTGACAGCAAGAAAGCAATTACGAAGATTGTTACAACTGGTATTTCCCAATATAAAGATGAGGTGTTTTTACTGGAGCAGATGTCTGCCTTGACTTCTTTGGTCAGCCACAAGAGTCTATTTTTCTTCACGGTACCCAGCAAGAGATACTGGGAAAGCAGCTATGCAAATCACAGTATTATTTTGTACAAAATCCCATGCAGACAAAACGTAACAACTGCATGAGGTAAAGGAATGTATGAGGACAGTACAGACATATACATTACTCAGCTTGCAAAACTACATTCACTGATACAAGAATGGCAGTACTGAGCCAGGCCAAGCCAAAAGTTTATCTAGCAGGAAATAAACAAAACAACATAGATGTTTTCTCCATCCTGCAGTGTAAATATCCCTGAGCCTGGACTTTGAAGTCTACATCATCATGTACAGCAGCCTTTGACAGAACCCCTCCCCTGAACGTGCCCCTAAAGCCCACGCCTGCTGCATCTAAAGCACCTTGCAACAGTAACTTACACAGTTCAATTTCACCTTGTGTCATTTTATTCCCTGTAATTATGAACTCAATACTGGATCATTTTATCTACTAGCCTCTAGTTCTTATGTGATAGTTACTGTTCTTCCTAATTCGCTCTCTCAAAACTATTCTTTTTGTATATATCTCCAATATCCTACTGCAGAGGTCTTGTCCATGCTAATCCTAGCTTATTACATATATTATCTCTGAACAGATATATATTAACTCTAAACAGCTATCTTTAAACAGAGTGATGATCTCTCTTGTGGTGATCCTACCTTCCTACTGTCAGGGTTCAACACAGTGTGCATGCTATCCTCCCAGAAGAGAATTAATGTGGAAAATAAGCGTCTCTTCTTTTGCACCATTACCATCAAGATCCTCATAGTTATGTTCCTGTTCACCATATGCTTTTGGACCAAAAAAAAGTTGTTAAAATCTTTCCTGAAGTTTGAAAAATTGTGAACAACACCATCTTGTTAGTATACTGGTATCTGCATTCTGCCATTTGGGGAAAATGAGCACTCTAGCCTAAGAAATAAGAACAAAACCCCCAAATTCTCTCAACAGTAGTCTGCTTGAAATTCAGTATGTTCCACTAAGATATGATCTAAATATGGAGTGGTTTGTTGTTTTGGGTTTGTTGTTTTTTTTAAATAGGAAGGATACGATCCCAAGTGGATGTACAAATGAGTTTCCTGTAATATTCTGCCAGAAGCACAGATGGTAGGAGATTAGGAAAGTGCTCCTGGCACCAAGTGCACGATGATTTCCATAAAGTGTAGGATCAGTGGGTAAAAGTAATACATCTGTATTCATGTGAAAATCCTTTATGCTACATCATATTATCATGCTTTCTCTTTACCTAATTATCACTTCTCTGCAGGACAGTGATCACAGAATTTGCTGCTATTGTCATAGAGGGAAAAATGGGACCTTATATCCCTCAAGGAGCACAAGTTAACTTCTCTGACCTGTACATCCAGTCACATGAACGCCACCCCACAGAAACACCACTGACAGCACGGTGCAGAAATATTTTTAACCTGGGGAGTTTCCCTACTGCGATGGGATAAAATTACATGTCGTTTCCATATAAACAGAAAGAAGCATTAAAAGTATTTTTGTCCATCTTTTTCTTACAAGACAAAATAAATCAAACCTAGACTAACAGACAGTTACTTAGGTTTTCTTTTAAAATCTCTGCTGACAGAAGCAGCATAGCACTCTTAAGCAACCTGTTCTAATAAAGCCCTGGAATATAGATCATATTTCCTAAGACCATGTTCTTGTTCTCCCTTTTTATCCTCCTTTCGTAAGCAATAGCACCTAGTAGTTAATGTCACAGGGATGAGCATTATCTGCTCTCTTACAAACAACCCTCTTCTTAATGCAATCCCTAGAAGGAAGTAGCTTCCTCTTATTGACGCCATCATTAATTCCCATTCAGTGTATGATTTGCTATTAATTTTGAATTCTGGCATGATGTCCACATACCTTCCAGCATATATACAGTTTCTGTCTTCTCATGACATTGAGAGGACAAGGACTTTTCCCAGCACATGTATGGAAGAAGATGTGGGTTGACAAGCATTCCCCTTCCTCTTCACCCTAACAGATATGATGGAGAACACACAGGTATCCATCCACGTAGCCCTGAGAGAAAAGCTTCTCTCTCTCACTCTGCATGTGGTTTTCTGTGATAAGAGTTTGCATTTCTGACATCTCCACAAATGCAAGAAAGAAGCAGCCTTTTTCAGATTTCTGAATCAGAATCAATGAATGCTTGAAGTGCAAAAAAGCTGGAAGTGGGGTGACTTGAGGAAAGGGACGGAAAGAATAGAGCTTGTTAAAGACCTGTGCTCAGAATTGTGCCCACATGAGCCAAGAGTGTGTATCGGGGGAAGAAAAAAGGTCAGAAAAGTCAGTAGGCAACTTTAGTATTTACTCCCTCTTAATTACAGAAGTCACATTTCTTAGATTGTTCTTTTCTAGGTCACAGAAAACATGAGTATGTTCAAATCATCTCACAGCTACCACACGAAACATCTACCCTTCTTGTTGTCAGACTGTGTTGCACAACACACTGCAAATAAGCCAACTTCTCAGACCTGCACAGTTTTATCTCCAGTGTATCTGGGGTAGCCCAGACTCTAAAGCCAGCAATCCTCACAGGGCTGAGGAGACCAGCTGCAATGAAACCCGTCAGAGGAGAGAACAGCTTTTATCAGATGTCCTGGTTTCACCGGAGCTAGAGTTAATTTTCATTCTAGTAGCAGGTACAGTGCTGTGGTTTTGGATTTAGGATGAGAATAACATCAATAACACACTGATGTTTTAGTTGCTGCTAGGTAGTGGTAGTACCTACACTTAGTCAGGGACTATTTCAGCCCCCCACACCCTGCCACATGCAGAAGCAGCTAAGAGAGCACAGCCAGGACAGCTGGCCCAGACCACACAAAGGGCTATTTCCCACCATATAGTGTCATGATGTGGATATAACTGGGGAGGCCAGCCAGGAGACGAGATCACTGCATGGAAATAAACTAGGCATCAGGAGTTTTCCGCATGTGCTGATCAACTGCATTTCTGCATCACTTGTTTTATATATTACTGTTCTCTTCCTTTGTTATTCTATTAACTTGTCTTTATCTCAAACCTAAGTTTCCTTGTTCCCCCCACCCCCCTCCTCCTCATTGCTTTGGGGAAGGAAAGGGGGGAGTGAGCAGCTGTGTGGTGCTTAGTCAGGGCTAAAACATGACATTAGCATACAGCAATAGTGCTGCATCACAGTCCTGAACTCCCAGCACAGCAGGATCTTCTGACCCACTATTGACTAGAGAGCTGCATTATCTGTGTAAGACCATGAGAAGCAGGCAGGGGAAAAATGCAGGCGGTCACATGTCGAAAAGTAACAAAAATCTTGGCTCCTTTGTCTTGTGTGACTTATCTTTCTGTATCAGAGAACAGCAGGAGTGAAAATACATTGTTGGAGCCCAGTTAGTGACTTAAACAACCAATAACAGATAAAAAGATCTTGGAGTGTGATGGAAAGAAGATACTCAAGTTTCAGCAGAAAGATCTACAGTGTCAAGTACTGCAGCACAGCCTGGGACTGCCACAATCCCCAAGGTCAGCTGGAAGAGGAATTAAGGGCAGAAATGAATGACTCTTGCAAATGAAGCAGGAGCTACAAACGCATAATTTGGGAGTTTCCAACAGCTCAGGGAAGATGCAGTAGCTGATAGAAAGGCAAGAGCTGCCTACTAACACTTCAGCAGTAAAGGCAACAAAGATTTATAGTCAGCTGGGCAAACTGGGACAAGAAGTTTTCTTTGAGAATGTGCCTCACAGAAATGCAGCAAACTGAAGCATAAAAAGATCTTTGAAATGCTGTGTATAGTAAGCATTAGATAATTTATATAGAAAACTTGAGACCCCACACAGCCACAAGCATCTGATATAGACAAAAGCCTAATTTATAAAGGCATATCTAGGGCCCTGCAGGTAAAAAAGAAATCAGAACATAAAGCAAAGAAACCCCATGGTTAGATTTGGTATGAAAAGCAGTCAAGAAGGTGGGTTGTTGCAGGATACAAAAAGCAGTTTGTATCTAAATACATCTTGAACTGTCTTTAACTATCTTGCTTTACTTTGTTTTTAAATGGGTAGGTGGGGAATGCATGATTTACAAGTTCCAACTGAAAACATACTGACAGCCCCAAAAGTAAGTCTTCTGTCAGCCCAACACACACAGATCATGCCACATCCAAGAAGGTGAGATAAGAGCACAGCTTAGTCATATACCAAAGCACTGCTTAGCCAGTATCTATTTCTGTCAGGGACTGGTAGTAGGTGATAGGTAAGAGCCAAAATAGACCGATTTCCTCAACATCTTTTCCAGCTTCTGCCTAAATACATGTCTGGGGCTTCCTAAATCTAGAGGTGGCGTCTTTGCATTCAACAGACATACACTATTCTTCAACGATTTTGGCCAAGCACTTGCTGAGATCATGTTCACCTACAAAATCCCCCCAAAACAAACAAACAAAAACTCCCAACCAAAACAACCTTCTCTTCTCATCTCAGGCCAAGGCTACAGAAAACTCTTGCCAGTGAAACTGTTAGGCTGTGGTCAAAGTCAATCCTCCTCCCTCCCCCTTTTTTTTTTAAATCATCACCTAAATTAAGTTTTTCTGCTTGTACAGCTTATTCCCTTTTCAGGGAGTAAAATACATTAGACAACAAGACATAAGAGATGGGTTTTCCAGTTCAGATATCCTATTAAGCCTATTCTAGCCTTTAGAAAAATAGCCAGATGACAGAAATATATATTTAACAGCACCCACAGAAATCAAACTTTTAAATATAAACACACATATTCCTTTTGGTATTTCACATATATATTTAAAAAAGGAGATGCCAAGCTGTTCCAAATCAGAATCAGAGCTTATGCTTTAGTTTCAGAAACAGAATGCTCTTCCCAGTAGCCTCATCTACACTTACACCACAAACTATTTCTTGGGGTTCTAGAAGAACTGAACAGTGCTTTATGCTTTCTCTTTGTTTTGTTATGTGCAAACTAAATGCTAATCCCCTCCAGGCAAAAAAGTATTTACTGGTTCTACAGAAGTGACAAGAACCTCAAAGGCAGCAGAGTTATTGTACAACAGTAAGCAGAACCATAAAGTCCATTTGAATGCACTGAAATAAACAGATAAATCCCCCCAAAAAAGCATTAACAGGTAGAGCTTATACAACGTGACAAGAACCTAAGCTTGAGTTTTGCTCTCCACACAAACTGGACTGTTGACAAATAATCACAATTCAGAGCTCCATAGCATTACTGGACTCAGTGGCTCTCTAGCCCAAGCGAAGCAGTATATAATGTGCAGAAAACAGAAGATGACCAAGGCTCTGGTCAGGCTCTGGTCTTTTCTCAACTTGGATAGAGGACTTACTTTTAAGAAGCAATTTCACTACATTCTCTGTAAGCAGTTTGCTTTTTTCTACCTATAAAATGGGACTCTGAGCAGGAAAAAAACCAAAACTATTGCAGATCTAAGGGGTCCAGAAAGAACAAAACACATACCAAGTAAGAAGCGATTGAATTTGCATATTTTGAAGGCAAATCATTTCACATTCTAAACAAAAAAGGTTATACTGGATGAACATTTTAGTGCACAGCACATTTAGGAATAAGTCTGGCGGTGTCAGTATTCTGATGAGGAAAGTGGTCCTAAGGGTTGATACATCTTACAACTATAGGAGAATTGATAGAAGAAGAGAATTCTTTGATGTTTTATTTAAAAGTTTTGCTCAATAATTCAATAAAGAGATCCATTATAAATCAGGAAAGAGTAAGAACGTGCCATGAGTACAATCCAGTAATGAATAAAAAACCCAAACCAACAGAAGGATAGCAAGTATCTGTAATTTAAGAAGCAAAAAATTCACTGTTTAACCCTACCAAATTAAGTTACCTAGGGCATAAACCAGCACAGAGTGTTGGATCTAGATAGTGACCCTACTGTAACTCCTTCATCCTGCAAAAGTGAGCAGATGAAAAAAAGATTATACAGCAGCTCCAGTGTTTTCATTAACAGACATGCAGTAGTCCAGCTTTTTGAGCACCCATTGACACCGTTTTTTTTCAGGATTCCAGGTGAGGCAAACATAAAATGGAAGGGTAAGACATATTTGTTTTAAGATCTATGTGTTTTGTTCCTTGTATCTTTACCTCTTATCCCTCAACAAGTACTGTCAGGTCAGTTAGATACCACAATGCCCTCTAATCAACCAAAACTCTTGTTGTGCACAAATCCCAAGAACAGGATACATCCAAAAAGAGGATTTATCTTTCTATGAAGTAAAGGTATATTGTCTCCCAGGGGTGAAAAAGACCGTGCAGCACAACAGGATTGGATTTCTAGAATGTCTGGTGGACACACTTTCACGGACACCTCATTTCTCCTTCAAGCTGCCTGTATGTAGTCTCACACATAGAAGACTACAAGTAACTAATTTCTTACATTCCCACATACCTTGACATTCTGTATTTTCTAGCAGGAGCTACAAAATTATTTTACATAACCTCACAAGGAATCTGCTAGCAGCAAGGAAGCCAAACCAAATTAGGAAATGCATTTCCACAAAGAGTCTTCCATCAAAACACAGCAAATATGGAAATTTCCAACAACTCAGCATGTTGCTACATTGCTATTTGCCCATAAATTACAATAATACATAGCTCTGGGATCCCATTAGCATCCTAGAGAGTGAATAACAAGTGCGCTATAAATCTCACGCCCTATAATCACAGTCAGGGCTACCTATCCCCAATCTTGGGCCAAACATTTTTTTTTAATTGCATTACCTATTTTTATTTTATTTTGTGCCAAAATAAGCGAATCTGAACTGAATGACACCTTTCATCAACTTCAGCTGTAACCCTGTCATCTATCACCACTCTCTCTAAACAAGATACCCAGGTGGGGTGGGGGGGTTGAGGGGGGAAATCTCAAGTTCAGAATCTATTATTTCAGCAGCAACATCACAGCCAGATATAAAAGGCTAAGTACTTTCTGCTTCCTTCCTTCCTTCCCAGGAAGTAATATTTCTACTTCTTGCTATTCTTTCTTGCATCCACAATCACCCCCCACCAATATCTACTCTATTCAAGATAGTCTTGATTGTCCCTTCAGATTAGACCACAATTTGTCCCAGACACTCCTCTGGGACTGAGAAGTAATAACAACAACAGCAGCAGTAGCAGCTGTATTTCTTCCTGGCCTATGCACTCCAGGTCAATACCAACACAAGCTAGAACTTAGCAGGACATGACAGTGGTAACATTTGCAAGAAAACAAGATCTTGCTTTAATCAGTCTCCTGCTGTTTTATGTTACTAATCAGAAGGCAAATGCCACTAGGTTGATATGCCTTCAGGTAAAGAATAGCTGCCTTAATTTTATTATCCTAACAGAATTGTGGACAAAAAAAAGAAATACCCATGTCTCTAAACGATTACTTAGGACCAAGCTCTGAGAATTACATAAGCTTCCCTTACAGTGTGATGTCAGGCATAACTGGAAAGCCTGAAGAAATGGGAAACGTAAGCCTGAAGAACTAAATGCAAGTGAAGCAGAACTAAACCATCTCCCCTTAAGCCTCTACTCTATTTCTTTCTCAGCTTTGGAAAGCTGTAGTAGAACTCTGTCCCTTTAAAGACACCCCATAAGTATTCAAATTTAAAACTTCTCAGACTGTGTAACAAGTCTTAACCTGAGGCATGGGCTTACATATATGGCAATGGAAATCAGAATTTGCTATACTTTCCATTATCTACATTCTTAAAAGTCAGACCTGGCAGCCATCAAACTTACGTTAGGGGCTTGACACTGAATAGGTGTGTGTTATAAAGACCTGTGGCAGTATTTTAAAGCTTATTTTGTCTGTAAAACAGGAGTGTTATGCTTAGGCTGCTATTGTCTCTAGGTATTCACTTTCAAGAAGGCTAGGATCATTTACTGTGCCATAAACTAGACTTGACTTGCAAGATTTACCTCTTTTTAAGTGAGGCTTGTTCTTTTAAACAAATCACATTAAAAAGTTATTGATATACGCAATGCTTTCTGTTGCTATGTAGTCTAATATTCTTTGATATTAGAATGTGTAAACAAGCAAAAAGTAACAGCACATTCCTGCAAATCCATGATCAAATAGTAGTAAAGTGATGAACAACAGAGTTGTTCAGTTCCAGAGAGTTTCTGCACAAGAGTTCCCTCTCCGCTTAAGTGAGACACAATTTAGGGGGTTATTGCCAGACACAGTTTATGTATATTCATAAGCCAAACCAATTTGTTATCATGGACTCACAGAAAGGTTTGGGTTGGAAAGGACCTTAAAGACTATCTAATCCCATCTCCCTGTCATGGGCAGACACACCTTCACTAGTCCAGGTTACCCAAAGTCCCATCCAACCTGGCCTTGAACCCTGCCAAGGATCCAGTGGCAGCCATAACTTCTCTGGGCAGCCTGTGCCAGGGCCTCACCACCCACAACAGACTACCAATTAACATTATACTTACTTCTCTTAGGCTACAACCTGAGCTGACTGCGTTTTCAAAGATTAGGTTTTCAATTAAATGCAGCTCGAGTTCTTCAGCATCTGAGAGACTAACTGGTAAACGTCCTTATTACACAGCTTACAAACATTTTAACAGTAGTGCAATAATGTTCGACAAGTTGATTGTTATTGCTCTAACATAAGAAAGGGCATATGGCTCCTGTCAGACTATTGTGTTTATTTCTTTCTTACAGCTGTTGCAGAAGCAAATAGAAATTTTAGGTAGACCTCTCAAAACTTTAATTGCTTTCTGTATGCATAGCTATTTATGCTAAAAGCTTTCATTTAAACAAATACCTCAGTGCAGTTAGAACAACATAAAAGCAATTGAGAGGCATTCACCATTTGTTTTTCCTTTCATTGTAGGACTACTCAGTGATCCTAGGCACAAATGGACTAGTGCTGCGAGACACGCTATGACAGCATACAAAATGTTACTGCCTGGTCCTAAAGGACTTTCAGTCAAAAAAAGATTAAAACCCTCTGTAATAGTTTCCCCTGCAGGCCTGATGAAAAAGCCAGATTTAATATTATTGCAGAAGTTCACCGAGGCTCCAACCAGCACACAATAAAACTAGATGCAGTGCTAACTAACAATACTCACCTCAAATTTCTTTCTCTGCTTTTAAGTTGGGTCCCTGTTCTTACCAGGAGCCCAGCCCATGATCAGATGGGCAGCCCAGGGCTAGTTAAAGAAAACGTTCATTCTCCTCAACTCTCTGACAGCTTTTAAACAAACAGTTTAAAACTGCTTCCAATTTTGGAACATTAGAAATGGTCTCAGTAAAAGCAGATCTGTAAGGCACAGAAGGCTGCTGGCGGTGAGAAACAAGTTGAATATGTGAAATTTACTACCTCCCCATCTGATGGGAGCTAGCATATCTCTTCAGACCGTAGCAAATACCTGAAAATACGTTCTATTCCAACAAAATATTTATTTCATTACATCTGGAAAGATCATAGCATTGTCCCCTTTCCCTTGCAGGAAGTAAAAGCAGCAGCCTGGTAGCATAGGCAGAGTAGATTCATGCCCGAGGTACTAGCTTACGGAGTCCAGATCTATGCTTCTAGTTTTTAATCATCAAACACAGCAGTGCAACATACGCCCGAAGGTGCAGAAATCCTAACTCAACTGCTCTGGCAAACACAAGTCACTTCCTGACCATGCGTGGCATGTAACCTCATGACCCCGCTGCTAAACCCACAGAACATGCATGCCTCCCAAAAGAGAGCCGTACCTCTACAACAGGCTCTGCCAAAATTGTTGCTTTACAGGCCATACATTAAGTTTATCAAGATTAAAGCCAGCTCACTATTGCTCCCAGCAATGCTGTACAGGGATGTTTGGAAACACAGAGGGGGGTCGCATGGCTTGCCGTATAATCAAGTTTTTATGACAGAATGCTCTTACAGATTTGAACATGTCCAGCAAGATTCTGGGTGCACTTATCATTAGTGCATTAGCAAGCAAATATATCCTATGCACACATCTGTGCCCAGACGGTAGTGTTAATAACCAGGAGGAATAAGTGTGCTTCACATTCCTATTAGTAATGTATTATATTGCTGTAAATATTAACTTTGCTGTAGTTTAGACAGCTAAATGCAAATTAATGGAAAGCTTATGGGAACATAAAGAGACTACACTCTTAATGATCTTCTTAATACTACCTTTCAGCATACCAGTGGGAATTACAGAGAGATGCGTTGTGAGATATTACTTCTAGTGCCATTAGAGCCTTAAGACACACAGATAAAAGTGTAAGATGACATAAGTATGCACAAGGAGGATTTTAGTGACTTTTTAAATAACTTCTTAATCATAGAAGTGTTTCTAACACAATTGTTTCCAGCATGTAATTTAAATTGAAAGTTAATGTTTAAAAGGGATAAGAGATAATGAACCAGTTTCAGTAAGATTTCTTATTAGAATACCTCAGTTTTGCCAATTAGCAGAAGCTAACATTTTAATACTAGGCACCGCCGCAGAAAAAGACAAAAGCTCTGAGCAGTTAGGAGATAAACAGCACAGCTTCTTTGTTCAGCCCTGTTCTGCGACAGAAACCAAATGCAATTTCTAATACATACCAACTAAAAGTAACAAAGGTTAAGAAAGTGATAAAGCTTCCATTTGTAAGTTAGTAGGGGCAAAGCAGCTGAGAACCTTTATATGGGAAGACAAAAATATATAACATAGGTACAGGGAGTTTTTTTGTTGGGTTGTTTTTTTTTTCCAAAAGACACTGTTACTGAAGATCTTCCCTACATCAATTAAATATTTCTCCTTTAAGCAAAGTAAATGGAAACAGAACAGTCTAGTAAAGCTCCACTGGTAACATGCAAGTTTAAAACAGTAGCCCCTGAAACTACCTAGGCAGATTTCCTCAATTTAGACCTGTCTTGTACAAGAGTTTTGCAGTAAGATTCAGCGCTTGAACCTCACCAATACAATACAAGACATGCTGTGTCTCCAGCTGTAAACTCTACGGCTACAGAAAGGCCTCAGGTAACCTACAGGTTCCCTTACAATACCATTATAGAAACAACTAATTACTTGAGAGAAAAATCTTACATCATTTGTGCCTTTACTTGAGGATCAATGCTAGTTAGAACTATACAGGTGAAGAGGGGGAAGCTTCTTTGCTTGCATTGACTGATGGGATACACAGGGGGACATACCACCAACCCTTTTAAGTCACTAATGCCAGGTTAAGGTAAGCCTCTGGAGTAAACAAGTCCTACAGTCAGCTACTCCTGGTAACGAGCCGTCTGTCAGGTGTGCTGCCTGTACCTCTTCAGAAAACTAAAGTTTCAAAAGCCTCCATCAGGCATTAGGAAGAACTCCATAAGCACTTGTTCAGTAGACCTGGGGCTGACCACACATTCACATCCAGCAGACAGACAGAACGCTGTTTACAAACACCAGAAAATAACAGGAAAAGCACTGTCTCAGAAACTAAAGCCATGCAGCACCTGCTGCCTTACTGTAGGCATGCACAGACCTTGCTACATCTCTTTTCAGGGAGGGAGGAGGTTAACTTGTGAGGCCAGTCATCAAAGGCATCTGCTTCTTCCCAAGGAACCACTCAACATTTCCCTTTGCTTAATGTAATCTCTATCTGCAGACAACAACTTTCCACACCAGCACTGCCATGCAAATCCTGCTGGACCATGCAAACAACTGGAGCTCCAGTCAGGGTTTAAGCACAAGCACCAAAAAACAAACTAGCAAACAAAAAACCACCAAAAAATCCCCAACCCCAAACAAACCACCAAAACATATTATCAACAACACACCACCAACCAAAACAATCTCTTCTTTCAGGGTGCCCAGCAAACCCTTATTGCAGCACCTCTCCTCACAGCAGAGAATAGCCTCCTCAGCACCACTTCAGACTACACCGGTCTGTTCTGCAGAGCTCCCACCCCAGCTTTCCCCCACTCAACATACAGACCCTAAACATGCTTCTGTTCCTACCTGGGCTTCTCCAGCTCCCTGTGTCCTCCTTCAGTCCACAAGGATCTCAGGACTTTCTTGCAGCAAAGCAGTACCCCACAGAGAGAGTTTTCTCCTCTGAACCTTTTTCAGCCCACCAACCCTGCTACAGATGCAAGTTACATGCACACCTGGGCACAGCTGAGGGGTAATTAGGTACTCAGAGTCCATTAAGCCTCCCCCCTTCCTGCTAATTTAGGGTTATACCTCAGTGCAGGGTCAATTCCACAATAACTTTCCACCCCTATAGCACAAGGAAGGCAGACTTCCAACTTCTGCTGTGTAGAAAAGATTCAGGAGCTTTTGGGTTGCTTTTTACTTGGAACAGGACAGGAAACTGTTTCCCACCATTAGGAGGACTTGTGGCTATTTCAGAAAGATATTTTGGTTTGCTTTGAGATTTACCTGCACAGTTAAAAACCCTACAGGAATAAAATGGGGTAGACCTGCTTGCTCCAGAAAAGTAAACAGTTTTGGTTGTACAGCAGAGATCAAAGAGACTATTCAAACTGATTTTGACCTTTGTCCCTTAGATTTCAAATGAGCGTCCCAGTCACTCTGGTGTGCTCGCTGTTGTCTAGGAACGCATGAGTGGACATGTTGTTGTAGAAACTGCCAAGTTACCAAACTAGCACTTCCAACAAAAAAACCCACTTCCCTCCTGCACAAAACATTGAGAATTTTGCCTTTAATGCAGCCCAACCAAACACAAAGTACTCTTCCCACCATGCTTCATCAGGTTCAGGAACAGCAGTGAGCAGCTGCTCCTCAACCCAGTGTGAAAGTACTCAATTGAATGGCCCAGTTCTTAATTTTTGTATGTAGAGAGAGTAAACTCTGTGGGCTGGTGGACATGTGGATTTCAGTCCCTCTTTTGGCAACTATTCTACACCAATTATTGTAAGAAACAAACTCTGCACCTTCCCTTTTCTTCGGCAGTGCTCTCACCAGTAAGTGACACACTCACTCCTCCTGATCCAAAGCATAATTCATTATCCCATGCAAAACTTCACTAAAGGAATTCAGTAAGCAGAATACTAGAACACTTCTAGCCTGGCAATGAGGGCATTTCCTTTTGAATTCCTGCAAGCAGTGAATGAAATGGACTTCATGTACTTGCTGTCCGCATGAATGCTCTAATCATTAAGCCCTTGGATAAACAAGGGGCGGCAGGGGGTGGGGGGATATGTCACTCTTGCCTTTTTACCAGACTAAGGTAATACATAAAACTTTTCTATCTCAACTTCACTTTAGTGAACGCAATATCCACAGTATGTCAACCCACCAAGAAGCAAAACATTTTCTCTACCCTTTCTCCACCTGGCCCTTCAGGCCAGAGTACAGGAATGGGCCACCATCACATAGAGAAGCACACCTGGATAACCACACCCACTGAATATCCATCCTTTCCACAGACACTTAGCTTTAGACCACCCACTTCTCCTTCTGGATTGGTATTCCATTTACACAGTTGAGTATAAATCAGGCACCCACCACTTGTTTTTTTTAAGTATTATGGCTGTTGTCCCAGACCTATAGAGTACCCTTTCCTCTATATTTAATCTCCTAAAGTACCACTACCTGTTCCTGGATAGCTGTGTTTTGCAGGGAGCCTGTGCATGTTAAGTCCAGAACAGCATCTGGATTCATTTCTGTATATGAAGGAGGTGCCTTGTCTGTGAATTTCATTGGATCCTATACAGAGAAGACTCAGAGCTCTTCAGCACCACCAAGTCTGAGACAACCCTGGGTATGGCCTGTGCTTCGTGGGAACTTTATTACTAGAAAAGCAAGCACCTGTGGATTACAGATTCATCAATGCAAAATTGCAAATTTTACACAAAAAGAGTGCAAATTTTAACCTCACATACACATATAACATTTAAATACATTTGTGGATATAACCTTCAGACCTTTAAAAATAAAACCGACCTCAGCAGTTATTTTACTCTTTTTGCTATTTTCTCTTTCCCATCTCACCTGGGAATTAGAAGAGCCAAACAGTTTACAACAAGGCTACTAACCAGAGTATGGAAATTAAAAAGACAGGCAGCCAATTTGCTTAACACGTACCCCACTCACGTGAACCCCAAGTTGGTTGGGCTGTTACCCTTAAAGGATACTTGACAATGGGGCAACACAATGCTGAAATGCTCAAAGGCAAAACTGTTCCAGGATTATCTGTTTATGCACATGCAGGCAGCTTGCCATTCATTGTATGCCCAAACCCAACCCCTTTCCTGTGCTAAAAGACAGAAGCGTTCTGGAGATTTACTGGTTATGAATGAGAAATCTTGCTCTGTATTGCAATATAAGCTAGCAAATGTATCATGAAGCCATGACAGTGCATTACAGTGCAGGATAAAATAAAAAACATATCAAGATACCTCTTTAAACCAAAGCAGACTATAAATTCATAGGATAGCTCCTTCCCAGATACTAAAAATATTGGCTAAATGCTAGTTTCAAATTTGTGCAGCAGGCTCCTCGACTAGCATTTGGCTCTCAATAAAGAGATTACTGCAGGATTAAGCCTTACCTTGGGAGGTAGAGAAGAAACAAATCTCTAATTATCTCTGCTGTTGTACTCTGGCCATGATTTCTTTTTCTTTGGGGAAAAATAAGCTTTGCAATGTCTAAAGTTTAATGTGTGTATTCTTTCAGTTAGTTTTAATATATTTTAAAGTATTAATAAGGTAACTTGTAACTTTTATTTTCTAGTTGTTACATGCACTTTTTAATAGGAATTTTTTTTTTAATTGTTCTTGCAGCATACAGACGTTCCTGCTAAAAAGCCCTCTTTTAAGTATTTTACTGTATATCCTGACATTCCCTTTTATGTATGACTTAAACCACTTGAACCACTACAAGAGAAGGAATTTTGGATTTGGGATCAAAGAGTTTACTTTTTGTTGCTATTTAACTAAACTATTGACAAATATTTGCAAAGCAAACTCTCTTTGTTAATGACTAAACACCATCAAGAACAGAAATAACCTTCCTCATTTACAGAGGAATGCAATCCAAGGGACAAAATTTACTATCTTATTCTTCCTCCTAGGGGCAAAATTGAAATTGGAAGAAAAATAACTGAGGAAAATAGCAAAGAAGTCTTGATCTAGAAAAATAAAATCATGGCTTTGCTGAATGAAGAGGGAAGGTAACTGAGGGACCTGCTTTCTAAAAACGTGCATGAAGACATAACTGGAATTGCAGTTTAAAATAACTTTAGAAAAGTGAGTTAGTGCTTTGAGTGAGTTAGTGCTTTGAGTGAATTTGCTGGAGAGAGACAAATGCAGAGAAGATGTATAAGAATGAGGGAGATGGACAAGACATCTCAGGGAGATACAGGATGAGAGTAAGGAAAAAGCAAAAAAGCACAAGGAAGATGTAGGGGAAACATGGATTGCTGCATGAGAGGGAAAGCCAAGGTAAGTACCAATGTTGCACATGCAGAAGAAATTATAACCCCCAGGAAAATTCACTAAGTTACACTAAAGAAACAGGAGCTAGAAAAGGGGGAAAAAACCCAAACAACCAAAAACCACACACACAAAACAATAAAGAAACCCCTAAGTTATCTGTCATTTTCTCATTTGTACTAAACCTAACCTTAAATTACACGCACTTTTGTTTGACTTAGAGGACATCAGGAAGGCTCCACACAGTGTTTTTTAGCCAGAAAATCACATCCAAATCACAATTTTCCTGAAACATTTCTATTCTGGGAGGAAAGGTAGAACAAACTATGTAATTCTGAGTTAAACTGAATTGATGTTAAGTTTGCCTAACCAATCAAGACTCCTCATTTGGGATTAATCTGTAACAAAACTTTCCCTGTGCAAATTGTTGTAGGGTTTCTGGGGAGTTACTGTTCAACTACCACTTTTCAAAGGATTAACTTTTGCAAGGAGGATTGCAGTTTCCCATCTGCCAAAACTGTTACATTATACACTACTTGCAGGAAAACTGGTATGTCACGGGAGACGTGACACCTAAGTCTAGAGATGAAAATGGGAATGAGGCACAGAACTGTTTCTTTCATAGATTCCCCACCCCCACCCCCACCCCGGCTTCCCACTTGTATTCATTATTTTCTTCCAGTGCATGGCCTTATTACAGTTTCCTCTGTCCTACCCTCACCTCCCCCTACACCCAAAGATATTTCCTTGTGCTCCATGCTCTTGCCACTACTACCACATTTCTCTGCACATTAATGCCACCTTCTCTCTGCCCCCAACCTTATTTACTAGACACTGTCTGCTATGAAGACTAGTATGTCTGCTATGAAAAGTAATATGTTCTCCTTGGTATTTTGGGCACATCAGGAATCTTCATTCTCAAATGGCTGTTGCTCAGACCCTTTTCACGAGCCTCTTAGCCAATGCTAGTTAAGGAGTAGATGGAGGATGTGAGTGTGTTTGTAAAACATGAAGTCCTTTGTGTGTGCTGGCACAAAGGATACATATTTTTAGGTCAGGGGAAAAAAAGAAAAGACTCAGTACTAACAAATAATTTCAAGCATAAAAAAAGAACCTTTTTCAATTATGTGGTGTTATGTATATGCCCAGGGGTGTAACATGTATGTGCACGATAGGTGTGTTGATGATAAGAAATGTTTTCAGCTCCTGCCGATTTTTTCCTTACCCCTAGGACTTGTTATAGAAGAAAATAGATTTCCAACAATCTATTACAAAAAATATGGTAAGATAGTTTCATTTTAGATGTACAAAAGAAATTGAGTCTTGGATCACAGTTCAATTGTAACTAGATTTCTTCCGGCTTTTTTAAAGACGGCAACTTCATGTATTTTACCAACTAAATAAGCTTATATGCAAAATTAACCACTATGTATTGCAAATTTGTAAGACATTTTAGCCCTTCCTTCTGGAATCACACAGGAAAAAATCCTTTTCAAAGCTTCCCTCCAAAGAACATTTGTGTCTGAATTACAAGAGACCTTAAGGATGAACCAGTCAAATGTTCTCCAAATCCCGAGTAAATCGGCTTTGTGTTAGAGAAGTTGTCTTCCACCCCCACAAAGGAATTTCAAAGGTGTGAGTTACTCAATGTACTTGTATTTTTCAACAGAAATAACAGATGTTCTCAGTTTTTCCAAGCTGGGACTCCAACTGTTGTGCTGAAAAAAGTCACGACCCAGCTCCTACAAACATATTAAAACCAATTTTATTTCACTTTACATTTTATTAGCCAGTTGCTCTGTCTATTTATACCATTAAACATGATGCTTTCAACGACAAAGGGACTCATCACACACTAATTGAAACCAATGTCAGCACTCCAACTGGGAGCCAGAGTCCTTTACAAACATTGGCAGGCATACGCAATGAACTCATCTTTTAAAAAGTCCGAACTTTGCATAATCTCAGATATCTGGTGGCATTCAGAATACCAAAATAAAAGGCACAGGAACCAAAGCAGTTTGTTGGGGATCTGTCCTTTCTAGTTACAGCCCAAAGCTATACTGTTAGACCTGCCTGCTCTGTATGAGAGGTATTATTAGATGCCTGCTTGAATAAAATACAGGTGAATCAGCGATGCAGCCACGGTATAAAGCTCATGAACTGCTAATCTAGTGCAAGGCAGGACTAAACCAAGTTCACAGTGGGTAAGAGTACTTTTTAAAATGCACAACTATCCTTTGTATGTACTCTTTAGCCCCCCACATCTCCTACCTGTGAGATTGACAAGAGGTAGCAGATGATGTTCAATTTCTGAATTAGGCATATACCAACTGGTCATCTAGCATACTTTAGGGAAATGGTAACAGCTGAGTTCCTTCCAAAACCTTTTCACCATGGGAGCCCTCACATGAGTTTCTCTCTACCCACTTGTCAGTATTCACAAAACTTGCAGGATTCCAAGTGGGTTTGATATTTATATATAATTTTCTTCTCAAACTTGGCCATAGAAATTGGTCCATAGATTCAAAACTTGCTACAGATAGATTGGTAGACAAAGAGCGTGAAGCCAGGTAAAATAGTAGTATTGCACAAAATTAATGTGGCCCATGCTGAATACATTAAAATTGCTGGATTGACAGACCCTAGAAAGTAATTACCATGCTGAAATCATTAACTACTACGATGTTAACTCTGTGGAGCTCTGCAAACAAAGATTCTCTTTTAGTTTTTCAGTGACCTGAGAGAATAGTATCTTTCTCTTCGGGATTTATGGGCTGAAATACTAAAAGAGTTTGTTATCCAAGACAGACAAGTCGATCACAGTAAAGCCTTCACTTACAATCTCTGTTGATAACACTAGTTACTTGTTACAGCCATATTGATAATCCCAAGAAACTTTCTTATGCACAATACAGGATGCACTTTGTTACTCTAGGAGATACCAGATGATTACAAACCACTAAAAAGCATATAGAATTTTGTCTCTCTCATAGCAAATTACACACATTTTTTTTTGTTTAATAAATTCAGATAAAGAATGCCTGTCTTCTTATAGCATTGTCTCAGACAGAATTTACTTAGGAAAATAAAAAAACAAATATGTTTTGGCTACTGAACTGATTTTATACAAATTAATTTCTCTAGTGCTTTGTTTCCTACACGCACCAGAGAAATATTCAGAGCCCCATTTCTCTATGCATTCATGGCTAAAAAGACATGAATACATAGCCTGTGAGACTTTTTTACACAGGGAAGGAGAGAGCCTTCCTTACCTGTAGTCAGAAAGGTTTTGTCTGTGCATGGTTTATTCATATAGTGTGTGTGTTATTTGAACGACTTAAGTCAACGGCCTTTTTACTATGTACCTGCTAGAATCAATACTTAACATCCAGATGATTAATAGGGTCTGCAGCTTGGGAATCAAGTCTTGCTGAATACTAAAGAGTCAGATATCTAGCCGTGTTTATTGGGTGTATAATCCACCTTTTAAAAGCATAAATATTCTAAAACTTCATGGCCTGTCACCTTAATTAGCCAAACTACTAGGCAATTAAAGAGACATTTTATTATCAGTGCTTTTTGTTCCTGAGGCTAAAAAAACCCAGGTTTGTCTTTCATTGCCTGCATGGAGAACTTACTAAGAAATCTACTGAGAATTGTGCTGAGAAACATACCAAAATACTAAAATAACCTAATATCAGTGAATGGCATCAGGGACTGACTGCCATCCTAGAGGGACTGAAGCCCTCTACTCTCCACTGGCTTGTGTGTTCACATTACTGGGGCTCCACTTTTACTCAGGGCTTTGAGAGTAATTTTTGCCCGTTCACAATTCAGTCCATAAACTCTCCTGTGATTAGTCCAACAGCATGCAAATGACAGGTGGATGTTTTTAAAGGTGCATATATCCACTGTGAACTGAATTGAGTCATGCCCTGCACTGGACTCCTTTTAAATCAGAGTTCATGAGCTTTATTGCATGGTTGCAGCATTGATTCATATGTGGTCTATTCGAGTCGGAATCTAATAATACTTACAAAACAGAGAAGGCAGGTCTACCTTACAGTTTTGGGGTGTAACTAGAAAAGGACAGATCCTTGACAAACTGCTTTGGTTTGTGCACCCATTATTTGGTATTCTGAATACTTCAGGATGCTAGAAATTATACAAAGACTGGGCCTGTTAAAACTAGAGGCATTATGAGGTAATAAAGTAATGGAAAACATGGAAAGGAGACAGGCATTTTGTGGGGAGCTGTGACATAGCAAACAACCATATAGAAAAACATTTTTCATTTGTTTGCTTCCCATACATCTCTTTTATGTGGGCTGCCATACAGAATAAAACAAATGTCCTACATAAAGTCTAGTGTGTTATGTCAATAGAGTCATCTTTATCAAATGTACTTGTAATCTTGCCAGAGAACAATATCAAAGTTGTTTGACAAGACCAATTTTTCCTGAATAAAATAGGCACTTTATGGTCATGAATGAAAATGTGATGTTCTAGCTGCTAAATATTGAAAGCGTGTAGATCTCTCAGTTCCCTAGCTTTCTGTCCACATCTCAGTGATGTCTTAAGTCTCTAAGAATCTTAAATTGCATACTCTGGTTATTAACCTAAATTCTGCTCAAGTCTTATCACTTGCAATTGCTTTTCAGAAGGTATAACTTACAATAGAATATTCACTTTTCACTACCTACATAACATGATAAAATAATAGAATTTCCAAAAGGAACAGAAACAGGGAAAAAATGTCATTTTATATTTATCTCACAGAAGTGTGCAGAACCACATGTTGCCCCATTCTAAAACCAAGATTCTAAACAGATGTGGCCAGATGTTTGTCCAGTCAGCACTGCAGTGACTTTGATTGTAATACTGGCAAGTAACCTGTAAAACACATCACTGTGCCTCCATTGCACTGTCCTGAGCACGGTCCTCACCGAGATAAACAGGGGGACTACAGCCTCTAAGGGTGCAGTCTCCTAATACTACTAGGCCAGTAACAGTCATCTACCACAAAAGGCACAGTCTCAATTCCCCTCCTTCTCTTAGGCCATACAGCAAATTTGTTCCTGGAGTCAAGATATAAGTAACTTTGATATGGCAAATCAGACATCCCATGTTGGAGCTACTTCCTGGAAGCTTGTTACAGACTTACAAACAAAACAAATAATGATTTTTATTCTGTTTTTATTATTAATAATGCTCTTTAAATTACACCTAAACCTACCCTCATTGTAGCCTGCACTGTACAGACAGAAAACAAAGAGCCTGTTTTGACTGTGAAGTGATTATTATTTATTACTAGGCCTATAGAGAGAAGATGAGCAGGAAGGAGATGTGATACCAGTTCACATGAAAAAGTGTATCTAGTAAAACATCTATGCTTGGACTCTGACAAACCTTGGGGCAGAGAGGAGATGCTTGAAAAAGCAGAGGAAGATGGGCTTAAGGGTATATACACAGATTTTGTGCTATGCATAATCAACAGCATGGGTGAAAGCATGAAAGTGAATGTACAAGAGTGCTTTAAAAGGCTGGTATCATTTATGTAATGGCAGTGAGGGACTACTTCTTGGTGTTATAGCTGAAAAGACAGAGAAGTAATTTATATTTCACACAGAAGCCAATGGCATTGTGCAAAAAATAGAGGAGTTACAGGACAGGGACAATGAGCCAAGAAAATGCCCCTTACAATTGGATTAAAAGACAATGGAAGTGTTGTTAAGTGTGTATGTGTTCTGCACATAGTTCCCAGCAGGTTGGTCTGGGATAGGGAGGCAGGAGACCATGGAAGCTGAGAAGGTAAGCAAGACAGACCTGAAAAAGCAGTAACAGGATGGAAATCATGTGTTGAAAACAGACTAGAGCCCACAGATTCACAACTTGAATAGCCTTGTTAGGATGAGACAAGAGCCAGCACAAGTGCATCCTACCATTACGTGTCCTGTAATTAAAGGATAGAAATATTTTGTCACAAATTCACACGAATCTGAGACAGCAGTCGGGAAAGCAGCAATGACTAACTCAGAAACTGTGTGAGTTCTGAAACACTTCAGCACATGCCAAACTTCAGATAAACTGGACAGACTTGGTGTTTGCCTTCTTCAAATAGAGGTGAACCTCAATTAAGTTTAAAGCAAGTGCATTATAGTTACTGTCCTTCTCCCAGGGTCTGTATAGTTTTCCCACTGGGACTTTAAAACTACGAGCAAGCAGAGATGAAGGACGTGTCTTAAGAAAAGGCCTGTCTCCTGCCAGAACTCTCGAGCACTGATTCAGGGATACAAAGATGATGTGGATTTGGATTAGTAGGCTACCCATGGATACTCCCAGCATACTGAATTCCCCTGGATTGTAAGGGTCTGGGTATAGCATAAACAGTAAAGCAGTTCTTGCTTTGTCGAAAAAAACCAACCCAAACCTTATTTTCTCATTCTGGCCAGGTGGCGTTGTGTCAGGAAAAAGGGATTTGCTGTAAGCCTTTAAGTGTTGTACACTGACCAAATTCTGTATTAAAAAGTTCCATGTGGACAAATCAGACAGCACACGTTTAGGGAGACTTGGGAGACCTACAGGAGTACTTTCATGCAGTGATAGCAAAGAATGCTCTGACAGCTAGCAAAATTCAGCTGTGAGCTGCTAATTACTATGTGCTCCAAACCACTTTTCACAGAATAAACCCTCTGCAGTCTCTGAAAAGCTTATCTGGAGTTTATCCTCTGGAGGCTGTGGGGAGAAGAGGAGTGACCCTTCCCTGACTAATTATGTAGCTTTATCTACCTTCTCAGATGGAAGATGAAATTTCAATTTTGACAGCTTTTGTATAGTCTTGCCACATTTTTTGCTGCTTTTAAAAAGTAGTTACTCAGTTTTGCACTTAGCAAAACAAATGCTTTTTGAGGTATAGGGGTCTAAGAAATTATCTATCACCCTTTTCCCAGGAGGAGAAAAAATTGCCCAGGTGTAATCAATCCCTTTTTCTGAGCCTGCAAACAGCCTGATGGTTGGAGCCCAAACTGTATCCAGCTGGGGAAGAAATGGTACCACCCTGGGGTTGCTTTAAGGTCGGGAGATGTGCCACATCTCCAGCAGGACCTGTAAGGAATCAAAGATGGGATTACCCTGTGCTACTATCTCACAGCACTGAGAATATGAAATCGTCCTGTAAATCATTAATATTCTGCCTCTTGTGCCTCATTAGGGTTTTCCCCCTTTCCTTTTCTAGGACTAAAATCAACTTGTGTTTCATTCTGATCTACAAGTCTATGAACTTCTAAATACACAGCCATCAGGTCTTGCAGTCAGACAGTTCTTTATGCCACTCCGTCTGGGTTGTCTGGCAAGCTTTCACATGACTCTGGCTTCTCAGCATAGTAATGTTTCATCTGGTCTTTGGTGGAACACAGACAGTTTTCGTATCTCTGTTCATTATCTGCTAACTGCATTTATTGAGCAACACTTCTTACCTAAATAAAAGCATCGCTCTACATTTGGCGTTCATTTCTTACCAACAGATTCCCTCTTAATGAATTATGGAGTAGTTACATTGTCTTAATTCTCTCTGTGCTGTTTCCAGCTGTAGTGGTGTTCTTTAAGAAAGGAGGTTTGTTTCCTCACTCTCAGCTAGACTATTCTGCTTGTATTTAAGGCACTATTCTGCATTTCAATATGAGGACAAGAAAAGAGAAGTACCCTTCTACAAACTCATTGGGAGTTTGCATCTTGCAGTCCGTTAATCTTTTATCCTTTTACTGTATTCAGCAAATAGAAAGCCACAAGCTTGTGCTTAGAGCACTCAAGGCTCTAGCTTATAAACAAAATTAACAGGGTAGCCCTACATTTCATGTTTTGCTTGTGTTGTTGCCAGCTCCCTCTTGTTTGCATAATGATCTCCATGCACTCACTGTATAGACAAACCTCTGGTGCCGACCCAGAGTAAGAATGTCTTTGATTTCTGCCCCAGTGTTAGACTTTGAGTTCCTGTCTACAGTAAGTAATTATGAACCCTTGCTCCAGGCCTTCTTCTGTATTACTGTTTTCTAAACAGCAGCTCCTGATTTTGTATATATAATGATTATTATTACTTCCCAGGTGTATTACCTTACATTTATCTATATTAAATCTCATTTCTCTTTTTTCACTGTCCATCTCTCAAACGTTGCTCCTAACCTTATTCTCCAGTGAGGAGAGATCCTTTCTCAGAGCTGCTTTGTTTATGGGATGCATTGCTGGAAGGGTGTAACAGGTAAAATAATTGTGGAGCTCTTCTAGACTTTTCATTTCCTCTTCTCTGCATTCCAATTCTGCTCCCTCTGATGTCGTCATTGACTTGAATTCAATCAAGAACAAGCATTTAAAGAGCTGGCCCATTGTCTGGATAATGGCAGTAGTCCAGTTACTGAAATTTCTTAATCCTTTGGATTAAATTTCTTGTTCTCTTCTGAAACAGGCATGGGGGATGAGAGAAGAGATTAAACTATACTACACTGCATCAGAAGCCTACAAAAATATTTAATAAAAGCAACTTGTAAATACTCTCAGTGTCTGCTGGTTTTCTGCACCTGAAGGAAGTTGTTTAATTTCATGCCATTGCTTTCATTTTGGCCTGTTTAGATTCAGTTGCATCTCTTCTGGATTTAAGTTTGATTTTTAGCTGACAGATTTTTGGTTCTGGGCTAGCTTTTGGCACAGCAGCCCCAGTACTGTACATCATCATTGATTTGTACCCTGATGTCTCTCAAGTCTTCCATAATTCTCTCTACGTATCAGCAAAATGAAGATGAACTAGCTGAGAGCAACCCTTCAGGTTTTAGATAGCCTTTGACAAATCTTGCCCAGGAAGTAGATCAGCCTGGTCCCCAGCAGGCTAACTGAATCTGGGCAAGTCCGTCGCGCAGATGAGAAAGTGAATTTTTTCCACCAGTGTCACTTGAAATGTTCTTGAAATGCTGTATAGATGCCAGCAGTAGCTGGAGTAGCCTACTCAGGGGTTTGGGAGTTCCTGCTCCCTTCCTGGCTTTGGCACTAATGATCATGCAGTCCCGCAGGGAGTCAGCTCAGCAATGATGCTAATTAATAATTGCAGACAGAAACTCAAAATGTAACATTGTTGAAAAAATCAAATGCCTGTGCTGTTTTGTCTGCAGCTGGTTTCTAACGTTTGTATTTGGGGAAAACCTTCAGCACAGCTAAAAACAAAAGCTCTCTTGCTCTCTCACTAGCTGTTAAAGAAACATAGTAGTGACAGGCCCAGTAGTAGCAAATGCAACACATTAGAAAGTGGCTAAAGTAAAATACAGGATAAAGAGCAATTAGTTTTTAACCGTTTTAACAGTAGGGTGCTCTTAAGAAGGATACTGCTAGAAACATAAACTGGAAGAGACCATCTGGGTTACTGAGTCAGATCCTGCAAACACAAGCTGTCATTCAATAATCACCAAGTCCAGAACGATCCACAGGATATTGACTCCACATGCCTCCATATACAACAAGCTCTTTCAACATCTTACAATAACCTTAAGGCCTACTGTGAACACAAAAAGTCACATCAATAGTGTGCTTCAGGAAAAGAATGAGTGAAATGACAGCCACTGTCAGTGTCAGAGAACACAGATTCATGATTGAGCCTTTCTCCCTTCCCCTTCTCACCACATGTAGCAGCACAATGCAGATCAGGATCAGGTCGCAGGTTTGGCTGAAAATTCACTATATAAAATACTGATTCATTTTCAGCCACATCAACTCATCAGCTCCCTTGAAAACAGTCAAGAATGAGCAGCTTTTTTTTTTTGGCAAGCTTAGTTCTTGGCTGCAAAGCCCTCTGGACAAACCTACTGCTCAGCTGCATAAATACCAGGAGGGGCCATGGTAGCTCTGACTTAGATAAGGATAAACTGCTATGGAACTGCACTCCAGAGATGAAATTTCTCTTTGCAGCAAAGCCAACCAAATGGCTAGCTGCCACTGAAAGGAGCAGTTCCATACAAGCCTGCCCCAACTGGCACTGCTACTCAATAAACCATTCAGTAACTGATTACTTTTTATTGTGAGGTTTGTTTTCCTCTAGTTCAGCTCTCCGTGGCCACCAGAAAAGTGGAAATGCATGGCCAAGGAAAAGGGGGAGAAGTAGAAGGATCTCATTTTTTTGCACTGACAAATTGCTAGAGTTGTGTGGTAGCATTGCAAAGCTGTGCTGCACAAGCTGTTCCATTTGAATGCTCGTATCTGCTGCTGTACCGTTTGTGTGCCAGCCTTGTGATGGACAGGATCAAGGACCTAATTAAACTCAAGAAGTCTGGAGAGAGAGAGAAAAAATACCCAAAAACAAAAACCTTTTTTTCAGCTGTGGGGTTCCCTGATTGAGCTCATGTTACAGGTGAACAAGATTTGCTTGCATGATGGTAGAACAAGTGGATAGCTGTAGTAGATAAGGAGATTGAGAAGCTGTGGACAAAATTTTCATATGATCCAAGGAAGTTCATTCCTGAGCAAGTGTTGGTGATAGCCTGCTTCAAACACAGAGCTGGACTAGATTACTTCCAGAAGTCTCTCCTAAACATCATTTCTGTGACTTCATAATTCCCTACTGCAGGAATTAAAAGCCATACACCAGTACTCACAGCAGACTTTTTACATGTACTAACTATGCTAGTAAGCATATTTTAAACTTGCACAAGCTATTAATGACAATGTTTTTCTTACCAGTTTTTCATGTGTCCAGCCAGCTCTGTTAAATTTCAGCTCTTCTTGAAGGAAACTCCTAAACTGGGAGCTATTTCCACTCTCCTGCTGCCTAGGAAAGCAACCACTCCAAGCTTTCCAGAAGACTGCTGCTGTGCGTTCTCAGCTCTTCGCTGCCCTTACTTCTCCCTTAGTTCTGCTCTGAGGACCAGCAGTAGAACTGTTCCTCTGCTTCTCTTCCTCATGTAGGACCTCTCCTATGGGAAGGACAGAATTTGCTTTTTACAGTGTAGCCTTTCCCTCTTTTTCTTTAGAAAATGTGGGATTACATTTTATATGTATTAGTAGGATTTATGGATCATCTGGGAGGCCAAGAGGGACATAATACAGTGAAAGATCTGCTATTGTTCCCTTCATTCACAGCACACATTAAGGTAATACAAATACACATTCAGAGTGCAAGTGCCCCACCTCCATTGTTCTAGGAACTGTATCTATCAATAAATACATCAATAAATGCAATGTATCCAGCAAATGTCAGCTGTAATATATATAATAACTGTTTATCATCTGTATGAAAAAGGGGATAACTATTAGGCTGTCTTTGCTCTACAAACAGCATCAGAAAAAAAGCAGTGTCTGTGATTTAAGAATGCTATGTAAACCCTAGAACAAATTCAGACAGAAGTCAGTGGAAATGATACAGAGGTTGAAAGGATATAAAGTTTAAGAAATCTATAAAATTTATCAGAGAGGAGTGCTGACTGGATCACTGCACACAAATATATAGATATGGAAGAGAAACTTGATAGTAGGGCGGGCTTATCAGTCTTGCAGACAGAAACATAACAAGATCTAATGACTGGAAACTGGAGAGGTAGACTAATTCAAGACTGAAATAAGATGCAATTTCTTAGCAGTGGGATTAACTAAACACTGGAACAATTTACCAGAGGAGGTGATAGAATCACCATAGCTTGGAGTCTTTAAGGCTAAATGAGGTATATTCCCAAGAGACTTAGTTCAGTCCAGCCTCTAAGAAAACTCCTGAAGCAGATTAGGCAAAATGTCACTGAAGTAGCCTATAGCCTTCCAGCCAGGAAGTAAGTCAGAATGCACCCAGCAGAGTGCTTCATGTGCTGTTTGAGTTAGGTGGGCCTACTCTATCAAATTTATAATGTCTCTTCTGGAAGAAATAGTGCCCTTGTATCCCAGGCACTAATTTGATCTAAATATTTATCATCTGCTAGCAGCAGATGGATTTTTAAAGTTAAAAACACACCAAAAAACCAAAACCCCAAACAGAAGTCAAACATATACTGCCTATAAATATTTACATAATTTTCATGGATAATGTTGGCTTTTGTGTTTCTGTCTTTAAAAGCATTTTGCTAAGTGCCATGACTTTAAAATTCAGAGCTATCTAGCTGTGCATGCATAAATTTTCCTGGCGCACACTGTGGAAAAAAACCTAATTTAAGATAGCATCAACAGGGATTAAAAAATGGGGGGGAAAAAACCCCAAAAAACCAACCCCCCCAAAAAACCCCCTGAGCTTAATTTTCTTGACTACTTACTCTGTGTGTGCCTTTCACATAGCAATGTTATTTTTTTAAATCTATGTGTCCTGCTCTTGTGTGCTCACTATCACTGTCAAACAGGTTGATGACATTATAAAGTTTGCAACAATTGATCAAATCTTCAGGGAACCGGATCACTCTCTGTGACATTAAACAATTTACAAAACACCAGGAACAACTATTGCAATATCAAGAAGCTATTAATTTTCATCATTTTCATAATTTCACAGGTGTCAAATCTTAATCCATTATGCCCAAGAATGTTATGCTGCATAGTTCCTCACTGACTTGCCATGGGCTAATTATTGATGGTTCACTACATTCTAATAAAACCTCTCTCTCATCTGTCTGTCAAATGAAAATGAAATAACAGAGAAAAGTTGTCAAAAAGACTACTTGAGGTCCTTTAAAAAAAATATACGAGGAGAAAGATGTTCTATTACCCTCTATCCCATAGGTCATTCTGAACACTGCCTCTTGAACGATATTTTTGGTTTGCTTCTTCAGATGACTTTTTTCTTGCTAATAAGCACCGGCCTTCACACAAACATCAACTTGAATCTTCAAATTTTGAAAGAATGCTATGCTTGTGAAAATATTAATCACTTATTTGCAAAGACAGCAATTCTGCAGTCAGTGGTTGGGGAATACACTTGCACCCAGTTATAGAGACACAGAATTTATGCTGTAGTTGTGATCATATCTCTAACCTGAAACATTGTTTTGCCTCACTGAAGGGGGAAGGTGTGTCTCCCAATAAACATGCTGGAGGAGATTGTGATTTGCTCCTTACCATACTGCTGTCTTCCTCCATGACCTGGCAACTGATTCACAATTTCCGTAAAAATTACCATCCCCATCTTTACTGTTCCTCGGTCAGTACTTACTGTCTTAATTAAGAAGTAAAACAGAAGAGTTTTAAGAAGCAGCTACATTGGACATCCATTATTCCACAACAGCACACAATTAAAAGGGCATCCTCTATTTTGACCAAGAGGGAGGCAATCCCTGGCACAGAGCCACATCTGACACCTGTATGTGGCAAATGCATCTGTTACTGCAGCTAAACTCTACAGGGGTAACGAACAAGAGGCCATGGGCAAACAACTTCTCTCTCTGGATGTGCACATATGGCTCAATGCAGCAGCAGCCACAGAAACCTCCAGCCAGGTCTGAGCCGGAGCCAAAGACACTGCGTATTTGCATGAACAGAGTGCTGTATCTAACCTAATTAGCACCATGTCCAACCTAATTAGCACCACCTACCAACAGGGTTAAGTACTTTGGGTGCAGGAGTGCTTAAGCCTACAGCTGCTGCTTTCTATTCTGCAAGTAACTTGATGACCATGTGCTCTCTTAAGTCCTGCGCTCTGTTGCACGGTGTAGAGATGCCTTGTGTCATGGGTTTTTTTGTTTGAGTTTTATTAAACAGCAAACACAGATAATTTTATTCTATTGCTTCCAAGGCAATGTGAAGTTTCACTCACTGCTGTTTTTCCATACATTTTCTATTTACCTGAATAGGACAAAAATGCTTAGCATCCCAAACTACTGGGATGAAATATGTTTAGGATATGCTTCTACATGTTTCTAAAAACCACCCAAACAATGAAAACAACTAGGTCAAAAGAAATCCCTAGGTCTCTATGCTCAGCTGTTCATGTAAGCGCTGACTCTCTGCTATCTTGTCTCTGGGGCACTAATTTACAATTCTGTAAGATGTTGCTGTAAACTGCTTAGTAGCAATGCTATGTCCATTTGCACAAGCATGAATGATGATCCAAGGTGTGAAGCAACAGAAAATCAGCCTCTGGTATTTATATATGACCTTAGGGAAGTACATCACCTTCAGGGCATAGCTTTGGGAATTTTTGTTTTCCAGAAAAAGATTCTGTGGTAGTTTAATCCCTTTTAACTTCTCAAATAAACTGACAGACTGTGTCCACTTCAGGCTAATGCATGGACACATTAAGTGTTGTAATGAAACCCAAAATTCCTACTAGCAACTGAAGCGGGTGGTTTCAGTTGGCAATTTACCATTTGTGTCAGGGTAGAAGAAATCTTGAGAGATTTGAAGGATGCAGTGATTGCTTCAGGGAGGGTATTCCATATGTTGAGGGTGACCAAAAGGACATCATTAACACCGCTACGAGCAAAGCAGATGGAGTAGACATGGAGACTGAGAGAGGACAGCAGATGACAGGAAAAGGCAAAGTTGTGAAGTGTTGCTGTGCAGTTGAGAACGCAGCTGAGCTGACAGAGCACCCAGATGCTGTTGAGCAGGTGGGTTCCCTGGGCACACGGCAGACCAACCAGACAAACCCTGACAAGAAGTGAGCACTTCTGTTAGCTCCCACAACTGGCTCACCAGGGTGAAATAAGCACCCATGCTGGCACAAGGGAAGTGCCAAGAACAAACCTATGACAAGGGGTGAGGAAGGAGGAGCAGCACAACACTTTCTGCAGCAGCTAGCTATTAGCTTGGCTGAGCCCTATCATCGCAACCAGGTCATGGCTCAACAGCTATCAACAGTGCAACATAAACCAGCATAAGCCATCGCTGCTCTGCAGCCCCACATCTCTCACCACTTGTCTGTACCCCAGCCCCTCAGCTGCACCAGCAGAAGCGCTGCCTGGTGGACTGGCTTGGAGAAATAAACTGGTTGGAAAAGGTGCCTCTCCTCCCTCGCCCATGCTGCTTTTCAGCCAAATCAGGTTCCTAATCTGGTTTACCACACAGCTGAACAAAACAACTGTGCCAGCAAACTAGTGGGCATATCAAAGAGACAGGAGTGAACGGCTGGGAGTGCAACTGTCTTAGACCAGCACAGCTGCCAAAAAAAAATTGTCAAACTGCACTCTCAGAGGGCTAGAGGGCTTGCAGAGACAGGGAAATCTATGGAGATATACTAAAGAGGTAAGTACAAAAAGGAGCCACAGAAATAGGCCAGGGAGATAAGTGCCAGAATAGTGTTTCAAGGGACCTTTTTGACAGGTC
Organism: Laterallus jamaicensis coturniculus; assembly: GCA_022605575.1. Classification (NCBI taxonomy): domain Eukaryota; kingdom Metazoa; phylum Chordata; class Aves; order Gruiformes; family Rallidae; genus Laterallus; species Laterallus jamaicensis. The sequence goes on along the minus strand of JAKCOX010000005.1, from coordinate 13,649,667 downwards.
AGGTCAGGCATAGGAAAAAAAAGCTGTCATAAGCAGGATGAGAGATAACAAAAGCCTAAAAAAGCATATCTGTGATGTGGACGGAGATAAGAAGAGACTTTAGAGAAGAAAAGGAAACAAAATTCATATACATCAAGATAAACAGGTCAAAAAAGAGAGTGGAGTCAAAGATGACTCCCAGGTTGTAGATCTGATTGACAGAAAGTAATTGTGTGCCTTCCAGGCATATCACAAAGTCCCTGCCCAGGTAAAAACAGGGGTCCTTGTGTGGGGACTGCAGATGGAGTTTCAAGTCGGGAGGATCTCTGAAACACTATACATTTCCACAACAGGTGGAAGCTTTTAATTCTCAATGAATTCCTATGTAGTTCTTCCAAATGAGCTTAAAAGCTAACATACACTCACTTGTAACAGTAGGAGTGGCCAGTACTGACAGCATTTCCATGGAGGACAGGGACCAAAAATTCTTCAGATGCTTTGTAAACCTTCACATAAAAACCCAGAATGGCCCAAAATCAAATCTTTTAGCCTTTAACTCTTTAAGAGGAGAAGGGGTATTTAGATTCAGAAGCCTTGACTACCTCCACTGTAATCTTGCTACTGTCAGAAGGTAGAACTACAGCTAAGAGCGTTTAAGAGCTGGGTTTGATGATGAATTATTACATCAGGGTGGAAAATGAGTCCACATTTGTCTATTTCAGTAATGGAATGAAAAAGTAAGCCATTTTCACTTTTTTTTGAGTTATACTCAACTTTTGCATTTTTCCAAGCAATCTTGTCTCCTTCAGTGCCATCCAGTGGAATTAATGTGAAATACCATGCTTGTACACAGGGAGGATATACAAAAATACCACAGCACACAAAACTATATTTTTGGGAGTTGCTGTTCATACCTGGTAAATTGCAGGTTGTCAGGGATATTGGTATAACAATAATGAAAACCAGAACCATGATTTTCAATAGCAATAATTCAAATTAGATCTGACACTGTTGCCTGGAGTCTCAGGAAAGCTCCTTATATCATTTCTAAAATAGTTATTTGTGTCTGCAAAATATGTAGCACATACAAAATTCATACTGGTACAGCACAGTATAAAGATTTAATAGCATCCATTTGTGTAATGCACCTATCCACAACTCAAGCCAATAAAATATTAGTTGTAATTTTTCTTTTCCTCCAAGGCATGAATAGTTTGACTGAAGGAGCAGGGGTATCCGGATTTATGGATGCTTACACTCTCAGCAATGCAAGCATTTTTAAAACATAAGCACACATACTGTATTACATATGTGTGCGTATGTAGGCATGCATGTGCTGTATATATATATATGCACACACACAAATAAAATTTCAGTATGTTATAGCCTCATAATAGATTCTTTTTTCAGATAAGGTCTCCTTGCCCTTTTAGTGCTTTCCTGAGTCCTCTTGAATTACAATGAACTCATGCCAATATTTGCATTAAGATTCCTAAGGCTGTTTTTTTCTTTTTTCGACTCTAGGGCAGAGCTGTCTGCCAAAGGTCTAAGGCTTCCTACCTAACAACTCCTTAAAGGTGCAAGATGGATTTCTGCAAACAAATGGATTTCTACCTCCTTTGTTCCTTTACGGCACACAGAAAAGACAGGAAAATACCTTACACTGAATTAGAATGGCAGAATCTTTTCTTGGTCTTAGTTATGCTAGCAGATGCCTACTGCAATGGGAAAAAAAAAAGCCCACATTGAAATGCTAATGTCTCTGTGCTCGCTGAGTTTAAACTTCCCTTTCTGTAAGTCTCTGTTCAAATCCCAGTGGTTCCTCTGTCAATGCTCCTCTTCCCATCACAGTCTGTCCCTCTGCTCAGAGACGAGACTTGATTCTGTTTGATTTTGCCTGCTCTACCAACGTGCTCTCATTCTTCTGCCTTTCTCACTGGCTTCCACATCTATCCTCTCTCATTTCTCTTAGTCCTAGGCTCCTGACACGTAGTCTTCCTCTGATTCCTCGTCTGTATGTACTTGTTCTCTTGTCTTGAACTCATTCTCCTTCATTTCTCCTTGAGAATTTAATTTCCTTCCTCACCTAATCCAAGTATCCTATCCCATTTGCTCTGATGTTAAGCTTTTTTACCGCCTAATAGTTTCAGTCTCACCGTAGCCCCTGCCTCCATACTTACTGTTTCCCTCCCCTCAGTCAGTTCCTTGTCCCCTCACCATTCCTATCAGACACACTCAAGCACTTGTGAAAAGGAGAAAACAGCAGCTTCTGGGGAGCACAGAGGATGGGGGCCATAGCCTCGCTCAGTCCAGAGATTCACCCCAATCCATACTGGCAGAGGGCTCCTTTGAGCAGTAATAGCAAATATGGAGACATGTGCCAAGTCAGGAATGTGGAAATTCATTTCTTAAAAAGGCTTATAAAATGTGTAGTCAGAATATCCTTCCCAATTAAGTTTTTTGGTAACAAATTCCAAGTCTGCTCTAGAGCACAAAGGCATTTAAGCACTTCAAAGATAAGATCTCTACAATATTTTATACTGGGCAAAGCCTTTTTTTCCCCCTGCCTTTGTTCTTAGATCATGTTTGGTACCAGTAGCATCATCCTAAATTTCCATCCTCAGTACAGAAAAATTCCATGCCAACCCATGGATAATTAGCAAGTGGCATGTTACCTAAAGTATAGTGTAGCAAACAATATTTAGTAAGTGGTACACTACCTTTGGCTTAGTTAAAGCTCAGCAAACTCATTTACAGAAAACCAAATGACAGCCCTATTGTGGGCATTGTTAAATATTTAAGTATAACACATTACTAAATATGTTAGACAAAAGTCCTGCCCTTGGGTTACAACAACCCCATGCAATGCTACAGGCTGGGAAGAGGGGCTGGAAAGCTGCCCAGCAGAAAAGGACCTGGGAATGTTGGTCAACCACTGGCTGAACATGAGCCAGCAGTGTGCCCAGGTGGCCAACAGCACCCTGGCTTGTATCAGAAATAGTGTGACAACACCACAAGAATGACATTGAGGTGCCAAAGCGTGCACAAAGAAGGGCAACGAAGCTGGTGAAGGGTCTAGAGAACAAGTCTTGTAGGGAGCAACTGAGGGAACTGGGGTTGTTTAGCCTGGAGAAGAGTAGGCTGAGAGGGGACCTTATTGCTCTCTACAGCCACCTGAAAGGAGGCTGTAACCAGGTGGGTACCAGCATCTTCTCCCAAGTGACAAGCGCTAGGACAAGAGGAGTCAAGGAGGTTTAGACTGGATATTAGGAAAAATTTCTTCACCAAAAGGGTTGTCAAGCACTGGAAAGAGGCTGCCCAGGGTGGTGGTTGAGTCACCATCCCTGGAGTGATCTAAAAAACATGCTGATGCAGTGCTTAGGGATGTGGTTTAGTAGTGGACATAACAGTGCCAGGCTAACAGTTGGACTCAATGATCTTAAAGATCTTTTTCAACCTAAACAATTCTAAGATTTTATGATTCTAAATGTAAAATAGTATTTAAGCTAGCAATAAGAGCACCTATGTGTAAAGGGAAATGATCATCAATTTAGCTCTTCATTTTTACCTTTAGTTTTATCCACTGCAACTACACAACGAATTTCCTCAGATGAGAAATCTCAGAAGAGTGGATGATTTTGTAATCCAGAGCTTCTTACAGTAGCATAACAACAGTTGTGTCACTGTGGTGAAATAAAAACCATAGATTAACTTCCACTGACAAGCCTACACAGTCAGTAATGCTCTTTTAGCAAGTATTTCCTTTTATTCCAAGCATTAGTTTACTCAACAGTAGTGCACTGTCTGCCTTGGCACATGTAGGCACATCTCCCTGGAAGTGCTGACACTTGCCTGGCTAGGAGACCTTCAGCGATCTGCTCCAGCAGAACATGTATGTTATCTTAGCAAAGCATTCCTTCCCCATTCTTCTTCAAGTTGCACTTCTAATGAACTTAAGCCAGGGCTCTCAGGTGTTTACCTATTAATTACAGCAAGGACCAACCTCCAAGTGGTACTCAGAGGATTTATTGTACCAGGCCAGGAAGATCCCACTGATATTGCCTTTCTGTGGCAATAACTCTGGGCTTTATCTTTGCATTGCTGTGATGTTAAGGGCACATTTCTCATATTAAGCTGAATAAAGAGTGCCACTATATATTAACCTTAACTGCACAGAACATAATTGAACTCAGTGGGGCTGCTGCCCTCCGTATTTCAGCAGGACTTGACTTTGAAGAAATAATTCAGTGGTTTACAAAGGCAGAAATAAACTTTCCTTATTATACAGGAAGTGCAGGTGCAATACTGTGATTACAGGCACTGGCATGATTCACCTTGAATTTTTAGTTATACCTTGCCAAAAGAAGCTATTATCAAGCCCAAATGGCTCTAACAACACTATTATCAATGTGGCATTTAGAAGTTCCTTCCCTAGTGGGAACAAAAACATCTCTTTTCTTCCAGTGTTGAAAATTAAATGCACAGTATTAGCACTATCAATGAGGTGTTTAACTTCAAAATTGCCTTTCCTGGTGAGAATGAAAACGCTACTTGTTTCCTTTTTTAAAAATTAACAACAGTGTTTTTTCCTCTTTTTTACTACACACACTTGTTTAATCAACCCAAGGCACAGCATGTCTTCAGTGCTCTGAGAACATTCCAGGTATACACCTATGCTTGCCTGTGCATGCACATACATGGCACACCATGCTCTGGGGCTGAGATCTAGCCTGTTTCCAATATGATTCAAGCACACAATAATAAAGTAGAAGGAGTATGTCTGGAAAAGACAGGAGGGGAAAACAAAAGGCACCATTTTGGTTTAAGTCATCTTTGTACCAACAACAAGGCTATGGTGATGCAGGAGGGGGATTAGAGAAAATGATCCCAAAATTAACAGCATAAGGTGCCAGAAAGGTACCAAACCATAGAAGTTGTTTGCTATAGCCAAAAACTGTTGTGAGCCATTCCAGGAGTGTTCAGGGCTGTACTCTGATTTTTCACTAGCTGTCACCTATGTTTCTGTTTGCACAAGTACAGTCAGTGGGCAAAGAGCTGAAATGGCTCTCAATTAATCTGTCCTCTAAAACTGGGCAAGAAAAAGTTCTAATCCGTCCTTGAGCCACTCTAGGACCAGAAAGCAATGTATTAAGCTCTGCAGCTGTGCTGAGCTTCCAACACTCACTGAAACGATGCTTTGGAAGAGCCCAGGACTCACAGGTGAGTGAGTCCTTATGCACATGGGGAGACCAAGAACAAACACAAAGCCCCAAGATGCAGAGGCCTGCCTCTGATGTTTGGCATCAGGACCTGTCATTCACCCAGAAACACTGGAGTATGGCTTCTGGTGATCCCTCTTGAGGGCATGAGATTGCTCCTATCACCCTCTGAAGTCTAGCCTTCCTCAGCTCCTACTCTTACCTGGTGTATGACCAGCTCAACATGGACCAGTTCCTTAGTTGCTTCATGTAGCAGCTCAGATGGTTGTGGAGGAGGACAGGGCATTCAAGGTTGTGCTCTCTCCTCTGCTACCTTTGCAAGAGCATAGGCAGTTCTTCTACAGCTACCCAGGCCTGGTTGAATTCCTGCTGTCCCTGAGGGGCAGATCTCAAGCCTGGGCCAGCTGGCTTCATTAGTAAGCAAACTTTCATTGTAGAGCGAGAACAAACAGGCTGACAGTGAGGACAATCTTGGCTTGAGTGCTAACTCCAAGCTACACTTGCCAAGGATTCTGTTCCCCCTTCCCTTCTAGGGTCTGTATTAACTGTGAAGTGAAGAATCATGGCTTTGCAGACTCAGAGCTCTAGGAGACAGGCCCACCTCATTTATAGGTGGAAACTCTGGTGACAGATCATGCCCTTCATATATTTGAGCCTACGTTACCAAGTAATACCATATGTGGGACTGATACAGCTAATGCCTGGAAACAGATGGGTAATATTGTACTGGCTGTGACCCCAGTCCTGTTTCTAAACCCTCTGACATAGTTCCTAAACAAACCCATTACTTTAAAACACCCACACTAGAGAGCATACAAACTTTCTGCCCTCTTCTTCCTCTACATGCAAACACAAAACAAAAGCGAGTCTGTCGGGTCCCATCCCACGCATTACTGTTCACACACGCTGTCACTGAATTGTCTTGCCAATGCACAAGATAACATTGTGTGGGCTAACCAAGAAAGCTAAGGAAAAGCACTTCCACTCCAACAACAGATACAGAGCAAAAGTGTGTTGAACTACTTTTTTCTGGCTTATTTTCCTTAATCGCTTTGTTTTGCAGCATAGAGATACTACAAGTTAAATCACTACATAATAATTTCCATGGAATAAGATATTAAAGTCACTTAAGGAGAAACAGTCCTTCCTTAAATGCAATCTATCTTGTAGTTCACAGTGACAGGTAGGTGTTAAAACTTGAAAACTTAAAGCAAACTCAGACTTGTAATTCAGGGGCGGGGGATCAGTACAGCTCTCCTAGAGCAGCCCTTCAGAATCCAGCTCTCTCCTCTGTTGCCCTAATTAGGCAAGCACTATTGCAGCAGACTGAAACTTGTGGGGGACTACAAAAAAAAACTGGAGAGGGGCTGCTTACAAGGGCATGTAGCGATAGGACAAGGGTAATAGCCTTAAACTGAAAGAGGGTTGGTTTAATTAGGAATTAATACTAAGAAAAATAATTATTCCCTATGCGGTTGGTGAGACAGTGGAAGAGGTCACCCAGAGAAGCTGTGGCTGCCCCTGGACGCCTGGAAATGTCCAAAGCCAGGTTGGATGGGGCTTTGGGCGACCTGGGCGAGTGGAGGTTTCCCTGCCCATGACAGGGAGATGGGATTAGATGGTCTTTAAGGTCCCTTCCAACCCAAACCTTTCTATGCTTCTGTGACATTTTCACAGCATGGTTGTTACCTTTTCACACAGAATTCTCCAACAGGTTTTGAATCAAATTTTGAGGTAAACTTTTACAACATAAAGACAGCCTGCAGACTTGCACAAGAAAAATCACCTGAACCCTTCACAGCCAGCAGCCCTCATACATGGAAGCCCTCATTTAATATTGCCTCCAAAACACTGCAACCACTCATTTCCTTGCCACTACCTCCTGTCACACACCAAGGATGTAAAAACACTAACTGATCCCATAAACTCCAGTCTTCAGCAAAGCCGGAATTAATCTGTAAACAGATCATGAAGCAAAGCAAAAAGCAACGGTTTTGTTCAGGAAGAAGATAAAGCAGGTAACCATGCCCATACCAGCTCTTTTCCCCTGGCACCCCAAAACTCCAAGAGTAGGGTGAGGTCACAAGCAGCCTGCCACAGGCTCGAGGGCCAAGGATGACGGCTCAGCAGCTTACTGGAGCTCCTGCTAGCCTGAACGCAACGCTCACACACGCTGCAAGAAACCTCAGGCTCCAGCTATGGCGCAAACAATCTCGAAGAACCCACAAAAAGCCAAAACCCCTCCGCGGGCAATGCTCGACCGTCCACGACAGAGCACGCTAGCCCAGCCCAGCACTTCTGAGGCGCCGCTCCGCCCCTGAGGCGCCGCTCCGCCCCTGAGGCGCCGCTCCGCCCCTGAGGCGCCGCTCCGCCCCTGAGGCGCCGCTCCGCCCCTGAGGCGCCGCTCCGCCCCTGAGGCGCCGCCCCCTGACCGTTAGGGCGGGGTCGGGACGCGCGCTATTCCCCCTCCGACCGTTGGCGCCACGAGCGCCCCCTCGCTCCTCCCTCTCGCCTCGCCGCAAAGCCGCCTGAAGCGATAGCGGTCCGCCGCGCGCCGGATGTGAGGTCATCCCGCGCGGCCGGAAGGAACGGAGCTGTTATTTCCGTTGGGAGGGCGGGGAGTGCCCCCGCGCGCGGAGCCGGGGCGGGCGCGGCCATGGCGGCGGCGAAGGCGGCGGCCGAGCCCCTGGGGCGGACATCGGAGGAGGTGGCTTGGGCCGAGGCGCTGCGCGGGGCCTGCGAGCCCGAGCACCACTGGCGGCACCGCCGGGAGTTCCTGCTGCGCAACGTGGGGGAGCTGCCGGCGGCGGGCAGCGCCCAGCTGCAGCGCCTGGTGTCCCTCTCCATGGTGTGGGCCAACCACGTCTTCCTGGGCTGCCGGTGAGTTCGGGGCGGCGGCGGCGCCCCGCGGGGGGGTGGGGGCGCGACGCGGGCGGCTGACGGCGCCCTTCCCCTCCTGTCCCTTTATCGCCCTTCCAGGTACCCGCCGCAGGTCATGGAGAAGGCGCTGGAAATGGCCGAAGGCATCCAGGTGACCGGCGCGCCCGTCCGTACCACGAGAGACGAACTGGTTGCCAAGGTGAAGAAAAGAGGCATATCAAGTAGCAATGGTTAGCAGATCATAGCTGTGACAATACATAGGAGTCTAGAGAATGCTTGTTTTTAATGTTCTCTGTGTGCCTCAGGCTTGGAAAGTAGTCGAAATAACTTCTTTAACCTGTTAAGAGTTTCCCCTTTCTGTCCTTTTTTTTTTTTTCTTCTCCTATGAAACCTCTAAAATCAATGTAGTGCTTAAGTATCCTGTTGGTAACAGAGCTCTTGTTTTGAATTTCTACAGCTGGTGTGCTTAAAGCCGATTATTTTTTATAAATGATTGTGCTCCAGCTTAAATGTATTCTGCTTGCTTTGCCTTTAATGCTAGTCAGATGTTGTTGCTTTATGAGAAACTTAGCTTCTTCAAGAAATTCTTAAACTTCTTGAATTGAAATTTCTTGACACTTTAAGAATTTATTTTTTAACTGTAAACAAAATAGGTCAGATAAGCTACGTAATGCACTTTGGTCACTTTCGGTTTGGACTTTAAGAATGCATATTTGCCTCTGGGACCCAAAGCAAAACCTGAAATACTGATATATTCTAAAATAGTAAATATTTAACATTACAACCAAGATATATTCTCAATATAGGCCTTTTAATTTCACGGATATTATTGCTAAGATTTTAGAAAATAGATAAATTGTCTCTAGATGGGTATTTTATGGTGCAGAAATTAAAGAGGGTAACTTACTTTACTTGTCTTGCAGATGGGGTAGAGGAGCCCGCCAAGAAGCGAGCTATAGAGAAAAGCAGAGCTTCTAAGGATACTGGAAAGGATGTGAAAACAACCAAGGCAGAAACCCCTAAGGAAACAGAGAGCATGTTGCCAAAAAAGCGGGAAAAAGACACTAGGAAAGATCCAGAAAGCTCCCAGTCAACTTGCAGTTCAAGTCAAGAAATGGTCACAGCGTCAGACATAAAAACAGAAGGAAAACCTGCTAATGCTGAAAGTACTACTGAGCAAAATCCATCTTTATCTGAAAAGGAATCAGGAGAGAAGCCTTGCTCAGGTCCACCTAAGGAAAGCAAACCCGAAAATGTGCCCTCACCTGAAAAGAAAACTACAGTAAGTGTGATGAGCTCCCCACAGGCAGAGGTGGTGCCACCGGCTGCCAAGAGCTCCCCACAGGCAGAGGCGGTGCCACCGGCTGCCAAGAGCTCCCCACAGGCAGAGGCGGTGCCACCGGCTGCCAAGAGCTCCCCACAGGCAGAGGCGGTGCCACCGGCTGCCAAGAGCTCCCCACAGGCAGAGGCGGTGCCACCGGCTGCCAAGAGCTCCCCACAGGTAGAGGCGGTGCCACCGGCGTCCAAGAGCTCCCCACAGGCAGAGGTGGTGCCACTGGCTGCCAAGAGCTCCCCACAGGCAGAGGCGGTGCCACTGGCTGCCAAGAGCTCTCCACAGGCAGAGGCAGTGCCACTGGCTGCCAAGAGCACTGTGCAGGCAGAGGCGGTGGCAGCAGCGGTGCCACTGGCTGCCAAGAGCACTGCGCAGGCAGAGGTGGTGCCACCCGCTGCCAAGGGAGCCCCACAAACAAGCGCTGTGTTGCTGTCTTCCAAAACCCAAGCAAGTGCCCCGGCGTCAGTGTCCAAGAGCGGCACTCAGACGGGCACCTCACTGCTGCTGGCTCCCAAGAGCAGTGCTCAGACGGGCACCTCACTGCTGCTGGTCTCCAAGGGTGCTGCTAAGGCAGGCTCCTCACTCCTGGCTTCCAAGAGCAGTGCTGAGGTGGCCGCCTCGCTGCTGGCTGCTCGGAGTGGTGCTCAGCAGGGGTCTTCACTCCTGGCTTCCAAGAGCAGTGCTCAGGTGGCTGCCTCACTGCTGGCTGCTCGGAGTGGTGCTCAGCAAGGTCCCTCATCAGTGGCCCCCCGGGGTGGAGCTCAGGCAGGTGCTTCCCTGATGGCTTCCAAGGGTGGCACACAAGCAGGTTCAACGCAGCTTGCCTCCAAGAGTGGCTCACAGGCAGGTGAAAGCCCTGCTAAGGCTTTGCGCAAACCATTAACCAGTGAAGATGCAAAGGAAAGACAGCCTTTTTTCAACAGACTATACAAAGCTGTAGCCTGGAAACTGGTTGCTGTTGGAGGCTTCAGTCCTAACGTAAATCATGTCGAACTTCTAAACTCATCTATTCAGTCCGTAAAAGCTACGTTAGATGTTGCTTTTGTTCCCCTGAAGGAACTGGCAGACTTGCCTCAAAATAAGAGCTCTCTAGAAAATATAGTTTGTGAACTGAGGTGCAAGTCTGTCTACTTGGGTACCGGCTGTGGTAAAAGTATGGAAAATGCCAAAGCAATTGCTTCGAGGGAAGCTTTGAAATTATTCCTCAAGAAGAAAGTTATTGTGAAGATATGTAAAAGAAAATACAAAGGTAGTGAAATTGAAGACTTGGTACTTCTGGATGAAGAATCGAAACCTTCAAATTTACCTCCAGCTTTAAGAAATCCTCGTGAGATCTTGTAGGGAAGAATTGCTGTACCATGAATTGTTTGTACCATGTATAGTATTTCGAGACAAGGACTAAAGGTTAATTTTGTACTTTAAAAACATAGGCTTCCAGATATTTTGTATTTCTTTCTCAGTTTTGCAAGACAATGATAGTCCTTTCACTTGGTAGCAATTGTATAAAATTTGTTAGATGACAAGTGCGCATTTAAAGGTATGCCTTAATACATAGCACACTAGTGTGCTGTTTTATTTGCAAAATAGTCTACCTAATTCTTCTATTTTTAATTAAACGATTAAAGTACAGGTACAATTTGCTGTTTAAAACCTGACAGTTTTGTAATTCTTACGATTTGATGGCAGTGTGCTCAGTTGTCTACCGTGTCTTTTTTAGCCACATAGAACTATGTATATAGGGACCATAATACTTGAATGATTGGAAGTTGTTTAAAAATTTCAATCGAAAGTTGAATCATGTTTCAGGTGTGCTGTTCATAATGTTCTCATACTGTTGCTCATACTGGGAGAGGAAATAGTTGAATCTTTATGGGATGTTTTTGTAGCACTTGCAATAGAAATGACACCCTGATCCCATTTAGCGTTCTACTAGCAGGTTAGATCCCATTTAGCATTATACCAGCGAATTACCAATTAGCAGTCAAGTCACAGCTGCTTCAGCCACCAAAACTGTAAGCAGATTTAACTTACATTGTGAAATATAATTTACAGGTTGGTGGGTGGGGTTTTTTCTTCAGATAAACAGAGATTTCTATATTAAGCTTATTTTGAACTGCACCTAAAATAATAAAACCTCTGGGATTTGCTTTTATAGTATTTTTGCTTTGGCTATTAAATATTCCAGCCATTTCAATAACTTTGTGACATCTTAAGGAAAGTTTTACTTTGGCGTCAGTGTGTAATCCCCCAAGGGTGAATCGTTTTCTTTGGATGCGTAGCTGAAATACTGTAAAACTGATAGAGTGGACATATACAATACCTATTTCTGCATTGGTACTTGCCAAGCTAAGCAAAATGGAGATGCTGCTGTCCACTAGGCAGTGCATGCTTTGTAAAGCGTTCACACTAATTGAGCCTGCCCTTTGCTCCCTTTTTACACCATGCACAGCATGGTTTGAGGCGAGGGGAGTGGCAGATTACTTTGTTTTCAATGTTACTGAAATACCTGCACAAACTGCATGTTTTTATATATTGGATAATGACATGTAATTGTAAAAACATGATGTCTTCAGTGCTATTTTGAATTAACCTTGTCCGATTACGGTAGTTAGCATCATTTAATGGAGACTGTACACTTGACTTGACAGATCCATTGGTCGAGTACTACGGGAGTGAATAGGAATTTCTGGGTTCTCAGTAGTATATATATCCACTTAAAGACTTCTTTTGTGATCTTGGGACTAAACCACAATGATGTTGTATGTAGCACCTGAAGCCAGCAAGGCTCTTGCGCTTCCCGATGGCTGTTCGAGAGCTTCCTCCGTCTGACCCCTGTGCTTCTCTGCCCTCGGTCACCCTTCGCCCTGGTTTGGTTTCTCAGGAGTTCCCCCTCGCTGTTTCTGGAGCACCACCCGACGTTTGGAACACTGTTAAATTGCGTCTCGCGCAGCTTAGGAATTGGTTTGTGCTGCGTGTGTGCTTCTAGCAGAGTGAGTTTCGTGCCATAGTCAGGAGTTGTGGTATTTGTGCTGGGAAGAGCGAGATCTGTTTTCACATCCTCACCCTGTTCAGGTGGAGACATGGACTGACTGTTTCCGTGGGGCAGGAATTGGGCCCTGTGTCTGCTGAAGTACAGCTTTTCTGGCTGTAGTTTGGATGCTCCAGATCTCTGGTTGAGAATGGCAGCGCATGTTGCAATGTGAAAACCTGTGTTTCCTGCCTGCGGAGCGAAGCTCACAGTATTTACTGACCTCAAGGGGCGTTAGGGTAACTGTTAAAAGGCTGAGGTGCTAGATGCCTTTTCTAGAGTCCTGACCTAAGCTTAGTTTTTAAAAGTTTTTTGGATGTTACTCCTCTTTGATGTTTGGTTGTTACTCATTAAAGGATCGGTCTGTAGCTACTCTTAATAGAAACCGAAAGTTGAAGTGTGTTATTTTAATTTCACCTTCTGCACGGGAAGCAGCTCGTGGAGGAGCTTCTGCCACACGTGTAAATAAGCACGAAGTCTTGGAGTGGGAATGGGTTGTTTCCTTAGCCCCAGAGGGGGACTGCTGGCCAGTCCAGAGCTGGTGCGGCAGGAGGGAACGGTTCACATGGCCCTCCCGGTTCTGGGTCTCCCTCCCAGGCCCTGCGCCGGCCTGTAGCGGTTGGGATGCTGGCGTACATTGAGGAGCTGACGGACGGAGGGCGCGCAGGCTTGTCTGGGGGACAAAGGAAAGCGAGAGAGAGACTGACCCCGGTTTTGCTGTGGAAGCACAGCGGGGAGCGGGCACCAGGCGTGGCGCCGCCTCTGAAGGCAGCTGAAGCCGCTCGAGCAGGCGGTGCTGGCCCTCTCGGGGACCTGCCCGCCGCCAGCCGCCCGCACGGGGCATGCCGAGTGCCGGGCTCGCGGCAAGAGCGGCCGGTGCCGGCCCGCGGGGGCTCAGCGGTGGCCGCAAGGGGGCGCACGGCAGCGCGAGCTGCCCGCCTCGGGGCGGGGCCGCGGCGCTTAATTTGCTTAACGCGCTCCCGGTCGGCGCCGCGGCCGTGGCCGCCCGGTGACACCGGCGTCGCGGCTGGCCGCCAGCTCTGGCGCTCCTCTGGGAGCGGCACCCGGCCTCGCTCTTTGTGCACCGCCTGCGGGGACCAGCCGAGGAGAAGCAGGGCGGCGAGCGCCCCTCGCCCTGCCCGGTAGGTTCTCCTGGCTCCCGGCGCATATAAAGTGGCGGGGAGGCGCAGAGGAGGGCGGGATGCTCTGAAGACCTGCTCGCTAGGCCACGCACGGAGGACGCTGGTTCCTCACGGGCCCCGCGCCCGCCTAGGGGAAAGTCCCCGGACCGCCGGCAGAGAGTGCCGGGCGCTGCCGGCGCCCCCGCCCGCCCCCCCACTCACGCAACCCTCCGCCGAGACGCCCCCGGGCCGAGCGGGTGAGCGCGGGGCGGGCTCTCGTCACGGTCACAGACACGCAGGTAGTGCGCAACCGCACCAACAGAACGGGGCTCACTCTCAGGCCATCCCCTTTTGCCCTCACCAGGAGGGAGGCAGGCCCCCCTGCCTAAAAACCCTTCCGTTTCCCTTTTCTTTCGCCCTTCTCTCCTCCCCTCTCCTCCCTCCCTTCCTCTGCCGGGCGAAGCAAGAGACCAGAGGTACCTTGTTGCTTTCGTTCGCAGACACGTAAATTAGATACCAAACGTGGGAGAGTCAGATGCGTATCTGAGTGACAGCACAGAAGCTGACACAGCACACACATCACGCTTCCCCAGCGCAGCAGGCCCATAACACGCTCCCCTGCTCACCCGCAGCTCCTCAGAGGTGGGTGGCACCTCTGTGTGCCACCAGGTACCTGCTCTCCTGCTTACGCTCCCTGATGCTGCACAAGATGCTGCTGCCCACATCAGTCGTGTAGCCACGTTGATAAACTCGATCCATCTCATCGGCAGGGCCAGTTTTGCCTCTAGCTTGTCAAGCAAATCACTGTGCCTGCTCCATGGAGTTAAGCCCTCTCTGCTGCCCTGAAGTCATGCCTGGGTATGAAACACAGCAGAAGAGCGCTGGCAGAGATCCCCAAACCAAGTTCAGGCATCTCAGGCACAAAAAGATGTGACAAATACTACCCCTACCCAAAGAGCACCCAAGCAGCCTAGAGCCAAACTTCCTTCTGGTTCATGCTCTCCTGCTATCTGTGTAGCTCCTGTGGTGAGCCCAGGTGGAGCAGCTGGCGTACGGCCTATATGTAGGCACAGTACGGTTCACAAGCCCTGCTGCTTTCCAACATCTGCTGTTCTTCCAGCAACATCCTCACGGTGACATCTTTTCAACTGTGACAGACCCCTGTGCTCACAGAACAGGCTAGTGTGCAGAGCGGGGAGTAGCCTTGTGCAGAACTCACTACAACAGCCCTGATTGCTTCACATTGAAGCTTCAAAAGGGTGCACAAAGGGCTGACAAACCACAGGGTTGAGTTGTCTTTTTGGTTGCTGTCTTGGCCGCTTGAACTACTTGAGTGTCTGTGTTTTCTCCCATAATCCTTCGCGTGGCCAGCTTTATGTAGGTGGGGAAATAGACATTTCAAATTAAAATGCTATCAAAGAACCCATCCCAAAAGAAACATCTAAACTAGGGCACAGCTCTATGAGGTTCTCCGTGTTTTCGGTTGAGAAACTAATGAAATCCCAGTGTCCTAGTTTCATCTGCTAAAGAGGATGTATCGAAGGCTCTATGAAGCTGACATGTTATGAGCTGTCATCCCTCCACAGCACAGGTAGCACCTGCAGTAAAGTTGAAGACAGCAAACAAGCTTGTGTAGACAAGCTGAAGCTTGTGCAGTGATTGATGTGGGGTTTGGGGGTTTCTTTGGTGGTTGCTTTTTTTTTTAACCCTAAAGATTGCACTATAGCACCTTAACATTTTGGGCTTATTTTCTTTGTTCAACTCTCTTAACAGGAAGAATCCATCACAGATCAAACCCATCTCAACTATAGATGACAACAAGTGTTCCAGAGACTGAGGGGAAAGGGTTTTGATGATCTTTCTTTCACAAGGCAGATCTATCCCCCAGCCAAGACGCAAACTGCAGAGAAAACAATGGCAATGTCTGCTTTGTGGAATAATTTTAAGCTTTTCTTTCAACTAAGACATGCAATTCTGTTTTTAAGTTTTGCATAGTGTATTACATAATACATTCTCTGTCCACTTAACAATGTATTTGTGCCCCTTCTAGATAGTTCTGTTAGCTGCCATTACCACAACAAAGGTACTACCATTAGCTAGGTTACCTGTTTTTAAGAAAATACTGACATTTCTGCTGGGTACGGCTGCATACACACACACACATGCACATGCACACACACTCCATTTTAAGTCTGCTCTCAGGAAGTATCGTTTTTGAGGCTGTGATTAATTCCCCTTCTCTGCCTTGCATGCATTTAAACCTGTGCAATGTCACTGAAACCCCGTGATTCCAGGAAGGCAGTTAGTGCACATGCCTGAGCCAGGATAACTGCCAACGTAGAGCTGGCCCAAGTGGAGCGTCACCAGCACTTGCACATGACTACTCAGACATAGGGCCGGCCTGTTGTGAATGGACAGCAGAGGTTTCCGTCTGCACTGAAGATATGCTCACATACACATATGAGACTTCAGAAAAAGAGGTTTTATGTTGATACCTGGTAGTTGTTTCAAGTATGTTGCAGGCTAATTTGAAAATGGCACATGATAATCCCTGAGCACAACCGCCTGTTGCTAAGGCAATGGCAGATTGGGTTCTAGTGGTTACTAGTTAGGTATTTTCTTTCTCTGGTAACATTCCTGCAACTAAAAATGCATTGTTCAGCTCCCAACGTGTGAACCTACATCCCCTTAAAGTCTGAATTGTCACTGATGGTCAAGTCACATTAATTGTTAGGCCCAAGTAGACTGTGAAACTACATGTTCCAAATGCTGCAGTCTGAGATCAGTCGCACTGGGCCAAAAGGCCCTTTGTCACAAGGAAGAAAGCAAATTTAACTGATGTTTGTCCCATTTTCTGAATCCTCTGGTGTTTTACATTTTAAATGCAGTCCAAGATACAACCAGATTCCAAAGAGGAAAAAAAAAATCCACAAGAGGAGGGAGATTCAAAGTATGCTTCCTCCTGTTTGGTGTGGAGTTTTAATGATGTTGCCAAAACTCTTCAGGTTTTCAGGGAAACTCTGTAACAGTAGGCATGTAATTACCCTATTTCTGCATACGGAGTGGAATTCATTTCACTGACATCTGTGACAACAGACCTGGGCTCCCCTTACAGTCAATGGAGACATTTTTAGGGCAAGACCTATTTCTACTCAGATTCTCTTTCACATGACATATTTGGCTGGATGACTCCCACCTTTATTTCCTGAGGTGGAAAGGAAAATTAACATCCACATACAGGAGAGCACTATGAATGTCTGAAACCATCAACTACGAAAACATCCTGTAGGTGCACTGCCTGCCCTCATTTCCCAATCCCGATTACAAAAGTGCAATTCTTTATGTTTATTCCTCATAAGATGAAGAAGTAAGAATGTGTTTTTCACATGACCCGTGCTGAGCAGCAGAATCACAGCAAGCAGGATATATGTTAGTATGTTGCTTGGGTAAGAGAACATATTAAAAAAATCTTTCCTTTATTGTGGGCAATAGGGGCTCAGTTCTTTTCCATTAAAGTCACCTGGATTCTTCCATTTACTTGAATGGAAGAAGATCAAGCCTCAGGACTCAAGTCAGACAGACAATAAAGATGGTTGCCACGTATTTACATTAAGATTAACTTGTTACTGTTCCTCACCTGGCTTCCCTAAACATCACCTGCACACTTCCCAGAGTTCTTCAGCCTAGTGATCAGCTCCGGAGCCAGAAAGCAAACCCACGGATTCTTTACGCCTTAAAACAATAGGTGAGGAAGATTCACTGTCGGAAAGCTGTTCCCTGGAGAGAAAAAGCAGGACATGTTATTTCAGCCACATTACAGTAGCCAGATGCTGCTCCTCAGCTGGTTAGCAGTGTCCCTTTCCCCTAAGGAGTTGCAGCCAGCATGCTCCACAGCACCTGTGAGAAGCTGGTGTTGTCCAGCTCCTGCTCACTTCCAGAGGACATTCTGAACAGAGCAGGTACTCTCAGAAAGGAGCATTGTGGTTCTGCTCAAAACATAAGCGACAGTATGTCAGCATGCTCTGATGGAAGGAATGATGTCATATAAAACTGAATTCCTTAACATCTCCCACCTTGAGCTTATCAACTTCTAGGAAGAACTGTGAAAATAGATAAAGTTATTACAAAACAAAGCACAAACTAAACTTAGTTTGCACACTGTCCTGGTTTTGGCTGGGATAGAGTTAATTTTTTCCTAGAAGCTGGTACAATGCTGTGTTTTGGGTTTAGGATGAGAATAACATTGATAACGCACTGGCATTTTCAGCCATTGCTAAGCAGTCAAGGACTTTTCAGCTTCTCATACCGCCCTGCCAATGAGAATGTGTGGTGGGGAGTGACCAAGAAGCTGGGAGAGGACACAGCCAAGGCAGCTGACCCAGCTGGCCAAAGCAGTATTCCATACTATGTGATATCACACTCAGTATATAACTGGGGGGTGGACCAGTAGGTAGCTCATCTTGAGCTTGAGCATTGGTTTCAGGTCATGAGCAATTGTGCTGTGTGTCCCTTGTTTTGTGTATTCTTTTTTCATTATTTACTCTCATAATCTTCCTTTTCCATCCTATTAAACTGTCTTTATCTCAACCCACAGGTTTTACCACTTCTTTTTTTCTTTCTTTTCAGCTGTGTCCCCCATCCCACTGTGGGGGTGGTGGGCTGAGTGAGCAAACAGCTCTGTTGCTGTTTTAGCCACCAGCCGGGTTAAACTGTGACACACACTTTACTCTGTTTTTCACTCTGCTCAGGGTGAGACAAACAGAACCCATCAGCTCGAAGAAAAGAGATGAACTGGATATTGCAGTTGCCTTCTTCCCCATATTAATACCAGTCAACTGATCACTAATCTGGGCTCGGGAATATATTTTCTGTTAGAGAACATTGGCAGAAAACTTGGAACTTCTCCAGCTTTTGAAAAAATGTTTGCATCTGGATGAGGAAGAATATACATCCCCTGATCAGTGCAGGACGTTTCTTACTTGGTGCTAGAAAGCATTAATTGAGCTGAGGATGAGGCTAGCTGTGAAAAAAATGCATGCCAGTGTTCTCAGGAAATGTACTGGTTTAGTTTATCACCTTACAGAAATGATCTGACATTAGCCCATATCTTATTTTTAGGTGTCTTACACTCATGTAAATGAAAGAGAAGAACAGCAACAGTTGTTTCCACATGATTTGTGCTCCAGTAGATAAATCAAGCCTAATGTTTAATGAAAATCTAAAGTGATGACCATCTGCCATTAGATGGAAGTTTCTTTTTTGGATGACCTGATATTAAAGAAATTTTCAAGAAAAACTTACGTGGACGAATACGCTAGTATCTCTGTAGCTCTGTCAAGGATAGCCTCTTCCTGGAATATCACATATAGAAAAGCTTTGGCTTTGGCTTTTCTATATGACCTTTCTTCAGCTTTCTTCAGCTAACTTTAAAAAGCCCATTGACTTGTACTCAGTTTCTTCTTTCCTTTGCATTTCTTTTCTTGGAATCTTGGAGAATTCTTCCTCCTCTTCATCCCATGGAAACCAGAGAAGCATACCTGCCAAGAAAGATATGTAATCAAAAATCCGTTCTGTTCCATTTCCTTAAAAGAAGCACCCTGTTATCATCCTTTGAATGTTCCCACTAAATGCTAAACAGGTCTTGCGTAATTGCAGCCCCTTATGGACCTGTCCTCATCAATAATGCTGCTTTTCATAATTTTTCCATAGGATGACGCTCTTCCTGGGGTATCAGTAGAAAGCTGGGGGAAAAAAAAGAATTAACCAACTTGTGTATTATTAGGTGAAACAGGACAGGAATCAGCTATGATTTGAGGATGAGCGCTGGTTTTGGCTGGGACAGAGTTAGTTTTCTTCATAGCAGCTGATATGGGGCTGTGCTTTGGATTTGTGCTGGAAACAATGTTGATAACACCAAGATGTTTTCCTAAATGCCGACCAGAACTTGCACAGTCAAGGCCCCTTCTGCTGCTTATACCACCCAACCAGCGAGTAGCCTGAGGGTGCAGGAAAGCTGGGATAATGCAGCCACAACAGCTGCCCCAGACTGGCCAAAGCGATATTCCATATCATTTAACAACATGCTCAGCATAAACTGGGAAGGCTAGCTGGGAGGTGAGATCGCTGCTTGGAAGCAGTCTGGGCATCTGGGTTTTTTTTCTTTGCAGGTAGTGAGCAATTGCATTTGTACATCAGTTGGTAACTTGGCGGGGTTGTTTTCTTTGTTTTGGGGTTTTAAAAAATCATTATTCTTCTCTTCTGTTGTTATCCTGTTAAACGTCTTTATCTCAACCCACAAGGCTGGGGGTTTTTCCATTCTCTTACCCATCTCCTTGTGTGAGGGGAGAGCAAGCAGCTGCATGGTACTTACTTAGGTTGGGGATAAACCATGAAAGGGTGTAAAATCGGGATTATGACATGAGAGACAAAACTGCAAATGGGGAAGATCTGGATTAAATATCTGGACATTCTAAAATCTAATTAAATAATCAATCACAAGAAGAAGAGGAATACTCTTGATTTGGGGTATTAACTATACTAGGAAGCAATAAAGAAACATAACTGCTGGGATCTGTTCTCCATGAAAACTGTGCATAGTTTGGAGACAAATAAATGTAAATAAAGTCAATGTAGGACTTCTGTGTATTATTTACTTTTGGAAGACGACCACTGAGGCAGGTTTTATGCAACACATGCTAAAAAACATAACCCTGCTACCACTGTGAATGTCAACCTCAGGCTGACAATTCTCCACTTAGCAGGGGGCATTGGTGGAATGGTATGGTCGTTCTTCCCATCCTGCAAATAGCAGGACCATGTTCTACCATGTCTCTTCTTACCTCTGTATTATTCTCTCAGTCATCGAAAGAAGAGACATAGTTGGATCACAGAGGCTATCAACCTGCAAATTCGAGTCCAATACACCAAAATCCTACAGTGCTTGTTCCCACTCATTTTGAGGCGTGATTTATCCAGAGATTTCCGCCTGCTATTCTTGCTTTCCTCCTCTCTGAATCTTCAAATATACAGCAAGCTAAGGTTTTGGGTTTTTTTCCTAGGGAAATCTGGTCTAATGTTACTACTGCATTCTTAAGACAACTGAGAATTTAAATCTTTATTTTAGTGCTCAAAAGCAGCAGGCAGCATTTAAATTCAGGAAACGTTAGCTGATCTCTGCTGTACCTTAGATACTGCTTCCCCCATAGTGACAAACAGCAAGTTTTTAGCACAGAAACCGCCTGCAACAAATTTTACAGATTATTCTAAAGTGATGTTTTTGCTATTTCTTTACGTATATACTACATACATACTTTTTGTGGGTTTAAAAAAAAAAGTGATGCCAAAATGTTATTTTCAAATTAAAATTTAATTGTAATTTAAATATGTTAGTCCTTAACAAACATTTTTTTTCTTTATTATCCTGCTCTGTAGGGGAAACCTCTATTTTTCAGCTTTACTTCTTCATGAGATTCAAACCTCCTGCAAGCAGAAGCACAAGCCCTCGAAACAGCCAACATCTTTCTAAAGAACACTGCATCGCGTTACTCCAGGTCCTTTTGCCCTGGGATACAGGCAGCGCTTTTTGCCTGCACAGTAAGTGTTACCTGTTAACATTACACGAAATGTTTCAGTTGCCGAGGCTTCAGTTACTTGGAAGCGACAGCACCCAGCACACACAATGCAGTTCCAGTGGCTGACTGCCAGAGGAAGTGAGGGTAACTAGGGTAGTTTCACTTTCCACATCTATTTGTGCAAAAGTGAGGCAAGTGGCATACAGTGATCTGAGGTGTAGCTTCACGAATCTGAGCTGCCACAAGGCACAAAAAAGCAGCAGCTGTTTTTACTACTGTTATAGATTTTAAGAACATGAGCACACCAAGGGGCAGATGTCCTGGTTTTTTGGCCAGTGTCATCAGAGTAATAAAGAACATTTTGAAAATACTGCCTACAATGTTGCTTTCACTTATTTTTATGAACTTGCCAACACACTGCTGGGCAAAGCCATCCATCCACAGCTGCAACTACTCAACATCTTAGACACATATGTATGAAAATGACTGTTGTGTAGGATACCAGCTTAGCAGCTGCCAGGAGTTAATCTTTGAGGTCCCTTCCAACCCAAACCCTTCTGTGATTCTATCATGTCTTCATGTACTTGTGTGAACTGGGCTCTTAGGAAAATACTACTTGCGGACTGCCATTACGTGAGATGCTGATCTGTAGGCTGCTCTGATGAAGCCAGCAAGGTTCAACACATGAATTCTGTTGTGGGACGAGCCATAGAGCCACCCAGCACAGAACTACAGAAAAAAAGAACTGTAGGAAAAAAGTAGGCTGGAAGAGATTCTCCACAGGCCATCAAAGCAGAGCCAGCTTCACAGCCAGATCAGGTTGTGCCAGGACTCATCCAGTTACGCTCTAAAACAAGCTGTTATCTACAGGATTGGCATGAGTGCTCCTTTAGTGCTGGTAGGAATGGAAGACAGAAGGGATTTGGGGGGTGTGTGTGTGTGATTTTTGTTGTTGTTGGTTTACAATTTACCCTTGAATTCAATCATGTCTGATGCTCTTTCTTCCAAGTTTGAGAGATGCTTTATTTTTCCCCAATTTTTTTCAGGTTCCTGAAATATAAATGCAACATACTGCAAAATGCATAGGTCCCCTCCCTCAGCACATTCCTAGACTCCACAAGAATTTTTTCCCCCTGCTAACCAATTAATATTCATGTAGTAATATCATCAGAAAAACACCTGAGAGAGAGGTGGGGGCGAAATATCAATCTTTTAGTAAATCCATCTGCTTTATATCGTTCCCTCAGTAGGAAAGTATAGCTAGAAAGTATATTTCTACTTTTGTTTCATACTATATTTATTGTACCCAATATTTGATACAAATTCTTGTATCTTGGGAACAACAGGATACTCTGTGAAGATTGGGAGGTTTGTTGGCAGGCAACTCAGTTTCAAAAGGCCAAAGTTTTTTTGATACTTTGAAATTATTTACCTGGATAAAATGTCACTCAACTTCCCTAAGTAACAGTTATAACACAAATCATTTTGCTTTTCTTTAAAGCTAAATCATGCAGCTCTTTTTATGGGCAAGAACAGTCTAAACTGCTGCTTCTAATCTGTTTGGAGAATATGAATTAATTAGATGCCTCACCCTACCATCTTGTGCAGGGAGAAGCACTTGACTACTGAGCTTGCTCTTGTGTAGTAGAGAAACTGCCTTCCCTCCACCTAACCCACCACTACATTGTTGCCACAAGCCCCACCTTGTGATGAGAACTGCTCTTCAGAAATAAACTGCTGCAGAGGTAGCTCACAAGGGTGTTGCTGTTCGGGAGAGAAATAAGCAAGCCATCTGCGAACAGTTTAACACATGCGTACCTTTTCTGTCAGTAAGAGTAAGTAAGCATTGCACTCCCCTCCTGTCGGGCACAACGCCCTCAGCAAGGCACGCTTCGAGACACTGCGTGCCACCACTGCTGATGGGCTGTTCGGCATGGCAAGACATTCCAAGAGGGGAGCAAAAAGGGTGACAGCATCAAGCGTGAAACTTCCACACCTTCCTGCTTGCTCAAATAGCTTTGGCGTTCCCTCACGGAAGCGCGGGAAGGTTCAAGTTTACGCCTGGAAAAACTGGGCAGTTTCACGGCCTGCACTGAGGGGCGAGGGGAACCCACAGCAGCCACAGCGCCTCCGGGAGACCAGCCCCGCCACCACTCCAGGCAGAGGACGCCTCAGGAGGAGACAGGCGCACGGGGCAGGAGGGTGAGAGGGTGTGTTTGGGGGGCGTATGTGGCCGGAGAAGGCGTCAATCGATGAGCCCGTGAGAGCTGGAGGCGGCACGACCGAGGGACCCTGGGGGACCTGTCCCGCCCCTCCCCCCGGGCTGCCAGCAGCCGCAGCCGCTGGCCGAACGCTGGCGGGGAACCGGCGCTACTCACACCTGGCCGTCGTTTCTGCTCTCTCCACCTTCGTCTCGCACAGGTGCGACGGGGGACACACGCCGGCCCCGGCGGTGCCTCAGCGAAGGCGCAAAGCCGCACGGCAAGGGGGCGGCGCCGGCCCGCGGCTGAGCTGTTCGGCGAGGCTGGGCACAGAGATGGCGGGCGCAGGGACGAACCCCCGCCCCGCCTCAGGCTCCCCCATAGCGACCGACCGACCGCCCGCCCGCCCACGCACGGGCGCCGCCGCACCTGGCGCGGGGAGGGTAACGACGACGAGTGGCTGCGTGCCGCCGCCAGCCCCTCTCGGGGGCCGCCTCCCTCACACGGCAGCTCTGCGCCGCGCGGGCGCCTTTAAGCGAAGCTCCGCCTCCGCGCCGGCTCCTGCCCCGCTGTGCGCGCTAGGCCAATAGGAGTGGGCACGAGGGGAAGGCGGGAGAATGTGAACCCCTCGCAGCGCCGCCAGCCGCGCCTTATAAGGGCAGGGCCTCGCGCATGCGCACAGCCCAGCCGCCAGGGGCGGGGGCTCCGAGTGGGTTTTGCTTCGGCGGCGGCACCGCGGCGGGAAGGGGCGCGGGACCCCGCGGGACCCCGCGAAGGCGCGGCCCGGCGCTGCGCTCACCCCGCCCCCCGCGGCGCCTCAGTCCAGCCCGCGCGGCTCGGTGGGCGGCGGCAGGAGGGAGCGGAGCGGGGCCGCTGCGGGGACCCCGCGCCCGGTGCGGGCGGCGCGGCGGCGGCGGCGGATGTGCTGCTGGCGCGGGGGGATGATGCTGGCGGGGCCGCAGCTGGTGGCGGGGCCGGCGGCGCCGGGTGGGGAGCGGGCCCGGCTGCTCTCGCTCTACGTGCAGGACTACCTGGAGTGCGTGGAGTCGCTGCCGCTGGACATCCAGCGCAACGCCTCGCTGCTGCGGGAGATGGATACACAGTGCCAAGGTGGGCTCTGCCGCGGGACGCGGCCTCTGCCACAGGGCACCGGGCGACGGGGGGGCCGCCCGCCCACCGCACATGCGCCCGGCGCGGAGGGGCCGGAGCCGGGGCGGGCCCGGCGGCGGGGGGTGGGCACCGGGGTGGGCCCCCTACCGGGGCCTGCGCGGGGCTGAGCTGCCGGCCGTGCCGGGGCGGGTGGCGGGTCGTCCCTCCCGGGGTAGGGCGCCCCGCGGCGGCCCCGCACCGGCAGCGGTGGGAGCCGGCGGTGTCTCTCTGCTCGGAGCTAGGCCCCGGCCCCGCTCGGGGGCCCGCTCCGCCGTGCGGGGCCGCTCCCGCTCCGCTCCCCGCTCCGGTTGAACCGGCAGCGGTGCCGCTGGAGGCTGGGGGGAGGAGGGGGCGCGAGAATCGGTTTTCCGGCCGCCGCGCGGGAGGGGCTGCCGCGTCCCGGCGCAGCCGTGCCCCGTCCCACGGTAAACAGCTGCTCTTCGGCCCGGCCTGCCGGGCGCTGTCCCGGAGCAACGGGGCTCAGCGCAAGCGAGGGGGGCATGCAATGTGTTCGCCGCTTCCCCTCGGGCGGGAAGTTCCCCTGAACTTTAGCCCGAGACGCGGCTTCCTCCGATGTGCCGGTTACGTGCCGGTTACGGCCGTCGCGGCTCGCCGCCTGGCGTTGTTCCTTACTCCTGATCAGCGCCCTGCCTCCCCACCGTGAAGCGGGACCCGCGCCTCAGGAGCCTCCCTCCTCCGCTCTGCAGCAGCGTCCGGCTGCCGCAGGCCCGCCCCGGGGCCGGGCACACACGGGACACGGTCCCGCGGGGTGCCGACAGAGCCGCGTCTCCCTCCAGACCGGCAGGCCCGGGGGAGAGGGGTCCCTTCGTGCCTTTCAGGCGTTAAACGGGCCACCTCAGACACAGCTATTGTAAAGGGATTCTCCCGATTATCTTTCTAATGACCGGGGAAGATCCATAAGAACGGGCTTTTGTAAGCGCTTCCCGTGATTAAGGTCTAAAGGGCACGGACTCGTCTGCGCAGTTCCAATTCTCAGCCGAGGCTGGACCACCGGGCAGGCTCTTGACCTCGCCTGTGGTGAGCAGTACTGTACCCCTCTTTTGAGCAGACCTTTGAGCAGTACTGTACCCCTCTTTTGAGCAGACCTTTGAGCAGTACTGTACCCCTCTTTTGAGCAGATACTACCTTTTAGTGAGGCTCTATCTCCTATATGTATTCCTCCAGCTACTAATAACAGTTCTGGGCCAAAGCGGAGGTTTGTCGCTAGCTTTACCAAAGTCTTACACTGTTTGGAAAAAATCCAACCACCAAAACAGCCCCAAAGCCCTAGAAATGCAATAAAACCATTTTGGGCCCAAGTCTGAAGATGTAAAGGCAGTGCCGTGTAATTTCAGCTAACTTAAAAGGCAGTGATGGTTCCTGCAGGAGGGATGAAGGCACTCCTCTGCCTGGAATATGGGAGATCCTTTTAGCTTTTATTAGTTCCACCAGATTTAGTGGATTATCTGTAACGAACACTTGGCCCCAGTTTGTGTTGTGGCAGAGTTTTTTGGGTTTTGTTTTTAAATGTGTTTCGGAGCCGTTTAGTTGGGTATACAGGTGCCTTCTCTAGTTTTAGGGACCAACAAGGAGTTTGGTTAGCCCCTATCTGTGTCAACCCAAAAGTTGGACAGTGATGCACTGAAAGTGTGTGGCCCACCCAGGGAATAATCTGCGCAGGGTGACTGCTGTTCTTTGTCATTAGGTGGGGAAGCTAGTGGTTACTGAGTTATTGCTTGGGGGCTCTGCTGGGCAGGGCACTCCCAATATGGGACATCACTGTAACTTCACCTCTGTGGGCTTGGGTTTTTTTTCCCCTCCCTCATAAGGAAAAAGACTGAGTTGGAGATAACGTGGTTGCGGAATACTGTGTACTGGTTATGCCTTCCTAGTTGAACAGCCTACAAAGTACCTTGTTCCACATTAGTATTGAGAAAAAACAGATTGAGTTAATGGAGAAGCAGAGTAGTGATTTTTATCTTCTCCTAGCGAAAGTCTGGAATGGAACAAAATACTGTTGTCTCTGGTTGCCATACAAGTTCCAGAATTTATAGTAAAAAGCGGCTGTTCATGCTTAAGCTGCTGTTGGAAGACTTCAGCAGGAAGAAAAAAATCACTGTGAACAATGTTGAGATAATATCCGTGGCTTCCCTCTAGCACAAGCTTGAATCATTTCAGAACTGTACAGTGCAAATTCCTTAAAAATGAAAGCCAGTGTGACATGCAGGTCTTTAGGAAGAAATAGATCGTACTGCATATCTTCCTGCTTTTAGAAGTAAATGGTTTAGTATCATTCATAAATTCCTTTACCTGTTCAAATAAAATCCTTGTTTCTGAAGGAATCAGTACTGTATCTAACACTGTGCATCAGGCTTCCCTGTCAGTTCTTCTCATCTGTTTCCTTCCACATTAGCAATTTCTTTCTTACATATAGGCCTAGTGTAACTTTTGGTCTGGACATGCTATTTTGAAATCCAGCAATATAGAACTATATAGAGTGCAGACTAAGACTGGCCTATAAAGCATTTGTTAATCTTCCATTTGCGTTCACTAAACTTGTGAACTAAATTTTATGAAAGATTTTCAGCAGCTCATCCAGTTACCCTGTGTGAATTGCAAGAAGAAAACTCAGAATCTGTCAAACTGTGAGTCGCTTGTTACTAATGGCTTTAAAACACCCTGTGATGTGCTGAGCAGTAGGCTGCCTATTCTGAAAAGTTCGGCCTCGATTTAAAATGCAACTTGCTGTAACTTGTCGTGGTAATAGGAAAAGCTTTTTAAACGATTTAAGTGGATTTAAATCCCGATTGTAAAGTTGCTATTAGGTAGTTTCAGTTGTCACGCTTCTGTTAGTGCTAGGTCTGCTTGGAAGTGTAAAACCCAACCTTCAGAGAAGGGAAAGGCAGAGGACCTGGACAGCCTAATTCCAGAGCGTTACATATAATGACACATGATAATTACATGAATTCTACATTCCTTGCTGTGATACAGTAATCTTTGGTTTGTAGGCCAGAGGTTTTGAACTACCATGGTTAAGAGATTCTTGCTTTTTCAGAAGGAGGCAGGATCTGGACTAGCTCTGGCAGCTGTGGTCCCCATTCTTGGGTGTTCTAATGGCTAAAATGAATTTGCTTTTCCTTGGAATGCAAGAAAATTATTTTCTTGCAACAGATTGTGATCTTAAAACACCGTTTTGCTGACTGCATGGCAACTGGATATCCGATCTAGCCCACAAGCTTACACTGTAACCAAAATTTGTGCCGTTTCTCATCAGATAGAAATACATTTCTGTATTTTCTTGAGCTGGTTCCATCTTGTGTGATTATTCTTATTACGTTTATTTTATAGAAGCATTAAAAGAAATAGATGACGTCTACGAAAAGTACAAGTCGGAAAGCGATCCTGTTCAGAAGAAGCGCTTGCAGCAGCATCTTCAGCGTGCGCTCATCAACAGCCAAGAACTTGGAGATGAAAAAATTCAAATAGTTACTCAGATGCTAGAAATGGTAGAGAATAGAGCCCGGCAAATGGAAACACACTCTCAGTGTTTTCAAGATCTGTCTGAGAACGAAAAGCCTCTAGAAAAGGCAAAGACCGAGTCCTGCCAGCCCGAGAGATCTTCACGTAGACCTCGTCGCCAGCGAACCAGCGAAAGCCGTGATCTGTGCCATATAGCCAACGGTATTGATGACTGCGACGACCAGCCACCTAAAGAGAAAAGGTCTAAATCCTCCAAGAAGAAAAAACGCTCCAAAGCCAAACAAGAGAGAGAGGTTTCACCTGTAGAGTTTGCAATTGATCCCAATGAACCAACTTACTGCTTATGCAACCAAGTGTCTTACGGTGAAATGATAGGATGTGATAACGAACAGTGTCCTATCGAGTGGTTCCACTTTTCCTGTGTTGGACTCACCTACAAACCAAAGGGGAAATGGTATTGCCCCAAGTGCAGAGGAGACAATGAGAAAACAATGGACAAATGTACTGACAAATCGAAAAAGGATAGAAGATCGAGGTAGTGAAAGCAATTCATGTTTTAAAGAGTTGCTCCTTTTATATTAAAATGTTTAATTTCCAGAGAACGCTGTTTTAGGAAATGCATAAGACTATGCAATAATTTTTAATCTATAATATTAATGGAGTATTAAAAGCTGTTATACCTTCTGTGATCTTTAACTTTCTGCACTGAATAACCAAATAATTGAAACAGGGTGGCTTCAGACCTTCACAGGAGACATTGCAACCATATGGCGCTTGGTTTCAATTTAAACCCATTAGTGTTTTAAAGAACCTCGTGAATCTTGAAATAATGGTGGTGGGAAAGATGCTGAAGAACTTTTCGTGTTGTGGGAAAGGCGTTGAAAGGCTTCACGTAACTGCTAGGATCTTGACAAATGAAATTGTTCTTTATGCCAGGTCTTAAGTTTTCAGGTTTTGTGTTAACATCACACATTTGGAATTAGGGTTTTTGAATTCAGCTGTAACTGTAAAAGTCTTCCGAGCTAAAAGCAGACCTCGTCGGTGACTTTCATATGACCAGTATGTTATTTCAAGGAAGAAAATACCACTAACTTAAGCTTTTTTTTTTTTTGGTCAATATTAAACTCTTGTCTTTGTGACTTTACACTTGGCAGTCAGTTTTTGGGTACAATAGGATTATGGTGCATATGCAGTTTTTGATGTTCTTAGTAGATTCTGTTTGGGCTCTGTCAAGCATCCTGATGTGGCCTTTACCATTTAAAACGGTCTTTCTAATGCCAAAACTATTTTCTTGATCGTTCGTGTTTTGCCACTGCCTTGAAGTGGTAGAAGGATCCCTTAAGAGGAGGAGATGCTGACATCTCAGGGAACAGGAATTGCAAATATGATGAAGTCTTCATCACTGCCTCTAGAGAGCTGACCTGTGCCTGACACTCTGAGATGCAAACTTGGCTTTCCCTTAAAAGTTATTTGTGTTTGTGTGTGGTCACACCACAGTGCTTGGACCTCTGCAGCTATCTAAGAAGCCTGAAGGCAAAAGCCTTCAATGAAAGTTTTGATAGATAACAGAAAATGAGCCATAAGCATGACTGGCATAGAGCCAGCAGACAAATCCCAACGGATTTCTGACTGGCTTGGGTAACTGTTGTCCTGAAGTTACCACTACTTGGGTGGTAGTTAAGTGCACTTCTTCACCCCCACACCTTAGAGGAGGGGGGAAAAGCTAAAATGAGCTGTTCCTGCCCCTTTACAATGGGAGATGCTAATAGAGGAGTGGCATACCAATGCCTGCACCTAGGACTTCTCAACAATGTTGACCCATGGTGGGCTTGGCAGAGCAGACTGGGCAGCTGCAGGCCTGGTTGTGGGGTTCTCTAGCTGAGCTGGAAGCACACAGAAGCCCCCACAGGCCTCTGCTGCTTGTTGTGAAGGTCTCCCTTCACTGGGTGAAGAGCAGTTGTGCCGAGTTGAGAGCAGCCGAGGAGGCAGATAGGCAAACATGAGCCCTGACAGCTGAATGCCACCATCGCTCCCTCCTGCATCACCAGGAGAGGGCTGTGGTGACCCAGGCTGGCTGCACTCTGCCTGGCATGAAGAGCCTCAGTGCTGCTGGGCCAGATGGTATGAATCAGTGCGCAGGGCTCTAAATATTACACGCGACGCAGAATACCCAGCCTGTTACCACAGTTAAGATCTGATTCCTTAATGGGATTTAGCATTTGCAAGTAATACTAGTGAACATATGGCAGGGGAGCATGGAGCCAGGGTACTCAATTTATGCTCTAAAATCTTGAGGTTTATTAAGTGGAGTAGCACCATGGGTTTGTACTGTCAGCAGGGTAGGTGAGAAGGTAAACCTTATCCCAAGGCCCTACCTTGCTTTCCAGGTCTGGTGGCTAATCTGGGCTGGCAAAGATCAGACCCTTGCAGGAGCTGGATCATGGCTACTGATGGAGAATGGTGAGGCTGGCTGTTGGAGACAGGTGTTGCAAGTCCTCCTCTGTCCACTTTACTCCTTTTTGTGTTTGTTACAGCTTCATGAATCTTGCATTTCCTTCTTGGGAAGGCTGGTTGGAAGCCTTGGGCCAGAGACTGCATCAATATCTAACATCTACCTAACATGGTGATGGTCCCTAGTATTAAAAAACTAACATTATTTAGACAAACGCTGAAGGTATAGAACAAAGTGGAAGTGAAAGTGTAATTAATTACTAATTTATCTTGAAAATGTATTGCTTTAATTTCTACTGGCTAAAGGAAGAATATTTTTTCCACAGCAGAAGAGAAAGCTGGGAGCCTTATATAATTGTTCATCTGGAATAATTGCTAAAGTAGGAAGTGTATTTTGTGGTTTTAAATTCTGAAAGTGGTCCAGATAAATATCTGTAATGCAGGGATACTTTCTTTTATGGTAATGGCCCTTCTAGTGGGGAATATGAATTCTCAAGGTTTCCAGTGAAGATACTGCTGGGGAAATGGCACTTGCTTGCCTAATACATTAAATTGCTCAAATGCAGAAATGATCCAGTTCATAAACAGCTCAGCAGTGCATCTTAAATATACATGGGTCTATCTAAAATTACCTCTTTTAAAAACTCTGGCTAGTTTGTTGTTAAAACACACAGAAGAAAAGAGCTGCTGTTATCTGGCATTTAGCATTCCACTTCCTTTTTTGTCCAAACCCAGATTTTGTGGGTTTGCATCCACTTTTGCAGAAGATCAGTGGTGACTGCTGAAGATGCACATAAGATGCTGGTATGAAATCAGAAAGGTAAGTAGAGAACTCTTGGTTGCTGCTTAATGTTGGGCTCTTTTCCTTAGAGGGATGAACGCTGTTAAACAGTTCAAGATAGGTATTGACTGTCGTGAAGTCATTACGTCGTCTTGGAAAGAAACAAAGACTCTGGGCAATAAATATTTTGGAACTTGAAATGCAACTACACAGGAAACGGCTTCCTCTTTGTGAAAATTAATGCTACACCCTAGTTCAGCATAGGTTGTTTTATTTTCTTGAAGGTCAACGAAACCACAGTGCGCTTCTAGGTTCTTGCAGTTTTGAAGTAGTGCAAGTTCAGCAGCTGCAAAAGGTTCCATAAGCTGTTTAAGAAGTATGGTATCAGTGCAAGAGTGTTTTTCACTCATTGTCTCATGAGCCAGTTCGATTAATCTGGATAAAAGAATTATTTAATCAAACCAAATTTTAAAACAAACAAAAAATTTACACCTAAATAGCTTACTGTTCCAAAAGCCAAATGAATGGTTTAATACTACTTTCTGTATGTATATAGAATAAGACCATTCTCCCATCTCCAGCAGCTACTGCTTTTTTTTTTTTTTTTTTTACTCTGGAATTCTGGCCGGTCTGGAATAGCAGCGATTGCCACACCAGCAAGTTAAGGGCTTAGAGTTTTTTCTCTCTCACCCACATATATATTTCTTTTTATTAAGAGGTCTCATCTCCACCAGCTTTGCAAGTCTTTGACTTCGGCACCCCAGACTGAACAGATACTGCAGGTTTCATATAAAAGCCCAATGTGCTTTAAACGCTGCAATCTTATCTAGACTTGGTTTTTTCCATAC
Organism: Laterallus jamaicensis coturniculus; assembly: GCA_022605575.1. Classification (NCBI taxonomy): domain Eukaryota; kingdom Metazoa; phylum Chordata; class Aves; order Gruiformes; family Rallidae; genus Laterallus; species Laterallus jamaicensis. Next base: position 13,617,626 of record JAKCOX010000005.1, on the reverse strand, counting down.
ATACCTGAATCCAATAGAGCAAGGACAAAAGCCCTTGCAAGCCATGAAGATACTTTTCCACATCAGGTAATATGTCTTAAGTTCTTCTATTGCGTATTTCAAAGCTAATACTCTCTCTGGAGCTACTACTTGCTGAAGCCTGCTTTAAACTCAAGTGAGGGCTGTATCTGTCCTAAAAGGCAGTCCATCTATTCTGTGAGTCTCAGCAGAGACGTGTATGGTGAGCAACACAAGAGCAATTTGCTTGTGCTGCAGCTTGGAAGCAGCGCATCTTCTTCTCTCAGAGCTAGCAGCCCCAGCTAGTGTCTGTGGGGGAGGCATGAGGCAGGGCAAGTGTGGTTTGACCTGTGGAACACCACAGACAGGCACACGAACCCAGATTTATGTTGGGAAAGAAGGTCTGTGTCGACTTGGCAGATGAGGTTAAGGAAGGTGTGGTGGTTACTGGTCTGTGACCGTTTCCTGTAGGAGTTTAAATTTAGAAAGGTTGAAGACCATGTGTGGAGATGTGGATGTCCCTGCAACTCGAGAGTAAAGCATCTGTTTCTGAACATACACGCTTTTTACCTTATTCACCCCCCCTTCAAAGACTAGTTTTCTTCAGGTTCTTCACAGAAGTCACAGAATTGTAGGGGCTGGAAGGGACCTCCAGAGATCAAGTCCAACCCCCTTGCCAAAGCAGGTTCCCTAGGACAGGTCGTACAGGCTGACCTGGCTGCTAGTATGTACTTCTCAAAAGAAGCCTTGTTTCAATGGAGTGGACAGTTGGCTTTTAACTGATCCTCTCAAGATGAAGAACAAGACTCAAACCCACTAGAACTGTTTTTCTGTCCAGTGCTGGTTAGGGAGGATGTTTTGCTGTCAGTGGTAAAATCATGTTATAGTACAACCGGTTCAATCCCCCACAGACTTAGATTTCCTAGAAGGAATAGGACGCTGGCTTTTTACTCTCACTGTGCCTCTTTCATGACACGTGCCATGAAAGAGTTTAAAAAGTTTGAAGTCTGCTCTTCTGTGCCAGTTGTCCCTCCAGTTTCTGGAACAGCACTAGAGTTAGGGATTTCCACCACAGCTGGCCACCAAACCATTCTGCTTAGTGAGAGCTCTGGCAAGTGTTTCATTAAACAAAGCTGTCCGTCACCTTAGAATCCAACTCTTCTTAAGATCAAGGCCCTATTGCATCTGAGTTCTAAAAGTTTATTTTGACAAATTCTGCATCTTTCTCACCTATTTCTACATTCTTTTGGTTTACCTGGTAGGGCAAGTTTAGTTTTACGTCAGTCAGCAATGTTTCAACTGCAAGCATTAGACTGGATTGTGTCTCTGTGTGTTCTAACAGAACGTTGCTGATTGTAGTGTGGCCAAGTTCCGTGCTTCTGGGAGATACACTTCATGCATTGCAGGGTTCTTCTTCTTCTCTTTAAACATTCGTCAAGGAAGATATAAGTAGTGTACACACAGATCCAAACTGTAATTCCTCATCCCGTTCCAAAGGCCTGTTCTGCAGTGTAGGGATCAGCACTTCGCGGGGGCACACACACGGTAAAGCCCTCCCCAGGACTGTGCTCCTGCTGGCTTACAGAGCGTCTCGGCCGGGAGCGGTAACTAACGCTGGCCACTGGGCTTCACTGCGATTCGCTGTGCGCAGTAACGCTAGTACAAAGTTACTGTTTATGGTTGGAGGAGTCGAGGTGTGGGGGGGAGCAACTTGGGTACTTCTGTGGTTGAATGTGGTGTGATTTAAGCAGCCTAAGGGGAAAGCGCTGAGAAACAGAATAAAATAACAAGAACTCCAGAACCTTTGAGAATAACTTCTCAGCAGATAAATTAGGATAAATTCCTGTCCCAATTTAAATAAAATTCTGTTGAGCAGGGTTCTACCCAGCATACAGATTTCCAGCTTCCTTTGACTAAAGCCTAAAAAAAGATTAAAGCTCCATGGCAACTGCTATCTTAACTCCTGACAGCCACAGTATAAATTACATCTTGGAAAAACCTAATACCCAAAGTTTTATTTAGGTCACCAGTCAGACTAGGAATCGGTATGCTTACAGATAGTACCCCGAATTTCATTTTGCCCCTGCATGGTCTCAGTGAGGCAGAGATTTCTGTGGAAGGCAAGCTGGATGCTCTCTTAGACACAATTTAGGGAAAAGGCTGTGATTTACTTGGACCTGTAAGCTTCCAGTGAGGAATAGAGCAAGGTTCATCTGGGAGACAGCAGCCCAGATGGTACTGTGTGAGGTTCTCTGGCAGTGGAGGAGGAACAACATTGGTTTATTGTATTCTTTTTATGGAGAGGGCAAGGAGAAGGGCAAGGGTAGTGCAATTAATTAAGTTGCTCACAGGGACCTCACTAAAAGTCAAGAGTAAAGGGAACCTGTGGTAAATGCCACCCCCACCCCAAATTTCTGCTATTTGCATGAAGGTACTGCTCTTTCCTTACTTCTCCTTTCTTGTTCTCTGACCGTTTTTTGACCCTGTCCTCTCTGGACAACGTGCTTTTCAGGTCATGAAGAACACCTCTAATTGCTGTCTGAGGAACATTTGATCAGAGCTGCTAAAGTAGCCTGCTGCCCAGGGCAGGGAGGGATAGGTAATTGGGATCACCAATCCCACTTTTCCATGCGGGGACAAAAAGGGGGGCTGTGTGCTCCCTAGTCTGTCAGCTGATGGACAGACACAGACTTAGACTGAGGCTCATCAGATAGCAAACTTTGTGCCTTCAATATCCCATTTAAAAGGAGAAAGCAGCCATCATTTCCCAAATAAAAATAAATCCAAAGTAGTATCAAAACCATACTAGAGTTGCAGCCCACTACAGACTGACAGTATAGCCTGCTTTGAAGTCTCATCTTCCACAAGTTTGATACTAACATCTGTTGCTGGAGAAGGCTGAGAAACAGAACTGTAGAACCATCACCAGGATAATAACCAGTTTTACAGACCTGCAAGTAGGGCTGCTTTTGTCCTTCCCTCCAACCACTGGAGTCTGCTGATGGAGGTATGACGTACACCTACGTAACCTGGAAAAATGGTATGCTGGTGTTCAAATGGCTCTCTTATCCTGCAGGCAGCTAACAAAAGCATACTCAAACACATGGAGAGCAAATTCTGTAAGGAAAAGGAAAACAAACTTAAATATGGTCGGGTTTTTTTTCCCCAAAGTTCTAATACTGAGGCTAAAAAACAATTGTATTGTCAGTTGGACGCAGTGAGTTGTACGAGGTTATCAGTAGAGCCGGACAGAGGGTGCAAGTTAATCTTGCTAGTAAATGTTTTTTAGGAAAACTTTTAAGTAGTTTAAAAAACAGTAGATGACATGGATTTCTGAGTATCAGATCATCTGCATCAGGGAAGAACTCTTCATATTAATTTCATAGAACTCGGAAATGTTGAATAATAATTGAAATCATATGGAAACAGAGCGCTGAGCATTTTCTAAATAAAACCACGTGCTTTGTTGGCTGTAATGTTCAATGCAGTAACCTGTAATCTAATGATAGGATACACTGGAGTGGCAAACTCATCTACATGATGATTACACTTTATTTCGCAGTAGAAGGTGAGAATAATTTTGAGTCTCTCTCGCACTATTACAGTATTTGTAGTCAGTTGCATAGGTACTTCTGGATGATTTTACATAAAGAACAGTGCAATACACTTTGCGATTGTTGTTCCAGAGCTATTCTAAACTGGGCTTCAGAAGACAGACCTCCCCACTGCCAAAGCACTGCCAGACCGGGTAAGTTAACAGAGCGCGTGTTCCTTCTTACGTCTGCAGTGCAGTTGGCCTTGCTCGTCCTGGGGAGCGGGAGTGTGCTTAATGCAACGGCCGGTGAAGCGTTACAGGCCGCAAGGCTTCCTGTAAACATGCTATACACTTTTGAAACCTGCTTGAGGATAAAACACAATGCTTCCTATCAAAAACAACATTTTAAGTATTTAAATTTTTCTTTAGAGAAATCCTGGATATTTTGACACTGTTGCCATGGAGACAGAATTGGTTTGGGGGAAGCAGGTAAGACCCAAGTCTTGTATGTAATAAAATTTTTTGGATAACACCTCTCTCTCTCTCGTATTTAATGACTCATCATCTGTACCTGCTGGCATGAGGTACAAGGGCAGGGAAGAAAGCACTCGCAGATTTCAAAGGCTTGACTTCACAGCGTGCACCAGCCTAACAACTGCAGCTTCAGTAACTGCCAGCTGCAAAGGGCTGTTACAACTCAGCAGAAAGAAATGAACTGAGAACAAGTTTAAAACTTTTTCTAATAATTCAAATCATGCAAGTCCCTCGCAGGAAGAGGGGCCAGACTGTAACCAGAAACATTCGTGCATCTACTCTCTCTCTGGATGAAGGATTTAAAAGGAACCCCCCAACCCTGATATTTTAGTATACAGCCTCAAGGCAGAAGTTTGTTCTGAAACTCAGCAGGAAAAAGCTGTAATTAAATTAATATCATCATAAGGATCCTTCTTGAACCTTATGGACACAGTAAATAAAGGGATGCAGAATGTGCCCAGATTATAGTCCTGGTTTTCCGTCTCACTAAATTAAGTAGAGTTTCTAAGTAGAATTATCTGATGAATATAAAACTGGCCTATTCCCACTCAATCCTTTATAGTTGAAGCTAAGTTCTTTAGGCTGACTCTGCTTTCATACACCTTTTCCCCACTGATAGTAGCTGATATTATTTTGCAACCACTCATGCCTTTCCTCACTGCCCATTTCTCCAAAGCTGGCACAAACATGCTCTTCTGCAGGTGCTTCATCTCCTACTCAGCAGCCGAAATAACTGGTAAGACCAAGGTGCTCAGGGCAAACCGCAGAATCTGCACACAGCAGGTTCTGTTCAAAAGCTGGCTCTGTTAAAAAAAGAAAGGAAAAAAGCTGTGTGTGAATACATAATGCTGTTGAAACGGTTTGGGTTTGCCTTGCATAGCAAAAATGAGGGGAGACACTGGGGACAAGCTCCTGAACTAAAGCCAGTTATGCAAATACTGACTAATGACCCAGCACTAAGCTCATTCCTGTAAGACCCCGCTTGTGTTTCCAGCAAAATGCCCCAGTTTCTGCTGAAGGCTTAAGCGCATCAACTGAAAGCAACTAGCTAAGGTATCCTAGTTGGCATGATCTACCTCAAGGCTCCAAACCATGGCCAACCTTCTGCCTGATCAGGGTTCTTAATGCTCCGCAGAAAGTAACTGAAGCAGAACTGTGGCATTGCTGCTTCTGCCATGCTTTTAACCACGCAGGAAGATAAAATGTTGAAATGAGTGTTACCAGTTTCAGTTGAAGATGGTGCTGATATAAACAACTCTGTTACAACAGACTGTGTAATAGCTTTTGTATAGCTTTATTTCACTGCATTATTTCAAGCAGATCTCTAAACCTTAAATAAAACCCACTAGAGATCACCATGGATGCTGTTATACCTGGAAAGATCATGGAACAGCACAACTGTGGAGACTGACTGGACTTCCAGTAACTCTAAATATATGGCATGTATAGCCTCTCTCAGTTGTGTCTCATTATTACTTTAAAAACACTAAGTTTCCGCTTGGCCTTATTTTGATATGAACATAGACACTGGTATCCTGTCACCTTCTGCTGGAATCTCGCTGGGTAGTCTGGGATGGATGGCTGCCTTTATCACTAAATTTCCCCTAGATCCCTTTATTTTGTTTGCTGCTCAGGCTTCTAAACTGTGCCTTCTGCCTGTGTTGTGTCGCCGTGATTAGATTTTTACTTCAGAGTGGAATGCCCATCATCTCCTTTAGCTGGGAAAAGAGGGGGCCACTCAGAAATGGCCTTACTTAAAACCAGAGTTCCATATAAATAGAGCACTGCTTAATAGAGGTGGCACACAACAAAGCCTGGTTTTGTACAAATTGTGCAGCTCTTTAGTACTGGCTGCCCAACATTCCTGTTCATTTCCAGTTCAGAAGATCAGAACATGTAAGCAGAAGCCAATATATTATTAGGTTATTTGTCCCATTTCTTCTGGCAGCAAAAACCTGTCAGGATGACCAGCCATGGCTTTATCATACTCACTAAAAGGATGCAAGTGAGTGGAAGAAAATGATGCAAGACTCGTTTTGTTTGAAAAAATAACTCAAAAGTAATTTTTGCCAACAGGCAAAATTCTTGAATTATCAGGAGAGGCACAAAAAACTACTAACTTATTCCTTGCACTTCATGAAGCTACTTTATCAGCATTAACCAGCTTCCTCATTTTTCCTTTCTGAGCAAGTGATTCAGTAAAGGACCACAACGATTGTGGTGAGTACTATTCATATAATAGCAAAAGAGGAACATATTCAGAAGCTTACCCATTCTCCTTTATGACTCTGAAACCAATTCTACTGGCATCATCTGTAATTGCCAAGCAGTACACAGCTGGCTCGTTTTTCAGTAATTTTTAAACTTGAAATGATTAGAAAAATAGCCATTTTGAGTATCTGTCAGTTGAACACTACTATTATTAATTTCGTATTAGTCTTAAGGAATAGCACTTAAAAGATTATTTAAAATAGTAAAATAATCAATGACAATAAAAACCTAGGATGAGGAGAGCAAGATCAACACATCACTAATTTTGCACCGTTGAAAAAACCCAACAACCCAACACAAGAAAACCCCACAAACCCTGTCTTGTGAGATGAATAAATAGGAATGATGCTGTAGATAATTATATGCTGTTCAGATTTGGAAAACACAGTTAAGGGTGGATGGAGTTCAAATAAGCAACAAGGTGGAGGTGTAGAAGACAGTGACTTCTAATGAAAAATAGGACATGCCTAGAATGCCTAGAAAGAAGAGGGCCAAAGTTAGTAGTTCTCAGTTGCTGTCTGCAACTCCCAACTTTCAGAGGCGAGAGAAAAGCAGGGAAGAAAACTTACTCATTAGAGATGGAAAAAAAGATCAGAAAATGCTCATTTAGACTGATGTCTAGCAAGACAGTAATGCTGCTTCGATAGTATTTAAGTGAGCAGAGCCACAATTCCTTCTTCTCTCTTCTCAGGTAGCTAGGGTTACTATTCTTGCAGTCTAGGGAATGTATTAATTGTACATCAGTATGCTCCTCCTCTCTTTGATCTCCCTGTTTCTAGACAAAGACACTCTGGCTTTAAGGAAGGTTACAATGACCTTGGTTATTTCTTCCAATAATTCATATTTCAGTGTAAATCCATGGCCTGGACTACTGATGTTTCAGCTGCGGCTCTGCAGTGGTAAAGGAGGTAAAGTTCTCACCTGCCGCCCCTGTGCACGTTCTCCTGCTGGGTGGAGTCTCCTGGTACCTGCCCCAGGTGGCCTTTGAGAGAAGATGGCCTGCCAGAATTGGCTGCTCAGGAACTTTCTTTGTATTCTGGCTCAGCCAGCCCTTTACAAACTCAGTCTCTAAATTCCCAATGACAAAAAGGTCCCTGGCAAAGCATCAGGATTCTTTGATATCACATGAACCATGTACTGGGAACAGCACCAAAAGATCTTATCCAAGCATTTCTCACAGACCTCACAAACGCTAGAGAAAACCAACTCGGTCCAACAGGCACAGGGAAGAACAAGTTGCATCTTTCTGCTCCAGTGAGGTTTTTATTACTGTTGGAGGGTTATATCCCCAGAAAGTGACTTCTTTTGTCTTCCTCCATTACTGGAAAAGGGAACCTTAGGTCACAGTTTAGGTCCCACAGTAGCTTTGAAACTAAGAAGCACAGCTGGCCTTAACCAGACATAAAGTTTCCACTCAGATACACAATACACTGTAAAGAATTGCTTACTTTGGGATTTAACTTTATTCAGAGACTTCCACAAGTATTCGATGGATTTTAAGAGAATGTTCTTTATGCAAATTACAGTCGTGACTCAAGAAAATAAAACCCATTGAGATGGTTGACTGAACGATCAATCTATTTCAAAGTATTGAGCAGTTAGTTGTACAGAGCCTGAACATCTGATTTGTTTTATATGTAAAACTCTGTGGATGAGGCAGTCAGTGTCAGAACCAAACACTAATCTGTTCTCAGAAAGACCGAGCAGTAGCCCTCCCTCAAGAATCCTGTATGATTTACTTTGGCAAAGAATGATGTCATGACCTCACTGTTTCTTTATAAACCTCTTTTGGAAGGAGTCATGAGTTAACAGAGTCTAGAAAAAATATTTTTTAAATCTACCTTGCATGCTTTGTGTAATTAATTACCTGTCATAGTTCAACCCCGGCCGGCAGGCAAGTCCCATGCAGCCGCTCGCTCACTCCCCCTTGGTGGGATGCAGGAGAGAATCAGAAGGGTCAAAGTGAGAGAGCAGGTGGGTTGAGATAAAGACACTTTGATAATTAAAACAAAACAAGGAATTCATTCCCCACTTCCCAGAGAAAGGCAGGTGTTCAGCCATCCCCAGGAGAGCGGGGCTCTGTCACGTGTACCGTTACTTGGGAAGACAAATGTCATTACTCCAAACACCCTCCTCTTCCTCCTTCTTCCATACTCACTCTCCCTTGGTGGGATGAGGGCATATAAAGCTGAGCATGATGCCACGCAGTATGGAACATCCCTTTGGGCAGCTGGGATCAGCTGTCCCAGCCGTGTCCCCTCCCAACTCCTTGTGCACCCCCAGCCTGCTTGCTGGTGGGGTGAGGAGCAGAAAAGGCCTTGGCTCTGTGTCAGCACTGCTCAGCAGGAACTAAAATATCTCTGTGTTATCAACACTGCTTTCAGCACAAATCCAAAACACAGCCCCATACCAACTACTATGAAGAAAATTAACTATTCCAGCCTAAACCAGTACACTACTAAATAAATATCTTGTTTAATTAGGTTTCACAAAAAATTTCTTATAAAGTATATCCATAAGCATGCACGCCTGACCCCAGACTTACTTGCTGAATCAATTTGCATTTAGTACCTGAGAAACACGTGTCAGAGAATCCATGAGAGGCCAATCCCTTGTAAGGGATTGTAAAGAGAGTTTGGTACCTCTCACCAGCACAATTTCAATGTTTTCTTTTCGATTCTAACAGCACGGTGTCTTGATTTTACTGTTCCACACTGAAATCACTGCAGCACTGAGATTCCTGCACACAACATATCTCCAGGACAAAAAAAACCCTTCAAAACCCTCTCCAATCGATGACTAGTAACTATTCTGCCTTCAGAGCTGTCCCTGTTCCGTTTTTAAGCTTGGGGTGGCTTGGTTCATGAAGCTTCTGAACACTCTCATGACAGCAATCTCTCATGCCCCAGCACAGAGATACACAGAATCATCGAGTTCAGAAAAGACCTTCAAGATCGAGTCCAACCATTAGCTCTACACCACCAAACCATCAGTTGCAATGCAGAGCTGAAATCCTGGCCTCACTGAAACTTCTGGGAATCAGGAGTTCACTACTGGACTTCTGAGCTTTCATAATAAAAAAAAAAATATATATTTGGCTTCAGCTTTTTTTGCTGCGATTTGGCTGAGGTACATTCTAGAAAAAATCCTTCCCATCAAGGTGTTGGAGAGACATTGGCAAAAGTGGTAGCCCTTTGGCCAACATTTATGTTCAGCTCAGTTTTAATCAACAGTGCTCCGCATTATGCCTGCTTATGTTAGTTCTGCATCCAGCCCTTTGCAGTGCATAAACTGCTTCAGAAACAGGCAAGGCAGTTCAGGCACACATTAGAGAACTTAGCATATTTTGTCTGTTCTTTTTGGGCAGAACCACCTTTTTAAAGGTTTTGGACATCTTTTCAAATGCAATGTTATGCCTGTCATGTCATCTTGCTTGCTACCAGTCCTAACCTGAAACAAAAAGAATGTTTAAACATCAAATACCTGTGGATTTTGAACTTGCCTGTCACAATTCTGCATAGCCACAATGTGCTTTTCCCCTGTTTGTAGTTAACAGACAAACTCCGGCCATTGACCTTTGCACAGCTGAGTTCCACATCTGAAGGTAGTTCTTCTCCACCCCAAAAGCCTAAAGAAAGTTCAGAGCAAACACCCACATATTTAAGGTTAAATTGAAAAAGGAAAAAAAAAAAGGAAATAAAGCACCTACAGCACATGAACAGAATATTCTGCAATTACCACGTGTCTGTGGTTGTTTTACTGGGACAGTCCTGCAATGTTGCTTGAACATTCTACCTGAATTTTGCTGTCCACCTTTTTGGTAAGTACACAAAGGACACAAACATCTGCACTGGTGAAATACAGATTATCGTGCTGATCTATGTATGAACTCTGATCTCATCTGGCTTACAGAAAACAGAAATCAGCAAAATTTTCTCTCCACAACTGTGTTCAGAAGGACTGCTTCCAGACATCTTTTCCTGAGCTAAGCTGCACAGGATTTAAGGACTGGGATATATTGTAGAACAAGCCACTGTTTGACTTTAATGCCATCAAATCACAGAATCACAGAATTGTAGGGGTTGGAAGGGACCCTCCAGAGATCATCGGGTCCATACCCCTGCCAGAGCAGGTTCCTTAGGACAGATCACACAGGGAGGCATCTAGATGGGTCTTCGAAGGAGACTCCACAACCCCCCTGGGCAGCCTGTCCCAGTGCTCTGTCAAATATACAATTGAAACTCACATTATTTACAGGAAGACATAATATATATATTCTATTATAGATCTTTGATAATAGCGCTCAGTTTACTGATACAGTACTGAGATAGCAACAGAAGCTTGAATTCAACACAGAGAATTGAACATTTGGTTTGCGGTATGTGGAGATGCTGAGAATTAGAGAGGACACCTTCCAGTGAAAAGGAGCGACCAACGCTTCTGGAACTTAATTTAAATTCTCTTAAAGTTCCCCAAAATTTGTGTGAAATCTGTCTCAGATCTCTCATATTCTCACAAGAGTGAATACACTCGTTCACCACTTAAGCCGGTCTCCTTTGTCACATGATTGGTTTCAGAGCACTCGACTCAGTACACATTTTTTAAAGCATATAGCACACTGTTTTTCATTGCAATCTTGTTCTGGGTGCCTGGGAAACAGTAGGAAATTAAATAATGCCCCATGGTAAAGCAGAAGAGATTACTGAAATAGACTATGGAATGACACCACCAATAGTTTGAGATTTCCATCCTTTCAGAATCAATCAATCCAAAGAAACAATTACCCTTTATTTAACAAATGGCAACAGAAATTAAACCACTCACCTCCAAGATGAACTGAAGGTACCTTGGACGCATGCCTGTGGTCTTTGGATTCCAGAGTATTACCTCAGTGGTATTAGTGCCTGGAATACGGCCGAATGCTCTGAGATGCTAGCCCAGGTGATTAATGAAGCAAGTGCAAATAAAGTCATTGCAGAAACCCTGAAGAGCACAAGAACAGGCAAGGGTGCTAACACTGACAAGTTTTACTTGCGTAATAGTCTGCTGCCCTGTAAGGAACAGCAGAGACGTTCATAGCAAAGGGGAGCTTTCTACTACACCTCTCCAAGCTCTTTCAAAACAGCAGTTTGATAGGATGCAGGTGCCAGAATCTGGAAGGTTTAATGGAAGCATGAGATTCCTGAAACCTCCTGCCACCAGACTGAACACAGATAGGTGAAAAACTTACAGGTAAAAGGCAGGATTGTTAGGAGGAGTTAGGCACCTAAAGCTGCTGGGAGGCAGCCAATGTGAATTTCGAAAACTCCAGAAGAATTTAGAAAAGATGCTTTAGAAGACTTCACGGGCCATGCAGGTATTAAAAAAACCCGAGCACAACTTCCTTTTCTGAAGAAGCAAGCATATTGTTTCTAAATGACATTCGTTACCTAAAGATCACAGGGAAGTAGTCATTAGCTACACCTTTTTCCCAAACAGTGACTACAGAAGCTTGGCATATCAGTTTAGCAACTACATCTCCTTTGCTAGCACCAAACACCATGGTGTTCCTTCCTGTTCCTGTACAAAAGAGTCAATCACAACAGGGAAAACAATTACAATGGGGAAACATACCCGTAACCTTATTCTGTCACACTACTAAATAAAACCTTTATGTGCAGGGAAGGCTGAATTGCTTCCACATGTGTACGCACAACCCACAGCAAGAGGCATATGACATCATCAGGTCTACACTGTCAGAATCAACTAGATGACCAAGGTACAGAATAAAGCCCAGACTCTCAGATGCAGTCTGATTTGGAGTTTTTATACCAATTATGACATGACTGGGAGGGGCAGTGACAGCTCAGGAATAAAAGCCTGTCAAGTTGCCAAATACACTAGCTAACTGCACATTTTAATGCTATAGAAGATTGTCATGTGCAGTAGTGGGAACTGTTAATGTGGTTTGACTTTGCTTCTTTTGAAATATTTTGCCCCTGTCTCTGCCTGCACTGAATCTGGATGCAGCATACATTCCTATTCTCCGTGCTCCCAATGTCACCACCATCTGCAAACCTAGCTTTAAACCCTTCAGGCATAGCAGTGAAAAAACATGGGACTGAATAAAGACATCAACATACACTTTGAATGATTCTCTTTGTGATATCTTTTATGTACAGCCTATCACTTTCTTCTTCTTTCATCAATTTTCTTTCTAACACTTTCTCTTACCTCCTTGTCGCTGGATTTGCCTTTGCAAACTAATTCTGTCTTTGATACAGAATATTGCTGGTTCCATTTGAAAATCAAATTAATGCGAGTGGCAGACTCTGGGCTTCTCCTAAACCTCATAATTCAAATCCTGTCAAACACACTGAATAAGTAATTATGACTATCCTTTCCTACCACCATATTCAATAGAAGTGGACTAGTTACCTTCAGAAACCCTATCATTTTCCTTTACGTGACTATAATATTTACACGGAGCAAAGATGGGTAACAAGCTCCCAGCTGATACTGGGAATAGGACACCAACCGAGAGAACACTCCTGCGCTGCACTAGCACAAAGCTTCTTCTCAGAAATTTCAATCTGACAAGCTCAACAAGCATTGTGTAAAGCTACGAGCTGGACTGGTGTATCACACCAGGAAAGAATGTCCTTCAGTTTTTGTTTGGAAGAAGTACCCAAGTAGCATTTTGTTAGTGGAAGATATAGTAGGTTACTGAAGGGATGAAGGGATTCATACCTACAAAACATACTTAGGATTAATCCCTTATAACCTTTGGATTATATAATGACAATACATCAATTATAAAAGAATGGATTAAATATAAAACAATTAACAACAGATCTGACTTCCATAAAAATGTAATAATAGAAAGCTGATACTCAATTCAGTTATGAACAGGAGCTTTGTAATCCTAAATTCTCCCTGGTGAAAAATAGTTCCTACTACTCTAGAATATAATCCTTCACTGAATTTCTTGATATCAGTATGGAGCGATCACTGTCTATATGGGTAACTGCTGAAAAAATGTGTATTTCATGCACCAACTGGCATGAGCCCATCAGATCAACCCCCTGAAATAATATATAAATAATAACAATAACAATAAAACATCAACAATAATTTTTAAAAGTATATATTCAAACACAGAACTGAGTATACTTCCCAAGTCTGCAGCTGGCATAAAGTATGAGGCAATACAATTCTGAGGGGAAGTCCAACGTGAAAACAGAATATGAAAGTATCACCCACACACAAAGCAGAAGAGGAAAATAAACCCAAACAAGAGAGGGAACAGAAACAAAGATTGAAATGACAGCAGGAATGAAGTTCAGAGACAGAAATAATTAGGAGCATAAAAAGTAATCCAGGCAAACTAAAAATAAAAAAAAAAAAGTGAAGGGTCAAGTTATAGCTAGTTAACTGCATCTGAAAGGAATGATAACGTATCTCCTCTTCCAAAAAAGTTGTAAGATTTTCTATTTTCTTTAATTAAGAAAATCCTAAAGTGCACTTTCAAAGTGTCCCACAGCACTGTAATTTACCCAACAGCCACTGCTGAGGAGGTACAATTGTAATCTGCATAATTTAAGGTTTGGTTCGTGTTTTAAATTTATGACTCTCCTGCTAATATTTTTGAAATTTTTACATTTCTCTTTTTATTTACTACATTGGACAGACTAATTCCCACTGAAATGTTGGAAAACACCTATTAAATTTCCTGACAAGTTATGCCATTATTTAACTAAATTGACAGCAAAAGAAACACAGAAAGAAGTCTTCCTCTCTGAAACGCTGAAATGGGGATAACGAGCCCTTCCTAACTTAGCTAGGATCCAGACATTAAAAAAAACCAATCAAAACCTCATGCTCCAGCATGTAATGCAGCTTCTAACTGAGGAAGCCATGAAGAGAAGCCCATCAGACAGCAATTCGATATAAACTGTCTTGTCTCTTCCTTTGAAGGACTTGACAAAATACTGTCAAGGAACAGAAATCTGAGCTGAAATTGAGGTTATGTGATGTGACTGTTTTTGTTAGCAGGTCTAACAAGATAACTGTTCACCCACAGTTGGAGGTATAGAAAGGAAATTTGACTATAACCGAGGGAAGTTTCAACGCCTCCTGTCAGCCATGGTTCTGATGTCCAACAGACTAATGGTCTTGCAGAAGACAAAGGACGCCACAGCACTGAAAATTACAGACGACTTGAGCAAGTAGCAAGCAGCTTAGAGGCAATAAGGACCCTGTATGATTGCTCAGCCACAATTAACTGTGTGAGCTTTCCTACCTCCTGCAGTACAAAGAAGTCAACTCCACCTATCCCTAAAGATTATTTATGTTCATATGGTCAGCTACAACTCAGAAATGGTATAAGAAGCTGTTCCTTACCACCCTTCAGCTGTTAATATCCATGCCCCAACATCTCCTTATTTCTCTGTGGATGACTTACTCCAAATGCAGAAGGAAACATGTGGAAAGAAGGCAATTTGTCCACAGGAACCAATGCTCCTTCTGTCCTCCAAGTCAAAGGAAGATTTTTATTAAACATTGATAAAAAATAAATTGATCTGACAATTTAATGAATAGAAAGAAAAACAAAACAATAATAAAACCACCTTGACCAATCGGTTACCATAAAAAAACCCCAAAACGTTCCTTCTTCATTGCCCATGTCAATATTGGCACACCCAAGGCAAGGAGATGCCCATGCTAGTCCCTCATGTTTATTAATAAATATTGCAACTATATCAAGATTCTCAAGAATTATTTTTTGGTAATTGCTTTTTATGAGACTTGTCAGTCTCCTATCCTGTTCAATGAATCTGTAAGTCTTATTTTTAAATAATTTTTGAGGCCTGGGTTTTTTTACATGTAATAACAAAAACATAATGGTATCATTTTAAAATCACTTGAATTTTAACAAGCTTTTATCAATATACATTCCAGAAACTACTGCAGTTGAGCTGGATAAAAAATTGCCGAAGTAAAAAAATCAAAACATTCTTCAGTATAGTATGATGAACTGGGATATGTTAAAATACTATGATTTTTAAGGAAAAAAGAAAAAAAATATATAAGTTTGGAAACACTTAAATGTTTAATTCCAAAATTCTCAATCAAAATAAAAACTAAGACCTGTATGCATACTGTAGCTTGTATTTCTGCGCTGAACAAATTGTAAACACACAATATGCATGAGCTCCACCTTCTATCCTTTTTCAGCCAATCTGCTTCTTGATAAACAAATGGTCAGTTTAATAGATAGCAGAAATATCCTCCCGTCTGTTTGTGCTCAGGAATTTTTTAAGATTCCTTCTTAGAGGCACAGATAACATATTCTGCCTGGCCTGGTTTTCTCAGGGATAGCTTGTTTACTCTCAAAGTCCTTTCTCTTTTATCCTTTTTTTGTGTCCTTCCTTATGTTACAAAGAACGTCATACATAAAATCCAAAGAATGATGACACGTGCATCACAAGCTTTTGCTTTGCTCAGACCCTGAAGTGATGGTTCTCAAAAGAGGTCAGAACTTTGCACCTCCCTGTACACTGATCTCCTACCACCTGATCCTCATCTGTGGCCAGGCTAACGGGAGGACAGATGCTGAAATCCAAAGACCTGTGAAACGCAGAAGAAGGAACTACCTGGGAATAGAAAGGTCAACTCAAGTTGTGCCAGGGGAGGTTTGCATTGGATATTAGGAAAAAGTTCTTCACCGAAAGGGTTGTCAAGCACTGGACCAGGCTGCCCAGGGGACTGGTTGAGTCACCATCCATTGAGGCATTTAAAAGATGTGCAAATGTGCTTAAGGACATGGTTTAGTGGTGAACTTGGCAGTGCTACGCTAATAGTTGGACTCAATGAGCTTACTCGTCTTTCCAATCTAAGCATTGTATGAAAACCTGACAATTCTTGGCTTCAGCTCCCTCTGGTGGGTAACGCACACTGCAGAGAACAGCGTCTCCTGGTAAAGGTAACCCCTGCAAAACAAAGCATGCAGGTTGCTGTGTTCTTCTTAAATGTACAGAAATACACCAGCAGAATAATGACTGTGAGATCAGAGTTTTAAGCTGCAGATTGACCCATTCGTCCTGAAATGAAGATGATGCAAGGTTCAGGTATTTGTTCTTGACCAATACTTTGAGGCCTGAAGTTTCTCAAAAACATTTTGTTTGCAGGATTCAGGAAATATCCCCTACTCCACAAATCTTACACCCCAACGACTCTTTACTCTCTATAAGTTTAGTTACAGTGAAAAAGAAAAAAATAGGGTTTTTAATCTGTGGTTTCTTACTGACAAGTCATACATGCCCACACATTTACCAGCTGAAACAACAGAAAATCAAAGCATGCTTTGCAATTGTTATGTTCCCGAGCACAAATCTAAGTCCTCCCACAAGAACGATGTGCACACTATATTGCAGTACCCCAAACACATGGGTTATGATTATGGCAATTTGTGATAATTAATATTCAAATAAACACTACAAGACAATACTGAAATCTTGGTTACCACAGAAAAATGCATGGACATTCTTCAAACATCATCAGGCTGACAGCAGAGGCTTAGAACCAATTGGACATTTCTGCTCTCATAAGTGGCACCAATAAATCGAATTGTAACTCTTGCAGCCCTGTGGTAATTATTCTTTCCTTTCAGAAGCTTACCTGTTGATCTGAAACACATATGGACAGTTGTTTTGTTGGGAAAATAACAATGTCTCCTGAGAACATTTGGGGTAAGAACTGTCATGAGTTCATGGTCTTCAGTGGACCAAGTTGGACCTGTGCCTAAAAAATACCAACTCAAACACCTATATAGTCTATTAATTAAATTACTTGCAGAGTTACATCATATTTAAAGACAACTTAGTGGATGAAAAGCTGTCCATGAGCCAGCAATATGTGCTCACAGCCCAGAAGACCGACTATAACCTGGGCTGCATCAAAAGCAGCATGACCTGCAGGTCCAGGGAGGAGTAGAGGTCCCCTCTACTCAGCTCTGGTGAGACCCCACCTGGAGTAGTGCATCTAGCTCAGTATGAGACAGGCATGGACCTGTTAAAGCAAGTCCAGAGGAGGGCCATGAAGACGTTCAAAAGGCTGGAGCACCTCTCCTATGAAGACAGGCTGAGAAAGTTGGAGCTGTTTAGCCTGGAGAGAAGGCGGCTCCAAGACCTCACTGCAACCTTCCAGTACCTGAAAAGTGGCCCATAAGAAAGATGAGGACAAAGCAGTTAGCACAGCTTGTTGCAACAGGAGAAGTGGTAATACTTTTAAACTAAACCAAAGTACATTTAGACTAGATACAAGGAAGACATTTTTTACAATGAGTGTGGTGAGGCCTTGGCACAGGCTGCCTAGAGAAGCTGTGGCTGCCCCCTCCCTGGCAGTGTTCAAGGCCAGACTAGATGGGGCTTTGGACAGCCTGGTCTAGTGAAGGGTGTGCCTGCCCATGGCAGGGGGTTGGAACTGGATGACCCACACAAATTATTCGATGGTAACTAAGGCACCGGCATGTATTTACCATCACAACTTTCATTCCAAAAGAAAACTGTAGATAGTGAGGGTTAGGGTGATAGTTGGACTTGATTAAGAATCATAGAATGACCATTCACTGACCATAGAATGATCATTGATTAATTACCTAAAGAATGATTGAATGATTATCTAAAGAATCATAGAAAGACCACTCTGTAGTCAGTGGTATTTAAAAGACTTCTGGCATTCATCTGCAGAGGTTGGGTGAAAGACTGCTCCTCCTCACGGGTACTGATGTATTTGTGTATATAGACATGTACTAGATATGTTTGAGATGAGGTATATTTGAGAGAGGGAAAGTGTTTTGTTTTATCTTTGAAAGATGGAAACAAGATGGGGTGAGAGAAGGTGAACAGTGGCAGTACACTGAAGCAGCACACAAAACCCTAGTGTTCAAATCCCAAGCTCCAGACCATGTGTATGGTGAGATGTATCAAGAAATCCTACATCAGACCCACTACAACTCTGGAGGGTCTGTATTTCCTCCTGCTGCACTGAATATGGTGTCCCTTTTTAGAATTAAAGGGAGGACTCCCTTAACAAACTGGTTATTATTGAATCACATGTATACTTTTGAACCTATTTTGGGGAAGGAAAAAAAAAGTAAGAAAACCAAGCAAAGAGCTACTGTCAAAAGGAAAAAACCTCATTGGTTTTTACAGACAGGTGAGATATTCCAAGTTTTCTCCAATACATCACTTCCTACTTAGCTTTGTGCCAATGAACACTGAATAAATGGCAGCTTGCTGCTGAAGTCACAGAGCCTGACCCTGCTGCACATGCACCAGAATTTCCCCATCCCCACAGTAAACACTTCCCTTTTCCTCCTGATGTGTAGCATTTCTGGGGAAAAAAATTGGAACTGATCATTCCAGGCAAACAGAAAGAGAGGAAGCCTTTGCTGAACACATTCTCCTTTTCCTTTATTTACAAAAGTAATGGCAGTCTTAGAAGTAAATAAAGAACTTCCTGACCTGTAAACGGCCAACCCAAACACCATTATTTCATTGTGGTGTTGGAAGTGCTCATGAAAGTTACCTAACATGCAAACTATGCTCCTAAACCAGCTGCTCTTTCTACAAATCCTTCACAAAATTGCCTTCTGTAAGTACAAGCTATGCCATTACCTTCAGCTGCCCTAGTTAACCTAGGCAGAGAGACATATTTCAATGTCTCCAAGATGACATTTAGTGTACAACCCAATCGATTTACAGAGTTGACAACAACAAAAAATTCTTATACATTCATATTAAGTGTGACATGGAGACAAAGGAATATACAAACTAACAGGAAAGGCAAAATTTAACTGAAGGGTTCACTTTTCCCCAAATCTACCAATCTGATTTTCTAAGTATTCTTCAGTTCATCTATTAATGAAATTAAAATACATTGTAAACAACGTTCTCACCAGGTAAGCAGCGTGCTGTTTTATTAGTCTAAAGACCATTTTCCCTGTTTAAATCTCTAGAACATGAGGAAAAGAAATCCCCAGCAGAGGTGAATAAAAGAAAGCAATTAGAGACATACCTGCACATGGATGCTTTCTATGATGCTCTGAAGTGCTTCACACTTCCTTTCATTAACCCCTGTTTTCACAAGGAGGATGTCAAAACAGTTTGAAGGCTGTTTGCTGCACAGCTTGTATTCTAAGTTGCAGGTCTTTCTCTTGGTGGAACAGTGATCTTCTGGAGAGCCCTGAACTTGAATCCTTGATCAACTCTTTACCACAAGACTTGAGACAGAAAAGATGTTCTGATTCTTAACTCGATTTTTTTCAAGATAATTCAAGAAAAGATTACGTTGGAAAGATAGCATGCATGAAGATGGCAATAAAGGTTTTGGTATGCTTGCAGCAACACTAGACCCTTCTATAAACCAGTGAAAATGTCTAACAAATTCTGATAAACCAAATTATTGATTGGAATGCAATTAATTGGTCTGAGTCAGGGTAACATAATGGAAAATATGTTAAGTGATAGAAAAAATCTACACAAGAATACAACTGTGAAAGAGTGGAACTGAGTGTGGAAATGTCTGTATCACGACATGATTATGGATTTACTGTAGAAAAGAACTGTGTCATTCTAAGTACTAAACTCAAAGATTTGTTCTTTTTACGGAACGGCATTAATAATCTGTGACCAAGCGTGGGTCTGGCATGAGAATCTGAGTTCACTTACAAAACATTAGGAAAAGGTATCAACAAAGTAGAGGGCAGGCCAAGAACATCAACAAACTACTTGGACTAGCAGCAAAATTGCCACAAAGACTGAGTAAGAAATAAATTGATCTAAATCACACTAACCAGTAGCCAACGGGTTGTCTTCAAATATAAAAATAAACCCAAGTATAGCCCAGAAGGAGCAACTATCTTTATTGGATTTATGGCTAATATCTTTATGATCTCTCTAAATGCTTTAGCTGTTCATCTGAGCACTACGGGCACCATACTGTGGAGAGGGTGGCAGAAAACCATACTAAATTACTTCCTTAGCTCTGATGCACAACCACTTTGAACCTCAGTGAAGACATTTGCTTTTCCTCTCTCCTTTGTATTAAAAAACAGACCAGATCTGTTTGTAGAAAAAAACCCATGAAAATGTGTGGTTTTGCTGTTATTCTACAGTAGTAATTTTTTTCTCTGCAGTTAAACAGGATTTCACAGCATGGGTTTTGTTTTGTTTGGCCAAATTCCAGGCTTTTTTGCTTCTCATAAGGACTAAAGAGTCGCCTGCAGATTGTAAAAACAGTTACATATGTTTACATGGACTAAACAGTACACTGAACAGGAAAAGGCCTTTGTGGCTATTGAGAAATAACATCTGAGGTTCTATTTGATTTATTTATTACAGCAGTAACATACTCACTTAAGCACTGCTTGTCCTATCACAAGATTCCGAGGACTGCCAAAACTGGTGATGTGTCTAACTTCTTTAGCTTCTTTTATCATTGAAACTAACCTTTCTCCATTGTTCACTATTGATCATCTCAGCTGAGTGCCCTTCTCTTCATTCTGGGTTTCTCCCTCCCTGAGAGTAAGTGGAGCATGGAAATGCCTTGTGTAGTTTCTGGAAAGCACTCCACCACTTGCTCTTCGCTTGCTGCCTGTGTGCAGGATCACTCCTGAAAATATCCCTGCAAAATGTGCCGTGAAGATGAGTGGAGGACAAGCTGTGAGAACATTCTGGAAAATTAAGAAGCTGCTGTAATGATAAAACATGATTAAGGGACATCGTTAATTCAGGTAGGTGCAGGTCTAGCCTATCAAAGCCCTGCACAGTTTGGCAGATGGACAGATACAGGTTTGAGTCTTATTCCCTTATCTCAACCAGGCCTCAGTTATGCCGTCTCTAACGCAGAGATAAAACCTCATGCTTAATTGATGACAGTGTTATCAGCATCATTAAGAAAGATTCAGGGGGATTTTTTCTTCAACTGGTAACTTCTGATGCTGCACTTCATCTTCTACTGAGAAAAGCACTGCTGCCCATTTAAATATATAACGTTGAAGGAAATTCTCTAGTCTTGGTATTTCTTTCATAGAAGTGCTTAGCAATAAAACTTCCAGTGATTAAAAAAGTGAATGACTTTCAGACTAATGAAGAACAAATTAATCTCCTTCATGGACTGGAAGGAAAACTGAGTTTATTCCTTTACCAAACAACTTCTGAACAGAACGAAGCCAGCACTAACCTGGCAGGCTGTGGTTTGCAGATACCTGACACAAAATTTTCATCCTGCCTGCTACTGCTGGTTAAGAAGCTGCAGTTCTTCGTCATGTCCTACAGCAGGTTTATGCTTGAGGAATGAAGATGACATATTAAACAGATGCTGCTCATCTGAAATGTTTGAGTCGGATTCTCTGCTACAGTGAAATCCAGTTATATTTTCTTTTGATGATTTGCCAGTTCCCAAAAAGCATTGAGTAACACCTGCCTGATTACCACTGTCTGCATGGCTTTCTCAGCCAGGACTGCCTCTTTTGACTCCCCAGTAGATGTACTTTTACATTACTTCAGTTAGTTTCACTCTTCCAATTATTCCTCTAATCCACATTCACATAAGCTACCACCATTATCTTGTAAGAACTTCACCTTTCTAAGTCTTTCAGACTGTAATGCCTGTTAACCAAGTCCAGACAGCCTTTGTTGACAGCACACCTGCAGATTTCTTTCATCCCAGAGAAAGAGCATCTCCTCTCCTTCCATCAAATGAAAAGGGATGGAACTATAGCTCATTAACAATATGTTAGAATTGACTCTGACTTCATCACACAAATTTATTGAAAGCAATGCTTAACTAATAATGAACTGCACCTATATAGTCAACCTAACAGTATCCATATGTATTTACCTGCCACAGATCCACAGCATGGAGACAGACTCTGAAAGAGGCACTAAAGCCACTCAGGTCCAATCAGTTTTAATAAAGCCAGTTTGTTTGTATCTATACCTGGCCATCTCATTTCAAATGCCACTTTGTTCCAGGGAACAGTTCTGTTACTTTATTTACTTTACTATTTACTACTTTATTTCACTACATAGGGAAATCTTTCTTCCCAGTTCAGATTTAGGAGTGTGCTAAAACTCGGGGGTTTGTACTGCCTTCCTGCTGACAGGGACACTAGGAAGCAAAGCATTAAGCATCTGCTTGAACATTACCAGGGGAAAAACCAACCAAACAAACCCCAAAAAACACATAGCGACAGAATGAAATTTTTCCTATGTGTTTTTTTTTCTTATAAACTTCACATAGGCAGCTTTATTTCTGGCACATCCTTACTTCTGAGTAAGATAGATTTCCTTCCTTTGCATGGATTTAGCACTATTTTAATCTAGGAAATAAATTTCTATACTACATCCTGTGCTTTTATCATCTAAAGACATATGGCACAAGGGGAAAAAAAATCATAGTCATGCTGTATACCAATTAACTGAAGTCTGGTAATATTCTAGTGCTAATTTTCAGAGAAAAATATAAAACTGATAATGCTGTGCAAATTTATTAACCATCTACAGATGCTACGTACTTTTTATCAATGGGCTTCTACATTTCCCCTGTACTATTATAAAACGTCTCTCTTCAAGGTCAAGTGAACCATAGTTTTCCTCCTAAGTAGAGAACAAATGTCCCCTTATGGCTGAGACAGGAGCTCTTTAGATAGTAATGCTTTCTTCAGGTTTGTATTTCCTGCAGGAAATCGTAAAATGCATTACTGACAGAGACACTCACTTGAATTAGAGTAAGATCCTGCTCTGAAGAGTGACCCCAGGCAAACTATGTTATCTTTATCGCCTCTCAGTGACACTACAACAGGTAATTGCTTGAGAAGGAAGAGATTCTGTTTTCTTGAACCGTATCTTCCAAACTCATCCTAAACTGACTTTCACTCATCATTACCAGTAATAAAGATATTGCAAAAGAAATCGTTCCCTCAGACACACCCACACAACTCCATTCCTCTCCACTAAGGCTGTGCAGTTACAGTTTGGCTTTCTCATTGCTGTGACCTTCTCCCATCTCACAACACAAGCAACTTGCAAGAGGCAATCCCAGTAAGGGTTTTCAGATTTCTGCCCTACACAAGAGTACTTAAAGCACATACTTCTGAGGGAACCACAAGCACAAATGCTCAGACACAGCAGCAAGGGACAGCTATGTCAAACTTTGAACTAGACAAACTTTCAGTCTGACATAGGACACTGGGGTCTGGGTATAGTTTCTCCCACGTCTTGTGTAATTCAATCATTTGGAGTCGCTCCTCACTTTGTTGTGAGTGAAGGAGAGAGAAAATTCTTTCTTTCACCCACAGCAAATATTCTAACATAATTTCCCAGTGTGTACCTAACAGGAAGTGTAAGTCAGGCAAGCAGAAATTCTTTTCACAACCTGAGAGCAGCCCCATTCTGAAATGAAGCCAAATCCATGTTGGTGAAAGAATACGTGACAATGACAGAAAGAAAACCTACAGTTCTCTTTACTATAACCCAACCTAATGCCAGAGCATAGAGCTCTGCAGCCACAAGTTTAGCTTTTGTTTTATTGTACTGTCCTGCAGCAATGAAGACATCCCCTCTGCGTGCAAGGATGTTTTTCCCCCTGTGCTTCCTTCTGCAATCTGAATGGAATTCTCATACTTGTGGTATTTTCCCTTGAACGAACATCTCCTCCTCCCTTCATCCTGCTGTCAACTGCAAGTGCTTAGGGTGCTGTACTATTAGCCACAAAGTGTAGCTGAAGGATACAATTTCCAAGGGGGAAACTATTTCAGTTCAATGATTTTCAGAGCACAAAGTTCACAGAATAACCCCCCAAACCACTTTTATTGCCTCAGATGAGATGAGTACAGTCTCCTTACGTTAGCATTTCTACCAAAGGTCCTACATGAAGAAACGACCACTCTTTTTTCCTACTGTTCTTTTACTCACCGAACGGTAATTACTCACCAGTTGCTTGTGCTTTACCTATCCACTCTACAACCAATCAGTTGCAGTGGTACTACAGACATTAGCAGCCTTGATTTCCAGGCCAGCTGTGCCAGGCTGATGAAGGGGAGAGCAGGGTGTGTTCAGTAAGCACTGCTGGTTAGTCTCAGCTGTCACCTCCTACCCCCCAAAACAGCCCACCTGAAGGCAGCCTGCATTATTCCCTTGCATTTCATACATTACAGTGCAACGGAGCATCCTTGGTCTTGATACCAGTGGCACTGAATGACCTTGCAATGAACATCAGGCAAATAAAACTGAAGGCTTCTTTGAAGTTTCATCTGAAAGAAAGTATACAAGTATAAAGGATAAAATATCAATGTGACAGTTCTAGTACCCCTGCCATACTTTGCCCCCTGCCTCTATTCTTCAAATATAGAAAAAACCCCAACAATAGAAAGAATTGGAAAGATTTTGGAGAAGAAATCACTCTTTCAGGGGTACCAAACCATTTTAGAGTAGAAACTGTATCTATCCCATGCTAACAACTCCTGTAGGTTGAGCCTGGAAATTGTGCTGCCTAGTGATGTGCTCCAGGGCACAATAAGGACTGATGGGGGGGGGAAGAGACCCCCTGCCTCCTTAAAAGCAAACAAACCTTCTACAAAACAATAGCCTGCTGAGAGAAGATTTGAAAGAAAAAGTGTAGCTTAGAATTATTTAACTTTCAAAGGCACTGTGACTATTAGCCAATTCAAGTAAGCACTAAAAGACAGAAGAGACAAAAAATATTTGAAGTTAAATTTCAGTTAAAACCCCTAAATTTCATTTCAACATTGGCACTGCCACTTCAATTTGCTGCATCAAACTTCTCCTTGTGGATTGATTCTGGGACAAATTTGAAAAAGGAAGCTATGCTTGAGCAGAGGAGATTTCCAAGTGGTTAGCCAGGGTTTTTTACTTAAAGGGAGGGTGATAGTGGTACATTTTTCAACAGTGTTTCAGATTCCCTCAGTAGTTGTGTTCTCTGTTTACAGTTGTGCCTTTCTTGGAAAGAATCATTACATTTTCCCTCCCCTCAGTGCCCAGTGCTCTGGCCTCTTCTTAATACCAAGTACTTTTGTTCTTGAAATGACTGCATTTCAACCATCATGACGTATGAGAAAACACCACAAATTACCTTTCAAAATCTACAAAGAAGCAAAGAGCTGATAAAAAGATTCCCAATAGAAAATATTTCTCGTGGAATTAGGCCTCCAAACATGCACATGTTCACTAACAGCACCAGAGGAGATTGCTTGGCTATCTTCACAAGATTTGTCGGCCACAACTGAAAAAATCAGGCATTTTACAAGGTTAACAAGTTTCCTGTGACACACAGGAACACTATAAAAGCCAGAGATGTGGCTCTTCTTTGTGGTTCCCCCACCCTCCCTAACCTATCCAGATAAATTGTCATGGCAACTTGATTTATACACCTCGGCTGCAGGCAAGGACAAGTCAGTACCCCTTGGAGAGGTGATCTGGAGAACAGAAGTAGTCCTGCCCATTCTGATGCTGGCAGAGACAAAAGCTAAATGCTCTCCCTATCACATGATCACAGAGCCGCTTCTCCCTGCAGCATTACCCCCCTGCCACACACTCTTGCTCAGGTTGCAGCCATGAGCCCTCAGTTTATGTCAGAGGCAAGAGGGCATTGTCTAGAGAAAGTACTACGGTGTGCATTTTACTAGCTTTTACTAAACGTGAGCCAACTCCAAAAAGCATTAATGACTTTCTGAAATCAAGAATTTGGTAAGAATTAGCATTATTTTCCTTTTTGGGGAAGCACATATATTTACTGACTGTAACTCAAGCATTTCAGTAAAAACTACAGCTTCCTGTTGGATGACAGGAGTACAGATCATATTTCTTTTGGAACTCCAGTCTCTTCAGAAGAGTGGAAAGCACAGAACAAATGAATTCTTTTTTCTTCACCTGCAGCTACATTTCATATAACTTTTTTCCTTTATATATCTGAAGTCAAGCAGTAATTTTGCAACATATTTAAAGAAATCTGCACTAAACACACGCTGTATATATGCTCTTTTGACACAGGCAGTAGCATAAACACTTCCACTCCATCAACTGAAGTCCTTACATGACAACCATGAATGACCCTGTCCTGGCTACACAGGCTCTTAGCACTGCCGATCAGAGCATCCGGCCTGCGCCTCTGACATCCCTCTCACCAAATGGCATACCTAGCACAAGCAGCAGAGTGCATTCTTTCAAAGGCAAACTTGACTTGCTGCATGTAAGGGATATTCTCCTATGACCCCCAGCAGGATCACTGACACTTGTGATAGTAACAAACACTACTACCCTGAAGAGTGTGGACGGAAAAGGGGGAAAAACATAATTCATCCACCAATGTTTAAGAATGCTTCCTTTGTAATAGGAAATCCTTTGCAACAGAAAATCCTTTGCAAACTCAAACTGGGCCCTAGAAGTGCAGCAGGCAATACATAGTTAGAGCACAAAAAATAAACACATACCACAACAGATAAATAGGCATTTATTAAAGTTCATCTCAAAACAAACAAAAATTATAAAGGACATTAAGGCATCTTGTATTCGGTAACCGTTCACATAGTAAAGATAACTTCTCTTCCCAATGCAAGAGAGCAGATGAGGAAAAAAGGAGAAGTCCTCCCAACACACTTGGCAGCATGCTGACTTCTTCCCACCGTCCCAGCTCTCTGGCAGCACACCCCTCCAAAGGATGCCCGTTTCTCCAACAAGCGAGCTACAAAATCCCAGCGCTCACCGAGCCGCGTGCACGAAAGCGCTTTTCTCCCCCTCAGACATCCGACCTTCTGCCAAGATGTGCACTGGAGAAAGACTAACAGACGGGTACCGCAGAGAATAGAGACGACACACTCCTGCTGCAACCACTTGCTTTTTGAGCAGAATAGAATCATTTCGCCTTGCTTCAGCCAGAATTTAGTATTTCAGCCAGTAACCGGTGAAAACGGGACCACAAGCTCTAGTTCTGTACTGCAATGTAACAACTTGTATGTTCTCCTTCTATAGTTGTATTAGATTAAACAAATGACAAAGGTCTTGTTTCCATGGAGTAATTTATTTTGATGAATTATGCTGTCAAGTGACCAACCACTGTTGTAGTGCTTTTTTCTTCAGTTGGAATAAAAACATCAGGAAATGTTTACAGTACCACTGGGTTCACTATAACAGGATTTTACTACAGAGTAAAATATAAATTAAGAAACACTGCATATAGCATTATTCACTTCACCACGTTGGCTCTCTACACCCTTTGTCACATTCTAACCTTCATTTAAGGCAGGTTTGTTGTTTTTATTCCAAAGAAGACCACGTGGCCTCTAGATAGACTTGTGTGACTAGGTTTGCGAGTTAGGAAATCGAGCTTTATAAAATGTTTACTTCAACAAATACGAAAGTTATTAAGAGAAAGATGGTGACCCAAAATTGCACTGTATTAAAAGGTGGAGTTTCCTTGTACCAAAGTCCTTTATTCATCATCTTTAGAACCAGTTTTGCTTAACTATAAAAGAGACACAAAAAGAAAGTATTCAAAGCTTAGACTGCCATTCCATTTATTAGGAAACGAACAAGATTATCTCCATCTTACATAGAACACACACATATTTAATTAATAATACAGACTGTGCTACTGTATCAAGAGACTGAAAGGCATAAAAAAAGCATTGCTTAAGCACTAAATGAGCTTATTTCCTGAATGTGAAAGCTGATTTAAAAAAAAAACCAAGCAAACAAAAAACCCACAACAAAACCCCAGAAAAACATCAGGGTGCTGTTTCTATTTAATTTGAAGACTTTGAAAACAAGTTCTCCAAAATAAAAGAGATGAAGTAATGGAAAAAGTATCTCCACGAGAATTCCGTATAGAGATTTACACAACACAAAAAGAGACATTAACTTACTATTTCTTTCTTTAGTAAAGCAAAGTTTCGAATCAATAAATGCAGTTAATCTATTGTGAAATCTACAAACAGCCACTTTTAATTTGGAAGGATCTGCCTGAAACCACCATCATCATTTACTTGCTCTTATTGAACAAGTGGAATTGGTGCTACATCTTACACCAAGATTCACTTAAAATAAATAAAAATTTTAAAAAAGAAATAAAAGAGTCTTGCTTTCAAAACCGTCAAGCAGCTACGCTAATTTCCACTGAATCAGTAAAGACAGGAGGGCAGAAGATACCAATGCTCAGGGAGCAAGTGGAAAAGAATTATACAGTGGAGGGGTTGTGGTAGAGAACGCTCAGGCTTGTAGGAGTCAGCAAGGTGCTCCCACTTGGGACAGCTCCCTCTTTCTGTTTACATACCCACAGCCCTCTAGAACCTGGCAACATCGTGAACTTTATTTTACATATTGTTGCCAGATGAAGACAGAACATTTGCAGTGCATTTGGCTAGCAAAGCTCTATTGTAATACAATTAAAAATTAATTGCTCAATAAATAAAAAACCCCACTAAGCCAACAAAGTTCTACGAGGAATCAAAGTCCCTGTGACTCTAAAATTCAGAAGGACCAAGCATTTTAAAGCATTTGAGAACTATGTAAATTAGAATCCAAAAATGAGCAACAGTTCTTACTATTTCTTGGGAATCTTTTTAAGGCTAAAAAAAGATAATTTGAAAATACTTACATGCTGGACGCATATAGAAATTAATCAGTCAAATCCAAAGTTAGAAAGAAACAAAAGAAAAAAAATCAGATTAGTTTTCCTCAGAAAAATTCCTCATAAGAACAAATGATTTCTTATGGACATACACAGCATTTTCATAACTGCATATAACACAGTCTTGTTACCTTGATCACGTCCACCCAGTTCCATCCCCGGGGAAGCTCTCCTTTGTTATCTGCAGAATAAGAAGGATTTATTTTCAACACACAACCTAATGGTGATCTTTATCATCCTCTAAAATCAACACACACCATTCTAAAGACTCAAAAAAACTAATTTCTCCACTACAAAGCCATAAGGACAGAAATGTCTTAAACACATCTTGCTCTTCAAAGTAATTCTGTTAAATAAAAACACCTCAGTCAGTCCATCTGACTGTTAATTTAGGAGGCAACTCCAACTGGCCAGCAAGGATGAATTCTGTCAAATAACAAAATTTAACACAGCTTTTCCTTTGTTTTAATCTGTCAGTCATAGAATAAGTTAGGTAGAATGCATGCAGGAATTGCTATCACAGGGTATGACAGGCTGCTGCAATATGGCAGCATTATCCAGACCCTTATTACAAATTACAACTGAACACATGAAACTTGTCAGTGCTGTTAGCTGAAATACTGTAATGCTTTTTAATCAAAAGCCTACTGCTTAACTGAAAGCATAGAGTATCTGCAGAAGCACCTCTATTTTGAGGATGCAAACTAATTTAAGCATTCTGCTTTGGGTTCCAAAATAAATGCTTTCATTTAGAAAGTACATTTTTAGTAACGTGAATTATTTATGAGGGCACATCAACAAAGCATGTCTTTTTTTGAAAGGGAATTTTCAGAAGTCTCAAATACTCTCCTCCCACAAGTACTTTTAAAACATTTTTGGTCACAAATTAGACATTAAAAAAAATAAAATTAACCCAATTACATCTTGAAATCCTTATTCCATAGAAAGCTGCTTTGCCCTGAACTAACATCCTAGGTAAGAATAACTAATCCAAAACATGCAAAACAGAGACAACAGACTTAATTTAATCAACAAATGACTAATGATTCTGACTCTAGCAAGACTCACTGCTATAAAACTTGGATTCTCATGCTGCTCAAATAAAACAATACTATAGTGAACAAACCTGTTTTATCAGCTAGCTTTCGCTTCTGGGTTTTGGATAACTGCTCCTTTTTATCTTTTTTCTTGCTTGCTGGCACATCAGGAGTTCCAATTGCAATACTATTGCTTACTGAAGTCTGAGGAAGATAAAAATGGTTGTTAGTGTTTTGTGTATTAATCCTACAGACGCCTCTGTGTGTGAATACTGAACCTGACGTCCTGAAGCATCCTGACTATCAGAAAGAAACAACACTGTCAGCAGACGGCAGCATCGTAACTGTAGCTTTAAAACACACATTGGGGACTGGAATTACTCCCTTTCAGAGTTGCAAAGGGTACCTCTTACACTTCTTATATCTGATCATGGAGTGCTATTTAGCATGATGGGATTCAGACTTCTCAAACATGGAAACCAATCCTTCTTCCTCAAAGCAAATCTGCAGCACCACAATGGCCAGTATGTCCTTACACAAGGAAGCCACGAACAGACCCAGCCTGACTCATTCAAGACCCTGAAGGTGCACTTACGCAATCCAGTGCAACCCAGGAAGGTTACAGCAATTTGCCCTGGAGCAGATGCCTTTTAATCTCCATTTCAGTTCTTTAATTTTGCTTCTGCTCCAAGTCTCCATTTTTATGTCACTTTGCAGAACAGAACTGCAGCCCACAAACATTTTGGTACAACAGCAAAATAACAATTAAATGAAACAATTAAGACCACAGAGCACTGTGGTAGCATACTTTGTGTGCCACTGTTTAGCCATTAACGTGTATAACCAACATATTAACAACTTAAAGACACAGCAATGAAGTGTTTACTGTTGCAATAACCATTTTTTTTCAGTTTTAAAAACGAGAGATTAAAACCTGAATGTATCTACTTACCACAGTGTTAACAGGCTGGTTTTCCATGAATAACTCTTTATTATCTTTGGCGTATTCAAAAAGCGTGTATGTCATAGCAGTTCCAAGATTTGCTTCAACTTCTACCATTAACTTATCCAATATACTTTGTTTAATAGCTGAAGATCTAAAAGAAACCATAAAACTCATCTACAATCCAGACAGATGAAGCAAAGCTTGTCAATCAAAAAGGCCCCACAGATAAGGCTTGTGAGCAAAGCTGTCAAACACTTACATCGTGTTGTTGAAGAAAGCGTCCATCGATATGACTGGTGCTGTTTGTGGATACGTTTCTGGCCAAGAAACTTCTACTAGAAAAGCTTTGGGATCTCCATTTTCACCTATCTGAAGGGAGAAGGAAAACTTAGTGAATGAGCAGTTGCCAGCCACTTATTAAGGATTACAGTGCCAAAATGCAAGTCTTTCACTTCTTTAAGACTACCCAAGTTCCCTAAGTAACAACTACTTTAATGAAGTTATCAGTTAGAAAATTAAGTTGTTATCTAGGAAAAAAGCGCTACATTGATAGCTTCAACATTAACCTCTATCCTGCAGTTTTCTGCCTAGAAAAAGCAGCAGAAACCTTCAAAGTGCACTATTTTTTAAAAGGATTTAGTTTTAAAATCTACTTGTAGCATCTGTAAGTTAAATATTATAAAACTATACATAAGAGCAGAAAAGATGAAGCCTTCTTCCCCACCACCCCTCCCCACATCCTAGTGCACAGCAATATGAAAGCAAACCTCAAGCTGGCACTGAAACAAAGACAATAAACTAGTGACACAAGACAGCAAAAATAACAGGGAAGAGTTTAAATATTTATGTTTCATCCCTACAGATATTTTACTTCACTGTAAGAAAGGATGAGTAGGAAAAGATTTATGAAGTCAGTAGAATGAGACTAGGTAAAAAAGCCAAACATTTTTTAAAAAAGGCACAGTTTAAAATAATAATATAAATAATCATGTATATCAGAAAAAACTTGGTGCTTTTTCAAGTGTCTGTTTCAGCAGAACGGACTAACTGACATTCAGAAGCATCGGTTGTATAGAGGTCAAATAAATACTAAATAAATCTGTAACATTTATCAAGACATCATCTACAGTGTAGCAGAGAAGTTCCCACTGCTGCCAAGAGGAGAACTGGTGGTATGGTTTACAGGGTTCTTCACTTAGGGAAGCACTTGTCCGCCCACTGAGCAAATCCATAGTGAAAGCTGTGTGACTGTGCACCTCCTTGACAGTGCAACCTAAAAACTGGGTCGCTTGAATTGATTACAAAACAATTGTGTTTTGGATGTGAGACACATGGGAGACAAAAGAGGCTCAGAAAAATGGCATCCTAATTCCTTCTACCTTCTCCTGCACCCACTTGCGCTATGCCTTATGCCTTCTTGTAATACAGATTCTTCTTCACGGGAAAGATGCCTATGTCTGACACTAAGCTTTACAGTATTTAAATCGAGTTCTAACCTCTGACAGTTATTTTTTGTCTAATATAAATCAGTAAGGCAAAAGCTAGTGAAAACACAGAATGATACGTTGCAGACTTACAGGCACATTGCATTTGCTCTTTCGAGGAAATTAACTTCACTAATAATGGTCCTATCAATGAAGGAAGCCTGTGCTTACATAGATAGGATTCAAATGCTATTATTAGAGCATCTTATCTCATTACAGTTACTGATGTAATTCTGAAGTTACTTGACAAGTCACAAAGGGTGACAGATGCCTCCTCCACACAACACGGATACAGCACTTTCAGAAGCCTCCATTCTGTCTACATTTTCATCAGTGAAGTTTTCTGGCCATCCAAGTATCTGCCTCAGTCCATGTCCAGAAGAACTTCCAGGCGTTTAAATCTGAGAAAGCAGGCAAGAATTTTCCTGCCAGAATCTAATCACACACCTCAGCCTCTGCACTCCCTGTATGTCTCTGCTGAGCAGGTCATGCCAGTGCACACACCCAAAGCATTTTGTGGGTTTCCTCTTTAGTGTGTCAGCTACCTCTGGACAAGAGACTAGAACCTTGCAGCTGAGCAATAAAGGAGGTTCAGGTCCTCATACGTGAAACCGTCCCCACGTGACGCTTGTGACCAGCTAGTTTAAGAGCACGCTCGCTCCTTCAGCCCGTTTGACACTTCTAGCAATGCAGTACACAGGCACATAAGTAGGATGCCTGGCTTAGGGATAATGAACCCGAGCTGGGAGCAGGTTCCTAAGTATCACGCACTGAGCCGTTGCTACGAAGGGAAGACCCAGGTGTTTCAGAAAACCCCAGACACACTAGCTACGGCGCAGCAGGGTGACTCCGAGGCGAAGCCCGCACTGCTGCAACTCGCAGCTCTTTACCTTGCCTTACCCTGTACTGGAAGGAGACCGGGCTAAGCTCCCTGAAGCACACGTCTCCTTCGTAGATAGAGCGCAGCGCTTCCAGCTCCATCTGCAGCAGGGAGCAGAGAAGGGGTGACCGGTGTCAACCCGAACACGAAACTGCGCACGGCCTCGCCGCTTTCCCGCCCCCCCCGCTGCCCGTCTCCCTCCTCCCCGCCCGCTCCAGCGGCCTGCTCTTGCCCCCCGCTCCCCCCGGCAAGGTACCCTCCGTCTCAAGGCCCCTCTCCCCGAACGGAGGCTCCGCTGCAGGTGAATTTCCTGGGCCGGCTCCCCTCAGGCAGCGGCGCTTCCCCTCAGGCAGCGGCGCCTCACGGCCCCCCCACCCAACGCGGGCAGGCCCGAGGCTCACCTCCTGGTCTTCGTTGGCCGCCATGGCGTGCCCTGCGGGGGCGGGGGGAACTCTGCGCTCCTTCCCCCGCGCCGCCGGCGGGGCTGGGCGGGCCTCGCTAGCGCGGCCCGGCACCTCCCGAGTCCCGCGGGGAAGCCCGAGAGGCCCCGCCCGGCGGACACGCCTCCCCGTGGGCGGGAGCGGTCACCCGGCGGCTCGCTGCTACCGGCCCGTCTTCCGTCGTCCCTTCCTCCGTCACTTCCTCCCGCCTTCCCACTGGCCGGCTGCGCTGGGCGCGGCGCGGGAAGCCCGCCCGAGGGCCGCTCCGAGCTGCCCGCCTCGCTAAGGGGCGGCAGCGCCGTGGCCCTCGGAAGGGAGCGGCCTGGGGCAGCGCAGCCCGTTGCACCTTTAACAGGCCAGCCCGTAGTGCCAGCCCAGAGGCGGGATCCGCTGCCGGCTGTGAGGAGTGCCCGCCCGCCGCTCTGGAGCGCGCAGAGCACGGGTTAGCCCGGGGCTAAGGGCGCTGAGGGCTGCCGGCAGCCAGGGCGGGCGGCCCCGCGCTCGCCGCTCCCACCCGGGAAGCTGCCCCGCTGACGCAGCCCTGCGCTTGACGATGCCCGAGTTCCGAAGTAGCCGGTTCCTACCCCGCGAGCTCACCACGTTAGAACTGGGCCCTGTCGCGGCAGCTGTTCTGTGACCCGATTCCCTAAGGGCAGGAGGAGGAGAGCGGCTCTGAAAACACCCAGGCCCTAGTGCCCGCGTTGTATCACGAGTTAGTGCCAAACCAACCCTTACGAGCAGGGGTACAAAGGAACCCCGCGCCCCGGGTGGAAGCTACACCGTGTAAGAGTATTTACAAAGCTGCTCTCCTGGCAGAAGATAAAACCCTGGCTCCTGGAACCGTAACTCCTCAGAGCACACAGATCAAGGTGGCTTCTTCCTGTGCTGCCTTAGAAAGCAGCACGGACCGAATCCAACACACACAGGGACACAGACCTGTTTGAGAGGTTTGTAAAGTCTGTTGGTAAGTCAGAGCAGTGTCACGTTCAAAACAGAGCCAGTTTTTAAGTGTGCTGTGGCCAGTGCTATGGCCTACGGTGCTTCTGACTTGAGGAGACTGGTCCACAGGCTCAAATAAGTATCTGATGAGACAGCAGCCATCTTCCACTCTCCACATATGTATCTGAAAACACTCGGGATTACCAGACCCAAAACTACCGACAGAAGGCAGAAGAGAAGGGCTCGGAGATGAGATAGACCCTGTTCCTGTGCCAAGAGCCGAGTGCTCTGGGAAAACAGCATGTCTTAATGCAGCATTACACGCACCAAGTCACATTCTCCTCTTGGACTAAGTTTGACTCTGAGATCTAAAGGAACAGAAACCCAGGGAATTCAAAGTCATCATATAAGGAAGGGTAAGGGGAGGGAAAGTTAGGGACACCATTTTTCCTTCATATAAAAGAATGTTTTTACACGTTACAGGAATACTGGGGAAAGAAGCTGCAACAGGAAAATCAGAATATTCTTTACAAACACAACTGTTCCATTTCCACCATATCTAAGCAAATGACCTGCCTACAAACCAAACTGTTTGGCATGTTCCGAGTCCCTTCTGTAACACAATTATAGCTCATTTTACATTTACTGCAACATAAGAGTGGTAAGTGACAGATTTCAATTGCTGCTATGAGATCTTAAGTCCTGTCTACAATCTGAAGCACATGAAGGTGCTCACTTAAAAATTTACTTACAGCAGCCTCCTCTGAGCATTGCAAGGTGAGCTGGCATGATCATGAAGAGATGCTAGAGATTTTTCAACTCGCATCTTAGCAGCAGGATGAAAAGGAGAAATTGCAAACTAATCTTTAAGAGAAATTTAGGTACCTGCACCCATTAGAATAAAAATGTTTACATCTCTGAAAGATGAACGAATGAAATTCCAGACTTTAAAACTGTTTGTAAAATGTGACATTACTTTGATCACATCAGCCACACATGTTAACATACACCAAGTATCCACATACCATTTTTAACAGTAAAGCATTTATGAGACCCAAGTAAGAACAATACCTATCATTCACTGCAACAGATCCGCTCATCTTTGTACCCACATCAAGGTCATGGGATCACAGAATCACACAACATTAGGAGTTGAAGGGACCTCCATAGATCATCTAGACCAACTCCCCCTGCCAGAGCAGGATCACCCAGACTAAATCACACAGGACTGCATCCAGGCAGATTTGAACATCTCCAGAGGAGACTCCACAACCTCTTTGGCAGTCTGTCCCAATGCTCTGTCACCCTCACAGTAAAATGTTTCTCCTTACATTCACATGGAGCTTCCTATGTTCCAGCTTGCACCCACTGCCCCTTGTCCTATCACTGGCCATCACTGAGAAGAGCCTGGCTCCATCCTCCTGACACTCACCCTTTATGTATTTATAGATGTTAACAAGGTCACCCTTCAGTCTCCTCTCCTCCAAGCTGAAGAGGCCCAGCTCCCTCAGCCTTTCCTCATAAAGGTGGTGTTCTACTTCCTAAATCATCTTGGTGGCCCTGTGCTGGACTCTTTCAAAGAGTTTTACATAGCTTGTGTGAAATGAACTCACTTAAAATTGCCTAAAAAAAGAGACTTGAGTGTGAACACTCATTTCAAGCCTCTCTGGCCCAAGCTTGAGTCCAAATCTCTCTAATTTCCCTCTGGTCATGACTCCTCAGGCCCAGCCTGCATCCAGTTTCAATTACCTTCTGCCATGACATTGTTTCTATATACAAATCCCTGTATTTGTCTACATTATGAATCAAGTTGCTTTTGTGTTGGCAACAGGCTCGATCAGGAGGCTGTCTCTCCAGTGCAACTGCTTCATGAAAACCAATCCACCTCTTGTCAGATGTAGCTGCTGCAGCTGAAGAGATCATCTGCTCCCACAACTGGGATGAGTGGAGCAGGAGCCACCTTGTTAGCCACCCTGTTAGTTAAGCCACCGCAATGCAACCGACCAGCAGTGGGAAGTCTGAGCCCCCACCTCAGCAGCTAACAGCACGTGAAGGTACACAAACCGGGGGCAGTTTAACACACCACACAGGTGAGTGACTTGCAGTGGCACACATCAGGCACAGCACCTCACGAGCACGCAAGCCCCTGGGAACAAGGACCACTTCAGCCAGCCTGCACACAGCAGCAGCCCGCATGAATGAGAGCCTGGTCCATGCAGCTGCCATTTGTCCTGCAGGTGCTTCCCCTCTGAGCAAGTCACCAAAGGCGGTGGAGAGTACAGCAACTTCTTTCTACAGACCATTATCCATGGATAATGTTAGTTATCCTGGAGCCTGCAGGGAAAAAGATGGCAAGAACAAGTGCAAGGCTCACAGGTGAAGCTGAAGGCAGCAGCCGGGGAGCTCCACCGCTAAATATAAAGCCTGAGCACCCTGGCTGGCAATTTCTGTCGTTTGCTAGATGCAAAGAAGTGACCCACTACTGTAAAGAAGAGGGGAGGGAACCTTAATAAATGTGAAAAACTTTCAATCAATAATCCCAAGTGAAATTAAAAAGCATGAACCTGTCTCACTTCACCTTCCTCTTCCAAAAAGCATTTGAGACAGCAGGGGTTGACAAAGCTTGTGAAGCATGCATATCCTTTTAGGTGGCTTCCAGTGCCTACAGCAACCCTAGGTCTTTACCTGCCTTTGGCAATCAGGCTGTAGAGGGCTCTTTGTCTGACTGAAACATACAGTGTTTAACAGGCATGAGAAAATAATCAGACAAAAAGCTATTTGCAAAAAGATCACAAAAATAAGTATACTCTAGGAGTCAGGTAGGGGGGCTTAGAAAACAGCAAAGAGCATGGCCCAAAAGGATAACATGACAAGGATGGCACTCTCTGTTGAGCTGTTTAAGTCAAGGACAGAAAGGGACAGAGTAAAGTAAGAGCCACTGTCAGTTCTCTCCTGCACAGAATTACAAACGTATTTGAAGAGAATGAACTGTGAGGTGATACATGTAAAAAATAGATTGCTCTACCCTGACTGGTGATGGTAGTTACGTTGTATATTTAGGCACTTATCCAGAAAAACATGACTGCCAGTTCATGGTCATGAATCTCAAGAGCAGAGTAAGAGGCTACAGTGTGCTGAACAGAAGAAACCAGAAGCAATTAGAGACCATCAAAACACAGCTAACTTCCAAGATGTCAATCAAAGGTTTAAAGTGTGGCAAAACAAAGGAAAAATCAAGGACACAGGCACACCAAGGAAAGGCCCTGTACATTTCAGACATTTCTGCACTCATTTATTGCCTTCAAATAACAATAGTCAGAGAAGTGCATCCTTTGAGACATGAAAAGACAATGGCAGTTGTGAAAACATACCTAGAGTAGCAAGAGAAGTGATTTGATAAGGGAATGACTTTATCAAACCAGACAGCAGTACCAGAAGGTCAGGTCTGTGATTCTCCAATAGAGGGTATGTTAAGTCAGAACATGAATTACTGCTCTCCACCCCTTCCTAAAACCATGTAAGTAACCACAACTACTTCTTTTAGCTTTCATCAGGTCTTGTAAAGGTTCACCAGAGGCTTTCAAACAGTTAAAAAGTCATCTCTATCTGGGGAGAATGATTTTCTTTCCAGCACTTAAAAGCCAAGGCAGGTATTTCAACACACATTCAGCTCCATGGAAGGTACTTCACCTCCACAGCTTCACTCCAATTCTTTTTCTAAAACAGTGACCCATACCTTTCCAGTTTCTCCTAACAGGGACCATCTTGGCTTTGCACCTTCAAGTACTGTCTTCTGTGTTCAACTGTGCTATTAGAAAACTAGACCTAGAAAGCTACAGAGAAATTAAACCAAATAAGCAGGAGGGACTCACCTGGTTACAGAGCTGGTGTTGTAGGCTCTTTGAGGTTTTACCTCTCATCATTCTCTGTTTTGTAAGTGATCAGCAGAAAGCTTTTCCTTCTGTCTTGTCCTTTGCCAGGTTTCTGACTAACTATCTGAAGTGGGGTGGGGCAAATCAGTAAGAAAACTTCTGCATGAGAGTCAAAAAAAATCTTCACAAGAGCCTCAGGATAGCAGCTGCTTCCCCCAAGGCAGCTTCTTCTGTCCTACCTCCTATTTTTCTGGCTATTAATCTCAGGTGCTAATCCAATCCTCTCAGCTTATTAAATAAAGTGCAGCTGGGATACTCTGTGCCATCACATGAAGGTACACTTTTTTCCTTACACCTTATGTCTCACCACAAACAGAAAGCTGGAGAACAGATGAAGAAAATATTATGCATGCTGCACTTCAACAGTATCAATAGCATAGAAAAATTCACAACAGAAGGAACTTACAAAAACTGGGACCCTGCAGATCTATGACCACTGAAAGCTTGAGACACTGCAGAGCTAGTACTTTCTGATTTTAATCCCTGTTTAGGAAAAACAGAGAGGCACTAGAGCCCAAAATCTATTCAAAAACAATCACAGCATAAAACTGTCTTTTCTAACTCCAAAGCTATTTCAAAGTTTACTAAAACTTGCATGGGATTGTCCCAGTATGAAGAAACACCCTTTAGACTTGCATGATGGGTGGCTACAGCACTGATTTAAAAAAAGTCACCACCTCAGTGCTGATTCCAACAGTAGGAAGGAAACTGGTTGGGAACAGCTGGGAGTTAACATAGCAGGGACTGAAGATGAAAAAAACAGAGAGTCACTGAACAGCAAACAGCATTCTTTCTCTTTTTGGTCATCTTTAAGTTTCGCTTATTTTTAAGACTTTTTTTTTCTATGACTGTTTTGTTATGAAAAATAAATGTTAAACTGAATTTACAAAAAATCTCTTCTTGGAAGTAACAAATACAAAGACTCCCAGATACAAAGATC
The DNA here is from genome assembly GCA_022605575.1 of Laterallus jamaicensis coturniculus. Taxonomy (NCBI): domain Eukaryota; kingdom Metazoa; phylum Chordata; class Aves; order Gruiformes; family Rallidae; genus Laterallus; species Laterallus jamaicensis. Next base: position 13,578,002 of record JAKCOX010000005.1, on the reverse strand, counting down.
TCCTAAATAGGGAATTTGACATTATGAATTTTTTCCCTTAGCAGGGGAAGAAGTGGAATTAACTTAAAAAGATAAGATTGTCTCAGTGTCCAGAAAGGGCTGTGACTCAACTCAGTGACATACATATGCATACATCTGGTTGAACACACATTCATCTGTGTTGCTCAGCTTTCGGTCATGCTCCTGTTGGCACTGCATGGCCTGCTCTTGCCAGGTACAGATCTCCAGCCAACCCCCAGTCTCAAACTCCATCGTTCCAGCACCTGCCAGACACGGCAGCTGCAATGGGACAATCCTCCCCTCACCTCTCCCTGGAGCCAAGGCAGAGGTGAGTAGAGAAAGGAGTGTGGAGGCTCTTCACTACAGCTGTGGCAAGAAGCAGCAAGAGCCTGCTGACAGAGCAACCACAGCAAAAAATCTCTCATCCAGGTATTGTGCGTTAAAACCTCACAGAAATTTAACTAGGTGAGAAGTTTACTTCACTCTTACTGCATCCACTCTAATCTTACCTGGTTAAGAAATCTTCCTCTCATCTCATACTTGAGTTTAGTAAGGTTACTAACCTGTACTAATCATAAATGTCTAAGCTCAGTGTATCTTCATTCCTAGTTCTTCCTCCTCTGAGACCGTATCATTATCTGGTTTGTCATGAGTCTACCAAGAAGTGGACAAGACACAGTTTTAATCAAATGTAAGCAGTAACAACAGGTTTTATTCAAAACTTCCAGTAAAGAGGACCCACTAGTTCTGGAATAAAGGTTCTAAAAGTATTGCAGCTTACATGAATATAAAAGATCAAATAGAAGAAAATGAACCAAGCAGTAAAAAAAAGTAAAAATTAAAAATAGATATATTTTTTGTAGTTTGAAATAGCCCCACAAAGGGATTTGGAAGTCAGTTACTAGGTTTGGCAAAACAAGATTCTCTTACAAAATTAAAAGCCTACTTTCTTTTACATAAACTGTATAAAACTGCTCAATATTTAGAGCATTCTGTACAATTTTGTCTTGAAATACATAGAGCTGCAGCCTTTACACTGCAGGAATTAATCATTTTGTCCTCTTCACAGGTAAAAATTAACCAGCTGTGCAATTGTTTTGGGGGAAAATGAAGAGGCAAAAAAGAGTCAGAATGAACAAGATGAAGCCACTATAAAAATGAAATGCACAGCAAAACTCAGATCTCGGTTTAAACTAGCAAGCTATGTTTACAATATATTCTACAGTTCAGTTGTCATTTTCCCTTCCCACTCCCACCTCCCCCCCATTCAAATATTCCTAATTTCTCTCTGGTCTAAATCTAGTTAATTTCTAAACTTTCAAATACACCGTACATACATTTAGCAAAAAACATACCTAGTATTCTTACAGCAGTATGGTCAGGACACAATTTCAAAGTTTATTACATAGTCGTTGAGATTAAGCCTTAGGACTTTTTTTTTTTTAATTCTTTTAAAGAGAACAGCAACCATCAACTTAGACAAATGGTTTTAAAACTGTACTGCAGAGAGCCTGCAGAACGCGGACTTCACCAACATTGTCTCTTAGCCCTGGGGGGGTCACAGGGGAAAACAGCAGAGTGCCAGCTACAGGAAGATCCTTTGGGAACTCAGTCGACAGCCTGTGGTTTTGGCTTGGTTGTCCCTGTTGCACTAAGCCCTGCAAATCAACTTTACAATAGTACGTTACAATGTAAACTGAAATTCTTGATACCAACAGTACATCGAAGGGGTGGGTTGGTTGGCTGTGGTGTGTTTTGTTGGTTTTTTTCTTGAATCCAACAGTTGGTCACAGAAGTCAAGTATTTTCAAGGCTCTTATTCAGCTGTTGCCAGTTTGGGGGGGGGGAACCAAGAAGCCAAAACCCAAAAAACATGTGTGTCTGACTCATACATCCTTCAAGTACATGCAAGGCTCAATTGTTTCCAAAATACAGGAGCTTAGGACCTTTTAAGACACTGAAGAAATAGGATTATGAGGAGAGCCCATCTGAGTAAGTACTTTATCCAGCCACTGAAGGGGACCATGAAGATGTATCTCTATCCAGCACGGAGTGCTTGTTACATCTTGGCGATGATATTCAGCTCCCCAACCCTGGAAGCAGAATCATAAGTGTGGAAAGAAAAAAAAAACCCACCTTATTTTATAATATCACATACATGAGAAGGATATTTCATCTGTTTTCTCACCAGAATACTCTAGCTTTTCAACAGTTATTATCAGCAGGATAGCATAACGCCCTTGATACACCAACTACTATCACATTCAATAAACAAATCCGAAGATTAAAAAAAATTGGAGGTAGTATAATTTTTCAGCCTCTTGATGTCTCAGAATGGAAATCCTGTGGCAATGAAAAGTTTCCCTGTACATCACTGCCAGCTGCATGATGTCCCAATAAGAGCTCTGAAGAGGGGGATAATCAAGTCTTCTCTGCCAAGACCAAAAATAGAACAAATTGGGGGAAATGCTGCCAAGCAGATCAACAAATTTAAAAATGAATTCATAGTCTGACATTATAGAAATGGGGGTGAGGCATCTGACAAGAACCAAAGCATCATTTGCAGGATGTACACAATAAATGGAGCAACAAGCTAGAAACATTCCTCTTTGGAGAAAGAGTGCATGGTCATTCCCCAGCAGGCTATGTCTCAAGACAAACAGGTTTTAGTTCAGCTCACACCCAATTTAGTTACAGCAATTACCAAAGATATAAGCAGATACTTAAACAGCATTCAAAATAATTTTTGGGGCAGATCTGGAAACAAGACAGCTGCAGGTACAGTTTGCTCTGCTCTGCATTAACCCAAACGAAGGGATTACTCATCTCCCCAGACAGGTGGCAGCATCTCTAAACACTATGCGACTCAACATCCAATAAAAAGGACAGTAACTATTGAGGCAAGACTGCTTTACAGCTCTACAGGATGCAGAGCTATAAACAGCCTATTCCATTTTAGGAACCCCTGCCCTAATACACCTGAAAGTTTCTATCCTGAAGAGCACTTCAGCGCATTAACATTTTCACTGAACTACTTTCATATATGCAACCAGCCCTTTCATCTCAGTACATATTGTTGACACTCAATTGCATCACAAATCTTGACTTTGCCTGCCCACACCCCCCCAACTTCCCAGAATAGCAAGGTATGTGTATTATTCTAAAGAATCACTGCAGTTCCTAATTTGGGAGCTGCTGGTCAGGACAGATTTAGAGGATTATGCTATCTACACTCCCACAACTGCTGTAACAGCTTACACTACAGTCCCAGTTCACTCTTCCAAAAATACCACCCATGCAATGCTCATGAACTTTATTCCATACTTAAAATTTCACACCTATTACAGGTTGATAGAGACACTGGACCATTCAAAATCACCACATGAAGAAAAAAAAATAATTATCTGCTTACCCAATAATCTCAAGCAGATTTTCACATACCTTTACGAAACTCATACGGAGAGTGCACATCTTCGTAAGCTCATACACGGTCTCAAAGCCATGGTTCACTGACTGAGCCAGAAGCTGAGCAAACTCTTGATTGTTGAAAATCTTCAAACTGCAGCCACTGGGGATTTTGCACACCGTGGTGGGGTGGAACCCATGATGGTAGTTGCAGTTCCGGCTTTGCACAAAGATACTGCTGTCGCTGAGACATTCAGCATACACTTCCCCACCAACGTAATAGAGATGAACACCTAGGAGGAGATGGTTGATGGGATTACGTTAGACAAAATTCACGACACACATTTATTTGTCATGCTCTGTCTCTGCAGGCATATGTTTCTGCTTCAAGAGATAAACATGAAGTTCATATCAGACCATCAGCTGTCTGTCCTCAAACTTGATTTTTTACTTTTCTGCTTCATCAGTGGGCGATTTGAGGAGGGTCTGTACGTACAAATAAGGGAAATCCTAATTGCTGTGCTTTAACATGCTGTATATTCAACAATACATGAGCAAGCTCTGCAGTAGGTTTGATGCAGTACACATTGGATGGCTTGACCACCTGAACTTTTTTCTAGTTATACTTATGTAAAACAAGAATTGGGAAGCCCCACTGGGTTCTCTGGAAAAGCCCTGAATGCTATTTTGGGTAGCGAGAGTTTTTTTTCAATCTCACTTTAATTCCAGAAAGCTGGAAAATAAAATTGCCCTTACATAGCCTGAAAGTTGCACCAGAAGAGGTTTAGATTGGATTGTAGGAAAAGGTTTTTTCCCACTGAAAGTGTTGTCAAACACTGGAACAGGCTGCCCAGGGGAGTGGTTGAGTCACCATCCCTGGAGGTATCTAAAAGATGTGCAGATGTGGCACTTAGGGACATGACTTAGTGGTGAACCTGGCAGTGCTAGGTTAAGGGTTGCACTGGATAATCTTAAGGTGTTTTTCAAGCTAAACAATTCTGTGACTCTTTATTCCTCAGATGCATCTGTCAAATGAAGGTACAAGCAATTTCAGTCCTTCCCCTTCTACTGCCTGCTCTCTTCACCTGCCACTGACAGCAGCAAGCCCCAGAAGAGTGACATACAGGGAACCTGGGAGGAAATCTGCTATCGATACAGCTGAATTCCAAAGGCTTTGAGAAAGCAAGAAATTTGCCTTGGGTTTAAAAATTGATTATTTCCTGCTAAATGACGTTACAAGTCAGAGAAATGAATGCAGAATTTAAAAGCTAAACTGCAGTCAAGTCAGAAAGCTTTGACTGTGCTTTGTCACTGAGATTTTGCTGCTGACTATGCGTGTACCTGCATGGATACATATACACTCCCACTTGATCTTTAAAAATATTTATGGCTATGCCTTCAAGTTTGGGATTTACTTCCACTAACAGTTCTATATCATTAGTTGTACATGCTTACTTATTAACAGTATCCTTGTGTATTGCACACTCTGCTCTGGTACACATGCAGTTAAGTCCTTCAGGAGAACTCTGCTTGCAGCTGGGTTACTTTTAACAGGAAAATAAATGAGGGGTTAAGTAAATATCCTGCTGCTTGGTAAGATGAATGGGAAGAAAAGAAGGAAGAAGTATTAGGACTTGAGTGGCACAGCACAGGTGTGGTATACTGCTGAGAGCTGCACAAGTCCTTCACGTAGAGAAAAGCTCTCCAGACCAAGGGCTCAAAAGACCTGACAGTCCTCTTCAGTTTCAATTCTTTCCTCCTCTAAGGGCAAGGGAGATATTTCATTAATTGGCACTTACAACATACACCCTGCTGCTTAGGCATGCTGAACTCTCAACTGTCTCAGAAAACAGAGTTAACGAATACTGTAAATTTGGCAGGAATGCCCCGTTGCAGGGGGCAATGTCAGTTTTGCTTGTCACTTGCATTATAGGTATAAACTCAGAAAAGAGGAGCGTACAAAAATCAGACAGAAACCAGTAGCTTTTCTCTTTTGTAGGACACTGGCACAGCCGTAGAAGAGAAGCACAACATCCACACTGAAACAATCACCAGCCTGTGAAAGAGTAATTTGTAAAACCTTTTTTATCGGGTTGTCTCTCTAAATACATGTTAGGAAAGCTAAAGGAACTAAGGCTAAAAGTTTGGTGCCAAGATCTATAATTTTGATTCCCACGTACACCAATAATCAAGATAAATCAAGGCATTTCATCAGACAAACTGCCTTAAACTCTCATTCTAATTAAGATTATGATAGCCTTTGGACAATTAAAAACTGATTAAGGGTAAAACCTTCCAGTAATTACACACCAGGCAAGAACAATACTTTGCTTATAAAACCTAGCCAAAAAATTAAATCATTCCCAGCACAAGCACTTGTCCCAGTTATTTGGGAAGACCAACTTGCTATTGAGGCACGTATCCCAGGCTGTCATGTCTAAGGGCAACCCTCCACACCCACCCACCCCCACCCCCCCCAAAAAAATGGATGCAAAGATCCAGACCTCACCTTTGCCAATATGCCGCCTCGTGTTCTCAATGGTGGAGTTGCGGTTAACGTTTGAGAGCAGCCCCAGGCAGAACCTGTTCTTGTTGTTGGAGGGGTCAGTGAAGCCATCCACCAGGACACTGGTGGAAGAAGCGTGGAATGCCTCCCCGACACGATTATTCAGCTCATAGTAGACAATGGAGCACCAGTGCTTCGGCTCTTCGTAAGCAACTGCCTGCACATCTGCACAGCAACAACGGAAACATTACGATCTAACAGCACTGCAAAGATTCATAAACATGCAGAGTTTGGCTGGAAGTCACTGAATCACTGAAGGGTGAGCTGGATAAGCAATTACAGCTCAAGGAAAGCTCTTCTATCTTCAGTTATTTTCAAACTTTTCACGACCACATACAACAGAGTAATTTCACCCCAGCTTCACTTGTACATGACTCACAAGAGTCAGAAGATGGCACACAACATCCACAGAAAAGGGCAGGAAGCTCCCAGGCACATACAAAGCAGTGCCCACATATCCCTGTCACATCATCTGCAACACACTACGGCATGAGCCCAGATAACAGAGAACACTGCAATCATACAGCTCAGCTTTCTTTCCAATTTAAGTAAACAAACTTCTACTTCATTTTACTCAGCTACCAAATAAGGCACGTCTGTGCTTACTGCGAAGTTAGTTGCAGGGAGAGACAGCGGCACACAATTGCACAAGAGACCATTTGTTACTCTGGGTACAAAGAAATACTGCAAGGTTCTCCAGTCTCTGGTAACAAGAAGCTGCTCCTCAGCAGCTCCTATCAGAAGTGAGGAATTGTGCAGAATGCCAAAATTTCTGGCTCACGACTTCCACCCATCAAGCTCTAGAAACACATGGAACTCTTGAGGTAACACTTGCGACTGTGCATGGGGAACAATTTCTCCAGATGATACTGAAGGTCTTCACCAAAAAGTTTCCCAGTGGGTATCCAACAACAGCACAGGCTTCTCCAGATACCTCCACCCACTGCACATTCTTTCAAATGCCAAATACAGCTACAAATTATTACACTGCCTGCAAACTAAAGGAGGCTAGCGAAGGGATGTGGCTGCTTTAGGTGCTAATTTTTAAACGAAGGAGCCTGTTTCACTGCTAAGCCTAGTGCAGTTGGACTTGCTGCTAAGACACCAACTTTGCAGGTTAAGGCTCCAACTACAGGTCCAAGTGCTAAAATGAAAGTCAGACTCGTATTATGGGAAAACTTGTTTCTCTGGCCAGAGGTTTCCCCTCCCAGCCCTAAGTCATTACTGAAATCAGCCAACTAAGACCAGTGTTCATATTTTCCTCTGTTCACAGATCATACCACTATAAGTTTTCTGACATTTACAAAAAAACCCAAAAGCCCCCCCCCCCAACCAGCAGTACATAGCAGAAACAAAAGGTGGCAAATAGTCAAAAGCAGGATACCACATCCTACATGACTGCGCAGAACTTCTGAGCAAGAGTGTCTGCTGCTGACCAATAACTTGCTTGAAAGACTGGTAAAAAGGCTCTGATCTTTCCTGATACCCTAGCATTTCTTATCCATTCACAGCACTGCTAACACCCCCCCGCTCTCCCTCCCCCAATAAAATCAATACAAATCTGTCCTTAATTATTAGTATGAGGTTACTACACTTTTAATTCCCATGAAGATGCCAGCAATTATCAAAGCTCTGCCCCAGTTCTCTAAGGAAGAAAACTTGCCAGCTGGCCATTCTTACAGGATGAATCATATCTCTCCCTCACAGATTTCATACTAACTTCCTTACATTTGCTTTAAGTCATGCAGAGCAGGTGCGTTTAGTCCCTCTATTCCCAGCATGGGCCAACAATGGAAATTACCCAACTTCAGTGACAGGATGCAGCTTGTTAAATCAAATCTCTTAAGACTAACAAATCACCATGAAGAACATGCTTCTAAAAAGCCTGCAACAAAAATGTTGTAGTAAGTTCACAGTAAAAATTCTTCTTTTAAAAAAAAAAAATCTGCTGCAGGTTATAAAAATAGGGCAGTAACAGCTTACAAATATGAACAGTAAGAACATGAAGGCACACAGAAGGGCTTTTTCTATTTTTAGATGAAAGGACAGAGGTGGAAAACCATTCTTGTACTGAGAAAAAAAGTACTACTAGACACAGTCTTTATTTTGAGATGGTTGAGTGATGAAGATGAAAAATACAAGCTTGGGCCAGCAACGACTGTGCATTCACACAGTGGACTGCATCAGCAAAAAGTGGAAATGCTACAGATGGGGTTATCACATTCCAAACTCATTCCACACAGAGTAAATAGGTTAGCACAAAAGCAATGCACATTGTTCTAAGGGGGTAAATACACTTCCTGAAACCAGACATTCAGCTCAGCAACAAAACAAGTACCCCACAAAAAGAAATTTAAAAATATCCAGCAACAGTTAAACTGTTCATACACTTATGATCTTGATAATCACTCTGGCACAGCATTCAGCTTGCTGCTCTTTCTTGGCAAGGGCCACAACTGTGTAAGCTTATGTGTTCTCCAAAGGTGCTATTTCTCACAACGTGATGAATGCACTAAATCCTTTACTCAGCAGTCATGGCTGGCTGCAAAGGCTTTAAAATGCAATGTGTAAAAAGATGTCCGTGTCATAGCACATAAAGCAATACATTGGGTTTTTTTAATACAGACTTTAAGGTCTGTAGCAATACCACACCTCAAGCAGACAGCTCTGAATTCTGAGCCAGGTGTTATCACTGCTTGACTCAAAGATGGAACCAAAATGGGGAGAGAAGATGGGCGTTTTTGTATTTTGTGTTGTTCCAAGCACCCTTATGACCAGGAGAAGGGTAAATTATTACAAGCAAAGCATTCTCTTTAAGGGCTGAAGTTGAGAATTCAGTAAAAAAAATGTAACACTACTATTTTATGACATGCACTGTCTGAGAGGAAAAACACAGATATTCCAGTTGCCCATGTAAAATGTCTCTGGGTGTTTACATAACTGACAGCATTAGCACCCATCCTTTGATCGCATCTTTGCTGGGAGAACTGTACCTGACCATACCCATCCACAATTCAGTAGGCTTAACATAGTGATAAACCAATGCAATAATGAGAGAGATTCCTTTCCTTGCACATGTGCGGTTTCAGCATTGCACACACTAGTGTGCAGCATCATAGGAATTGTTTCTGTTCAGTGATTAGTGGTTCTAGTTACAGAGCAAAATTACTCTTGTCGCTGAGTTTGTTGGGAGCAAGACAGTAATAAACCCCACAGATTTTACATTTCTGAAGAGGCATGTGATAGCATCTTGTTCTAGCCAAATATTTAGAATCATAATTTTATTTGTAAATTTACTATTACCTCTACAACAACAGAAAAAAGCTACATGGCTACTTTTTTCCTTTTCGACAGCTAAAAATTTCCATAAATTAAAACTCAACTTATTAAAAGTAGGTTCTGAACATTCTTTACTCTTAAGAAGCAAAGGAGAAGACAAGAAGAAGTGTTTTTACCTCCTCTGTGTATATCAGGAGGAATTGCAGGTGCCATCATATTGGTATCCATTGGCTGGGAGGTATCATGTGTCATCTGATCTTCTGGAGGCAGGTAAGCAGGAGGGGGAGTATCAGCTAAATATAGAAAAGGCAAATACACATGATTCCTTTCCTGTCCTTAAAGTATATATACATAACAACACAAACAGTTTGAGCCTGGAAATGCTTCCAGCCTGACTCAGCTATAAACTTCCACCCACCAGAAATCCGAGAAAGCAATCACAGCCCTTGCATCAGGAAAGCAAAGAATTACTGTGCATATCAAGCACAACTACAATAAAAACAAGTCACTTCCCCCTGCCACCAAGCCACAAAAGAAAGCTCAGCTATGTCTCCAGCCCACATTTTTTGCAGGCTGAAAGTGCCATACAGGTGTTAGAACACAAAAAGGTGTGCAATGATGACCATGCTCACTAACATGTTGCTTTCAGCCCAGGTTGAATCGTCCCAGTCAGGTACTTGGCTTGCTCTGCAGCTACCTATTCTACTCCTGGAACAGCTTCCAAAACAGCTGCTTAGAAGCTGCAGGAAGCTGCCAATGTCACTATTTCCCAACGTCCTGGGGGACATGCTCAGGCCAATGGCACAGAGGTACATGCAAGAGAGAAAAACCCTGCCTGACCCCCACAAGCTTATGCTGCAAAAGCCAAGATTAGATTACCACTGTACTATCCCTGGTGGACACAGCTGCTGCTCATCCCACAGTTACTTCCATTACTGAGGGCATGGATTGTGAACTACCACAGCTTCCTAAACCCTGAAAACTGAATTAGCATCAACACAAGGCAAGAACCTTAACGTTGCTGTGTAAAATTTGGGGTTTGGGTGGTGGTGGTGGGGGTTTGCCTTTTTTAATGATTTCTTTTTAAACAAAACACAAGTTAATAAAATCTATTAACTGCTTATTTTTTAGAAGATCTTCTGTTGAGAATGCTGGCAGGTACACTGCTAATTCCCTTTCTCAGATACCATCAGTTGGACAAGATACCAGAGAAAACAGATGATAACAGGACTGCATTAACAGCTTAGCAGTCTGCACTGGAGTTTAAGTCTCATGTTTTAAGTGTCCATGTGCATGCAAGCATAATGTAAGTGATGTGCAGATAGGGGAACAAGAGTGTACAGCCACAGGCAACAAGTTAGCCAGTATCTAGAAAGCTTTGAAGATCTCTGGATAACTGCTTTGCTCCATTTTTTTGTATTTTCCAAAAGCCAGCCTCTTTCCCCATTAGTGCAAGGCAGACAACTGTCCAGAGCTAAGAATCAAGGACATGAGTATCTTGACCTCTTCTCTAATTCGATTTCTTCACTGCAGCTGCTGACTTGTCTTTACAGGCACGCAGGCAGAACAGACCCCTCAAAGATCAAGTGAACTTCCACAAGCCAGTGTTCAGGAAGTCCTCGTTAGAGAAGCCTTTATCTCTGCTGGAAGCACCCCAACCACACCAATCACATTAGAGGGAGCAAAAAAAAAAAAAAAAAGGCAGGAAAGACAGCTGTTTTTCCAGCAACTTTTCACATTTTGAAAAATGAAAAGAAAATACAAACTCTTTCCTTCCCTCCTGCCCCTGCAAATTCAGTAGTCTTCACTCACAAGAGGCAAATTTTAAAGACAAACAACTATCAGCAGCAGGAATCTATGGATGTTCATTTCCCATAATATAAAACAGATTTTCACAAGCCTGCCACTTTGCTTACATACGCCCTCCCTCAGTCCCCAAAGAAAACACACACAGAGAACAACAATAAGATTTCTATGGAGTCCTTCTAGCACTTAGATGAAGAAATCTGTCACATACTTCTACATGTAAAGACCAAGAGACAGCTTCACAGAATTTCCTAGGCACGTCAGTCAACAACAAAAGGTTGTTACTTCTTTGACTTCAGGAAGTAAAACAGCCTAAAGATTTCTTCTCAAGATCTTAAGGAACAGCCTTTCAGTGAAGTGTATTTGTTTCCTGAAATTACATCATTATGTGAAGAAATTTTATCAAGTAGCTGTAGCATGATCCCCTTGAGAAACATCCTTCTTCTGCAGAACAGAAGTCTGGTGCTGAATTTATGATCACCTCTTTCCTAAGTAAGGACGATCTGTAGCATTACACTTCTTGTGCATTAAGTGCTATGTTTTTTGGGCTGAACCATTGAACTCATTCCCATATCACTTTGAATTCCTCCCCCACCCCAGAAGAGTTTTACTGTAATGTTTTAACTGTCTTTGCAAGAGGAACAAGATAAAAAGAGCCAAAACCCAACTAGAACTTAATCAGGCTGCTGCCCTAAAAGACAATACAAAGTGTTTCTATAAACACATCAGCTACAAAAGGAGGGTTAAGGAGGTTCTCCATCCTTTATTGATGTGGAAGAAAGCATAGTGACAAAGGACAAGGAAAAGGCTGAGGTACTTAATGCTTTCTTTGCCTCGGTCTTCACTAGTAAGAGCAGTTGTTCTCTGAGCACCCTCACCACAGGAAAGGCACTGAGGTGCTGGGGCATGTCCAAAGAGCAACGAAGCTGGTGAAGGGTCTAGAGAGCAAATCGTGTGAGGAGGGGCTGAGGGAACTCTGGGGTTGTTTAGCCCAGAGAAAGGGAGGCTGAGGGGGAACCTTATTGCTCTCTACATCCACCTGAAAGAGGTTGTGACAAGATGGGTGTCGGTTTCTTGGGTCTCACCCAAGTATCAAGTGACAGGGCAAGAGGGAAAATGGCCTCAGGTTGTGCCAAGGGAGGTTTAGATTGGATGTGAGGAAAAATTTCTTCCACAAAAGGGTTGTCAAGCACTGGACCAGGCTGCTCAGACTGGTTGAGACACCATCCCTGGAGGGATTTAAGACACGTAGGTAGATATGTCGCTTAAAGACATGGCTTAGTGGTGGACTTGGTAGTGATGGGCTTATGGTTGGACCTGATAATCTTAAAGGTCTTTTCCAATCGAAACAATTCTGAGATTGTTCTCTATTAACACCCACAACATTATTACTAGACAAAGCACTTACATAGTCTTCATTACCTTACATCTCTCAATTTGCTACTGAACGTAAGTGTTGACTGATAATTTGGTATTATTAAGCACCAAAATCATACCAGTGACTTACAACCACCTTTTCCCTTCTGAAGAGGAATAAAAATTTACCATACCTGGCATCTGGAAAGGACTTCCTGGGTCTGAGCTGGCTGGAGAATGTGGGTAGGTGCTACTGCTGCTTCCAGGCGAGTTTGGATAGCTGCTGTTGGGCGAGTGGGGGAACGGGTGACTATTGGGTTGCTGAAAAGAGTCCGGGAAGGTAGCATTGTGCGGCATGTGGGGCTCATTTTGTCCCAGGTTGCGGAATTGGGCCAAGAGGCTGTGCTGAGGATTGTACTCGCTGTGCCTTGGAACCAGCACTGGAGGAAGGACTGGAAATGGAGAAACAGGGAAAAGCCACAACATTAGAGACTCAGTTTTTAAGGACTATACAGGGATTAAAAAAAACAACACCAACCCAAAAACATTCTTCCTCCCCTAGGGCAAATGCACATCTGTCTTAAAAACAAGGTAGGCAAATCTAGGCACACATGTCTAAGCAAGAACTCCTTTCCATATATCCGCTTACTGCATAGCTTGAATTCATAGCGATCGTGCTAGCTACCTGGTTTGCCAGATGGGAGCTTGTTTTCACAGAGGGCTGGGGAAAGACAGCCAAGAACAAACCACAACTCTGCATTTTAGTTTTATCCACACACAGAAATGCTGGGAAGTAGGTGCATTACAACACTGACATGCAGTTCATTTTGCTGCACTTGTGATCCTGCTAATCACGTAATGGCCTGTAACCCAAAACCTTGCTAATAAGGACAGGTATTTTTTCTGAAGACAACACTAATATGCCTTGAACTCAACCTAGTCCCAAGCAGCTGTAATTTTATTTTTAACCTGGACTATGTTCTTACAAGTTATTATTAAACCAGTTATTAACTCTTCAAGTCAGTTTACAAAATGTGCAATTTAAACAAAATTATGTAGTTCAAAAAAACCAACGGAGCAGCAACTGAGCTCCAGCTACATGCTACTATTGGGTCACAGAAACACACATCAGAAACTACGTGTCTCACCACACTCCCATGGCCTCCTCACCAGTGGGAAACAAAGGTCTCTCTTTGACTGAGAATATGAACGTGATATCAAGTACACTAAGATAAAAGAATCAGGTCTTTTCTCAGTGCCTCAGCTTTTGTCTTAAAATGCCTCACAGCAAAGTCCAAGCTACTCAAAGGATTAAAAGCTAGTCATAGATTGAAATGTTTGGGTGATGGGGGAAGAGGAGGTGCAAGGGCAGGGAGATGGAGATCCATGCACAAAGAAGCAGAATTGAAATAAGAATGTTATTCCCTTCCACATGTGCCCCCTTTCAGCACCCTCATTTCCCAGCTCCACGGATGAACAGGCCTGGAAGAATCCCCCAAGGATAGAAAGCCTTCAAGGGAAGGTGCTGAAAGAATAAAAAAAACAAGCAAAAGCAAGCCAGGCTTGCTCCCCAAGACCTTCTGCCCTGTCCGCAATGTCTGGTGGGCACACAGAAGAGAAACAGGAGCACATATCCACAAGCCTACCCAGATACAGCCATCAGACTAAGAAAGGTGTTTCAAAGACAGCTGCTTCATCTTATGGCTGAATGACAAACCAACTGAAGGAAAACCCAGTATCTTCTCGACAAGACAAACAGCTTCTTCCAAGACACTGGAGCACCTTTATTCTTCCAGCACTCTGCTTACACAGAAGCATACACGTATGTGGGCCATGTGGAGTCAGAGCATCAGGAACCCCCTTGATGGACAGACCAGACCTGGCACCTACATCCATTAGAGAAATTAAACCTCGGCATTTTTTTCCCACTAGTGGGATTAACGCATAGAAAGTTTGATCTCAGAAATCTTCCTTGAACAGACCAGAGGCCCTCCTTCTCCCTCACCCCAGCCCCAAATTAAGGCTGACCGTTAAGAGTCAGTAGCAAGTTTTAAAAATCTAACCTGATGTCTTGCTTCAGAGCAGCTTCACTGAGATTCCAACAGAACTCAAACATTTGTGGCAGGTATCACCCAAAAATAGTTTGTTGAGATGTGAAAATTTTAACCAACTTAACTTTACAAGGAATCCAAGTTCCTATTTATGTCACTTTCTGAAACAAAACACAACCATCTGCCATGGTGTACAAGTTCTCCATTGGAAGACACCCGAGAAGCTGCAACTCCCTCTGCTGTGCACTCTCCCCTGCCTCTAGTGCAATCACTCTCATACATCACTAGAAAAAGCTATTAAATGATTAAAAAAAAAAAAGCTTCATCACAAATCCTCTCACTTCACCACACAGCTAATGTCAAATAATCTTTCTGAATATTAGGCTCTCCTAGAATTAAGCTTGATCTGTTAAACTTGGCAGTCCTTTTGCAGTGAGGTCAAAAGCGCTATTTAATTGTCATAGTGAACATTTGCTGGGCTAATAAATTACCAGTGAAAAAAGTAACAATGAGATCATGTGTTAAAAAGTATTTTCCCTTTCCTGTCTTTATGATTCTTCCTTACTTTTCCAAGCATTAGAAAAACACAGCTTTCCTATCTCTTCCTTTCCTATGGATGGAGGTCAAACCATTAACTTTTCTGAAGTTGATTTGTGTAGAAAGCACATCACCTACCTTTCCCATCCCCTACCTCACATTAAACAATGACACACATGACATCACAGGAAGCCACACAATTTATAGCATTTTAAGATAGCAGAAGAACAGGATATTTTCTGTATGTTTTTTGTAATTAAAATAAAGTAGTGCCAGATTTTCCCAAGGTATATACAAGTTTTCTCCTGTTGGGCAGGTCCACCAATGAAGTTTAGAAGGCCATAAAATAAGAACAAGTCTCCTCTTCCCAGCTCTCCCCCTCACAAACGTACACTTTTTTGTCTAACTACTTCAACCTCAAGTGATTAAATGACAACTTCTTCAAAATACACATGGAAAGGAAAGCGGGAAAACCAACTGGTATTAATACAGCACAGATTAAAAAATGTCATTGCAGAATTTACTTTCAGTACCACCCCTAATTCATATCCTCCCTGTATACATACAACCTTAAGTGAGACGGAAAAACCTTGAAAGGCCACGTCAGGTGGGACAGAAGCTACAGCACTCCAGTTAGTCCAACTCTAAGACAGTCACTTGCTGCCATACCATGATCGCTCTGCAGCTCATGGGCTTTTTTTGCCAGCCAGCTGCTTCCACAGGAGTCACAGAGGAGTTAATCTGAGCACTGCTCACTCAGGAGTGAAGACACGAGCAAGGACCGGGCCCTGTGCAAGTATGGAAGGATGCCAGGAGTTCAAAACCTAAAGGGGGATGCACACCCTTCCTGCCCCCCTCACCCCTGCGTAAGGCGCTGAGCTTCTGGTCAGGTTGCAGACTCAACCATATGGAATAACAAATTACTAAGGCTCAGTACAGCAGGGGAGGAGGCTGATCTCTGCTGCAGCTGCCAGCTCCAGGAAGAAGTATAATTGAAGGGGAGAAAGCATGAGAGAGTTATTCTGTGCTAAGCCAGCACACCTGTTGCTATAAAATACTGCAGCAACATACATCTTTGCTCTGTGGGTCTCCATGGGATGCTGATCTAACAGTCTGCAGACAGAGTTTCTCCCCTCCACCTTGCCTTCTTCAGATTAAAAAAAAAGAAATTAAAAATTATATTTTTTTCTACTCAGTTGGGATGTGTATCTTTAAAGGAAACATACCATTCAATACACTGTTGCCTTAAAAAGCTACTGCAATGGCTTTGTAAATTCAACCTCATTAAAATTGTTAAGACCAGTTAATGGAATAGAACCACAAGTCATCCGACAGCTTGATTTCTGTACTTTCTCAAACACGAGATTAAAAGGTTTTATGGTCTATACCACAGATAGATTTTGCCTCAAGACCATGCATTGATGTGGACCTGGAGCTGAGAGGTAATACATGACTACCAGCAGAAAGGCTACTAACTTCGGTTGAAGAGGAAGGAAAACAAGCTGGGAGGGAGGCTGAGTATGTTTATGGAGCTGTAGCTAAGAAGAGATCCTGTACCTGTCAAGGCAGCCTGGGAATTAGGTAGCTTGTTTTTGCCATGCAAATAATACCCAGAGTATGCCTGCACCAAACCAGAGGAGCTGTATTAAAGAAATTACAGCCACAGGGCAACTTCACCCATAGGGCTATTTCATGTAAGAGCCAAGATTGCCAAAAATACTGAAGACAGACTAAAGACAACCTGGCTGTTCAGATAAATGTTCCATCTAACCACACCAAGAAAGCAATGCTATTATGGAAATGTAATGGTGGCCTTTGAAGAAAGCTACTGATCTCTACTCTTTGTATCTCCAGTATGTCATCCTGTTCTCCAGAAAACCAACAGGTATGCTGTCCTAAAGATTTTCTTGGGTTTCTTTTTTGTTCTATTTTCACATTCCAGAGATAATGATTTTAGCAGAGAAAGCCTAATTTATGAATATAACTTTTTAAAAAGTTTCTTAATTAAAAAAACCTAACCAACAACAAACTAATCCAAGCCAAAGGACCTACTGTACTTCCAAAGTAGCATATTTTCTATCCAAATGGATTTCATTATCTTACAGAAGCCCAGATGACAGCTAGTTTCCCCTCAAGGGCTCATTTTTATTCCCCTTTGCATGTTACCTGAAGATTCAGGTAGGTATCTTTCTCTTTCTGGAAACTGCTAGACCAAGTAAAGAAATACAAGGACCCACATATAAGCAAGCAGACACTGATCATCTTTACTTGCCAAAGTAGATACTACTTCTTCTGTGAGCTTTATAAAATAAATAAGGTTATTTTAAACAAAAAGAGCAACTGCTGTTCCACTTTTTGCTCTTAAAAATCCTGATGACCTGGTCAATGTATGTTCTGTAGAAGGGTTTGTACAGGTTTTTACCACAAAAGGGCCCTCAGCCCTAATGAAGGCCTGAGGGCACTATCATTAGACAGTGCACTTTAATTTGCAAGCATCGTATAGCTGTCTTCTCATATGCGTTTATGCAAAGCCACTTATGTTTTACTAGAAAAACAGAACTGCAGGTTGGGAAGGAGGGAAATCCTCACACACCAGTTCATGCTATGTGGAAGTGGGTATGAAAACATGGGTTGGGGGGAGGAACTTGCCACTTGTACTCCACACTCCAGCTAGAAAATCCTGCAAAGATGAAATTGTAAAAAAAATTAAGAGTTAGGAGAAGAAAACCAACCTAACAACAAAAGCCCCATAGCAGCAGTGTTCAACTAACAGATTTCAACTGTCCTAGAGCCTCCAAGCTTAATTTCCTCCCTTTGAGGCCACAGCAGCTGAAATTGTCTGTGGAATCCTAGTGAGCAGTGCAGACCCACAGTGCAGGTACCAGCACACGCTCAGCTGAACATGCTCACCAGCTCAGCTGGGCTTGCTGTCTGTAGCACTAGAGAGCCACTGAAGCATGCTGACTGAAAAGTCTTGCCAAGATCTTCTTGTACATAATAAACCACCAAGTAGAAAGAGAACTTTAATGTCATTAGGGTTTCCCATGTTGCCTAAAACATGACCTGGCATAATTAAATATTCTTTGACCAGAGGACAAGTTCTCACATACAAAGACACTTAACGTGCCTACACTTCGGATAGTTTACTCTTGGTTAAAAAAAAACCCAACCCAACAGTGTCATGGCAAAATAAGTCTCTGAGGACCTAAGTGCTTTATGTTGTTCCAATACCACCTGGCTTATGCAAGGCTGTCCTACTGGCTGTTGTGGCACGTCTCCACTTTACTGTTTTCCCAAAAGCATCAGTGCCAGCCTTTTAGACTTTTGCTCCAAAACTGTGTTATAGTAATTGCAATTGAAAAGGCTCAGTAATAGCTATTCAATAGCCTGCTTTGGGTGACAGATGGACAAACATGCCAGACTTTCCATTCTGGGAAAAAGCTGAGAGTTGTCTTGTTTTCTCAAGTCTTAATTTTACTTTGCAGTTGAAGTGGACCCCACAGCTTGATCTGCCATTTTACACAGTTACAACTAAGACTTGCATTACTGGCTGTACTTTTATATTGGACATCTGGTCTAAATGCATTTGGCAAGTAATATTAGTACATTTCCTGCATTACAATATTCACCTAACATTAGATTTTATTTGCAGATGCTCTGATAAGCTAACATTTTGATTAAACTGACATTTGTCAAGGCCAATTTCAGAATTTAGTACTAACTGTATGCACATAAGTAAAGGAGTTGCTCTAACCAGATTTGGGGGGAGAAGCAGCCCTGATACAGGAGGAAGTAACAGTGCGATAGTGTATATTAACTCAGACATTTACACAGACCAGAGTTCAAATTACCTGTACAAAAGCCACAGTCACCATCTTAGCAAGTAGCTTAAACTCGATAGTCTGGTCTTTTAAGTAAGAATAAACATCTGAATCTTGCAAATTTTAAAGGAAAAGAAAAAATAAGACAGCAACATATCTTCTTG
Organism: Laterallus jamaicensis coturniculus; assembly: GCA_022605575.1. NCBI lineage: Eukaryota > Metazoa > Chordata > Aves > Gruiformes > Rallidae > Laterallus > Laterallus jamaicensis. The sequence goes on along the minus strand of JAKCOX010000005.1, from coordinate 13,559,018 downwards.
ACAACATATATCCCTTTATTGCACTTGGTTTTTCAAACACATGGTGAGGTTAGACAGCTGTTAGACTGCTCCCTCCCTTCTGCCTTCCTATTTGAACTCCTCTCCCCAGGTTGGTTCTGGTAGGGAACTTCAGAACCAGATTCTGCAAAAACGTAATGAGGCTAGTTTTATACTACTTGCCCAGCAAACTGACAGCTACTTGCTATTTTGGGGAACCATCCTATCATTGTGCCCACCTGCTGCAGCATGCTATTTTTAGCATTACACCCAACAGCAGTGTTACACTGCGATGCGGCAAACCTCAGCAACAAAACTCTCCGCTCCCTCACCCCAGCCTGCAGAGGTGCACAAATCCTGCTACAGAAATCACGTGGGAACAGGGATTTTTTCCTAACTTGCTTCTATGTATTAACTCTGAAAGGGGGGCATGCCAGTTTTCCCCTCCCTCGTGTCCCCCAGAGCAGCTTCCGTTTCACCCTCACTCCCCCAGCCATCTCCCCCTCCCTCCAATGTCTGACTGCTGGCAGTATCCTCCACCAACCATGTCTGGTGCTGTGGGAGTCAGGCTGGCAGCTGCTCTGCTGGGATCCCTCCAGACCAGGCCATCAAAGCTCCTCCACCTGGCCGGAAACCACATGGACATTCTCCCACTGACTCCTGTTCTCCCAGGTGCTGTGGGGCGGGAGCCACCAAGCAAGCCCTGGGACCACAAAAAGCCCAGCCAGGCAAACTCAGAATCCCAAAGGGACTCACTGCTTACTCCCAACTTTTCTGTCCTGGCTCCAAATTTAACCTAGACAGACTTGGAGCCCCCTGCCAATCTGGCAGTCCCAGGTGCTGTATTTGACTCCTGCCGCTTGCCAGAAGCAGCTTTAGTAATCTGACTGGTGACCTGTCACAACAGGCTGTGTCAGGTCTGAGGCATAGGGAGGGTATGCTGTGATGGGGTTTCTAAAGATCCTCTTCTCAATTTATCCCATCTAGAAACAGTTTGGGAATATTAATTTTACACGTACTGATCCTTGGCCAGTCAAGCACAGAGGGAAGAGACAAGGATGACTACAGAAAAACGGAAGTCAGTTAAAGTACATACAGTGGGAGCTCACAAGTTATGACCACACCAGTATGCACAACCAAGTATCTGTGTGACTTTAAGGGAACTTTTTAATGCCATTTGAACTCAGCTTGTTTTGCTTTCACTGAGGACCAGAGCTGCAGCACTGTACAGGGGAGCATTCAAGCAGCATTTACTTCCAAGATCGCATGAGTCTAAACCTGCCTCATCCAGGATTTCCACCATTTCAAGTTTGTTTCTGCACCCCTGGTGCCTGCAGTAGCTGTGCAGCCTCACTTAGAGCAAAGAGCAGAGGAGATCAAAGACAAAAATGAAAACAATCAGGTTAAAGTCATAGACAAGGAGTCCACGCCGGGAGGAAAACCAGCACGACACACCTACTGCTCTCCTCAGAGCCTGAGGACCTGGCCTGTTCTTGTGGCAAAAAGCAGCTGTACATTTAGGAGAGACGCTTCTTGCCAAACACAAGCTTGCTGAAGCAGACATCCACTTTGAATTCAGAGTTATAATGGAAACGAACACCACTGCAGGCAGAATTGAAAATTCAACTGTTCTGACAGCGCATTTGTCCACATCACAAAAAGAACTGCTGCTCATCCCCCCAGTTTGGGTGCAAAATGGGCACCATCAGCTTCATAAAGCCCCTTGATGTGGAGCAGACTGCAGCCAGCTCTCACAAGAGGTTTAACAAAAGAAAAATCACCCAACCTTTTTTATCAACACTTCATTGATAAGTGCACAAAACCTGAACCAGTGTTATTTTCTGCTTCCAAGTGGCTGTGCTGATGGGTTGATCCACACAACCAGAATATTTCAGAGACAGATCAGCTGCTTCTGGACTGACTGGTTTTAGTATCCCCCGGCATCGCATGCTTCAAGCACAACAAAGCATCAGTAAGCACCTCCAGAAACGCATATCGAGAAGTTAACAACTGCATCTCCCTAGGCAGGTTTAAGCTCACTCAGACCAATGAAGAGGAGTAGGTTTCTCCCAAGGCTGAGCCTCAAGGGGCTATCAGCAGATTCTGGACTCCCTCAGAAGAGAAGATTCAGGTGCAGGGCAGGACTCTGCTTTTACAACCACTGCCACACATGAAGCATAAAAGAAAAGTAAAATCCTCTTTTGCCTTCTTCGTAAGACATTATAGATATATTACAGATGTTGGTACAGACATTATAAACTCAAATCCACTCTAACCTAGCAGGCCGGTGAGCAAGGATGATTAGTAGAGGCAAACTAAGACAATTCTGCATCAGATGGAACCAAGGGCTGGTGCTCACTAGTGCTTATGAAAATGAAATACTCCATTTCTTCACCTTCCTTCCCTTTAGCTAAGGTAAAAGAACTGAATCTCCTCCTTTAAAGCCACATTAGAGGTTTGATTTATTTTTTGAAGTGGCTATTTAAGCACCTCTTCATCCTCCCCTGCTCCCTATCCCATTGCTTTTGTTTTGCTGTTAGAGCAAATGGGACTTAGGCATAACAAATTTTTTTCCCTAAAAATTCCAGATGATCTCTTTTACCTGATCCCATTCATATAACTGAGGACAGCAGCTTTATTTCCACAGAAACCAAAGGAATAAAAGAAGGGAAGGGAGTATCTTAGGAAGGACTTCCAAATGTAATTTGATACATGTTCTAGGAAAACCTAAGAGGTCATTTGTAACGTTTGCAGAGAAAGATGTTCACTTTTTCCCCCACAGCCTCTACGTATGCTCTACACCTAATTATTACTCAAATCTTGATTGGACTTAAGGGTAGACCCAAACCAGATACGAGCCCAATTTCCAGTTCTCTTAAACTGAGGGGAAAGAAAAAAAAAAAAGAGCAGATTCAGCCAAGTGAACACACCAGTTCAGCTGAGCGTGCCAGTTTTTAAAAAAGCATCAAATTCAAACCCTGCCCTCCTTAATTAAAAGCTTTGCTTTGGCTTGCCAAGGGAGAAATTTGACAGCCATTAACCACCCTGCACCAGAAATAATTCTGCACACACCAGACATACCAAACAGCAGCAGAAAGCTACTGTAACACAGCTCGAGGTGATATTTCTTCCTGGCAGCTGAGTACAAAGTTCTATTCCCATCCCAGTAACAAAACAGCTTCTACTTTCTCCTCTCCTTTCCCACCAGTTCCACTCCTTCCTACGTATCTTCTGCAGGGCTGTGTTGGTACAGATGTTCCTGAAGCCGCTCCCTGAGCCCCAGTGCTGCTCTGATCAGATAATGTAGCAGTGGAGGGGAAAAAGTGACTGTGATCTGGTTCAGCACAAGGCCACGCAAACAGCTGTGCTGGCACAACCCAGAGCAGCTGTTTATGCACCCTGCCATGGATTGCGTCTTTATCACCTTGGGGGGGGAGCTTGCTGAAGGCCACCCTTCCTCACCTTCACCCCGTGCCCCCACGCTGCCTTGCCCCCATCTGACCCCACAGCAAGTGAGCTGAGGGCACCCAGCATGCCAAGCTAACCGTGCCAAAACAGTTTTCTGTCTGTTCAGTTTGCCTTGATTGACTCGTGGCAAGATCAGATGGGCACCCGTGCGGGCACAGAGCCTCAGGTCAGGCTGGGCACAAATATGGTACCACCACCACGTCACACCCACGTGCCTGCCAGGCGCCACGTTCCCCTCCTTGCACAGGGCGGCCGGCACAGCCCGTGCTCAGGGACACCTGGGAGGCTCCAGACCAGAGACTGCTGATAGTTTTTCACCTCTACTCAACTGTTTACAACTGATTCCTATCTAGCCTGGCTAACAGAAAAAACCTCGCTTGGATTCAGGGGTAGCTTTGTAGCTGGCAGACACATTGCAACGTACCAATTCTCATGATTTCTGAGCTTATCTTATAAAACTAAACAGCAAGGATGGAGTAAAGTATCAAGTATCACATCCCCCTGGCACCTTGAAACCTGGGACACATCCAGAGCACTAATTTCCCAACATAGAGCACCTCCTGGTTTTATGTATCTGAGGGTTTACCACTAATCCTTTCCTCAAAACTTACACAACCCTGAAACAAATCACATGATAGCCAGCAGAAGTGTGAATGCAAAGATGCCACTCCATATACGCACTGTATGCTTCAGCTGTCCAGTAACTGGATCTGCACAGAGCAGTTCGATACAGACCGTGCTGTCAAGCGGAGCCAAAATTTCATGATGTACCTTGCACACAAGATGTGCATTGTGCACAATATGAACTCCCAATTTTATTTTGTCAGGAGAAAGCACTTTTCTAACCCTCCTGGCTGCCAACGATAGCCTTAGAAACACAAACCTTGATATCTGCTCAAGTCCAGAGGCTGTTGGAAACAGTGACTCATGCGTGAATTCCCACTGCCCATTAATCGCAAAGAGTAAGCACTTATGCAGCAATAATGATGTTTTAATGTCCTGACAAAAATGGGAAAAACGGTTAACAGAATTTGGGAGTGACTGTCAGGAAATGAAGACAAAGACAATGCTTGGAGGACAGCGAGAACAAAGAAAGGACAGGAAAAAAGATGTCATAAGTTAGCATGGCTCTCCAAGCCAAAGGGGAGTTCAGCTGCCACCTGTTTCAAATAGCCACATTTTCCCACTCAGCTCCATGTAACATCCCTCAAAGCAGCAGCAGATCTGTGGCTGACTAAATATAAACCCTTCCTCCTTTACAAACCCAGCCAGAGACCTCAGTAAAACCACAGTGGGCTTCAACGCCACTTTGGCAAGCTGTGAAAAGTCAAGACGTGACTTCAGCATGCATAGAGCAACCGTACCTCCAGACCCTGACATCACAGAGCACCTGGGAAGTGAATGTTAGCTCCTGGTGGGCAGCTATCTCCAGAATATTTTAAGTGGTGAGAGAAGCACAATCAGCTTGTGAGAAGACCAAGTATTGTGTCAAACTGACTACAGCCCTAATGTTTACAAGCAAACTCTGCAGTTGCCTATTGGACAAGTGACCAAGAATATCTAGCTTTTCTTGAAGAAATGTACACTCTGAACAACAAGGGAAGCATTTTATTTCTACCATCCCCAACTTACTCAAGTTACTGCTTTGTTTTTTGTTTTTGTTATTTTTCCCCCCAGAAAATACTCTATAACTACATGAACGGAGAAAATTTTGTCTCATCCAAGACCTAAGAGCAACCTGCAATTCAGGCTTACACTTAATGATTTTTTGCTCCATCTCCCAAACACAAAATTTGTAAGCTGACTTAACACCCAGAACCCAGCTTTTCAACCACTTAAACTACTTAGCAGCACTCAGCTAAGAGTGTACGTTTTAGAGAGACACCTTTTGAAAGTTTTATTCTATTTTTATCTTGCATATTTCATTGAAGTGACAGGACATTAACAAATACCTATTTTTAAATATGGTGTAAGTGGTCCAAATAAAAAAGTTCTCAAACCCAGTAATTGTTTCCAAGATTAAAGCAGTATGAGTTAGAACATGTCATCTGACATTACAGTAAGAGCCCAACTGTTGCTCAATGTGATGGAAACAGGCATCTTTGAGGAATCTTTTTTCAGCATTTTATAATAATGAATACAGCTAGCACAGACAGCTAGCAGTACAAGGACACATCTCTTTTACTATCCCACTTCTGCTTAACAGAGTGGTGAAGAATTTCTAAAAAAAATTAAAACAACATTCAAGAACTGTTTTTCTAGCGCAGAGTTCTTTTGTTCAAGCTTCTGCTGCATACACACATACACACAAGGGTATTACCTCTGCCATTCACATGATTTCCAAGTTAGTATTAACACACCAAAGGGAAATATTTAACATCTAGATATGCGCTACGTGTTGTGGATCCAAGACAAACACCATTTCCATCCACAAAAAAACCAATCTTGCAACAATCTTATTGCTGCTGTAGTTCTTAACCTGCCCATGCCACTTTGCAGACAGTTTCACAGTTCATGAAATATCTATCACAGATAGATGCCCTAGATTTAAACTGGGGAAGTCCATCCACACCTGCAGTGCATTTCTGTGGATGTCCCTGTAAAACCTCTCAAGTAGCTGGAGACTAGCATGGATGTGTCCGATACATTTCATCTTAGTCCCTGGAAGAATTCCTTGGTAATAATAAACTTGCATAAATAAAATTTAAACATAGATTTATCAAAGAGATTTGGCCTTTGAAGAGGAGACAGAGAGAATGGGGTAACATAAGCAAACTGCACACAGAACAGCTGACAGTAAAACCTGACTTACAGCCCAACACTGCTGTCAAAGCTTTGAATTGGGGGGACTACATTCTGCTCCCTAAAATCACAGTGTTTTCAAAAGGCCAAAAATCTGGGAGATTCAGAAGACAGTATTATCCTCTGGGGATGAAGAAAGAAAAGTGATAGAAGTTAAATTATTAGTATACCACTCGCACAGTATATTAGAATGGTTTGCACACACAGAGTGAGAGCAATAATCCTTTACATGAGCTTGCAGTTTCACACAGATTCATGATTTGCACAGTAGAAGAAATTAAAGGATAGTGGTGACAGCTCAAGGCACATGCTAAGACTGTGCCTCTGTAGAGTGATAAAACATTTACAAGTGAAGCATTCACCATGTAAAAGGGAAAACTGCTAATTAATGCTTACATCCAGATAAACTGTAGAGGAAGAACGTGACATGTGTAAATGGCCACTTTTGCTTATTTAAGCTGATGACTCATGTGACTAATTGCCATACTTTGCGTTGTTCAGATAAGGTGCAAAGGTACAAACAAGGAAGAACCTACCAGGACTCTCCACTCGCTTGTAGTGGTAGGGATTGATGCAAACCTCCTTCTGTTTTGAACCGAAGGGGAACTCGCAGCATTCCAGTGGTTTGAGTTCATGATGGCTCTGCAGGTCCGGCCAGCGCCACACGCGGCAGTAAATGACGTGCGGGAGCCCCTTCCGGTGTGAGACCTGAAGCCGGCCGTCCAGGGAACGAGGAATTGTCACACAGTTGCTGGGCTGACCCGGACAGCTTAATGCTTTCTCCAGCTCCTCCATAGCACCCTTTTTCTTCTTCAGTTTTTTCACTAATGCATCAACAGCTTTCTCTGCCCATTTTTCTTCTTCGTCCCCCTGCTTCCATCCCAACAGCCTCTTCACTGCTGGGCTAGTGAAGGAGAATAAGCTTGTCACATTCATGGTGACCCCGCTGCGGCAATACCACAGAACCAATCAGGAGGGACTGTCCTGTTCTTCCAGCACAACCAGGGTACAGCAGATTGCGTCAGCAGCCAAAAGCAGCCTGTCTCAAGTAATTCTGGTCCTTTCTCCCTTCAGTCCTCCAGTCCCAGGAAGGCAGTGCTGACATCCCCCCTTGACAGATACAGCCTTGTCAATATTCTAAACCCTTCTGGCCGAGTACCTGCAGGAGATTATCAGAAGGAGAGAAAACAGGGATTTTACCTTTTAAATGAACACAGAGCAGTTAAAAACACACCCCCCCACCCGCAAGAACGGTGTGACCAAAAAACTAATCACCAGCAACAAATAACCACATAGCCTCCAGAACTGGACTCAGTACATCTGATGAAGTCTTTTAAGAAGCAGGGTCTACTGCTGAGCCCTGTATATCCCTCTCCCCAAAACAGCCCAGAGTAAATGAAGCAATCAGCCTGGAAAATAATGGGAGCATAAACAAAAACTGAAAGAGGCTGGGAAGGATGAGGGGTAGAAGTAGGTGGTGGGACAATTCCCCATCAGCTCAATTCCCTCATTCAAATTGCTGTGTTGCCGCAATGAATTTTGTGCCATGCAACAAGGACAACAACTGCATTTGCCAGCTTCAAACAATACTCCTGCTTGGTGCCCAAGCATGGTCTCAGTTAGTTCCATGAGAAGCTCAGTAAAAAAAAAGCAAAGCCCAAACACAAAAAGACACAGCTGTATTCCCACACATACTCCACAAAAGGGCAAGGGTCCTATATTAAAAATGCAGTTCACATTAAATTTAGCTAAACCAGTTCCTCAGATGTCCTCTTTCACCATTAAGTATGAAGGGTGCTCCCTTCTCCTTATCAGCTGTGGCGACCTTAACCAGCAAAATATCCTAACGAACCAGCGCTAAAGGGCCAGTGCTTTTTAGATTTAAGTAAGCAACATGCCCCAGCAGCCTTGTGCCACCCAGCTCTCTCTAGCAATGCAGCTAAAAACAAACAAAACCAAAAACTGCCTAAAACTGTCTTGTACACATTAAGATCTGCAACACACACTTCTGCTCCCCCTTACTTTGAGGAACAAACCAAAAAAGAAAAAAAGAAACTAGAAAGATTCTTGCCCTCACTCACCTCACATGAGAAGCAAACTCCATCTCTCCACCCCACCAAAAAGCCCTTTGCAAGCTCCTAAGCAGACTGTGAGGGAAAGACACCATCAACGCTACTTCACCGATTATATCCAGCCCCTTCCCATTGCAATGCCTGCCTGATGCTCTCAAGGACACATGAAGGACTAGGAAAGGGGAGGAAGTCCTGATAAAAGGATTTTAGATGGTACAGTGGTCCTTGAGTTGAGAGATATGGAATGGAGATGAAGCAATGGGTGCAGAAGGGCAGGAACTCTGTACATGAAGAAGCTCCTGCTATGAGCAGTGAATTTCGTACTTGCTTAGGGTTGAAGGGACAGCAAAAAGGCTCTGCCAGGATAATCTGGAGAGACCTGCACTGGCAGGGAGGGGAAACTGAGACAAAGAAAATCAGCAGTTTAGCACTCAAACAGAGCATGAAGACTGACAGGAAACATATCCTGGACTGGATACCAACAGGTTGCAGAGGAAGGGGGAAAGGGAAAAGGATATGAATGTTTTTGTTGTCATGAGAAAGGCAAAAAAATCCCCCACCCCAACCAATCAACAACCTGTACACACACAAAATAGGTGGTGTCAGTACACCCTCCCAGACAGAATTTTACAGTTATACTAAGAAAAGATTGCAGATCTTCAAATTGTAAATGCTCTGCCACACTTATCCTATCCTCCATCATGTGCTGTAATGGTTTCACAGAGCACCACTATGCTTGAATGAATTTAAACTGAAAACCATCCAGTTGATTCAAATTAATTCCTCACATTTTAAAACAAACATCTAGTTGCAAAGGTTCAGTTTTATTAGGCTGAATGCATAAGCTACATTTATGTAAATAATGACTATGATCTAAGACACAGACCATGGCTACCTGCACTTTGTACTGGCACTTCCCTTTCCTTTCACACCAAGAACTGCATGTGAGGCAGTAAAGTCAGTGCAGGGGAAGATCTGCACACGCCTGGGGCAAGTTTAAGAATTTATTTTGTTACCTGGACACATGCTATGCTGATAAATGAACTGAAACTCCATTCCTGTCACTGATTGTACCCCAGGTATACTTGATCCTTACACACACTGTACAGTGCAATTTAAAAGCTGTCCTAATTTAAAGAACCCTATTACCAGAACCCCTGTACACGTGCTTCAAATGTGTTTGAAACTAACAAGAGTTATTCTGAACTCATATATAGACTGTAACTCAACCAATATTCTAAGTATCTCTTCTGTATCTTTCAAACACAAGATAAAAGTTTCACACAAAAGTTACAAGCTCCAGAGGTGCACAGCCAAGTAATCAAATCCATCTTCCTACTTCACACCTATTTCCATTCAGCAAAGAAAACTTAAAGTTCTAATAAAAAAGAAACTACAAAGTCTAAATCTCAGTCCAGACTTCTTTCAACACTGATAATGCAGACACGAATTTCCCATTTCTACCAAGCTGCTGTAAGAATAAGTGGCCAACCTACTTGCTCTGACAAAGGAAAAGGTCCTGTCTATTAAGCCTGTATGTTTATACCAGCACCTGAAAACACAAGCCTAACATCAGCTAGTACAAAAGCTCTGCAAAGACTTAAGATGACACTCAGACACAGCCCCAAGTAGTCCAGCCATATGAACGAATCTTCTGGAATTTGTGGATCAAATCCTGCGACACACACATCCCACTCCCACAATCATACACTCCAAAATGTGTTTCACCATTATCGTAACAGCTGGCATCTCTGTAGCAAGGACTGTGGCAAGAAACAGGCTGAGGGAAAGAGCAGCAGCTCTAGGTACGGTACTTGTAGATACATGGGGAAGCAACGCAGCTCAGAAGAACCAGGCTGGTACCAGACTCCAGCCCAGGGACTCCTGCCCAAAGAAACACTCCAAGCCTGGAAATAAGCCACAAGACAGAGGAGCCCTACAGGCTGCTGTGTACTACTAACATTAAGCTCCAATACCAGTATTAACCTTGGAAGACAAAAGAGGCAGCATAGGAGTTTTTCGTTTCCAAGAAGAAGAGCGTGTCCCCAGCGCCGAGCCCCTGCCAGCACATTCCGTTTCCCTTTCTGCCACTCTTGGTTTTTGCAGTGCATCATTTCCTGTATTACTTTTGCACAAAGTGGTCTTATCAGCTGGAAGTGCAAAATAAAGATTAAACCACGAGTCAGCAGCTGACACAGTCTGCACCCTTCTTCCCCAAATACGCGTGCCCTTCTGGGAAAGCAGGAGTTAGCATTTCCAGTGTGACCATCACCCCTTGAAGGGTGTGTTTATTCAAGAGGTACGAGGTCCGGGTGAAACAGAAACCTACACCAAACGACAGGACACTCTCCGAAAGGCAGCCTAGAATCAGTTTAAAGGCAATTGACTTGTTACCCACTAATCAGCCACTCTTTACACATCAAAACCCATGCACTTTTTTTTTTTATGGTGTTCTATCTGCTGATGGGTAAGCTGGAACAAACAGACTTCTTTTAAATCCCAAGGCTGCTTTGTCTTCCTTCACTAGTGCTGTCTTTTGTGTAATCTTTGGGCTAACGTACAAACCTGCATGCAGCTTGTGAGAAAAAAGTGAGCATTATATACATAGCTTTTTAGGCAGTCCTCTATTTAAACAATCGTATTTAGGCAAAACGCTCTATTTTTCTAGCCCTGTCAGCAACACTAAGCAGACAGTAAAATATTCAGTGAGACTGTTTTCAAATTCCCACAGGAGATCCCATAGGAAACTGTCCCACTTTGCATAAATGACTCTTTTTGGTGGGTGGTGAGAAGGTTAGGACAATTACGTGATCCTCTCCTGGGAAAGGAAGTGAAACAACTCCTAGCCCAAGTTTCAGACAAACAAGAAGTAGCTCTAACTCTTCTACTAATTTCATTATTTGTATTACAGGCTCAGTGATTAAGGCAAAAAGGATCCTATTATATATTTTTAACATATGCTTAGCACAGTTGGACCCAAAAAGAGGCAGGAACCACAGTGAAGAGAATCTACATAATTGTTAATGGAGATAACTGTCTAGTCTTTGACTGCATTTTTAAAATCCAATTTATCTTACTCAGTGTACCTCTTCCAGTGTCCATTACTTATTGACAATATAAAGAAATCACAAGCAGAGAGATTTTAATTAGCTTCCTTAAAAATATTTAGTAGTTTACCTTCTTTGAAAGACACATCATTTCAGCAACTCATGTACTCAGCACAGTATTTCAACCTTTTTTTTAAAAAAAAAAGATGAGATTTTGGCATAGAAAGCAGGGAGCTGTCCCTTTACTCCTACAAGAACGATTTCACGTATTACTACAAAGCAGCAGCCTAAGCAGCTGTAATGCTATAATGTGTTACAACAGATTGCACACTAACTTCCTCTGGCTCCCTATTCTTGGAGCAAGCAGCAAAGTTTCGTTTTCTTTCTTCAAGCAGTGTGACTTTTAAAACAAAAAGTCCAGAGTCTTCTGAATTCCTCTTGTTTTAATCAGAGAGTTCTTTCTTTGCACCTTCTCATGGTGAAGATCAGATCTTGCTCATTTTGGAAAAAACACATGGAAACCTGTCAGAAACCTCGGTGGCGTTACAATCTCATGCAAAAAGAAAGCAAGTTCCATTTCACACTGCTGTAAAACTCATTAGAGAGTTCATACAGAACATGACTTTGCTTCCCTTGTATTTCTGAAAAGGACAAGGAGAACCCAGAAAAAAATTAAGTCTTTTCTAGGTATTCTTGCCATGGTAGAATGAATTAAATAAACCAAACATCACTTAAAAATATAATCATGTTAACTTCTGCGACACACCACACTGATGTAGGCATCAATATGCAATAGACACATGTATTGAGTGTTTGAGGAAGGGAGAGCACACTGGTGCTGAAAATGCTTCAACAAGCTTAACAGGAAAGGGTAGCTTTTTTTCCTGACAGTGCATTAGACTCCCTTACTTATGGAGTAAGTAAGGGCAAGGAGGATACCTCCAGCCTGTTCTGCAAAGCAGCCTGGACCCTGGGACAGATGAAAGCACCTGGCCTAAGAACCTCCTATAAGGACCACCGCTCACGCTTTTTGGCTGAGGGATTGCCAAATTGCTTCCCATACAGTCACTGCTCAGCCCACAGAGAAAATCCTTTCTTATACCTGCATGCATCCTTTAGTTCAGCAGACAACAGCAGGCAAGAGTGTCACATCGGACCAGGTGCAGACTGTGCCCCAGATAACCATAATAGCAGCCTGTACAGGTTCTTCTAAGAAATACCTAGCTGTTCTCAACAGGGGGGTAATTTGTCTTTAGAAGAAGGACTTGCACAACTTTTAATTGTCCAATAAGCCAAATCAAATCCATTAATTCTCAGCGCGACTTGAGCAGCAATGAGCAGATTCACCACTTAGTCAAAATGAGACTATAGAGCCAATGTACGCTTAACCTGGGGGAGGAGGGCAGGGGACGACACATGGCACGGGAACAGAACACAAAAGCAACAAAACTCCACTGCTCAGTTACTCCAGAGCATGAAGAAATAACCTGATACTATCAATATCTGCCAGCTCCTTCCCAATGCTCTCCACAGTCCAAACCAAGTACATAGTGTGCAGCCAGTTTCTACTGAATTGCAGCTTTTCCTCCGCTTGCCTCCCCGCCCAGCTTCTGGCAGACGAAGCACTGATCCTTGTCCTGGAAGTCTTGATTATCATTATTACAGGAGTAAAACAATAGCAAATTCTTACAGGTTTTCTGGATTTATACTTTGCCTTCTCAAACTGGTTACTAGATTGACAGATGTAGGGTAACTTCATTGTTGCTTCTCCAGAGAAAATACTCCAGTTTCCATACACATCAGAAACTGGATCCTGTGTTACAATCCAACTAAAATGGCATAGAAGTCCTTGTAGAATGCAGAATTGTGAGAAAGCTAAAGAACATAACAAAGATGCTTTCCCATTTTTATCAGAGATGCATCAACAATTAAATTTGCCCTTTTTCTGATTAAGAACACTTCTTCCCAAGGCCTTTGGAACTGTTTTCACATATTAAAAGCTGTACTCCTGAACACAAATATGATCACCACACCCTGCAAGAGGTTTATCTACACCTTCATTAAAGCACAGTTCCTCCACGTTTACAAGAAACTGACACATACAACCTCTTAAATGATCACCAAATCCTCACATCCTGCAGTTTTACTCATTCCTGCATTCAGATGTACATCAGACTCCACAAAGTCACAAACTGCCAGCTCTTCCATGGTTCTCACCATGGTGATTCGATTTGCCAAGACTAAAATGAAGAAAACAGGCAGCAAGTTTGCCAGATGACTTTGTGAAGAAGCCAGAGAAGCCTAGTGTACACCAGGGCTAGCACAAGTAGGGCACATCAAATTGTACACTCTGGCATCAGCAAACAGCTGGATTGAATCAGACATGTTATCAAAAATCATCTCTAAAACTACAACTTAATATTTTAAGTGAGGAAGAACTGTAACATGATGATTCAGTCAAAACTCTGGCACAAATGGGATGACAGAACTATGAACTTCACTAAAGTGACCTGCAAGATGAACACAGTGCTGTGAACCACAAAACCTGCCAGCATGGTATTCATAAGGGTTTGGGGTTTTTTCCTTCTAATTGCTGTGGAGAAAGACCTTCATTTTTCCACACACTCTCATAGCTGAAGGCCTCTTAAATCCTCAAATTAAGACAAAACTTTTGGAAGAAAAAGATATCCAAACAGCTCTCAAGAGACAGAATGAGTTCAGAGCCATCACAGTGAGTATTTCACTGTGGATCACTGGGGCAGGTTTATCCACTTCATTTGTGCTGTGGGGTGTTTAAACTCCACACGTTGTCCCACCAGGCAGACTCAGGAGTACAGAAGCAGGCAAGGAGCTCAGTCAGCATCTCTAGATGACACAGGTGAAGTCCTGAAAAATACAAAACCTATAGCTCAGGTTGCAGCTATGGCTTTATGAACATGGGACATCCACAAAGATACCATGACTACTTTAGCTATCGAAGTAAGTTGGAATTCTTTTCCTAAAAGGTCAAAAGGCTGGGGAAAACGTGTGTGTCCCTTTCATCATGAAACTGCCATATAACTCCCTTTTTCCACAAAGGCCATTCCCTTTCCTGACTTTTTGAACTGTCTTTAGAAAACAGGTGTTGTTTACAACAATAACAAACACACATCTGTGTGGGTGTGTTAATGCACACAAAGGCAGGATAACTGAAACCTCTTCCTATATTTAGATCTGTCTGGTCAGCTCTAATTGCATAATTTAATCAAAACCCTCTCCAACGGAAACACATCCATATTCATCACAGGCATCAAAGGAAACATCTTTACAAACTATATCCTTTTACAAACCAACACATGGTCCCACACCACTTGTCCAATTGTTGAATTCCTCCTTTGGGAAGGGCATGGAATTTTATTTCTTTTTATCAGCTGAAAAAAGCATTTCCCTCTGATTCATCAGCACAGGGTGGGAGGAACTTCCTTCACAGGTGAGATGGGGAAAATTTACTGACATGTCACTTTCAGGGACTTTTTTTTTTTAAAAAAAAAGTAGTTAAAACATACATTTGCAGAATAAAGGGAAACCTTTGAAAGCAAAAAGAAAAATGATCAGCACCACTCAGGCAACAAATTCTTTTAATAAAGCTCATAAGATGTGTTCTGACTTCACAGAACAGTGCAATCTAGCACAGACTGCATGGATTTAGCAAGGGGTTTGCCAGCTCCAGCCTGAGTAGTGTACAACAGCGTCTTTTAAGGAGGAAACCCCACCAAATGCATTCCAGTTCCACTCAGCTGATGGCTTCTGCAAGCCACTGCTCCTGCAAGCAATTCATTTTACCAAGAGTGTGCACCAATACATTTGCATCAGCTGCATTAAACCACTTCTGAAGACTATGACCCAGACCTCATTTATCAGAGATTAAGTAAAGATGTTAACTTATGTCTCAAGATCCCCAGCTTTAAAGCAGAAAGTTTCACCAAAGCAAGAGACAACAAAAATTGAGAAAGAAAAATAACTTATTCACTAACAAATACATTATCAGGTCAAGCCTCAGCAAAGCAGAATAAACTGATGAAAATTAAACCAAAAAAAGGAACACTTGAAATAATTGAATCTTTTCACAGATCAGTCCCCCACCCACCATTTATACACTTGAAATAAGAACAGCCTCTTCAGTTTGCCAATACTGAAGACATCTCAAAGCAATTCACAAGATGCATGTTTTACTTTTTTTAAAAGGGATTCTCTAGATTACTTTTTCTGCCTCATTTGCAAAACTTAAGGAGATATTTCTTGCCTTAAATGAGCTTTAATAAACTGTACCTTCATCACATCTTTAAAGCGCAAAGAGGCAGAGTGAAAGGTCTACATTAAACTTCATGAAGTATTCTGCAATTCACAACTACCATTCTAGACAGAGAAAGTGTTTAGAGATGATACAGCTTTCCAAAGTCATGTTTATACAATCCAGAAACAAAACATCAAGATTTGCCAGATGTCCACTGTCCAATGAAACATTGTTTAATTACAGCATTAATTTGCAGCAGTCTTCCAAAAACCGTGACTGGACTTCAGATGACACAAAGCTCAGTCTGCTCCTTGTCCCCAGGACTACAAGGAACAGCTACCACATTGCAGCAGATACTCCCTGGCAGCACCTTGGTATCTGCTACACCAGCTGAGCTGATCAGACCCTCCACAAATGGAAGGAGCCAAGATCACAGTGAAAAGGAGACACTCTAATGATTATGATTTACAGGCAAACACAAATATATAGGAATCCTCCTGAGATCTGGTCAAGGAAACATTTGTGTTTAAAATACACCAGCAAACACACATCTAGGCTGATCAAGGCCTTTACTGGCATGTGAGGTGCGTCTGAACTTGCCGACTAAAAGCTTGAGCTGCCGTCAACTACGCCCCAATGTATCCCAGAACAGGGTACAATTTCACCAATATTAAAAGCTATACTTAGAAGAATAAAGCTATTGACACACAACTACAAAGGCATTTCATAGTCTCTTACTTCTACAGATGTTTTCATTTAGACAATCGCCCTACATAACCAAAGGAGCAGATGAGGTATTAGGAGCACGAGCTTTGGCCCGAACCATCAGGCACCCTTGGAACAACACAGACACCACGTGTTACTGCGGATGGAGGCAGACTCCTTTGCAGATGACCGTCAGTTCACCAAAGAAGTCTAAAAGCTCCCTTCTCAGGACTCTTTTAATCCAAATACAGGATGAGGCAAAAGCAGCAGTCACAGCCCTGCATCAGAACATCTGCAGAATTTCATGTCAAACTGTTTTCTCATATTCCTGAGATCAAGGCTTCAGAGGGTTTTGTACAAAGGCTCCAACCCGCTGATAGGAACTGATAGTTCATACAGCACTTGGCAACCACACAGCCTGAAAGGAAGTGGGAGATATCCTCCTACATTGCTTACCAGGAATACGGAAGTTCTACAACACCAGAAAATGTCTGTAATCTATCTATCGGATCCCCGGGTTATTCGTAAGCTTTTTAAGATTTTAGAAGAGGAATCAATCCACAGAAAGAATTACTCAGTGCCCTTTCCTTACTGTGACCTTTTTTTATTAAAAGAGCCTATATGATTCTGCATATGGAATTATGGCAATTTATTATTCATTCCACCATGATTTTCCAAGACCCGTTTAAACTTCCAATATTCAGGTTTTGCAAGTGGTAGTATTGCAACCTTGCAGCTGAGAGACCAAAACACAGCGCTTCCCAGACACCAGGCACTCCGCAGGGGCAGCGGCAGGCTAGTTGAAACAGCTGCAATGCTTTCCAAATTCCCACTGCTGCCTGCTATTGAACAGTCATAGCTGTTCTAGCACAGAGGACAGAAGGACTCCAAGCTCCAAAGTGAGACTGCTAGGATGAATTTCCAGGACATAGAGCTTTCCAAGACTACTCACTTCTAGACTGAAAGCTAGTGCACAAAAGGGACACACAAAGATTTCAGACCCCTGTCTTCAAACTGACAATCTAGATGACTTGAATTCTGAAACCAGTACTCCCCAGTTCCTGAGATAACAAGCCTTTAGGCTCAAACTACCCTAATTCCCAGCTGGCCTAAAGGGTTGAGAGCCCTTGTGTCCCAAGTCAGGGGAAGGCAAGAAGCTAGTCAAACTTGCGATGAAAACCTGCCTATACTCACAAATACAGGACTTCAGCCAAAGCAGATTGCTACCAGCCCTCCCAGTTTTCAAAAGCTCCCAGTTCACAAATCACAGGAGATGCATCAGGTCTGACCACAAGAACCATAGCTGATAAACTAGCGAGTACAAGGGCAAATGGAATAGTTATACAGGAAATGGCAGTAAAGAGCCCTGAAGTGTTTATGCTAGTTTGTTAGGGAATGTTTTCTGCATGTAACAAAACTGCAAAGAAGCTGGTAGCCAAGTGAGAGAGGAAAAAAATAATGTTACAGTCAGGTTCCCAAGGACAGTTCTTGGGCATAGTAAAAGGCTGCAAGAGAACTCGGTGAGGACCTCACTCCAGGCCTGACACCACGCAAAATACCTAAAGTTTGTATTTTAAGTTTATAGACTAATTCCTTGAAGTAAGGAAACGTGTTACAAAAAGCAGTGTTTGAAGATGCCAAATAGCTAGCAGTAACATGAAAAAGGGTTTTAAAACATAGTTATCATGTACTATTAAAACAAGCGCTTTCTAAATTTCTTTAGAGAAAAGCAGACTGAAAGCTGAAAACATCCAAGTGACTTAAGCAGTGGTGCAGAACTCAGGAAAGCTACAAGCAAAGCTACAAGCTTACAGCACATATAATCTTCAGGTGCCCTAATTGTCATCACTGGCAGTGGCCTCTAGTAACACCAGCCTGCTCTTACAGAAGGGGTTTTAATGGATTTAATATTTAGCTTTTTCTCTAGTTTCTTGATAATGCTAACAGCACCTGGTCTGACAGCTGTTTCAAGTCAGAGAGGAAAAGAAAGCGTCTACCACTGAGAAGTTAAACTTGGAGGACATTCTCTTCCCCATGAGGAAAAACATTTGTCCTGTCTCACACAGAACATGTACTAGATGTGCTCTGCTCATATGGTTGTATTAAACTAGAAAAACATCTCTCATATCAGTTGCAGTTTATACCAGCAAAACAGCACTTGACCAGAAAAGCTTGTTTAAGTGTTCCTCCCCATCCATCCTCCCTCACCCCCCACAAAACACACTGTATCGTTAATCATTGTCGCTTTGCTGCCAATATAACTACACTGGGGCTTTGTGACTGACGTAACTGTTGGCAGTCTAATCTCACCATGCTAATCACCAACATAAGCATCTGGGAAAAAAACCCTGTAAATTAGACCTTTCCTTGGCAAGCATATTAAGGAAGTCTTCATCTGGGAGTACTACAGTGCTCGTTTATAACTGGCTACCTCCGACAGCTGCTTTGGGCCAGCAAGGTCACAGGTCCAGAAGCAGATGGGCAGCTCTAACAGCTCGCTTCCACCCAAAGAGAAAAGGTTTCCCTTTACTCCCCTGTCCCAGCTTTGGTACTCCAACAGAATTTCCCCCCAGCTTACAGGCTGCAGCCGATTCACCTTCCTAACCTGGCAAAACAAACAATGTTCTGCAGAACAGCTGGATCAGCTTAGACCAGGATGAGCACCAAAGGCACCCAGCCAGCACACACTAAGAAATCTGTGGCTGGGGTTGAGAGGAACCACCCCCCTCATTTTAAATAATATCCAGGACAAACATTAGTGCACACCAAGACCTAAGTACCTGAGTTGATTTGCAAAATCTCAACTCACCCCCATAGCTATAAGCTCTGCTCTAACCGGTTCTGAACGCTCCAGAGCCAGCACTTCAACCCACCTCTGCTACCACTGCCTTCTGCTCTAGGTAAGTAGACAGCAAGCTTCAGTGTAAGTGTGATTTAATACACATCTGTCCAGAAATACCACACACCACGGAGTTTTAAGCTGAGAGTATTTATAAAATATTTTCCAGATGAAATCTAATGCAACACATTACAGAAACAATAATTATGTTATCTTAGGTTTTTAAGTAATAAAGACGAAGACTTTTCCTTTGGCTACTACATCCAAGTGGAAGCACTTAACACTGACACCAGCTAGCATGGATAATAAAGGGCCTATTATTAAGTATGCCAGACTGTAAAGACAGCAGCGGGCAAAAATGCAAAACAGGAAACTTTAACAGCCAAGATGGCAACCTGTAAGCCAGCCAGGTTTGCTGAAACCTTCAGCAAGGTCAGAATTCACATTTTTCAAAATAGTATAGTTTGTCACTGCATTCACCAGGTGACTAACAGAGCAGGGACAAAGACATAACCAGTGTCTGTTTATCTATGTATCTATCTCTTCAGTGATGAAAAGCCAGAAGTGTCTGACAACTGCAGGAAAGATCAAAAGACAGGGAAGGGAGATGAAACTCTGGTCCTGAACACCAGAGACTCACGAGTCCTCAGTAAAGCCCCACAACTTGAGTTCCTGACTCACTCATCTCCCCCTTCCCTCCCTGGGCAGGTAAGTACACAATTTAGGTATGTTTGAGACTCATGAAAGTCCACACATTTGAAATTAAACCCATGTAATCACATTCTGCATTTTACAATCCCTGAAGACATCATATGCATGTTGTCAGGTCTATGAGAAAGTCTAGGTGAATTTCATCATCTGCTTTCATCACTGTTGTGACAAATTAGTAACGCTGTTGTCATACAACTGGAAAAAAGAAGCCATCCAGATGCCACCCTGGGCAAGCCAGGTGCCCCTGCTTGAGCAGGGGGTTCAAGCAGATGAACTCCAGGGGTGCTTTCCAATCTCAACCATCCTGTGATTCTGTGAAGTTCTCAAAACAACCACCTGCTCATCATTTCAAATGTCCACATCAAAATAACAACTGAGTTGGGAAAACTGATGAAAATCTCAATCAAGTCACTGTTTCTTTGATTTTGACCACTTCATTAAGTGCTATTTAAAACGGCCCGTGACCTTACTATACTTCTCGTAAGAATTTCAAACACAAACCAGAAAGAGCAGAAGACAAAGGAGAGAAAAACAAATAGCCCCTCCAGATTTTACGTAACTTCAAAACTTCTGGATGCTTTTGAAAATATTCTTGAGTTGCCCCACTCATCCTTCCTTCACTGCTTGACCCTGGAAGTTTGGCTTTGTGTGTGGCTCCATTCCATTCAAAGGCAAGATGTTTGACTTGCTGTTACCTTGCTTCATATACAGCTCTGATATGAAGGTACTTTTCCACTCCTTTTTTTCCACTGTTTGCTGGCTACTGAGAGTTTCTCATCTACAGAGACTCCCATACCACGCTGATCACTATAGCACCAGGTACCTTATGCAGCCAGGACCAACCTTCAACACACCAATGTACTGTTTGTTTCCCAGCCCATCTGCAAAGGCAGGACAGATTGACTTAATATACATGGAGTAAGACCATCAGAAAAGGTTTTTAAAAATCCTCAGGCAACTCATATAGCTGAAGGGAGCATGCCCTAAAATGCTCCTTAGGCTATCTGCCTTCCCCAAAGCAGACTTCAGTCAAGAAACCTCAACAGTGGCAAAAATGTCAAATTTCACAAGGGAGAATTTAGGTATCAAGAGGAAGGTATGTCAGTAGTACTTTTTTTTTTTTTTTAATGAGCCAGTTTTAGCATCTTCCCAGGACCTGTGAACAGAATCCAGGCTCCTAAGCAGGTACTAGTGGCCTAACTTCAAAGTAAATTTCTTGTTTCATACAACATAGCACAGAAAACCTTGGAAAGACGACAACTGCCAACAGTGACCAAAGGTGTTCCCCCAACATTTTGTCCAGTTTGTTTTGCAACATCTTGGGAGGGCTGGAAAGATTTGCTAGAAACTTTTTTCTTCAGCTTTATAATTTTGATGGACACAGAAAGTGAAACTATCAAGTAAAACAGCAGATCTGCCACCTTCTCTCTCTCACACACACACACACTTCCAAATTTGTCTTGGGGAGTTTTGGGGTTTTTTTTCCTTTTTCTTTTGAGAGCCTTCTTTCCACTGCCTCAGGAAATACAGCTAGTTACAAGCCACATATTTTGTCACTCAACATGTCAGCTGAAAGTCCTTAATAGTAAGGGAAATGCAAGCCAGCAAGGACATTGCAGTAATTCCTTCCACATCAATATTCAAATTAAACCTAAAGATTCACTTTGTTGGTAGAAGAAAGTCAAATATGCAACTCGTTAACAGCATCTGACCAAACAGCAGATGTTTCTTCCTCCTATCAAACTCAGAAGGACGTTTAAGTGAAAGCCACAAGTTGTTGCAACATGATTTTCCAGTTTCTTTAACCAAAAAATGATTTTATGCTTTTAAGCATTTAAGTATTTATATATAAATAGTTATTACATACACACGCCTCGGTAAATTTACAGCTCTTCTCAACTATATATAGGTTAAGACTATCTTTACCTGTTCAAAACACTGTAACTTTCAAGAGCACTGAATGTTTAGGCATTCAGATATGCACACACAGCATGCCTAGCAAGTGTGAATAACCCTACATATATACCAGTGTAATGACGCCTTATTCTTAGCCCAGGTTCATCCCACTATGCCAGACAGAATGCTGCTACTGTTGTCAATGCTTTAAAATACTTGAAATCAGAAGTTGGAAAATACTGGTAAGAAAAATACTGATGGCAAATCAGTCTTTCAATATAAACACAGAAGATACTGATTCCCAACACTTAGCAAAGCAAGGAAGAAAAGAAAGCAAAAATATGATCAGCTATGGTCACTGCGTTAGCCAAGCAACCAGAACACAAAGGAATCTCTGAATTCATAAAAGACTTTTTGATCTGCTACCTACATGTCAAGCGTTAGCTTTCGGTGCACACAGCACTTTTTGCTTTCATCTGCCAAGGCAAGTTTTAAAGCATGTGCACCAGTATTGCAACCACTGTAGAAGGTGGTTATGCTTAATGCTGCAAATCCTGAAAACCAACTTCTACTCGTGCACAACATCTGTATTAAGAGGATACATTTTCAGCTTCCTCTCTAATGATAGTTCTGAGAACTGAAAGAAGGTCCATCAGTTGAAGCTGGAAGGCAGACGCGATTCTTACCCATGCTGGGGACAGAAACAGGGAGACAGTGAAAAACTCTCACCATTCTGTGTATAATCACTTCAACATTGTAAAAAATTTTTTTGCTGGTATCTTATTTCCAAGTTACCCAATACGGGAT
Organism: Laterallus jamaicensis coturniculus; assembly: GCA_022605575.1. Classification (NCBI taxonomy): domain Eukaryota; kingdom Metazoa; phylum Chordata; class Aves; order Gruiformes; family Rallidae; genus Laterallus; species Laterallus jamaicensis. Next base: position 13,536,401 of record JAKCOX010000005.1, on the reverse strand, counting down.
TGATAGTCCATAGATCCCTTTGATGTGGATTGGCATTGCAACAATCTTAATGACAAAAACTTGCATGTTAAATACTTTTGAATACCATTAAGTGCTATAATTCAGACTGTCTATACTGACTTAGTCAGTCAGTCTCATCTGCTGCCATGTTGGGAAGACGGTTCCCTTTATAAGCATAGAAATATGAAATAATGCTTCAGAAATCACTGCTGAACCACATTAATGATTTGCTTACATGCCAAGTCATCATAATAGTTGCCTTTGGATGATACTGCTTTGAACAGTGCCTAAATATAATGACTTATACAAAGACATGTTTAAAAATAATTTGTTTTCCTCCTCGTACTCCAGACTTCGCCTGCGCATGCTAGGGAAAGGGTGGGGGAAGAACAAAATGAGAAAGACTGGTGACATCTACTCTAATATCAGTCTCTCAAGCAGATAGCTCAAATTGGACTAAAAGAGACATAGTCCAATGCAATAACAGAGCTAGGTTGGAAAGCCTGAGGTGTGCAAGTGTCCAGAATAGTTTTCCTGGTCAGGTTCCTTGCATTAGCAAGAATAAAACCAGACCCATCTACACAACTCTGCTGAGTGCAGCCTTAGGTGCACTGGCCGCTTGACCTCACGCAGCCTAATTAGGAGTCGCATGATCAATCTTTGTCTCTATTGACTACGAGGCACTTCCCAAGCCAACACGTGCAGGCATAAAACTGAAGCAGGGCAAGATCCTGTACATTTGGGTTGGTTCAGGAAAATGGTTTGCATTCCTTCAAACCACCCTGTTTATTTTATGAAATGTTTGGCTTCTCTATCCTGTTAAAAAACAAAGATGCCCTCCACTCGAATACACACAAACCCAAAAAGCTTCTGTAATGCAAATTAACGTTTGTCCCAGGAGGAAGGTAGGAAGAGGATGAGGAGGATAGGGATCTCCGTGGCAGCCATTACCAGCCAAGAGCGTCCTTCTCCTCACCCCTGAATCCATCCTCTGCTAAGCCCTTCACAAAGGGCCCAATCTAACATTTTCTCTGGTTAGTCTGAATCTAGTGACACTCTGATGGAAATAGTTATACAGCAGCCGGCAGGGCTACGACCCTATCAATTAAAAAGTATCAATTGAAAATAACTTCTCCCATCCCAAGCAAAAACCGCTGTTCTAACATAAAAACTCTCCATGCTGTTCTAAAGTTACACCATTGTAACTCAAGCGAAACAGCTAGAGAAGTGCAAGATGCCTGCAAGTCACCAACACATCAAGCCACGCTTGCCAATTTCGTGTTTATGTTTTAAACTCCAATTTTCTGCTCAGTAAGCTTCAAAGGTAAACTTCTAGGAACTGCATATCATCTTTATTAAGACTTGAATGCATTCAATTTTTTTAAATGCTGCTCTATGGGGAAGAAAGGCCAGGGGAAGAATACCAGTCTGCAGCAGTTACTGTAAGGAAGCAAGCGAAATTTTTATGGGCAGAACAGACCTTTCCCCTTTCTGAAAGCACAACTGGGCGAGTCGGTCATCAAAACCTAAACCAGAAATTAAAACCAAAATGCAAGCATTAGTAGAATCATTTCATTAACCATAAAGCAGTTTGTGAAATCTGATTTTCATTTTCAGGTATTTTATGGCTCTTTCTTCAATAAGGTAGCTTCATTTACTCATCTGCACTGACACAGCAGATGAGAGCTCCATATCCACTGCGCCCAAAAGCGAGCTTTAATTCTTTTATCTGCCACTCAGAAAGCACCTTAGCTAAAGTACATCCTGTTGAGATGAAAGCAAACCTGGAGGCTAATGGATTTCTCACCACTAGTGACCATTTATTTTCTCTGCTTCTATTGCATGGGTGCCTCAAAACTGGGCTTTTTTAGTTACATTTGTGACTAAAAATAAGAGCTGTTTCTTTGTTGGCTGGGAGAAGAGCTGGAAATGCAGTGCAGAATTCACACCAAAGCAGGTATGAAGAGTTGATTTAACCATGGCTACGTGCAAAACCTTCAAATCACCAAGCAGCACGGTGACTAGCAGAAAGGGGGAGTTTTCACAGGATTTTCCCAAAACACTTCACAGTGATTTTATCAGGAGAAACTAAGGCGTTTAGTATATAATAAATGTTTCAGAATCTGTGGCATGCTACTGAGCTACTTAGAAACATGAATCTGCCCCCACCAAGGAAAGGGGAGTGACTTATGCCAACCCATATTCAAAATTACAGTCTCTGTTCTAAAATAAGTTTGGTCATATAGTTCAACATATGACTAAGATGCCCTGTCTTGTACAAGAACTCAGAACTGCAGGAGCACTTCAACGGGCAGTTACAAATGTTACCAGGATAAAAATACTGGGGGCAGGAGGCCTAAACAATTGGCTTGCTTGCCTGTTTGACTCTCTGGTATCTGACAGCACAGCCTGCAGGTAAAGTGACACTGATTTTGAGGCCTCAGAACGGATACATACAATTCAAAGATACTCACTCACAACCGCTCTGCCTGCCCTCCCCCCCGAGCTCCCCCCACCAACCTCCAAGCTACACATGCCTTCATCTGTGTCAGCTGCTAATGACTCCAAGAAAGAAGTTAAGAGTCAGCCTAAATTGGTTCAGCATTTATTCCTCACAGGGCCGCGAGCTTTAATTTCAACTACTTTCTGCATAACTTAAATAATAAACATGGCCCTCGCTTTATTTGGTTCTTAAACCACCCATATCTGAAGCACAATGGGACATGTCACAGACACTTGCTTTGCTGCCCTCATAATATGGTTTAATTATGATGACTGAACTAACGGGCTCACATCATAGACTTTTACAGGTTGACCTCGTGTCATCCTGATGTATCATTTTGCACCAGTTCAGTGCTGTAAATCAATTTAAGATCTCCAGCAGGTTGAAAAGGCTGGTAATGATGCTTTCTCTGCAGTCTCTGGGGACTCCACATTATACACAACTTACATTATTTATAAAGCTGAGATGATGCCTCCATTAGGCTTGTAAGGCTACTCAAATGAGCTTTTATTTTACACACGCAACTTGGGCTTCACAGAACAGAACCCTGGCTATACGTAATACACAGGGCATTCATGCTTTAAAAAAAGTCACAGCCTCTTTTAAAAAAAGGTCACAAACCCCTCCATTTTTAAAAAAAATTAGATCTTTATAACAAGTAACAAAACTCACCATTTAATCTGAATGATGTCCCAGTATTTAGAAAGAAGTAATACTTTTATTAACCTTTGTATTGCTTTTCTTTGCATTCAACTCTTAGCTTTGTGTTCCAACTACAGAGGAAAAGCAAACACTAAACTCATCGGCTTTCAAACATTTGATTTGATGGTTAATGTTTATACAGAAGCAGAAAGACCTCCATCTGTTTATTCAGTCCCTTTTCTCAAATGTATTGGATCATCACATCTTCAAGGGTATACAAAAAAGGCAAGCTGAACAGGACAACCTAGGAAAAAAAATGTATTTGATTACATGCCCAATGGTTGATGGGGTCAAAACCAAAGCAAGGGCAAGTCCCTACCCTGAGGGTAACCTGATTGTGCCTTGAACTGATCCGCTCTGGTAGCTGTGGATGTCTTCTGGATCACCCAAATCAAAGGAAATTTCTCTCAAGCACCTACTCACCGTCTGAAGTAAATTGCAAGGTTTCAATCCCTAAGACCAGAGCAAGAACTTCAAAGGGGGTGAGATATCTTCCATTTTCATAACAGTGCTCTTCCAGTCACAGTAAAGCAGCTCAAAACTTGCGCTAAGATCCAAAGAGAACCTCTTAAAATGCTTCACAGCACTGCTCTCCAGCTGAATGCAAAAAACCCACCGAGCATTAATCAGTTGTAAGTAACAAATTAATCTCCTATAACTCAGCAGAGTAATTACTGACAAGCAAAAGAAAAAGTGAAGTCAATGTTAACACCTCAGGTACCCCCACAGGATTTGCTCCTATTGTTTGACAGGGCAAGGTACAGCCAGCCAGCCTCCTGAAGGCTAGCAGAACGACCGACAGAAGCCTGCAAAGAAAAGGGCTCTCCATGGGCTAGCTTAGCTTCCGTTTTTAGCCTTATTCTTGAGTGCTACTTAAAGACGCACGTAACTATCTTGGAGCGAGGGAATAAACAAAGTTTTCTGGTTTTGTCTTCTCTGCCTGCATAAGAGATTCGAACTATCAGCCACAGCGTGTTTGAAATACAGCATTTTCCGAAGGATGTTACTTTCAAGATGCTCTGCCTTTAAACGCTGCCGTCCAATAAACACCGACACGTTTCACCCAACAATCTTTTCCATTTGCTAGTATCTGAAACACACATCTACTTTTACACCTCCCCACCTGGATCTACCAACACTGCTCCTTCCCCAAGTAAAACTTTTATCTTTTTTAGGGGCAGTGAGCATCATTTGTTCCTAAAACACACCAAAATAATGATTGTTTTGGGGGATAAGCACTAATTATCCAGATAAAAGCAAACTGTAAGGCCAGACCACATACCTTCTTCAGGCTGATCTACTAACAAAAGAGAAAACACAGCAACCCTTCCTCAGTCAGAGCTCCCACTGACTTCAGTTTATAAAAAATAAAAAGAAGTCAGGATTTGGCCCAGATCCTTCTGAATGCATGACTGAGTATTTCCACACCAGTAAATTTTAATAAGCTTTAAAGATCTATATTCAGGATAAGATTATTTAGCTGTGGAGCCCAAGCATACGAAGAAACTACACCGAGGAAAATCTCATGCATCCAAGCCTCCTAACAGGGAGGAGGGGAAAAAATTAAGTGAACTTTCCTTGACCTCTAAGCAGAGATTTGTCATTTTAAAAAAAAAGAGCGAGAGAGAAAAGGAGGGGAGGGGGCTGCGGGGAGAAAGGAAAGGGGGGAAAGAAACACCGTCAAACGGCGGGGCAGGGACGCGACGGGCCGAGGTAGGAGGCGAAAGGCTTTTCCCCCGCAAACACAAAGGAGGGCACTTGCCCCGTCTGGCCGGGGCTCCGGCGGTCCCCCCGCGGGGCGCACAATGGGGTCGGGCGGCGGCTGCGGCGCAGCCCCGGCCCGGGGCTTCCCGGCGGGGAAGGGCTCTCCCGCCCGGGAAGGGCTCTCCCGCCCGCCGGGCCCGACGCGGCACCTACCCACAAACTTCGAGGCGGGAGCGGCCGGCGGGGAAGCGGCCCCGGGTCTCCCCCGGGCTGCCGGAGGGACGCCATCATGCCGGGGAGGAGAGGAGGGGAGGAGGGCTGAGCCGCGCTCCCTCCGCGGCGCGGAGCAGCCCCTACCCCCGGCTCGGCGCGGGGCCCTCGCGCCCTGCCCCAGGGCCGGAGACCACCCGGGGGAGCAGAGCCAGGAGAGGAGGGGGTGAGGGGGGGAAGGAGAAGGAGGAGGAGGGCGGCGCGGGCACGGCTGCCCAGCGGGGAGCGGCGAGGGGACGCGGAGTAGTTACCGGCTGCCGGGCGGCGAGGGGCCCGGGGCAGGCGGGGGCTTCGCGCTGCCTCCGCGCCTGGATCGATCCGGCCTCGCTGGCGTCTGGCAGTCGGAGCCGCCCCGCCGCCGCGCGCCCCGCTGCCAGCGCGCTGCTCACCGACACACACACACGCGCGCGCACTCACGCACCGGCCCGGCAAGGGATCCTCTCCAAATTACCGCCCCCGCCGCGCGCGGCTGGGCCCGCCGGGCCCCGCTAGGAGCGCTGCGGCCGCCGGCGGCCAGCGAGCGGGAGCGCGGCCCGACGCTCGGTGGCTCCGTTCCACGCACGCACCTCCCTTCCCTTCCCCTCCCCTCCTCCCGTCCCGGTGTCTTAGCCACGTCTGCGCGGGGCTGGCGGCAGCTTACGAGGCGCTGCTCTGCCCGCGGGAGCGCAGCTGAGATGCTCCGGCAGCCGGGGCTCTGAGGAGAGGTCCGAGTAGGCGAGACTCGCCATTAAAGTTAACGCCCCCAACGCTCCGATGGAACTGGGTTCCGTCCCGCCTCTTGCTCACAGGTGTTTCGCTCCCTGGCTCGGTCCATTCATAATACTGAAGTGACTGCCCATGCTATAACGCCTCCCGATAACAGCCCGCTCCTTATCCCCAGGTACGGCCCGTGTGGACCTCGTCCCAGCCATAGATGCTGCCGCAGCTGCCCCTGATGTGTGCACGTACAGCTATTAAAGTGCGTGAGGCTGCTTGTGCAATCGGATAGACTGTAATGAAGTCTCAGCCCCGTGGCCCTCTTGAAATTGAACTCTATTGGAATCTGCAAGTGTCTGCCCAAAAGTGGCCCTAGCTGAAAGTTTGCAGCCAAGCCACTCTTGCCCAGGACTTTATTTACAGCAGTCTTGGCAGTACTCGGATGAGCACAGTGCGAGCAGGGCTCAACTGAAACGGATTCTTTAGGAAAGACTTTGGCTTTTACCCAATCATCATTCCTGGAAGCAGATGGGAAGTAACAAGTGCAAGATGTTTCTACATGGCAAAATGTTCCCATACACCTGTACTGGCATAATTACATCCCCGCATTCACGCCGGTAGATTCTCACGTGTATATGAAGTTCTAGGTACGGCATCAAGCTCATTTTAAAGCCAAGCAAAACTGAAGCTCCGAGAAGTTTTACTATGTGAACAGCAGTCCTGGACTTACCAACTTGCCCACCTGAGAGTCTGAAGACACAGGGCTGGAAGGACCTGCCCCAAAGTCACATTAGGAGTAAAAAAAATAACCGAGTTTATGGCTGTGAGATTATTGGCACTTCTTTCTAACTTCACAACCCAAAATTCATCCATTTCTTTGTCATGCAGATGCCACATAAACTACAAACAGATAAACTGTACCACATTGTTAGGCACAGAAGCACAGTGAGGAACTCCCACACATAATATGCCATAATACCGAAGAGGGAAGCCTGGAATAAAATTAGTATTTTACTGCTTAAGTTTTGAACCTTTAATGATTCAAGATGAGTGAACTTTGGAAACTGGCTTTAACTTGTATTTTGTGGTTGCACCTGTATTCAACTACAGTTAGTAAGTAAACTTTTTGCAAGTAGAAACAGTGCAGCACTGGGCTGTAGACAGAACTGGTAAAGCTGTATCTCAAGGCAAACTAAAATGCCTTTAATATTTGTCAGTGTAATAAAGACATTTGCAAGCAAGGTACCAAAGAAACATGAGACTGCTACTGGTTTTTGTACTGTGGTAGTGCTTAAATCAGGGCCAAGTGTCCTGGGTGGACAGCAGCAGTAGCATCTGCCCCAAGAGCCTGCAGTCTCTGTGATCCAGTCTCACACAGAGAAATACATGGAAAATACCTTACAAGTGCCTGAGCTGAGCAGAGCTGAGCTGAGCCAGATCCTCTCTGCAGGCGGACTTGGCAGGACTGAAGCTCCATCCGCTGGATCCTTGTTGCTCAAGTATCTATTCAGAGCATGATTCACACTAAACAGATATGACAAGAAGATAATTAGGGAAGTACTGCAGTTTGTCAGGTGTCTTGTTAAAACCCCGTTTTTACTGCTCATGTTGTTGTTAGGGTTGACTGGTTGGTTCGCTTTGGCATGAGAGAATTAAATTATTTTCTACTTCAACTGAGGCTTGGGGAGGATCCCGTTAACATGCTCCTTTACCTAAAAAGGGCTGTAAAACAGCCTAGTATGGCCTTTTGCTGGTGTTTAATAGCCAGAACAGTTGTTCTGGAAACAGCTGGTTAGGACTGGCTTCAGACAGACCAGTTGTGTGAGAGGACCAGAGGGCAAGGAGAAACAGTGTGCCCTGGTGAAACCTCCCACAAGGCTTCCCGGGTTGGGCTGCTCCAGTACACAGCTGAGTCAAAACTTCCAAACCTGTTGCCTGCTTCAACTCAGAGTTAACTGTCCAAACCCATTACTCTATGTGTGAGTAGTACCAGCAGCATCTTACTTGTACATTCACCACTTCTAACTCCATTGGCTACTTTTAATATACCCTAGTGAAACATAGCTTTGTGGAATCACAGGAGGCAACTGGAAAAAAAGAAGAACGGAAGGGCACATACAGCTGGATATCTGGTGTGATGCTACTCCTACAATAGCGTTCCTCCTCTGCATGGGACCAGGTAACTGTGATCTCAAGAGGCGACCAAGAACTTTTTTCCCCCCTCTTTTTCCTGTAACTGCATGGTCGTTCAGAGTCATACAAAGAAAACAGGCCGGAAGGCTGGGGCAATGAAGAGAACAACCTTCTGTAAATAGCCTGACTTCATCAGATTAGGTGTACAATCCAATGACAGCATCAGTCATAAGACTGTGAACTTCAATTTTAATGGATTTGGGTCACTTACGCAGATAAACTTCTAATAAGATTCTCAAAGGCAACTTTCATCTCACGGACACTTAACATCTCACCAACCACCTGCCTAGTCACCTTTAAATCTGTGGCTCAGAAACAGCTTACCAGAAGGCAGAGTGCTAAGAGATACTCACTATGCTGCATATTTTTTACAATTACGTTATGTAACAAATACATAAGAAATACTACTACTGCTACTATTAGCTTTCAGTTTTCCCCTAAAGTCAGAGTTTATATGCAGATTATGATTTTGTGTTTCTTATTAACCTCAGCCAGGCTTCATCTGGTTTATTTAAGAGGTTCCAGGGATAGAGAGTGCCTTCTGGAGACAGTTTAGCTCCGAACTCAGTACCTTTGCTTTACCTTCATGTACACCAGGTTTCTGCCAGAATGTAGAGTTTCATGGATAATTAAATTGTATCAAACACATCACTTATTATTTACATTAAAATCACTGGAGTAATTTTCTTGTTAGCCATTAAAGTGTTGCCCTAGCGTGGGAAAATACCAACAGTATTTTCAGAGAGAAGAGGCAGTTCTGTCAAAAAGAATAATAGTTTTCTAAGGATACTTGATTTCATTATTTCCTTCTTTCCTGGTTAAATTTATCAACAGCTATCCTTTATGGCTTGTCTGCTGCTTCTGTGAATAGGTGAGGGATTAAACAAGCCTCCCACCTCAGCATTATTAAAATAGGATATGCAGACTGTTTAGCAACTGCACAAATCTGTTTGGGAAAGATGCCTCAGGCAGGAGACAGCATGTGGGAGAAGGTAAGGAGTATTTTTAGGAGGTCATCATAACTGTGCAGAGCTGTGTATGGATTTCAGAACCTGTCTGGATACAAGGACCCGTCTAGCCACAGCAGCACAACATAGCTGACTTCCACCATTGAGAGAGGCACTTGGGTTTGAGCCATGTTGAATACTTCAGAATATGGCAGAAGTGGAATGGGCCAACTGAACTGTGGGCTCCAGAGGCAGACTGAGCAGGGCAGCAGCAGAGCTGCTCACCTGACATCCTGTCCCCATCAAAGAGGGCCCATGACCCTCCCATCCATCCTCTTCACTGCCCACCTCTGCCACTGAGCTGTTTGCTGTGGACAGCGGGGGTAAAGGGGCTGTCATGTTACACACAAACAAAGAGGAACCAAGTTGTGAAAGTGCTTTTTTTCTTTTACACTTTTAATCATTATATAAAAGGGGCTGAGTACTTTGTTCACAAAATATCATCAAAACGTGGAAGTAAAGGGATGCATTTGGATGCAATATGTGTGAAAGACGGAAGTTGTGACAGGAGGGCTCTCTATGCTCCTGCTTTGGTATGTCTGGCCATTTTCTAGAATTAACCCTTCATGAGTTTGTAGAGTCAAATGCCTACTTGGGACCTGCCTCAGTTGCCTGACTCACTCTCATATGCAAAAGAACAAAGAACCTGATTCACTCTTAGAAGGTCTTCTTGAACCTTCCCACCATGATTAAGAGGGATTTCTATAGAATAAATGTGGAACTGATAATTTTACAAGGTTATTACATGTATTTCCCTCTGTTACATTAAATAAGACTTCTGCTATAAATCTATCTGCAGATGCCAGAAAGGTCTTTGATCAGATTGAGTAGTTGATCATCTTTTCCACCCTCAAGATGACGGGATTCAGACCAAAATTCATTACTTTACTAAGATTAATGTACCTGGCTAAAGCTGCCAAGATCCTTATTAAAAGTTATGAATCCAGAAGGTTTTGGATGAAACAAAGTACTAAGCAGGGCACTCCCTTATCTCCTTTATTGGTTGTTCTCTCTCTAGACTCTGCCATAAGGACTTTGCTCCAGCAATATTACATTGCTGGTAAAGAAGGGAGGTTGCACTCTGTTCTGACAGCTCATCACTCACTGCCATGAAGCACAGTATTCCTGCCCACTGTGCTGCAGCAACATTGTACTTTGCAGAGAATGAAATTCTCCCTTTGGATCTTGCCTGCGTCCATGTAAGATGCTTTCGAAGGTAGTTTTGCTTTCTTCTGGCTGTCACTTCAATAAGAGATAATGGACACCATGTAACCAAACATTATTGGTTCTTTTAAAATTAAATTCCTCTTCAGTCACTCAGCTTAAAAAGATTTACATAACTGGAATAACCTAGCTCTAGTACTGGTTTCTTGGAAGACACCGCTAAGATGAATCTTATCTCCCATTTTAATTATTGTTTTCAAGTTCTTACAGTCTTTGTCCCAGTTACATCTTGTTGCAAAAACCACCAGAGAATGATATATTAAAATTTATTCAGACAGGTGGCAGATACAAAATTAAAGCTAATAACTCTATGAGAAAAGAAATCAAAGGTGGTTTGGCAAGCCTGAGCTCCTACTACTTGGTCACTCAGTTGCACTGGCTGTACAACCAGTGACTGGGGCCGTGCGAGTGGCTGTGTGTCACGGCTTGCTGTGTAGGGCCAAGGAGGGCCATGGTCATGCAGTCACACTGGCCTCCATGGGATGAAGCGGCCTTGGGGTAGAACTGGATTGAAGCCATGGATGAAGGCCACCGAGCAAACTGTGGTAACTGTCTGGATAGAGGGCTCTATCTTCTCCCTCCAAAGAGGAGACAACTGTATCACACCATTGGAAGACTTACAAAATCACAGATCTTGCATGTAAATGCATCCCTTTACTTCCACATTTTGATGACACTTTGTGACAAAACACTCAGTCCCTTTCACACAGTGATCACCACCGTCAAAAGGCACCATGTCTTACTTTTATTCTCTGTATAAACGGTGCTTATCTTTGAGCAAGTTAGAAACCTCTTTTCAATTTTCCAAACTGCTGCGAGCCTAAGTCACGTTGCCCAAGTTCACTGTCACTCTTGGCTGCGTAAGTCGGCAGTAAAGCAATCCCACCCTTCCTCCTCCACAGCGGCTGCTCATCCCTAACCCCATGTCACCCACCCCCTTTGTGCTGGCACAGTTGTTGGTGCAGCTGTGAACTGAACAGGCCTAGGGAACTGATCTGGCTGGGGAAAACAACTGTTTCAGAGGCCAAGCTGATTTTTAATTTGGATCTGTTCCCTGATGTGGTTCACTGTGTGGTTGTCCAAATCCTTGTGCAGGGGCAGGAGGAGGGAGAAACTTAGCTTTTTGATAGTGTTGCTGGCTTCAGCTGGTTTCAAGTGGTTATGAAACTGTGGTAGACTTAGTGAGCTCTTTCTTTTCCACGGAAAAATACCTTCATTTTGAGCACAACTGCAAACACGGTTTTAGAAGAACTACATTAAGCACAGGAGCTTACTTACACTGGTGAGTAACAGAAGGCTAGGAGAAAGTTTGGTAGGACTGAAGACTTAACTGATAGCCCTGACAATAAACGTATGTGTATTGTATTGGTTTCCATTTGCACTTTCAGGAGGAAGTTACCGTGTAGTTTTCAAACACCCTGGCAGTCACACAAAGTGCTGAGAAAGGTTGCCCACATGACAAGAGCATTTAGACCAATTTTACACAACTCCACTGTTTTCTTGCTTGACCAAAAATAGCTCAGTCAGTGAACAGCACAAACAGTGGTCAAAGAATGGAGAGTGACTTTGTTTTCTCCCCAGGATCATGCTGCAGCTAGCCATAATGAAAACTGGTTTTGCAGTATTTAGTTGCAAAACCGAGACTTGACTGAAGCTGGCTTACAATTCATAGCTCATCTCTTGACTCAAAATCCATCTTTCCTTTCCCTGCCAAATTTCATCTCCCTTCCTGAGTGGACAGGAGCACTGAAGCCTCTCAAAAAAACCCACAAACCCAAACAACAACAAAAATAACAACAAAAAACCAAACCAAACCAAACCAAAAAACCAACAAACCCTCTAATATTTTCAGCCCTGGCAAGTCAATTAGCTTGTCTTTATCCTGTTGTCAGAAATACTTGCACTGTTTTGCTGACATTTTCTACACATAACCTGTCTGAAGAACACACCAAGGACAATTAATATTTGATGAATTTCTAAACATACAAAATCAATGCAGTCTCAATGTAGGAAGTACTGGGCAACCTGAATTACAAGTGATGATCTCAGGCCACTAATAATATCATTTAGAGGACCAAAGTGTGCAAACACAAATCTAGGGATTCTGCTGCTGTTGGAGGTGTTGGAGAGAAGGGAAAGAACTACGTGTCTTACCAACACTTAAGAGAACAGTTTTCTACATACCACTGTCAATGGCTCTTTAAAAGCAGAGAGAAAAAAGCCCACAAAAACCAACAATGCAAAATTAAGGATCCCATTTGCCTCTTCAGATGATTAGGGATAAAGGAGTTTTCAGTGTAAAGCACTTTATCTGGACATTTAAAATTTTACAAACTTTACAAAGGATCAAATGTTCTGTATGGACATCACCACAGAAGGCCCCCAGAAAACTGCAAATAGCAAGAGGTAGCAATGCTGCCTCTGGAATTCTAGATGGAAACCTACAATCTGAGAGTGGTCTTGCACTCAACTGCGAAGTCCAGTTGCACGGTCCGTGAACGCTACAGCTCGGAGCTGTAGGTGCCTTCAGCACCTAGAAGCCAGCACTGATATCTGTATCACCCTGGTTAAACAAAGCGTACGCTTGTCAGACAGAGACCAGATGGAGGAGTACAACAATTTATGGCCTGCAGTTAGACAGCCTTGCACTGTGATCTCATCAAATCTTGAACAAAATAGGTCAAGCTTGGTCAGTCTTCAGATGAGAAACACTCTAGGGAAAACACAGATACTGTAAAAAATAGCTTAGGATTCAGGTTTAGGATTCAGCTGACAGAACTGCTAAGGTACTGTTCCAGTTTTAGGCTAGATTCCCAGGTGTCTGAGGTACCAAAACCAGGTCCCTGGTGTGTCATGTCGAAGGGGCACTGTGCTGCTGGGACCATATTTCTCATTTTACAGTTGAGAAATAAAATTACAGTCATGCCTTGTGATTAATTAAATAACTCATTCCTGTCTTTGCTTGTGGACATGGCATTTTCAGGAGCAACATAAATGGAGAAAGGGAGCTCGTTTGGTTTTATGATCCCTGTGCAACCTTCTAGCCCTCTCTCTGCAAAATCCCATTTTAAAGCTTTTCAATACTAGGGCACCACAAGCACGAAATTTTACTTCCTTGAAGACTGCAAACATCATGAAATCCTTCTCACAAGACAAATGCAAAATAAAGCAAATTACATGATCTATCACTTTACAGATACATTCCTTTTCCTTTATGTTCACATTTCCCATCCATTCACATTCCCACTAACCAACCTTTACCTCAGTTCATTTCCCCAGATGCTGTTTTAATGTCGTTTCTTCCTTAGTTTGATCTTAAGCTTCTTGGGTCAAATCCCATATCCTTTTCTTTGCCTGCAAAACACAGTAAACATGAAGAATTTTAGGTGTAATTGTCACACTCCAAAAAAAACATGCACATTTTTATCTCCAAATGATTAAAAGACAAGGACAATTATGGTTCTTGGGAAATTAACCGGTCAGAATGTAACTAAACAAACAGAAGTTTAGCCAGGACACCGAAAGGACACCACTGGCGCAAGAGGAAAGTGCTCATGAGGGTTCTGGTAATTGCAGGTGGTCAGGGCTGTGCTCTCCCATCTCCCCCACAGTGTAGCACCTCCTGTGTGCTGTGTGGTGCAGGATGCTGCAAAGTGAACACTAAGGACAAAATGAGTTTATAAAACATCCTCCCTATGATTGTATTCCTTAGCTGCATCAGTCTACAAAAGGATTATTTTCTAGATTTTTTTCTTAGGCTGAAAAGCATCCATATATGTGCTTGCTTTGTCCTGATTTTTGTTTTTCTTTGTCTTAGGGTCATTCATCTTTGACGAAAGTGGATCAGAGAAGCAATGCCTGCCTTATTGTTGATTTGTGGAGTATAATCATGTTAAAGACAGATCACTGGCCTCCTCCTTACTACAGTGCCATTTATAACCGACAATTATCTCTGCATGGTGCGGTTGTCATGATCTAGTGATTGTAAATGCCTGTTATCGGTGCGGAGCCAGCTAAATGCTGTGTGTTTCTCTTTAAAGCTGATTTGAATTTCCAGAGCTGTCTGTCATCCTTAAAGTTTTTCTTCAGTGCAGCTCAGTTCTCAATCTACACGCAAGTGAGGTCCTTTGATGTGAAGCCTGTGGGGCAGAATCTGTGTACTGCTCCCACCTACTCCAGGCAAGGACTTTAGTTGGGAAAAAAGAACACCAGTGTGTCTACACTGGGAAATCTCCGACCATTGCTCTGCACTGAAAGTAAGCCCTACTAATGGTAGTGATAATGTGCAAATGCCACAATAAAGAGCATGGGGGGGGGGGGGTGCGGGGGTGGGAGCTGAATACAGTGGCATTAGGTACAAAAAGAAGGAAATGTTGGTTTTAAAACTAGCTGGAGAAGATGCAAAGAGGTCTAAGTCTTAATGACCTCAGTGCCACAATATGCCACTAATTAGCTCTACAATGAATAAATGGGAACAAAATAAAGAATGACAGACTAGTGGTTTGCCAAGCCCTTGTCTTTTCTTCCCTACTGGGGCCTGTATGATTTTGGCTTGTGTCTACACTATCTTTTAATAGTAATCAGGACTGGAATTGCATTGTGCTATATACTCTACATACACACACCGAAATGATGCACTTGGTCTTTGATCCTGCAAAACATGGGAAGATCAGCTCCTCCCCAGACAGTATCCATGCAGCTCCTTCTGGTGGGCATGCACACACCTTCATGTTGACTCTGAGAGCCATCTCTCAGCTTCCTCCTGTCCTAATCCAGTAAGCCCCATGCTTGTTTCCCCTCTGCCTCTTTCTGCAGATTATATTGTGCTTATGCTCTTTGATTATTTTTCTCCTCCATCTATTTACCTCCCTGGTCTCACTACTAATATTTTGTTTTCTCTCTCCCTCCTTCCCATGTAATGAGGATCTCATTATTTTTTTCAAAGGAATGTCTTATTTACCCCACTACTTTTAAATGTGTAAAAATAAAGAAAACAGAATAGCCTTGAGCTCCCCATTCCTCCACTGAACAAGGAAAATATGACCTTAATCTATGAATACACTGCCTGTGTGTTGACTGTGCCAGAGGACCCATAATACCTGTTGGAGGATGTCTGCTCTACTCCAGTGGGTCTTACTAAAAGCAGACAACCATCAGAGTGCAGCAGTAATGCTCAGCTCACACCCTTGTGACACTACGAGTGAGAAACAGAAATGGCTGAAAGTAGCTTTAAGCCTGTTTGTAAACCCACTGCTCCTCAGAGCAGCAGTCTGGTCCCTTGTGTAACTTCAAGGGCATGCATAGCAAGAGGCAAAGAACATCTTCTTCCCTTTTTCCTGCAAATTAACTACTTCTTCTTACAGCAATACACATATATGCAGCTTGGTGAAGAAAGATTTCTGGAAGCCTTGAATATTGTATCACTCCCAAATGCCTCGCTCCTCCACAAAATCCATGTGGCTTCCTTGGACCCCAGAGGATCTGTACTTTGAGGATTCCTGGGCACATTACATGTTTCTATATCCAGAGCAATTGCGCAGACCCCCCAGTCCAGCTTAACATATGTCATAAGCAGTAAGCCAACATTGAAAAACTCAGAAGCACACTCAGTTTGCTGAGAAGACTGTTGCATACAGTTCTCACGGCACTAAGCTACCCAGAAATGTTCTGTATTCTCCTTGCTAGGATTTGCCATTTGCATGTGTGTCTTGGAGGGGGGAAGGGTCTTTTTTGCCTTTTAAAACTCATCAGCCCAGCAGCTACCAAGAATGCAAGGGCTACAAAAAGGGCATTGGAAGCACCCTAAGTTATAACACCGCTGGGGATCTGGCGCATCTTAGATTGATGTCCTTACATTGATAAAACGAACGGCTAAACATTGCGACTCTAGACCACTCCACCAGCATATATTATCAAGGTATACAAGCTATCAAGAAGAAAGTACCCCGCAGGTATGCAGGTGTTGCTTATGCAGGGGTGGGGCAGAGCTCAGCAACAGTATTTAGAAAAGGAGGCCAGGGCTTTTAAAGGGACCATGCTCCTCTTTACCAGCGAAACAACAAAACCTGTGAGTTAATAATTTATTTTTTCCCCTCATTAAAGGGGTTTCCATAAGCAGGAATTCTGCATTTCTCTTCACATTGTTAGTCTTTATTTCATTCATAATAAGTACATCAGTCATCAGGTACACATTTACCAGCCAGTGGTTAGCTAGGAGGACTTCAGCCCTTTCACCTTCCTGAGCCAGAGGAGTGTGCATTGCATAGTTTTTCTCCCATCCCCATTCAGATTAGCTCTGTGTTCCCCCCACTCAGATTTTACTAACGGCTAGAACAAACCCCAGCTTGATCCTCACCTATCGGTCGTGCATACAGAGGCATACGGGCAGCAAACACCTCGATGACAGAACTTTCTTCCTCTTTATTGTAAGGAAAGTGATGACAGCCTTCTAGCATTAGCATGTAAGAAAGCAAACCGAGTTATGCGCTGTTACCAGCAGATCTTGTGAACCCAGAGCCTTGCTTTCAGCAAGACGGACATGATAAAATCTTTCCTCTTTCTTCAATAACATGACTAATAAATGTAGAAATTCCCTTCTCCTCTCTCCCTTTGCCAATATCTGTCTTATCTCTGGTTCTTCCTTAGACATAATTTCAAACATGAAAGACATGTCTATACTATGAACAGGCAACCTTAATTCTGGCATGAGATCCCTGGCACCGTTGCAAGCTTAAGATCTGGCATCTACAAAACACGGTAACTGGAATTTCTGCCGCAGACTCCCTGCTTGCCCAGGGAGATACTGTGCCTGGGGTTAGCATGCTCTATCTTGTCAAGGCAACATCAGGCTCCACTTCAGATTTCTTTCCAAAGCAGGTGCACAGCTGAAAAAACGTTGCAAGCATTTCTGAAATGGGTTCGCCTTTAAACACTGTATCCCACAAGTAAGGGGGACCGTCCTGAAGCCTTCCTGGAATTCTGGCGGCATTTCCGAGAGATGATCTGCAAATCACTGGAGACGGGTATTGCATGCATGCCGCGGGCAATAAACAAGAGTGATTCCAACGGGCAGTGTGTACTGGCAAAGTAGCACCTCCAAGAATAGGATACAGCCTCTGTCACAAGCAGTAGAGGCACACTAATGAAACTGAGGAGGACCTAGGGAGTGTCTTAAAAATACATCCAATAGCAAAAATACTAGTCTAAACAACAAGGTCCGAAAAGTGAAAAGGGCTACAACCATACTAAACCTACTTGGTTAACTTGCTGGTTTACTGTATCCAGAAACCATGGTAACTATACTGCAACTTGAGCACCCAGAATACTCCCAGACTCCTGGCCATGCACCCCAGCTGTGTTTCAGCCTCCTGGTAAGAGTGAGACTGACTCCCACTTTGTCTTTCTCCACAGGGAGAGACACATTAGCTGAGAGGGACCCATAGCAGGCTTTGGCCAACACTGAGGTTCTCCAGTGAGCAACCTGGTATTCCTGTATCGTGTGAGGGATGAATTAGGACATATGTTACACGGACAAACTTTTCCATGGTTATCTGCCTGTATTCTCAAACCAGCAAGCTCTGGGTCAGCTCTGGTGTGGAAATAATCTCATATGAGGATGTGTTTGATATCCACTGCATTTCAGGTGAGCTGTCTAGTTGTGCTAGAAAAAAATAAGCAGAGCTGGCTCATGCCTGTTGACTTTGTAGTGTAGCAAAAACTACCATACTATTGTATCTTATTCTTGCATATCCTTGAGTAGAACAACAAAACCAAAACCAAACAAACCAAAAAAAAAAAGAAAAAAAGAAAAAAAAAAGGAATATTTTTAGCTGGGAATGGTAATGGGTTATCCAGCTGTAAAATACTGAAGCTGGGGCATGCCTCTCAAACCCCTCTGCTCTTCAATGGTATTTACACAGGGCCGTAAAGATGTCACCTTCAACTCACACCAACTGGATTCCTCTTTGAGTTGGCATCATTATTTTTTAATGGGAAGTGGAGGAAGAGATGTTACTGTTGCTGCTGTGCTCATGATCTGCAACATCTCTGCTGGTTAGAGATCTTACATGGGATGCTGCTTCAAATTCTCTTCCACCCTCCTAGCAGAAGGGTAGCCTGACAACGAGGGGGAGGCCCAGACACAGTCAAAAGGGAGCATGGCTCTATCATACACTTCTTTTTGGGCTCACTTGCATTCAGTGAGTGCAGATTATGTACAGTGCTGTCATGTTTATACTTTTAGATTTACATCTGCTTGCTGTGCCCACCTCCACCTTATTGAGATGTAACTTCAAATGGTCATTGGAGAAAGGAAGCAACCGAACCTCACAGCTCATATGGCATCAGAAGCAGCTTGAACACTTACAATGTTAACATGGGTAATAACAGAGTTAAATGAACTTCTAAACTCTTTTAAATTTCTCTTGGTTTGTGTATTTAAACCAGCAGGTTTATGAGTCAGTTTATAGTTTGAAAATAGCTTTTAAAACTGCATGGTTACCCAGACCACCTCAAATTGTAAAGCATTAGGCAGCTGTGTCACCCTGCAGTGAATGATCACTACCTAATGCCAGTTGACTATAAAGCAGCACTGTTATTTTGTACTACCTGTTTATGTTATAGAGTTCGACTTGTGGTTCTGCCAAACCTGGGGCCATAGCAGAGTAGGAGTTTGGTAAAAGTTTTAGGCAGATCAAAGGTAGGGGAAAAAAAAGATATGAACACTCAGAATTTGGCCAGTGACGAAAGCAAACTAGATTTTTTTTCTGTTGAAGACACAAAGATTGTATTGCCCTTCTGAGCAGAAATAACAACAGTAAGGTAGAGAAGAAGTTGGTTTTGCAAACTCTCATAGACCTAAGATATAATAAAGCCTTGCTGTCTTAAGGCTTTTTTAACCTACTGTTGCATTTGTCTGTGAATTTAGACTGTTCCCCCTGCCCAAAAAAAGCTAATACTGGGATCAGAATGCTTTACAACTTTATGCTAGAAGAGGCCACAGATGGGGAAGCAGTTTGATCAATGTGTGAGGGATCAGCCCAAAATAACAGTGAGATATATTATACTATCAAAAAAGACATGTCTGGAAGGAAAGTTTTGAGCATAAATTAATACTGACCTTAGCCAGAATAACTTGCTCTTTTCAACATCTGCAGCTGTGTAGTTACTAGGGAGTTATCTGGCTTCATATGCTTTTTCACATCTGTCCACTAAATCAGAGATAGAAATAGAAAAATCTAGCACAAAGGGACATTATGTGGAGTTGTGACACTCCCTGAGGGACTTGGGGTGTTTAAGCTAACAAAGATACTTCAATGGGACTCAGGTGCAATGTTTTCTTTGTGACAGGTATAATATTGGTCTAACATTGTGCCTGTTCTGTTGTGCAATGGAAAAAAATGTATCGATTTTCCTCCTATGAGCCCTCTGAAACTTCCAAACATGGGTAAACACAACTACAGCAGATGAGACAATAAGTTTGGCATACATGCATGAAGCTTCATACTTCTGGGATGAGCAAAATGAATAAACTCAATTCATATTAATTGCCTTAAACACCATATGTGAACGAAAACAACAGTGGGAACAGATTGTGAGAGGGCAGAGAGACTCTCACAGTTTAGTTCATACAGTATCTTCATAATTCGTCATCATTTCCAACATCACCAGCAACTTCCAGAGCCTCATTCAACATGACTAACAAAGTTTTTCAGCATGTAGCATGTGAGGTACTGAAATGAGTGGTATGTTGTACTTCCCTTGCCTGCACCTTCTCAGGTTATGTTATGGTCCAGTCTAAATGACAAGGTGATGAAATTGCATAGGTGTAACATGCCTTTATTTCAGCAGCGTGCATGACACAAAGTACTAAAATCTCTGAAGTATAACAGTCTTGAATAATATGGCTCTAAATCTTCAGGTTTCAGTGGGATATTCGTAGGTTATTGCCCCACACTTGCAAAATACAGGAGTTATTCTTAAGTTATGTTCTGAGTTTGTATAAAAAAACCCTCCACCAAATAAAATGCAATAGCCTTTGCCCCTAGTTTTGAACAGCTGAATTCATAAAAATTGCCCATTTTTTATATCTTTATAGTATCAAACTAAATTTTAGGTTAAAAAAAAAGCTTACATTTCAAATAGGCAGTGCAAATTGATACAATTTTAATGTAATTCTAAAGAGATTTAGGGACACAAAGCCAGAAATACATCAGCAAAATCAAACAAACATGTATGCATGCACAGGCATAAACAAAAAACATCAACTTAATTTACAGTGATTAGGCAAAGTGCAGAAAGCCTGTGTGATTCTCTCTGGAGAGCCACCAATATAGCTTGTACCTTACCATAAGCATAGAGCGTTTTCATATGGGAAGAAGAATAAAGAAGGGGATTGTAGACACAGGCTGAACAAAAGCAGCAGTGACAGATGTGAAAGGTAGTAGAGGTACTCCTTAAGTGGCAGAAGCCTGTTTTCTATTGAATTTATTTTCTGCTGGATTAGCATAATGAAACCGCTCAGACCAACGTCAGCACTAGTGCCAAAGAAGGGCTGCAGCAGCAGGATCCGTGGTCTCACTCATATGAGACCTGGCCAAAGGTGAGAGGTCCTGGCCAAAGGTGAGAGGAAGTTGCTTGACCCACACTGTAACATGTGAATGGACAGTCTAAGGGCACTGGAAAGCACAGGCAGGAAAGCATGCTGCTGCTGGGAACAGGATCAGAGCAATCTACAGAGCAATGACACAAGCAGGAGTTGGCACACATAGGAACTCAGATGCCACAGCGTTGTGGCACCTTTCTTGGCAAGCAGTGCTCAGCATTGCTCCGTGGGCATACGTCTTCCAGAAATACGCCTCCCAAAGTACAAAAAGGCTACTGTATAGAGCTTGTGTCCTCAGTGCCACAGAGGACAGGGAGTGGAAGTGCTTGGCAGCAGACAGCATGGCACAGCTAAATTCTCTAGAGCAGACAGAGTCTGAAGGAATCCAAGAGCTTTGCTGAAGGAAACCAGTGAGCTGTTTTGATTGAGGATGTGCATTCTAAATCGCTGAAATACCACCCAGCATTATTTTCATCATTACAATTAGTAATGTCGAAATATGAGCCCATCTCTTGATATTTCTTTATTTAGTGAAAAAGTTCTCTTCTTGCCTCTTATGAGATAGGGGACCTTGCCCAAAGATGGTCTGTCCCTAAAAGCATCTTATAGCACACTAAAAATCCATGTAGATGGACAACCTGGCTTGAGCTGATATAAAGGATGCAGTCTGTTCATGGAATGGAAACATTGGATCTGGGCTTACTTGGCCCAAGTTTTGATTGACTTACAATAATTTCTTGCATCTCATTTGGTCATATCTATATCACCGACTATCATAAAATACATCTTTAAATTACCCTGAACTCATGTAGTGTGTGGTTCCAAGGGTTAATTTGAAAACACACACATTCAATTAATGGAGCAAATTACTTAGAGCAACGGATCACAGAAGTGTGAGTATAGCAGAAAAGAATTACAAATACAAAATGAAGTAAAATTTTAAAATTAATTTTTCTTCATCCTTTTTCTTGACCCTTCTTTTTTTCCCCAGTGAACATAGAAACTTCTCTTGTATACATGTGTACAGATAAGAAATTTCAGTGTCCTGCAGAAATGGAAGCAGCTCAATTCGTTTTCACATCCAAAGACAGAAAAACAAAAAACCCCTGCACGTTAAATTAGCATACCTGGCCAATAGCATTCAACTAAATACCATCATGAAACAAAGATCTCTATAAATGTGCTTAAAATGTAAAAAATTTGTCAGTATCAGAGGGAATAAACCAGCAAAACACATAACCAGGAAAAGGCTGCTGAAGTTGCTCTTGCTTTTACGGTGAACTTTTCACGAATTGCAGTGAAGAGGTTGCAATGTGGCAAAGTGAGGGGGTTTTCCAGCCGTAAATAGAAGAGTAGTTATCCTAAGTACTTGTAAACAAGGCCATGTCTGGCATGAGGTTTCTTGAACGTGGTGTATCACTGCTTCTGCTCGCACCCTCTGCATCACCACTTACTGCCTTTCTGACTGCAGCCCACTGGGACATCCCGGCAGGTTACAGCCACACAGATATTTAGTTCAGGGGCCTGGCAGTCATCCCATTTCTCATCCAGCCCCACCTCCTCATTCCTGCCCTCCACTTCCTCCTCAGTCATGTCACGACAAATCTTTGTGGGGTAGTTTATCAGGGCTATTTTTAAGGAAAAGCACGACTGTGTACTCAGCTCTGCAGCCAATGTGTGGGGCACATTCACATCATCCGTCCAGATTTTCTATTTTCTCCGCTACGCTCCTTAGTCTTGTGTAATCTAACATTCAAGCTTTTAAACTTCAGCCATTATAGCCAACACTAAAACACATCCAACAGCCTCTTAATATCTAAAATGTTCTTTCAAGTAAATCCAGCATTTCTTGAGAAGTTAAATCTGGTTGTTCTGTGATGACTTGGAACTGAAAACAGACAGCCTGGGTAACTAGAACTGCAAAATTGACTGTGAATCCAGTTTAGTTTTTGGCATTGTACTGTGTTTGTCTCAGCAATAATAACTGTTATTATGTTTTAAAACAAATATCTAGCAAGCAAACAGGTCAGATGTATTTTAAAAAGTGAAGGCCAGTGTATTTTTTTCCACTTGTTTGACAAGGTGATAAATTTATCGACTCCTTACTAAATCACAGGGTGATTTTAATAGGAGGAGAAATCTGGGATTGCCTGAGATGGATAACTGGGTCAAGTTACCCTTTGGAAGAAGTCAGCGAACAAAATATGAAACAGAATTCCACTGCCTTTCCCCTTTCAGCTTCATGCAAATATGCTCTGGAAGCTTGGTATGTCTCATTTTCTAGGGCTCAACCACAGTATCAGGCCTCCAGGGATGTACTTTCACTAACACCTTAAGCAGTCACTGCTGCTGAAAAAACCTCCACAGTCTTTCCCTCCACTCCCATACCCCACTCCTTCCTGCCCTCTTGCTACTCATCTGTAAAGCTGATCTTGGTTCAAGCTAAACAATGGTTTTGTTGGTTTGGTTGGTGCCTGGTGCAGTTCATTAGCTGGCTGTGCAAATGCTGGTGCAACAAGTGAGGTGGTGGGGAAGCAAAAAACAAGAGCCAGGTGGGACTGCAGCAGGCTTAGTTCTGGGTGCAGCTAGAAGATGCAGCCGAGCCAATTTAATAGCTTGCTGCTGCCAAAAAACATTAGTCCCACACCCTCCCACCCTCCTTCCCTCTCCTCTACACCTGCCTGCAGCTGTGGAGTCAGGTCCGTCTTCCTTGTGCAGCCCTAAAGCCCAAGTGACCTCGCAGTGAGCCAGCTCAGCTCATTAAACCGTGGGACATCTGTTGTTGTGTTTGAACTGCATGGGAGCTGGAACGGCACTGAAGGATCAAAGGAATAGCAGAGCCATGGCAAGAGAAGCACAAGGAGTGCACAGCCAGCAGCAGGGAGGCAGAATGAGGGGATGAACAGATGAACCACCCCTTTCCAACAGCAATGACCTGTTAGTTTGGCTTAACTGGATCTTCTAACTTCACCCTTGTACTGTTTTGGGCAGCAGTGCTCAAAGTGTTGTGAAACAGCATCCTGTGTCTCATTTGCCATGTAGGTAAGCAAGACTTCAATAAGCAATTCACATACCTACAGTTAAGAATATGCTGATACACCCTTTGCATTAAAGCCCTATCTCATGAGCCACGTATAATTTCACAGGAAGCCCCACAAATGGCCTTCAGAGAGGTTCGCTGCTCTGCATTTCAAAAATGTGGACCATTATGCCAGTACTAGTTCTCTCCTGAATGATAGCTCTAAGCACTGTTAATGATTTAAATTTTGAACTGGTTTGTTTTGATTCAAAACATTGGTACACCTACAACTTTAATCGTGTTTAGTTACTGTCCAAGTCTTCACATAAATTACCCCATCAGCTCACCAAGGTCCAAGGCTGTGGTTCCCAGTGCAGATGCTGCTGTCTGTGGGTACTCCCAGCATCCCCCTTCCGTTTGTCCTGACCTCACAGAGCTGCATCCTGTCCCTCCGGCTTTGCCACTTTGTGGGACAGCACTGCAAAGTGGATAACCAAACTCAGACACAGTAAAAATATTACATCCATCTCCTTTTATTTTTGGGGGCAGGTAGTGCCTCAGGCTGTAGTTTCCAGGTGTAATACTGACTCACCCTATAGCCAAACACCGTCACTTCCCCCTGCACACACGGAGTTCCTACCTGCCCACATCTCACTTATAGCACACTTTCCCTCGTGTTGGTGTGCGTGGCTGTGCTGGGCATGGGAAGAGTGGACCTGTCCAACTGTAATGTAGCTTGGGAAAGAGGAAGAACTAAAGGCACGTAACTTCCTTCTCCACAGCAAACACGCAGAGACAGTGTGATACGCTGATATGACTGAGGCCGTGATTAAACACCTATTTCTAGGCATTCTGATTAGAGATCCCCACTGTATCTTTCAGCTCCCCAGTAGCATATTCCCATTGTTAAGCTTCTTCCTGCATTGTGCCAGAAAATGGGACGTTTGGTTTCCATGGTAAAGTCTACAGCAGTACCTAGCTCTAAGAAACAGAAATTCTCTATCCACCTTGTTATTTATGCAGGTATGTTGTATTTTTAAACAACCCAAGGTTTAAAACAGTCCCAGAACTCACTCAAACAGTTGCAAAGCAATCAGTGGCATCTGAATCTGTAGTGACCTTCTCAAGATCACCCAGCATGAAAAAGCAAAGCTACTGAGCAAGAGAGTAAAGCACCCTCTGCACTACCAACAGGCACAACAGGCCCTCCTGGGTGCTCCAGGCATTATTGGCTTTGGCAGAGCAGACCTGCCATATCCGAACCAGTTAAACTGGCTCTAGAAGTGCAGCAGGAGCCCAAAGGCAGGTCCTTGCTCATCTGAAGCTGCAAATACTGTCAGAGGGTTTTTTTCCTATTACTGTTGTCATTTTTTATTGCCAGGGTCGCTGGGCTGACAAGTATGGCTGGAAAGTATGCGAGCTACAGAGATGGTAATTCTGCTATGGCCAAATATCACACCCCTGGTGAAATCTGCCTAGTGGCAGGTTCTGCACAGCACTGGTCTCTCCATGCTGAGTATGACATATGACAGTCAGTGTGCTCTGATGACAGATTGGCCAACAGTGTTTTGACAGTGCATTTTAGGTGAAGGGATTGCAGTTATCTTGTAAACCCTGCTGGCTTTGTTGTGTCTGTGATAGCTTTCCTGATGATGAAACAGGGTTTCTAGTCTGATAAGGAAGAGGTGGGGCATATAATTACCAACCATGTAGCTCGGAGCAAGTCCTGGGGTGTTTGCATAATGGTTCCTTGGGTGGACTGCCCTGGTTTTGGAGCAACAATTTCTGCTCTTTATTATACAAACAGTATGGATGATTTACATCTCAACACCGTTAACTATTTCAGCAGTAGGGAGGACATAACATCACAGTTCTGCTCAATTAACTGTGAGCAAAGTTTTGGTGCCACAGGTAAATGGTATTTGGGAGATATCCTGATTTCTGTGCTTCCCAAGAAAGAAGCTCAGTGGATCTCAAAACATATCGAATGCAAATCAAAATGCTCAGGCAAGCAAAGTATCAAGACCACCTACTGCTTTTTTATGGCCTGTGTGAAAAGGGTTCATTTTATGTATGGGACTTTAGAGAGAGTGGTCAATTCATCTGTGGACTCCACTGGCACCAGAACAGCTTTATTTTCTTAGATCTTCTAAAAATGTCCAATGCCTTTTTGGAAACGAAGTTACGTAAGACAGGATCAGAGGATCCAGCAGCTCACAGCTCACCTAGTCTCACTGCTCCTCTCCCAGCAGTGTGATTACTCTGGTTACCTGCTGCTGTCCTCAGAACTTGTCAGACCCGTTCCCTAAGCCAGTTCAAATCAGTAATCTAGGAGAAAAAGGATCCAGGAAAAAAAGAAGGAGGCGTCTAGTCATTACAGGGCAAGTGATCTGAACAAACACCATAAAAGCACACAACATATATCAGAAATGATTCAAAGGTGGGGTCAAAACACATGGCTGAGAGTGATGGGAGTGAGAAGGTAGTTTTCAGCAATTACCTTTCTACTACACAAAGCCCATTAAGATTTAGGATATCCCCCTTTCCTTGGTATCGCCTGTCCCAAGCTAGTTCAGTTTTGCCTTTAGTGCAATACTACAGTGGCTATTTTATTACTTGTTGGTGAGTGAACTCTAACATGGTCTAAATTTCTGATATTGGTAAGGCAAACCTCACTAGCATGTTCACCGGATTAGATACTTAGGTTGAAGCTAGCTATCATTCTCAGAAATGAATCTTGTATCCAAGTCTAGACAAGCACATGCAAAGAGTGAGAGATTCCACAGGCTCATATAGTGATTTTACCAATGAGCAGGTGATGATCTACTGAATCACGCTTTAGCATTTTTGTATTAGAAATAGGTCGAGTCAATGAGAAAGACAGTAAGTATTAGCAAGAGAGCAGTGATGGCAGGAAAAGCAGTTTCTAAATTGAAAAGAAACTGATGTCAGTAAGAAGTAAAGGTTTGATGTCAAAGTACTTTAAGATGACCAAGCAGCATTTCCAGGGAAACAAAGATCCAGAAAATTCCTACTTCCATCCCTAGCTAGCCAGAAAGCTGTTCCACTTTTTCAGTTAAGCAAGATATTGACCAGTGGTTTCTTCACCTCCAGCCTTGTTTCCCAAACCAGACACCACCTGCTGCTGAAAGCAAGTGGGAAAAAAAAACACAACAGAGTTCAAAGCTAATACAACCTTTGGATAAGAATCAATCCAGCTTTGGAAAGTTTTCCACTCCTGTTTTTTTTCTTCACAAATACTGTTCAATTTTCAGTGCTTTTGTAATTTTTCTTTGTTCTGTTCCTATTTATTCACACCTCCTCTTTCTTGCCTTTCTAATCCAGGTGTCCCAATTCTCCAAGTGAAACAGTGCAGGCTTTCTGTTCTCCCTGCCCCAAGTCTTTGCATGTAAAAGTATATAGCAAGGTATGTGCAGGCTCCATCCAGGCAAAGCTCTTCAAATCCTACTCCCTGTTCCAGCAGGGGCCCCTTGCACCTCCAGCTGGTTCTCTGAACTCCTCATGCCTCATCAAAGCACTGCCTCCAGGGTCTTCCCCTCATTTCCCTAATACCTGCATCTTCTGCTTGCAAGGGCACCTCCTGAGACAACTGCCTCTTGCCCTACAGCCTTGCCCTTCACCGCTCTGTTCCGCAGCTGCCATGGCCAAACCAGCGAGCCTGGGCTCTGGCAGAAAAGGAAGCACCGCCAGGCCTCTAGCACTGCGGCAGCAGCGAGGCTTACCCGGGGCCAGAAGGAAGAGCAGAGGGGCAGAAGAGGCAGTTTCTTCCCAGCCCATTAATGCTGCTGTGTGCACTGAAGTCAGCTCAACCACAAGCGCAACCCTTTTTCCCATGCCTCTCTTTCCTAGTCGTTCTGAGGGGGCTGGCAGAGAAGTGACACTTCACAAAACTGCCAGAAAGAAGGAAATATTTGGGTGGAGGTCAGGGCGTTGGAGAAGGAGAGAGGGAAAAGGAAGAGGGAAAAGACAAAGGCTGGACAGAATATCGGTGGCCTTTCTGCATCCTCGTTGGGGGACCCACTCCTTCCCACCCCCTCTAACAACAGCATCTGCTGGCATCACAGGCAGAGTAACAACAGAGCTTTGTGTTTACCATGGTATCATCGTATTTGATGCCTGTCACTATTCTGACTCCAGCCACTTGAAAGCAAAGGCCTTTTCCATGGGCCACGTTATACCCCAATTTCAACTTCCTATGTTATCTACTGTTGTAATCCCTCCAGCCAGCTTTCCACACTTCTCTTTTCTCCTGTCCCAGGATATGCATATTTTTTTCTCTCCATCTTTAAAGCTTCTTCAAATATTAGGCAGACTTCGCTGGGGAGGTCACACCCTTAACCCAACAGAAGTGCAAGACTGAAATACACATAAGATCAGTGTCCTGCTGGGAATATGCAGTGTTGTCCTTAGCAAGATAGTGGCCTGGCACCTAAAAGCTGTCTATGAGATTTGTATCACTTTGTCATAATACTTTTCCTCTTCTTGGCAGAGGAATATCCTCTAAAAAAGGCCACAGTCAGTATCAGAAAACCAAAATGGGAATATTACTTCCAGTTACTACAGAGTTTTCACTAAGCTGGCAAAATTCTGTGCTGGGAAAGTCAAATGGAAATCATGCACCTAGAAAAGGCAATTGCTTCTGAAAACTTGAAAGAAGCACCCATAAATAAAATGCTAACCACTGAACATATCTTTGGCACAAACTCACTAAATAAAAGGGAGTCAGACCCCTGTATTTCTGCAGAGATTGGAGGAGAGATGCTGCCACAAGATTTGAGACTACAAAGGTGAATTTCAGGAAATGTGTTAGTAACTCATCTTCCTTCCTTTTCTTTCCCATTATAATTTACCTCTGTTGTTCTATGTCAGCTATCTCTGTGATGCTCACAACAAACTTCTCCCTTGGTTATATTTACGTTTCTGTAGAACATGAACGAAATGGCATGCTTTTCTGAGAACACTGTTAACAGTTAATTACTTGTGATAACTACTAAAGGGTTGAAGTGTTTGCTTTACTAGGCTCTGCAAAGACGCATTTTAAATGCCACAGGATAAGCTAGTTGCAATGAGAGGTATGTTGCTTGTTTTGTTGCTATTGGGTTTTTAAAAACAATTCTACAATTTGGATGCTGTGGTATGTAATTAGGCAGATGGGTTTAACCTGGTGAACGTGAAAAACCTGAACAGACTATTCCCATTCCCCTACAAATCTATTTTTAATGCAAAGAACTAGGCATATCATTCTTCTTAGAAATAATGGATATCAACTTTAAAACCCCAAACATTAAGTCAAAATTAATAATACATTCCCCTATTTTTTCAGCCCCCTGTGCAGTATTTGTCACCCCATGACTGCCATTAGCATAGTTAGAAATCAGAAATTCCTTTGCAAAGTTATCCTCATAGGGCAACCCTTTGCTACTCTTATTCTGAGTCACTGGTCCTATCCTACAAGACATCAATCACCTGAGATCAAAAGTCTGAGTGAGACACAACTTTGGCTCTCCTTCCCATTAAAGACAGAAAAATCCCAGAGCAAAATTAAAACCCTAAAGAAACCCTTACTCTTACAGTTCAGAAGGTATTCCCAAGTCTAAGCGTGTCAATATTCTAAAAAGTTCACAGTCTCTAATGCCTCTGCCTGTAACAGCTACCAGACCAACTTGAATCATTTCTTAACAGAAGAATTTTGCCAGCCTTCCTAAAATAATTGACTCATGCATAACCTGCCAGACGTTATTCCTGTTTATAAACACAGCGACTGAATATGAAAGACTAAATGATTTGCACACAATTATTCACTAAATCAGTGGCAGAGCTGGTGTTGGAAAATAAGACCTTCCTGGGTCCCCAAAACATGTCCTAATTACAAATCATGATGACCTTACCTACGTACGTTATGTATGAATGCTGTAACCTTGCATGTAGGAAGTGATTTAAATCTGACTGAGAAAGAAATGGAAGGCAATGTTTCTCTGGGGAGTTTTCAAATCACATCAGATTCCTGGTAAAACTCGTAATCCCTCGTATTTAAAAGAAAATGCTGTGTGCTGCTGTACTAAAACAAGAGAAAATTAACACAAACAGCATTTCAAAAGCAGCAGAACTATGGCGAACACAAACTTTCATCAGATCACCAGGCTTTAAACTGGTTCAGTGACAACAGGGCAAAGAACCCATCAGGCACCACTACAGTTGACAGTAGTTTACCCTGAAGAATCTATGTAGACCTGCATTTGCTGTGCCCATGCTAGATGCATCTCCAGGGCAATTAGATGCAAAAGGATTTTATTTTTTGGCTACTTCAGAGTTTTCTGAAAGGGCAAGCCAATTGCTTCTTTGCATCTTCTGCCATTCAATGTCTAGTATAAAACCCAAGACTACATAAAAAAGTGGAGCATGAGGCAAGGAGTATGTATTTGAAAATACAGGTAGGTCTGCTAGCACCCATGAGAAATGCTGGATGCTGTCTCTTTTCACACTGATGTGCAGTCCGTTACACCATTCCTGAGGGGCAGCTGCTTGCTAGAACCCAATACTCACATTAAATCCCACTGCAAACTTCCTCTGAGCAGACATGGTTGGTGATGGCACCTCCTTAACCAGCTTCTGAAGTGCTCACTCTTCAAGAGCGTAAGCTACTCCTTCCTAGGCCCCGTGCAAATGCTAGGCAGTAGCTGGAAGAAAACTCAGCACTCAGTTGGAAGATTATCTCGAGTGATAAAATTAAATCCGATGCCTTTCTAGAATTTTGAAAATTCTTCACAAAAAGATGAATACTAAAATTAATCTGTTCTTGCAACAGAGATCAGAAGCTAATAGGCAATAAGGACAGAGGCCATTTTAAGTGAAGACATAGAAGGGGAACTTGACTTATTTTTTCCCCATGTGAAAAACAAGCATTTGTTTTTTTGTTCTTCAGTTTAGTTGCAAAACCTTTGTTCTGACACTGAGAGTGCCAGAGGTAATCAGGTGTGTTCAATTTATTTCCTTTCTGCTTTGTTTTGCTCTGTCAGGTTTTTGGCTCCCTCTCTAAAAAAGTTCCGATGCTTTTTGGTCTATGATTCAGATATCTCTCTGTAATGACCTCCTGAATTTCTTCTACTTCAGCAATGCTTTACAACACGATAAAGCCAGGTTTGCGGGAAGAGGTAATGTCTTTTACTACAAGGGTTAGAGAAGGGAAAAATACCCAAGCTTTCAAATACAAAAGATGGGACTTCGTTTTTATGTAGACAGTACTTAAAATGAGGAAGGCTCTCAGGTGAGTATCAATGAGCTAAAGAGAGAATTAAAATTTTTGTTTATTGAGAAGACTTGAATTCGATTTTATTTTAGAAAGTTTGTATTTAAGCAAGCCTTCACAAAAGCATTAAGTAGTGTGAACTTTACAAACACTTTTTGTTAGAAGCTTAATCCACACCCACATCAAAACAAAGACGGGAGGCTGAGTTCTTTACATATGAGAAGGTGACTTTTCACACATAACCTTAACAGCAAACCTTTTGCTTTTTTCAGGAAAACACAAAGCGCCAAGATAATAAAGCTTCCTTAATTTACATATCTTCCAAGAAGTGGAAATTACAAAACTGCAGACAACAATGTCTCAGGAAAAAGGTGCAAAGGGAAAACTCCGAAATGGGATTGTTTAAAAGCTACTACAGGCAGAAAGGACCTTGAG
The DNA here is from genome assembly GCA_022605575.1 of Laterallus jamaicensis coturniculus. Classification (NCBI taxonomy): domain Eukaryota; kingdom Metazoa; phylum Chordata; class Aves; order Gruiformes; family Rallidae; genus Laterallus; species Laterallus jamaicensis. Next base: position 13,504,778 of record JAKCOX010000005.1, on the reverse strand, counting down.
CTACGAATGCTTTTGTTTTGCTCATCTGCCTAATGTTCTAGCGACACATACACAAAATAATAATCCTTGAATTAATTATTCTGACTTTGTAGGAGTGTGACTGGGGTAGCTTCTTCTTAACAAAAATCCAATCCTTAGTTTGTATTTAAACAAGTCTTCCTGAAGTCCTGTTTTCTCAAACAAGTCTTTATATGGGAAAACCAACCGTTTATTTTGTAGTCATCATGTGAGTAACTTCCATTAAAGTCAGCAGGGCCTTGCCTACTGTGAGATTTTTTGAACCTCTAGCTCTTAATGGGTACAGCTGTCAGCCGTAGAGCCCGAGGAAGCTGTCATACAGACAATATTCAAATGTAGTTGTGTTTTTCCCACAGTGCTGTTGAAAGGCAATCCTTTTGTTAGCAAAGCCTGAGAGACATTAGTACCCTGAAACGGAAACAGAGTGAAGAAGGGGCTCCTAACCCGATAAACGCTCTGCAAGTGCCATGTGTCCCCAGAGCCCGAGACTACACACCACCGCCAATTTTTAAATCTCTTTCACAAATAGGGGTTAGGAGTGCTAAGAATTTGTGGGAAAGTTTTTCTTCAGTGTAGACCATGGCTTTATGATTATTCATATGCTGTAGTAAGCAAATGAGAAACTAAGCACTTTGTAAATGGTGCATCATTTTGACTACTTGATCCACTCTACTGACAGAAGAGTTTGGCATAATTGCTGGCATACATAATATTTTTAAATGACAGTTCTCCAAACAAGCCAGAGCCTGAGCTCAGAGCAGTGAAAGGTGAAGAGAAGCTGCCTACATATTCAGCTGAATTCTAGATTATTAAACACTACAGACAATTAAGATTCACAGTTGATACTGTCCACAACATAAAGGCATTCCTGTACCTTTAGCGCTTCCAGTTTCACAGCATGTACTGGTATTTATCTTTGGCTGTTGCTCTAGATGCGAGAAGCCAATGTCTCTGCTATCCCCTTTCCCTGTGCCATTTGACCACAACTGCTTTGAAATGGGTCCCCAATGTCTTCAGTGCTGCCAGTGTGTTTTGATCTAGCACTGGTAGTATCACTCAGCTCATGCTGTTGCTTCTGAGTCGCGCCGGGCAGTTCCTAGTGGAGCACCTTCAGCTCCGTGCTGCTGTGTATCTTGGCTCCTAAGACAGGCGGAGTACACGTGCGGTTACCTTGCAAATGGGGAAAAGACTTAATCCGGAGTGACTGGCAGAAAACGATGAACAGCACTTTAAATAAATCCAAGAGACAACCAAGTAAGGCCCGTAACAAAGGTTCAGGCATTCAGCAACCTTTCAGTATTACACTGATGCCAGGATATTGTCACAGGATTAAGATGGAGAGCCTAAATTTTCAAACATGCCTATTTTGGTTTGCAATCTCAGTCTTTGGCTATCAAATTCCCAAGAATTAGGTGCCACCACAATTAAAGAGCACCCTTCATAGAAGCAGTCAGGCAAGCAAAGATGCAGTGACAGCAAGGAGACTGAATGTAAGAGGGACCCACAGAGTAGGATAGCTGGTCTATACACACTTGGGGCTCGCAGATATGCCAGCTCAGAAGAAAACCTGCAGCCAAGCTTGAGTTGTGAGCAGCCTGTAGTGGCATGTGCAGCGATGTGGAGCTGGTCAGAGAACTCACTGGCAAGAGCTGTGCAGACACAGAAGAGAGAGATCTGTCTGTAAAAAGGAGCCTGCACAGCTCAAACTACGAGCTGTTTTCAATGTTTCTGTTTATATCTGGTTTTGGAATAAAAGCTCTGTATTGAAAGTATTTCCCCTATTGCCAGAAAGAAGCACTTCATTTTCATCCTCAGTCTTTCAAAGGTGTAATGCCTGCAAAACTTGCTGCAAAACACAGCTTTTGAAACCTTAATTCTTTTTCCATAGTAGGAGAAAAAATCCATCTTTCCTATCCTGTACTGCTGTTTGGAACAAGAAAACCTTGTCAGTGGTAATACCGTAATACTATACATAATGCAATGTTAGGACCTTTGGCTGGCCTGTATTACTTAGGTCAGCATGATCAGTGCTGTCTGCTCCATCTGGCCAAACTGCATCTTCTCTTACTGAGATGCTCCTTCACGGTACTTATTAGGGAGCTTGCTGCAGCCTCGTGCTCTGGTTGATAGCATCATGGATTGCCTTCCCTGCAGTCCTGTGGCATATAGCTATGTTTTTCTTTCAAGAACTAAGTTTCTGACAGAAAACACCAAATAGCCTATTAAATCTCAGAAAAATCTATGACTAGCCTTCCACCTGTGATTTCTTTTTTTAATCATGACATATTTTCAAGGCTTTCTACATAAGGAGAAAGATTAGAAATATTCTAAGATCTCTTTAGTCTTCCAGGCCTCACAAACTGGATAAGCAGCTACAGGGTTTGGTAAGCTACAAAATGCTAGCTTCTACTTCCAGCTGATGCTTTACCTTCCTATTCTGACTATAGAAAAGGCAGTAACTGTGATGACAATCATAATGATTTTGCTGTCAGACTGAAAAAGCATTCACAGTAGCTCATCCAGACTGCAGACCAATATAATCTAGTCAATAATATATGAAAAAGATACCTATATGGCTAAAAGAAAACTAGGTTTGACAACTTGCTAGAGATGTATTCCAAATGGTATTTTTTCCTTCCCAAATTAGAGCTAGGACCATGCCAATTAGCCATTTCTCTTCTATACAGTAAGCATGCCACTGATGGTGACACCTTGCCTTCTGCAGAGGCATCACCAGCACCCCATGTACCACTCACAGCACGTACATGTCCTCTTTGTTAACTGTAGATCCATTGTCTGAGTGACTGTTATGATTTGAGTACAAGAGAGGAATCAACTTGATGCATATGGGGTGAGCACACTCCAGGTGAGGGGCCACTTGCTAGCATTTTGGTACATTGTACCTCCACACAAACGTATCTTTCCCATCCTTGTGGTTACCAAGCTAAAGGCACAGCCTGAGAATGAGAGCTTTTTTGGTTTTACCCCAGTGATGGAATTCTGGTTTTAGGTTGAACCATGTCCTCATGTCAGCTGTGATTATTTCATGACAAGGCCCATTACAGAGAAGGTAATGGACAGGCATGTTGCATTAATACATAAGAGATTTTTCCTTTTATCATTAAAAGAATTGGAAAGCTGAGGAGTTACTGAAGTTCTTAATTAGTAATACAAATTCTCTTTATTCTTTGTGCGAACAGAAGCAAAATCATTATGATCACAGTGTCTCTGCACATATCTTTCTCCCACCTTGAACACCTTTTGCAGCTAGATTTCAGAAAGCACAGAAGTCTCATGGCATTTATAGTCCTACTACATTTTATGCAGAAAGCTATTGTACAGAGAGCAAAGACCCTGAATATATCTCTATGTATGCTTATCAGGGAAAGGATGAAGTACAGAATTATTAACTGTTTTGGAATCCACAGGGTCGTCCTTTGTGGATACTGTCCTGAGACTTTGCCTCAACTATGAGAAAAACAAACCTCAGTCAAATCTTGCACATTCTTGGACACTACATCAAACAACAACAAGATGCAAACTGACAAGAAAACAAATCCTAGCATTCAGCTAAATACATCCCCAGACCAACTCATCTCATTCCAGCACTTGGCCTCAATAACATAGTCCTTATTTTCCTGGATTTTGACCTTGAATAGTCAGGCTTATCTTACTGGGCCTTTGGCCTTGGCACACCAGCTTTCTGAACTAATTTCCAAATCCAATATGTGATGACTCTGGTTGTACTGGCACACCATACCCTGACATCATCTGAGTAGGGCAATGTTGGTGAACTATATAGAATGCTCTAGTACACTGCTGCAAGGGTCACCTGAATGTCCAGCTTGTTTTGAACATGATGGCAGACTAGCTCAGAGGATTAACAAGTGGCTATCACCGTCTTTTAGCTTATGCTCATTGTCATTACCTTGAGCACTGTTGCTCCAAATGGAAGTTAGGCTACATGCATTAGTCTGCCTTTACGTGAGAAGTTTTGTTCAGGCATTCTAACTGCATTCTGAATTACTTTCTAGGTATTGACTACCCTGTAATTTTAACATTACTGTCCAGAGGTAGTATCATAAGCCATACTTGTTGCTTTCCACAGCTTCTATATTGGGATATCCTCCTGTTTTTCTGTTAACAGTTTAAGACCTCCCCACCTCCCCCAGTAATTCATGTTAGTTTTCATTTTAGATAGTGGAACTATCTCCAGTTTTTATAATGTGAGTTAATATTGTTAGCTTTAAGCAAAGACTTTTGCTCAGATCACATTGTCAGTGTCATTTGTGCAAGGTCACCTTTTGCTTGCTGAACATGCAACCTGAGACACATAATTGACACATACTAGGAAAAAGTCCAGTGTGACTGTATATAATGGCAGAGATTAAGAGAGAAGCACCTTTTCAAAATGTTGCTGTTTTTAAATGACCTTGCCTTTGAGCTAATATCTCTTGTTAGTGAAAAGTGATTGGGAGCTTCCATTACCTCTCTTCTTTTAAAAATCTAGTCTATATGAACAAGTAGAAGCTTTTAATCAGACGAGCCGACAAAACATGGACAAAGGATGGACACCACCACAGGACTGCACTGGACAAGCAAATAGTGCAGCTATTCTGGAATGGTTTTGATGGTGTAAGCCTGGAATGACTCCCTGCTGTGACATTTTTATTCCATAAAATCATTGATTTATTTTGGAAGCCAGCACACAAATGCACAATTACCCTGAACAGTTATTCTGGCCAACACCCCTAGACAGGCAAGCATGGAGTGTGATTTTCAGAGCCATATGCAATTTAATTGTTGTCTGGGTCACTTCAAAACCTGTGGGAAGATCGTGGTTTCAATCTCTCAAATCGCAACACAAAAGCTCAAGGCTGTAACTAGACCAGTACAAAGTGTTTTAATTTATATTAGCACTATTTCATTTCAGCTTAATAAAATAAAAACTCATTTTGAAACCCAGTAGTTTTAAAACCAAGAAAAAAAACAAACTAGAAAATGTTTAGAGATTTTTCTCTTCATATCTGAACTAGCTAAAGAATTAACTGTACTTTGGTAAGCTTGAGTTAACCAATTATATTGAAAACAAAAGAGATTGTCTATGCATGGATGAAATGGCAAGGAGTTTCAAGATAATCTTTCTACACAGTTTTTTAAAGCAGTTTTGCAAATAGGCCTTGAGTCTAGAACAATTTTCAGCTGGTGAGCCACGGAACTGCAGGAACTTATGGAATTCAAGAAGTCCCTGGATTGCTTCCAGGGGTCAGAGAAAGATAAGGAAGAAAAATCAGCAAATGAAAGTTTGCTAGACAGATAGCTGCACAGCTGTAAGAAACATTTTGTGAATCTGCAAACAGGGAGGCTGGTCTAAACTGTTATCAACAACAGTTAAAGACAAGTCATCTGTGCCTGTACAAAGTCCATGTACAGAAACATCTAGAGTGGTCTGCAAAGTCACTCTTGTGTGTTGGCCTTGAATCCTATCTACCAATTAAAATACCTATATTGTTAAAGAGTTTGTCACTACTGCAGTTACCAGTTTTAGTTGGGACATTTTTTTAGTGTCACTGCTTATTCAGGAAAATCAATAATCTAGAAGGGATTTTATAACTTCTAGCACCATGCTAGCAACAAGTTTTAAAATCCACATGACTAGGTCAAGAAAAGGAATAAGCAAAAATATACCTGTCATAAGCAACCTATATGTTCATGTTCTATATCTATATTCTTCTCAGAGGCCACAACTATAATTATACTGGAATTTCTGTGACTAACAAGTTTCATCTCTTTCATAAACATGTGAGTATATTTGTCTTAACTGGTTTGGAAAAAAAGAGATAAACAGAAAAAGTATATGTGAATGCAACAGCTAGGTATAACCTCCTCTGTAGCTGAGTACATATCCAAAGGTACTAAGTTATAACTTTAAAACACTGCAGAATGATTACATTTTTTTATAACCAAATATAATCAAACCTCAACAGTAGGTTTAAACTGTGATAGACAAGCAGATATCCTGATATTTTTAGATGCACAAATGAATTTAAAAAATCATCAACAAGCTCCTATAAACAAGCTCAGAAAAAGAAAAAACCCCAAGTGCTATCAGAAGTGGGAAGGTGGATTTTGCACAGGTTTAACTGTTAGAAAGGCTAAGAGTGAAAAGTATATTAATTCTGATGGAGCTGAGAACTCGCTCTCCTATTCAGCCAATAATTTAAAAGGCCTGTATGAGATGTACTGGAGCTAACGAGATTTAAAATTAACTTTATACTCAGATTCATATTGTTTCCTGAATTGGCACCTTTAGTAAGGAGGGAGTTTGTTTACAAAAGGAGAGAAAAAAAATAGTTTACACAGTCTTCATAGATCAAATCCTGTCTGCAGCTTACCTTTCACTGAATAAATTGCAGAATAATCCAGACCTTATTTGTGCATTTATTGAAAGGGAACTGTGGTATGAGAAAGACCAATCTGGCAACAGAAATGACTATCAAGTCATTTAGCTCTGTAATGCAGGACTGGTACATAGATACACAGGTAGCTATTTTCATGCTGATATAGTTTTTTAAACTCTGTTTTCAGGATAAGAGACAGTCCTCTTAATACCTTGGCACTTCTGCTTCTGACCAATTAAAAAAGCCACTATACTCACTTTCTAGTTTTGTGAAACCACAGAAATATAACAATTGCTAACAATATGTTACACTAGAATCTCTCTTGCAGGTACCTTGTGGCATTTCAGTCTCTACAGAACTCAGACACTGTTTTAAGAACATTCATAGCTATTTTGGTTATGAAGAAAATCACCATAATATGAAACAGTTCTTTTTACAATTTTCAGTTGTTTGCAGACTTGCCAATACAGATATACCCTCACTGTAGTTCTTTTTGTGTAATTAAAAATCCAGATCTTTATTTTAAGGCAAGAATATTATCATTGTTAAGCAATTATGTAAAAATTAATATTAATAAAGGATACTGATAACTGGGAAGAGTAACTAGGAAATGCCTCAAGCCATCCTAGGCTGAATGAGTACTGGCTCTAATTCTCAAAAATAACCCTATTAGTGTTAGTATTTTTACAAGTTTTGTTATCCATAGATTATCTGGATTTAGTTGGAAGCCACGAAAAGAAGAGCTAGAAAGAAATCTTACTGCATCTTGTATAACTCAGCAACCTCCTCTTCTCCCTATATCGCTTGGCATGCAGAGCACTGGGAGAGGTAGTACCTTTGATGAAAACTAAGAATTTATGTACACGGCATAGATACAGCAGATAAGCTGAAGAAAGATACACTACTCTATTCAGAAGAATAAACCCAACAAAACATTACAGCACCCAGGCTGACAAAGCAAGTAGCCCACACTGGTATAGCTTACAGTTTGTCCATTTGTCAGGTGTTACAAGCAACAATAATATACTTGCTAGTTAGCTCAAATATTGTCGTTTTCTCAAAGGATAATCTGCTCCAAGTACATTAATAAATTAAGTACATGAATAAAATCCATGCTTAAATCTCAATAATTACCACACTGGAAGAATGGGATAGCAAGGAAATTGTCTATTTTGTTAATGAGATCTGGAAGGAGTGTCATAAACATGGTATCAAACAAGCAAATTTTGAAGAAAAGGATTTGACTGATATCCTTGAGGATACCACGCTTAGTAAGGAGTACTACCACTATTTCCTTTCTCCTAATCAGTAAGCCTCAATTATAAAGATTAGAGCACTTGGCGCTACCCTAGGCTCCAGTTACATCTCTATCCTAACACAGTTTGTACTCTGATGCTAGGAAAAAACTTAAATTACCTCGTGTTCACCTGTGAAAGTCTCAACTTAAAACTTCAACAAATGCTTTCTGGAGATAAGTGAGAATTTCAGAGATACTTACTGGGCTTCACTCACAGCAGTGGCTCTGTCGTTCCACCCACAACCATAAAAAGTGCAGAGACTCATGTCCTGATCTCTCCTATGACAGTCAGGCAAATAAATAGCCGCTACATTTCTAATGAGGTAAACTGCTTACGCATAGCGGTCTGCTGCTTCTGACACTTCTGGGACTGACACAGACGGTGAGTCAAAGTGCTTTCAAATAGTAGCTTTGTGCTCATGGAGCCCCTGTTTCTCAGAGTCTATTTTCCCTTAAGAATAAGTATTTTTAAAATGCTTGCATCTCTTCTGCTTTAAAGACACCATCAGAAAAGCCTGCCAGCAATTCACTGTGAGGACAACGGGGAGGGGAATTCAATTGATCATACCCGATTATCTCCAGCTATCACATGCTTAATGTGCTGTAAGGATAAGGCTGGAAACAAATTTGTATTGCTTTAGCAGAGCTCAAACTCAATTGCTTAATGATACAGTCACACTGTGTAGTTGCTGAACAGAAGACCATGATTTGGGGTGTGCTTATTAGGCTTGTATATACATGCAATTCAGGATAACAGGAGCAAAAACCTGCATACTGTACAGCTCCTTGGTATTACCTGAATCTACAGAATTACAGAAGAAGGTTGACAGAGCAGTAAAAGTGTATCTGTGTACATTATTCATGTACATTTATCTGTCAGCAGATGCAGCTAAAATCCTCTCAATAACTACTTTCAATATTGATTTAAGTAGTGTGCATAACTGGAGACAATCTTTTATGTATTCAATAAGCAACAGGTAAATTAGTCAAATTTAAGAGAGGAAGCAAAATTTTGGCTACCTTCAAGTTACTTCATAAGCATCATAGGAATCTTACTTTCAAACTGTAACTGCCACGGGCTGCAACTCTCTGTTGACCAAGTTTCCTGTTAGTCTGTTACTGTTATTTATTTGGCTGTGCTAAAGGAGCCTAATGGTTAAAGTACTCAAGTCTCTTTGTGGCTGGGGGAAAGCATCACTGCTCAACACTTCACAGATTTCTGGGAAGCTAATAAGATGTGTGGCTGATGCTTCATGCCAAGAAGTGGGCAAATGGCAGCATAAAATAATTTCAAGTCACTTCAGGATCTTTGCTGAGTCATATCAGTTTCAGTGTCTATGTGGACTCCACACCGCACTCAAAACTACCAGAAGGGTAGGTTTTTTGCCTGCCTTTAATATTTTTATAACTGATTTACAACATCTGCCTGAAAAAACACCAAAACAAATTGAAAAATGCAGACTCAGCCAGCGTGTCTGAACATCTCATATAGCAGTAATTTGACAGATCCAAATCCAACACACATGCACATGCACCGTTACTGAAAAGCAGTGTTCTCCTTGTAATCTGTCTCTCAGCTGGTGAAGCTATTACCAGTACAGACAGAACTGCCACAGTACACAATTTCTACTAATTCCTTTTACTTTTCTGTCGGACAAGCTGATGCATCTGCTACGCTCATCCACGCCTTGCCTATTTTAGGCCTAGTGAGTAGCTCAAGGCCTTTAACAAGGTGGGTAAGCAGAGCAGAAGATGGTTTATTTATCAGACAAAGCACTGAGAGGGAAAATGGGCCAAATTTTCCTCCCTGTTCTCTTCATTGGTCCATGAAAGGAAAAGAGCTCCACAGTTCTTACTGATAGATTTGGTTGGAAGGCAGACCTAACGTTCATTTTATTTCCCCTCTCTGCTTGTCTATTTGCCAGGAGCCAGAGGAGAAACAGAACTCAATGACTGTTGTAGCTTTAGTTCAGACCCAAGTGAAAGGCTTAGAGGTATCCTAATCAAACACAGTGCAAGCAATTTCTGCACCAGTTCTTTATTGCTTTGTTACTATATGGATACAGTTCCTGCATTATATATTCCAATGATTCATCCATGAGTAGATAATGTTAAAGATATACAGGCCCATGCTCATTCCTATTTTCTGACTAGATACAGACAGAACATAAGCCTTCATGGAAATGAGTTCTGTTGCTTTACTGCCATTGAGGATCTCAAACTATTCGGGTGGAGAAAAACAAATGGCAGCTATATGCTATCCATAAAAGAAATGGATGCAATTCTCACCTTGCCTTTGTCTATGGACCAACATTACCTCAGACTTACCTCTAGCCAGCTCTCACCTGTACTCACCTTAGCCAGACAAATCTTTCAATGATGTGAGATGGAGAGGGATAAGCCTTAAGCCTTGGTTTCACTGCCCTATCAAAGCAGCCCTGCAGCCCACCTTTCAACGAATCCCAGTTTATACAGTTAATAGGTGAACAGAACTAACTCTGAGAGTGTCATTATCATGAGAGAGCTGTGTCAAGTGTGCATTTACAAATTCAGTTTTTTAGGACTTTTTAATTCACCGTGACTTTGTCTCACATGAGTGAGTGATCAGGGAGGAAAACCCCCAACGGTATTCTCAAGCTCTATGCAACCATTTGTATTATCAGGGAGCTCCCTGTATCCCTCGATCATAAAGACTTAGAACAATGCAGCCTAGGAGTTACGCAGGGGTAAAAAGATTTATTAAGTCATCCTACTTAGTATAGCAGTGTGCTTTTTTCAGTCTAGAGTCTTTTTCCATTTCCCTCAGAAGATCATTTGAACTAAAATAACTCAGTAAAAAAAAAAAAACCCAAACAAAAACCCCTAGCCTGTATGCTGCCATTTATCCCATCTGCCTCTAATTTCATTATACTAATTAGCTGAACTATCATAAATATCATATTCTCCTGCTGTCATCACTGTTCACATTCTGCAGATGCCATGAGCACTTATTTGTTCTTGCTATACAGTAAACACTGTGATGTCAGGAACCCCCCTGCCATAAAGCTTCTCTTTAACAAACAGCCACCCTAAGGGGAAAAAGAGTGTCTGCAGCTCAGTAACAAGTGCTAACAGGCCATCAGGTGGTAACAAACACTCCAAGATTTTGCATCTAACAATTTTGTCATATGCTAGCAGTTCAAAGTAAAGATTTGCAACAGCCCAGGACTAATCTTAACTACTTTTATCTTGATTAACATATTAACTAAGCAGCTTAACTCTGTGCTATCTACTATGCGTAGAGAAATGACATGCCATTTTTTTTCAAGCAAATATAAGAACTAATGTGATTACAGTGGTACCATTTTGCAAACAGGTAGAAATGAATGTGCCCCAACCTCTTGGATGCACAGACAACAGTTGCAGCTGATCAAAGAGAAGGGGGCGCAAGAGGACTCTAAATTTTTCTGGGTTTTTAAGGTTTTGGGAGTATGTTTAAAAACATAATTCGGTGCCATTGCTTCCACACAACTGTATTTTGTACATATGATTTGTTTGGATGCAGCAGTCACAAAATTTAACTTCAGAAATGTTGCAGGAAAACATTTAACTTAAATGTTTTGTTTCTCTATTGATAATACATAAACTAGAATCGAGTTATGCTTTTAAGGACACCCTTTATTCTAAACAGGTGAATAACTGAAGTAATGCTTAATGTCATGTTTGAAGGTTTTATGCAATCTGACTCTAATCCAGGTCATGGATCGAGAAGATATATTTATCTTATGAAGACATACTGTGATTCTATGATTTTGCATAATTCTGAAGAGTTTTACACAGAAATGCATTTTCAGGTGGATATAGATGTGTAAATTCTTCAAAATCAAAGGGAACTGATACCCAGGAGGGCAAAGCAGACAAAACAGCCCATCAGCAACTCAACCACATGAAAGACCACAAAGAAACTCCAAAGCCACCCACGCAGCTGCCTGAGGAGTCTGTCAAGGAATGAGAGGCTTTTGTTCAGCTCATGTTGCTGCTTGGCGATACATCTGGATTTTACAAGTGGCACACAAAGATGAGAAAAATTAAATCAGATTGAATTATGTGCTGCAGTACACTGGCAGTGTCACATCTCAGCTAACTAGTATGTAATTTAATTTACAAGATAATGGAACACTCTCCTGCATTCGTTACTTCCAGAGAGGCAGCAGACAAATATATCCACAAACTGAGATAGGCACCCAGAAGGCAAAGAAGGTAGTATCTTAAACTATGTTTATTTTTTAAAGATATCTAGAAAGCACCTGTTTCTGCAAAAAATAATATTCAGGCCTTGAACATCAGAGATCCATAAAACCAGAAAAGGTATGGTGAAGAATCGACCCCTTTGTTTCTACGCCCTTCAGAAACTACCAATACTCACTGGTAAAGTGAGAGAATAGCAAAGCTATTGTATCACTTGTTATTGCTTTCTACCCATTTGTTTTATATAAAGCTGACAGAGTGCCTTATCTTACTTCATCTTTCCACGAAGACATCCCTTCTCAAAATTCTTTGCTTTCCTCAGGTTGAAAGAAATATGACAAGAGACTTGTATTTTAAAAATACTTGTCAATAAGTGTTCAAAAGAACTCATCCTACACCAACTACAACCCCTACTACACCAACATATTTCAGCTAGCTGCACGGAAATGTGAATAGAGTTTTTGATGAGAGAACAGTTATTTAAGTGCACTTTAAACAAATTGTTTTAGATGCCTTCAAATTGCTGCAGGGAGTAGAAGGGAGAATGGGGAAAAAACCTGGAACTGTTAAGCAAGCCACTTGTCTTCAATACTTGTTAAACACTCCCTTGTTTTTCTCACTTTGTGAATCTGTAGTAAAATGGACAGGATCTTAAATGCACATGGTGAAGGCTGTGAACTCTTTATTCAGTCTCTGTTTAATCTTCTGCAATGCTTTTTGTTTAAATTTGTGGGTGACTCATAGCAGTGGCTTCAGCCAAGCTTAGCACAGACAGACTTTGTGCATGCCCACACAAATACTGATGAGTCTATTCCCACTGTTGGCTTGTAAGATTCCCACTATCACTGTCCTGAGCTTTTTGAGGAGAGATTATTCTTTGCATAGGCCTCTGCCAAAGTATTTCATATTCTGGTGATGGGAACAGAAGGAGACAAGAGACTATATATTCATTTTCATTTATGACCTTATATAGCAGATTATTTTTTGCATTAGTTCAAATGAAATATTTGTCCTGTGAATTATGCTTTTACAGGCCCCTGAATAATGTTCTTTTATTTACAGTTAAAAAGCTCTCTAGGCAGTACCATTTATACAAAACAAATTTATGTTGCAACAATGTTCTCAAAATAAGAATCCATGCACATCCCACTGCTCATCGTTCCACACAGTTTGGAGACCAGCAGCCAGAGCAAAAAGTTCATTAGCTTTGACCATCTGAATTAAAATCCTGAATCTTCTTTCACATGAGAATCCTCTCCCTCATGCAAATTTCCAGCATATGACTTGCTTAAAAATAGTTCTTGTATAGTATGTTCTGCAGTGTAGATGCCCTTCTGTTCCTGCAATAATTAGACAGCACACTTGTTCAATATGTAGATCTTCTACTTGAAAAGCAGGCAGGATGTGATTATCCATTAAGTAGAGAAGGTCCAGCCTAAAGGATCATTACTGTGCTAAAATGATCTAAACTTTTAAAGAAAGGGTTTTACCCCATCCCACTTTCCTGAGATGGATGACTTTCTTCTGGTGCCATAGTTTTTAGCGTGGGGTAGAGTAGGAGGATCTTGCCTTTTGGCACCACACTTGAAGATTCTGGTGGCCCATTACTACGTGCACCAGCAGTGGTAAAGTGTAAGAGGGTTTAGTTGCACTTGATGCTTTATAGCAGTTCAGCAGAGTGCTCTGAGACACTCCTGCATATTAAACAGCATAAGTTTCTAATTCCTGGCTCTGAGGCTTTTAAATATGCAACAGTATTTCATATATGATACATACTCTGCTGAGGCACCCGGGGAAGGCGTATACATTTTAGGATTAGGATAGGGTTGAATTAATGAAACTTGACACCAAAACTATGATAACAGTTGACTATTTTGGAATACCATCCTAAGGGGTTTTACATTAATTTTGGATTCCTACTGCATCGAAATATATCTGAAGTGCACCTGACAACAGGCTACTTCTAGTTCCAGAAGTTCCTCACGATGAAAAGCATACTTGTGAAGCTTGTGTTCAGGGAATGAATTAAGGTCAGGTGTTTTTCTGAAGAAACTTGGTGGTGACATCTGTGAGTCCAAGTTACATATTTCGTAACTTTTTCTTGGCATTTATGCAGTTAGACTACGGCTTTCTGTCAGCAGGGAGACTTCTGGTACCTATGGGTCTTATAACGGACCTATAGCTCTGAAGATTTTCCTATGTTTAGATGCAAGATCTCAAGTACATAAATTAATTGGTAAATACTAATTTCTGGTCCTTGTTTTGTGTTTTTAAGGGAGGCCTTTGTTTTTCAAGCTTCACATAGGACTACTGTAATTTTCTCTGTATTTACAAAGGCTCAGTTTCTTTATCCAAGTCACCCTTGTTAACCTTCAGTTAAAATTTTTAGTTAAAAAACTTACCCTTGGTTTCACAACCAGCCTAGGCTTATCTAATACTTTTGTGCGCACAGCTGGAAGACTCCGGAGGTACAAAGAGAAGTGTTTTACAATTGTCTTCAAATTAAGATCCTTGAGTGTACAGTGGCATGTAATTGGATGGATTGTAATTTGCTGGTCAGTCTAGAACTTAGGGTAGCAAATATGACTCATTTCTCTTCTGATTATATCATACTTTTTCCTGGTTTCAGGCCTATTTCTACAGCAGTCTGCCTGACAAATTGATTAAACTTTGGAGTAACTTTGCACATGAGTAAGCTTAAATACTGTATAATATAACATAACTTACAGGAAGAGACAGTAAGTGAAACATCTAGAAAATCTTCTGACTTCCTCACATTTTATTGTATTCCGTAATATAACATTGACTTGTAAAATGAAAAGATACTACTTCCCAGTGATGGAAATATTTCTTCTGTTCACATTCTGGTATAACCCATCAAACACCAGGATAGAACTTTAATTTAGATGCCTTTCACTGACAGCTGCTTTCAGTGATGGTAACTATAGTGGCAAACAATTAGCCAGTTGCTTTCCTAGATGTTTTTGAAATAAATTTCCTTAAAGATGCTTAAACTTATCAATCTATACATTTGTCTACAGTTTTGATGAAAACTGACAGCTTCCACATTCAAGCATCCTCCCAGCTTCTGAGAAGGCTGAAAGAAGCTCATAAAACTGCTGCTAATGCTACAACATGAAATCATCTTTCGGCTTCACATCAGTTGTGATGTCTCATCACAACAGTGGGGCATAGTGAAAGAAGAAGGAAGTTGTTTCAAATGCTAGCTTGGTTCACATCCAAATGGCTACCAGATGGGGCTCGGAGCTGCCTGGAGATTCCATCTGGGGGTTAGAGTTGCCCATGCACTCTGCAGAGGGATGAATGGGCTCTCTGTGTCACCACTGCTTTGAGTGTGAAATCCAGCTGATAACATCTGGTGAAAGTCTTGAGGTTGACTACTGGAGTAGACATCAGTAGGGAACCCGTGGGTAGAAGGAAAGGCTGACATTGCTTCCTAAGTTGTGCAGGAGTTCTTTAACTGTCCTTTTAATGTGATTTATTAGTTCTCTGGGATTAGGCAGTAAGCTTCTACAGCTAGAGGGAGGAGGACATTTTCAATAGCTGCATGGCTTTTAGTGTGGTCCTACCAGTCAGGACTGGGGAAGATGTCAAAAATCCTTTCCCAGTCAGAGGCCAGGAATTACAACAAAGGGAACACAAAATGAAAAAGATGACTGAAATCTAAATATTTATGCTTCCATTATTCAAAATGTATAATCTAATGTGAAAGCAACACCATATTACCTATCTGCAATGCAGGGAACTTTAACGGAGGCACGTTTTCATCACATGCTTCGTGCAAGCTATTCACCACTTTACAAAGCATTGACTCAAAAATGTTCAAATCAAGGGAGAAAAAAAAAATCCCTTTCAAGGACTGCTGTAGCCTACAATTCAGCTTAGATGTGAAATGAAGCATGGTAGTAAATGCTGAAGCAGAAGCGAAGAGTAAAAAGGCAGCCTGATCAGTGTCTCTGAGAGGCTTCTACTCTCACTTTTTTCACAGAAACCAGATTTATTTCTAATTTCCATTCAATTCACTCTTCTTGTGTTTGAATTTTGAATGAAGCTAAATAAGAAATTCAGCAAAAGAAGTGCTTTTTGTAAAAGCTGTGCATTTATGCAGAAACGTGGTCTCTTTTCAACAGATGGGTTTTATGTGTTTTCCTTACCTGCTAAACCTGGGGAAACAAACTTCATTCACTTTGTGCAAACTGTGAAAATCTGTATCCTTGTTTTACTGTACTCTGTGCCCACTGTTATGATTAGAGAAATCTCACATTCCCTGAAGAAATATTCTGTAGTTACAAAATGCACATATACACAAACATACCTCTGAATATTTTGCAGTCCAAAAGAGAGGAAAGTTAGTTCACTGGCTTGTTAGTTCAGGGGCTGGCACTTTCACTTGGTGTTGCACTGCACAGAATGAAACTGATCTGTTTTAGGATTTGCAGAAATATCCCTACACAGGCAAAGACTACATACAAACTCTGAGAAAAAAATACTCGGACAACCAAAATTAATATAAGGAATCAAAGATATTTTCCTAGTGTATCTCATACTATGGAATGGAAATGTTTGTTTTGCTGACAGATGTTTATCCACTAAAAATATCAACTGACAGGAATTTTATACAATGTGATAAATTTGTATAAAGGTTGAAAGTGAGCTGAATAATTCAATGATTAATATAGTGATGAGGGACATAATGGCTTATTTCTACCTCGAGGTGACATCATGCATTAATTTTGTAGGTCTTGAAATGGGTCAGGGGAACAATCTTGATGTCTCTCAAAGGAAAGGGTGTGGTACACAGCTAGGAAAAAGAGATCTGATAGAACATAAAAAATATTCATGAAATGTGTCAAAGCAAGCACCATAGGCCATACTTAGTAAATCTACAAGAAACATCCCTATCTCCAAAATTAAAGTTTACAGTGATGGAAGAAAGATATACAGTTAAACGTAAGAGAGGAAGGCAAAATGTCACTGCACTGCAATGAGTCCAGGTCAGAATTCAAAAAACACATGGTGATCTTCCACTAATGCTAGTTGTTGGGGATATTAATTTCTAGAGATAACCATAGAGAAGACATACAGTCTTCAAGAAGATATGGTCATATCTAAACTGGGGACTTTTCTGCTAGCACAGCCCATTTGCGCGAGTCCTGAAGCTGGTGCAGACCTCAGCACAAATTTGACAAGGTGCTCCAGCTTACAGCTACAGAGACCTGAAAAGAATTCTTCACTAAGCAATGTATGTGGATACTGATCACCTCAGCAACTCACCCACTTTCTCTTCAGATATACAGCCGATCTTGACTAACTCTGCTATGGGACACTGTGCATCAGAATGCGATGAAGTAGTCAAAGGGGGACAAAGATCTAGCTCAATTATTGTAAAAACATCAGCAATGTGGGGAAGTCTGAGTGGGTTAATACTACCCAGGGAGGTAAACTCATCAGTTATCCCACCTGTAAAACCGAGCATTCTTATTCTGGTAGGCATGTACAGAGATTTTTACCTGATGTATTAAAAAGGTAATCTGCCTCATTCACATGCTAACACTTTTGTTAGGGTTTATTAATGAATTTCTTTTAAAAATCACAGAATTCTGAACGAGAAAAAGTAAAAATGTAGCTCCCCAGGAGAAAGTTATAATGAACTATCTACTAATCAGAAAAAACGTCACCCTAAATTCAAAGGCAAGAATTCTGCAGGAATCCAGGAAACACCTGCAGGTTAACTTACTGGCTAGATAAAGAAACTTCAAGCTGAGATGAAGCAGAGATGGAATAGGTGGCCTGACATGTTTAACACCTCAAGAACAGAGTTCCCAACTTCTAAGCCTGGCTCACCCAAGTTTAACATATGTGGTGATCATGAGAAGCAGAGACAGAAGGGAAAATGGGGGAAAAGTGTAAGAGAGTCGAAATCACAGGGCTTCCCTTAACATGAACAAAAGGCTGATAAACAAGAGGGAACTAATTTTCTTTGTAGTGATCTGTAAAACATGAAAAGTTCTTGAATATGAACCTGTGGAACTACAGCTTATATAAGGGTATGTCTGTGTAGATGGGGGTATATATACACATCTCGCTTCAAATGACAGGCCGATGACAAGCTGTTTAGCTAAGGGGGAAGACTACAGTGTTAGGACTGTATTTAGAAGAGGAATGTTTTTTAAGTTTCCTTGTTTCCTTTCCAATGCTTGATTATCCTTTTAGTTCAAATCTTTTTATGAAAATTGATTTCTCCAAGCATTTTTATAAATATTGAGACAAAACACTGAAGTGAGAAAACTTTATTCCTACTTAAATGAGAAGCTTACAGTTAGTCATTGAATCACTGCTGCAACAAAGACACACACTACCACCACAAAAAAGGAAACCAGTCTGCTATGTTCAGCTCCTAGTACTGCACTCAGTAAAATGCAGAAACACATGCAATTTTAAGCATATGCTTAACCCTTTCCTGATTCAGAGCCTAAACTGTTCCTAGGAGTCTTTCCAGCCTGGTACAATTATTGGATTAGATGCATGGAAAGTCAGTGCAGAAGGGAATGTGCCTGTTCATAGGGAGAGATTCTTTTAGACTTTCTACACACACTATAACCTTCTCTGTCCACTCGTGCTTCATTAATATTAATAAAAGCTTGTGTATTCAAGACATTTATAATACTGAATTACATTACTCAGTGGCTCTAATTATGTTATTTCTTGAATTCCAAATTGACTCCCAGCCTTACTCATTTTACCAGGTTTAAATAAGAACATGATTCATCACTTACAGAAAGCACATTACATAAGTTACGCAGTTTCACAATTGAGCACGCTGACTGTCTGCGTTGAAGCTACAAATAGGAATACAAATAGAGAAGATTTTCTATCCTTGGTTTGAAATTAAACTTAGGCCACTGTATCAATCATGTGAGCTCTGGCTGAAATGAGAACAGAAAACATTCATCACATGTTCTAGATGTTCCAAACTAATAATAGCCTGGGACCGGTTTTCAAAGAAAGATAGGGCTGTGCTTGGGAAGGGTGTGAAACCCAAGAACAACTGCTGCAAATAAAAGCTTGCTTTCTTTTTTCCCGTTGGATTCCTCACGAGGAAAATTCACTCCATATGAAGTACATACAGTGGTTTTGCAATTCTAATGAAAAGTGTTAGCTACAGGCGGGTTATACAGCATCAGAACTCTAGTATGTTCAGCAGAGTACTGTGGCCTACAGATGTGACTCCAATAATAGTAAGTGAGCTCATCCTCAGTGTGGAAGATTATTCATTAGGGAGAGAATAATGTAAGTGATATGATCATTACATCACCTTTTCCTGTACATTATTCTCACTACAGCTGACAGGAAAAACATCTCTCGGTTTTATGTTACATGATTTTCAAATTTTGCAGAGTCCAGATAAAAGCAGTATCTGAAAGAACATGTACTTTTAAAGTTTCATTTGATAACAAAGAAAGGCTTATGCTGCAGTGTCGAATCACTCTATCTGTTTTCTTCATGTAAAATGGTTCTTCCATAGTATCACATCCCATGTCTGTTAACACTGCCTATTTTAACTTTTAGGTAAAGGTTCCGAAGAAAAGATATTTTCAATCTATAAAATCACAGAATCATAGAATGAAGGCTTTTGCTTGAAAAACAGGATCAATACGATTAGTGTAAAAGAGGTCTTTAGTATTAAACGCATAAGAAAATTGCCAGAAGTTACAAACCCAGGGAAATTTATGTTTGGATTACAGCAATAACATGTTTCAATGAGGATGGAGCCAATGAAGAAATATGAAGAAGACTTCTTGGCTTTTCTTGTGCTTTTGGTAATAATGGTTTATATCGGACTCATTCACTTTATGTGACACCCTATATTAAAAGGGTGAGGAGAAAATGACATTCATTAACATTAGGATGGTATTTATCATGATAAACATTGTGTTTACTGATACTACTTCATAAAAAAGGAAGTAATGTAAATCAACAGCAGAATCCCAGAAGCCCTCCTAACTTTGAGACTATGGCATGTGTAATTCTGAATGCCTACTTTGGTCTTATTTTTCAAAATCAAGACTGCTGTACCACAGTGTTCTCAGCACCTGACATCAGAATGAGAAGTATTATCAACGGTCTCTAAAAGCCTTAGCCTAGACTATAATAATACAAACATACACATTTGTGTACATCATGGCCTAATTTGTCAAGGTTCAACTAAGTAAGGATGTTGTGAGGATCTGGGATGCTTGTGTGCAAATCTGACACAACATTTCTAGAACTGAATTGATTTAGCAAAACATGCCAGTTTCGAAATGCAAACAATAGTCTATTTGTGTTACAGGCATTCTTCAGACAATTAATAGAATAAAGTTTTTAAAATACACCCATTTGCTCCATTTAGCATATTTGATTGAATGTTAAGGTGGGGAACAGGAACAGACTTTTCATTCAGTTCTGCCCCTTTCACTGGCATACACCTCTTTGAATAACCACTTGCCACTGTCTGTATTAACAGAAAAGAAACATGTTGGCTTAACCGTATGTGACTGCAACTGATCCAATGATTTTGTGCAAGGAAGTCATCACAAAACATTTATGCAGGTTTTGGCTTCTTTGCTGTGGTATCTACCTCACATGCTTCTTACATTCACAAGGATTTCCTGCTGTTGTGCACACCAAGCTGGTTTACTACATGTGTTTCAACTTTTGTACTATATTGTTTTTCCTCCCTGAACAGTTACCAAGCAGTGCAGCATCAGTCTGTGACTATCAGTCACCAGGCTGACAAGTCTCCCAAAAAAACATTTAATCACATTCTGGAAACCTACTCATAGATAAAACTCCATTTTCCTCTCTTTCTTATCACTCCCAGATGTGACAGGAACAGAAAATGTTTTATCTTTTTAAAATTCAGGTATTTCTGTAGAACCATGTGTGAGAGCTACAACTAAGACCTGATAGGACTAAGCCAGGATCAAATTTATCAACTTGAGCAAGTTAGCATTTCATATGTAAGACAAAAGGAGACAGTAACAACTATGAAGCTAAGACAAGTTCAGAGATTTTAGATTTTCTTGATCTAAAGCGTAGCAATGCTCCGAGAGTCTACATTGCATGAATGCAGATATACTTGCAGACTGGTAGTCTCAGAAAATGGTTTGCAGGGACCAAGTCAATTCAGTAAGCACTGCAAATAAAGACTGTTTTACTACAAGCTGACATCCTACTTGTCTCCTTTTTTGCATGTACATGCACTCCTTTCTTTCCCTCTCCCCATTTCCCAGTCTTCTTCTAAGTCTGTTTTGGATTAGCAAGTGGCAGTATGTGCTACGGCTGGTGTGGAGCAGTTCACCTCAGTGGTACCCACACTGATGAGCTAAATGATTACAGCTTCTTGTAGGAAAAAGATGATGGGTTGGAACAGCTTTCTCTCACCATAGAGGCATTATATTTGGGTCTCCTAATGGCTCTGACACCTCTACTTCTCCATCAAGTTTGGTTGACCAACAGGTTTAAAGATTATTATGGTGGCCTGGCAGTAATAGTGTGAATGCCAAGGGCTCACTTCCATAGAAGAACAGAACAGAAATACAGTGGAGGTCAAGGACTGGGAATGCCAAAATCCTCATTTCCTTACAACAGGCAGTATAAAATCACGTTACTATTACTGAGACTAAAAAAAAATATTTTCCCTTCTTTCTCTCCTGCTCTAATTAAACAAATGATATCTATTGTACTAAAACATGATTGTTCCCCATTAAACCAGTGTTTCCATGATTTTTTTGCTTAACTTTCAGGTTTGTTGTCTGTTCTTCAAATTTTTGGGGGTTCATACCTGCAAGATTTTCTCCCC
This sequence comes from Laterallus jamaicensis coturniculus, assembly GCA_022605575.1. Taxonomy (NCBI): domain Eukaryota; kingdom Metazoa; phylum Chordata; class Aves; order Gruiformes; family Rallidae; genus Laterallus; species Laterallus jamaicensis. The sequence continues at coordinate 13,482,970 of JAKCOX010000005.1, read as the reverse complement.
CCTGAAAGACCTATAACGACATTGTTTTCTTTGGAGTAGTGGTATTTTGAAATAATCTCCTGATTACAGGTGGGTCCATAAGAAAAATATCAAGCATTACAAGATCTTACAACTGTAAAACTATCCCTGACAATTTTAAAACAAAATATTTTTTTCTGACGTCGGCAAAACCTCAGAGTTTATAAATGTTGAATTCAATTCTTCTTCACAGCAATAGGGCTACTTTGATCAACAGATTTCAAGACGAAGCCTGTGACTACCTCAGAGACTGAAGTAGTTTCCATAGTAAGTATTATCCATACAAGCAAAGTGTTCATATGGAGCCTAGCACCAGAATGCTTTACTGTCACCTCTCAAAAGGCCTCCCTGAGATACACAAGTACCAGTCCTGCCACCTCCCAAGTGTGGGAAGCAAAGGCATTATTCTTCTGCAGCAGAAGACCTTGTGGTGAGTACTTGTACTGGCTCACATTGCCAACTTTGCCCTGCGGCCAGAGCTTGTGCCCACCTGGGTACCATTGCCAGTCCAACATGTCTGTCCCTATATGAAATTTTACTGGTTAAAAACAGCTTGGTTTGTATGGAGGCAGAAGCTTCTAGCCAGTGCTGTTATGTCATTAGCAGTGCGGTTGGTGGATGAGGGCTGGTGTGGTATGGGAAGGCAGTTTCTTTCAAAGGGAGGGTTATGTTTTGCCAGTTTACAAACTGGTGTGGGAACAAGACAACTTTTCTTAGGAAACTTTGTAGTGTAGGTGAAGCCTGAGGAAATGAGGCTCACTGCCTCCAAGGACACTTCTCACACTGACGAAGCTAGCTGAGCGCTTCCAGCCTGTGCTGACGCCCTGTTTGTTCAAATGTGATTGTCTGTGGAGCTGAATAGTAAACCAGATCAGAGAGCTGATCCAACTTTAAAAGCACTTCTCCTCATCCCCCCATCCCTTTTTTTTTTTTTCTGTTTTTGAGGACACACTGTTTACTGAAACGTCCATAGGATCAAGACCTGCAAAACTAGGGACCAGATCCTTAATAACATTATAGCCAAAAATAAATGAGATACTTAATTAAATCTGTGAATCGGATATTAAACAACCTGTTTAGTATTGTGAGAATCCAGATCTTTATATTCTGCCATATTCTATCAAATTCTGCCAGTTTCTCTTCTGGCACCCTAACATGCAGTTAATATTTGTCATTTAATAAATAAATGGTATTTTAATCTGTTGTTGTCTAGATACTGAAGTTATATATATTTCAGAAATTTAATTTCAATAGAGGTACTAAAAATGTTGACTGAAGTCCTAGCTGAGGAGCATGCAAATACAAGTCTGTACCAAATATATTTGCATTAAAAATCTAATTGAATTAACTGTTCGCAGAGCTTCTAACACAGTCAGCTTGTCCCGGCTTCCTTTCCAGCTTGACTACCTCCATTTTTGATAAGAGAGATTTAAAAGGTCTCTCCCTTCTCCTGGGATTAGACAGTGAGGAGCACTAATTAACCACCTGCACCCATAGCACAGGGCTACGGTTTGTTTATCTTACAAAGGCTGCTGCATCCCTGGGGAAAAGTCATACTGTGATGGGTTTTGATGGGTTTGGGTTTTTTTTTTTCCTTTAAAAAATTCAAGTTCAGTTCCTTCAAGAAAAGCTTAGCAGTTTACACAATCTTTAGCATTATTAGGAGGAGAAAGAGTCCCCTTTTCTCACAGTGCTACTTGGATTCTGTAGAAGAGAAAATAAATACTGTTTATTTTTCTTCTCTTTTTATTTTTTTTTCTTTTTCATCAAGCATTCCCCACATTTGGCTTTAGCTGCAGCACTTCACTCTCTATAGCACGTAAAAATGAGACTTTGAAAATAAAAGTAACATTTAGCAATTACAAGGGCTTTACTCATGTTAGCATGATGTAGAATCCACTAAATAGCCAATTCAAATATAAGAAAAAACCTCTTCTCAAATCCTTTAAGTGCAGTGATGCTTAAGTAATTTTGTTACTGCCAAACTGTGTCTTTGAACGAAGGACTATCTAGGACGAGCAGCTGATGTTATAATTTAAACTGTATTCTGATTCTTGTTTGCTATTTTTCCTTACTGTGACTGGCTAAGAATGGTAAAAAACGTTCTGCTTTGTTTGCCTTTTCTAAGTTCTGACTCAGTGGCAGACAAGTACTACTTATAGGCCTGATGTAAAGCCTAGTGAAGTCAACGGGAATGTTTCCAATGACTTCATTAGGCTTTGGATTGGGTCTGAAGTGCAGCAATTTACTCAACTCTGAAGCATAAATTACAGACATGAAAACCAAATTATTTGTGTGTTGCTGGATTACTGACAGCAAAATGTATGATCTCAGAAAAATAATAGGCAGACATAGCCTGCATACGTTGGAAAAGCTTAAAATATAGGCAAAGATAGGGGAGTACTCTGGCATGAATAAAGACAGTCTCAGTTCCAGTGATGATGGAACAAAGTTGAGGAATTTAACAGACAATTATGTGATTAATCTAGTAGGAGAAGACACTATCTGTCTCAGTCACCATTCTTCTGCCTGATCACTGGACTAATATCTGGATGAGATGATGTTCTGCAGTCACAGCAGGCAGAGCTCTGAATCCGTAACAACCGATGGAAACCCCTTTGGAAATGTTAAGAATTCCAGTGGCCTAAACTTAGTGCAGAGGCAAATAATTGTAAGCCAAACACACCAGCTGAATTTGTTGCCAGAGCAAGTATGAAACCGTAGAAGAGAACTGTATGTGAATATTACTTAAATGACAAGAAATCATACCATCTCCTACGAAGTATAACATTGTGTTTTAGAGAAAGATCTCCCAAATAATTTCCTTCTGAAGTTTCAAACTGTATGTCTTGATGAGCCAGGTACTTCTTTCAGTCAAGGCTTAATTAATTTCCCCTTGTTTGAAAACCCTAGGATGCCAACATCTTACCCTAACTACCCCAGAGAAAGTACCCAAACTATGTGTTACAAAGCAGTTATTTGCTTGGCTCAACTCTTCTCAGGTGAGTATTGTATTTCGGCATATGATAATGCAATCATTGAATAATTCTACTTTGTAAAAGGATTGGGGCAGATAATGGCAGGACAAGGGGGAATGGTTTAAAGCTGAAGGAGGGAAGGTTTAGATTGAATATTAGGGGGAAGATTTTTACAGAAAGAGTGGTGAGGTCCTGGAACAGGCTGCCCAGAGAGGTGGTGGATGCCCCATCCCTGGAAGTGTTCAAGGCCAGGTTGGATGGGGCCCTGGGCAACCTTGTGTAGATCCAGGCCTGAGGTTGGTGGCCCTGCCTGTGGCAGGGGGGTTGGAGCTTTATGATCCTCGGGGTCCCTTCCAACCCGTGCCATTCTATGATTCTATGATTCATTCTATTATTGATTATTGGGGTGTAAACCTATTTTTGTTCCTGAAGAGCGTATCCAAGCAAGAGCTATTATTCTGGCATGGCTTGTTATGCAACAGCTATGTCTATCCACTTCTAAAGATGTATAAAAGCTTAGTGTTAAAACATTGATTTCTCCCAGATCAGAAGTATTTTTAACTTTTAGAATTTGGTTCAGTTTATTCTTTATCTAGAGGTATATATCTTTAGCTTCACCTTAATAGCAAATTAGGAAAGATTTTTTTAGAGATATATGTATAAAAAATAGTTTGTATCCTTAAAATGTTAAAAGAAATATGAATTTGGGATTTAATGTGGGTAAAATACCTTTACATGAATAGGTAACATTATGTTGTAAGCCACAGTACTGAAAGGCACAAATATTTTGTTTATCAAGTTGACATGCAAAATAAAATTGTACTTGTAAAAAGATTAAACTTTAAAATAATAGGGCATGTATTTTCAGTTAACAGTTTTTGCCTTGTATTAATTTACACACATAGTTTATTTATACAGTGGCACATACTGGTTTGTTTTTAAGTAATGCTTTGCTATTAGAAGCCATGTCCCTCTCCCAAAAGCAAACAAACCCTCTGTGAATGAGTAAAAAACCCCAACTTCTAGCATTCCTCTTCTATTCAACTTTTTCCATACTTTGGCTCCCTTTGTTTTCACAAATTGTTTTCATGATTGAAACAGGGACAGACAGGGAAACTGGACAAGCAAATGGAAAATAAAAGCCAAGGTTTTAAAAAAAATATTATTAACCTTTCCTCATATCACACCTGTACCTTAAATTATGGCCAATTTTTACCATTATATCCGTTTCATAACAGATACTCCTCACAAACATTTCCTCACTGCCTCAAACTGTCACGGTCATCACAACACTATCTGAGTTGGAACAAAAGGAGTGGGAAAGGGAAAAGAGTATAGAGAAGGAAATGCTTGGAATAATACTTGGAAAGGAAAAAAAAAGAGTAACTGGAGATGTTTGTCTTTTTAAAATCACTATACAAGAAAAGATACTTTTCTGAGATTCCACTCTCCCCCTTCTTCTTATACTAGCTATAGCAGAAAATGTTGTCTTTTTCTTAAACATCATCTATTTTCTGCTGGGCAGATCACATACAACCTCATCTCACAGGTGCTCTGCAGTCTTGTTTTGTTCCAGTAAAACACGCTCAACTTTATGGATGTATACTCCCTGTGAATTAATGTCAACAGACAATAAACTATTTGATGCAAAAAGCTTTGTTTAACCTTATTAAAAAAAATTATGGTAGGATTCCCAGGCAGGATTTTTACAGACTTTTTCCCACATAAGATGGGCAATTAGGCAGTATGAAAAGTGACTTCCAGTTCTCAAAGTTTCATTTCATTTGGGAGCCAATATGATTTAGCGGCTAGACTAATTTAAAAGACAAGGAGCCAGAAGAGTTTAACATTTTCAGGAAGACTGAGCTGTTCACTGAATTACCTTGGGCTAATCACTTAACTGTTATGTTTTTTAGTGAAACCATCTGTAATACTGAGTCAAAACACATACCCCCTCCCCCAAAAAAAAAGCCCAAACCCAAACCCCCTCACTGAGAAACAGATGCTTAAGTCTGGTTTAGTTCTCCGAAGTAAATAAGTTACAAAGAAGAGCATGACAAATATGGCATGAGACCAAGGCATTTAGCAGCCTTACTAAGTCAAACTGAGACGCAGCTGCAATGAAAGCCTACTCAACTGCAGTGTTGTAGATCACCGAGTTAAAAGCCAGCATGATATACACTCTGATGTCTACTTGATTGCTAAATGCTCACTTTGAAACTAGAAGGCAAAATTCAGTTATTGCTTATATAGCTACAACCTCACAGACTTCAGAAGAAACAGTGGAAATCCACCGAGTAGCATCCTGTGAAGTCTAAGCCTCATGCATACAAAAGAAGACACTTTTAAATCAAGCAAACAGGCATTGGCAGCATTAAGTACTTTGTGTTCTTTGTTGGCACATGTACTTACTTTAAAGCACTGTGCATTTTTATGGTGCTCTATCAAAGAGAAAATAGTTGTCATAGCCATTGTTCTCTTGTGGACACCAGCTCAGACTATCTCGTGGAAAACAGCAACACTATTACCATATAAAGAAGTACAGCAAATGGAAAACTCTGGCACTTAAGGCACAAGAACAGAGATCAGGAACCCATCCAGGTTCCATTTCCAGACATGTCAGACACTTCCTGGATGATCACGTGCATCTCATCAAATTTTGATGTTCCACTTTCCTCATCTACAAACCAGATCTAGCAGCCCTTGCTAAAGAAGTTCTGTGCTTTGAGACTGCGATGACAACAGGCTTAAAAGGTCTGCAATTAAGGAGGAACTGCACATTGCTAACTATGGATCAGCCTTACTCAATTCTTTTCCTTTTCGGTTAAGTCATCATTCAGTTGATTTGGCATAATATAGAAAAGACTCAGCAGTAGAGGCATACACAGTTTAAAGACCCCTCTGTGTCATGTTCAGCTGAATTAATACTATCTCTTGCACAGAATGCACATGAACTTTGTACTTAAAAACACGCAGGAGCCCTGTCTCCTACAGAAATGCAACACGGTATGTGGGAAATACATGGCTTCAAACAACATGACTTGCAGGGGCTCACAAACCCTAGGAACACCATGGTATTTTCAGCAAAGCAGTGTGCTATTGGTTATACTTCTTTTCACAGTCTTAATCATAACTACATACTGCAATGCTGTCTCCTCACACATCAACAATAGAACTAGACCTAGCCACAACACAGGGAGCCACTAATGTGTGGCTCACTTCAGCATGTAAAGACCCTCTTGTGGCATCAAGCCAACAAAAGAGTCATTTCTGTGCCTTCATACAGCTGGCAGAGGTAAAATAGATGGGAAAATAGCCTGACAATCCCCTTCTGCTTCATTTACACCTCAGAGTTGTTGCAGTACAATGGCTGGGGACAGACCAAGCTCAGAACTGGACATTTCTTAGCCCTGTGTTCCAGAGCTGCGCTGCATCCTTCATATTTTCAGGCAAAAATATTTTCAAGTTTTCTTTTTTCTTTGTGGTGTTGGTGGGAATGGGACAGCTTGCATTGACTGCACTGACTCTGGTCTCCTAACAAATACCTGTTCAGAAGTTATTGCTGTGTTCCCTCATCTCACACTTGAACACAATAGAAAAATTAGAACTTAAAATGTTCAAGGAGCTAATGCCATCTAAAGGCTGATAAGCTGAACTACAGCATATGGCTACCAGCCGCATAATTGTAAGGAAAATCACTGCGTCTGCTACAGAAAATCACTTATTCTGTTACTGAGAAACGCATAGGCACCAGAAAATTTTAGCTGGAATGGCAAAACAAACAAAAATTCTTATTACTCAGCAAGATTGTATCACAATTATTAGTAACGTTATTTATCCAGATTTTTTAAGTGCACTTGGACTTACTTTGAGCAAAGTGTATAGTAGCATGAATTGCTGCTCATTTCAAAACACATCAGAAGTCAAAGAATGAATATTATGCATCATTATTAGATATTTATATATTTGAACGATATTTTTTCTAACATCACTAAAAGACAAGCTCCTCCAACCATATACAACACTTCTTAAAAAGAAAATTACCTGGTTTCTAGAAGATACTGACTTTGTCCTTAGTTTATGTGTAAGGATAAAAAATGGTTCTTCCCCAGTAACTTCTCTTGCTCCCTAAAATAAAAAAAATAAATAATAAAAACCCAAGAACACACACAAAGACCCCCCAAAAAACCCCAAATACCATAACAAGCTGCCAAACAGTTAATCTTAGTTTGCTGGTGTTAAACCAGTTTTTGACAAGCACCTCTTTCTGCAAGGTGGCAGTATTTTCTTCATTTCTGCCTCTCTTAAATTACTTATCCACCTGATTTATTATTATTATTTTAATCCATAACCCTCTCCCCCTCAAAACACCAAACAGATGGAAAGGTCAGGATGATCTCTATTATTTCTACACACTTGAAAGACTGAGTGATCAAACCAATTGCATTCTCTTCATACAAACATACACCCATTTTTTAATAAAACCTTTTTCAGTGCAAAACATACTTAGATATTCCTAAAAAGGTTCAAATAAATTTACAGCAATCTTATTTAACTAAAAGCAAATATAGAGTTGTTTTTTCCTTATAATTTTCTTCCAATTCCCACATTTATCCACGAGGAATTTAATATGAATCCATGAACTCCAACGTGGTTCCTTCCCATGGGCTGCAGTTCTTCATTAACTGCTCCAACATGGGTCTCTTCCACAGGGTGCCAACCTTCAGGACCAGACTCTTCCTGCATGGGTCCCTCACAGGGTCAAGAATCCTGCCAAAAAATCTGTTCTGGTGTGAGCTCCTCTCTTCATAGAGCCACAGGTCCTGCCTGTGCCTGAAGCCTGCTCCAGCATAGGCTTCCAACAGGGTCACAGCCTGCTTTGAGCATTCACCTGCTCCAGTGTGGGGTCCTCTGCAGTATCCAGGTGGGTATGTGCTCCACAATGGACCTCCATGGGCTGCAGAGGATAGGCTGCTTCACATGCTCTTCTCCATGGGCTGCAGGAGAATCTCTACTCCAGTGTCTGAAGCACTTCCTTTCTTCTTCACTGATCTGGGTGTCTGCAGAGCTGTTTCTTCCACATATTCTTATTCCTCTCCTCAGCTGCAATTGCTGCTTTGCAAGTGTTTTTCCCCTTCTCAATTATCTTATCCCAGAGGTGCTACCACGGCTGTAGATGGGCTCAGCCATGGGTCCATCTTGGAGCCATCTGGTATTGGTATTCTCTATCAGATATGGGAGAAGCTTCTAGCAGCTTCTCACAGAACCACCCCTGTAGCCTCACCCACTACCAAAACCTTGCCATGCAAAAATTCTATATTAGAAAGTTTCTTTATACTAACATAGACTTGTACCTTCTTAGGTACGATGTAACCGTTCACTTTACTGACAGCACTATCCTACATGAGTTTGAATCCAATTACTCATGCTTTATCTTTACACAACTAAATCATTCTTTTAAATGGATATGGCTCTGCCATATAGAATGGATATGGTCAGCTCCCTTGACCTCAGAGTATACTTTGATGTCACGCAGCACTCCAGACTCCTCATCTAATTCCACAGCCATATTAGAATCCTATATTATTGCAGGTAATGCTTCCCTATGCAAGTACCAGCTACCTCACAAGCTTCTTCCTGTGATGTTACGTTCTCTTCTTGGTTACCCAATACCTCAGGTAACAAGTGGGGCTTTGAATTAATTGAAGGTTTACAGATAGACTTACCTCTTCCCACTCTGGAGTCAAAAGCTGACTGTGAAAGGCATTATAAACTCATAAAGGCAAACCCTTCATTCATCTTTAACATGAAGACTACTACTTTTACCCAAGTTTAAATGAAAAAAAAAAAAAGATCATTTATACTGTCTGCTTGACTTTCTGTTGGTTTCTTCTCTGTCATACATGTTTGGAATGTGAACAAATAGAATAGAGGAATAGAAGTGTCAGGGATGATAAAATTCTGTAAGTACCATGAAAATCAATATCCAAGTCAAGGAGAAAGACACAAATTACTATTGCTCTTGAACACTGAAGTTACCTACTCTGCTTGGTCTCCTGGCTGGAAAATAAGCACGTGCCAAGGTCCCCTGCACGAAACCACTGCAGATTTCAGAATCAGGCACGATACCTGCTACCTCTTGTTCAGCTTTAGGAGCACAGAGGGAAGATGAATGGATTACAGGGCATGTCACAGAACTAGAAGTCTAGTGGGATGACACAGCAAATGCATGGCATCTAGAAATACGAGAATGTGGCAGGAATTTTGTGCTGTTATTGTAGCAAGACAGGGGTATTGGATGTAAAGACAGAAGACACAAAGCTGGGGGAAATTGGGATTCAGCATTTCTGCTGCTCCAAGATGAACTATGCTCAGAATGCAACCATTCGTTACTTCTTAAACCTTTAAAATGGCTTTTCCTTCCTCACCTCTCAATACTTCTTGACTACACAACTTCAGACTAACACCTTTGAGATATTTTATGAAGCGTTCCTCAAGGGTAGAAGGAACACCTTTCACCACAATATGCTTTTTATTACTTCTGTTGTACTGAATGGTAACCATTTGTCTAAAAAACTCCAACCAAGGAAAATTTTCCTCACCAAATCAGAGATTGCAATGGGATATTCTTGCCAGAATCTCAGAATGTACCTCCTATAGCAGCATCAGAAATAGTTCTGGTAGAGAATTAAGAAATGTGACTGTCATGTCACATGTAGCCCATTTATTCTTTTTCATTTCATCTGTGAGTATGTTAATTAGTTGCTCTCACAGGACTTCATCCTACAAACTTAAACCAACCCTTGTTTTGCTTGCTTCGCTGAGTTATTAAGCCTCTGACTGGGCCATAAGCACCTCAAATCCAATGTGATATTAAAGCTGCATGGAAGGAAAGCAGTAAAATATCAGACTGGGGTTCTAGTCTTGACAAATCTCTCCAGAGGGTAAAACGTTGCACAATTACTACATTTTTGAAGACTAATAATGTCAAACTCAAGTAGACTGCATTTCTGTAGTTCCCTGAGATGCAATGAAGGTATATAATACTAGGAGTGTATGATCGACTCGTGTATGGAGCATATAGATGCCATTACCTATAAATAGTATGCAGGAGTAATGCCACTATTACTATATTCTGCTGATGTCCTCTGAGGCAGACGTGAAATCCAGGCCCATTCTTCATCAGCAGAAATAAAACAAGTTTGTCCACACACACAGATACTTAAAGAAAATGGTTTACATTAAAGATACTCTTATCTTTCTATATTTAAGCCTGATCCATCACCCACTAATCGCAATAGAAATCTTCCCACTGACTCAATTAAATGTCGAACTATTGATGCCACTTCTGATGTCAGAAAAAGTGTATTTTTTCATTTCAGCAGGTAACAGAATCTCTTTTTTACTGTTCAATTGTTTTGTATATATGTATATTTTTAAAGCTTCTGACGAGGGGTGTAACTGTTTTGTAGATGTGAGTATGAAGACAACCTGGACAAAAAAAATGGCAAGCATTCAGAAAAAGACTCCAAACCCAAGTAATCATGACTTGTCAGAATGCACACATCTGATGGAAACATGATTTTATGGTGTTTTTCTCTAAAACTTTAAACAGGCTGTTCAGGTTTGGTATGAGGTGTTTGGGACAACATCCTTGGTCTCTCAAAGATCTGGCCTGGCACTAAACCGGAACTAAAACCTGTAATATGTCCCTCATTTTCCCTTTCCTACCTTCTCCCTCTTTTGTGACAGTGTTTGCACAGCAACTGCACAACAAAATGGTTTGAAGATGCAATCTCACTGATCAGTTCTGTGTCAGTTTTCCCAGTACACTTCACTGTCTGGCACAAACACAGGCTCACGGAGGCACTACCAGCTTAAGAGTGTATCGGACTCCAGGTAGGTATAACTGACTTAAAATGGATGGGTTTTTAGCCTCCTGTCTTCAAAAGTGCTGTCTACATGCTAACTTCAATTTAACATGCACAGAAAGAGCAGGCCAAATTGCACCATACCAGATAAGCCCGATGGTTTATGTAACCCCATATTCTATTTCAACCAAAAATGGTTATCTCAAAGAAAGACCAAAATTTCACAGCGAACTCATAACCAAATAGTGAACCTTAAAAAAAGTATTCTTATTTTGTTTTACTGTGTCAGGCTTACACCTACGCTCAATAGCTTTAATTATTTGCCAACTCCCCCTGAAGACGTTGGCTTGACCATCTGTTTGAGTTCCTCACGCGAATCAGCACTTTATTTGGGGGGAAAAAAACCCTAAAATAACCAAATTCCAGCTTGCCACACACTCGCTTCCGTGGCTCACGACCTTCCCACTACCGACTTAGGGACACTTTATGTCTTTCCTCGCGTCTGATTTAGCCTGTCGATGTAGTACCGCTGTGAGAGCACATACACCCCCCCACACCCCCCAGGCCCAGCTTAGCGGTGCCTGCTTGCTGCAGAGGGCGCCGGTGGGGCCGCCGGTTCCCGCTTCTTCTGGCCCACCCCGGGCCGCTAACTCATTGGAAAAAAAAATTGAAAAAAATAAAATTACCTGACGGAAAAACTCTTAAAACGTTTCTCGGCGTATCCTACAGCCGGTATGTATGTGTGTGTGTGTGGGGAGGGAGGGTACCGCCTGACTGAAGTGCCGCAGGAAGCGGAGCCCGCCCTCCGCGGGTGTGAGGGCTGGGCAGGGCAGGCCGGGACCCCCACACGGCCTTGGCGGTGGACCCGCGCACTGGGAGCTGCCGGGCAGGGTGCACACGTCCCTCGGGCCGTACCACTGCATGTCCCATTGCGGGCGGGGGCATGAGGCGACGGTCGCTGGCCTCGGCACTACGCGGCTCCTGAAAGTTTCCCACAGACGAAGCCCGGAGAAATAGCCCCGCGCGCAGCGCCGTTCCCTCCTCCAGCAACTAGGCTTTCTTCCCGGCCGCTTTCTTCCTCCCCTGCGCGGTAAATGGTACGGGCCGCAGTAGCCCGCACAGGTGCGGCCGGTGGGACAAACCAACGGTAGGCGCAGGGGGAGCGGTGCGGGCGCGCGCGCTCCCTCCCTCGCGCGTGCGGCGAAGAGTGATGAGAGGCAGCGAGGCGGGAGGGCGAGACCGGGACGGGGCTGGCAGCGGCCACATCATCGGGGAGCGACGAGAGCAGAGCGGCCGCCGCGGGAGATTGAAGTGCCTGCGCCGCCGCTGCGGCCGCGCTGAAGCGAGGAGGGGGCGGCGCCGCTCCCGCCACCGCAGCCGCTGCCTGTGCAGGGAGGAGAGGGGAAGGAGGGGGACCGCCCGCCCCTCCGCCGGTGAGTGCCAGTCAGCGGGTGGGGGATGGGTGCGGGCCCAGCCGCGCCGCGGCCCCTTCAGGCGGGGAGTCTGAGCCCCGCGGCCCCGGCGGCGGCTCGTGTGGCCGCGCAGGGCGGGCCGCCGCGCCGGCAGGGCCCTCGTGGGTCGGCTCCCGCTCCGGGAGGCCGCCGGACTGCAGGCCGAGGGGCCGCCCCCGCGTGGGTGCTGTCCCCGGCCTGTGCCGAGCCGCTCAGGCCGGGCTGGGCGGACTGGGAGGAGGCTTCTGGTGAACTGGCGCGGTCTGAAGTGGGAGAGAGCGAGGCTGGGCGAGAACCGGCCTCCTCTCTCCGAGGCTGCAGTCCTGGGAGTACAGGCAGCCCCCCGCCTGGCGCGGCTGCCGCCCTCCCCGTTGTCGGCCCAGGTGTTGGCACGGGAGCGGAACCAAACATTAGTCGTAGTTTGAAAAAAATATTTCTCCCTCTTTTTTTAAAAAAACGTTTTAGCTTGAGTCAGCTTCCTGAGCTGGTTCGGTGTATGAGCAGCAGAAGGGCTCGTGTGGGCAACAGAGGGTGGTGCAGGGGGGGAACTAGTGGCTGGGGCTGCTGCTTGTGGCAGAGGTGCTGATTCAAAGTGTTAATAAAGCTACTTACTTGCTAATTCGAACATCTGTAATAACTTAGGGGCTGTAGTTCGGCTATTCTTACCTTGATGGAACACTTACTTTAACGGGTATTTCAGATGTCTTTTGGAAGATGCAGTTTGAGGTTGGAGGGGTTTTTTTGCACCTTAGAAACGGTGTCTGTACAGGCTGATTTTAAATGCAGCTTCACCGCTTTAGAAATAGATTACTTCTTCTATAGCAATACTTTGAAAAATAAAATCTGTGGGTCATCATTGCCTGATTGACTTCAGGGGTCAGTTGTGAAAAGAGCAGGTTTTTTGGAAACTGGCAACTCTAAGACTTAAATTATCTAATTCTCTCAGTCTGTTCACTTATCAGAATTGCATTTACATTCTGTCACATACTGGATGACCTCATGTGTAGAGGCATTCTTGAGTAACAGATGTGATGAAAGGCATTTGCCCTTCCCCTAACCAGCCTTTATAATCGCAATGACAAAAGGCTCAAACACAAGGGAAGACAAATTCGTGAACATGTTGGAGGACAGTTCTGTCTCTAACCACGACAAATAAGGTGAGGAAAATTGGAATATTCCTAAGAAACTCTGTAACTGGCCCCTAGCTTGATATGTCTAAAAAGCAGCTTGTCAAATCACTTTATAGAAAAAGCCTCTGTGATTCTGAGGTTCTTCAGTGAATATGGTAGCCAACTGTTAATAGGTCAGTCTTGATAGATGACCTTCCCCATCTTATGGTGAGAAGTTGGAGCTTTCCCTCCAGCCCCTTGCTAGATTTTTATTTAATGCACTCTTTGTCTCAAACATCCCCAAGCTGCCCCAGATCCTGCTGGGCTCTACTTGCTGTTTTCTCAGTCCTTATTTTCCTTGTCTACAGAGATGCCCAGGAATTTGTGCCTGTTTCCAACAGACCCAAACTCCTTTCTGGCAAGTCTGGGCTAATGTCAGGAAAAAGGTTTGATGCTACTTGTACAAAGGAGCTGTTAGAGCACCTTTTCCTGGCTCAGCCTGGCTTGTAACTTCTGCTTGGTCAATCAGTAGTTACTACATACAAATCCCAGCTCAAGCCACAGCCCTCCCGGGCCCTATTCCTGTTGGCTGAAAGTGAAAAATCAGGCTTTTTCATTCCTTCTGTCTTCACCTCTCTGTTTGCCGTCTAAATTTGTTCATTTAAGCTAATAAGTAACTGGTAGCGTTTTATTTATGGGTGGTGCTACTGAGAGCTTTACAGCTCTCCTTCCTCAGCAAGCCTCAGGGGTTTGGAAACCCTCCTCGCTTGGCACGTTTTGTGCCCCGAAATTTCCCAAAGCCTGTTTACAATGCCAAGCAAGCCTTAGTCACGCAGCTGCAATACAAGCGTTTGCCGCTGCTTCCAGCCCCCAAGAGAAGCCCGCGTACCTGCGGGTTAGGTGCCTGCAGACGCGGCCTGAGGCACGGAGCTTAAAAGCTGATGGGGAGTGAAGAGAGCCTGGCTCGGCGCAGGGCTAACAGCCCGGCGCAGGGCTAACAGCCCGGCCCTGGCCGCCCCTGACGCGGGGCTCGGCGGGTGCCTCCCTCGGCTCCGGGCGCCGTGTCCGCCCGGCTCACGCTTCCTGCTCCGCTGGGACTACCGCTCCCAGAAACGCCCGGGTTGAAAGTGAAAATAAAGGCCAGGTTACGCGTCCCTCCCCGCTCCCCCCTCTCCCCGGCGGCGGTAGCACATGTCCTTTCTCTTTTGTTTTCCGCCGGGCAGGCCGGCTGCGCGACCGGGCTGCGGAAGGCGCCGGGAATCGCCGCCCCGAGGGAGGAGCGGGATCGGGACCCCGCCGGAGCGGTGGCCAGGGGCTGCTGCCCGGCCCTCCGGAGGAGCCTAGAAGCGACTGTTTTCATGGAGCTGGAAGCGCAGACTGCGGAGTAAAACTTTGCGGCTTCTCTCTGCTGTTCCTACATGCAAGCGGGTAACGTGCGACCGGCTGCTTGGATCGCTGCTGCTGCTGCTGCCGCCGCGAGTGCCGAGGGGCCGGCGCTCTCCTTCCCCACCTGCTGCTCTTCCCTTTACCCGGCCTCAGAGCTGCTCCCTGGGTTCACCTTGTCATGTGCGGCGATTCTCCGCAGCGTGTGAAGCGGTAAACATGGAGGCGGCGTGCAAACCCGACGGCGGGGAGCAGAGTCATCAAGGCAGCGGCATGGGCGCCCCTGGGGACTCTTCTATGGACTGCTACTTGCGATCTCAGGGCTTGTACAGAAAGAGAGTTGCCAAGGATGGATCTTGTCTTTTCAGGGCTGTGGCTGAGCAGGTAACTACTTACGTAAACAAAGCTACTTCGCATGGAGGCGCGGGGAGCGGGTCTCGGTGGGTGACAGTGTTAAAATGCAGGCAGGTATAGGCTGGGGTTGCCCAACCGTGTGCCAGGGGAAAAAATTAGTTTCTGTCATGTGGTGTGAGAGAAGTTCTATGTGTACAGCTGCCTACTGTCATCAAGGAACTGTTACCTGTTTTGACCTTCCTCTGCCTCCTCAGAGCTGTTGTCACTATTAAGATTTCAACATTTGGGTACAGTATGAGACTGTTTAGGAAATTAAATTTAGTGGAAAGAAATGAAAAGCTTTGTTGTTAGTTTTGTTTAACTGCTTTCTCTAATTTTATAGCAAACTAATTATTTTCAGTTCTTCCTGTTGAATTCCCCTCCCCCATTTCAGTATTACTGTTAAAGGAAAAAAGTGACAGCGTCATCTTGTCTTAGATACAAACAAACAGCAGTGGGAGCTCTGGTGCTTCTGATTGTGGGAGCCCAAATTCTTGTGCTAATTATACACAGTTCACTTTTTTAAAAAAAAAAATAAATTACTTTTCCCGTTGAATTTGTAAGTTCAGGCAAGCAGACACTCTTGATCTGAAGTGAGTTGGGTTTTTTGTTTCAAGGGAATGATCAATGAATATACATTGATATTCTGATATTTTTATTAATACTATAGACTCCCATGTATATAGAACTCTTTTTAACTATTAATTACATTTTTAGCATCCCATTCTTATTTTATTGAAGGCAAGGCCTTTAATTCAAAATTAGTAGGTGTTTATCCGCAAATTCGGCCTAATCTCTGCACTCTCCATGCAGAAAAACTGATCTGAATTTCTAAGTGGTTTAAATTGAAGGTAGTGTGTAAGGATTGCAAGAGTGGCTGCAGCTTAAATTGATTGGAACACCCCTTTGTTATAGTGAAGATGTAGACAAAGTCATGTTGGTGTTGAAAGTAACTCATAACCTGTGATGATGGTAATATTTTTCCAGTAGGGATTTGAACAGAAGGCAAGTGCAGGTGTCATACTGGGGTCCCAATTCCTGGCTTCCAAATCAGTATTTGGGTCACTGACCTACACCTCTTAAAGTCAAGAGAAAGTAAACCTGCACCCTTTTAGACCTGGCTGGATTTTAGTTGACCAAGTGCACGTTGGTAGTTGTTTTTCCTCTTCCACTCCTGTGGTAACTTACTACTTAATTAATTGAAGTCCTTTACAAAGGAGTCTGTTAAAGAATGGCAACAAAGGCTATTCATTTCGCTTAGTAAATCCTTGTAAAACTTAATGTTTGAATTTAGTGAATCTGTGAATTCTGTATTCAAGTAGTGGACATTGCATAAAGATGTTATTGAGTGAACATGTGTTTGAAATAGCCTTAAAAATAAAACTAGAGTATTCTCAAGCCTGTTTTTAAACAACAGTCAGCAAAATTCCTAAGAACCAGTGTCACGTTCTTCTCTTTCTCCCTTTGTAGGTGTTACATTCTCAGTCTCGGCATATTGATGTCAGGATGGCTTGTGTGGACTATCTTCGGAAAAATAGGGAGAAGTTTGAAGCAGTAAGTATTTTTGTTTTCTTTGTGAGCAGTTAAAAGAAAAAAACTATTTTTCCTTCCACTTTTCTAAGGTATATTCTGCTGTTTGTGATGGTATTCACCATAGCTTTATACTGAGCGATGCTTTCTAAAGTGAGGGCTTTCTAAATTAATTGTGCACGTGTGTGTTAGTAACTCATTTTTGTAAGCCTGTAGAGAAACCTGTGCAATGCTTGGACTGGAGTGACATGGGGTGAGGAGAGTTTTTCAAGCTGTATTAAAACAAGAAGCTAAACTTTCTTACGCTTGTAACATTTTTGTAGTGGAACTGCCCAAGTCTGGATGTTATTTTAGTATAATGCCTGTTTTAACAAAGGTCATAAAATGTTCTTGCTGTGCTGATTAATTGCTTTTACAGTATTTAAGGGAATTAACTGATGAGATTAGTGAAATTTATTTTAGGGTCTACAATTTATTATGCAGCACTGCTGTGTGTTGGTATGTTTTGTTTGGTTTTGTAACAAAGTTTTCCTTCATCAGCCATCAACATAAAATATTTTGATACTGATCTATATTTGGTCAGTGTCGTCAGTGTTAATATGATAAAACCATTTTTTCTTCTTTTAAAAGAACAGTATTAAATAATGGCACTCCTATTTGTGTTTATATGTGTTCTAGCCTATATTCCATTTAACTAATTTCCAGGATAGCTAAAACAGGAGTGTGTGTAAGCATTTGTTACCAGAGGATCATTACTCGGCTCTCTTTTTTTGCTGTTCTAAATTTACCTGGACCCAAAATAAAAAGGCTATTTTAGATGCACATTGACATAAGGAAGAGAAGAAAAGCATGAGTAAGAGCATGTGTATTTGCTGTAATTTCTGAAAGTGTCCTGTGCTCAGATAATGTGGAAGCTGTCAAGAATGAATGACATACAGTGAATCTCGACGAGGGGGTCGAGTGCACGCTCAGTAAGTTCACAGGTGACACTAAGCTGAGTGTTGAGCTGCTTGAGGGCAGGAAGGCTTTTCAGAGGGATCTGGACAGGCTGGATCCATGGGCCGAGGCCAACTGTATGAGACTCAACAGGGCTCAGTGCTGGGTCCTGCCCTTGGGTCACAACAACACCCCACCATGCAATACCGTGGGCTTGGGGAAAAGTGGCTGGAAAGCAAAGCTGCCTGCTGGAAAAGGACCTGGGGGTGTTGGTTGCCAGCCTACTGAATAGCAGACAGTGGTGTGCCAAGGTGGCCAAAGGCATCCTGGCTTGTATCAACAATAGCGTGGCCAGCAGCGCAAGGGAAACGGTCGTTCCCCTGTATTAGGCACTGCTGAGGCTGCACTTCAAGTATCATGTTCAGTTTTGGGCGCCTCACCACAGGAAAGGCACTGAGGTGCTGGGGTGTGTCCAAAGAAGAGCAACAAAGCTGGTGAAGGGTCTAGAGAGCAAATCCTGTGAGGAGTGTCTGAGGGAAGTCTCAGGTTGTTTAGCCTGGAGAAAGGGAGGCTGAGTGGGAACCTTATTGCTCTCTACAGCCACCTGAAAGAGGTTGTGACAAGATGGGTGTTGGTTTCTTGGGTCTCATCCAAATACCAAGTGACAGGACAAAAGGAAAATGGCCTCAGGTTGTGCCAAGGGAGGTTTAGATTGGATGTGAAGAAAAATTTCTTCCCCAAAAGGGTTGTCAAGCTCTGGACCACGCTGCCCAGAGGACTGGTTGAGTCCCATCCTGAAGAGATATTTAAAAGATGCAGCACTTGGGGATACAGTTTAGTGGTGGGCTTGGCAGTACTAGCTTTGTGGTTGTATTTTATCTTTAATGATTCTAGACTCCACTCAGTTTTCATTATTACCTTGTTTCTTAATCAGTATGGATAAAGAGGCCATCCTGCTTGTAGCTTAAGTTGATAATGGAAATGAATTCTTTTTTTGGACCTCTGTGGATCTTTAAATCAAGCAGCTTGTGCCTAAGTAGCATGTTTTTAAATACAGCCTCCCTATGGCCAGCATGGCTGAAACACTCAGAAGTTAACAAGTCTCAGCTACTGCAGCATCTTTCTCTGTCTTTGACAAACATGATTTTGGCCTCTGTGCGTGTTAAGGAGTGGGGGTGAAGGGTTACTTTCTTTGCCTGGTGCTTAGTGCAGCCTGATGGTTTGTGTCATTTTCACTGAAAGTAAGGCAGTTCAAAGTGATACAAAGAAGAAGAAAAAGCGCTTTATGGTTTTCCTGTACTGTATCTTATGGTTACTTGGGGACCAAAGAAACGTGACTCCCATTTCTGATTGTATGATGCTGCCGAGTTCTTTTAACAAGATGCTTGAATAAGCCCATGCACACTCTCTCTGGTGTTGCCAGTGCATGCCTGTGATGGACTGTTCATAAACATCTGCTTGACAGCTCCTTTCTTTCAGGTTTCCCATTTGGCTGCTGGAGTTCTTTTTGGGTTGTTTGTGTTGTTTTGGCTTCTGCGTTGACTCCAAAAGCTGGTTATGTGGTTACTTTCAGGAATGCAGACCTATCTATATATCTGACTATTCCATCATCTCTATATCACCTTATACTTACACCTTGTAAGGTCTTAAAGGGTGTGAGGGCAGGGTAGCATTCAGTTTCCAGTGGTACATCACCACTGGTACAGTGAATCATAGACTGGGGATTCCATATGCTGTGCTAATAAAAATAACGTTTTAATCTTATTTTTAATACAGTTCATAGAGGGGCCATTTGAAGAGTATTTAAAATGCTTGGAAAATCCACAGGTATGTTAAACTTGATTTATAATAGAAAGCAGAACTTTTGTTGAAATTGATGGGCAGTTGGACTTTTTTCCTCACACATGTTTTGGAGCTTACATGTCTTGGCATTATGTGATTATATACTTTTTTGTGTGCACTCAGTTGTAAAATAACTTGGAGATTTTTTTGTGTGTGTCTTGATTTAAACCTGCTATTCCTTAAAATAGTATCCAGACATTCCTAGCCTCTGCAAATGCCAACATAGTATGGCTAGCTCTTTCTTGAAGACAGCTCTGAATAAAGGCCTAAAAGTTTAGGTGTTGAAGAGATGGTTACTGATGCAAGGAATACTATGAATAGTAGAAACAGGCTCTCATGAAGATATTGATTTGAAGCAAAATTATTATAATCCCCCCCTTCCCCTCCAAAGCATTCTTTTTCCCTGCCATGCCTACTGCATCCCTAGTTAGAATGGCTAACCAGATGGTTCTTTATTTCAGTTTCCAAAATGAATGGTGGGGGGTGGGAATATTGAAGGTGGGTGTTAGCCTAGTCTGCTTCTGTTGTCCTTTATTTATTCCAGGGGTTTTAATTGCAAAGCTTTGGTAGCTGAATCCTGAGGTTATGTGCTGTGTGAAATAGTAAATTGTGCCATTTTCCAGTAGAACTTATGCTGCACTGAACCATACCAATGTAAATGGTTTGCAGCACTGCACTGTGTGTAAATGTCTTTTTTCATTCACATCTGTTTAAAAAAACCCCAAAACTTCTGAAAAATAATAGTGACTTTTTTGCATGATCAGAGAAACTACTGTTGTTGTTCTAGATTGTGTAATTGTAATGAGAATTTTAAAAATGATTTCTAAAAAATGGTACTGTGCCGGATTCCTGAGTTGTTTTTAACTTAGTAAGAGAAAAAAGAAACGGTTAAAAACCAAAAAGGCAAGCAAATGCTAATGAGAGAGATGAAGTCCCATCATAGTGGAGCACAGAGCAGTGGTTAGGCTGGTAATGGCAGCAATTACCTTTTACTTCTCTTTGAACCCGACATGGATTATGCTGTTACTGACACTTCACTGTTTAACAGCTTTAAAGGGCAGAGTTTAGGTGTTGGTATAGAGCTGCTTGAATGAGAAATGCAGCTAGCTATCACAAGCTTATTGTGGCTGTTTCAAAGTGGTCTGTCCACTTTGCGTTGGACCACTTCGCCAGACTATGTCAAGGTATTTGTGTGGAAGTTTATCTGTGTTTTAGGCATGAGAGTTAAACCTCAGGTTGTTTTTTTTTGTCCCCCAGTTCATCTCTAGCTAAAGGCTTGAAAAGGACTGCTGGCTGGTTAGCAAAAGGAAAAAAGCCCCAAACCACTCTTACCACCTTTCGAAACTATACTCTTTGCTGATTTAGGTGATTGTTTTTATTTTTCTCAGTTTTCATACAGGTCCATTTCTAGTTTGGGGAAAAAAAATTGCTCTAGCTTGTAGCCCTTAACCACCTTACTGAAATAGTTACTGTTATTTCAGAAAGCTTCAAATGCAATCAAAGTGTCTTGCCTGTACACCAGACTCAATGTGTATATATATATATATTTCTTTTTTGACTATTTCTTGCTTGTCTTGATCTATATATAAGGAAGTGTAATAAGTGTCTGTTTAAACTTAATTGTCTCTTTTTTTTTTTTTTCTTCCAATACAGGAATGGGTTGGACAAGTAGAAATAAGTGCCCTTTCTCTTATGTACAAGTAAGAAACCCTTCATATTTTATTAAGATCAGTTCTACTTTTTTGTTACTGGAATAGCAAAGATAGAGTCTTTATTAAATGTAATCCTATATATTAATTTCTCTTCACAAAGTAGTATGAAACAAGTTGCTGAATACCTACAACTGCTTTCAAAGTACTGTGCAAAGGAATGAGTGGTGTACAGTATCTTCTATTCCTACTGCTTGAAAACCAGTTTAAAAATTCAGCATTTCGAAATGCTTACTGTAAACTAATGACTTTCTTTGCACTTTGACTCTTGTTGAGGCAGCTGATGATAAGCAGAAAGAAGCAAATGAGTTAAATATTAATTGCATGAACTTAGATGAGTGCTAAGTGTGGGAAATTGCATTAAGTTCTATCTTGACATTTTATGTGATTGATTGGACTGTTTAGAATAGCTACATGTGCTGCATAGGTGGAAGAGGACCAATTGGAAACTTGGAGTAAAGTTTGGCTCAGGAGGCTTAGAGAGAAGGTCTGATGTTTAGATTGAGCCATGGTTGGAACTCAATTTAAGTCAACAAAGGTGCATGCAGGATGGTCCTGATCTTGTTTGTTGTTTTTCTGACCATGAGAATTGTATTCTCATTAAATAAAAGCAGGTTTATCTTGAAGTCATGATACATTGGTGTCCAGGATAAATGAATGCAGAGACAAATAGCAGTTGATAATAGTATTTTTTTTTTCATTCTGTTGGAAGCACAAGGAAGCTCAAGGCATAGCTGTAACTATGTGTAGTTATTTCACTGTACAGTTGAACATACAAGAATTGTTACCTCTCTACTTGTTTTGGGAAGACTGACTTCTGTTAAAAAGGCAGCTTTGTGAGTCTGGGAAAGTAGGAAGACAGCTCCAGAAGGCAGTACCTGGACATTTGTTTTACTTGTCATTGGCTCTCTGCATGTTGTGCCAGCACATCTCGTTCTAGTATATTCTTTCATAAAAGTAAGCCTTTTTTGAACAGTGATAGTTGTACTCATCTTCCTCAGCATTCTTTTTCGCTGGTTGTTTTCTGTGGTTATGTATGATCCTTGAGCTTGACTAAATATTCCAGTTTTTATTAATATTAATTTTTAAATGCATTTTTAACTGTTACTTGTTTCCTCAGGAAAGATTTTATAATATACCGGGAACCCAATGCTGCTCCTTCCCATGTAACTGAAAATGGCTTCTCTGAGAAGGTAAAAAACAAATGGTGGTTATTGTGAAAGGCTGAATTTACTTGCTGTTTATAAGCTAGCCTTGTTTCATGTGAGTTTTATAAATCTACACAGTGAAATTTTATGAGAATTTCAGTTTGTACCTATTTAAGGCAGCTGTTCTCTTAACACAATATATGTAGTGCTTCTTTGAAAGAGGTGGTCCGTACTTCTTGTGTGGTATATCTTCCTAGTGATTTAAAATCCTGTAAAAATCAATTGACAAGTGCTAACTCTCATTACTACCCATACTGAGTTAATTTTGACTTAGGGTCACGTTATTCTTGGTTGAAAGGACATCCACTCAGCATTTTGATATTGATACTTTGAGATCCTGAGAGATGATAAAACACATTGGTGCACTGAATTTTAAAAGTAGTGCTTATATGAAAAACCAAGTGGGATGCCCAACCTAAAATATCTCTCTGTTTGTTTTTTTTTTAATAGGTATTGCTGTGTTTCTCAAATGGAAACCACTATGATATTGTTTATCCCATAGAATATTCAGAAAAGGCTGCTCTGTGCCAGTGTAAGTATTATATTGGTTAGTTAAAAGCACATAAAAATTCTCACCACCAGGTTTCAGGAAAAAGCCCTGTATGAAAGGTTGTGGTAGGCATTTTTCAGTAGCCTGGCTTTCTGTTTGCATCGCCAGTGACTGTACCATTATGTGTGAAGCCTTACTGCGTCCCCATTCGTGCCGAAGCAGACTGCATACCAACAGGAGACTTATCTGCCTCTCTGAATCTGGGTGGTCTAATGTAAACAGAAAATGTTGGTGTACTAATTTATAATCTTTTGCATTGTCTTTGGTCAGCATTCTGCTTTTATTTTTTTTTCTTTTCTGACTATATTAGCAAAGTAATTGTTAATGTTAAAATTATCCCTGCAAGTGTAACTTGTCACAGAAATTATGGGGATTGCACATAGAAAAAGTAACAGCCTTTATGGGTTGTTGTTTGCTTTACTAGATTGCAGGAACGCCCAAGGGTCCTGATCAGGTTTGATGGGTCACTGACAATCCCTACAAGGATTCTGGTTCTTCAGGAATCCTCTGCCTATGTGCAGAGCAACAAGGTGGAGGCCAAACTTGCCTGTCAGGAGACCTGATTTGCAGTAGCTTTATGCATGCCCATTTAAGCTGTTGTAGCTGCAGCTAGTTTTGCTTCTGGTGCTTTCACTGTTTCAGTGAACACATCAAAATGCTAACTTGCTTTTGAAGTAATTTGAAATACATCTGTAATGATGATATAAAATCTCATTTACCTTGTAATTGATTTGGCCCTTCCACTCTCACCTTCTCTTCCCCAGCTCTGCTGTATGAGTTGCTCTATGAGAAAGTATTTGATACAGATGTAAAGAAAATCATAGCAGAACTTGGTGCTGTTGGTGTGACAGAGGAAAGTAATGGTAGCAGTGAAGTATCTGCTTCAGATTCAGAAGATGACAACTACAGGTAAATGAGATTTAAAAGTGAGCGTAAGATGCCGTTACATGTTAAATGAGATTCACGAATTTCTGGTGGGTAGCAGCATCTAACAGTTAAGGTTGCAAACCTTTACAGATTGCTAAGAAGAGGAAATACAGAGAAGTAAGGTTAAGAACCATGAAGGAATGAAATGTGTAATCTTCTTTGTACCTGGGGACGGGGTTCTGGTTCCTCTGTTTTTCCTGCAGTCTAGCTTTGGGTCTCTTTGCATAATGCAATATTGCTGTTGTGACACGTCCCTCTTCCTGTTTAAAATGACAGAATCCCTTGGGAGAACTGCTGTGTGCTAGTGTGGCAGGGCAAACTCCATGAGCATTACTTTGCTCGCTCTTGCAACTGAGTTAGAGGCATCTGATCCAGCTTGTTTGCTTACACAACTGGGGGCTGAAATGCCTGCGTGAGGTGCAGCTTATGAAGAGATACAGATGTAGCTTATTCCATTTTGTTCTTTGATCTTTATGAAGTGATTATATTTGTGGGTTTGTATTCTTTTTGCTGGACCTGGATGTTCTAGCTAGCATTGAGATTCTGACCTACTGATTCCTTCTGTGCAGTAAGTCTTTATCAGTGCCATTTTTGCATTTACATATTGGCAGTTTTTCTTCCGTTTAATACTGTTGTTAAAACCCTGGCTTGTGAGAAATTCCATTGAAGTCATTGAGATTATGCTCTCTTACTGTCTCATGTCCCCTTTACCTGCTGAACATCATTAAAGTCCTTTCTGGGGCCTCTGCTGTAGTCTGCATGGCATGTGGCATAAGAAATTCTTCGACCCATCAGGAGCTGATTTTTTTTTTTTCTCAAGCTGAAAACAACAGAAAGGAAGGTGACAGAAATCAGCACAGAAAGAAACACAAGTTCTGGGAAGGGGAGTATCTTCCTTTCTTCTTGTCTGGAATAACACCCCCCCCCCCCCCCCCCCCCCAAAAACCAAACCTAGGGAACATTTCCAATTAAAATTCAAAGTATTTCTGCTGTGGGGAACAGTTATTGTAGTTAAATGTCAAAGAGTGGAAACCTTCTTTATTCCTTTCTGTTCTTGGAGCTTTCCTGGGCTTCATAGGCAGTAAGTAGCGTTACCCTGTGTCTTTGGGGTTCATAAGAAAATATACTGCTGACTGCCTTTGTAAATGAAGGTTATATACTCACTGGAGACTATCAAACTCCATGTCTTTTATTTAAACCATATGTCTTATGATGCAAGAGCTGGTGGGTGTGACTCTTGACCTAGTTAATGCAAATTACAAATGTTTTGCTGTGTTTATGAAGTGGTAATTTTTTTGCTGGTCTTAATGAGACAAGCTGAAGTCAACTTTTGTTTTCCAGAAGATCTTCCTCATTTTATGGATGTGAACTTTTCTGTTATGTTATGTTATGGTTATGTTGTGGTTAAATGTAGCAGTTTACTAGGCACAGTTACCTACAGCTGCTGTAGAGTTCTCCATGGAAGGTCATTTTCCAGCAATGTCAGGTGTAGAAAATAGGAGTAAATCACTTGTGTCTGATGCCAGTTACCTAAAGGAATGGGTTTTGGTTTTGATGTTCAGCGGGGTTTTCTTTTTGTCTGCTTTTGCTATGTTTTCCTTATTTAGTTAGAATAATTTTAGAGGAATTTCCTTTACCTCTTTCATCCCTTCCCCCTTGTTTTTTTTAAGTGATGTCTAAGCCAGTATACATAAGTTAGACTTCTTAAAACTTGTACTTAGAAATAATTCTGGGGTTTTTTAGCTTTATGTGATACAGAAAGCATAGGTCTTTGTTTTAGACATAGCTGTTTCATTTTAAGAGATGATCTTCTGTGGTATGCTTATTTGGAAAAATATGTAGAGACTGCTAGTTTCAGTATTTTTATCCACTTGCAAGCTGTTTTTCACCTGGCTCCCAGACCTTTTTAATGCTATATTACCACACCTTGGTTCTGTCCTTTTGCAGAAGTAAAGCTACAACAGTTAGTGATATGAATGGATTGAAGTCGCTTTCTGGCAACAAGGTATTTATATGTTAAGTTATATTTTCTTACTAATAACTTGCACTTTTCGGTATTTTTCAGTGTTTAATGCTAATGAGAGAATATTGAGCTTCTAGTTTTCCTAGCATGCAGTATCTTAAAAGCTGCTCATGTCTTTGAAAAAAGAAAGTAAAGTTTCATTCTGATGTGCCAAAAGGTGGATAGTGTCCTTTTTACTGCTGCTTTGTTCTTAATTTTGTTCTGGTATAGTTAAAAGAATGCCACTGAATTTTTTTTTTCAAAGTTCTTTATGCCTTATGTATTGTCAGCTCCATTATATTTCATTTTAAAGCTTGAGCACTGTGATTGAAAAAAGGGAAACTGTTCATCTTTATGTAGTTGACCATTTAGCACTTTGTTCTGTTTCATACAGCACCTTAAGAGCAATGGGAATCCTACCTTG
The DNA here is from genome assembly GCA_022605575.1 of Laterallus jamaicensis coturniculus. Taxonomy (NCBI): domain Eukaryota; kingdom Metazoa; phylum Chordata; class Aves; order Gruiformes; family Rallidae; genus Laterallus; species Laterallus jamaicensis. Next base: position 13,456,639 of record JAKCOX010000005.1, on the reverse strand, counting down.
TTGGTCTTACCTAAAAAAGTTCTTAAATCACTCAATCCATCAGTTTACAGAAATGTTGAATATGACGTTTGGCTCCAATCCAAATGGGGTAAGTAACCAAATATTTAAAACTTCCAGCTTTTGCAGGCTGGTGATTAAAGTGAAGACTTTGTGAAGAATAGTGATACAAATGGCAGGGTGGGTTTAGACAGTGGTCTTCCTCACAGGGGTCAGTGTGCAGATTTAGGGCCTGAACTTCTGTTTTTGCATTTATACTGCATCAAGAAGGTAAGTCTTTGCGTGTACTTAAACTAACAGCATATTATTGCTAATGTGTTTACAGATCAGCAGAAACAAGATTTTTCTATTGCTGCTGGCATGCAATACTCAGTTGGAGATAAATGTAAAGTAAGTTGCATTGAGTTATAGTTCAGAGAGACATTAGCATGCTGAAGATGCCGATTTTCCCTATTTCCCCTCTCTGTTAACTGCTTTGATAATAATTGCTACTTTCTAAATATTCCTTGCTCATGTCTTCAACTGTGCATACACTTGTTATTTACTTTTGGTGGTGTTCCTGATTTACAGTGTCCCTGTAGAGAAGGCATGCAGTAGAACATCTGATCAGTGAATTTTACTGCATTAAAAGTTCACAAGCTTAACTTCAGGGATATGTTTAGTAAGCTATGTGTGGACCTGAGCATTAGGTATGCAGAGAAGTTTGTATGGGGTTGTGTCTGCAGCAAGAACTTGCTCAGTGTTGTGGAATGCTAGCCTCTCTGTGAGAAGCAGGTGCGTTTAGGGCAGTTGGTTCAGATGAAGCTCTGTTCTTCTCTTGGGGGCTCTCTAAGTTTGCTAGTTGTTCAAGGGACTAGCAAAAGCGTGGGGCAGGTCTGTTTATAAAACTTAAGTTACCTCCACTGCATCTTTTGCTGACAGCTGCACTTGTTTTATCATAGTAGTGCATGATAAAGTTTTTTGTGTGCTTACAGTTGCATGATGAAGAATGGCAATTTGTTTTTTTTATATATATATATATATAAAACCCCCTATCACTGTATTGATAAACATTCTTTGGACACATTTGTGCTTTCTGTCATACAGGCTTTTTCGTGGCGAGACCAAAGCCACCATCGTGGTTCCATGTATTCATGTTCAACCCTGGACATAATGATTACTATTTGTAAATTGGCTTTGTTCCAATCTCATTACCTTTTTTTCCTTACTCTGTGTCCATATAGGTGCGCTTAGACCACAATGGGAAATTTTATAATGCCCATATTCAAGAAGTTTGTTCGGAGAATGGGCCAGTTGTTGTGTTTGTAGAAGAGCTTGGAGAAAAGTAAGTGATTAATTTCTTTGGGAAAAGAATCCCAAATTGAACCTTGGTAATGGCAGCGTGGCTTCAGTTCACAGTTAATTTCAGGCCCTGAAGTGTATCTGCTCCTTTACTTGAAGCAATACTGCCAGAAAATTGTTAGGAAAAAAGTGCTTCTACATTAGTTGCCGCTCCAGACTTATTTCTTCAATGATAAGTAGTCTGGACACAGAGTAAAACAGTAGCTTTGTTAGTATTAGATTGGTTTTTATTCCCCCACAAAATTGACACCATTGTAATTCAGTGTTGCTTGTTTTACTTAATAATTGAATGCTATGTTTGTGACAAGCTTTTCACGTTAAAAGGTCCATCAAAGCACCTAGCTTCTCTGTTGGTTGAGTAGCTCTGCCCTCGGGCGTGCGGTTTCAGATGTCTTGAGGTCTGCTGTAAGTTCTTTAATTCTGGGACAGAAAAAAACCCAACAATATGGGAAGAAGAAATGGTTTTGGTCAAGGTAAATAAGGGAAGGAGAAAGATACCTATTGTTTTCGTGTGGTCTCTCTCTGTAAAAATGAAAATATTGAGAGATCTAATGGTTGGGTTGCAGTTTGTTCCATTTTTAAATTGAGATTTAACCTGATTGGAATGTCTTTCAAATAACATAACCAGTTCTTTGGACACCCTACACATCCTCAATTAAAAATATAGTAATCGCTCTGGCATATAAACCACCAATGTAATGTTTTCCAATCTTGACACCCATCACAGCATTTGTGATAAGTTTTTAAGTTGAATATGTTGCTTTTTCTGATGATTTTCTTTGAAGACATTCAAGTACTTGCTTCACAAATGACTGGTTATTCTTCACTGGCTGAGTTTGGATTGGGTTACTGGAGAGAATTTTATTTAACCAAAATTAAAAAAAAATTTTTTTGTTCTTCTACACATGACTTGAGTGTAATCATAAAAGGAAAGATCCATCAGTCTTAGTGAACATGTGGTACTAATTTATTCAAGCCCTGATCTGGTCTTTTAAGATGTTTTTCCCTCTGTAATTCCTTGTTTTGTAGGCATGCTGTCTCACTGAAGAGCCTTAAACCTCTCCCGCAGGCCTTTCCTATGGAGGGCTGGAACACTGTGCCAGGGAAGAAGATGAAAAAGTTTTTCCCAACGTGGGGTCAGAACTCACAGCCCGGTAGGACTGCACCTTGTCTTTGTGTGGCAGAATCTTTAATACCAGCTGCTTTTGTACCAGAAAGCTTAAAATGCTGTTTTTTAAAACACATAAATCCGTGTTCACATCTTCACCACAGACGCAGATTGCAGAGGGCCAAAGAGTCAGAGCAAGTCAGTAAAACCCCAGTCAGCACTACCTCCTCGACTGCAGCATACTGTGGGAACCAGGCAGCATCAGTTCACGTGTTCTGGACCCCAACCTCATCAGACCTCAACTGAGCAAAAAGCTCCAGGCAGGAATCCTTCCCAGGCTATAAGGTAAAACTGCAGATATTATCTTCCTTATCTGAAACTCCAGCTGAGCTTGGAGCCCAGGTGCCTGCGCCAGATACTTCCAACATGCTTTTTTGAAATACGTTGCCATTGAATTTGTAAAAGTGTTCTGTGTCCTTAAGAATGCACATAAGGAAAGCAAAGGTGTTTGTGTGTTTTTAAACCTTTATCAAAATTGCTGCTATCTCGAGCTCCCACTCTTTATTTTTGTGTGGCAGCATCTCCCATGGAAGCACAGTACACACAAGTGTGGCTTCCTCTGGAAAATGGATCTTGTGGGGGTTTTGGGGCTTTTTTGTTGTGTTTGAGGTTTGGGTTTTTTTCCTCTCTGGTTGGGACTGAAGCAGTGTTGCATGGACATGGTTAAGATCTTCCTTCAGCTTCTGCAGGATCCATCAGAGGGCTGCATTATGTGGGGCTGGTCATTTGAAGGTGTTCAAGAGCAGCATTTTGCCTGCATTTGTTGTTAGTTGGTTGGGGTTTTTTTGATGCCTGCTGCTGCAGCAGCAGTATTTCATTGTTGTCACTCTTTCTCTAGCTTATCTGAAAGATTAGTCTGTACTTGGATGCAAACCCAAACTCTGGTGGTCTGTTCTGTCACTCTTCTGTATAGTAACTCCATGCGGAATAAACGGGGCTGGGGTACCTTTGGAGTTTGCCTCACGTAACATACTTTAAGGGCATTTTTCTTTCTCCTTTAACCTAAATACACGAGTATCCTAAAAGGTTCAGTTAAGTAACACAGGAAGCTAAAGCAGTGATGTTAATTTTGTGTAACAGCCCTTCAGACTATGCGTTTTCCCCTTTGTTGTTGTATTTACAGAGATCTTCCCCACCTTTATTGTGTGCGTAATAGATAGCAGATGGAGGTGGTGTTGGTCAGTTCTTGGTTGGCACAAAAAATGGATTAGATCACTTGATCTAGGGATTTGATTTTTAACTATGATCTAATAATTATCGTTTGTTATAAAGACTTTCAAAATTGTATTGAACTGAGTAAATCATGGACAAAATCTATTCTTTCCCTGCCTTAAATTTTATGCATATGGGTAACTTGCAGCATGCAGAAAGGGATCTGGTATATGTGGAATCACATAACCAGTGCTATATAACTGTCTTTCTTGCTTCCAAACCATGAGTTCGTATTATGTTTGGTACTGGTGATAATTGAATTTGTTTCATTTTTTCCTTTACAGAAAACTGGACCGGGAGAGAACAGAGGATCTCAACCACAGCAGCAGAGATTGTAACTACTTTGGCTTGTCTCCAGAGGAACGCAGGGAGAAGCAGGCTATAGAAGAGTCTCGTTCGCTTTATGAGATCCAGCAGAGAGATGAACAAGCTTTTCCTGCTCTTTCCAATGTATGCCACTTTCATTGTCACTAAGAGTGCGTTTTCCATACTTGTCTCTGAATCTTTGATGAGCAGCTGGTTTTTTGCTGTCCTTACATTGCAGTACAGGTCACAACTATCTTCTTCACACTTACTTTCTGTACAGAAATATGTGAATCTACAATGTGTTATGTGTTCAAGATACATTCATAATGGTTACATAATTGGGTCTTGCTCGTCGTGGAAACTAGTGACGTGAAGGCTTTCAAAGGAGCCTAGCAAAATTCATCAATGCAGGAATAGATGATTCTGTCAGATAATAGCAAAAGTGTCACTGGACTTTGTGTATCAGTTCTTATTTCTGCTTTTGTGAACTTCTTCAGAATCAGCCAGTCTGTCAGGCTGCTACACAGACTGTGGATACCTTAAACCAGAAGAAGTTCTTAAATAATGAGAGAAGAAACAGCAAGTGGACAGCAGAGGTGGAAGAGCAGAAGGATAAAGGTAAAAAAAAATGTTTTTAGATCAAGGCTGTTTTTAGTTCCCTTATTTTTATTACCAGCCTCAGAGCTGATTCAAGATAGTAAGAGTGGAGTTAAGAGAAAAACAGGTAAAAGGTTTAATGTGGCATGGTTAAGAATGAGCATACAGTGGTACAGAAGGAGGGGAGATGATGGTATACAGAGGAGTTAAGCATGCCCACACACTGCCCTCCCATTTACAGTAGAAAGACCTGTCATGTACTGAAAATTTGTTTAGGTTTTCTGCCTCTTTCCAGTCTATTTTAACGCTCTTAGCTTCTTTTCATTCACTCTTATGCTTTTCCTCTTCTGGGAAAAAATGGAACGTGGCAATAATAGATGAGAGCTGTAGCTGTCAGGAGGTAGTTAGTCAGTCTTTGCTAAATGCAACCAATAATTTCTATTATTATTGCTATTATTAATATTTTGTGCTGTCAGCTTTGCTGTAGCGAAACACCATATTTGGAATTGGTTTCTTTCACTTTATAGCCTCTTCTCAGAAGCTGTTCCTTCCCTCCACGTTTATTCCCCTCCCTGCCCTTATCTCTGGCAACAGCAGAGCTGTTACGTATTCATGCTACACTTGGTCCCTCTTATAAAATGTGAGACCATTCAGGAAGGCATTACAAAGAGTGATGTTACATAGCTTTCATTCCCCAAACATCTGAAAACTTCTTTGTTTGATCAGCAATGCCAAAAAGAATGTCAGTGCAGAGAAAGCTCTTTACTGCGGCGTCATGATAGATTTAGCTGAAGTGCATGGCCTGTGCAGCTTTCTCTGGTTTTTGTGATGCTCTGGATTGCCTTGCCTCTTCTGAAACTAGGTTAAGAATCCTATGGGAATAAACTGTACTTCCTTCTGAGTATTTTGGGATTCCTGTTGGTGCTTGGGGAATTGGCAGTAGTTCTCACAATCAATATAGTTTTAACTTACAGCGTTGCTTAGCTGTGATGGTGCACATGGTAAGCCTTTAAAAGGTACATACCTGTTTAGTGGCTACTATTAAACGTATGTGCATGAATTTGTACAAGCAAGAACTTATACAGGTCTTGGTAAATGAAGATTAAGCCATGACTGTTTTCAACACCTTCTCCCCCACCAAGTGTTTGCTGGTGCTTGAGAAACTAAACTTTCTGCATTGGTCTGAAAACCACCTAGATCTCTTGAGCCATTGGAACCTCCTAAATTGGTCTATCTCTTTGAGCCAAAAGCAGACAAGACTTTAAGCTTCTGTTATCTTAACACCTGGAAGTGGAAATGCAGATCAACACACTGTCAGACCTACTTCTGTTTCATGAGGAGGGATTTAGGATGAATGATACATGTTTAAAGAGACAGGTACATTTCTTTCCTGCTCCCCTCAGGTGTCACAGAAATGAGTAGTGAGCAACAGTAAAGAATTCCTGTAGAGCTTTGCAAACCTGGGTTGAAGTATCTGCTCTGTTACACAACTGTTTGTTTTAGGATGCTTTGATCTTTGATAAAAATTGAAGTTTTAAGTTGTCTGAAGTAATATGTGAGGTAGGTTTTGTTTTGAAGGTTTAACTTTAGAAAGACAAACTTTTAACTGGCTTAAGTTGTGATAGCCATAAATGGTGTAATGGTTCATTTACTAGGTTATGTCTTGGTGTTGCAGAGTCAAATTCCAGGCAGATCCACTTAAGTCAGAAGCTTGAGCCAAATTCATCTGAGGTAATCCTAAAGAAAAGACCAAATTTTTTTTAATGTTACTGCTTCTCTGATACATGATTAGGAGAGCGATAGCTGCCTTTAGAGCTGTGATTGCTGCTGCTGCTGCTTTACAGCTTTTAGTGAAATATTTCTAAGGTCGGAGGCTTGTGTTGCTGTCAGCTTTCCTCAGCCCCTGTAACCTGTACTTAAGTCTTCCTCTGCAATCTGAGTTCTCAAACCTGGGCTATTGAGAGCACTTACAGATCTGGATTTGTAATTGTTCAGTACAGCCTGTCCTTGCGGTGTAACGGGACCGCGGAAGATTTGATGTTTACTAATGGCTACTGTGCTAACAGACCATGATCTCTGAAGCTCAGTGAAGACTTGTGGCCTCTTGTTGGCTTTTAACCTTTTAACTGTCCTTTCCATGAGCAAAACGTTCCACTAGTGTAATAGTGATTGGGTGCTTAGTCCAATTTGTGTGTAGTGTGGTTTTAATCTCTTTGGAAAGTCAATCTTACTACTAGACTAGCTGTGTCTTCTGTTTCTAACTTTGCTTTAGAAGAATAGTCAAGATGAGAATTATCCAAAAGCTTTGTCTCCTTTGGAACAAGTGAAAACAGACTCTCCCGTTCTTGCTGAGCAAGTAAGGAATGTTTGTTTGATTTCCAAGTTTTCCAGCCAGGACACTTTGGACAAAGGGGAGCTTCATCACAGCCACGTATGTATTACTATACTGACTTCTAATTATGTAGTCAAGTCTATAGTGATAGTGCTACAATTTATTATTGATAGTTAGGAATACGTAATGTCCAACATAAAGAACATGAAAGCACAACCCTTGATAGAAAAGTAAAAGCACATCCTTTCTCTTCCAAGGGAAGGGTTATTTCTTGCCTTTCTCCTAAGACAACCGTGGTTTTCACTTTAAATTCTTCAGCTTTGCTTTTTCATGTTTTCCCAAGGTAACTGGTAAATGTTTGTGAGGGTGGTGTTTTGTTTTTGGAAGGGAGAGACTAAATATAATGTTTGTGGAGGTGGTTATAGCACTGATGGCTGTCATCCTGGGTAGAGCTCAGTGCAGGTCTTCACACAGTGATGTAATGAGCCTCAGAGTTCTCTTACATGTGCAGCCTGGCATGTTACTAGTAAATGTTTTGCTGTGGTGGCGATACAGGTAATACTGAGTTATTGAGCCTTTTTTGGTAGAAGTCAGGCATGTTGGGGGTCACCCACAGTGGTGATTCACAGTAAATAATTCCATATGATCCCTTTGTTTTTACAGAATGTGTCAGAGTGCTTACCAAGCATAACTCCAACATCCTCACCAGTCTTTTCTGAGGTGCATTTACCTCCAACAGTGCCTTCTGTACCAGCCATTGTGCCAGCTTGGCCAAGTGAGCCAACAACCTACGGACCAGCAGGTTTGAAGAAATATTAGCACAAATCAGAAACTACTAACCCTGAAAAGTACTTTAACTGTTGTGCTAAACTGAAGCTGCCTCTAGGAATCACTGTTTCAGAGAACCTCACTTTCCAAAGGCAATCATTTATAGGGACTGCTGAAAGCTATTGAGAGTTCTAGTAGGTCTTTACCCGTTCTGTATAGTTTGCTTTACTCCCTGCTTGAAGGTGGAAGAGGGATGCATACTGAGCTCTCTGTTTTTCTCCTGCATGGGATAACATTGAGTTTTGAGGGGGCTTATTTTGAGGATCTGGTTAAGGTAGAACATACTGTCAGCATATTGAAGCTTGATACATGTTTTTTCTCTGTGTCCTGTATAAGAAGCTCCTTGTTCCACTAAGGACTTGGCTTGGGTCTGGTATCACGGAATCACAGAGTTGTAGGTGTTGGAAGGGACCTCTAGAGATCAACCCCCCTGCCAAAGCAGGTTCCTTAGGACAGATCGCACAGGGAGGCATCCAGACAGGGCTTGAATATCTCCAGAGAAGGAGACCCCACAACCTCCCTGGGCAGCCTATAGTATGTGTGGAACTATTGGGATGCATTTGGACCTGAGTTGCAAAGCCAGTAGAAAAGCATTTCTGTGCCATATGTATCTTCTGATACGTGGAATTAGCTGGGATTCAATATTGCTCATTAGATAAGTGCTGTGTTTTCTCTCCCACTGTTGGGTGTTCTGCACGAGACCTGTGCTCAGGTCACACAGTAACAATCCTATCACACTTGGCCACATCTGTGACCACAGGTGCACAGCCCGGTGAATCTCAGCTCAGAGCCAGACTTGACTGCAAATGACTGCTCAGAATAAGAACCGCAGAGATTCGCATACAAATTTCAGTGTCACCACACCCCCTTTTCCCTCATCCCCCTTCTATTTCCTTATGGAATTGATACTTTTAAAACTATCTGTGTGAAGGTGTTAGCTGTTTCTGGAAAGCTCAACTGTTTCACTCTTTCTGAAATCTATTCTCTGTATTTAGCCGCATCGCCTTTTGTTTGGAACGTTCCCCACTCACAAATTTCCTCCTGTCTTTTTTTTTTTTTCCCTGTCTTTTGAAACTTGCTTTCCTGCTCTCATTTTCTTTTGTGATTGCACACAGTTGATATATATTCATTCTCTTCCCCCCCCAATAGGTATTCCAGCCCAAATACCTGCTCCGTCATTGATGCCAGCCCCAGCAACGGGACCTGACTCTATTGTATCGCAGGCTCAGGTAACATCTGCTCCAGTTGCTGGAGTTCCTGTGTCGCTACAAGCAGTTAACCAGCCTTTAATGCCTTTGCCTCAGACTCTGAATCCTTATCAGGATCCACTCTACCCTGGATTCCCTTTTAGTGAAAAGGGAGAAAGAGCCGTTGCACCCTCTTACTCCCTGTGCAATACTGGGGAAGACTTGCCTAAAGGTGAGAAGCTGGAAGGAGGTCTGGATTTTATACTGGCTTTCCTAATAAGTTTTCTTTTCCAAAAACTTAAGTGAAGATGAGTTCTTTGGTCCTGTTGTTAGCCTGTGTCAGTAGATCAGGTTGTTGCCATTCCATGATTTAAGGTGTGGGGGGGAGCACTGAATAGAGCCATAACTCTTCAGTTTGCATTGCTAACACTGAACATTTCAAATGGTTAAAACTGGAAATCTGCTGGGATTGTTTCGTGGTTCTTAGCTTGACCCACCATAACTTGAGGCTTTGTGACTGTAACGGATTTTCTTTGGAGACCTGCTGCAACAGCTTTTCTCCTGCGATCAAAAGCTGCGGAGTTGTTGAACATTTCCTTACCGGCCTGGAAAAATCCAGGGCTTTGTATCCTACAGATATGAGATACGCCTGTAAGGAACACCTCATGTCTGACTGACCAGTGGTGGTGGGTTGCTAAACTGTTCCTTTAAAAACGAAAAGTTCAGTTCCACAAACTGCTAAAACTGAAGCTGAAAGCACAGTTGTGCTCTAGGCACCCTACTGTGGCAAAAAGCCCCGCCCCGAGTCATTGTACATGTGAGCAGCAACTTAATACCAGTGTTTCTCCCCTGGAACAGAACTTTATGCAGGGACTGATTTTTGCATCAGATCAAGTGTACTATTTTAGGTCTTCATAGATTATTTTTTTTGTTTGTTTGTTTTCTAGATAAGAACATTCTTAGATTTTTCTTCAATCTTGGTGTGAAGGTAACTTCTCAAACTTATTCATGTTTTTGTGTTTGTTATACCATAAAATGTGCTTGTATTTGGTAGTACTTGGAGGGAGTGAGTTTGGTGGCTGTAACTGTACACTTCAATTTCATCTTTTAAATTTGAACTACTTCATTCTTTTGCCTTCGGGGGGCGGGGGAGGGATCACGGAATGGTCCCTGTTACAGCTCAGGGCCATAGAAATATAATTTCTCTCAGCAGTGGTAGTGAGAACCATACAGCCAACAGATTGTGCTTTACAACCTCCGAGGTAAACTGTGGTGAGTTTGAAGGTGCGTTCTTTTGGCAGCAGTGTATAGTAAAGGAGAAAAGCCCCTCTGAGTTCAGCCATGCCTGTGTCCTGGCAAAGCCACCGCAGCGCAAAGACCAAGTATTTCTTCCTGAAGTAACCTTGCCTGTCTGTCCTTTCTGCTCTGGCGAACGACAACAATGGCTTACTTCAACCTTGTACATGGTACATGGTGTATATCTGTGTCTGTGGTTGGGGACGAGGCTCATCCAAAAAGGCCAGGCTTTCCATTTCTTGTTAAGGACTAGTTGTTTGCTTAGTTTCTCCCCTCTGCACGTGAAAATATTCCTTTTTTTACCTTCTTTTACTCCTCTTGTCAAGCAAACTACTTTGGAAAAGGTGCAGAGAACTCTTGGGCATATTCCACCTTACTTTGGCCATAAGCAATGATTTTCTTTGGTGGCTCCGCATGGAAAGCGCACAACTTAAAGTCACATTAGATTTGATGACCGTGCGTGCCTTACAGAAGTCACTTTGCTCAATAGAAGATCTGTAAGGCATTATCAAGTGTCACTGCAACATATTTGAACAGTGTTTTTTCCAAAAGCCTACGTGTGTCTGGACTCTCCTTCCTGGTACTTGTATCAATGAGAAGACAGTCTGTCATTTTGGTGCTTCAGCACCATCTCCTGGTCAGAGTCCCATGTTCTACTAGTTGTGCTCCTCAGCTGATGACCAAACAGTATGGTGGTGGAGCCTGGGAACTGCTTTTGGCGCTAGCCTGTCTGCTGCTTTGGTGCCAGATCCTGCCCAACTGTTACCCACCGCCCTCCAACTGCTCGGGCAGAGTGAACCCACTGGTTCCTGTTGAGAGGAGGAGGCCTGGGGCGATGGGCTCTGGGGGGGACTGTTTCTGCAGACAGTGCAGATGAGACCCTGCCAGGTTTTGGGCACTGCCTTCATGTCTTTCTGTGTTTTCCTGGACAGGCCCCCAGCAGGCTTGCTTGGGGCTCTGTGTGGCCTGCGGTACGTGTGTCTGACACATTGTGTTGTAAAAACATCCTGCTGCATTGCTGTTGGGCCAGCTGCTACCTGCCGTGGTACAAACACACAGCCTGTGCTTCGAGCAGGGTGACTATAAGTGCTCCTTACTTAACATGGGAGTAGGGGAAAGGGATCACTGCCTGAGTATTGCTGCAGTATTGCAGACGTAGCTTGAGCTCATTCATGGCACAGAAAAGTCGCTGCCCAAAGCAGTGCCCAGCCATTGTGTGACTCCCACTGGTGTACAAAAGCCTGTTGTATAGTCCAATGAAAGCTACTCCCTACTTTATGAGAGAGCTTCTAAGGTGGCTGATCTCTGGGCTGTGTGAATATGTGAGGATTTCAGTCTTCCCACACTGTCCTTGGGGCAGTGATCTAACTTCGGCTCTCAGTGTAGTCTGTTGCCATCTGTTGGGTATTTCTAAGTGAGAATACAGGTCTGGTGAAACTTGTTACTTTGATTGTTAACCCTTAGGTTTTTGCTACGTCTGCTAGGAGGGCAAATTGCTGATTAGTAACTGTGATTCTGGAAAACAAAATTGAAATGCGTGTCTTCACATGCATAGCTGAAGCTTGACTTCTTAGCATCAGGTGTTTAACTTAGCTTGGTAACATAATTTCTGTATAGTTTTCCTACTGGTTGTAACTGTTCCCCATTTCAACTGCATTTGGAAGGAAAACCAAAAGATCAGACCCTCGTCTTGGAGACCTTAGATATTCCTTAGAATCGAGGGCAGTCACCGTAAACAAAAGCAATGTTTTCTTCCTGCTATTAACTGTGTCAACCGATAAACAACCTGTGTGCTGTTGTCTGTCCGAACATTCAAAAGACCAAGTACTTTTTTCTTTCTTCCCCTTATCTTTCAGGCATACAGCTGTCCCATGTGGGCACCCCACTCTTACTTGTACCCCCTGCACCAGGCCTATCTAGCTGCTTGTCGAATGTACCCAAACGTGTCCCTTCCCGTCTATCCGCACAACCCCTGGTTCCAGGAGGCTCCGCCAGCTCAGAACGAAGCTGAAACGGCATGGACGAACCGGCATTTCCCTGTTCAGAGCGAGGTCAGGTCCAACGGTCAGATTCCCCAGGTTGACAGCAGATCTCCATCACTGCCTCTGATCATACCTACAGCTCAGGTGTCAGAAACTCAAGGACAGGTCTGCGTAGAGTCGGAGAATCCAGTCCAAGCTCTTCATGCAAACTATGAGGAGTCCCTGAGAGGGAAAAATATGTTCCCGCAGCCGCCCTTCGGACACAACCATTTCCTAGGAGCTGTTCCTATAGCACCTCCTTTCTTTCCTCACTTCTGGTATGGTTACCCGGTTCAGGGTTTCATTGAGAGTTCGGTAGCGAGACCTAACGTAGTCCTGTCATCCGAGGACAAAGAGGCAGCAGCTAGCACCTCTGCAAACCTGTATGTGGCTAAGGAGTGCAGCCCTCCAGCTCCTGCGGTGAGCTGTGCGGAACAGCTTCAGAAGGCTAACAGCAGCAGTGGCTCGACCGCTGTACCGTTCCCTGTGGCTGGCGTGAGCAGTGAGAGTGGTGCCCCAAAAGAAACTTCAGGTAGGGCACCTCAGTCCGAGCAAACCTGTCCTTCAGCTTCTCCTGCTAAGCAGAAAGCAGCCGGGCAGCAACATCGCGCTCCACACACACAGGGGACCGAACGGCAGACAGCAGTGCCCAACACTCTGCCGCTGTTGGTGGAACCACCGAAAAATGAACTCAAAAGTAACATTTCTGGTCGTAAGGAGAAGACTGATAAAGGTAGAGATTCCAAGGGCGCTGGTCACCTGCAGGCGGAAAACAGGGCTCAGAGAGCAAGGGAGGAGAGCTCTGAGGATGAGAGTGAAGTTTCCGATATGTTGAGAAGTGGCAGATCCAAGCAATTTTACAACCAGACTTATGGAGGAGGCAGAAGGCCGAGACTGGAGTGGGGTTATTCCAGTCGGGGAGGATACCCGCTGCAAAGAAATGAGGAAGCCTGGAAAGGGCCGCCCGGCAGAGCCAGAGACGACAGCTACCAGTACCAGCGGAACTTCCGAGGGAGGCCCTACAGGAATGACAGGAGAAGGGCAGCGCTGGGAGATAATCCAAGGGGGCATCAAGCATAGAATGCATTGAAATGCATTTGAAATGCAAAAGCAAGTAATTTGAAGTAGCAGTTTAAAATCTTAATCTTTCTTTTTAGTGAAGTTCAAGAATGTGTTTTACTTCTGGTGAGTAAAGAGTAGGCGAAGGTGAATTCCTACCATATGGGTTTCTGGGGATTAGAGTTTGTTTGGCTTAGCGTTTTTTTCCTCAGTGTCGAATTAGGAAAAAATAAACCAACTAGGTTTACTGTTTGAGGATTTTTTTTTTTTTCTTCTTCCCTGCAAAGGTTTGAGTTTGTGGTAGAAGATGGAGCCATCCATTTGCTAGAGTGACAAATTAGAGCGTTTGACGTGATCTAGATTCTAAAATTGACAGTAACATTGCACCAAATATAAATGTATATTTATCATACAATGCCTTAGTTCTGAACTGAGCTAAAGGAATTCTCAGCCTACTGCACTGTTGTCTTTGATATGCTTCCAACCCAAAGGCCTTTCATCTCAACAAAAACCAACAAAAAAAACCAACAAAAAAAATCTGTCAAACTTGAACGTTTCTCTTCAGTGTGTTACACATATGGCAGCCAGCTAACCCTGTGTCTTAGGTATGTTGTATATAGTTCTTTTAATATTCATAGGGTATATTTTTGAATTTTAAAAAGCATTTATTTGTGGAAATCAAAATCAAAACAAGCAGTGAAGAACAGCTGTGTGTGAAATGATGAGAATGGCTGTTTCCACCAAGAATTCTTAATGCTGGTGTGACTAGAATGGTGCCTATGCCAACTAAATAATTACAAAGACAATAAAAATGTAGATGCTATGCATTTCCAAAATAATTCTGCATCTGTTATAATAGCAGAAGTTTTTTTATTGCCACTTTAACACTAATGCACTGACAAATCCTAGATATTTTGTGAGGAGAGATGCATAAAGTACATGTTACGTTTTTTAAGTTTGTATGATCGAGCTACTGTTCAGTATTCTTTTGTCGTTGTCATTGCACTGTTGATGCAAATTTATGTTTTGCATGTACGACTCCTTGCTGGAACTACTTTTAAAAGCAGGATGGAGAGTCTCTGCGTGCTCTGCTCTTCCCTACCATTCAGAAGAAAGTGTCTTCTGCCTTATATTTTTACACTGTGTCAGAGTACTGATGCTGTTTCTTCTGACCCCCGATGATGATCTCCGCAGTGTTCCTGTTGCCTTTGCAGTTCGGATGCTCCGAACTGGGAGAGTGCAGTGTGCGCAGTGTTCACGCAGCCCCGTTGCTCTGTAAAGTTAACCGGTGTGTATATTTTTCTATCTCTGTACATACTAGCGTAGGTGGCGGTAGCCTTTCATCCCTGCCCGAGGTTGTACACCCTTGATCAGGAAACCCGAGTGCTAGTTCTGTGATGAAGAATTTCTTTTCAGATGCATGCCATGTATAAAACCCTACGTAAAATAAACGGCTGTCTTTTCACTTCCTTTCTAAATTGCATTTACGTACTTGGAACTGTTGCCATGGCACTGCAAGTAGGGCAGGGCTCTGCTTGTGGAATTCCTTCTAAGGCTTGAAGCGTTTAAGCTGGGCCTGTGCCCTGCCTCGCTGCGCTAGCGCTGGGAAGGGCTGGGATGTGCAGATGCTGTATTTTTCTCCACTTCAGGTATGGCTTGCTCAGGTTTTGTGGGAAGATTGGTAGAGAGGGGGCAAACCTTTTACCTGGAGCGAGGCGATTTAGAATGCAGGATTCCAGTGGTTCGTAGGGACTTTGTATGGTATCTAGCATAGAATGAGCCGAGATGTATTCGCTAGGCCACACCATTACCTTGCACCAGTTAGGGCAGTGAATGCCACACTCCAGCCCAGTGGGGTTTCTACTCATCTGCACAACTTGACAAATGATGACTTGGAGTTCGTGGTGGTGGTTCAGTGAGGCCGTGTCCATTGCCTGCACCTCTTTGTGGAGCGAGTACCTGTCAGCAGAATCTAGATGGACTTCCACTGTCCCTTGGACAGGGGCAGTGTCTGTAGCGCCTGAGATTGCCAAGGCTTTGTTATGTATTCAGCCAGCTGCTGCCTGCCTCTATTTACAAAGATACAGAGACACAAAAGAAAACCTTTGTTCTGTCATTAATGTTCTTCATCTGCCAGTGAAGGCAGAACAGACAACTGTCAGGTGGAGAGCACCGGTCCTTCCAGATCTGTAGCTGAAAGTTATGTGTCTGTGGAACTTCCTTGTGTAACTTTTGTGTAGGAACTATGTGGCCAGGTTTTTTAAAAAGTCTTTTTACCTCCATTTTTGCTTATAGTAAGAATCAAGTTTTCACTTCAGGCGAAAGTACTGCTTGTGAAGTTAGATCTTCCCCTGGATAAACAGTGGGCAGCAGGAGTTAGAGCTGGAGGAAGGAGTTGGTCCATATCCTCACCCCTAGCAAGCCTCAAGTCAAAGTTTCCCTATCTCAGAGATGTAGTTCTCATTCTATAAACCACAGCTTTGTTGCTGGAGCTACCAGCAAGGGTTTGGAGTTGTAGGATGATGAATCTTATTAAATGATGCTTGGTTTTAACATGCTTCTAAAATGAGATATCTTACAGGGAAACAGAGCAACCTTCACTTGTCACAAAGCGGGGCCACTGCCAGGTGGCTCGTGCAGCAAGCTTGCTGTCTGCCAAGGGAAACGGGCTGCTTTTCTCCTCAGATCCTCACAAAGTATGACATGAAGAAGCTCGAACCCATCGTCACTGAAACATCCACTCCAGTGTTGTGAAATTAGAGCCATTCCAGGCACAGTGTGCAGTGTGGTTTTGGGTCTGTATGGTGAGGTTTTGGTAGTGGGGGGGCTACATGGGTGGCTTCTGTGAGAAGATGCTGAAAGCTTCTCCCATGTCTGCTAGAGCCAATGCCAGGCCCACCCCTGGCCAAGGCCTTCAGTGGCAGAGGTAGCAGCTCTGGGCTAACCTATTTAGGAAGGAAGAGAAACCAACTAGTGGCACTTCTGCAGCCAGAAAAAGGAGCAAGACTATGGGAGAAACTGCAGCCACCCAGGTCAGTGCAGGAGGTGCTCCAGCTGCTGGAGCAGACATTCTCCTGCAGATCATGGTGAACGCTGGTGAGACACGCTCTCCCCCTCCAGCCCAGGATGGGTCCCATGCAGGAGCAGGTGGAGACCTGAAGGAGGCTGTGACCATGTGGGAAGCCTGTGCTGGAGGCTCCTGGCAGGGCCTGCAGCCCATGGAGAGAAGAGCCCACACCAGAAGAGTTTGTTCCCAAAGGCCTGCACCCCATGGAAGGGACCCATGCTGATATAGAGGAAGAGCATGAGGAGTTCTCCCTAGGAGGAGGAGGAAGCAGCAGAGGCAGTGTGAGAAGAAGGAGCACACTGATTGGAACCGCACTCTGCTCAGTTTTGCATGAAAATCCCTCAATCTAAGGTAGGCCCTGTGCTGCCAAGTGTTGCTGTGCCCTCTTGGTCCTCGATAAAGGATCACAGATGCACTACATGCTTTTAGGTAAGCTTTCCCTTAAGCTCTGGCTGGCTGTCCCCACACAGGAAGGGGTTTGCTGACAAATACTCCATGAAACAGAGGGTTTTATTACTGCAAGACTCGTATCCTACCATGTACCACCAGGTTGTAGAAAAAGCAGCTGGTAAAACCAGCTGTGAACCATTCTTAAGGATGCAGGTCTGAAAAACAGATCTGAAAGGATTTTAAGACTATTTAACTGATGGTTCTTCTGTAAGTAGGCCTGAGAAGATGCACAGGAACACGTGACTGAAGAAGAGGTAGCTCTCTTCCCCTGTACTGTTAGATGTAGTCTGTGCTGCAGCAGTTGTAGTAAGGTGGGCACGGCCGCACACTCTACTTGTTTCTGAAATAGTAACTGAAGAATTTTTGCACTGTGTCACAGAAGAGCTGTAAGTTAGGAGAGTATTTATTTGGGGAACCCTCAGCCAGACAGATTAAACCCTTTGGAAACAGAAGTCGGTTCTGTAGCCTGCCACCCCAGGTGAGCCCCTCCCACTTAGGCAGGGAACTGCCTCCCAGGCTGTTCAGTCAGCACGGGGCACAGAGCAGCACATACCCAATCCACAACCTCCCCTAGATTCTGAAAAACCTGGAGACGTGTTTGCACAATTTGGAGGTGGTCTATTTTGAACCTGTTACACTGAAAATAGAGTTGTGTCACCAAAATATAGAAAGTGGCAGTTTTACTCAGCCTAGGATTTACACTGCTACTGGTCTCAGATGTTACACGCAGCAAGAGTTTTAAGCTCCAAAAGATGAAGTGTTCTATAACCTGATTGAGCCTTCTCATCCACAAATGTTTAGGTTCCAATACACGTTTCTATATGCCAGTTAGAAAGATGCTCGAATTCAGTGTTTAGTCATCCAGGAAAAAGTAGTTTCCACTCTTCTTTTGTTCCACATCCTTAGGAAGAGAAAAAAAGGTCATCGTTACTGCAGTGGCCCTTGGCAGATCTGAACATAACTGAAATCAGACACTTATCTGAACTTTATTACTCTTAACTGCTTGTTTCACATGCCATTTTTCAGCACAGCAAAAGTACCAGGTTAGCCTTTGATACCAAGACAGGTTTTAAAATAAGCAACAACATAAACAGTCATGGCTTCTTTCCTGTAAGGGTGCTTCTCTTACCTTGATTGAATTCAGTTTGTTTATTCTTGGTCTGTAATTGTTGGGGTCTCTTCTAAAAGTGATTTCAAGTTGAGATAAAAACTTATTCATTCCAGCCAAGAGAGTCTGCGGACTGTTAAGAGAAAAGAACATATTGCAGCTATATTCTTGGAGGTTCTGTGTCATGCTGGTTACAGGCAGCATTGACCTCCATCCTGAGCTCGTTCAGGTCTGGTGAGACTGATCAGCTGTATCTGACACACTAGGATGGGCTCCTTCCAGTTCAAACAAGCATGTTCTGAGAAGGAACACCATCAAAACCAGGCAAGCGGTATGGTGCTAGACCAGCGTGCTTACATCATCGGGCTCCTGATCAGTACTTGGCAATGACACTGTTCTAAAAGCCTGGTTTCCAGCAAGGCTGCCCCTCAAAGAGTCTCTGTAATTGACATGAAATTATTTACAGGTACAAAGTTGACCTATCAAAGGGGACAGCTTTGAAAGAGTGAAATTCAGAGCCTGGAAGACTCTACCTTGCTGCCAAGCCTGCTCCACAGGACTGGCGTACGCGTACCCTTAGCACACTGCTTCGTTTAGTACAGCTCAAAAGTTATTCTTCTAAGCACAGTTTACAACTGGTCCTTTTTGCCACTCCTCTGATAGTGGTGTAGCTGGTGTGCAGTTGCTTAAGGCTCGTTTAATCAGGGGTGGTCTAGTTTTAGGGGGGTTTGTTTTCATTGTCCAGCTGTGCCCCAACTTTATGTCTAGGCAACCTCCAAGTGTGGCTCAGCCCCATTTTCTTTCCCTTGCTTCAAAAGAAGGGCCGGAACTCTCAGGACATGCCTGGATCACTTTTAAATGCTGTTTAAATTTCCACAGGCAGGAAGCCTCCACCTCCTTATTTTTGTTGACACTTCTGACAGAAGAGGACAATGCAGAAATAAATGCTCTTGCTTACTAATCCAAACATGTCTCTTACCTGTTGGCAAGCGTGTTCTTGGAAGGAATACCATCAAAGACAATCACGCGATCAGCAAGATAGGTTGCCATGATAAAATCATGTTCTACCACAAAAGCTGTTTTCTTAGCATGGAGAATGAAACTGAAATAGAAATAAGAAAAATGAGAGCGCTGAGCAGAAACTTGCTGTAAAGCTGCTGGAAGTGCCATGTATTCTCCCCTGTGACATAAACTTTACCGTTTAATGACTCTTGCAGCCATCAGACGTTGTTCAGAGTCCAAATATGCCGAAGGTTCGTCAATCAGGTAGACATCTGCAGGCTTACCAAGGCAAAGAGCTAATGCAACGCGCTGCAACTCACCACCAGACAAGGTTTGGACCTATTAGGGGTGGGGAGAGGATAAGGCCAGAATTAGTTCAGATATAGGTAGAGAATTAAAGAATAAAAGTTAGGATGTTGTCTTGGGCAATGAGTACCTCCTGGTCAATGATATTTTCTATCTGAAGTGGTTTCATCACATCAGTTACGAACTGGGGGTGCGTGTAGGCATCTCTGATCTTCTCATGCAGTAGCTGACGGACGCTTCCCTATTAAGAGAAAAACGTTGCACTCAGTTTTATGTATCACAGAAAACAAGAGGAAATATAATGAACAGAGCTTTTTGTTCTGGGCATAAAGAAATTCTACCTGTGTACTAAGAACATGCTTTTTGTAGCAAACACAATACAAGAAATAAGGCTTAAACGTACTGTAGATTTAGGACTGATCTTCTGTGGTTTGTAGCTGACATTTAGAACTGGGACCTCACCTAAGAAAAGACAAGATTTGTAATGAAACCAAGAGCTTTTCCAGTATCTTCAAACTAGGTTTCAACTAAGGCATAAAAAGCATTACCTCCTTCATCAGGTGTCAGCCTTCCTGCAAGCATTCGGATAAAAGTAGTTTTGCCAGTTCCTGAAATAAGCAAGTTACCTGTTACTTAATTGTTAAAGAGCTAAGGTATTAAAAACCCTCAAGTCATCAATACAAAAAAAAAAAAAAGAAAAGAAAACAAAAAAGGCTTAATAAAAAATTCATTTTAAAATTAAGGGTGTTTTGAATTTAGAGCACTTAGTAGTGGTAAAGCTCCCCAGGTCACTCAGCATCCTGCCAATCTTTGTTCTTGAAATGGGGTAATGATAACCACAATGGCACTTTAACATTCACCTAGAGCCTGTGCTATCTAGAGAGCAAAGCTTGTGGCGTGGCATCTTCACTAGGAAACAAGCAGTTCAAACTGCCTAACAAACAGCGTCAATTCTGAACTCCAGAAAAAGGGCTTCAGGACCATATTTAGGGCTGCAGAAGCAGCTTCCAACAAGAACTGCACTTACCATTCTCCCCTAACATCACCATAATCTCAGAGTCAGTGAATTCTCCAGCTACTATGGATAGTTCAAACTCTCCCATCTTTTTTTTCATTCCTGGGTATTTGTACATGCACATCTTTTTGACCTCTTCTTCATTAGCTGTTTCAGCCACTTTAAATACCAGAGATGCATCTCGAAACCTTAGATTTTCTGTTGGAACATAGCCATCTAAGAAAATGTTTATGCCTGCAATTTAGGAAAAAAAGATAATTAGGAAGGAAAAGAAAGTCTAAACCAAAGCAAGACAATATGAATTTCAATTATTGGCTATAAGTTCCACTCAGACAAGGACAACACTGGATTTTAAATGACATGTTAAAAGAGACAACACAGCCTCCTGTTTGAAAGTGTGTACATGATGCAAATTTGATGAAGAAAAACCTTGCCAAAAATAGAAAAAAGGCTATGGAAGCTCTTCCTGAAAACCTGTGCAGGGTGTAAAGTGTAGGGTATAAAGAAACTACTGCTGGTGGACCTGTTCTCACAAAAACACTTACTACTGAGTCATAGTGCTACAAGCGTGGCCAATCCAGCTGAGCACCATATACCTCTGAAACTGTGCAAACTCCCTCCTGTCCTTTCTCTACAACTTGTGTAACTCCACTGCTAACAAAGCACCTCTGAGTATCAAAATTACATCCACAGCAAGAGACAAACAGCATTTTGTAATTCAGACTTTGGGGCTATCGATTTAGGAACACACGAAACAGACATTCTCTACAAAATAAATCAGTAGGTTTTTAGTTACTGAACTGCAACAGGAAGACAACAGGGTCACATAACAGATAACCCAGCACTCTGGCACCTTTTCTTCCTCCACAGAATTTTATTGGTACATTTAAAAGGAGAAATACAGTAAGAATTACCTTCTCTGACGCTGAAAGGCATAGTAACAACACCGTAAGCACTTGGCACACCGTACAGGCAGCAGATAAAGTCAGAGAGGTAATCTAACACACTTAGATCGTGCTCTACAACAATAATGTACCTGAAAAACAGACAGACATGGTGAATGACAAGTTGCAAGTCCATCTTCAGTGTAAATTGGCAGCTTCTTTATGTACAACAAGGGGAAGGATATTGATTGACTGGAATGAAAAATGTTTTTCACATTTTAAGGAAAAAAAAATCTTCACAAGAAGGTGCCAGAGCAGCAATATTCAGGTGAGGAGCAAGCACCTTACTTCACACCCTTATTACAAAATCTACCCCAATGCTGAAATAGCACAGAAACTATAAGAAGCAATTTTCCCAAACACAAAGAACTAGAATAATACTGACCTAGAGTATGTAAAACAACGGTTAGTCCACCATACTGAGAAATCAGCACTGCTAGAGAGATGGACTGGGTGCTTCTTCCCTCTGCAAGCAGTCATCTATTATTACAGTCTAGCAAAACAATAAAGGTTTGTATTTACCTGTCAGGGTTTATTAGGGATCGAATAGTAATGGCAGCCTTCAAGCGCTGCTTGACATCTAGGTAGCTAGATGGTTCATCAAACATGAAGCTAGTCCCAAAAAAAAGAATGAAGTTTTAGTGAATGCAAGCTTTCTACATGTTCACACCTAACATTGCAACCACTAAACATAGAGAAATAATAAAATCTCATCACTTATGTTGAGAGAGACAAAATAACAAGAATTATGTGCTGACACGTGCCTTCAATTTCTGGTGACTGTCATGTGAAATTGTTGAGCAGTTCAAGCAGAACTTTGCCAAAAGCTCTGAGAAAGTTATCAAATGTAATGAGAAATCAGCGGATATGAATCCCACGCAATCAGTTCTGATTCGGTTTAAATCTAACATGAATTAAAAGTGCAAAAATACTTTGGGAGACTGGAAGGACATCTTCCAAAAAAGAAAACCAAACCAAACAAGAAAACCCATCCAAAACCCGCTCCAAACAAAATGTAATTTAGAAAAATCAAAACAAATTAAAAAACCCCCCAGAACCCCATAGCTCTTCTAATCTTTGTCCAAGGAGCAAACAGCATAGACTAGACAGTGAACTCCTGGTTGTAAGACAGGAGAAGAGGGACACACTGGTCCCCAAAAGTGGGGAAGGATGGGTCCATTTTTCATTCAGAGCAGCTAAGTGAGGAATGCTGTCAAACAGGACACGTTTACATGGGATTATGGAAAGGTTATCAAGCTGCGATGCCAAAATTTGCCCCTGACCTCTGAAATATTTCCAATCAAATGAATTAAAGTATAAAAACCCCAGAGATTATATGGAGCAAATATAGGTCTCAGCTGCTGAGCTAGTAAAAGCAATTTAAAAAGACCCCCCCTCTTTGTTTAAATATTTAAATAAAAAGTATTATTTCTAACAATAAGTGTGAATTAGAGGATGGCATTTGGAGACAGATTATTAGAAGCAATATGCAACGGAAGTAAATTAAACATACATATCAGCCTTCTGAATGCAAACAACTGCACAAGCAAATCTCTGAAGTTCTCCTCCTGAAAGGTCCTCAACATTTCTTTCTTTCAGATGGGTTAAGTCTGCAAGTAAGTGGTTAATTTTAGACATGTTATAACCAACACAAGATTTCATATTCTTATTACCTACAGAAATATGTATAATCACAGCAGGCATCCTACATAGAGGAAAAACAAACAGAATGAAGAAAAACAAAAGCGTTGGGTTTATGTAGAAGCATCATAATTTCAATTCACAGCAAGTTACAGCTTCTTTGCAGCATTAGCCACTGAATTTGTTTGGCTGCTTCTTACCATGCAGAAGGATTACATTTCTATTTGGTTTTCCACCAGACACTCGGTAAAGATTTCCGTCTCTAAAAAGAAACTACACTGCTTTTACAAGTGTTTCTTGTTAAACCTGGCTGAAGAGTTCTGATTTTGAGGAAAATCAAGTCCCTCAAATGTTGCAAAAATGGGCAAAGCCAGTATTTTCTCATCAAAATACACATTTCCAGAAGATACTGTTTCACTGGTAAGTGCGCTACCACAGTCTTGGTAGCACAATGCAGCCCCACCTTTACCACTCAGATCTACTTAAAAAGAAACACGTTGTTCATTTAGTGACACCTAATTTAATGCCTAAATTCAGTAACAACTGGATCCAAAACACGGGCAAAAAATGACCAGGGCTGAGTGATGCAGAAGTTCTGATTAACCGCACTGCTCTCAGATGTCACTATCACTCCCACTACAATTAGCTACACACGGCTTGTTTGGGGGGAAGATAAAAAGAAAGGGGGGTTTGTACTTGGACACTGGTTTTGATGTGTAATGTTTCTCACAAGAGAGAATGCTACCATTTTGCCAGTTGTAAGCAAGCAAGAGGAGCAGATGGTAACTAACTGAAGCATTTCCAGATTTAAAAATAAACACTTTCTACCACGAAACAGAAACCGCATTAGATTCTGTTAACTACTATGGATCAAGTGGTTTGCCACTAGAAAGTACTATTTGCACCAGTTCAGCCCTAGGCTTTAAATGAAAGAAACTTAACAAAGAAAACAAGAACCCCACAAAAACCAACCAAACAAAAAGTGGGTATAATCTGAATTCACTATCACATTAGTAGCGACTTGACTTCTTACGGAAATAGGAGCTTCTCAAATATTTTTCAGTTTGACTTTATAAAATTACTTACCAAGCTGCTGACATACAACAGTTTGTGTCTTAGTTTCATCCTTCCTATCCAGAATTGATCCCACTGTTCCCTGTATGATAACAGCAAAAAAACCCCACAATATTATTTCACCATTAAAAATTTCAGACACTAGTAGGGTTTTCTTGACATTGAATTATACTGCTAAAGAAAATATTTACTTAGGAAGTTAACAGGAAGTTAACACAGGAGAAACTCTCAGCTTTCTATTAGCTTATTAAATGATTCTCACCTTTGCAGCTTTAGGGATCTGGTCCACATACTGAGGTTTAATGATAGCTTTCAGGTCATCTTCCAGGATCTTGGTAAAATAATTTTGCAACTCAGATCCTCGGAAATAGGTCAGAATTTCTTGCCAGTCAGGTGGATCCTGTGACAAAATTAAAGCCTGGGTTTACTTACACTATTCTAAAAAATATCTTATTTTAAAAACCCGATCACTACAGTAACTAGAATATGCTTGCAATATTAAAAAGTCTGGATAAAAGTTAGTTACCAAACTCGTGTTGCCTCTGCAAAGTTTCCATTTAAAACCCAGAAACAATATAAAAGTGCCAAACAGAGAGCAGAAGTTCAGATTTATTTCTTTTCACTGTCACTAGACCTTTCAAGGAAAAGCATTTCAAGTTGATATTTAGGATATCCAAAACTGTCCTTAGACAGTTAAGAAGCTCTGAGTGAAGCTACTATATGGGGAAAATGATAGTGTGGATTAGTGTAAAACTGCATTTACTAGCTACCTGATCCAGCTAATCCAAAAGAAAAGGGTTGGACAAAAGAAAAGCCATTTGCACAAAATGATGCAATAACATTTGGTCATTTTCTCTGGTTCTAGCAAACATTTCCAATGAAACACAAGAGGATAAAGAAAAGGAAAGAGGGAGGAGCAAGGAAAGGAAAGAGGGAGAGAGGAAAGGAAGAGTTTTTCAGAGCAATCACCCAGGAAGAAGTCCCAACTTGTCCAGTTTTGTTTCGCACAGGGTAGCACTCCGAATGGTGCTGAGTTAATTATTCTCATGGTAAACAGTACGGAAACAAAGCCACACAGCCATATCTCTACACCAAGCAAATACAGAGAGGAAATGCTTCCTCACTTTTAAAGCAGAAGCAACATGGAAGGCTCAATTCATACCACGTGTTTCTGTGGTCATAATGATTTGTCTCTTCATAGGAAAGTCTGATTTTGGAAGCATGGTAATTCAATTAAATACATATTCACAAAGTCAAAAGTTTTGCTATTTCTGCAATACTACCACCTGAAACAAGAAGGCCACAAAATAACATAAACCAAACTTGTAAGAGAATGAAAAATGTAGCTGTGAAATTGTTTACTTTCCAGTTTTAAGTGGCAGACATGAAATTAATAATTATTACGTTACTCTTTCAGGTAAAGAAACTGATGATGAAAGTTTGAACGTGCACTTGTTCCCACAAGTCCTTCTTGAAGGACAGAAGCAAGCATGAGAATTCAACTGTCACCACATGATTTGAAGGTGAGAAGGTGATAACTGGAGCACCCTTTGGAGTAGTGTTAGGTAAGCAAACCCCTGTACATTATTTTGTTTGCTGACTGCACTTCCTAACTTTAGTGTAAATACACATGCAAGTGGAGGATAACCTCTCATGAAGACCAGCAGAACACAACTTGTTCCATGTCTGGTACTCAAAAAATACTATCAAAATGTTAAGTATTTGTCAACATGAAGAAATTCAGGATTTTCAGAACTCAGTATCAAAGTGTACAGCGGGAAATATCTTCAACAACTTCTTATGTTAAGAGACAGGCTGGAGAGCTGGGCAGGGAGAAACCTAATGAAATTCAACAAGTGCAAGTGTAAAGTCTTGCACCTGGGGAGGAATAACCAACCGTATCAGTACAGGCTGGGGGATGACCTGCTGGAAAAGAGCTCTGTGGAGAAGGACCTGGGGGTCCTGGTTGATGACAGGTTGGCTATGAGCCAGCAGTGTGCCCTGGTGGCCAAGAGAGCCAATGGGATCCTGGGATGTATCAGGAAGAGTGCGTCCAGCAGGTCAAGGGAGGTGATCCTCCCCCTCTACTCTGCGTTGGTCAGGCCCCACCTGGAATACTGTGTCCAGTTCTGGGCTCCCCGGTATAAAAAAGACAGGGACCTTCTGGAGAGAGTCCAGAGAAGGGCGACAAAGATGATTAGGGGTCTGGAACATCTCCCCTATGAGGAAAGGCTGAGTGAGCTGGGTCTGTACAGCCTGGAGAAAAGAAGACTTAGGGGGGACCTAATTAGTGTTTATAAATATCTTAGGCATGGGTTGCAGGGGGAATTGGCCAGCCCCTTTTCAATGGTCTGTGGGGACAGGACAAGGGGCAATGGCTGTAAGCTCGAGCATAGGAAGTTCCGCACCAACATGCAGAAGAACTTTTTCCCAGTGAGGGTGAGGGAGCCCTGGGACAGGCTGCCCAGGGAGGTGGTGGAGTCTCCTTCTCTGGAGATATTCAAGTCTCGTCTGGACGCCTATCTATGTAATATGAGATAGGGAGCCTGCTTTGGCAGGGGGGTTGGACCCGAAGATCTCTTGAGGTCCCTTCCAACCCCTAAGATTCTGTGATTCTATGTTAACAATGTATTCTCTAATACCTTCAAAATAATCAAAGATAAAAAAGCTTAGAAGGTCACAAGGACTCATGCTAAGTGCTCACAGACACTAGAGCTGTTCAGGTAAAAACAACACTGAACTCAGAAGAAACTCCAACACTTGAGCTACCTTAACTCCTTGATGAGGAACAGGTAAATTGTGCAGAGAAAAAAAAAAGTTGGTATTTTTAAGACAAGTCTAAGTTGCACCCAAGGGTTTTGTTTTCAGAGACAGAAACCTACCTCTGACATTTCTCCTTACATATAAGTTACAATTATATTCAGCATCCCTATTCCTTCTTGAGAGATATACAGCATTTGTAAAGAAAAGCCTTTGCTGTCAACACCCTTCTATTACTGTTTCTGTGTGGAGTAGGTCACTGTCTGTTGATAGGGAAAGTGCCAATATCCTCACAAATTTTACTGTGGTCAGATACTAAAATTCAGGATAAAATATAATGACAGCTACCTATAATGCCAGCTCTATTTTACTGCTGTTACTTACATCATATTTTCCAAGATTAGGCTTCTGTTTTCCAGCTAAAATTTTCAAGGCAGTTGATTTTCCAATACCATTGGTTCCAACCAGTCCCAGTACTTCACCTGGTCGGGGGATAGGCAACCTGTGCAAACATCAATAGCTTCTGATTCCAATACTGCCATCAGACACCCACATTTGGTGGCAAAGTACACGTTACAACCTGTTCTCAGGCTCTCTCATTATTTTGGCCTACTTCGTTAATATGCCAATATATTCAAATTGAATCAATACTTATGAAAATAAGATAATAAGAAATATTTATGAGCAGTCTGTTCTTTAAACAGGAGCTCTGTGAAATAACCAGCAACATTTAATTATAATACTTTTTAATAAGGAAAAAGTAATTAAGCTACTAAGGTAATCATGGTGAACACCTTAATGTACACTTGAAATTTTGTCTCTTTTACATTGATTTGAAAAACAAAATACCTGTGAAGTTTGAAGGCATTGGCACAGTATCTATGCGTTGTTTCTTTCTCCAGGTTGCTAGGTAAGTTAACAATTGACAAGGCTCCAAAAGGACATTTCTGCAATTGAAATAAAATACAGGTTACTAGCACACACCAAGAGTTCATTAACAAAATGCTATGCCCTGTACTGTGCTCAATTGTGCACTGAAATACTTCTTTCAGAAGAAATTTACCACATTACTTTCATTCACATAGCCAACTTACCACGTTTTTCAAATTAAATAGTTAGCAACTTAGGCTGTTAGTCTACATGACAGATAAGGTACACTGCATATATTCTCTAGCTTTTTAAAAAAACCCTTCATTCTAGTGCTAGGTGTCTGTGGCCACAGACAGATAAACCCAAACAAAATCAAAAAACAAAGCCACAAACAAAACATTACAACCCACATCCTGCACCAGAACTAGTTCAGTAAACTGACACAGTACTTCACTTTCTATAAACATTATCAGTTAACAAGGTCTAATTATTCAGGGAAACAAAACTGGTTTTGGAAGTTACAGTACATGGAACTAGATGTAATAGTGTAATAAGGGAATTTTGTAATTTTAAATAAAGCAGCCTTTTACCTTGATGCAAATACCACAACCAATACAAAGTGTTTCGGAGATCCATGCTATTTTGCTCTGTGATGTGACTTCTATGCAAAGTTTTCCTGGTGAAAGACAGTAAAATTAACTCAAGAAAGTTTCTGGTGAATCAAAATTCTCGTCAGTACTACCAAATTCCACAGAGGAATTTAATGCTCACTAAAACTTCAGATCACCCAAAAACTTGAATGGTGGAGTTATTACTATGAATTATACATGCTTTCAGTGATACTTCTAAAGTTTTTATGAAATAAACC
The DNA here is from genome assembly GCA_022605575.1 of Laterallus jamaicensis coturniculus. Classification (NCBI taxonomy): domain Eukaryota; kingdom Metazoa; phylum Chordata; class Aves; order Gruiformes; family Rallidae; genus Laterallus; species Laterallus jamaicensis. Next base: position 13,428,190 of record JAKCOX010000005.1, on the reverse strand, counting down.
AGGAACGATAAGCAAAAACCCAACAATGAAAGAAACAGTTCCTTCTAGTAGAACATTACTTAAAACTTCTCCAGTTACTTAAATACTCTGTTGAAGCACATCTCTTACCCATTCGAACCACAGGACAACTCTTCTTGCACTCCTGACGGCACTTCTTTGGCTTACACTTGTCATGGTTGACAATAGCAATTCGTGTCAATTTGTCTGCCATAATGCACAACTCGGGGTCAAATGCATACACCAGCTATGAGGAGCAGTAGTGGGCCTCTTCCAGATCTTAAGGAAAAAACCAAAGAGGACATAATTAATGACAGCACAGAGAGTATCTGAAGAGTTCAGAGATGAAGAAAAGCAAAAAGAGGGGAAGAATACAAACATTTAAGCAAGATGGCAAACAGTCTGAGATGCAAGGAGTAGCATTACCAATGTATAAATAAATAACCACATAAATCTGTAACATCAGCTTTCCATTCCCTTACTGTTCCTCCGTTGTAAAATAAAACTGATTATGTCTGAGAATGTACTTGTTTCCAAGACAAGCATCTCGTACTAACCACAAAAGAACCTACACTGCTGCAAATCTGCTCCACAAACTGCCTTGAGGAACACAACCTTGCTCATGCCACAGTGTCAAAGGAAAAAGTCAAACTGTGACTACAATGATTATGCCAAAAATCCGATCCTAACACTAATTTTACATAATATGTGCTAATATTCTATATTAAATGAGTAAAATGCTGTAAAATTTCAGCCAGTTTCCAAAGTGAGAATCTGTTGTTGCATACAGAAAAGTAGCCCTCACAATGGGAACAGAGACACATGATGGTGTCCCATCCTTTTACCTTGAGTTTCTTTAGTACTTGGCTAACTACACTTACAGCCTGCATTTCCTAATATGGTATGAATTACTATAATATACTACAATTAAAAAAAAAGCAAGATTCCTTATAAAATTATTTTTAGAAGAGAAAGGTCTTTAAGTGCTAGATGATTAGATATTCCCAAAAGCACAAATAAATGCACTCAAAGAAGTGAAATTACTACTTGTATTCCTCCACATAACTCGTCTCTCCCTTTGCATAAGATACCTGTAATACACATTGACAAGGACTGGATTATCCTGGGAATTTATGCTAATGATTGTAGTAGAAGGGAGGGAAGAACAAAGAATTTTAGATTTAAGTCCTGCTAGATAAAAAAAGAGGTGGAATGTACTTTCAAGTGCATGTGGACTTCCTTTCCCATATTCACACATCATACCAAGAATAACAACAATAATGACTTTATCTTCTTGTGAGCAGCACAATGCCTAAGGACAACTTCCCTGTACTTGCTCCTGCTCCAGAACAACAAAGACAAATAAATTACATGGCTCTTGGAAGTTTACAAGGTACTACAGGTGACACTGATAAATTTTTTTAGGTATGAAGAAAGTCTATGAAGTACAAAAGTTTTCCTAGTTCAATACCACTAAATAAAGAGATGGCAGTGCTACAGATGATGCCAATTTAAAATAAATTTAATACAGCATGTATCAGATGTTCAAAGATACAACTGGGAAGGAGTCTTGAACTGCTACAGGTTTCTGCACAGTCCACAGGCCTACCTCCTTCCAAGAAAAGGATTCCAACATTTGTTATTAAAGAAAGTATTTTCTGTTGGATGTCCAGTTCATCTTTGCTCCACTAAAGCAGTTTAGAGACTGTTTACTCTGCACAGCCATTACTTGAAGAAAAGGATGTGATTTTCAACCTCCTGAAAGATGCAAGAAGACAACAGCTGTATGGCACATTTATCCCACATGGGAACTTCATTTGGGAGGCATCCTACAGATACTACTGCAATATGCAAGAAGGGAAGAGAGTAGCATCAGGGAAGGAAGGTCAGAAATGAAGATGTTACTGTATCTTTCCCTCAATTACTACCACACTTACAGGTATTTCATGTGGTTTCTTTAAAAAGCAGTTGTCTTGTTTCTTTCTTTCAATTTCCAAAGCAGTTTTAAATGAATGCCTAAAGATATTCTTCATCAGATATAAATGAATATAATTATTAGTCATGCTGCCAACCTTGTTATGGCAGTTTCTACTTTTAACATTTCAAATCATTCTTTTAACATTTTCTAAGCCAAAAAGCCCTAGTAACATAGTAAGATGCTTTAAAATAAATGATTATTTAAAAAAAAAAAACCTGAAAAAGTAAAAAGTGATTTTACAGTTCTGCATCATCAGGCCAGGTTGGCAAAGTCCACTGGCCAGGCCAACAGGCAGGGCAGAACTGGTCCACAGTTCTCACTTTAATACGTTTTTCTTACATAAGAAAACAAGACACTGATGGTCTTGCTCTTAAAAACGGTAAGGGTGTTTGAGTCAGGGCAATTTTCTAGGAGACAGACGCTGGATTTTTGTCAGTGCTTCAAATGAAGACACATTCTTTGGGAATACACCTCGGTGCTTTTAATAGAACCCTGCAGTTTGCAGCACAGAGAATTTGGAGGTGAATCACTCCTCCTCTCTCCAGTTTCCCAAGGGAAGCGATTCACCTGCGTCAGCCCTTTCTCCATCAATGTCTTAGTGGCCAAGAACCCTGAGCAGACCGACCAGTCTATCTTCCAGGCAGGGCTTTCCCTGCTAGTTTTCTGAGCTGTAACTAGCATGTAAATGCTTTCTAAGGGCTTCTAAGCAAGCTCTAGAAGACAGAGCTGCTGTACCACAAGGAGCTCACCTCCCCTGTCCAATCTCCCAAACTTCTGGTTGAGGTTACTGCCTGAGCAGTACAGATAGCAGGCCAGGCAAACTCTCCCCTCTCAGCCATCCACCCTTCCAGCCTGGTGTTAAGCTTCAAGCACCAAAGCAGGAATGGGATTTGCTCTAGAAGACCAAGCCAAGTATGGCTTGAAACAATTAGGTTTTGCCACAGTCTGAGGATGTTCAGACTAATGTTTACACTACTACACACTGCTGAATTGGAGCGTGATTGGTAAGTAACAAAACAGCCTGAGATTTTATTTCTCCCTTCTACTTATAGGGGGAAAATGCCCATCTGTGGTGATGGGTTTTGAAGGGGCATGGAAATAAGACCACCAAGCATTTATAAAGTACTTGGCAGGGGGTAACAGAACCAACGAACCAGCAGGGAGACATACACTCCTGCTTCCCTGCTCCCATCTACATAAGGGAAGTGTCACTATCCAAAACTCTCCCTCCAGTTGTCTTAAAGAAAAAGATACTTGTGGCTTCTGTCAGTTCTGCAGTACTTCCTGGACTGTCCTGATGTCAGTGATGGTAACTGTAGCATATGCTACAATACAGCACACTGGTAATTGCTAGGTACAGTCAGCAGTTTGAGGGCAGGAGAAACTAGTATTCAGAGGCATTTAAGTTCATGTCTGTATTTCCCTGTTCCAAGTCAAGAACAGAACAAACCCAAAAGTACTGAGCCGTGACTCACTACAAATGCTATCAGCATTATTAGGACTCAGTGAATTCTGATGGAATGACAACTGAAGATCTTTCCAGAACGACCGACTGATGACACAGGTAAAGAATGACAGGAGTACAACTGCTAACAACAACAAAAAAGGTCTGTAAACCTTGACAGTGTCATTTATTGAAGCCAGAAACTGTCCATTAAGTCCACTAATGACACTTAAACATTAAAATATGCCTAAAAAGAAGACACCAAACATGCTATCGTGAAAGCATTTTCAATCAGCATTCTTAGGCTCTCTGACACATCAGAAGAAATTAAAAAACACCCAACAAACCAACAAAACCCATGTAAGCAGACCTTGCTACCTGTCACAAAAGGCAACAGTAATGTACAATCTGTAGAACAAATCTAGTGTACTTGCAGTAAATATATTTATTTCTTTCACTACTTATATTAGAACTTCCAAAGTCAACGATGACCAAGAAGGATTTTAATTGCATTGAATTATGCAGACTTAAAGAGATGTAATAGAAAAAAGTAAATGGAGACTGAAACATAACCAGACAATTCAGTGGAATGATGTGAAGGCAATATCTGTGCTAAGAACTGAGCCATACTTCAGTCACTCTGCAGAAAAGCAGTTAGGATTTTACTAAATTACATTGCATCAGACCTCAAAGATAAATGCTGTGGAAAGAAGTGAAGATGAGCAGAATTTTCTCTTTCAAAAAAAACCCAACAAACCTCAAGCATTAGCTTTCAATCCATTGCTAATGGACTACATACAGTCCCTCTGTAAACAAGATCAAGAAAGTTAAGAACCAGGATGCCCAAAGAAAATCCAAGGAAATGACAAAGAACAGATTCTCAATCTGCATGAGCTCACCACATTTTCTGGTGTCAAAGCAGAAATACAGTAAATCCTCCACGAACAAAACCTTTTAAGAATTAAGTCGATGCTTGAGGTTTTGAAATTTGCTTCAGAAACCGAGACCATGTACAAAAAGAGGTATAACAGGCTCCAAATCTCCTTGCTGTATTTAACTCATTACATTACTCATAAGGCACAACATGAATATGAAAATAAAGGCAATGTTAACATGAAAAGCGTATGGTCAAATACGCTGACGCAGCAGAAGGAGTGGGTGTGTTTAGCCAGTGCTCAACACTATTAATTATCGCTCAATCTTTAATATTTATTTTTTACCACGAAGCGAAATGTGTAAGAACAAACCCATAAATCGGTAATCATTAACACAACAGAAGCGTTTCGCTTGTTTGGGACTAAAGCTTATGAAGCCACAGCAGAGAAACTTCAATTAGGGCTTGGAAACTGCCACTCAAACTTGCGGGTGAAGTAAGTGACCGCATCCCCCAGAGGAAACGCCACTAAGGTCCTAGGGAAAAGCCCCGCCGAGCTGTCGGGTTGTTTTTACGCATACCTAGAAAAGGACCCCCATCCCACCTTACCCTCCTATCTCAACCCCGCGGTACGTCCCGCTCCCCTCGCCACACAAGCGCGCAGAACGGGCACCGACTTCCCTCACAACACGGCAAAACACGGCCTTCTATTTTTTCCGCCGCAGCAGAGGAAGGCGCTGCTTTCCCAGGGGAAAACACCGGCTGGCCCGGCCCGGCCCGCGCAGGGTGCCGGCGAAGGCCATTCCAGCGGCACAGGGGAAGGGTTTCTTGCCGCCCCGCGGCCGCCGCACGGCACGGGGCGGCCGGCAAAAGCGCAGAGCCCGGGAAGATGACGGTACAGCCCGCCAGAGACGACTGACCGCATGTGCGGGCAGTGCCAGCCGGTGCAGGGAACGGCCTCGCCCAGCCGACACGGGACGCTGTCCCTGCCCGGGCCGGTCCTAGGCCGGGAACCGGCCCCCGATCCGATGGAGCGGGCGGCCTGGCTCCCTTTAGGATGGGGGGCGGGGGGAGACAACGACTTGAGGGCGGCTCGGCGCTGCCGCGCAGCCGGGCCAGGCCGGGAGCAGCCGGCCCCGAGGCCCGGGCGAGGAGCTGACGACTGGCGCCGCGCCCGCAGTGGGTGGGGGCGAGCCCCAGGCCCCGGCACGGCGGGAGGAGGCCGCCCCCCCTCTCCCCTCCCCCCAGCAGGGCCGAGCCCAGCGGCGGCGGCGGCACGGGAAGCCAGCGCCCCTTCCCTACTCCCCTCCCGTGCGACAGCGCCGGCGTGCCCCGCCCCTCCCCGCCCCATCGCAGGCCGCTTACCGAGGGACGGGGGAGAGAGCGAGGCGCCCCCGCTCCCGGCCGAGCCGCAGCGGGGAACCGCGTCCCCTGTGCCGCGGGCCGGCGCGCAACGTGCTCCCGCCGCCGCCACCCGGCCAAGATGGCCGCCGCCCCCGCAGGGAGGAGCCTGGGCGCGCACCATAGAGAGGAGAGGAAGGAAGGGAAGCTCACCATAGAGAAAAAGCGCCCGCTCTGAGACAGAGCGGCGCCTCCCGCCACGGGGAGGAGCGGGGCGGGGCGCCGGCGGTATCGCTCCGCGTGCTGGGGACGCGGCGGTTGGTGACGCCATCTCTACGTGACACCACCCGAGAGGTTGTGACCGCCGTGCCGGTTCCCCGCCCTCGCCCCAGGGTACTCCCTGGAGGGTGACCGGGACATTATGGGCGGCGCTGAGGGAGGCCCAGGAGCGAGGAGCCCCGAGGCAGCGAGCCCCACTCCAGCCCGCCCCCCGCGGCTGCCAGGCCCCGCCTCCCCGCGCCGGGCGCACGCGGGACCTGCGTGATAGCTCCGCCCCCTTCCTGCCCCCGCCGCTCTCTTTTAAATCCAGCTCGCGCGGCGCTTGGCGCCTGCGCGGCAGCACAGCGGCGGGAGCCGGCCTGGGGAGCCGGCCTGGTGGCTGCCCGCCTGGTGGCTGCCCGCCTGGGCGGGCGGAGGGGCAGGGGCGCCCGGCCGAGCTCCGGGCCCCTGAGGAGGTGGCGGCCCCTGCCTTCCTGCACCCCGCGCTGAGGGGAGCCTTAGCGGCTCCGGCCCTGCCGCTCCTTCTCCGTCTCCTCTTCCTGTCCCTCACCCGCTGCAGCGGCTTGGCAGATCAGGTGGGGGCGCGGGGCCTGAGGGGGGGAGGCGGGAGGCGCGTAGCTCGTAGCCGCCCCCTCAGCTGGCGACGGGGCCAGGGGGGTGGCTTCTCCCGCCTCTTGTCTCCAGGTGTCACGGCAGCCGCCGGAGCTGTGGCCGCGCCCGGGCGGAAACCCCGGTGGCCGATGCGGTGTGCTCGCTCGGGGTGCGGGGCCGAGGGGCGCCCAGCCGGGTGGGGCCCTCCCTCAGCGCGGGCCTGTGCGGTGGCAGCGACTGACCCGCCGGCTGGGCCAGGGCAGCGCGGTGTGGTGGCTCAGCACAGCCCTTGTGTTGCGGGCTGGTGTAAGTGTTCCGTAGGCCTGGGGGGCACGGCCGTGATGCGGTGCTGTGAAACTAATTCGTTAGGCTTGAACTTGTAATTGAAAGCCCTGGGAAGGCGTGGGGGAGGGCTTCCAGGGAGCTCAAGTGAGAGCAGCTTGATTTGGCGAACTGGCTTCGTGTTCTGGTTGCTGTCCTGTTTAAGAACTGCCTTCGCTTAATAAAAGCCCTGGTAAGGAAGCGCTTGCGTCGCTTAAAGATCAGCCTAAGGCCTTACTAGGCAGCTGCTCAAGTCTGGGCTTGTGCAGAAATACATTTTTGGAAAATGCGGTGTTTTTAGAAGCGTAGTTATTTAGAGTGATGTGTCCCTAACCACTAATGGTTAATATGCTTCTCTTGTGCAGCTGCTCTAATTGCCTTAAATTTCAGTGAGCCATATTTATGTCTAGTGACAATGAAAGGCAAGTAGTTTTTGCTTAATAGACTTATAGTAGTGTTCTGAAGGTAAAGATAATATGCACTTAAAACTGTGTTGAGAGAATAATCTGATCAGATGCACAGTTGAGCTAGTTGTTGAAATAGGTTGCTAGTAAACACTATATTATCAAGCTTTAAACATCAGTAATCTGCATGTTCAGTGTTACTGTTCAATTTTCCATCTGGATACCAAATAGGAAGTATAGTAAAAGACTAGTCTCTGGATATATTTTGAGATTCTTAAAGGCCTTAAACAATCTGAAGGGAAGGAAGGCAGGGAAGAGAGCTTGTGAGGCAAGGTAAGTAGTGTTAGCGTGAAATTGTTGATATGAAGTCCCCTTCTGCTAGGAAGAACGGCCTTAAATCAGGGGGGTTGCCTGAATGCTGGAGTAGTCAGATCCTTTGCTAAAACTGAATCAAACGATCTGATGGGAATGCAGCAATAACAATTGGGAAATGAAAAGACTAAAGCCAGCTGAGCTTTGATCCCCTGAAAGATTCTGAGGAGGTGATTTGGAAGGAGAAAGTTTTCAGTAAATAGACGTTGACTAAAACCGATGTGCAAACAGCAAATGGACTTGTTTGGTTTAAGAACAGTCTGCACCAAACTTTTTTTACAGTAGCCAGTGCAGTTAATGAGGAAGGAATATAAGGGGCTTGTCTTGAGCGTTACATGTCTTCTACCATTTTCTGGGTTGATGTTAAAAACTACTGGAATGTAGTATGAAAATACAGCAAAGTACAGCTGGTTGAAAAATAGCTTTTGAAGCTGACTTGTAACTAATTCACTCTTATATAGGGGTGTTGTGAAGTGTCCTCCTAGGGAGTTCTGTTTTGAATGAATTCTTGGGCTTTCTGTATTGATGAACACAGGATAAGTTGCCAGTTTGGAAGGGTTGTAAGTGCTGTAGGTCTTGGGTTCAGAATTCAAAATGATGATGATTGATAGCAGATGGGGAAAAATCAGTGTAATTAAGCTCAGTTAAGAACTGAGAGAGGAAGAGAACACAGGGAAAGTCAAAGAATTAATGAGTGAGAAGGGTATTACTGAACAGCAGACAGCTTCCCAAAAAAGCATTTGAGCATTGTAGCTCACAGCAAAATATTCATCAGTCTATGATATTTTTTCAACTAAATAGTGTTTTGGTATGTTAATGGCTGTGGTGAGATACAAAGACAAGGAAGGTGATTCCTTTGCTCTGTTGAAGGGCCTTGGGGAAAAAAAAAAGCCATACCATTTTAGCTAACCATAGTATGTAGATCTCCAGATGCTGTGAGAATGTTATGCATGGAAAACTTGATTTGTGAGGGAAACCTGAAAGGTATAGGCATATTAGAAAAGAAGAAACCTAGCAAATTTGAGAGCCATCACATCTATCAAAGCATTTCTTGTAGGCTAGTGATTAATTAGTATTTGAGCTAGTGATAATTAGTATTTGAGCTCCTTGCAGAGCAAGAGAAGAAATCATGCTGCTACTTAGAGGGTAACAGGTTGGATGTTAAAGCCAAATGTTTGGCTTTTAGGTTGAGAAAACACTGAAGGGGGCTGTCTGCAAAATCTTCAATCCCTTGCCAGTGACCTAAATGTCTGGACATACATCTGCTGAGGATAGCCCAGTCTTTAAGGTTTACAGGTGTCTGTTTAAGCAGTTCTGTGTGTACTAACATGGTAGAATTAGAAATTGTAATTGGAGAAAATTGCTTTGGAGTCTGCAAAAGTTTCCATGAGCCTGCATTTTTACAGAGCTGTAGTAGGTAGGGACAGTGATGTAGCCTCTCCTGCCTCTTCAGCGTGTGGCTAGCGAAGGGTTTTCAGGTATGCACCTTCTTTTTAAAGGTGTCTTCTGCTGGCATACTGAGAATGACCTGTCGGTTTTGATTGTGGAAGGTAGGCTGTTGAACCATTTAAATTTCTTTTGATCTGTTTATAGACTGTAGGTTTGTGGGAGTGGGGGGAAGTTTGGCCATCTTCTTGTTTTGAACAAAAGATATGCATGCTATACAGTGAAATGTGGCAACAGGAAAGCATGACTTGGTGTCATTAAGATGTTGTTAATTGTTAATAAGGAAAAAGAGAAACAGCCTACTGAAGATTTTTTTGAATAACCAGGTTAGAAAAACAGGTGTTTCCAGCCAATGCTTCTTTATGTGCTGGATGTCAAGGAGAAGGGCTTCTAGACAAGATTACTTGTTTTTACACATCCTGAAAACAGGAAAAATCTTCATGGGCTAAAAAATGATTCTGTTCTTACTTTGAGTAACTTCACTTACGTTGTTTGTGTCTTGTCCAAAACAAGGTAATTGTGTATAGGCTAATAAAATGCCCCAGTGTTACTTGAGTGATCTGGCTGGTTGGTGTATCTCCCTTGCTTCCTCCCTGATTGGGAAGCTTCATCAAGCCTATCCAGAATGTATTGCTGCTACTGTCATGAAAAACTGACCCAATTGTTTGAACTGATGACTTGAACTATTTTCAGTCTTTCACATCACTAATGCACAGTATGTGTCTGACTTACTTGGCAGTAGTGATTTGGAGTTAATATCTGGATCTTGAATAGCTTTGCCTGCTTGATAAAAGTTCAGTTTAAGACAGTAGGAAACTTGGGCGGTGTGTTTCGTATATTTCAGACCCCCAAAATATGTCTCAAACTCTTGTGAACCCATGCAGTACAAATCTTGGCAGTGTTAAGTTATTTAGGACTTTATTATGTGTGCTGAAGCTTAGAGGAAACTTTAACATCATTCTCTTAAGGGTTTCTGTATATTTTAATTTTTCTAAAAAGCACTTGGCACAAAGAGATAATCTGAATGTACAATGCGATTTACTTCATTTTGGTGGGTTTTGTTGCAATGCTTGCCCACTCTTTATGCCTTGAAGCTGTTTTTTTGGCATTCATCTGACAGTTGCCTCTTTATTCCTAGAAATAGGTATTACCAGTTTTAGAGTTTTTGTTTTTTTTCTCTTGAAGTCAGAATAATAAAGGAGTGTGGAGACTTGTGGGTGATGATACTTAAGAGCTGGTTTGTACTGAGTGAATAATTCAGCTTTATTCACTTCATGAAGTTGAGTTTTCTGTGTATGCTTTTAGAATTTGAAAACAGCATTACTGGTTCCTGACAAACTGAATGCAACTCAACCTCTCAAGTGGTTCATTGTCATGAAAGCAACAGAATAGTGCAGTTTAGGCTAACTGGTGATTTGAGCTTTAAAATTCATAAGTCCAGGACAATAGTCTCCCCAATGCTTAATAAAAATTACTTGGTTTTTGGGGTTGGACAAAGATGATCTTTAAAGGTACCTTCTAACTCAAACAGCTACAGGATTTTATGAAAAACATTTGCTTTTCTGGTAGCTGTGAAACTGCTTTGTGGTTTTGTCCAAGACTGTTTAAAAAATTAGAATACCTGTGATAAATTTATTGATAAGAACTTAATAAAACATGAAGTTGTATTGAGTAGCAGCTAGAGTAAACTACTACTTCTATCCTAGTCTATAATATGTTCTGCTTATTAACAGGTTTACAGCGTAGCCAGTTTGGTAGACAGCTATAGCTTAAGAGTTTATTGTAAATACCTGATGATGAAAGCTGTGAAATGGATAATGTAGTGACTAGGGAAGAGTTATGTGCTTGTCTAGCTAGAGGAATGGCTAAACAGAGTGCCTGTCCAGTTTTTTTAGTAGTTTGCTATTTTTGGAACAAAACTTACCTGCATGGGCAAGGGCTTTAAAATCTCTTGTCACATCAGGTTTTTAATTGGATGGCATTAGGATTAGTCTCCCTGTGAACTGTATGAATATATACGTATCTGTGGGATTAGCTGTGAGGTGTTCAACCTCCTCTACTCTGAGAGGATGGTGTTTGAGAAGCTTTCTGTTTGTGGCCTTTGTGACTTTTGCTGTAGTCAGTACTTGTATTTTACTGCACATGTAGTAATTTCTATTCTCTGGTAGTGAAAGAAAGTAGCAAAACCCCTGGAAGTCTGTCTCAAGCGTGTGTGTGAAAACAGCCCATCAATAAAAAGTAACACCTATGCAAAGGCCAATAGAAAATGTTTGGTGTGGACTGATTTACACAACAGAACTCAGATTTCCTGTGTCTAACAGTTGTTAGCTGGAGAGGTATTCTTATGTAGGAAATCTTGCTCTGCCTTGTATCACTTCACAGTGGGTAGTCTGGATCCTGTGGATACCAGCCTCATTCAGTCCCTTGCTTATCTGCAAGAGGTACTAGAAGACACTTTCTGAGATTTAGCAGAGCATAATATGATGTCATGGATATAAGCAAAGGATTAGAACTCCCTGACTCAAGTGCTTTACGTTTAACTTTTAAACTTCATTGTCATTCTTTACATGGAACTTTTGTTTTCCTGGATTTCTTTTAAAGAAGCCTTTTAAAGTACTTTCTAGAAAGTAGTAAGGGGCTCTATACTGAACAAAACCCAATGTGATTGTTGTCTGTATGGCTGTAGTTTAGGTGTTGAGCCTTGAGTGTGCTTGAGCAATGCAAGTTAGTGATTCCAGATAAAGTTAAGGAATGGACTAAGGGGTGGACCATGGATAAATGTGGCAATAACCAATCCCTACCAAATTAGTGTCTATGTGATTTATTTAAACTCCCATTGCTTATTTTTAAGGAAAAGTATCCAGGAGGGTGGGCTTGCATTAGCTTCTGAATAGACTTCTGAACTTGCTGATTAAGAAAACCTCAATTTTTTTGGATGGGAGGAAGAAGTGCAATTGTGTTGCCAGCCTTTAAATCAACAGGGTCTGTTCTCATGTCTTTAAAACAAAACCAACAAAAATCCCAAAACATGGACTAAATATGTGTGTGTGAATTAGAATGATGCAAGGAAAATATGTTTTAGGAATGTTCTGAGTGTATATTGAATTTTTAAGGACACAAAATTGACATGTATGTGGAACCTCTTATTTAAAGATGTATTTATTATATATAATACACTGCTTATGGATGCCTCCCTGTGTGATCTGTCCTAAAGAACCTGCTCTGGCACGGAGGTTGGACCCCATGATCTCTTGAGGTCCTTTCCAACCCTTATGATATTTATATATGAAGTTCTATGGGCATGCACATATGTATGGATACCTGCGTAAGCCACATATTCTGTAGGCTTTGATATGTGTGAGGCCAAAGACTTACAGTATCCGTATGAACAAACACAACCCTCTATTTTTCCCTTCAAGATGAAAATGTATCAACTAACTAATTTTGTTTTCTTTCATTAGAAATGACTACCCCAAACAAGACACCACCTGGTGCTGATCCAAAGCAGTTAGAGAGGACTGGTACTGTTAGAGAAATAGGCTCACAAGCAGTTTGGTCTCTTTCATCCTGTAAGCCAGGTAACATCACAACAAAAAAAAAGCTGGATGTATGTTTTTCTTGTTAAAAATATGTAATGTTTTGTGTTTGGACAAGGAAATACACATACAGAGTGTAGTAGTAAAACTGCTGTAGTGTGGGTTGTATGGGTAACCACTACAAATAATTTTGGCCTGATCTGTTTGATGCAATATGAAAGTTATATCATAGATCATATGGTGAGGAAATATATTAAAACAGATCTCTTGTTTTATACTAAGTTGTTTTTTGAGTAGTTTATCTTTCCACTTGCACAGTGAACAAAATAAACCACATGAACAGAAACACACCCAGCACTATGTAGTTTCTATGCTTTGGCATTTTGCTTGGGGTATCTTTGCTTTTTAACCACCCAGCTGGATGATCTAATGTTCTGTTCAAACTTTGTGGGGAGTCAGCTATTATAGTGTGGCTCCCTAAAACCCTGCAAGTAAAACAGCTACCATAAATGGTTCTGTGGTGCAGTTACTGATAGCTTATACCTGCTCAAGAGCACACAGATTTTCATATGTATTTTAACTTGAGGTGGTTGAGTTGCTATTTCAGAAATACCTTCTGGGAATTGACCTGGTATCTGCTGCAGCCTGGAGTCAGTGATCCCTTTATGTCACAGTATCATGCTCAGGCTGAATGTCTTAGTTCTGATATTCTGTTATCTTGTGTGGAGAAAAATATCATGGGGCTTAGTCACTTCAGGCATAGTGAAGATAATTTTTTTTTATAGCAGACTAAACTTAAGCTGCTGAGTTAAAACTGCTGCTAGTGTGGGCAATCAATAAAAAGATGTGATTAATAAAAACAGATAAGAATGAAATGGGAAAAGATTTGCAATCATTTCTTTAAATGATAGCATTGACTTTCAGTAATACTGTTTTTGGTGTCTATTGCTTGTTCTAGCTAGTAACTTGAAAAAACAAATATTTCAGAGACTACTTGAAAAGTAAATATATCTGGCTAAAATTTTATAATGAATGAATGGTCTCAGCAAATCGTTTTCCTTCAGATCAGTGGTTAGATTATAGCATAGGTGGACAAGTCTAACCATTCAGTATTCTTACAATTAGTTTGAATTACTATTTAACCATTTGAAGTTTCAGAACATATTTAATGATTTCAAACCCCATAGACTTCAATAGGAGACAGGAATGTAAATATACTCAAGTAATGAGCTTTGACAAGTTCTCCTGTGTCAGTTGTGTTGCATAGTCACAACTTGGTTATCTAGGAGTATTTCCTTATGCTATAACTTGAGACATGCTTTATTTTATAACAGCTGAAGAAGTTATGCCTGCATCGTGCAAATGGGATATTCAAGGCTACCATGTTTTCTTTTTCTTAGGATTTGGAGTGGATCAGTTAAGAGATGATAATCTAGAAACTTACTGGCAGTCAGATGGATCGCAGCCTCATTTGGTGAACATCCAATTTAGGTATTAAAAATTACTTTGTATGGGATAGGGTGCTTTGTATAACTTTGCATTAATTACTCTTTATTAAGATAGGAGTTTGGGAAGTGCAAGGACCCCTGAGTTAATGGTGTTACCCAACTAGTATGAAGCCAGTAAACAGCATTTCTAAAAATGTAGTTTTCAAATGTTATAGTTACTAAATATGCCTAAATAAGCAATAAAAAATGTTTAATAGTATGTAATTTGTAACAGTTTGACATTATCTACTTAAGGTGACATTTTTGTTAGGACTTTCTGTCTTTGAGTGTAATTTGAGGGGTAGATGGCTGTTTTAAAAGTAGTCCTGTATGACTTAAATTATTTGCTTGAGAAACCTTTTCTATACTGTTTAGGATGCTTTCAGTCCTTTTTCTTTAGCAAAACACTTAAGATGAGGTTAGATATTTGTCACTTATTTTATTGGCTTTCTGGAGAAATATTTGGCGTAATAATAGACCCCCATATTTGAGCTAAACATATGCTGCTTCATGTACAACTGCTTTTTTGGCATCTTGGCCTCTTGTTGTATTTCTTGATACACCAACACTTCTGAAGGCAGCCAAAGGAAACAAGTGAAAAACTCTGTGTGCATAAATGAATGTGGAAGAACAGTGGTGGTCTTATAAATCAGTAGGCACATGTACGTTAAGTTTTAGAACACTTTAATCTTTATTACAAACTAGCAACAAACTCATCCTGAATATTTTTCTGTGCTCACATAGCTTTTCTTGCTTTTTGCAGAAGAAAAACAACAGTGAAGACGTTATGTATTTATGCAGACTACAAATCTGATGAAAGTTACACTCCAAGCAAAATCTCTGTCAGAGTAGGAAATAACTTTCATAATCTCCAGGAAATCAGGGTAGGTCAATGATGCTTTATGTTCTGTTCTAAAATGGTCCCCTCTCATTAGGACACCTGATATAATGAAGTTATTTTTGGAGATAGAATATGGCATTATGCTTATGGGGAAAAATGTTTGGGCTTATTTTGACATTTGGCTTGAGTTTTTTTACATTGTAAATTTACTAGGCTGGTTTCTGTGTTTATCAGGCTCTGCTACCAACATGGTTAAAACAGACTTGATATTTAGATCCTCTAATGGCACAAACTATGGGGTTTTCCAGAACTGAGCTCTTTAGACTTGGTTAAACTTTGGTCTGAAAATACCTGCAAACCCTATGCATGGACATTTGAAATGGAAAGCTTTTTAATACTTAGGTTTTTAGACTTAACTTGCATTTGTACGTTTTTCCATTAAGGAGTTGCTCAGCTATTGAGTCTCACTAGGAATCAGAATTTAGTGGTGGCTATGTAGGGTACATAAATATCTTTGGAGTCGGGATTTTGTTTTTGGGAAGCTGCATGTACTCTTATTAACTTGTAGCATCTGATTCAATGCTTACTTTGAGACCCTGACAAAAGAAACTTGGACGCAAGGCCTGGCATCTGTCATGCTAAGGTTTCTTTGCCTTCTACTGTTTACAGAATCTTCATGTAAGTGAGAATCTGTAATGTTCTTGCTAATACCTGATTCCAGCCACTACTGATGGTGAGAGCTAGGGCAATTACACCTCTAACTTACCCAAATGACTCTACAAAGCCAGCAAGGTGGTTGTAGTTTTGTGTGCTCTGCCCACTCCCCCCTGCCCCCTTTTTCCACCAAAACCCAGCCACACAAAGCTACAGTGAAAATAAACACTTGAATTGGAAATCTAATGTAAATTGCAACCGTATCTGTAAATGATACTTTGAGTATAGCTTCTAATACTTTGCTTTTTTGTCCTGAACTGTCAGATGAAGACTTTTTGGAAGGGTTGCAGTGATTGTGTATGTTGCAGAAGCCTAATTTCCATTTTGTAGATAGACTTCTAATACTTTAGATTTTGATTGGGACATAAATTTATGGTCTGGTAATGTTATTTACAAAAGTGTAATAATCAAACCCAGTGTGTTTTCATGCTGACACTTCTAGCCAGAGTAAATTTCTTTCGACCAGCTGAGATCAGATTTGAGTTGCTTTAACTGCTTTGTTTTGGTAGCTGTTTAGTAAATAGTAAAAGCAGATTTAAAGTCTATACACTTTGTAGAAGTCTACTTCTGTGAATCAGTCAGGTTACTCATGAGCAGGTATCTTTGCCAATTTTTAGTTGTGTTAGCTTTGTTTCAGATGGCTTCTCTGAAGCTTAGCTGATACACTGGCAAGGCTTAACTTACCTCCCTTACATGGCAGGTATTACAGTAACAGGATTGGCATGTTGAGAGAAGGGAATTGCAAAATAGTAGTTTTAATTTTTACTTTGTTTTTTAATTTTCACTTTGGTTTTCAGTGTTTGGAGTTACAACAAAAGCAACTTAGAAGGTTGTAGATGCAGTAGAAACAGACAGCGTAGCAAACATACGTGCCTCTATGTTGGTGCAATGTAGCTATTTCCTTTTATGATGTCTCAATTTTTCACCTATGATTTTATCCTAAATCTTAAATGGAATAGTCTTTTTTCAATTGAATAGTCTTTTGAATGAAATGACTCATCGCATTACTTTAACTTTCATCAGCTGCGAACTCATGTCTTAATTGCATGGTAGCAATTTGTTGCACATTGTGTAACAGCATCTGTCCCTGGCGTTACGCTGCGGCTCCGTTTCCTGAGTGTCCACTAGATGTCATCGTTGTCCTTAATGATTAGTCTGATGCCGTGCCTGTGGTGAGCTCTGCCAGGAACTGCCTTATCCTTTCACTGTAACCTTCAGTACAGCCTTGTACGCATAACGGCAGTAACTGAAGCTTCTTATACAGCGGGGAAGCTTCCACTTTTGAGGTATACGTGTTAATAAAATCTATCAAAACAGTAAAATAAGTCTATTGGTCGCCTGCAGTTTCTCAGGCAATATTTCTTTAGCTTTTTTCTTGCTAAACACAGGTTTCTAAGTGTAATGTAGTTTAAAAAGGCACTTCTGAATGAAACAGGTTACTGGTGGCTTTTATAGTATATTATGGCTGTAATGCATTGCATGGGAGCAGTAATTCTTATGCATACCACCTGAAGTTTTTTACTTCAAAACAGAGATGAGATATAGTCAAGCTCTTTACCAATGAGATACAATCCTTTGATGCTGTAAAACGCTAATGACTCCGTTCCCACTGTAATGTTAAATATTGCTACCCATTTTCATACTTCCTGAACTGCTTGATACTCAGAATGTATTTCTTAAGTTTTCCTTCAATCCTGAGACTTCTTTTTCTTCAGCTTCTCTGACACATAGGCAGGTTATTAAAGCAGTGTGAACTGTTATGAGTTCTTTAGAGAAATCTGCTTAATTATACAATGATTCCATTGGCTTCGGGACTGATTAACTGAGTGGAAAATCCAGCTAAATGATTTTATATTTTTCCATGGATGCTTGCCCAGCTCCTAGTGTCTAATGAAAGTCCTATGATTCCTCCATGTGTTTTCTTCCTAGTGGTCTAAGTATCAAAACAATGCAATGTGCTGCTAGGCTAGGTTTTATCACTAATGTAAGATTAGCTTTAGTTTGTAGTCTAGTGTGTAGGAATGTGCTTTTTGGAACTGAAGATGAAAATATTTTCTGAATAAAAGGGATGGGTTTTTTCCCTCTGAAAAATAAATCATTTGTACCCCATCTTAACCTATGGTGAGAACAGCCATCATAACGTGGTGGTATTATTCCATTGCTCAGCTGGAGTAACTACTGTTGTGTGCTGTAAGCTGCCTCCTCTGACTTAAGTGCTCTTTTTATTACAGCTGTCAAGCTTGGAGAGCAGATATCTTTCTCATTTTCAGTTTGAGTTCTCCCACATAATTGTGCAAACAGCCTCAATGGTCAAGGTAGCCTGTAGAGGCATCCAGGCTCTTCAGTATGTGATTTAAGTTACTGCTGTTTCTCCTTATATGAAAATAACCCACCACAAAGGGTATGAGTGAAATCTCTGCTGCAAGAGATCTCTGGTCTTCTCCAATAATGCTCCTGGCTTTGCATTTGTACCTCTTCAAGAGACTTAGGTTATCAGCAGTTCATCTTGCCGTAAACAGATGATGTTATGATGCTATGTGCAGGTAGGATTTCAGGTTCTATTCACCTTCTGCTGTCAGCCTATCAGGTAGGGACTTTACACAGCAAAGCAAGACACCTGTAAACTCTTCTCTCAGCCAGCTCTATGCCTTTGGAGATAGAAGACACTCTGGGAAAAGTGTTGGTCAGACTTTCTGAAAATCACTAATTCCCATCTGAGAAGCCATTGGTGTTTAACCCCCAAATTAAAGATGCTTTAAGAGGCAGAACCTCTCCTGGGAGAGATGAAGTATTCTATTCTGTTGTGCCCTGTGGAGGATTCAGCAACAGAATGTGGCATAGGTGTCTTGGCTGTAATTAGGTAAGATGCAACTTGAGAGGTATAATTTCCTTCCTATTCCAATAGGAGTTGGTTCTTTGAGCACACTTTCTGGACTTTCCCATGATTTTTGGTTTGAGTAAGACATGTTTTTCATTTAGCTGTTTGTGTAGTTCAGAGAAACTGGCAAGCTTTGTGATTAGACCAAATCATTGCTAGTGCATGGCATTGCAATCTGCTTAGGGAAATAATAATCCATGTGACAGATAAGATCTATTACTGTTCAGGCCTAAAAGGAGGTGATCAGGAATACCCCACTGAAAGTGTGTGTGTGGGGGTGTGTGTGGAATGGGTGAGGAGAAAGGAAGCCTGTGGTAAATGTGCTCTCTTTATGCAGTGGGGTGAATCTGCAAACAGCTTACTGTCATGGCTTCATGTAACTTGGGTAAGCAAGGTGTTTGCTCTTTATTTCTTTTGGCAGCCCTTCAGTCTGAGGTAGTGCTTCTGGAACAGGGTAACTCCACTGGTTAACAACCTTTGTGTATGTGTGGTTCTCTGTCAGCTAGGCAGGAAAAAAGTCCCTTTGTGGTAGGAGGTCCTATGTAGCAGACTTTGCATCAAAGACTGATACAAAGTGTTAAACATTGCTTTGGAAGAGGCCTGCTTTAAAGCAATTGCTATATGCTTCTGGGACAAAAGCCTACTTAACCTTTTCAACAAGATTCAGTTCTGAATGTGACTTAGAAGACTCAGGTGAAAGCCCACTTAATACAGGTGAAAACCTATCTTGATACTACTTCGGCAGCAGTGCGGAGTCCTTTATTTTAACTCTTTGGTGTCTTTTGTTCAATTGCTGTTTATTTTGTCTTCAGTTTGTTTTCTAATGCTTTTAGGTCTCACTTGCTCTTTTGTAACCAGGTGCTCCAGAGCTGTCAAGCACAGTAGTGTCCCTGGTGGCATGGTATTGTGACCAAGCACCACAGACAGGGCCACTTATTCACTGTTCTAAGAGATTCTGTACTTGAGCAGGGAATTATCAACCAGAGGAATGCCCAAACTAGGAAGCTTGTCAGAGGGGTAGTTAAGGGAGTCTGATGCTATTGTAATCTTCTTCAGTGTCCAGTGATTGTAGTGGAGGGGCTGGACTTCTCTAGACAATTTGTTCAGCAGCTAGCAATCTCAGTCTGATTTTCAGTATGTGAAGTAAGCTTATATACTGAGGAACAAGAAGTTGCTGACCTGTCATAAGACTGTTGCAAGCTAATGAATCAAGGAAACTTACTGCTTCTGAGTCTCTGATCAAACACCTGTAAGGTGCATTTATAAACTGTTTTTCTCTGAAGATGGAGTGCTGAGTTACTACTGCTTTATCTTAGATTTCTAACTAGGCTTCAAGTATTTCAGTTAGAAACCATTACCTTGTGTTCATTCTTGCATGTAAAGAAAGATGTAATTCTGATTCCTAATTATTTCTTGGGTTCAGAATATCAATGGAAAGTACTGTCTGCTTTCTGCAAACTATCCGTGATGCTAGGAAAAGACTGGGTAAGCTTTAGTTTTATAACCTTTCAAACTGCAGTCTTTCTTGTCTGTCTCTGCTCAGCTGCAGAGCATCATCACATTGACCTGTTCATTTTGACTGTTATCTTGCTATAGTACTACTTGGGTAAGGATTATCAGGATGCAGACAGTATCTGTTTCTCACACCCAAAGTTTACCAGTGTTGAAATCTGCACAGCAGGGAAGCAGGATGATCTGCTGGTATTTGTTGCTTAAGCCTTGTGACTGATGTCAACAGTAGGAGTCAAGTTTAGGGGGCAGGGTTATTTCCATTTAATGCAGTTAGTCCTATATATTTCCAGCAGAGGATATTTTGAGTTAGCAAATGGGATGTTCCCATGAAGCCTTCCTTGCAAAATAAAGGCTAATGTACTGGTGAAACGCTACTCCCTGATAATGTTGTCTTTTGCTGTAGATGCTATGGACCTGTTAATCATAGAATGGCATGGATTGGAAGGGACCCCAAGGATCATAGAGCTCCAACCCCCCTGCCACAGGCAGGGCCACCAACCTCAGGCCTGGATCTAAACAAGGTTGCCCAGGGCCCCATTCAACCTGACCTTGAACACCTCCAGGGACGGGGCCTCCACCACCTCTCTGGGCAGCCTGTTGCAGCACCTCACCATTCTTTCTGTAAAACACTTCCCCCTAATATCTAAACCTTCCCTCCTTCAGTTTTAATCCATTCCCCCTTGTCCTGCCATTGTCAAACCTTTCAAAAAGTTGATTCCCCTCCTGCTTATAAGCTCCCTTCAGGTACTGGAAGGCTGCAATGAGGTCCCCCCGCAGCCTTCTCTTCTCCAGGCGGAACAAGCCCATCTCCCCTAGCCTCTCTTTGTAGGAGAGGTGCTCCAGCCCTCTGATCATCCTTGTGGCCCTCCTCTGAACCCTCTCCAACAGTTCTACATCTTTCTTGTATTGGGGGCCCCAGATCTGGACACAGTACTCCAGCTGGGGCCTTACAAGGGCAGAGTAGAGAGGGACGATCACCTCCCTGTCACTGCTGGCCCCCCCTCTTCTGATGGAGCTCAGGATACCATTGGCCTTGTGAGCTGCAAGAGCACACTGCTGGCTCATGTTAAGTTTCTCATCCACCAGAATCCCCAGGTCCTTCTCAGCAGGGCTACTCTCAAGAAGCTCTTTTCCCAGTCTGTATCTATGTCTGGGATTCTTCCGGGCCAAGTGCAACACCTTACACTTGGCAGTGTAATCAATCCTATGCTTATGGAAATAAACCAGTGTGTGCCTCAGTGGAAATTACAAACAGGATTGCAATTTTCCTGCCTTTTTTTATGCTCTGGACTGGTGGTAGGTTGGAACAGAGCTTACAATGCAATTGTGAGAAGTGCTGTTATTAAAATAGCCTCTTGTACATAGGAGGTATGTGTGTACAAAGAGTGGGATCCACATTCGATCTAGAAGAGTTCTGAAGATTTGAAGACTGTTTTGGTCCACACATATTTTTTTAAAAATCATTTTTATCCTACCTTGCTCTGAAATTGTGTTTTAAGTGAAATAAACATCCCTTCTGTTAGGTCTTGGAGAAGGGGGAAGCTGAACGTTGTTTTTATGCTGTGGCATGTTTTATGTGTAGAAGGATATTTTTCTTGTTTTGTGTCCCAGGACTCAAAACCAAATCTAAGAAGGCCACAGAGGGACTCAATTAGGCAAGGGCACATTAAAGAGGCCCTGTATTTTTAATACTGTCAGTCTGACTTTACCTTCTGAAGCAAAGGAAAAGCCATGTGAAAGGAAGTGACAATAGTGCCATGCAAGGCAGGAACTTGATGAAGTACAGAGCTTTCCTCAAGGGAACTCAAGTATATAGAGGCTATAGGAACTGATTGAAGCACAAACTTTCACATATAGGCTGAAGGCCTGCCTGGCATTATAACCTTTTCTGTGATTATTCAATTGAAGTTCCACCATGGAAAAGGACTTGGAAAACGTGTATGATCTTTTTCTGTGTACAAGCAAAAGAGCTTCTTTCCATGGCCAATGAGGAAAAAGTGAGATAACTGTAATCAATTTAGTGCTAATCACTTGTTATACTGTGTAACTGGTTTTTAGCAAATCTTTGGTTACATGGTTTCATCTTCTGTCTGTGCAAAAAGTTGTAGGAGCATTTTTTTCTTAAAAAGGTTGTTCATTGTGTGTTTTACTTATCCATACCAGAAAGTTTTTTACATGGCTTAAGGCTTCAGATAAACTATGTTATCAATACAGGGAGTTCTTCATAGGCTTGAATATAAGCCTGCACTAGTGTATTCTTATAGTACATGAAACAAATTCCATTCCTTTTTCTGGTGGACAGGACCAGGTTGCAGATAGTGCTCTGTGTGAGAGGGAAAGTGTCAAATACTCTTTTTATTTGTATTTTTAAAAAAGTAAAGATAGAATTGTGGTCTTACAGCAAATATAGAGTAGCGTAGGAAACCAACTGCAAATTTAGATTAGTATATTTTCCAATGCTGTTCTGAGGTATGTAGGATAATGTGATTGTATAATGGTAGTAGCATAGTCTTCTTGTAGGAAGGTCAAGTGGCTTGTAGTCTGTGCAGATTATCTGTGCTGCTGAACTGAAATCCTAAATCCACATCAGGTTGTATCCAGATCATACACTGCTGATTTAAACTTGTAACAGTGACATTCATTGGTACCAGATTGTGGCTGCTTAATGTTTTTGTTCAAAATGTTCTGTGTACAGCCGCCTAGTTTGCACTAGTAGAAGTCACATTCATACTAAGGACATGCCCCCCCAAAACTGAGGTGTAAGTGCCCTACATGTATGAAGTTCTTCCACTTAAGTCAAAAAACCCCACTCCCCTTCCAATCTTCAAAACCTATTGTTCCAGTTAATGATGTTATACAGACTCAACTTTGCTTGGTAACAATTTTCAGAAAAACTACTTGTTTTCAGTGGTGCTTTGATACTGTTGAAATAGCTGCTAGGGATCTAATATACTATGTACTTCTGTGATGGTCACCAGTGTTACGATACCTGCATTTCCTTATCTTTGTCTCCTGTGCAACAGACTTCCCAGATGGTTTTTATAGGCTTGTAAGCTCTGTGGTATCTGTATTAATACTCAAAGTAGTAGGATACAGCCATGAAAGATTGCTGGTTTTCCATGATAGCTGCTGCTTTTCTTTATATCCCTGAAGGATTTGTTCAGGGAAGACATGT